>CM060394.1:11692884-13039358 GCA_030545235.1 Helianthus tuberosus
TTTCATTTATTATAGATAATAATAGATAACAGATAATAGATATGATTGCATTATTATTTTTATTTATTTTGCTTTCATGACTATTTGGTTATGTATTTACTTCCATTGTTATCTAGCTATACCCTGTTTATACAAAAGACCGGTGGCTCTACTAGTTAAGCCGCTTGTGAGTTACTAGAGATGTTTTTGCTAGAGGCTTGAATATGGCCGAATTTAAACGAGCTCGAGCCTAAAACTAAGCTTTTTTTAATAAACCAACAGAGTCCGAGCTTCATTTATCCCGCTTAAACGAGTCTAGTATTTATATAATAATATTTATATATAATAATTTATGATAAAAGTAACTGAATAACATATATTATGTTATATATAAAAGTTATTAGTAAAATATATACAAAGTACAAAAATTGATAAATAATTAGCGAGTCAAGTTGTTGCCGAGCTTAAGCTTAAATAACTACCCATGGCCCGAGCTCGAGCTCAAGTTGGTTGAATTAATCGAGCTTGAGCGTAAATTAGCTCACGCTAGGCTCGTTTACACCTGGAGTCATAGAGTTGTTCGATTATTAATATATTCTTAATTTCAAATCATATTCATTACATTAAGCCTTTTTTTGTGTTGTATACTCAATTTAGGTGACTGCGAGCAAGAAAGGTTTTTTTTTTTTCAGCACAAAAGAAGTCAAATACCCGAATGGGAACCGATCGAATCGAGCTACTTTATCCGGGTATTGGAAAGCAACCGGATTAGATAAAAAAAAATTGTTACTTCAGAGAACAATCAAGTTGTGGGCATGAAGAAAACACTCGTATTTTACAAAGGAAAACCCCCACACGGGTCACGAATTGATTGGATCATGCACAAGTACAGACTCGCAACCCCTCAACCCAAGAACTTGACTCAGGTTTCCTTCGGATTGATTCAATTTTGATTCGAATACACAAACACGTTTAGCTAACAGTTTGTTTTTGTTGTATCAGGTATGGAAAATTGGGTTATTTGCAAAATTTTCTTGAAGAAAAGAGGAAGTAAAGTTAGCAAGTACAATGAAGAGACAATTGGGATAATTAGCGATTGTAAATCGGTAAAATCAAAACTAGTTTTCTACGATTTCATGTCTGCTAGTAAGAAGAGAAGAACTGATTTGAATTCGACATCGGTTTCATCATCTTCGGGTTCAAGTTGGATCACGGATGATGCTGGTTCTTGTGATGAGCATGAAGAGAATAGCCGTAGTAGTCTAGATGATGTTTAGAATTTAAGGAAACGATCGTCAATTCGTCATAAATTAATATTCTTTTTTTTAAAAGGTTATCCTAAGTTTAATTTAATTTAGTAATGGGTTATTATTATTTTTTAGCCTTTAGTTTTCAAGATTCCCATGAAAATAATCCAATGTTTAGATGAGATAAAAGAATGAAATGTTATCAATGGATATTTTCTTTCAGTTTCATCCTTGAAATTTCAGCAAGTAGTGATGATTTACATACATTTGTTTTAATATATTGCAATCAATGTATGTGACAACCCGAATATTTAAGGTTAGCATTATTTGAAATCCCACAACTTTTAGCGGGTGCTTCTATGTTTATCTGCCTATTTTGTGCACCACTACATGATTACGTACACTTAGCTGACTAACTATACATGATTAGGTATGTTTAACTAAATAACCTCTCGTGAGTACCGCGTGTCGTGAAACTGATCTAGAAAACCAAATCCGTTGGACTGTGTGCATTCGGGCCACTCATTTAATTATACAACATGGGCATGGACAAATCGAGCCCACTGTACACTTTGTGAAATGTAATTAGACAACAAATCATATTGTATTCGACCCAAAGTCTTTGATCACCGGCCCAAAGCCCACTTGTGCACTACCATATTATGATACGTAATCACTAGATACACCAATTTCATCATCACATCAAACCCTACTGCTGCCATACGTAGCGAACAGCAGGAGCAGCCCCCCCCCCCCCCCCCCCCCTTCGAGATAACATCTTGCTCGGTCAAAATCTTGGTTAGTGGTTCTTATTTGTGACATTCATATTTGTATGTTATTGCTTAATTGAGATATGGAATGAGATTAATGATCAAGTATAGATGTATGTCGATGTTGTGTTATTGTGTATGTGAAATCTTGTAGACCCTAATCTCTTGTGCGAATTATATGAATTAAAGATCATGTGATTAATTGCTCGCCTGTTGATAATTGATGATATGTAAACACTTATGTGTGAGTTTTAGAATTATAACCATGTGGTTACCCTAATAAAATGGTCAGGATAGTCAAAGGAAACAATAAAGTGTGAATTAAATCATGGGACGATACTTGGTTTGTAAAGTTGAAAACGTGTATCTGTGGTAGGGTTATAGTAATTGCTTTGCATTGGATGATCAAAGAAAAGCCGACACCGGTGGTGGTGATTATGATGTGGTTCGAAGTTGATAGTGTTAACCCAATGTTATGTGATAAATTAATGGTTTGTTTGTAGAATATGGATATGTTATTTGTTTGCATGATGATGGTGCTTAGTCAAATTGAGTGGTCCACTGAATTTGCAAATTCCAAATATCCAGGTTGTTATGTCAGTAGTCTTTGGAGGTCCAATAATATTGAAAGTAAATGATATAATAAAGTGTGTAATCTTGATTAAAAGTGGCGGTGCATGTGGTGATTCAATCGAGCACTATGGACATTTTGATAAGGTTGTCAGTAAGAATGTTGTGCATATTAAATGAGGAGTTGACCAAATTTTGAATGATCACATCATAGGCTGTTCTCAATTAACAGTGGCATAGGTAGATATAATTTATGTGGGAACATGGGTGTTGTTTGAATGGGCCGAAGACCCCTATACACTTTTTGGGCCGATCAGGTGTGAAGTAATATATATGTAACATGATTGAGTTAATAATATTTATGTATTGGGGGTACATTAATGATATGTGAAAATTGATTTGTATGGTTATCATAGGAATGGAAATTGCCTTTTATATGAGGGTTGGGCTTAGCATATGTTGGTCTAGATTTGGCTGGTTTATTGGACTGTGCACCGACCAAGTGGGTTTTATCGTTGGGCTCGCATATGGGGTAGTCAACAGTGTTGATTAATGGTACATGTAGCTATTTACGAATTTGTATATAATGTGTGTAATGGAACATCGACATGGAATAGGTTTAATTATCTGCTATATGATATATAATGAACCAACTTTTGTGTGTAACTTGTTTAATATGTAATTGGAATAAACGTGAATCTAATGGTCGTTGATAATATTGTTAGGACTCGATTGACTGAATTAGAAATCAAATAACAAGTCTTACCGAGCAACCCTAAGGTGAGTTCACTGCATTCTCAAGCATGCGTCCCGGTGGTTTGGGACAACTAGTAAACATTTGGAAGGGAATCTTGGGTAAACATTTAAATTGGGTTTTGGTTATTGAACATGGAATCTATCATTATCGGATTGCCTGTAGGGCAATGGGGTAATTAGTTGATAGCGCTATTAGGTTTGATACCTCGCACCGGGCCGTAAGGACGGGCGCGAACTAATTATCTGGGCATCATTACCAATGCTTGGTTAGGGGCATTGGGGACTGGACACACTTCCAGGTTATTAAGGGACACACTTCCCGGATACATATGGGCACACTCCCTAGGGTATCTCAACAAGTCATAAACAGCATCATATCACAACGTTGAATTGGCTTAACATACATCTGGTAACAAAACACGTTAACAAAACCTTGAACTCACCAGCGTAGTCTGACACACTTGTTTACATGCTTGTAGGTAATCATTGAAGGAACTTGGGAACTTGCCGTCTGATGCTGCTGGAGTGGTTGTGGTCATGATAAACAATTACATTGATTTGGTTTTGATACATTTACACACTTATACATTTATGCTTCCGCTCAATACTTTGGTTTTGGTTTAATCTACAAACAATACATTTCTTTCAATTGAGTATTTCAATACATTATTACTTGTGTTTGATATGATTGGTGGCTCTTTGTTGGATCGTTGCACCTCCATTAGGGACATGCCCTAGGTGGTAATTTGGGGGTGTGACAGTTTGGTATCAGAGCCACTGGTTATAGAGAACTTGGTTTTAAAACGTTTTCATAAAACCAGACTATAACCAAATTGATCCAAACGATGACCATGACACTCAGCTTCAGATTGCAAGGTTCGTTCCTCGTTACAGTATACATCACATGTTTAGTAGACATATCTATACACATAGCATGCACGATACAACAAGATAGATATCATGACACATCGATAGCATAACACAACACTTGCATCTTGTAAATCCTAGTTTTGCTGTTAGTACATACCTGTGTTGATTGGACTGGGAGAAACTTCGAACATAAGTTAAGAAGCGTCGAGAGGAGCATGCAAACCGCCTTATTATCATGGGTGCACACATAATAATAATGCGTGGTGCATGCAATTCCCAATGAGGCTTAACGAGTGCAAGAGGGAATCTCCCCTACTGTATGTGAACTTGAAAGTTGTAGACTTTAAGGTGATACTTGATTTTATCTCATTCTGAACTATCATTTGATCGGTGCGAAACCTGATAACCTATAGGAGAAATAGTAGAGATTGTCTCCTACACGAATGTGATCTTTCCATTTTTTCCTTTGAAACCCTTCGAATTCCGATGCTATCGAGTATTACCTTGAAGAAACACTAACTAAATGGTCGGAACCGAGATAGTTAGGGGGTTTGAATCCGCATAAAAGGTTAGCTCGCTCTCGGTTGATTCAGTCGTAATGGATCTACTTCTCCGGTAGCTCTGCAAAAAGGAACACCGTTAGCCTCGCCAAGGGGAGAAGAGGGTTCTCTCCTTGACCCGACTCCGGCGTGAGAATAAGTATTGGTATCGGAGAAGATAAGTATTTGAAGAGTGAGAGTAGTCTGAGTTTATACCTGAACAGTTCTCTTATTTATAGCCGGGAGTTTGGGAGGGAAAACCTGTTATTGAAAAGATAACGGAAAATGCTTAACGCCGTAGCGGTTATTTTTCTTCCGTTTGATTTCTTTGATCTGACGTTAGTTAACCTCGATCCGATGTGAATGCACACGGATCATGGTTTGATCTGTGGCTGGGGGATCGCCACGTGGAAAGAGATTAAGTGGAGATTACTCTCCAATTGCATGCCTTTGTTGTGATTTCAGAATTGCTTCTGGTGACGACACGTATCCAGATGGTTATAACCGTCTGGGTGGTGCACGATTGTATTTCTTTCTAGAAGATTACTGCCATAATCCGGTGTGACACCTTACTATGTGGACACAGACAAATAAACCCCAAGCCTGGGTAAAATAATATCTAAGTCTGGACGTTGTGGCGGGAGTTGTGGACAAAGGCTTTTTAATCCTTTGTTGAATGGGAGAAGGCGCAAGGATTTATGTTATCCTTTGGGCGCGCGACTGTAAGTTACTGATTTCTTTGTTCCTTTAGTAGGACCAGTGCGCAGCCGCGCAAGGTCAAAAGGCTAGAAAGGTTAGTTTGTGGTATGGTCTCAAATCCTTTTTATGAGGTTTTTGGGACCTTACCCCTTCAAGTCCCCCCAGTCTAGTGTTGTACTTATGCAAGTAAGTGGAGAACTGGACTTAGGAGAGGGAAATGTTTTTTGGGCGCGAAAAAGAAATCTTTTCTGAGAAGATTTGAATTTACTGAGTTTGTAAAGATTTTTTGTAAAAAATCTTTGACTTGACATCATATCAGTAAATTGATTTTGACAACCTGTCATTGTCAGTTGTTTTTTACTATTCGTGTCTTACACGCGCGCGTGTAAACGCGTGTATGTTCTGACATCTGCTTTTTCTGTTGCCTGGGTAATCGTGATACCCGGAACAGTACTGCGACGGTTACCGATGCTTATTTATTGCGATGAGTATATAATCGTTTGGGTCACCCCTTCTGTGTAATCATTGTTTCGTTTGAAAACTTTTCCCCTTTCCTTGTTCCTAAGAACAACTTTCCGTCATTCCCCTGCTTATGTCAACCGGAGAACGTCAAGAGGATCTTGTTGAAGAGATGTCGACTGAGCTTCCACCATTGAAGTGGCCCAGGGCGTCTTTTGAGGGTTTAATCCAGAATCTTAAATTCCCGGAGAACTGGGGTGCCTTGTATCCTGAAGAAGGGCAGACGGCAGCGAATGCTCCGGCAGGGTATATTACCCTTTTTTGGGATTTTTTCTGCGATGGTAACTTTCGATTGCCTGTTACGAGATTTTTCCTTGAAATTCTTGGATTCTACAATCTGCATATCTCCCAACTTCACCCTATTGGTATGGTTAGGGTTCGTCATTTCGAATTTGTATGTCGAACGATGCATGTGGAGCCAACCGTTCCCCGATTTAGGGTTTTTTATCAGATGCACTGTACCCAAGGGTTTTACTCATTTGTTCAGAGGGCTTCCGCAAAGAAAATTCTTCATCAGCCCCCAAAATCCTTTCATGATTGGAAACAGAAATTTTTCTTCATTAAAGCTGGAGTGATTCCGATGAAGATGACGCTAAGAGGGAAGGACGATGTTCCGACTGAATCCATTCAGACCCCTGTTGATGAGAACTGGTACCAAGATCTGAAGGATGTTCCCAATATTGCTTTGCCGGAGAAAGCCCTAGTCGGAGCTGGCATGAGTTTGAACTGGAAGATGGAACGAGATGATAAACCCGTGTACACTGAGGATGGTCATAGTAAGTATTGGGGTTTTGTCACTGTTCTTCTTCTTGTTCTTGTTTTTTTTTTTTTTTTTTTTTTTTTTGACCTGCTTTCCCTTCAATGTAGTTGTTTCTCTATATGTTGTTGCTTTTAAGAGGGAAGGCGGAAGAATGGGGACTATCAAGAAGAAACCTGAAGAGGAGCTCTGGTATCACCGTATTGTAAAGAATTTTGTGCTTCCGCAGGACGCGGACCTATCTGTTCAACCGGCAGCTGGTGCCGGTGAGTTTATATCTGTTTCTCTTTTCTTTTTTGCTTTGAGTAAATTTTGCTATCTTGCACTTTTTTGTAGGTGAGTTGTTGAATTTGGGCATAGGCCCTGAGAAGAAAAAACGCGCAACCACGTCCACTTCTGCGCCGAAGAGGAGTGAAACTGTTAAGACTCAACCTTTGAAGTCGAAAAATGCTGGAGAGAAGAAAGGTACGCGCCGTTCTTCTGTTTCCAGGTGTGACTATGTGGTGGTTTCTGACTCGTTGGAGGGTCTTACTCCTGTAGTGACCATGCGGGAACCAAAGCCAGAACCGAAGGATTCTGCCGATATTCCTCCTTCTAACCCAAATGAGCCTATCGATCTGGATTCCAGTCCCGAGCGTTTGATTCATAGGAAGCCCGGTAAGAGAAAGCCAGCTGATGTTGATGCGGAAGGTCAACCTCCCAAGAAAGTGCAGAGGAAGAAAATTACTAGAAAGGGAAACCTAGATGCTTTTGTTTCAGAATCCATTCCTGGTATGTACTGGTGTTCTTTGTTTCCTTTGATCGGATAGGATTTTTATAGTCTTTTGTTTTTCCAGAAACTCCTGTTTCTTTTGTTCCTGTGGACGTACCAACTGTGGTTGATAAAGAACTTCCCCCTTCCCCACCGCGCGCTACTGTTACACACCCGTTAGAGTTATCAGGGATAGCTGGGGAAGGTGTTGAGAAAACTGTTGAGGCTGAGGAGCCTGTTGGTATTAACATAGAAACTGAACAGATTGTTGAGCCAAGTGTGGTAAATGATGATAATCAACCGACACCGGAAAAGGAGGCTGCCGAGACAATCCAATCTTCTCCTCCCAGACCTTCTGAAACTGTTCCTGAGCCTACTGAACAGGCTGCTACTGAGGAAGCAGGTTCTTCTGCTGGTGTTGAGAAACAATCTCCAATTCGTCCAGAAGAAACGTTAGGAGAGTATTATTATCGGATGTATGCGGAGAAAGATGCTGCTGATCCTCATATTCCTGTTTGGAATGTGAAGAAAGGAGATACTTTCTCGGATTGGCGTGTATGCCAAGATTGGTTGCAGGGGATACTTCCGCCTGGCGAGATTAAATTTCAGGAAAATCAGCCTTATGAACAGACCTATCAGTCTTATCTTGCAGAAACTGCATCTCATGTTTCTACTACTCATCGCATAGTGCGTGAGTGGTATAGCATGCATAAAGAGCGAGCATCTTTTGTAGCATCACAAAGGAAGTTTGCAAAAGATGAAAAACACGTGGCTCAGTTGAAGGCTAAATTAGAGACTGAGCAGGCTAAATTTGAAGCGGAGCGCAAGACTGAAGAATGGTCAGTTGCTGGTTGGAAAAGAAAAGCTGAAGCTGAGGCTGCGCTTTTATCTGAGGAGCGCAAAAATTGGAGAAGAATTTGTGAGAAAGATAATACCGAGAAGGCAAACCTTCGCAATATCATAAATAACCTCAAGGCGGAGGTTGAAAATCTGAAGAATCAAGATGCGGAGGTAGAAAAATTAAAGAAAGAAAAAGCTGATATGGAAGCTATGTTGATGGAGGCGCGTTCTCATAGGGAACGAAGTGAGCAACGGGAGGTACAAGCTTTAGCCACTCTTGCCGTTAGAGATAAAGAATTAGAGGAACTTACCGCTTTGGTTTCTGACCAGGAACAATTGAAGAAGGATTTGGAGCTTGCGCGTTCCGAGAATACTGAAACCTTCCGCCGTTTAACTGAAGCTGAAGAGAAACTGGAGAATTCAGAAATGGCGCGAGTTTCAGCGGAAAGCGAGCTTGAACCCTTGAAGAATTATATGACCTGGTTGAAGGATCGCGGAATTGCATGTGTAAGTTCCTCTCTTCTTTTAGTTCATGTATGCGCTTTTCTTGCTTCGATCTTATCTTTATTTGATGTTATAGGTTGCTGAATCTGTATTAAACTCTGAAGAACTGGATAAAACTGTTGCTAATTTGATGGTTGCTGCGCGACGAGATGGTTATGCGCAAGGGTATGCGGAATGTTCCCAACATGTGAATAGCGCTTTAAAGGTTAACTGGGACGATAGCAAGTCTGCTACCTCTGGTGTTAATACTTCCAGTGCGCTTGCTGCTATGAAGACAGAGTTTAATAATTTGCAACTGCCAGTGATGGAGTTGATAAACGTGGCGCTGCAATCGGATGATCACGTTGCGCAACTTAAGGAAATCTTTCCGGATGGGGGAGAAGATTTAGAATAGGGTGAAATTGTATTTGAACAATTTTTTCTACGTAGGATGTTGATCCTTGTTTTGATGGTACGCTGTTGCGCAAGGGTTTTAAACACTGTTGTGCTTTGAACCTTTCAGGACGTATTTGTACGCCAAACATAGTATGTTTCTATTTATTTTGTTAATATGTCTTTACAATATTTTGCATGAGTACAATTACTTTTGTTTTAAGTAAGGCGAATAAAGTTGGTATGAAGCTCATGTATGAGTTTATGGTCGTTTGTGACGTGATCACTGACCGCGCATGGAGCTTTGTGTTATACTACCATAATGTTTTTGCTCTTACTAAAAAGGAATTGCATGCATTTTGTAAACACAAAAAATAATAGAAACTTTGTAATTTTATTCATGGATAATGCTCAGAGGCGTTACAAAGTTTTTTGGATAATTAAATGGAACTTAACTTACTCCCTGATAGTTCCGCTGCTTTTAATAAGTTGTGTCTTTTCCGCGGAAAACATACGGAGTTCTTTAAGTCTTAGCCCGTTTGCTTGAGCTTTCTTCTCCCCGAGTAATCTGTTTAATCTCCTTGCGCATATTCTGGAGCAGATGCGTAAGTTCCCCATTCTTGAGAGCCTTTTCGATTTCCATGCGCAGAGATATACAGTTGTTCGTGGTGTGCCCGTTATCCTTATGATATTCGCAGAACTGCGTCGGGTCTTGACCACGTTTACTCTTCATTGGAATCGGGGGTTTGAATTGGTGATCCTCGGTACTTAGTACCTCTGCTGGGGTTTTCGTTAGGGGAGTCCACTGTCTCTCCCTATTTTCGTGTCTATTTTCTCTTTGCGCCAAGAACTTGTTAGTTGTTGTGCGGGTGTCTTCCGCAGATCGACTTCCTGATGCTTCGCGCCATGACTTTTTGTACTTTCCGTTTGCGCTTAAGTCTGCCGGCCTGCTGTGTGGTGGTGGCGGTCTGTTTGTAGTAAGGTTTTTCTCGGTCTGCGCATAAACCTTGGCCGCCGCCATTATCTTTTCCCAACTCGTGGGGAGACCTTCCGTTCCCGATAACACCTTGACCATGTCGTCACACCTAACCGCGTACTTAAACTGAGCACGGATTAGTTGTTCGCTAACACCTCCAATTTCTAACACTTCTTTATTATATCTGGTAATAAAATCTTCCAGATTCTCATCATCGCGACGCCAGATATTCATAACGTCGGATGTATCACGTTTTGACCGCCTTTGTTGGCTGAAGTGTGTTAAAAATTTTCTTCGGAGATCCTTCCACGACTCGATCTGCCCTGTTGGTAGGTTGTCAAACCAGATTCGCGCTGGGCCAGTTAGTGTTTGCACAAACAAATGACACCACAACGGAAGGGTCCAACCGCCAACCAACCCTGCGCTGGTGAATACCCTTAGATGATCATCGGGGTCAGTTAACCCATTGAATTTTCCAACGTTAGATGGTAACTTGGCTCTTTCCAACGGAGCCAGAGCTATCTCTAATATGAACTTCGAGTTTTCTGCCGCTTCGTCCTGGCGATAAACTAAATCATAGTTATGCTCGGCCTCAGGGTTATAAACCGCTCGAGGCCTGCATTTGTTATATCTTGGCTGTAGCCTATTGAATACGCTGGTGTTTTCACTCAAACGATATGTTCGATCAGATTCATCAGTATGAATGTCTCGTTGGGAACCCAACCTGTCATGGACCGATTGTCTTTGACGAGGGTGCAATTCGTCATGGTGTTGCCTTCGATAACTGCTTGTATCATCATAAGTGGATTCCTCTCGTTGAGAGGCATGAGCTCTTGATCCCGGCCTCCGGGACTGGGTTACGGGAGCAGTTTGAGCACACAACTGTGAATATACTGCGTTTAATGCTCCTTGGGACCGAACATACCATGATATCGGAGTTTCTCCTGGTGGTAAAATTGACTGTGTAGGATTTGCTGGTAACATTCCTGGGGTAACAGGATCATTTGCTCGATGAGACTGTACCTCGTTATCGTCTGAGGCCTCCTCTACGATCCCTTCTATTGGTAAATTGTTTCCGACGTTTGGTCGAGGGCCAGGTTGCCGGTGAGATGACGAATTTTCTGCCATGTGCAAAGACAGAAAATAGAATGAACTGAATCGAAACGAGATAGAAACTGGAAAAACTGAGAAAACGGTGGGCGCCAATGAAGAAACATTAACTAAATGGTCGGAACCGAGATAGTTAGGGGGTTTGAATCCGCATAAAAGGTTAGCTCGCTCTCGGTTGATTCAGTCGTAATGGATCTACTTCTCCGGTAGCTCTGCAAAAAGGAACACCGTTAGCCTCGCCAAGGGGAGAAGAGGGTTCTCTCCTTGACCCGACTCCGGTGTGAGAATAAGTATTGGTATCGGAGAAGATAAGTATTTGAAGAGTGAGAGTAGTCTGAGTTTATACCTGAACAGTTCTCTTATTTATAGCCGGGAGTTTGGGAGGGAAAACCTGTTATTGAAAAGATAACGGAAAATGCTTAACGCCGTAGCGGTTATTTTTCTTCCGTTTGATTTCTTTGATCTGACGTTAGTTAACCTCGATCCGATGTGAATGCACACGGATCGTGGTTTGATCTGTGGCTGGGGGATCGCCACGTGGAAAGAGATTAAGTGGAGATTACTCTCCAATTGCATGCCTTTGTTGTGATTTCAGAATTGCTTCTGGTGACGACACGTATCCAGATGGTTATAACCGTCTGGGTGGTGCACGATTGTATTTCTTTCTAGAAGATTACTTCCATAATCCGGTGTGACACCTTACTATGTGGACACAGACAAATAAACCCCAAGCCTGGGTAAAATAATATCTAAGTCTGGACGTTGTGGCGGGAGTTGTGGACAAAGGCTTTTTAATCCTTTGTTGAATGGGAGAAGGCGCAAGGATTTATGTTATCCTTTGGGCGCGCGACTGTAAGTTACTGATTTCTTTGTTCCTTTAGTAGGACCAGTGCGCAGCCGCGCAAGGTCAAAAGGCTAGAAAGGTTAGTTTGTGGTATGGTCTCAAATCCTTTTTATGAGGTTTTTGGGACCTTACCCCTTCAAGTCCCCCCAGTCTAGTGTTGTACTTATGCAAGTAAGTGGAGCACTGGACTTAGGAGAGGGAAATGTTTTTTGGGCGCGAAAAAGAAATCTTTTCTGAGAAGATTTGAATTTACTGAGGTTGTAAAGATTTTTTGTAAAAAATCTTTGACTTGACATCATATCAGTAAATTGATTTTGACAACCTGTCATTGTCAGTTGTTTTTTACTATTCGTGTCTTACACGCGCGCGTGTAAACGTGTGTATGTTCTGACATCTGCTTTTTCTGTTGCCTGGGTAATCGTGATACCCGGAACAGTACTGCGACGGTTACCGATGCTTATTTATTGCGATGGGTATATAATCGTTTGGGTGACCCCTTCTGGGTATATATCTAGCAACCGTTACTGATGTTAGGGCTAAGGGAACAGAGGATCGATGATCCACCAATCATTCGTGATTCCTTTCGGTGTGCTACCCAAGGAACTTTCGGGTTTACTTCAACGACTGTTAGGCGAAATCTCAGCCTGATCTCACGCCAGGGGCAGCCCTGACTACACGCACTCTTACCATCTTGCACCAGGAGGGTTGCAAGAATTGTCTAATCAACTACAGAAACAGTTGGGGAGGAGTTTTGTAGGACCTAGTTTTCACTTTGGGGAGCCACAGTTATATTTGTGGAGATACGCCTTTTCGTATGTGTACTGATTATCGAGAACTCATCAAGGTGGCAGTCACGAACCGTTGGCCTCGATCATGTATTAACAACCTGTCAACCAGCTGCGAGGGTCAAGCCCCATTCGAGGATTGACTAACGAGTGAGCTATCACCAGATGGAAGTTCGAGGGGAGAATGTTCCTACAACAACATATTAAACGCAATGCGGCTAGTGCGACTTGGTATTTCATGACCGTTGGGTTAATCAACACACCAGCAGCTTAATGGATCACATGAATCGACCGTGTTTTGATGATGTTTTAAATCGCTTCCAGGAGAAAGGAACAACATGGGTGGCATATGTATCTCGTTTTAGAGCTCCTGAGGGAGGAGCCACTCCGCGCGAAGTCTTGCTAAATGTAACATCTAGATTCGAGAAATGCATTTGATCATGTAACCAACGAAGTGGGAATACGCGTGGAATGTGCTAGGATCCATTTTATTAGAAACTGATTGACACCAAAGATTCCTTCGGGGGTACAACAATTTCCTGGTTTCGGTGGATGCTATTGTAGATTCATCACAGGGTTTTCGAAGATCGCGCAGCTTGACTCCCTTGAGCACAGCAGGGTGCTGTGTTCGTGGGAGACAAAACAGGAGAACGCCTTTTCAGCTTTGAAACTCAACTCTACAATGCACTGGGTATTGTCTTTACCCGAGGGTACATGTGATCTGGTGGTATACTATGATGATTCGAATCAGATTCTCAGTTACACGCCGATACAACATGAGAAAGTGATGGCTTACGTAGTGGAATTACAAGAAGAGTTGCACGAATCGCAACCTACGATGGAAACCGTGGTCTTTGGATTTAAGTTGGAGGCATTAGTTGGACGGTACCAATTGCACTATTTAGACCGATCACAAGGGCCTCCCGTGTATCCTTGTTTTGAGAGAGCTAATCATGTGATGGCATCGCTGGATGGAACCTTTGATTAACTTCGACTGTGAAACCTAGACGTGTACGAGCCTCGCAGCACACCATCGACTCTAACCTACCTGATCAGACTCGCTCAGTACAAATTGAAGAACTAGAGGAAGAGAGTTCTCAATATTGACCCATGCGGGGCATGGGGAAGCAACCTTTGGTAGGACGGACGACAATTGCTACTTCATGGAACGAATATGGACCCCACTATACAGCAACCTTAGGGAACTGGTGTAGATGAAGTACACGGGCCTCGATATCATATTCATCTGAGTTTAGATAGGATGAATTAAAACCTGAAGACCATATATGGGTGACTGGGCCTGAAGGCCCACATAGCAACGCATGAGAACGATGTTTAACTTGTGGGAAAGTCAAGGTGAGATAATAGCAACCAAAAACACATGTATGGAAATGAGAACAGACTGCCATGGATCTGGTCACTAGTCTACTTGCAACTCGAAACGGAAACATTATCACCTGGGTGATCATAGATGGACCCAAGTTACCAGCACACTTTCTTGCAATCAAGAGAACTGACGAGTCTTCACAGTTGTGAATGTTCCTCCGAGAGAGGCGGCTTTTAGGCACGAGGTGCCAACTCTTGTTACCTCTGAATTTGATCTACGTATGATTCATTTCAGGCAATACACAACACCCTTGACTCACGTCAGGACTAGAGCATTGCTTACCGCTGTTGGACAAACGGTCAGAGTAAACGAACTCTCCTGGCACTGGAAGACATGCTGCGAGCATGTGCGTGACTGGTTTGGTGCAAATTAGAAGGACTCTTACCTATGGTTGAGTATTACTGCGGCAGTTATCATCTTGCCAACCTTCTTGTTAGACTGAGATGGTAGACAACTTAATTACTGGTCCAGGACTGGTACTTGAAACTCTTGGGAAGGTTGTTTGGAGAGGGAGTCGATTGGCGGCAACGCGTGGCCGTCGGGGGAAAGCTGATAAACTTGGGAAACGCTGGAAGATCGCTGTAGGCGATCGTGTCGTGTTGAAAGTCTCACCCTAGGAGGGTGTGGGATACTTGGGAAACATGGCGAGCTTCACTGACGTCACGATGGACCATTCAACAGTCTAGGAAGGATCGGTAACGTGACCTACAAACTCGAGTGACCTGACGAATTGAGTAACGTCATGATGTGATTATGTCCCAAGTCTACAAGAGTCGTTTGTTCGATGAAACACTTGTGATATCTTTACTAGGGCCTGAGGTTAACGACAAGTTGCAGTCGTCATGGAATCTATTGAAACGCAAGGATCAGATGAAGCTTAAGTACCCACACTTATTTCCAGACGATTAATCTAAATCTGATGCAACTGGTGAATTTCGGGGCGAAATTCCTTTCAAGTTGGGGATGATGTGGTACCCACGGAAAATCCACAGTCATCCTGAGTTAACGTAACGCCTTACTGTTTCGGATTACTTATCAAATTTCAGGACGAAATTTCTTTCAAGTTGGGGATGATGTGACAACCCGAATATTTAAGGTTAGCATTATTTGAAATCCCACAACTTTTAGCGGGTGCTTCTATGTTTATCTGCCTATTTTGTGCACCACTACATGATTACGTACACTTAGCTGACTAACTATACATGATTAGGTATGTTTAACTAAATAACCTCTCGTGAGTACCGCGTGTCGTGAAACTGATCTAGAAAACCAAATCCGTTGGACTGTGTGCATTCGGGCCACTCATTTAATTATACAACATGGGCATGGACAAATCGAGCCCACTGTACACTTTGTGAAATGTAATTAGAAAACAAATCATATTGTATTCGACCCAAAGTCTTTGATCACCGGCCCAAAGCCCACTTGTGCACTACCATATTATGATACGTAATCACTAGATACACCAATTTCATCATCACATCAAACCCTACTGCTGCCATACGTAGCGAACAGCAGGAGCAGCCCCCCCCCCCTTCGAGATAACATCTTGCTCGGTCAAAATCTTGGTTAGTGGTTCTTATTTGTGACATTCATATTTGTATGTTATTGCTTAATTGAGATATGGAATGAGATTAATGATCAAGTATAGATGTATGTCGATGTTGTGTTATTGTGTATGTGAAATCTTGTAGACCCTAATCTCTTGTGCGAATTATATGAATTAAAGATCATGTGATTAATTGCTCGCCTGTTGATAATTGATGATATGTAAACACTTATGTGTGAGTTTTAGAATTATAACCATGTGGTTACCCTAATAAAATGGTCAGGATAGTCAAAGGAAACAACAAAGTGTGAATTAAATCATGGGACGATACTTGGTTTGTAAAGTTGAAAACGTGTATCTGTGGTAGGGTTATAGTAATTGCTTTGCATTGGATGATCAAAGAAAAGCCGACACCGGTGGTGGTGATTATGATGTGGTTCGAAGTTGATAGTGTTAACCCAATGTTATGTGATAAATTAATGGTTTGTTTGTAGAATATGGATATGTTATTTGTTTGCATGATGATGGTGCTTAGTCAAATTGAGTGGTCCACTGAATTTGCAAATTCCAAATATCCAGGTTGTTATGTCAGTAGTCTTTGGAGGTCCAATAATATTGAAAGTAAATGATATAATAAAGTGTGTAATCTTGATTAAAAGTGGCGGTGCATGTGGTGATTCAATCGAGCACTATGGACATTTTGATAAGGTTGTCAGTAAGAATGTTGTGCATATTAAATGAGGAGTTGATGAGTAGTTGACCAAATTTTGAATGATCACATCATAGGCTGTTCTCAATTAACAGTGGCATAGGTAGATATAATTTATGTGGGAACATGGGTGTTGTTTGAATGGGCCGAAGACCCCTATACACTTTTTGGGCCGATCAGGTGTGAAGTAATATATATGTAACATGATTGAGTTAATAATATTTATGTATTGGGGGTACATTAATGATATGTGAAAATTGATTTGTATGGTTATCATAGGAATGGAAATTGCCTTTTATATGAGGGTTGGGCTTAGCATATGTTGGTCTAGATTTGGCTGGTTTATTGGACTGTGCACCGACCAAGTGGGTTTTATCGTTGGGCTCGCATATGGGGTAGTCAACAGTGTTGATTAATGGTACATGTAGCTATTTACGAATTTGTATATAATGTGTGTAATGGAACATCGACATGGAATAGGTTTAATTATCTGCTATATGATATATAATGAACCAACTTTTGTGTGTAACTTGTTTAATATGTAATTGGAATAAACGTGAATCTAATGGTCGTTGATAATATTGTTAGGACTCGATTGACTGAATTAGAAATCAAATAACAAGTCTTACCGAGCAACCCTAAGGTGAGTTCACTGCATTCTCAAGCATGCGTCCCGGTGGTTTGGGACAACTAGTAAACATTTGGAAGGGAATCTTGGGTAAACATTTAAATTGGGTTTTGGTTATTGAACATGGAATCTATCATTATCGGATTGCCTGTAGGGCAATGGGGTAATTAGTTGATAGCGCTATTAGGTTTGATACCTCGCACCGGGCCGTAAGGACGGGCGCGAACTAATTATCTGGGCATCATTACCAATGCTTGGTTAGGGGCATTGGGGACTGGACACACTTCCAGGTTATTAAGGGACACACTTCCCGGATACATATGGGCACACTCCCTAGGGTATCTCAACAAGTCATAAACAGCATCATATCACAACGTTGAATTGGCTTAACATACATCTGGTAACAAAACACGTTAACAAAACCTTGAACTCACCAGCGTAGTCTGACACACTTGTTTACATGCTTGTAGGTAATCATTGAAGGAACTTGGGAACTTGCCGTCTGATGCTGCTGGAGTGGTTGTGGTCATGATAAACAATTACATTGATTTGGTTTTGATACATTTACACACTTATACATTTATGCTTCCGCTCAATACTTTGGTTTTGGTTTAATCTACAAACAATACATTTCTTTCAATTGAGTATTTCAATACATTATTACTTGTGTTTGATATGATTGGTGGCTCTTTGTTGGATCGTTGCACCTCCATTAGGGACATGCCCTAGGTGGTAATTTGGGGGTGTGACAATGTATTTGTTAAGTACACCTTTATAAGAAAACTACTTAGGCCATGTGTAAGTTATAAAGCTCCTTTGGTGGCGTCCACGTCATACAGGGGCTTTATGGGAAGTTATATTACTAAAGCCTGTAGTGATAAAGCCCCTATCTCATCATTACTCAATTAATTAATTTTCAAATTTTTAATTAATTTTTAAGGTAAATTACTTTTTGAGTCTCTGTGTTTTAGTGGTTTTAACCACTTGAGTCCAAAATCAAAATGTTTAACGCCCTAAGTCCCTATAACCACTTTTCTTAACCATTTGAGTCCAAATTTCTAACACAGTTAGAATTCTGCTGTTAAATTTTGTTTAATGACCAAATTGCCCCTATAATTAAAAAATAAAAAACTAATTTATTTAGATTTTTGTCTCTCTCTTATACATATCTCTCTATTTATCTCTATCTCTCCCTCTTCTTCTTCATAAAAAAACCCTAGCAGCTCTTCACTGCTACTGCTGTGACCAAAATTTTCTAAAATCTTCATTCTTCTTCTACCCATATTGTTTTTCATCTAGTTAAAGGTCTCCCACCCCATTCATTTATTCCCCTCCCCCACGCAAACGTGGTTTGGGTCTTACTTCTTCTTCATCATCCATTAATCTTCTTTCATCTCTCACCGAATCTTTCGCTCTATACAACTGCAACCCAACCCCAAATTCCTACCATTTTATCCTCAAAACCCTAATTAAACCCACCACCATCACCACATCATCATAACAGTCATGGGTTCTTATGTTGTATTTTCCGACGTGGGTTGTGCTTTTCATGGTTGCTTTCCTTCGTTTGTTCGGTTATGGTCTCCAATGGTTGATTATTCAGACACAATTCTCTGTCCCCTGTTTCATGGTTCGTGTATATTTCAATTTTAATATCAATTTCTTAACCCCGTCAATTTTAGAGCCCTAATTTGATTTTTAGGGTTTTTTTTTGTTATTGTTTGATGGTTTAAGGTGAAATTAAATTGGGGATGTCGGTTCCTAATTTTATTTTATGGTTTTTGTTGTTGAATTAAAACTGTTATGGGTCAAATTCCCCTTCAAAAACTGTTATTTAAATCTGCAGCGGATGAACTGTGTTAATTCTGCAGATGTATTATATCAGTGAATGGACTCGAAATTTTAGCAGATGCAGATCCATATGCAGATTGTGCTAACTGATTATAACCAGTGGCGGTTCTAAGACCTTTTTTTCACTGGGTTCCTTTTAGTAGATTCTCACTAATTCTCACTATTTTTTTCCAAATCATACGAGATTCTCACTATTTTTTCCCATTTTTTCTAAACCGAATTGGTTCCAGGGAACCCACAAAAGTGGCCTAGATCCGCCCCTGATTATAACGACTGAACTGATTATAACGACTGAACTGATTATTACGACTGAACAACAATTGATTTGTAGCAACTGATTTGCAGCAACTGATTCGCTGCAAAAACTCCCGACGATTGATAACAGAAACGACTAATACCAACAACGACTAATTACAGCAACGACTAAACACCTCTGCAGATTCTGCGGACTGATTTCAGCGATCAAAACTAATTCTGCGGACGATTTCTGCGGCTAAAAGTCACTGATCAAATTCTGCATATCCGTGATTCTGTGCAGTTAATTTGTAACTGATGATCTGTCTCGGTTCGTATCAAATGAACAGCAAGTAAAATATTATGGGTTTGTTGTGACAACCCAAGTTTCAAGGTCTTTAATCGATTTAACTGAGTAACTAATTGCAAGTGTATTAATATATACTATGTGTTAATATTATACTTGGTGTATATAATATATTGGTGAAATTAAAATAAATAAACTGGAACTATAAACTGAAAACACCTCACACCCTAGTGAAAACAGAATGTGATTTCGTCCACACATGGCCAACGAAAATCAAATTGGACTTTAGCCTGGTGGAGCAGTTGAAGTGGGCAGTTACAGGAGTTGTTATTATGGAGCAGTTTTAATAATTCTAATCTATACGTGTAGATTAATCGAATAGAATTCATAACTATCACTTCTCACATTCTCTCTCACTACTCTTTCAACCGACAGCAATCTTTGCGTCTCCCGGATCCTCTAGAACAATCAAGTTATTCTCTCGTTCGTTACGGTTAGTGTTAATTATTAACTGATTGTTCGATTTAAACCTACTGTAAGAACGACCTGTTTATCAGTTAACTGTGATTGTTTTATGAAAGTAAGACTGAATGATCGGTATATATATATATATATGTATTGTTTATAAGCTGCTGTGATAATATGATATGATCGATATATATATATATATATATATATGTATTGTCTGTAAACTGCCAAGTATATGTGATTAAGTGATTGATCGTGTGTGCTTGTTAATAATGACTGTTGATCGAATGATGAGCTTATCATATAACTGTTAATAATTAGAGTTGCTGGGTTACGTAACTGTAAGTATTGTTGAAGATGAAGTCTCAGGCGAAAACACCTCAACTTGACGAAAACACATAGTGTTTTCGCCAAAGCTTTAAGTCCGACGAAAACCACCAAAAATCTAATACATCTGGACGAAATCAAAATAGTGATTTCGGCCCAAATATTCTCGGCCCAAAGGGTGTTTTCGGCCCATAAGGTTTTCGGCCCAAATGTTTTAGTTATTTCCTAAATTTGACGAAATCCCAAGGGGATTTCGGCCCATGTGTGTTTTCGGCATATATGTATGATTTCGGCACTTAGGTGATTTCGGCAATATGTATACAATTATCTATTAACGTCATTAAATATGTGATTCAATTAAGTTAATCACTTGAATAACTCAGTTAGTTTATTTAACTCTGTTAAATAAGTAAACCTCTGTTAGTTATATAACTTTGTTAGTTGTTAACTCTGTTAAACCTATTAATTTAGTTAAGTAAAGCATGTGACACAGTTAGTTACTAGTTCTGTTAGATGTTAACTTTGTTAACTGTGTAACCTTGTTGGAATATGATAATCCAGTTAAACTTGCTAACTCTGTTAAAGTGTGTTATCGGTTAACAACATTAGATTGTATGAAATTTGCATGAATTGGATTAACTGTTTACATGATACAAGATGCTAACTGCTAGACACACTCTGTGATATACTGTGATACTAGTTGCATGCGAAACCTTACAAACATGTACTGACTGAACATACGTGCACTATAGGACTTGACTGATTTCTTGTGAGCACATAGTTTAGCATACCGAGCAAACCAAGGTGAGTTCACACTCTTACCAAGGCATGGGATTCCCGGGGTTGGGAATGGGATTAAATGATTACATGTACTTACACTGTTGCTAGAATACTTACCAATGTCCTCGGGTTGGGAAGGGCACCTATAAATACAACCAGACTAGTAACACATATACTACTCTTCGCACACATGCCTGGATGGCCGCGATACATATACTAATCTTCGCACACATGCCTGGATGGCCGCGATACATATACTACTCTTCGCACACATGCCTGGGTTGGCCGCGATACATATATTAAACTTCGCAAACATGCCTGGAGGGCCGCGATACAAATATAACTAGTCTAGAATACATGGGAGACCCTCACTAATGTTCGCACACATGCCGGGTAGGCCGCGATACAAACAAATACGATACATTGGTTGCTAAACAAACATACGGTTTACGAAACGAATACTATAACTAAACAACCAACTGTGAACTCGCTCAACTTTGTTGTTGACTCTCTGTTACATGCCTTGCAGATCATTAGGTACCTATGGAGCTTGCATGGGAGTGAAGAGGAGTCGTTGTGGGATATGGACAGCTGTGTGCCATGTTAAACATTTGAAATATTTAAACTTATGTTGGGTTTACTTAATTATGCTTCCGCTAAACACTTAACTATTTTATGGTTGTGAACACCTTTCGTATTGATGAATGACTTTTAATTATTACTTACAATGTTCAATATGATTGGTGGCTTGATCCTGGTCAGTCACGCCTCCAAGCGGTGATACTCCGCGTGTGGATTTTGGGGGTGTGACATTTGTAATTGAGATGGTTGTTTCCTGATTAAATTATGGCTGTGGTGGTGGTGGTGACGTGCTGGTGTGGGATGCAGGTTGTCTAGGGAGAGAAAGAAAGATGAGAGAGATTAGAGAGAGAGGAAGCGATAGGGGGAGAAAGATACATAAGAGAGAGAAATCTAATAACAAATTTATTTTTTATTTTCTTAACTATAAGGGTATTTTGGTCATTTAACAATACTTAACAAAAAATTTTAACAGTGTTAGAAATTTGGACTCAAATGGTTAAGAAAAGTGGCTATAGGGACTCAGGGCGTTAAACATCTAATCTAACTTGTAATAAAATACTACAAATAATGTCATATGGCATTCTCTCCTTTAACATCATAAATTTTATTTATAATTATTTAATAAATTTCTTTCAATATTAATATTAATAACTAATATATAGATATCATTTATTTTTATTCTTATCTTTATCTAAGATTAATAAATAACTTCAATTTTGCAATTTAGACCTTTTTTTTACTTTTAACCCAAAGTTTTCCATTTTTTGCAATTTAATCCCAACTCTTTTTTTTTCAATTTTGGTCCACCATACTTATTATCTTTCCCAAGTTTTTCGTTTCGTTCTAAATTTTGTGAGTTAATGCACCGCATCGTGCGTGTGGGGTTCAACATTTTTTAGTATATTTTTCCTGTTTGATTGGCCCGTCGCAGCACATCTATTTTTCTCCGTTTAACAAGTTCAACCAACGTGCAAGTCCTGAATTGACTTAGTTATTTTTTTCTAATGTTTTACGTTTTGGTTTAATTTCTTTGCAACCAGCGTTCGTGATTCAAAGATTTTACGTCTGCTTTTCACTCGCCGTTATTTTTTTCGTTTTTATTTAATTTGTTTTTACGAGCTTTTTCGGTGTTAGTGGTCGCTGACAGTGGTATAGCATTGATACTACTTGACACAGTTTTATAACAAACACTGCAACGCAGGGGCTTAATACTAGTTATATATATTATAGACACCGTAATTTGTAACCTTCATTGGGGTAAATCCTGACCCTTTAAACTCTCTAACTTTTAATCTGGATCATTTAAACTCTGAAAAAAAAAACTGAAAACATGGCGGTTGGTGGAAGTTTTACATTATCTCTCCTAAAAACATGGCAGTTGGTATTATCTGTCCTAATCAATTGCACGCAGGGCCGGTTCTTAGTAGGCTAGTGGCAGAGCCATGGCCCGGGCAAGTTTTTCGGCCGTAGTGTTAATTTTCCGCATTTCAACGGGCAAGATCCGCCACTGATTGCACGTGGGCTAAAAACATGGGATCAGTTACGATATTCATATTTAAATTTCGCTCCCTATTTATTATCCGACAACCTTCCCTGGTGCAATCTAAAATTCTCATCTTCATCTCAATTTCCTTCTATAATTCTTCATAGGTTTGTGTAATTCTACTTTAATTAGTTCAAATTTCCGTTTTCTGCAATCTAACAGAATTCAGTTTTGGGTCTTCGTTGATGAATCTTCTGTTCATTAAATACGTTATCCTCACTTTTTCTTTTTCTTGACAATGGAAATAGTGGATTGAGGCCTTTCTGTACAGAAAGACAGCATCTTTATGTACCAAGACGGGGACAGCAAGGCAACGAAAACGATTGTGGTGTGGTTAAACCTTCAAGGCGGAGATACCACAACTACAGATCCTTCAAGTTTGCAAGGTCAGTTCTTAGTTTAATTATATATCAAGTGATTTATAAATCTTCAAGGTGATGTGTCGAGGTACCAGGTTTGTGCGATTTTGAGGTGCAATCGAGAGGCTAAGGTCATGATTTTCTGCTTTTCTTCTGCAAACCGCGTTCCAGTTTCGATTTTTATTTAGGTTTCAAAGCTTTAAAATACATAATGATTACTTTCTTATGAAGTTGTATGCTTAACATGTACTAGGTTTCCTCATCGATGATTTGGGTATAATTTTATGATTTGAAGATGCAAGGTCAAAGAATGGATACAATTCCGATGTCCTTGTAAGTGATATCTTTGTTTTTTTATCAAGTGATTCTCATGAATTCATATGGTATATTTTGATGTCCTTTTTTGGTAAACATTTACGGTTCAGAAGTTGAAGAAGAGGGTGAGATAATTTTCTATTCTACAAAGTCACAGACTCATAGCTATTAAATCATTCATGTGGTAACGTCTCTATATTTTGAAATACTTGATTCTAATTTCTACATGGTCAATTGTGGTTCGAAGAGTTCTATCTGTTATTCTATTTTGGTTGTACACTTGATGAATTTTGCTCAAATCTAGCACTGCTTAAAGATCCATCATTTAATTGTAGCACTTAAATGTTGAAAAGCTAAAGAAGATGGCAGGTGATGCTCGCACGGGCGTGAAGGGTAGCATGAGAAGGAATGTTCGTTAATAAATATAGTTTTAAGTGAAAGGGGAAAGAAGAGAGATCTTATTATGAACAATAGCGTGTGAAGTCAATTGTTGTTAAAGTCGAGATGATAAAAGTTTCACCAGACATCAGCTTTCTTCTGAATTTGCTTAACAAGAGGACCCAAATATTAAATTCCTTATTGTTGCATCGGTACCTATTGACAACTTTACTGGAGTGTTGTTACTTCTAGTAGCATTGGTCAACAAGCCGGTTTACCAGCAAGTCAAATGGGTCAATATGGGATAATGTGGTGGTTCAAGGCATGGTGTTAGCTGCAACAGTTGTGGTGGTATGGGTCATGGATCTATGAATTGTCCATGTGCTGTAAATGGACTATGCGGTTTAAACTCACACACCTCACATTACTAGTGAACTTGTACTCATATAATTGCAGGTTTATTTAAATTTGATGTGTAAGTTTGTTGAGATGAATATTGCATATTCTTGTAGCAATAGAAGACCAGTTGTCTCAATTTTGGTTTGACTTTCTTGTTTTTGATTGGTTTAGTGTAGAACAATA
The DNA here is from genome assembly GCA_030545235.1 of Helianthus tuberosus. Classification (NCBI taxonomy): domain Eukaryota; kingdom Viridiplantae; phylum Streptophyta; class Magnoliopsida; order Asterales; family Asteraceae; genus Helianthus; species Helianthus tuberosus. The sequence continues at coordinate 11,717,772 of CM060394.1, forward strand.
CAGTTGATTTGGTGGATCTATCAATGGGTCAAACGATTCTGTTTGAGACGAATCACTTTTATTGTGTGCCAAAGGTTGGGTTGGCATTTTCTTTATATACCAAACACTGCCTTAAACAAATAATATATTCGTTTAAAATGCAAAGAACCCGTCCGCCGGACGGGTACACTACTAGTTTTGATTTTGGACTCAAGTGGTTAAAACCACTAAAACACAGGGGCTCAAAAAGTAATTTACCCCAATTTCTAACTTTATAAGATTAAAAATCATTTCATTAAATAAAAAAAACATTACAAAAAAAAAACATTAAAATAAAATAAAAAAAACATTACACTAAAAAAAAATTAAAAACTCAAAGGTTATATATTTTTTTCCGATTCGCTCCTTTTGTGCCAACGCCATCTTCAACGCTTTTCCGGTTAGGTGGTCGTGCGGTTTCGAGTAGAATTCAAAGTCATGAGCCAATTCTCTATCCCGCATAATCTCGGTAACTTCGCGGTTTTCTTCCATACGTTTAGTCCCTAGTTCCTGTATGTCTTGAAGTTGTTTGTTTATCTTTGAAAATGCATTAGTCATTTCGGATCCCATCGACGATGATTCGGGCCTTTTTGATCTTGCACCGCTTCTTCTTCCGGCGGGTCGTGGTAGCTCTTCCGCCGGCTCTTCCTCCGGAATATGGGGTGGGTCGAGTGGGAACCGGAGACACGGGACGGATAGGACTGCTACTTTGGTTCGGGTCCGCACTCGAACGGGAGGAATAAAACCACGGTTGAAGGGTTGCATTGTATAAAAATTGTAGATTTAAAAAAAAAAGTAGAGAGAAAGAGTATTTGAAAGTATGTTGATTGTATGGGATTTTATAAAAAAAATGGGAGATGGGGGTATTTATATGAGAGATGGTGAAATTAATTGAATTAATTTTTTTTTTACTTTATGACCGTTTGCAACGGTCAAAAAATTCAAACTTCCCCTTCTTCACGCCGCTATGCACATCACGCTGCCAACACAAAACACCCCCATAGCGCCGCCTGTTATGGTGTGGCTGGCGCTATGGGGCGCCATCCCTCACAAAACCTCCTCCATCGCGCCCCATTACACATCACCTTAGTGAAACAAACACATGGTTGCGTCACTATCTTTAACTTTAATTAATATAATGATTTTGATTCTGACTTTTTAATTCATAATAATCATTTTGAAATTGTTAATCCAAACAAGCCTAACACAGCTAGAGGACAAATTCTTTACTGGTTTGAAATATATGATGCATTTGGATTTAAGTTAATGGCTATCCATTAACTTATACATGTTGGGCCTATTGGGCTTCAACTGCCCTATCTTATATGTGGGTTTTTTTGGTCATCCGTCAATCCTTTTAACCTTTAATATTTTAATATGCCAACCCGCCACGATTGTGACAACTCGTATTTCAGAACCTATCCTTGTGTTTAATGTAACGTATGTGAACTTTGTGCGATTATCTGATATATTGATTTAATGGAATGTTATGATATTGCGTTATGCGGATTGTGTAATATAGGTTATATGATTGTGTGTGTAATGTATATCTAATGTCGTCGCACAACTCAACTCAACCGCACAACACTTGGCCGATCGCACAAGCCTTTGGGCTTTGGTTCCTTACCACTCTCGGCCCACACTCTTTTCTAATCGAACCAAAGGGCAGCCCATGTAAAGGGTTCGGCCCACTCCCTTTTATACGCATACAAACACCCATCATTGGGGTTTGTTTCTCATAATTCGCATACACAAAAACTCACACCAAACCCTAGTTCTCTCATCCTCCTCTCTCTCGAAGTCGACGGCCACCCTCTCTCCCTCGAAGCTTTTGATTCGGATCATCCTTTTCTACCTTCAAACCGGTTAGTGTTTCATAGTTATTGTTTTGTTAAATGATATTGTGATTTATACGTTCTCATATAATGATTTACGGATGATATATGATTGTTATGAGTGATGTGGTCTAGTGTTCATGAAATCGGCTCATATGTGTAGCATGATTTGATTAATTTAGAGTTGGTAATTATGTAATGTTGACGAAAATCTAGAACCGAATGGGTGTAATCGGTTGTGTGTATGTGAAATCGGATAAATCGTATGGTCGAATATGAAGCATTATATGATGATTTGAAACCCCTAATTGGATAGTTTAATGTTGTGAATTGTTTGAATGCCTTAAACATGATTAGGGTTCATAAGGATTATGTGATAGGAACCATGATTTGATCGATAATAGTAGAGATGGAAACTGTTGAAGTTGTTAATTGATTTTTGTGTAAAAAGGAAACTGTTGAAGGATTAAAACCGATTGCTTGAAATTAGGGGATTAGGCAACAGATCGCACAAGACTCCCTTGATCGCATAAGATCAGATCATACAAGATTTGATCTGATCGCACAAGGCAGTCGCACAAGATGGGCTGGAGTACAACTGGTTAGAACACAGTGTACAACACAGCATATGCATGATCGCACAAGACCTTGTGGATCACGCAAGACAGTGCCGATCACACAAGGCTTGGGCCACACACACATCTGTTGAACATTTCTATGCTGTTGGGCCTTAAAGCCCAAACCTCAGTCGCACAAGATACTTGTAATCGTACAAGCTATCTGGATCGCACAAGTCCATCCGGACCACACAAGTCAATGTCTGTTATTAATTTGGGCTGTGTATATGTTATTGGGCTTATTTAGAAACTGGGCCGGGTATATGTTGGATCGCACAACATGTTGTGGATCGCACAAGGCGGTGTTGAACACGAAACATGTTGGGCCGGGGGTATTTTATTGGGCTTCATTAGTGAATCGCACAAATGGTTCGGCCCAAACCATTTGGATCACACAAGTTGAACCTTGGGTTTATTTAACTGAGTTGCTTAACATGTTCATTGTGTGTGCCATGATCATTATGTGTTCTTGATTTGTTAGCTACGTGTAAACCTATGTGCACTACTTGAACCTAGACCTGACTTGTATGGTAACCATGTTAGGACGTGGTAGACCTTTTATAGCTCAAGTGACCTTTTTCATGTATCTGCCGAGCAAACCAAGGTGAGTTCACACTTTTCTACAAAGCATGGTAATTCCCGATGGGTTTGGGAATGGGTTAAGGAATAGGGATTTCCTCGTCCTGTTGGGACGTGTTTCAGGAATGTGAATTCCTCGTCCTGTTGGGACGGATTTAGATTTACTAGACTAGAACTCTATCAACGAAGTCCCTCCTTTTATATCGACTTAATCGCCAAGGCCAATGGCGAACGGGTCATTAGTTAAATAGCGCTATTAGGTTTAACAAACCTCACACCGTGCCGCAGAGGACGGGCGTGGACTAATGGACTAGGCACGTCAATGATGATAGACGTTGACGAGGGCACATAAACATGACAAACGTTAGTAGTCGATATGGTAACGAGTCTGGTAGTTTAAACATGGGGAAGCCCCCACGGCTGGAGTGGCCGAAGTAAAAATGGGTTAACTAATAAACGTTTTCGAACTATGGGGTAACCCCCACGGCTGGATAGCCGGTTAAGAATAAACTATGTTTTTGGAATAACTCTAAAACGGGCAACCAACTGTGAACTCGCTCAACTTTGTTGTTGACTCGTTACTACATGCTTTGCAGGTCACTAGGTTTAGCAGGAGCTTGCATGGGGAAGAGTCGTTGTGGAGCATGGACATTGAGTGTTCATGATGAACTTAAACACTTTTAAATTATGATTTGGGTTTTGAACTATTTGCTTCCGCTGATTACTTGGATTTGGTTAAACTGTTTTTGAACACCAATTATACTGTGTGGTTGGACATTCATTTACTTTAATATACCGTTCAATATGATTGGTGGCTTGATCCTGGTCATGTCACGCTCCCTGCGGTGATACTCCGCGTGTGGATTTTGGGGGTGTGACAGATTGGTATCAGAGCCATTGGTTATTGTGAACTTGGTTTTAAAAGGGAAAAGCTTTTTGACAAAACCAGACTATAACCTGTACAGTGCTCAACGATCCACAACGACACTTCGCTCCACGTGCAAGTTAGTCAGATGCTTAAGCGAACCCCAACACTTTTGAACACCAAGCACATTGTAGAACTAGCAAATGGTAAAATTCTTGAAGCCACACACATAGTTAAGCGTTGTAATATTGTTCTTGCTGGTCAGACTTTCTCTATCGATCTTATCCCCATCATTCTTGGTAGCTTCGACATTGTTATTGGGATGGATTGGTTATCTCAACATCAAGCGGAGATTCTTTGTAAGGAGAAAATTGTCCGTATTCCCCGTTCTGGTGAGGAACCTCTTACTATTCGTGGTGACAAGAGTCGTGCTGTCGTGGGCATCATCTCTTTTCTTAAGGCCCATAAGTGTTTGCGAAAGGGCCACACTGCTATTCTGGCTCTGGTTACTGATACCTCGACGAAGGAAAAGAAGATTGAAGATATTCCTATTGTCGCGACTTCCCTGAGGTATTTCCTGAGGAATTACCTGGTCTTCCACCTCATCGTCAGGTTGAGTTTCAAATCGAGCTAGCTCCTGGAGCAGCGCCAATAGCTCGTGCACCTTATTGCTTAGCCCCATCAGAACTCGAAGAGCTGTCTACGCAACTACAAGAGCTTTTGGACAAGGGTTTCATTCGTCCTAGCTCTTCGCCCTGGGGAGCTCCAGTCCTATTTGTGAAAAAGAAGGACGGTACCTTTCGAATGTGTATAGACTATCGTGAGCTCAACAAGGCGACTGTGAAGAATCGTTATCCTCTCCCGCGTATTGATGACCTGTTCGACCAGTTGCAAGGGTCGAGCTTCTACTCTAAGATTGATCTGAGATCGGGTTATCACCAGCTGAGAGTCCGAGACGAGGACATCTCCAAGACAACGTTTAGGACTCGTTATGGTATTACGAGTTCCTGGTTATGCCTTTTGGGTTGACGAACGCACCTGCGGTCTTCATGGATCTTATGAACCGAGTGTGCAAACCCTACCTGGATAAGTTTGTTATTGTGTTTATCGACGACATCCTGATCTATTCCAAGAGTCAAGAGGAAGACGAGCGTCATCTGCGACTCATTTTGGAACTCCTTCGAGCAGAACAGATGTATGCAAAGTTCACAAAATGAGACTTCTGGCTTCGTGAATTCCATTTTCTAGGCCATGTGGTGAATGAGGATGGGATTCATGTTGATCCATCCAAGGTTGACTCAATCAAGAACTGGCCTGCGCCCCGTACACCAATAGAAATCCGCCAATTCTTGGGTTTGGTGGGTTACTACAGAAGGTTTATCAAGGATTTCTCCAAGATTGCGCAAACTCTCACCTCACTAACTCAGAAAGGTGTCACCTATCATTGGGGCGATGCCCAAGAGTCTGCATTTCAGCACTTAAAGGAAAGACTATGTAGCGCACCTATCCTCTCGTTGCCGGAGGGCACAGACGATTTCGTGGTTTATTGTGACGCGTCAATTCAAGGTCTTGGTTGTGTATTGATGCAACATGATAAGGTCATTGCTTACGTATCACGCCAACTTAAAGTTCACGAGAGGAACTACACCACACACGATCTGGAGTTGGGAGCTGTTGTTTTCGCACTTAAGATATGGAGACATTACCTGTACGGTACCAAGTGCACCATTTAGACCGATCACAGGAGTCTCGAGCATATCTTCAAGCAAAAGGAGTTAAACATGCGACAACGTCGATGGGTCGAGCTCTTGAATGATTACAAATGCGCAATTAAGTACCATCCAGGCAAAGCCAATGTTGTGGCCGACGCCCTCAGTCGAAAGAATACTACACCTAAGCGAGTGCGCGCGTTACAACTTACCATCCAATCTAGTCTTCCTACTCAGATACGAGATGCTCAGGTTGAAGCATTGAAAGCAGAGAATATCAGGGCTGAGCCGCTGCGAGGATCGAAGAAGCGGTTAGAACAAAAGGAAGACGGTGCTTATTATGTAACAGGGCGCATCTGGGTTCCACTTTATGGTAAGTTGCGTGAGCTCGTGATGGATGAAGCACACAAGTCCCGTTACTCAGTACATCCTAGCTCGGATAAGATGTATCACGATCTCAAGACTACGTATTGGTGGCCCCATATGAAAGCTGACATAGCGACCTATGTCAGTAAATGCTTGACCTGTGCTAGGGTCAAAGTCGAATACCAGAAACCATCAGGCCTGCTTCAACAACCAGAGATTCAGACATGGAAATGGGAGCAAGTTTCCATGGATTTCGTTACTAGCCTACCTAGATCTCAACGAGGAAATGATACTATCTGGGTGATAGTGGATCGATTGACAAAATCTGCACATTTCCTAGCCATCAAGGAAACGGATAAGTTTCCTATTCTTGGAGACATCTATCTGAAGGAAGTGGTTGCTAGGCACGGGGTGCCAACCTCTATCATTTCCGATCATGATTCACGTTTTACTTCTGAGTTATGGCAAGCAATGCACAAGTCCTTTGGCTCGCATTTAGACATGAGCACGGCATATCATCCACAGACGGATGGGCAGTCTGAATGCACCATCCAAACCCTTGAAGACATGCTTCGAGCCTGTGTAATCGACTTTGGTAACGGCTGGGAAAGACACCTCCCGTTAGTGGAGTTTTCGTATACAACAGTTACCACACCAGTATCCAGGCTGCTCCATTCGAGGCCTTGTACGGACGGAAGTGCCGATCACCTCTTTGTTGGGCTGAGGTTGGCGACAGTCAAATCACCGGCCCAAAACTCGTCGTAGACACAACAGAAAAGATTGCTCGGATACGGCAACGAATGGCGGCAGCTCGTGACCGTCAGAAAAGCTATGCTGATAAGCACAGGAAACCACTCGAGTTCCAGGTTGGGGATCGAGTGCTACTTAAAGTCTCACCTTGGAAAGGTGTAGTTCATTTCGGCAAGCGGGGCAAGCTGAATCCACGCTGTGTTGGACCTTTCGAAATCATAGAGAAAATAGGCAAAGTGGCCTACAAACTGAACCTCCCCGAAGAACTCAGCGGAGTTCACAACGTTTTCCATGTGTCGAATCTGAAAAAGTGTCTGTCAGATGAGACCCTCATAGTTCCTCTCAAGGAGCTCACCATCGACGATCAGCTGCGATTCGTCGAAGAACCAGTAGAGATTACGGACCAAGATGTTAAGGTTCTCAAGCGCACCAGAATACTTCTTGTTCGAGTTCGTTGGAACTCCCGTCGTGGCCCAGAGTTCACCTTGGAACGAGAAGACCAAATGAAACACAAGTATCCCCAGTTGTTCGAGCAGAATGAAACCACTACTGAGGTCGAAGCTACTGCGGAATTTCAGGACGAAATTCCAAACCAACGGGGGAAGGATGTGACACCCCAGGAAAACCAGGAAACCATGCAACCTAACTAGATTCCTCAGTGAGTACGTGCTAAATTTCGTGACGAAATTTCTTTCAACTTGGGGATAATGTGACAACTCGCATTTCAGAACCTATCCTTGTGTTTAATGTAACGTATGTGAACTTTGTGCGATTATCTGATATATTGATTTAATGGAATGTTATGATATTGCGTTATGTGGATTGTGTAATATAGGTTATATGATTGTGTGTGTAATGTATACATAATGTCGTCGCACAACTCAACTCAACCGCACAACACTTGGCCGATCGCACAAGCCTTTGGGCTTTGGTTCCTTACCACTCTCGGCCCACACTCTTTTCTAATCGAACCAAAGGGCAGCCCATGTAAAGGGTTAGGCCCACTCCCTTTTATACGCATACAAACACCCATCATTGGGGTTTGTTTCTCACAATTTGCATACACAAAACTCACACCAAACCCTAGTTCTCTCATCCTCCTCTCTCTCGAAGTCGACGGCCACCCTCTCTCCCTCGAAGCTTTTGATTCGGATCATCCTTTTCTACCTTCAAACTGGTTAGTGTTTCATAGTTATTGTTTTGTTAAATGATATTGTGATTTATACGTTCTCATATAATGATTTACGGATGATATATGATTGTTATGAGTGATGTGGTCTAGTGTTCATGAAATCGGCTCATATGTGTAGCATGGTTTGATTAATTTAGAGTTGGTAATTATGTAATGTTGACGAAAATCTAGAACCGAATGGGTGTAATCGGTTGTGTGTATGTGAAATCGCATAAATCGTATGGTCGAATATGAAGCATTATATGATGATTTGAAACCCCTAATTGGATAGTTTAATGTTGTGAATTGTTTGAATGCCTTAAACATGATTAGGGTTCATATGGATTATGTGATAGGAACCATGATTTGAGCGATAATAGTAGAGATGGAAACTGTTGAAGTTGTTAGTTGATTTTTGTGTAAAAAGGAAACTGTTGAAGGATTAAAACCGATTGCTTGAAATTAGGGGATTAGGCAACAGATCGCATAAGACTCCCTTGATCGCACAAGATCAGATCATACAAGATTTGATCTGATCGCACAAGGCAGTCACACAAGATGGGCTGGAGTACAACTGGTTAGAACACAGTGTACAACACAGCATATGCATGATCGCACAAGACCTTGTGGATCGTGCAAGACAGTGCCGATCACACAAGGCTTGGGCCACACACACATCTGTTGAACATTTCTATGCTGTTGGGCCTTAAAGCCCAAACCTCAATCGCACAAGATACTTGTAATCGTACAAGCTGTCTGGATCGCAGAAGTCCATCCGGACCACACAAGTCAATGTCTGTTATTAATTTGGGCTGTGTATATGTTATTGGGCTTATTTAGAAACTGGGCCGGGTATATGTTGGAACGCACAACATGTTGTGGATCGCACAAGGCGGTGTTGAACGCGCAACATGTTGGGCCGGGGGTATTTTATTGGGCTTCATTAGTGAATCGTACAAATGGTTCGGCCCAAACCATTTGGATCGCACAAGTTGAACCTTGGGTTTATTTAACTGAGTTGCTTAACATGTTCATTGTGTGTGCCATGATCATTATGTGTTCTTGATTTGTTAGCTACGTGTAAACCTATGTGCACTACTTGAACCTAGACCTGACTTGTATGGTAACCATGTTAGGACGTGGTTGACCTTTTATAGCTCAAGTGACCTTTTTCATGTATCTGCCGAGCAAACCAAGGTGAGTTCACACTTTTCTACAAAGCATGGTAATTCCCGGTGGGTTTGGGAATGGGTTAAGGAATAGGGATTTCCTCGTCCTGTTGGGACGTGTTTCAGGAATGTGAATTCCTCGTCCTGTTGGGACGGATTTAGATTTACTAGACTAGAACTCTATCAACGAACTCCCTCCTTTTATATCGACTTAATCGCCGAGGCCAATGGCGAACGGGTCATTAGTTAAATAGCGCTATTAGGTTTAACAAATCTCACACCGTGCCGCAGAGGACGGGCGTGGACTAATGGACTAGGCACGTCAATGATGATAGACATTGATGAGGGCACATAAATATGACGAACGTTAGTAGTCGATATGGTAACGAGTCTGGTAGTTTAAACATGGGGAAGCCCCCATCGCTGGAGTGGCCGAAGTAAAAATGGGTTAACTAATAAACGTTTTCGAACTATGGGGTAACCCCCACGGCTGGATAGCCGGTTAAGAATAAACTATGTTTTTGGAATAACTCTAAAACGGGCAACCAACTGTGAACTCGCTCAACTTTGTTGTTGACTCGTTACTACATGCTTTGCAGGTCACTAGGTTTAGCAAGAGCTTGCATGGGGAAGAGTCGTTGTGGAGCATGGACATTGAGTGTTCATGATGAACTTAAACACTTTTAAATTATGATTTGAGTTTTGAACTATTTGCTTCCTCTGATTACTTGGATTTGGTTAAACTGTTTTTAAACACCAATTATACTGTGTGGTTGGACATTCATTTACTTTAATATACCGTTCAATATGATTGGTGGCTTGATCCTGGTCATGTCACGCTCCCTGCAGTGATACTCCGCGTGTGGATTTTGTGGGTGTAATAGATTGGTATCATAGCCATTGGTTATTGTGAACTTGGTTTTAAAAGAGAAAAGCTTTTTGACAAAACCAGACTATAACCTGTACAGTGCTCAACGATCCACAACGACACTTCGCTCCACGTACAAGACTCAACACTATAGGTAATATGGTTTGTACTTGTATTGCTTGCCTGTTAGTTTAAGTAAGTGCATTGTTAATGGTATGCTTAGTTAGTGTAGCAACTGCTGTTTGAAAACCCTGTGTGCTTGCTCTCTTCTGTCATCCCATGCTTACGCATTTTCGCGACACCTTTTCTTACTTGTGTTTCCTTCGATGTGAAGATCATGAGTGGACGCCTGAACTTGACTCAAGCCCAGCTGACGGCTCTAATCAATGAACGAGTAGCTGAAGCACTCGCAGCTGCCCCTGCTGGAGGTATAACCTACAATTTCGACCTATCCTAGGATGTTTAGATCCTACCCTCGTGAACCAACTCTCGTGTTTAACCTTGTCTTTTCTTTCTCGCGTGACAGGTCAGCATGTTCAACCTCCCGTGTGTTCATTCAAGACTTTCATGGATTGTCGACCTAGTACTTTCAGTGGTACAGAGGGAGCTGTAGGCCTTCTCCACTGGTTCGAGAAGATTGAATCTGTTTTCGAAATGTGTGAATACCCTGAGGCTCGTAGGGTGAAATTCGCAACTGGAACACTTGAAGGTGCTGCGTTAACTTCGTGGAACGCGCAGGTCCAAATGTTAGGGTTGGTCGCTGCTAATGCCACCCCATGGAATGATTTCAAAGAGCTGATCAAAGAGGAGTACTGTCATCGCGACGACATTCACAAGTTAGAAGTGGAGTTATACAATCTAAAGATGACGGGGTCTGAAATCGAGGCTTATGCGAAGAGATCAAATGAATTAGCTATTTTGTGTCCTACTATGGTGGATCCTCCTATCAAGCGTATTGAGCTGTACCTCAATGGTCTTGTACCAGAAATTCAGAGCCATGCGACTGCGGCTAACCTTGGTACCATTCAGCAAGTAATACGACTAGCTCATCGTCTCACGGATCAGGCAGTTGAGCAAAACAAGCTGCCCAAGCGTATCAGTGCTACAGCTACTTCAGAGGCCCCTAGCGACAACAAGCGCAAGTGGGATGGAAATTCAAGCAAGGGTTCGACTTCTGTTCAGTCTCAGTCACAGCAGCGAAGGACTGAGGACTATAGGAGCCCCAGTCAGCAGTCTTCTGGAAGTCAAGGGCAGAGTGGATACAAAGGGAATCACCCCAAATGCAATCGCTGCAACTTGCACCATATCGGACCATGTAGTAGAGGAAACTGTCATCGGTGCAACAAGCCTGGTCACATTGCAAGGGATTGTAGGAGTCAGCGTCCCGTGAATCAGAATCAGCAGCAACAGCAAGCCCCTCCGAATCAACGCCAGCAGCAACAGCAACAACAGGGTAACAACAAAGGTTGCTTTTAGTGTGGTGCTGAAGGCCACTTCAAGAGAGACTGTCCCCAGCTGAACCAGAATCAGAACTACAACAACAATAACAACCAGGGGAATGGAAACAACGAGGGTAACAACGGTGGCAATGGTGCCAGGGGTCGTGCTTTCGTGATTGGTCAAGGAGATGCAAGGAACGATCCCAACGTCGTAACGGGTAAGTTCCTACTGGACGACTTCTTTGTTTCTGTTTTATTTGATTTGATTTGGGTGCCGATACTAGTTACGTGTCGTTAAAAGTTAGTCAGATGCTTAAGCGAACCCCAACACTTTTGAACACCAAGCACATTGTAGAACTAGCGAATGGTAAAATTCTTGAAGCCACACACATAGTTAAGGGTTGTAATATTGTTCTTGCTGGTCAGACTTTCTCTATCGATCTTATCCCCATCGTTCTTGGTAGCTTCGACATTGTTATTGGGATGGATTGGTTATCTCAACATCAAGCGGAGATTCTTTGTAAGGAGAAAATCGTCCATATTCCCCGTTCTGGTGAGGAACCTCTTACTATTCGTGGTGACAAGAGTGGTGCTGTCGTGGGCATCATCTCTTTTCTTAAGGCCCAGAAGTGTTTGCGAAAGGGCCACACTGCTATTATGGCTCTGGTTACTGATACCTCGACGAAGGAAAAGAAGATTGAAGATATTCCTATTGTACGCGACTTCCCTGAGGTATTTCCTGAGGAATTACCTGGTCTTCCGCCTCATCGTCAGGTCGAGTTTCAAATCGAGCTAGCTCCTGGAGCAGCGCCAATAGCTCGTGCACCTTATCGCTTAGCCCCATCAGAACTCGAAGAGCTGTCTACGCAACTACAAGAGCTTTTGGACAAGGGTTTCATTCGTCCTTGCTCTTCGCCCTGGGGAGATTCAGTCCTATTTGTGAAAAAGAAGGACGGTACCTTCCGAATGTGTATAGACTATCGTGAGGTCAACAAGGTGACTGTGAAGAATCGTTATCCTCTCCCGCTTATTGATGACCTGTTCGATCAGTTGCAAGGGTCGAGCTTCTACTCTAAGATTGATCTGAGATCGGGTTATCACCAGCTGAGAGTCCGAGACGAGGACATCTCCAAGACAGCGTTTAGGACTCGTTATGGACATTACGAGTTCCTGGTTATGCCTTTTGGGTTGACGAACGCACCTGCGGTCTTCATGGATCTTATGAACCGAGTGTACAAACCCTACCTGGATAAGTTTGTTATTGTGTTTATCGACGACATCCTGATCTATTCCAAGAGTCAGGAGGAACACGAGCGTCATCTGCGACTCATTTTGGAACTCCTTCGAGCAGAACATCTGTATGCAAAGTTCTCGAAATGCGACTTCTGGCTTCGTGAAGTCCATTTTCTAGGCCATGTGGTGAATGAGGATGGGATTCATGTTGATCCATCCAAGGTTGACTCGATCAAGAACTGGCATGCGCCCCGTACACCAACATAATTCCGCCAATTCTTGGGTTTGGCGGGTTACTACAGAAGGTTTATCAAGGATTTCTCCAAGATTGCGCAACCTCTCACCTCACTAACTCAGAAGGGTGTCACCTATCGTTGGGGCGATGCCCAAGAGTCTGCATTTCAGCACTTAAAGGAAAGACTATGCAGCGCACCTATCCTCTCGTTGCCGGAGGGCACAGACGATTTCGTGGTTTATTGTGACGCGTCAATTCAAGGTCTTTGTTGTGTGTTGATGCAACGTGATAAGGTCATTGCTTACGCATCACGCCAACTTAAAGTTCACGAGAGGAACTACACCACACACGATCTGGAGCTGGGAGCTGTTGTTTTCGCACTTAAGATATGGAGACATTACCTGTACGGTACCAAGTGCACCATTTACACCGATCACAGGAGTCTCGAGCATATCTTCAAGCAAAAGGAGTTAAACATGCGACAACGTCGATGGGTTGAGCTCTTGAATGATTATGAATGCGCAATCAAGTACCATCCGGGCAAAGCCAATGTTGTGGCCGACGCCCTCACTTAGCTTAAGCATATTGTTCTACCCCCTTGATTTTTAAACGATGATACCTTTTCATATGTTAATATATTTTTAACAAAATTACACCTTAAAAAGGAGCATTTTAATCCCTTTTATTTGAGTATGATATTGCTATAGAATTTTATTTTAAAAATTAACATGTTACGTGATTACCGGTGTTCTCTGTTGCATCGCGCGAGCATTATTTTAGTGGGGTCCAACACGCATACTCTTAACACAACCCCAACCATGTCATCAGTTGTTGTAAATGCACTCCATGAATCTTTAACCAATACTAAAAATTATACTAAAAGGTAACTAAATATGACGGTTTTAAACAACTAGTTTTCTATACGAAATCATAGCTACGTCATTCTGTTAAAGAATCCCTAAAACAATTTTTCTCTAATCAAATTCCAAATTCTTCTATATTAAGCGTTGGTTTCTCGAAATTATTTCACCTATGTATATGTAAATAGAAAGTCAATTTAGTCGAAAAACAAAGACAACCGAATGAAAAATGAAAATAATTTTAAATTTTTCGTTAAATGATTTGGTCGAAAAAAAGTTAAATCATCGTTTGATAACCAATATAGCCAATAAATTATGGTCTTCAAATAACAACAATCAAACCAAACCAACTCGTACTCACCCTACTTAAAAATAATCAACACTGGGTAATAAATGGGGTTACAAAAATCCAACAAGTGATCTAACTTCATTACTAAATCATCAATCATCCATCTTTAGTTCTTTCCCACTAATCAAGTTTTAACTAGTTTTTCTTAATCCACAACCATCTATCACCAAAGTTATCCTAACATCTAAATCCACTAACTCCATCTTTACTATAATATTCAAATGTTAAGAATCTTCTCCATATCTACTACATAAATGTAATAACTGGCACTTTTTTTTTATAGATTTCAAGCCTTGTCTCAACCGGCTTATGTACCCGACACACTTCACAGACAAGAGATATATGTATTTGCTGTAGTAATAGAGTCATTGATCATTAAGAATCCCTTTCAAATCTACAATGAAGATACATGTCTTTATAACTCAAAATAAAAGTCCTTATTAAGTCTTCTGGTAATTTAGTTTTTTATTTTATACTTTTAATCGTAATTAAGTTTAAGTTATTAGTTAATTTGACCGAAATATTAATTTCGTTTATGTTTTATTTAAGTCTCTAGTGATATATATGTTGGCTTGTATGGTTTGAAGAACTTATGATGTGCTAATAAAGTTTTTGCATGGGTCATGCTTTAGAGAGAACGGTTAAAAGTGTGAGAACGGTAAGAACGATTTTGGAGTTGACATGTGCCATTGATGCTAAATTACACTAAGGGGTAATATTGTCAAAAAAAACCCACACACATGAACTGGCTGTTCAAATAAAACGCCATAAAAACACCAAATTCAGAAAAAACGCCATGAAAATACCCGGTTAAAACGCCATAAAACACTCGGTTCAGAAAAAACGCCATGAAAAACTCAGTTTAAAACGCTATAAAACACTTAGTTCAGAAAATCGCCATGAAAATACCTAGTTAAAACGCCATAAAAACACATAGTTCAGAAAAACGCCATAAAAATAACTAGTCTAAAACGCCATAAAACACCCAGTTCAGAAAAACGTCATAAAATCCATTTCATTTTTTTTTCCAAAAGTATATCAATAGTATACTCGTTGGAAAGATAAAAAAAACGCTGAGTTTTATGGTATAATTTTTTTAGAAAAATAATCACGTATAAAAAAGTTATTGGCGTTTAAATATGATGGGGGAAAATGGCATGTGATTAGCATGTGCACTCTTGTTTGGATCTTCCAATTTTACCCCTCCTGGTACTTATAAGGTTCCCATTATTTACAAAAATGCCACTGCATCATCTTAGCCACAAATCACAAAGATCCTATGGCTGAAAATCGTTCTCACTGTTCTCACACTTCAAATCGTTCTCTCCTGATCCCATTCCGTTTTTGCATTTTAATTATATGTAAACACTAGTTAAAACATATCTAGCCTTTTTTTAGCTTACATTTTATGTGATACGCAATGGATTGCAATCTCGTCATGCATCAACTTGAAACGAGTTATTATTCACTCATGCATGAAAAAAATGTTACATAAAACATGCTAAAAATAGGTTTGGTAATCATATAAGTTGACCAATTTCGAAATCAGCACCCTTAAATGTTATAGATATAACTTGGAGTTATTTCATACTCACTCAAGTATATACTTAATTTTGAGAATATTGGTTTTCTAATAAATAAAAAATACAGCATTTAGGAATTGATTTGTTGAAGAAATAAGTAACCGTAAAGAATAGGGGTGTAAACAAGCCCAGAAGCTCAAGAGCTACTCGTTATTAGCTCGGTTAAAAGCTCGAACGAGCCGAGCTTTAATGAGCCAGAGCCCGAGCCCGAGCTCGAGCCTGAATTAGAGCTCGTTTAGTTATCGAGCCCGAGCTCGAGGCTGAAATACAAAGCTCGTTTAGGCTCGCGAGCCTAAACGTGCCCAAACAAAAATTTATTTATTTTTTATATAATATAATAATAATGATGATAACATTGGCGAGTCGAACTTGAGCCGAGCTTTGGCTCGTTTAAGCGATATTGAAGCGAGCTAGAGCTGAGCTTTTAGCTCGTTTGATTCAAAATAGCTCGAGCCGAGCTCGTGCTTTGGTTTAAACTCGCGAGCCGAGCTCGAGCTCAAATAAGTAGGCTCGAACCGAGCCGAGCTCGAGGTTCATAAAAACATGACAAGCCGAGCTCGAGCCCAGTCGAGCTCGGGCTCGGCCCGGCTCGTTTACACCCCTAGGTGCCAGATATTTGTTCAGTATCACGAGCCCCTTTTATAACCGATTAGTCAATTTGATATGTGTTTTGTTATCAATATTATTGTAACAATAATGTTTTCGTATGATAGCCAATACACTAAAATCAAAAAAAAAACATAGAAAAATAGAAAAAAAAAGTGTTTGTGGAGAACCAACCTTATTTTGGCCCTTATAAAAATGTTGTTTCAACTCTATCTCATTTTGACCCATCTTGTATCCTCTACAATTAACATACCTTTGTAGCTTATACATATGATAGTATGCATAAAGGGGAGCAACAACCAGCAAAAACGATATGAAACCTGATAATGAACAAAGTGTAGAATGTGAAGTCTTAAGAGATAATAGAGGAAAATTTATTACAACTTCTTTTAGGTTGCACTGATGTTGGAGAAGCAAAAGCAAACTTAAAATGGTAACAAAATGTGGGCAAATGTTGAAATTTGAAACTGAGGTCGACTACCAAGCCCATAAAATATGAATTTCAGAGGACTTTGAATCATATGTGATCTCAAATGTCTTGTTATCTTCATATTCTTCATCCCAACACTCTGAGTAATCGATTGGGTGTTCGTTTAAATCACCTATTTTACTTTTACTACGAACAAGTTCTACATTAAGACTACCATCATCTTCATCCTGAAATGAAATATTTTGAGTGTATGTAGGATTGAACCATGGGATGTGCCTCAATGAACTAAAGGGTACATAACCCACCCTTTCATAGTAACATTGTTCCCAATCTTCATCAGACTCGTGAGAGTAATCCGTGCCCACGCTTTCAGAGTCATATGGTCCCAAATCGTTATTAAACTTCTCAGAGTGATCTTCACCAAACTTACATTGTTCCCAATCTTCACCAAACTCTTTAGGGTGATCCGTGGACATCTCCTGCTTAATAACTATGCGATGCCTCCCGTAATGGCAATAACGACCACGTAATGATAATAAAAATCCACTAAAGCCATTGTACCAGTTGTGTGGAAGTTGCAATGTGACAAGTTTGGTATAAATGCTTGATGGTTGAACATTGGGTCTTAACACACTCATAAAACGATCTTTAACTGCGTTTTCCTGCCATGTTTTCATTCCAATTATTATGAATACTATTTTTATATTGAAAGTTTAAAAAAATATTGAAATTCAAAAAACAAGATAAGAGTTATACCTCAAGCATAGAAAGTAGTACCCTCTTATTCGCTCTCCTCCAAAGTGAGACTTTCCATAACCATTTACAGTATGATAAATCTCTTGCAATTTCAAGTGAGTCACAACCATCTGCTTTGAGAATAGCTATGCTTGATGGGAGGTCTGGCAATTCTACAAGGTTCCAGCAGTGTGACAAATTAAGGAGCTTGAGACCTGGGAGTTGGGAGATGCCGGAAGGTAATCTTGAAAATAGGTTTCGACGTAGGTCTAGTAGTTGTAGGTTTAATAACTCACAAATATCAGATGGGATGTCTCCATCTCCCAATTTGCACCAACTAAGATCCAGCTTCCTTAAAAAACGTGGAAACTGAGGTAGCTTCAGGCTCACCGACCCATCTTGATGAAAAGATTGTAACCCCGTACAACTGGTGAGATTCAAACTTTTTAAGAGATGAAAGTTTCCCTCTATCCTTTTCAGTTTGCGACAATAACTTAAATCGAAAGAAACAAGGTTCGTACAAAATAGTCCGACTGACGGTGGGATTATTTCTATACCAGTATCATGCAAATCAAGGGTTACCAAGCTATCCATGTTCGACTGGATATCCGGAACCTGTTGAAGTTGCTGGCAAAAACGGAGATTAAGAGTCTCCAATTTTTTCATGTGTATGATGGGTGGAAACCTTTTAAGTCTTGAACACCCACTCATTTCCACGAAAACAAGCCTTTTGTGATGTCCAATTGATGGATGAATCTCTTCTAAACTCTCACAACCCCATAAAATCAATCTTTCAAGACATGGAAGGCCTTCAAAATCTGGTGCCGTGATTAGGCTCTTTGATTCACGGAGATCAAGAATTTTCAAATTGGGTAGACTCTGTTTCAAGAAAAGTAGGAAAAGTCAAATAAATAATTAAGTATACAACAATTTCCTTTCACATTGGCATACGTCTTGCCGGACCATTGATCGATCATTAGGCAGGACATGAGTTGTTAATTTGTACACAAACTTAAACTAGCATATGATATAACATCTTAATATCTTATAATAACAACCTCTGGCAATGTAACATGCAATGTATATTCCAATTGCTTAAAACATCATATATTGTTATATTATAGACAACTTGTAATATTAAATTTATTACCTCTGGCAATATCATCAAAAGTTTCTTTAATGCATTTGGCATGCATGTAATGTTGACTATACAAGAAACGGAAACTAAGCTAATTTGCCTTTAATCTACAGAAGAAGAAGCGTATTACCGGAATGAAATATGCAATATACACCTCTGTTTGTAGATGTGTAACAAACTCAAAACAAGAACTAACTAACTAAATGCAAATGAAGTGTTACCAAGCTAACCATGTTCGACTGGATATCCGGAAACTGTTGAAGTTTACTGCAATAAGAGAGATAAAGAGTCTCCAATTTTTTCATCTCAATGATAGCTGGAAACCTTTCAAGTCCTTTACACCCACTCATGTCCATGAAAACAAGCCTTTTGTGATATCCGATTGATGGATGAATCTCTTCTAAACTCTTACAATGTGATAAAATCAATCTTTCAAGACATGGAAGGCCTTCAAAATCTGGTGTCGTGATTAGGCTCTTTGATTCACGGAGATCAAGAATTTTCAAATTTGGTAGATGCTGTTTCAAGACAAGTAGCAAAAGTCAGATAAATGAGTAAGTATACAACAATTTCCTTTCACATTGGCAAACTTCTTGCCCATGGATCATTAGGCAGGAGCTCTTAATTTATACACAAATTGTTAGTAGCATATTATAATAACAACCTCTAACATGCATAGTAAATTCCAATTTCTTAAAATATCATATCATTTTTACATCATATAGTCTAAAAGTCTCCTCGATCCTCACCCAAAAATCTACGCTCAGAATATTGTTATATTATAGACAACTTGTAATATTAAATTTATTACTTCTCCCAATATCATCAAAAGTTTCTTTAAAGCATTTGGCATTCGTGTAATGTTGACTACTCAGGAAATCGAAACTAAGCTAATCGACTCCTAATTTCGTAGAGAAAGCATGACATGTGTTTTTGTTAATGTAAGATGTTATATAAACCTCTATTTATAGATATGTCTAAGACTCAATAACCACCATCTAACAAACAACTAACTAAATGCAATTAACTCATTTTATGATTCATTTCACAGTTGCATTGCAATGGTTTGTGAAACTACAATATTTACCTACCTTACACCCTTCCCAGAGTTTTTTTTGCTCGCTATGTCTCAACATTAGACAACGAAGCTTTGTTGGCTGAAAATTTGTTGGGAATGAAGATGCCGGATGCTCATTCCACAATATCCATCGAAGGTTCTTCATGTTTGCAACAACATCACATAGACCTGAATCTGGATGGCTAAAAGATGGCAACTTAGTAAATACTTCATTTTCCTGTGTTAATTAATCAAAGGAACCAAACTGTGTTAGTAACGCTATAGACAAACGTCATTAGATGCACATATACAAAATTTATTTTTGCAAAGTTAATTTAACCATTGATGGTGCAGCTGCTCCCATAGCACAAAGCTCTTCCAAATCTTCCCTATTCCAAATCCTGCTATGCTTTTCAGGATTATTAGGGTGTTCCCGTCTAACAATGTAGTGGGCCATTTCTTCTATCAAGTCATGCATTTCAAATCCTTCTTTTGAAACTTTTATGAGGGATTTTTGTTCCAACACCTTTAACCCTATAACAGGGTGCAAATTACAAGCATCAAGCACCTTCATTGCATCATCCATCATCCATGAGTACCAACTCCTCATGAAACATGCAATATCTAAGAATAAGTCTTTCTGGTAGGGTTCAAGTTCATCATAACTTATTTTGAGTCTCTCCATGACCTTATCTTCTGGGATGCTTTTTAACTTGGCCAAGGTACTCTTCCACTCATCCTTGTCTTTGTCATATAGAAAAGAACCTATAACTTTAAGTGCTAATGGGAGCCCACCTGCATAAGAAATTACCTCTTTTGCAAGCATCTCATACTCTTCATCATGTTTATCTTTATGACAAGCGTGTCTATTGAAGAGCTTGATTGCCTCGTAATGTAGTAACAAACTCACTTCATAAATATTTGTGTGAGCCCTGGAGGATAGCATATGCTTATCTCTGGTAGTGATTATTATCCGGCTCCCCTCACCAAACCAATCATGGGATCCAGCTAACGCCTCAAGTTGCTCAAGATTATCAACATCATCGAGAACAACTAAAACCCTTTTGTGACATAGCTTTCTCTGTATCATTCTTCTTCCTTCTATCTCACTCCCTACCACAACGTCTTTTGTTTTCAAAACAAGTGATAGAAATTTTTCTTGCAACTTTGTCAACCCATGCTTGCTTGATTCTTCACGAATATTTTCAAGAAGACAACAAGCTTCAAATTGGTGAGAAATTTCCATATAAACAGCAGATGCGAGAGTAGTCTTACCACCACCCCCAACTCCCCATATTCCAACCATGCGCACACCACCCGACCCAGTTTCCAAATTTGTTTTCAGATCTTGTAAGCGGGTCTCTATTCCGATCAGGTCTTTATTATCATTTGTATTTAGTGAAGAAAGCCTAGAAGAAATTGTACCAACAATGTCCCTGATGCATTTTGCTTCATGGCTGCACGAACGGAAGGGTACATTTAGAAGTAGTTCCCACTCACTTATTCTTTTAAAATTACGAATTGTACAACTGAAATTGGATTTAAATTGCTAAACGTCAAGTATGAGATTTATTTAATTTCAAGTTAAAAAAGACGCAAAAACAATGCATGTGAAATTAAAATAGGGAGTAACACAAAACAAAATATTATAATACCTACATTTTGAGTATATGTTCTGTAAAAGACTGGTTGTATATGACTAGCATTTTTGTATAAAGAACGTCTTTTTATATCTTGGCGTCAGGGAATTTTTGTAACAGTTTGGTTTGGTTTGGTTTGGGTGGCACGCTTCCACTCACGTGAGTAAATAAGGATAATTAGAATTTAGAACACGCTTCCACTCACGTGATGGTCTCGTCGCTAATTCAGAATGTACTAGTACGTAGTAACCACTTGGCACCATGTATTAAACACATTCTTTTGAATCTTAGAAACTATTAATGAATTAAACCTAATTACAAACCAAACTAAACTATAACGATAGCAACTATTATATTTTTATTAAACCCATTTCATTGTTATCTACAAAAATTTGCTCGTTTGACTTGCCAACGATAAAACAAACTTATAAAAGCAAACTCATATCGACTAGTTATAAAATGCACATATCTTAAGCATAAAGAAGTTTAAAATATGAGAGAAAATGTTTAGAAAAAGAGAGAATTAATTACGAGTTTATAGTGTCATTGATGGTCCATCCAGAGATGCTACCAGCCTTTTCCAGCGCTTTTCTCCATGATTCAACTTTTTCCTTATTTTCTTTCTCATGTTTGGAAAATGCTTCTTCATATTTCCTCTTAAGTTTTCTCACATCAGAGGGATCTACGTAATAAAATATGGGCATCAAGATCTGCCCTCTTTTGTCCACGCACTCTATAATCTGTGCAAGCTCAGCCAAGCACCAAGATGAATCAGCATAGTTTTTAGAGAATACAACAACAGCGATCCGTGATTCTTCGATAGCCTTCAATAGGGTTGGACCGATTGACTCGCCCCGGGCAAGTGTTTCGTCATCCTTGTACGTGTATATTCCTTTATGTTGAAGAGCCGTGTAGAGGTGACCCACAAAGCCCTTGCGAGTGTCTTCTCCTCTAAAACTCAGAAATACATCATAATTCCATGATTGAGAACTAGAGGCAGGAACTGAGTGAGAAGAGGAGGATGAAGATGCCATTGATCTGTTGATCAAATTTATTTGGAATTAGTACAAAAACAAGCAGTGTAAATCAGATCCAAAAAGAGAGATGTGGTCTTGAGTAGCTGAGATTGATTTAAATATTTGAGAAATCCCCCTTTCCAGGAAATTGGCATATGCAGGAAACTTCATAATACTTTCAATAATGTATATATTATTACTAAAATTAAAGGATTACCGCAACATGAAGATTAAAATACTGTTGGTTGTTATTTATATATGTTGATCTAGAGGGGTAGCGTCCCCATCACACTGCATTCCTTTAGACTACAACCTTTCACATTGCATTCCTTTATCTTTCTTGGGGGGGGGGGGGGGGGGGGGATATTCCACGGTCCTCCCAACCGCCGAGGTGATCCCACCTCGCAGACCGCCACCCAGCAAGCCTGAGTCTGGGGGTAAATCCGCTACCGTAGGGGCATTGGGAACGAGCAAGACTCGAACCCGCCACCTCCGGGTTAGAATGCGGGCTGGTGGCCAATGGGCTGACACCCAATTTTAGCCAACTTTATCTTTCTTGTAATATATATATATATATTTGGGTGGGGTTCGGCTACAAAGTCTATTTTCCTACAAAGTGTAAAAAGTCATAAAACAACACAATTTTAGCCATAAAACACACTTAAAACCAACAAATAACAGAGTAAAGATCACTAAAACACAATATCCAAACCCTAACAGCCCATAAAAACTTCAAACACACCATCGTAGAACTATGAATATAAAACACAACATGGTAATCAACATAAAACACACTAATGTTAATCATTCGATAATCAAAGCCTTATCATCTAAAACACAACACAAAACCCACAAATATAGCGTTTTAGTAATCTTCACTTTGTTATTTGTGGGTTTTGAGTTTGTTTTATGGTTGACATTATGGTGTTTTAAGACTTTTTACAATTTGTAGGAAAAATAGACTTTGTAGCCAACTCCCACCCTATATATTTTGTTCTAATTTCTTAAATTATGTATATTTTTTTAATTTTAATGAGCACCCAAAAGCTTACCTGATGCTGGTACTGAGAAAATTCACTGTTGGATTTTGCGTTGTGGAGGTGAGTTGGTCTAAAACTAAACCCGCAAATTTGAATGTAACATTCCAAAGTATAAACTCATAATTAATTTAAACCATAAGCACCAGAATCAGTAATCTAATCTGGATATATGTATGACCCGTTCTACTAAGATATTGACTCAGGGAACAAAACAGATTGGGGAGGGTCAGGGACGGGCACACACAATTCTTATTGTGTTGTTTGTTAATCAGATAATTTCCGTACCCAGCTTTCATCTATTTCGGGTTTACAATTCTTCTGATTAAGTTTAGTTTTTGATTGACAAGTCAAGATTAGAAGAAGATACCTCCTTCATTCTGTTATGTTTCTTCAAATGAATGGACGATTAAAGCCGCGATCTCGGCTTCTTCTCATACCCTGCAACCTAGAAATCATGTTGTAGAATAAGTATAACATTAAGGAATCGTATGAAATATAATTCCACGGTCCTCCCAACCGCCGAGGTGATCCCACCTCGCAGACCGCCACCCAGCAAGCCTGAGTCTGGGGGTAAATCCGCTACCGTAGGGGCATTGGGAACGAGCAAGACTCGAACCCGCCACCTCCGGGTTAGAATGCGGGCTGGTGGCCAATGGGCTGACACCCAATTTTAGCCAACTTTATCTTTCTTGTAATATATATATATATATTTGGGTGGGGTTCGGCTACAAAGTCTATTTTCCTACAAAGTGTAAAAAGTCATAAAACAACACAATTTTAGCCATAAAACACACTTAAAACCAACAAATAACAGAGTAAAGATCACTAAAACACAATATCCAAACCCTAACAGCCCATAAAAACTTCAAACACACCATCGTAGAACTATGAATATAAAACACAACATGGTAATCAACATAAAACACACTAATGTTAATCATTCGATAATCAAAGCCTTATCATCTAAAACACAACACAAAACCCACAAATATAGCGTTTTAGTAATCTTCACTTTGTTATTTGTGGGTTTTGAGTTTGTTTTATGGTTGACATTATGGTGTTTTAAGACTTTTTACAATTTGTAGGAAAAATAGACTTTGTAGCCAACTCCCACCCTATATATTTTGTTCTAATTTCTTAAATTATGTATATTTTTTAATTTTAATGAGCACCCAAAAGCTTACCTGATGCTGGTACTGAGAAAATTCACTGTTGGATTTTGCGTTGTGGAGGTGAGTTGGTCTAAAACTAAACCCGCAAATTTGAATGTAACATTCCAAAGTATAAACTCATAATTAATTTAAACCATAAGCACCAGAATCAGTAATCTAATCTGGATATATGTATGACCCGTTCTACTAAGATATTGACTCAGGGAACAAAACAGATTGGGGAGGGTCAGGGACGGGCACACACAATTCTTATTGTGTTGTTTGTTAATCAGATAATTTCCGTACCCAGCTTTCATCTATTTCGGGTTTACAATTCTTCTGATTAAGTTTAGTTTTTGATTGACAAGTCAAGATTAGAAGAAGATACCTCCTTCATTCTGTTATGTTTCTTCAAATGAATGGACGATTAAAGCCGCGATCTCGGCTTCTTCTCATACCCTGCAACCTAGAAATCATGTTGTAGAATAAGTATAACATTAAGGAATCGTATGAAATATAATTGTAAAGGATCCGATTATTAATAAAACATCATTTTTGCACAATACTGAATCAATATTTTGGCATGAAGGAGATCAAGAGAAACCTCTGCACCAAATTTAAGGAACAAAAAAAGTAAACTGCAGGTGTGTGTGTTGGTGATCCAGAAACCTCAACACCCTTGCCACCATATCAACAAATTACACATTTATTGTTTTTATCAAAATAAGTTAATAATCCCAATACCTCCTAGTAAAAACTCATCATGGTTTGCATGATTCGACCTACTTTTTTCATTGAGGCATTTCATCAAACACTCGGTATGCATGAAACTACAAACAACATGTGATCACAATATACAAATAGATTAAGAAGGTGTGGTTGACACTTGATAGACAAAGTAAGAAAGCTGAGGGAGAAAAGAAACACATACCAATGTAGACAGCTCCAAACCCCACACAGGTTTCTTCTGGTTCAAGTGGGATCACGGATGATGCTGGTTCCTGTGATGAGAATCTCGACTTCTTGACAAAAGCCCTAGTAATCACCATTTCATGGTTTTCAAAATGGATTCTTAATTATTTCCCCAAATTACTGAAATTCTTTTCACATCCCTTTTATTAAGGAGGCTCCGGTGAACTTTCTGACGGATCCGCTTGATGGGAGGTCTACTCTTCGACCAGCTGATATTCTTGTGTTTGGGTGGGCCAGGGGAAAACATGCTTGTGTGGACCTTACAGGAGTGTCCCCTCTTGTTGGGCTCAAGGATAATGGGTTTGCTGCTGGCCAAGCTGCGTTGAAAGCGGAATCAAGCAAAGTCGCTAAACACGAGAAGGCTTGTTTAGAGAATCAACATGTGTTTATCCCATTCGCTTTTGATACATTTGGTTCCCTAGCCCCAGAGGCTGTGGAATTTCTAAACAGGGTCCAACAGGTTGTGAATAGTAATCTCTCAACCTTTAAGGGTCGTTTCGTCTTTAGTAGGATTGGTTTTGCAATTCAAAAGGGGGTTGCGGCGCAGCTTGTTGCCCGTTTACCTGCCACTTGTTTGTAATTTGCTAATTTGGAATAAACATAATTTAATGAAAAAAAAAAAATTATGTAAAAAAAAAAAAAAATTAATCAACTATTGTGTTTCAAAGATATTGTTGTTGGACAAATTATTGGGATATGAAAAAGCTGAATTTTGTTAAAAAAAATGGTGTTTTAAGGTTTTTAGATTTCATCCAACAGACGGAGGAAGTGGTTGTACAATACTTGAAGCACAAAGTACACTCTTTTCCTTTGCCTGTTGGATCAGAGTCGCGGGAAGATGAAACAGGCGGAACAAGAAAGAATCTGAATTTGAACCCCTTGCTTGCTTAGCCAAGGAGTCTGAAACAGGAACCGTGTCCAAGCCAAAGAAATTACTGCATTTGATTCAGAAGCCACCCTTTGTGACACTAAGCATTTCTTGTGAGATTCTAGCTTATATAAACTGAAAATAAGACTCTGAACGGCTGCAACTAGGGGTGCAAACGAGCCGAGCCGAGCATGCGCTCGACCAGGCTCTAGCTCAAGCTTGTTTAACATATGAAAGCTCGAGCTCAAGCTCGGCTAGATTCGAGCTTTATTTCTAAAGCTCGAGCTCGGCTCGAAGGTAATTTTTCAAGCTCGATCTCGGCTCGGTCTCGACTCGTTTAGTATTTATTAATTAATTTATATTAATTATAATTATTATTACTACATATAATACTTATGGTAGTTTCTTAGTCTACAGTATAGTATTTAGTCAAGAATGTAATATTATTTGCAGTTTTGCCACTAAGATTTTGTCACCGCCACCTAGCCAATTTTGGCCACCACCAAACTTTAAGCTTTTTTTTTTTTTTTGAGTAAATTGCCATTTTAGTCCCTGAGTTTTGTCCAAATTTGCCAGTTTGATCCAAATAGTTTTTTTTTTGCATCTGGGTCCCTGACTTTTACATTTTGTTGCCATTTTGATCACTTTTCCTAACTCCATCCAAAAACCCAGTTACTCGCCTAACTCCATCCAAAAACCCAGTTACTCTTTTCAATTTAAACCTTTTTCAGTTGCCATTTTGATCCAATTCTTAAAAAAACATAAAAATTCTAAAAAATCCAAATAATTCTAAAAAAATCCAAAAAAATCCTAAAAAATTCAAAAAAATTCTAAAAAATCCTAAAAAATTCAAAAAAAATCTAAAAAATCATAAAAATTCTAAAAAATTCAAAAAAATCAAAAAAATTCTAAAAAATCAAAAAAATTCTAAAAAATCCAAACATCATTAAATGTTTCGGCACGAACCGTTTCGACCCGTACCGTTTCGAACCGAACCGTTTCGACCCGTACCATATCGTTTCGAACCGAACCGTTTCGAACCCGTACCGTTTCGAACCCGAACCGTTTCGAAACCGTACCGTTTCGAACCCGAACCGTTTCCCGAACCGTACCGTTTCAACCCGAACCGTTTCGACCCGTACCGTTTCGAACCCGTACCGTTCGAAATGGTACGGGTTCGAAACGGTTCGGGTTCGAAACGGTACGGGTTCGAAACGGTTCGGGTTCGAAACGGTACGGGTTCGAAACGGTTCGGGTTCGAAACGGTACGGGTTCGAAACGGTTCGGGTTCGAAACGGTTCGGGTTCGAAACGGTTCGGGTTCGAAACGGTACGGGTCGAAACGGTACGGGTCGAAACGGTTCGTTTCGAAACGGTACGGGTCGAAACGGTTCGGGTTCGAAACGGTTCGGGAAACGGTTCGGGTTCGAAACGGTACGGGTTCGAAACGGTACGGTTTCGAAACGGTTCGGGAAACGGTTCGGTTCGGTTCGAAACGGTTCGAAACGATATGGTACTGGTCGAAACGGTTCGGGTCGAAACGGTTCGGGTTCGAAACGGTTCGGGTTCGAAACATTTAATGATTTTTGGATTTTTTAGAATTTTTTTGATTTTTTAGAATTTTTTTGATTTTTTAGATTTTTATATTTTTTTGAATTTTTTAGAATTTTTATGATTTTTTAGAATTTTTTATATTTTTTTGAATTTTTTAGAATTTTTATGATTTTTTAGATTTTTTTTGAATTTTTTAGGATTTTTTAGAATTATTTGGATTTTTTTGAATTTTTATGTTTTTTTAAGAATTGGATCAAAATGGCAACTGAAAAGCTGAAAAGGTTTAAATTGGATGGAGTTAGGCGAGTAACTGGGTTTTTGGATGGAGTTAGGAAAAGTGATCAAAATGGCAACAAAATGTAAAAGTCAGGGACCCAGATGCAAAAAAAAAAAAACTATTTGGATCAAACTGGCAAATTTGGACAAAACTCAGGGACTAAAATGGCAATTTACTCTTTTTTTTTCTTTTTTCTTTCTTTCTTTCTTTTAGTTAAAGTTTAGGGTAAATTACTTTTTGAGTCCCTGTGTTTTATGCGTTTTAACTAGTTGAGTCCAAAAGCAAAAAGTTTAACGACCTGAGTCCCTATAAGCAATTTCCTTAACCATTTGAGTCCAATTTTCTAACACTGTTAAAATTATTCTGTTAACTTTTGTTAAATGACCAAATTGCCCTTTTAATTAAAAAAACCATTTTATTATTATATATATATGTTCTCTAAATCATATTTCAGATCATAAACACCACCACACCTCCAGAACTCTCTCTCTTTATCTAAACCATCTCCAACCCACCACCACACCTCCACCATCAACACCACCGTCGCCACACCATCAACACCACCGTCGCCACTGCACCTCCACCGTCACCACCACCACTACACCGTCACCACCACCGCTGCACCTCCACAACACCCACCACCGCTGCACCTCCACCGTCACCACCACCACTACACCCACCACCGTTGGTAATAAGTCACACAAATCCGATCCCCATTTCGCTCAATTTCATCATCATATTCTTCAATTTCTTCATCTTGTTCATATAAGACGGATACGATTAGGGCCTGTAAGTGATGCTCTGTTATAATTTTGGATGGTGTGTGCTAAGGAGAACAATTTTGGATGACGTGTGGCCTGTAAGTGATGCTCTGTTATATCATGTTTGTGTCCTTTGGAATCTGTATGTGTAGTTTTCAATTTGTGGAGATTGAGTTGCTTGTCAGGATAAATCAGGGCTTAGTTTTGTCTGTGATTTGTTAGAATTTTAAGGAACTGGAGACGTTTAGGGCTGTAGTTTGTTAGATTTCGATTTGAAATTCTCATAGTAGGATTACTGTTTTTGATGATTCTTTAAATATTCTCAAAATGTCTAGTGATTCAGATGCTGTTATTGTGTGATTAGATGTGTGAAAGTGAGTGATGCTCTGTTATATGTGTTTTTGTGGATGACAGAGTGTTGAGATATTAGGGCAAAGTGGCTCTGTTTCGTTTCGTCTTTTAGGGATTGGAAGTTCACTTACACATCCGATCTGAAACCTAAGGTAGATATAAGAGAGAGGTTACAGTTTTAGAATTTAGAGAGAGAGAGAGAGAGAGAGAGTGTGCTGGAGATTTGTGGTTGAGGTGGTGGTTGGAGACGGAGGTGGTTGTGGTGGTGACGGTGATGGTGTTGATGGTGGTCTAGAGAGAGAAAGAAAGATAAGAGATGAGAGGGAGAGATGAATGTGATAATTTACAGAGACAGAGAAATCATAGAGACAGAGATTTTTTTTTTAATTATAAGGGTATTTTGGTCATTTAAATATTTATGCATTAAAGACTTGTTCTTTATAATCTTGTGCATATAAAACTTGTACTTTGTGTGTAAATGACCAAATTACCCTTGCAGTTAACAAACTTGATGGATGGAGTTAGAAAATTGGACTCAAATGGTTAAGGAAATTGCTTATAGGGACTCAGGTCGTTAAACTTTTTGCTTTTGGATTCAACTAGTTAAAACGCATAAAACACAGGGACTCAAAAAGTAATTTACCCTAAAGTTTATTTAACTCTTTTGAGAAAATTAGTTTTTTAGTTCATCTGGTTTAGTGATTTTAACTACTTGAGTCTAAAATTAAAAAGTTTAATACTCCGAGTCCCTAACCACTCATTTATAACGTTTTGAGTCCCTGTGTTTTATTTGTTTTAACCACTTGAGTTCAAAATCAAAGTACAAGTGATAAAAAAAATTGGACTCAAAATGTTATAAAATGAGCGATTAGGGACTCAGGGCGTTAAACTTTTTGATTCAAGTGGTTAAAACCACTAAAACATCGGGACTCAAAAAGTAATTTACTCTACCTCTTTTAAGTTTTAAAATTCTCACCTTTGTCCCTTCAATTTCTAAGAGTTTCTTTTGACCCCTCGACTTTTTAATACTTGTCAGTATAATTTCGAGTTAACCTACGTTTTAAATCGTGTGAGTTACTAAATTCGTGTTTTTCTTTTACGTTTTTCATGGTTTAAGTTGTTTTTGACTTTCCACTTAGCACGGTTCTACCACAAAATGCTGGTAGCACAGGTTATTTTATACCCCGCCCCGCAACGCGGAGGCTTAAAACTAGTATAATAACAAATACGATAGATTCTTATCTACAGTAATAAAAGAAGCCTTCATTTTAAGAATATTTACAACTCTACCATTTCTTTTATTTCCATCTTATTTTAACCACACAATAGAGGCGGATGGTTTTGTATTTTTCTGGCTATTGGATTTTATCACTCTCAATTATTGGATATTGGCCGCTGTCACTCTTAACTATTACTTTGACTCCCATCACTCCCAACTTAACACTTTGTGTGTTGTATCACTCCATAGGTGAACATTTCTTAGTGTTTGATTTGTGTTATTGGTGATATTAGGCTAACACTTTGTGAATTACTAATGACTGGTGAATCTTTTCCTAAAAGACAAAAGGGGAGCCAAAATCCACTCAACCGGATTGACACAACACACAAAGTGTTAAGTTGGGAGTGGTGGGAGTCAAAGTGATAATTGGGAGTGACAGCGACCAATACCCAATAGTTAGGAGTGATAAAATACAATAACCGTTTTTTTACATTGGGTTTTTTTTTTTAAGTTAAATCTTTCTCCATAAATCCGAGGTTTTCTACATTTTAAGCCAATTCACAATAGAAGTTCACGTTTGTTTTTGCATATGTTTTACATCACGTGACAGTATAAGTTCGGATTTTTGTTTTACCATATTTTTTTTCTAGTTTTGGTCGTTTTTTGCTTACTACTTCGTATGGTTTTACAACCCCTGCACCCGCAACGCGGGGATATAACACTAGTTATACATATTAAAGGAAACTGATGATGAACAGTAATTCGAGATTTTTTTAATATTATAGTTTTTTAACGTTTCATTATTTTATTATTTTACTACTTTAATTTATTATTTTATTGTTTCCTTATCTTATTATTTTAAGTTTTCTCATATAATATTATAGTTTTTTAAGTTTCCATTATTTTATTATTTTAAGTTTTCTCATATAACATTTAAGATAATGTCTTAGCAACATTGATGCTCTGGCGATCTAGACGGTATAACATCGGTATCGGTATCCTTATTATCATAATCGTCACTGATATTCTTATTTATAGGTTTTGACCGATGTAAAACACATATCGTTATTATTTTGGTCATATCGTGACTTTATTTTTGGGGTTTTATCTTTCGCTTGATATACCGAGTGGCGATACCGTACCAATGTCGCAATGAATCGAACCCATACTGAATGAATACCCGCCGCAACGTGCGGGGGAATTTAACTAGTTATACATATAATTTAGTTATTTTTTATATTTATATAAATGGTAATTATTATTATATAAATATATGTTTAATATATTAATTAAAAATATATAAAAAGAAAACTCGTTTAGGCTCGCGAGCAGGCTCGAGCTCTATAAGCGAAACTCGGGCTCGGACTCGGTTACTAAATGAACTTGTTTTTGGCTCGAGCTCAAGCTCGTTTAAGCTCGGCTCGTTCGAGCTTTTTTTCGAGCCGAGCTCGAGTAGCTCGCTAGTAGCTCGGCTCGTTTGCACCCCTAGCTGCAACCCATACCATTTATGCAACCAAAAACTATTTTTTACCTCCGTTTTAGTTGCTGTTTTGATTTCAATCGTTGCTCCCTTTGTCAGTTTGTTTTGGATCGTAAATTTCTGCAATTTGTTTTCGCGTTTTTTTATTGCTGATGATCTATGAACTAGAGGGTGGGTTTTTTTTTTTGTTCAATCCATAGGGTTTTTTTTTGTGCAGATGTAAAATTGGGGACGTACGTTGCGCTGCTATATGTTTGTTAGTTCTGTTTTTGCTTGTTTTGGAGGTATTTTAGCTATTGACTTTAGGCCTTTGGGTATACTTTAACCTATGTTAACTCCATCTAAGTGTGAAATCAATCTTTTTCCCCATTTCACTTTGCCAAAAAAGAAAAGAATAATTAATTTAATCTTTTAACATTTGGTTTACATATTAACACATAACCCATTTAATGTCCTTTAACAAAAGGAGGGAGTAGCTTGCAATGTTAGTTATAATGCCATGTCATTGTTAACAATCTAAATGTTAGAGACTAACATACCCCATGGCCATACATGCGCACCAAGTGTTGGTTTTAATGCCTCAATGAAAGATGCCCCTTTTTTTTCATTTTTTGAAACAACTTTGTTTTCGGTGTTTACATATGTGGCGTTTTGGAGCAGATCTCATGTTGTTAATTTGTTTAGAACTTCAGATGATGGCTTTCTATTCATATCCAAATCACAAACCAAATTTGAACAGCATAGTAAGTTTTGCTATGAGCTTTCAAAATAGGTTGGTTTGAGATTAAATTCAGATATTTCTTTGAACAGCATAGTAAGTCATAGAAGTTGTTCGATTATTAAGCCTTTTTTGTGTTGTATACTCAATTTAGGTGACTTCAAGCAAGAAAGGTATTTTTTCAGCACAAAAGAAGTCAAATACCCGAATGGGAACCGATTGAATTGGGCTACTTTATCCGGGTATTGGAAAGCAACCGGATTAGATAAAAAAATTGTTACTTCATAGAACAATCAAGTTGCGGGCATGAAGAAAACACTCGTATTTTACAAAGGAAAACCCCCACACGGGTCACGAACCGATTGGATCATGCATGAGTACAGACTCGCAACCCCTCAGCCCAATAACCCGACTCAGGTTTCCTTCGGATTGATGCAATTTTGATTCGAATACACAAACACATTTAGCTAACAATTTATTTTTGTTGTATCAGGGTATGGAAAATTGGGTTATTTGCAAAATTTTCTTGAAGAAAAGAGGAAGTAAAGTTAGCAAGTACAATGAAGAGACAATTGGGATAATTAGCGATTGTAAATCGGTAAAATCAAAACTAGTTTTCTACGATTTCATGTCTGCTAGTAAGAAGAAAAGAACTGATTTGAATTCAACACCGGTTTCATCATCTTCGGGTATAAGTGGGATCACGGATGACGTTGGTTCTTGTGATGAGCATGAAGAGAATAGCCGTAGTAGTCTTGATGATGTTGAGAATTTAATGAAACAGTCGTCATAAATTAATATTCTTGTTTTAAAGATTATCCTAAGTTTAATTTAGTTTAGTAATGGGTTATTATTATTTATTAGCCTTTAGTTAACAAGATTCCTATGAAAATAATCCAAATTTTTAGATGAGATTAAAAGAATGAAATGTTATCCATGGAAATTTTCTTTCAGTTTCATCCTTGAAATTCAGCAAGTAGTGATGATTTACTTACAGTGGTTTTAATATATTGCAGTCAATGTATTTATTACATACACATTTATAAGAAAACCACTAAGGTGTAGTTTGTTTTTTCTGCGGGAAAATGTGTGCAGTCTACGGACCACATCTGCAGGCATCTGCAGAAGAAGAGGTGGACCAAATGTCTGCAGTCTGCAAGGAGAAGAGGGTTTGTTCTTTACTTCTACAAAACCCCTTCTCACACACACAACACACACACTGATCTCTCTCTCCTCCCTCGATCTCTCTCTCTACCCTCATCTACCACCACCACCACCGTCACCACTACACCACCGCCACCACCGTCACCACTACACCACCGCCACCACCATCACCACTACACCACAGCCACCACTGTCATCACTACACCACAACCACCACCGTCGAAACCACCACCACCACCACCGAACACCCACCCCCGTCGCAACCACCACCACCACCACAGAACACTCCTCTCTCTTTCTCTCTCTCTGCGATGAAGATGATGGTGGATTTGGGGGTTTCGATTTAGGGGTTTTAATTGCAGATGGAGGCAGAGAGAGAGAGAGGGGGGGAGGAGAGAGAGATCGTGGATTTGGGGGTTTCAATTTGGGGGTTTTATTCGATTTGGGGGTTTCGATTTGGGGATTGACGTGACGA
Source organism: Helianthus tuberosus (assembly GCA_030545235.1). NCBI lineage: Eukaryota > Viridiplantae > Streptophyta > Magnoliopsida > Asterales > Asteraceae > Helianthus > Helianthus tuberosus. The sequence goes on from CM060394.1 coordinate 11,752,069, forward strand.
TGGTGGTGGGTTTTGACGGCGGAGGAGAGAGAGGGTGTCGGAGGTGGAGGTGTTCTTGATTCTGTTGATTTGAGGGTGTCGAAGGAATATGAACAGGGGTTTATGGTGTTCGTTGATTCTGTTGATTTGTGGAGGTGGTGGCAGAGCAGGGGTGGGAGGTGGTGGCGGAGTGGAGGTGGGCGGCGGAGGTGGAGGTGGTGGTGGTGGCCAGGGATGGCAAAAATACCCAAGCCCGACGGGTATACCCGAAACCCGACTCAAATGGGACGGGTATTGGGCCGGGTATGGGATTAGTTTTAAAAATTTTCGCGGGTATGGGTCGGGTATGGGATTAGGTAATACCCGACCCGATTACCCGAAACCACATACCCGTTTACCCGAACAATATACCCGATCATATACCCGATTTTTTTAGTTTATACTTTTATTTTCCATTAACCCTTGTCTATTTGTGATTTATTTTAGTATGTTCATAATATGAAAAAATAAATTTTCTTTTAGTATATGTATTTGATAATAGTATTTATATTTTGTAAGTTGTGAAGTATATGCATGTGAGTGTATAAGTATTATAAAGTTATTATTAATTTATAATAAAACTTATATGTGGTGATATACATTTTTAATTTATAATAGTTGTTCTATAAATAAAATAATATAATAATTACAATAATAAAAAATGTATTTAGAAATCCCAACGTATATCTTTTAACAAAACTAATGGGTAAACCCGATACCCGCTGGTATGCCCGATACCCGACGGGTAGTTACCCGACAAATACCCGACGGGTATTGGGTCGGGTATGGGACGCGATTTTATAACCGGGTACGGGTATGGGATTACCAATACCCGACTCGAACCTGACCCATTGCCATCCCTAGTGGTGGCAGAGGAGGTGGTGTCTGGAGGGAGAAGAGGAGAAGGTGAGAAGAGGTGAGTAGACCTTAGAAGACATGGGTCAATGTCTGTGCCAAGAAGAGGTCTCGCAGACCTTTTTTAAATAAAGAGCTGCGAGAAAACAAACAAGCTGCAGTACTCAAACGTCCGCGCGACGCAGACATAAGTGGCTAGAAGTGCTTCTGGCCAAAAAACAAACACCACCTAAGTGAAACAAACATAAGGTTGTGTCACTATCTTTAAGAGTGAATCGCAAGTTTTGTCCTTTATGTTTATACTTAGTTTCAGTCGGTGTCATTTGTCTTTAAAATTGATAAGTTTTGTACTTGATGTTTACAAATGCTATATGGTTTGTCCTTTTGGCCTAACCAATGTAATTTTTTTGGTTAAATCTAGCCACATCCTTGTACATGAGGGTAATTTTGTTATTTTACTTTTACAGAGACTAATTATTTAGATAAGAGTTAACTGCCATTTTCGTCCCTGTGGTTTGGTCACTTTGGCCATTTCAGTCCATTTTTCAAAAATGCCCCATTTTCCTCCCCGACGTTCTGGAAAGGTGCCATTTCAGTCCAAAAATCATAACCCAGTTAAGTCAGTTAGTAAATAAGGACTGATTGTGTAAATTTGTAACATAAAGGACTGATTGTGTAAATTTGTAACACCACCACCACTAGCCCTGCCACCACCACCACTCCGCTGCCACCACCACCACCACCGCCACCACCACCACCACCACAGCCACACCGCCACCACCGCCACCACAGCCACTGCCACCACCACCACCACCGCCACGACAGCCACACCGCCACCACAGCCACACCGCCACCACCATCATCGTCATCATCTCCGTCAACGATCACAACGATGACCAAGCACATCACCACCGCTGTGTTCGGAGTTCTCGATTTACGGATGAAGATGATTACCGGAGACGAGAAGTGTAACCATGGATGATGATGACCGAAAGAATTGAAATGGTGAAGATGGAGGTTTCAAAACGGAAGATGGAGGTGAACGGAGATGATGGTAAGATGACGGAGAAGTGAAGTTGCAAGTTTCGATGACGGATACATGAAGTTGCAGGTTCCGGAAACACTTCAGATTCAAAAACTCCTTCTCCCATTGATCTAAAATACCTTGGTGTAGTTCTGGAAGTTGGATTTAAGAACGTGTTCCACACAAATAGGATCGGCGATATAGACTTCACTGTGTGTTGGTGTAACAAAACGGAAGGTGCGGTGCTTCTTGGCAATCAAGGCAATATAATTGAAAAAGTCGTTAAAGTGTATGAACATTGTCAAAGTTGAACCTACCACTCGAGGTCGATGATCGTTTGACATCAATTCTTTGAGGTAAGATACAAGTAAAGCAGACAAGAGTACAGCCACAAACAAAAACACTAGCCCGATAAGTGTAAGCATGAAGGGTGTTGCATAGTACAACCCTGTGAGAAGGAAGAAGATGGTGGAAAGCAAGAGAGTCTTGTTCATCATGGAAATTAAACACAACTGGTTGACAGTTGCCTTATTATTATGATATTTGACGATGAAAACAAACACATGTTTGAATTTTGATTGGTGGGCCGACTAGATCTTATCAGAACATTTATCATCTAGACCATTTCAAACAGTTGACATGGAAGATAACCAAAAAAAATAGTGTGGATTATATGATGTAACCATGGATGATGATGACTGAAAGAATTGAAATGGTGAAGATGGAGGTTTCAAAACGGAAGATGGAGGTGACCGGAGATGATGGTAAGATGACGGAGAAGTGAAGTTGCGGTGGTGGCTGTGGTGGCGGTGGTGGCGGTGTGGTTGTGGTGGCGGTGGTGGTGGTGGCAGCGGAGTGGTGGTGGTGGCAGGGCTAGTGGTGGTGGTGTTACAAATTTACACAATCAGTCCTTATTTACTAACTGACTTAACTGGGTTATGATTTTTGGACTGAAATGGCACCTTTCCAGAACGTCGGGGAGGAAAATGGCGCATTTTTGAAAAATGAACTGAAATGGCCAAAGTGACCAAACCACAGGGACGAAAATGGCAGTTAACTCTTTAGATAACTTAAAAAAAGTTTAGAAAAAAAGAAACTTATATATAAAAAAAAAAAGGGTGCTACTATACACACCCCCCCTATTACTTTCTACACCCCCCTCCTCTCACATACTTACAGGTGGGGCCTGCGTGGGACCGACAGTTTTCCTCTCACAAGGGGGGGTATAATCAGTAAGGAGGGGGGTGTGTATAGAATGAGCCAAAAAAAAACCCTTACTCTCACTCATTCTTTTCTTACCTCTCCGTCTCTCCCACCACCACCTCTTGCCATCCCCATCACCACCGCCACCTACACCTGCCACCCCCATCACCACTGTCACCTGCACATGCCACCCCATCACCACCGCCACTTACTAATCTAGACCTCTCTCTAATCTATTTCTCTCCCATCTGATCAGATCTCTCTCTAAAACCCTTTTCCAATTCGACCCATTTCACACTCTCAATTGGTTGATTCGCTGAATTGGTGCAATCTGAGTTTCGTACAAGGTATTTGTTAAAATTCCCCAAAGAACGTTTTTGGGTATTTACTAATTTCGTTCACAAATCCGTTTGCATAGATTCAAAATATTGTTTCTTCACCCCCCCCCCCCCCCCCCCCCCCCCGGCTAAAATGGATCATATTGATAGGTTTGTATGTTATTATTAATACAGTTCAGTGATTTGTTGATTGGGTGTATAAGCTGAGTTGCACATAAAGTGTTTGTTGAAATTCCTCAAAGACTTTTTTTTGGCTTTTGACGAAATTGATTGCTGGAAGTTAAAGAAGATGAGTTTGGGAATGACTCCCGAACAGAAATTTATCTCCCAATTGACGTTGATTGGCCAAGAGTAGTTTGAGTGCAGCCATGGCTACGCAATTGGTTTGGACACCAATTGATGTTGTGAGCCAGAGGTTAATTAATGGTTCCAGGTGTGAAAAGTGGTGTTAAATACAATGGTGACATTCATGCTTTTCGACAGATTATTCGCGCTGATGGGATTCACGGGTTGTATTGTATAGAGGGTGGTGGTGGCTAACGGTAGAGGTGGAGAGAAAGAGAGAGAGAGAGGTGTATATTGTATATACAGGTACTAGGTTAGTTCCCCGTGTGTTAGACGTGTTGAACAATTTAAACTATACAATAGATATTTCTTGTAAATGCAAAACAAAGACGAAGACATTTATATACTAAATTGACATAAATGAGTTAATATAAATGTAATATTATATGATTAATAATAAAAAATAATGTTTTAAAAATTATGCATTGCATGGTTAAATAATAATTGGATAAAGTATAAGGGTGAGGTTCCTGTAAAAAGGACTCTTTTCGTGAGAAGTGTGAGAAGGCATAGAAATTGACATGTAGGCATCATGTTTTGAACTTAGCCATGATGTTTTTTGTTGTTATGGCAAGAAAAACACCAAACATAACAATTTAAAACACAATGAAACATATTATGGGCGTGAAATTTAAAAGACACTATTTAACACTTAAAACACACTACTTAATGTTCTTGACATGGTGTTTTAAGTTTTAAGCCTAGAATTCATTGCGTTATGTCTTAAATTGTTATGTTTAGTGTTTTTCTTGCCGAAACAACGCAAAACATTATGTGTAAGTCCAAAACATGATGTCTACATATGAATTTTTATGCCTTCTCACACTTCTCACAAACATGTCCTTTTTACAGGATCCTAAGACTAAAGTATAATGTAATTTGTTAACATATAGAATTGTCAAGTTATGTATAATGAACATTCATGTGAAAATTATAAATTTTGTTAAGTTTATTTTTTAAACATTTATCACTTATTTTTTAATACTATAAATAACAATCAAGGTAAAAAAAAAAGCCCTAAAATATTTTTTTTAATACCATTAATGTTATACGATAGATTTGCTTCCAGTTAAATGAAAGGCCATAAGAGGTCAAGACCCAATAACTGATTATTCGAATATTTTGAAGTCATCATCTTCCTCCTCCTTCAAGTGCATAACCAGAAGCGAGATAGAGTCGTTGCAGCTTACCAGAAAAATTCTCGTATCGGTTCTTTACTCGGAAAAGTGATTAAACATGGAAAACTAATAATAATTGTCATTGGGGGTGAGTTAAACGTACCCCCTTGTCGCTTGTCATACATTCTTTCTAAAAAATCATTTTAAAAATTGTCAAATTTCCCCCTAAAAGATCTTAATTTTTTAATACGTTTTGTTAAAATGAAAATAAAAATCTTTGAAAACATGACACAACTTTGATTATAAAATTAGGATCTTCCTTTATGTAAATATAGAAAATAACTTGCATAACTTTGTCTATAAAATTGAGATTATCATATAATGAATATAGAATTATAAATTATACAATTTCCGAAATCAAAAACTGTCCATATCAACTCATACATGTTAATTATTATGAGTCCGGTAATAGTTTAATATATAAGGGCACTGGGGGTGGTGGGGATTTTTAACTCGTGATGGAAGTTCAACGCATGGAAGTTGGGTTTTGTTCCACCGCCACCATTCAATGATCACGAGTGATGGAAGATTACGTGAAAGAATTCACGCGTTATGGATTGTGAGTGATGGAACATATGAGGGGGTGTGAGGGTTATTGTTGGGTGTTGTGAGTGATAACCATTGCCACTAAAAAAAGTTGTGAGTGATGGAAAAAATGGTTGATGACATGACGGAACTTGATTGGGTGTTGTGAGTGATGAGTGGGTGATGAGTGATGACCATCCACACCCCCTAACTAATAAAACAAAAGCGCTTGAACATGGAAAAGTAATTTGAACTAATAAAAAAATTATAAAGTTCGAATCATATGAATATGTCATGTTTCATAACCAAGTTAAAAGAAAAGAAAATTAAATATAGTTAAGATAAAAAAAAATCATCACAATTTTTCTCTCTATAACCACCCACGTAGCTTTGGGTTTGAGCCAAAGTAGATTAAATAAAACATATTATTAGTAGATAGTATTTTTATTAACTATTTCATATTTTATTCAATATGTTTCTTGATTTTTCTTATTAAAAAAATTGTTTCGTTATCAATTTAGAAAAGGTAAAGAAGGCAAATAAATTAAATATACTTGAGATAAAATAATAAATCATCATTATCATTTTTTTTCTTTCTATTATTTATCCTTATCGTCAATAACAAACTCACCAAATTAATAGAATGATTTAAGTAGGAAAATACAATTAGAGAGTGCATAAGAAAGTGACATGTGTCCCAAAAGAGGTTTCTTTTATTATATAGATAGAGAGTATTATACTAATTTTCTTAAAATTAACTTTTTTTAACATTTTTAAATAAAGGGGTAAAAAGACTAAAATACCCTTTTGTTACCTGATTTAACAGAGAAAACTAACTGGGTTAGGCCAAAAGGACAAAGTGTGTAGCATTTAGAAATATTAAGGACAAAACTTATCAATTTTAAAGGAAAATGATATCGCCTGAAATTGGGTACAAAGATAAAGGACAAAACGTGCAATTCACTCCTATCTTTAACTTTAATTAATATAATGATTTTGATTCTGACTTTTTAATTCACATTAATCATTTTGAAATTGTTAATTCAAACAAGCCTAACACAGCTAGAGGACAAAGATTCTTTACTAGTTTGAAATATATGATGCACTTGGATTTAAGTTAATGGTTATCCATTAACCTATACATGTTGGGCCTATTGGGCTTCAACTGATCCTCCTATGACCCTATCTTATATGTAGGTTTTTTGGATCACCCGTCAATCCTTTTAACCTTTAATATTTTAATATGCCAACCCGCCACGATTGATACCTATACTGAGAAATGTATCCCCTAACTCTCACATACATGTACACACAATACACTTAGGGGCTGTTTGGCAACATCTGAATGGTTAAGTGCTGAACCAGTAAGAGATCTAAATCATTAAGTGCTGAACCAGTAAGAGATCTAAATCATTAAGTGCTGAACAAGTAAGATGTCTGAACCATTAAGAGCCTGTATAATTCTTAACCGTTTAGAGGCAAATGTCTAACCAATTCAGATTAGAGGTCTTAACCATTAAGAGGTAAACAAACAGCCCCCTTACAGGAACAAGCTCATTATACACATGAATTTGAACATCGACTTGTGGTATCATTTTACATCACTTAGCTTAAAATTTAAAAATATTGTTCTACCCCTATGATTTTTAAACGATGATAGCTTTTCATATGTTAATATATTTTTAACAAAATTGCACCGTAAAAAGGAGCATTTTAATCCTTTTTATTTGAGTATGATATTGCTATAGATTTTTATTTTAAAAATTAATATGTTACATGATTACCGGTGTTCTCTGTTGCATTACGCGAGCATTATTTTAGTGAGGTCCAACACGCATACTCTTAACGCAACCCCAACCACGTCATCGGTTGTTGTAAATGCACTCCATGAATCTTTAACCAATATTAAAAATTATACTAAAAGGTAACTGAATATGACGGTTTTAAACATCTAGTTTTCTATACGGAATCACAACTACGCCATTCTATTAAAGAATCCCTAGAACAATTTTTCTCTAATCAAATTCCAAATTCTTAAATGTTAAGCATTGGTTTCTCAAAATTATTTCACCTATGTATATGTAAATAGAAAGTCAATTTAATCGAAAAACAAAGACAACCGAATGAAAAATGAAAATAATTTTAAATTTTTCGTTAAATGGTTTGGTCGGACAAAAAGTTAAATCATCGTTTGATAACCAATATAGCCAATAAATTATGGTCTTCAAATAACAACAATCAAACCAAACCAACTCATACTCACCCTACCTAAAAATAATCAACACTGGGTAATAAATGGGGTTACAAAAATCCAATAAGTGATCTAACTTCATTACTAAATTATCAATCATCCATCTTTAGTTCTTGCCCACTAATCAAGTTTTAACTAGTTTTCTTAATCCACATCCAAATCCACTAACTCCATCTTTACTATACAAATTCAAATGTTAAGAATCTTCTCTATATCTACTACATAAATGTAATAACTAGCACTTTTTTTTATAGATTTCAAGCCTTGTGTCAACCGGCTTATGTACACGACACACTTCACAGACAAGAGATATATGTATTTGCTGTAATAATAGTCATTGATCACTAAGAATCCCATTCAAATATACATAGCCCTATATCAGGACTTTGTGGTAACATATTGACTTTGGAGTGGGACTGATAAATTGAATAAACCGATTCGTATATGGATGGGTGTATGCGGAAAAAGAATGAAGATACATGTCTGTATAACTCCAAAAAAAGTCCTTGTTAAGTCTTCTGGTAATTTAGTTTTTATTTTATACTTTTAATCGTAATTATTTAAGTTATTAGTTAATTTGACCGAAATATTAATTTCGTTTATGTTTTATTTAAGTCTCTAATGATATATATGTTGGCTTGTATGGTTTGAAGAACTTATGATGTGCTAATAAAGTTTTTGCATTTTAATTATACGTAAACACTTGTTAAAACATATCTAGCCGTTTACATTTTATGTGATACGCAATGGATTGCAATCTCGTCATGCATCAACTTGAAACGAGTTATTATTCACTCATGCATGAAAAAAAACGTTACATAAAGCATGCTAAAAATAGGTTTGGTAATCATATAAGTTGACCAATTTCGAAATCAGCACCCTTAAATGTTATAGATATAACTTGGAGTTATTTCATACTCACTCAAGTATTTTTTTTGGAAAGCATACTCACTCAAGTATATACTTAATTTCTGAGAATACTGGTTTTCTAATAAATAAAAAATACAGCATTTAGCTCATTTGAGGTTGTTCTCAAAATAGCTCGAGCCGAGCTCAAGCTTTGGTTTAAACTCGCGAGCCGAGCTCGAGCTCGAGCTCAAATAAGTAGGCTCGAACCAAGCCGAGCTCGAGCTTCATAAAAACATGACGAGTCGAGCTCGGGCTCGGGCCGGCTCGTTTACACCCCTAGGTGCCAGATATTTGTTCGGTATCACGAGCCACTTTTATAACCGATTAGTCAATTTGATTTGTGTTTTGTTATCAATATTATTGTAACAATAATGTTTTCCTATGATAGCCAATACACTTGAATCAAAAAAAAAATAGAAAAAAAAAGTGTTTGTGGAAAACCAACCTTATTTTGGCCCGTATAAAAATGTTGTTTCAACTCTATCTCATTTTGACCCATCTTGTATCCTCTACAAATAACATACATTTGTAGCTTATACATACCATAGTATGCATAAAGGAGAGCAACAACCAGCAAAAACGATGTGAAATCTAGTAATGAACAAAGTATAGAATGTGAAGTCTTATGAGATAATAGAGGAAAATTTATTACAACTTTTAGGTTACAATGATGTTGGAGAAGCAAAAGCAAACTTAAAATGGTAACTCCCGTAACTCAAGTTTCCATGAAATCCGAATTTCAGAGGACCGTGAATCATATGTGATCTCAAATGTCTTGTTATTTTCATATTCTTCATCCCAACACTCCGAGTAATCGATTGGGTGTTCATTTAAATCACCTATTTTACTTTTACTACGAACAAGTTCTACATTAAGACCCGTGTTATATTCATCTGCTATCTGAAATGAAATATTTTTAGTGTATGTAGGATTGAACCATGGGATGTGCCTCAATAAACTAAAGGGTACATAACCCACCCTTTCATGGTCAGATTTTTTCCAATTTTCTCTGAACTCTTCAGGGTGATCCGTGGACATCTCCTGCTTAATAACTATGAAATACATCCCATCACGAGCACGTAATGATAATAAAAATCCACTAAAGTCACTGTACCAGTTGTGTGAAAGTTGCAATGTGACAAGTTTGGTATAAATGGTTGATGGTTGAACATTGGGACTTAACACACTCATAACGCGATCTTTAACTGCATTTTCCTGCCATGTTTTCATTCTAATTATTATGAATACTATTTTTATATTGAAAGTTTAAAAAAAGATGGAAATTCAAAAAACAAGATAAGAGTTATACCTCAAGCATAAAAAGTAGTACCCTCTTATTCGCTCTCCTCCAAAGGGAGACTTTCCATAACCATTTACAGTATGATAAATCTCTTACAATTTCAAGTGAGTCACAACCTTCTGCATAGAGAATAGCTATGCTTGATGGGAGGTCCGGCAATTCTACAAGGCTCGTGCACTCCGACAAATCGAGGCACTTGAGACCTGGGAGTCGGGAGATGCTGGAATGTAATCGGGAAAATTTATTACCACTTAGGTTTAGTACTTGTAGGTTTAATAACTCACAAATATCAGATGGGATGTCTCCATCTCCCAATTTGCACCCACTAAGATTTAACTTCCTTAAAAAATCTGGAAACTGAGGTAGCTTCAAGCTCACCGACCGGTCTTCATGAAAAGACTGTAACCCCATATAACAACTGAGACTCAGGTCTTTCAAACTTTTTAAGAGATGAAAGCTGCCCTCTATCCTTTCCAGTTTGTGACAACCATATAAACCAAAAGAAACAAGGTTGGTACAAAATCGACCAACTGACTGGGGGATTATTTCTATACCAGTATGAGACAGATCAAGGGTTACCAAGCTATTCATGTTCGACTGGATATCCGGAAACTGTTGAAGTTCATGGCAACTAGTGAGATTAAGAGTCTCCAATTTTTTTCATGTGTATGATGGGTGGAAACCTTTTAAGTCTTGCACACCCTTCCATGTCCACGAAAACAAGCCTTTTGTGATATCCAATTGATGGATGAATCTCTTCTAAACTCTTGCACCACGCTAAAATCAATCTTTCAAGACATGGAAGGCCTTCAAAATCTGGTGTCTTGATTAGGCTACGAGATCTTCGAAGATCAAGAATTTTTAAATTTGGTAGACTATGTTTCAAGAAAAGTAGGAAAAGTCAAATAAATAATTAAGTATACAACAATTTTGTTTCACATTGGCATACTTGTTGCCGGACCATTGATCGATCATTAGGCAGGACATGAGTTGTTAATTTATACACAAATTTAAACTAGCATATGATATAACATCTTATAATAACAACCTCTGTTCTTCTGTAACATGCAAAGTATATTCCAATTGCTTAAAACATCATATATTGTTATATTATAGACAACTTGTAATATTAAATTTATTACCTCTGGCAATATCATCAAAAGTTTCTTTAAAGCATTTGGCATTCGTGTAATGTTGACTATACAGGAAACTGAAACTAAGCTAATTTGTCTTTAATCTACAGAGACGGTATGATATGTATTCTCTTAATGAAATATGCAATATACACCTCTGTTTGTAGACGTGTAACAAACTCAAACCAACAACTAACTAAATGCAAATGAAGGGTTACCAAGCTAACCATGTTTGACTGGATATCCGGAAACTGTTGAAGTTCACAACACTCAGAGAGGATAAGAGTCTCCAACATTTGCATCTGTATGATGGGTGGAAACCTTTTAAGTCTTTTACAACAGTACATGTTCACATGAACAAGCCTTTTGTGATATCCAATTGATGGATGAATCTCTTCTAAACTCCAACAACCCCATAAAATCAATCTTTCAAGACATGGAAGGCCTTCAAAATCTGGTGTCTTGATTAGGTTCTTTGATTCATGGAGATCAAGAGTTTTTAAATTTGGTAGACTCTGTTTCAAGAAAAGTAGGAAAAGTCAAATAAATAATTAAGTATACAACAATTTCCTTTCACATTGGCATACTTGTTGCCGGACCATTGATCGATCATTAGGCAGGAGTTCTTAATTAATTCCAATTGCTTAAAACATCATATAGTCTAAAAGTCTCCTCGATCCTCGTCCAAAAATCTACGCTCAGAATATCATCAAAAATTTCTTTAAAGCATTTGGCATTCGTTTAATGTTGACTATACAGAAAACTGAAACTAAGCTAATTTGTCTTTAATCTACAGAGACAGTATGATATGCATTTCTCTTAATGAAATATGTAATATACACCTCTGTTTGTAGATGTGTAACAAACTCAAACCAACAACTAACTAAATGCAAATGAAGGGTTACCAAGCTAACCATGTTCGACTGGATATCCCAAAACTGTTGAAGTTCATGGCAATAAGAGAGTTTAAGAGTCTCCAGCATTTGCATCTGTATGATGGGTGGAAAGCTTTTAAGTCCTACACACCCTTCCTTGTTCACGCAAACAAGCCTTTTGTGATATCCAATTGATGGATGAATCTCTTCTAAACTCTTGCACCACGCTAAAATCAATCTTTCAAGACATGGAAGGCCATCAAAATTTGGTGTCGTGATTAGTTTTGATGATCTCGTAAGATCAAGAATTTTCAAATTTGGTAGATGCTGTTTCAAGACAAGTAGGAAAAGTCAAATAAATGAGTAAGTATACAACAATTTCCTTTCACAATGGCATCCTTCTTGCCCATGGATAATTAGGCAGGAGCTCTTAATTTATACACAATTTTAAACTAGCATATTATAACAACCTCTAACATGCATAGTAAATTCTAATTTCTTAAAATATCATTTCATCAAAAGTTTCTTTAAAGCATTTGGCATTCGTGTAATGTTGACTATACAGGAAACTGAAACTAAGCTAATTTGTCTTTAATCTACAGAGACAGTATGATATGTATTTTTCTTAATGAAATATGCAATATATATACACCTCTATTTGTAGATGTGTAACAAACTCAAACCAACAACTAACTAAATGCAAATGAAGGGTTACCAAGTTAACCATGTTCGACTCGATATCCGGAAACTCTTGAAGTTGATTGCAATCACTGAGAACAAGAGTCTCCAATTTTTCCATCTGTATGATGGGTGGAAAGCTTTTAAGTGCTCTACACCCACTCATGTCCACGAAAACAAGACTTTTGTGATATCCAATTGATGGATGAATCTCTTCTAAACTGCAACAACCCATTAAAATCAATCTTTCAAGACATGGAAGGCCTTCAAAATCTGGTGTCTTGATTAGAGCAGAGCAAGTAAGATCAAGAATTTTCAAATTTGGTAGACTCTGTTTCAAGAAAAGTAGGAAAAGTCAAATCAATAATTAATTATATATATTCAAACATCTGATATTGAAAAGTAAAAAAAAAATCAATAATTAATTATATGAATGACGGAGATGAAGACTTTTCAAATTTGGTAGATGCTGTTTCAAGACAAGTAGCAAAAGTCAAATAAATCGGCAAGTATACAACAATTTCCTTTCACATTGGCATACTTGTTGCCCATATATTGATCATTAGGCAGTAGCTCTTGATTTATACCCAAATTTTACCATCTTAATATCTTATAATAACAACCTCTCTAACATGCATAGTAAATTCCAATTGCTTAAAATATCATATCATTTTTACATCATACAGTCTAAAACTCTCCTCGATCCTGGACCAAAAAACTACGGTCAGAATGTTATATTATAGACAATTTGTTATATTAAATTTAATTATTACTTCTCCCAATATCATCAAAAGTTTCCTTAAAGCATTTGGCATGCGTATGATGTTGACTATTCAGGAAATCGACTCCTAATTTCGTCCAAAAATCTACACTCAGAATATCATCAAAAGTTTCTTTAAAGCATTTGGCATTCGTGTAATGTTGACTATACAGGAAACTGAAACCAAGCTAATTTGTCTTTAATCTACAGAGACAGTATGATATGTATTTCTCTTAATGAAATATGCAATATATATACACCTCTGTTTGTAGATGTGTAACAAACTCAAACCAACAACTAACTAAATGCAAATGAAGGGTTACCAAGCTAACCATGTTCGACTGGATATCCAAAAACTGTAGTTCATAGCAACCCGAGAGATTAAGAGTCTCCAGCATTTGTATCTGTATGATGGGTGGAAAGCTTTTAAGTCCTACACACCCTCTCATGTTCACGTAAACAAGCCTTTTGTGATATCCAATTGATGGATGAATATCTTCTAAACTACAACATTGTGATAAATGCAGTTCTTCAAGACATGGAAGGCCGTCAAAATCTGGTGTCCTGATTAGGTTCTTTGAATATTCGACATCGAGAATTTTCAAATTTGGTAGATGCTGTTTCAAGACAAGTAGCAAAAGTCAAATAAATCGGCAAGTATACAACAATTTCCTTTTACATTGGCATACTTCTTGCCCCTGGATCATGAGGCAGGAGCTCTTAATTTATACACGAATTTAAACTAGCATATGATATAACATCTTTATATCTTATAATAACAACCTCTATAACATGCATAGTAAATTCCAATTGCTTAAAACATCATATCATTTTTACATCATATCGTCTAAAACTCTCATCGATCTTCGCCCAAAAATCTAGGGGTCAGAATAGTGTATTATAAATAATTGGTTATATTAAATTTATTTACTTAGGGGGGTGGGGGTGCTCCGTGATGCAGCCTGGTGGGTGGGTGACCACGCGTGGAACACCGCCGCCGGTCATTGTGACCACGCGTGCTGGTGACCACGTGTTATCAAAGCCTCTCTTCACGAGTTATCGTTTTAACATCCGCAATCTTCTCACCACTTGGTTTGCTCATGGCACCCCCACTAAAATAGTAAAATCCATCACTAGTGATGGAACCAGGTTCAATGACGTGGCGGAACATGATTGGGTAGGCGAGTGATGGAAAGTGGAGCATCCCCACCCCCTTATCATCAAAAGTTTCTTTAAAGCATTTGGCATGCGTATAATGTTGACTATAAAGGAAATCGAAACTAAGTTAATTTGTCCCTAATCTATAGAGAAAGTATGATATGTTCATTTTGTGATTCATTTCACAGTTTTATTGCATTGATTTGTGAAACAACAATACTCGTCTACCTTATACCCATGCCAGAGTTCTTTTTGTTGGCTCTCAATCAACTCTAGATAACCAAGCTCGTTTGGCTGAAAATTTGAAGGGAATGAAGATGCTGGATACTTATCGAAATGAATCCACCGAAGTTTCTTCATGTTTGCAACAACATCAGATAGACCTACAGCATCAGATAGATCCGGATCTCCATAAAACCAATGGAAAGCTAATACTTCAGTTTCCTGTGTTAATTAATCAAGGTAACCAAATTGTGTTAGTAACATTATACACAAGGGTCATTTGATGCAGATATAAATTAAATTTTCTATTGCAAAGTTAACCATTGGCGATGCATATGCCCCCATATCACAAAGGTATGCAATATCTTTCTTCTTCCAAATCCTGTTATGCTTTTCCGGACTTTTAGGGTGTTCCCCTCTAACAATGTAGTGGGCCATTTCTTCTATCAAGTCATGCATCTCAAAAATTCCATATGAATCAACCTTTATGAGAGACTTTTGTACCAACACCTTTATCCCTATACCAGGGTGTAAATCACAAGCATCAGGTGTAAGTCCATCATAACTTATTTTGAGTCTCTTTGTGACCTCATCATCTGGGATATCTTTTAACCTGGCCAAGGCACACTTCCACTCATCCTTGTTTTTATCATATAGAAAAGAACCAAGAACTTTAAGTGCCAAAGGGAGCCCACCAGCATAAGAAACTAACTCTTCTGAAAGCATCTCGTAATCTTCTATAGGTTTATCTTTCCGATATGCATTTCTCCTAAAGAGCTCCATAGCCTCGTCATGTGATAACAAGCTCACTTCATATACTTCGTCTGCATGGCGGGTTAGCAAATGCTCATCCCTGGTTGTAATTATTATCCTGCTCCCTTCACCAAACCAATCATGCGCTCCGGCTAACTCCTCTAGTTGCTTAACATCATCAACATCATCAAGAACAACTAAAACCCTTTTACTACGTAGCTTTCTTTCTATCATGCTTCTTTCTTCTAACTCACTTCCTACGAAAACCTCTCTTGTTTTCAAAACAAGCGAGAGGAATTTTTCTTGCAACTTTTCCAAACCATGTTTGTTTGATTCCTCACGAATATTTTGAAGAAGGCAGTGACCTTCAAATTGGTGAGAGAGTTCGTCATAAGCAGCAGATGCAAGAGTAGTCTAACCGCCACCTCCAACCCCCCATATTCCAACGATGCGTACACCATCTGACCCAATTCTCAACTTTGATTTCAGATCTCGCAAGCGATCCTCTATTCCAATGAGTTTTTTATTGGCGTTTGTAGTTAGTGTAGGCAACCTATTAGAAATTGTATCAACAATTTCTTTGATGCATTTGGCTTCATAGCTGCACAATGGGCAAATAAGCATAATTAGACTTTAGAACACGCTTCCACTCACTTAACTAAACCCGCCTACTAACTTATTTGACCAGTTTATTGTTATCTATCAAATTTGCTCATTTGACTTGTCAAACAATAAAAGCATAGACTCGTTACAGAATGCAAAATATCTTAAGCATAAAAAAAGAGAGAAAATTACCTGTTTTCAGTGTCATTGATGAGTGATGACCCATCCAGAAAGGTTGCCTGCCTTTTCCAGAGCTTTTCTCCATGATTCAACTTTTTGCTTATTTTTTCCTCTCATGTTTTCTGAATGCTTTTCCATATTTTCCATTTTGTTTTCTCACATCCGATGGATCCACGTGATAAAATATGGGAATCACGATTTGCCCTCTGGTGTCCACGCACTCCATAATATGTGCAAGCTCGTCCAAGCACCAAGATGAATCTGCATAGTTTTTAGAGAATACAACAAGGGCGATGCGTGATTCTTGGATAGCTTTCAAGAGGGCTGGACCGATTCGCTCACCCCGAGGAAGTGTTTCATCATCCTTGTATGTTTGGATTCCTTGTTGTACAAGATCCTCGTAGAGATGATCCACAAAGTTCTTGCGGGTGTCTTCTCCTCTAAAACTTAGAAATACTTCATATTTCAATGAGTGAGAAGAGGAGGATGATGAAGATGCCATTGATCTGTAGATCAGAATTTGTTTCGAATTAGTATAAAAGCAAGAGTATGAATCTGCCATTAAAACTTTACTTTTTTTTCTTTTCCAAAAGTGAAGCAGAATACTAAATCAAATACTTAAAAAACTAATGATACTGCACCTGCTTTGCAGCACGTCTTCTTCTATGGAAGACGTTGGGCTGTGTTGTTGACGGTGATCGGAGGAGCCTCTGAAGAAAACGGAAACCATGTAGTAGACGGTGACACCGGTGGCGAATAGAGTAAATAAAGTATTTGGAGAGATTCCGGTGTTGGCGCTTGTGTTTTCTTTGAGAGTCTCCATAAACTCAACAGCCATTGTTCACGATTATTGTGATGGTCTTGTGGTTCTGGTTCTGGTTCTGGTTCATCTACCAGTGTAGTGTGTGTATGTGAGTTTGGTAGGTACAAACCTAATCCCTATCAAGTACTTTTACACAATATATATGTGGATGATATTAGTCGAAGGTTCTTGGATCCCTTTATCTTTCTTTCACCTTTGTTGACCAACTATTATTACTTAGGGAAAATTACCAAAATGTCTTTTAACCAAGTGCATTTGCAAAATTGTCACCTTCCTTCGTCCTTGGAAGGTCCTCCCAGCCTCGGAAGCGTCTGCCTTTCACGTTGAAGCGTCCGCCTGTCCGTTGAAGCGTCTGTTTCCATTCAAGCGACACGTGTTCGATGTTGAAGCGTCCGCCATTCACGTTGAAGCGTCCGCCTTTCACTTAAAGCGTCCGTTTCCTTTCAAGCGACACGTGTCCGATGTTGAAGCGTCCGCCTCAGGCGCAATGCGTCCGCGAAGCTTCTTAAGCGTCGGCCAACGACGCATGTTCCGTATCTTTGTCCAATTTTTTTTTTATAACTTATAAACATTTTTCTAACATGGGATCATGTGCATGCTCTTTATAAAAATTAAACTATATGTATGTTAACGGAGCAAATTTTAAACGATATAAAACATGTTATTTTTTAGTTAAAATTTTTTATATTAAACATTAAAAACATAACATAATAAAAAACAAAAAAAACCAAACAACACATAATATTATTATCTAAAACCATATCTTAATAGCTTCCCACTCCGAGACATGTTTGAAATCATGTCTCTCTTCATGGCGGTAGTTGATGAGGGCCACCTCCTTCTGATCGTCCTCACCAAGGTCCGGCATTTCTGTCTCCACTTTCTTGAAATATCGATCAAATCTCTCACATTCCAACCGCAGCACACGGAACCTGGAGGATAGTGCGTCAACGGTCCGGTTGTGTTCCGGACCACGTAGTTGGGCGAAATTTTGTTGAACACGGACCCAGAGCCCACCGTGTCCTCGAGGTGGAGGATCGATCATTGCCTGCTCCCATGCTTCGCACAAAGCAATGTCTTCAACGTCAGTCCAGGATGTGGCCATTGTCGGGTCGTTGACGGCGTCGGATTTTCTAGTGAAATGGCTGATTTTTGTTTGCAATTTTTTTTGAAAACGGCGGGTGTTTTAATAAGTGATAAGTGAACGAGTTATATAGTGGGGTAAATGTGTGCAACGGTAAAAGTTAAACGGCTTTTGAGTTTCCATTTTTTTTTACGGAAGCGTCGGGAAGCGTCGGTCAAGCATCGGGGAGCGTCGGGGTCAAGCCTCGGAAGCTTCGTCCATGCCTCGGAAGCGTCGTCCAGGCCTCGGAAGCGTCGGCCAGGCCTCGGAAGCGTCGTCCAGGCCTCGGAAACGTACACATGGACGCATTAAAAAAATTATGGTTATCATGCGTCGGACGCTTCAACACGTGTCGCTTGAAAGGGAACAGACGCTTCAACGGACAGGCGAACGCTTAAACGCGAAAGGCAGACGCTTCCGATGCTGGGAGGACCTTCCAAGGACGGAGGAAGGTGACAATTTTGAAAATGCACTTGGTCAAGAGACATTTTGGTAATTTTCCCTAATACTTATGGGTCGTATTATTGGCACACCTTGGCTGATTAAATCGACACCCTCAATACGCATCGTATAGGGCTATACGATGCGTATTGAGGTTGGTAATTAATTCTGTGTCAGTCAACGACTGGCATTGTCTCACGGGGGTTAACGTTATACGCATCGTATAGGCCTATACGATGCGTATTACTTTTTTAGAAAGTACGATCAGCTTTCTGTCACTGTTGAGTGACGTAAAGTGATTGACGTATGCCCTATACGCATCGTATAGGGCTATACGACTCGTATTATTTTCTAAATTTGAATACTTCTACCCCTATTTAAGCGACGAAGAAGACGATATATATATCGTCTTCGTTATATATTCACATTCACTAACAAACATGTCTTGGTACAAGTATGTTTTCGGTGAGCCATCTGAGGCGGACACGAGCACGTTTATTCCGGATAGCAGTGTGGTATATCATTTTTTTAACTTATTCTGTTTTTTTTATGAAATACTTAGCACACCGTTTGTATTAGGCGAGGTCTAATGTCCCTGATTCTTACGATTTGGGTGGAAATGATGATCACGCGCACGAGGTCATGTCGGGCTATTGTCCCCGTCATAATGAATCGTCGTTGCCAGACCTCAACGGACATGAAGAATATGGCAATAACGTTTTCGTTAGTGGTCCCTCCGGAGTACAAGGAGACCTTAGTCACCCTTCTTACGTGCAAGAGTCATTGGGTGACGATCCAGCCGTGCAAGAGTCATTGGGTGACGAGCCACCCGTGCTAGAGTCATTGGGTGACGAGACACCCGCTTACCCTGAAGTTTCGTACAAAACTGATCAGGTACGAACGATATATATTTTTGTTAAATGTTATATTTTTTTCTGTTAAATTATTATACAATTGTTAATACAAAATACATTAAAATTGTTATATTTTTCAAACAGGATAAAAATTAATTAATAAATGTTATATGAAATATTTTTATAAAATTAATTAAACCTGTTATATTTTTTAAATATTATAAAAAAATACATTAAAATATTTTTTTAAATATTAATCAAATATTTTTTAAGAATTTTTAAAAAAGTACATTCAAAATTGTTATATTTTTTTAAATTACTTGTTATGTTTTTAGGATTTTTTATCCCGCAAAGATTTGGAAAGTTGGGTAAAACGAAGGGGTTTAGCCAACGGATACATAATTGTTACCAGACGGTCTAAGGATAACCGGGTGTGGCTCCAATGTTGTCGTAGCGGCGAGCATGAGAGTAAGGCCACGGTTAGAAAAACCGGCAGCAAAAAATGTGCGTGCCCTTTTATGGTGATAGGTTTTCTCGGCCGGGGCTGTATGTCTTGGCGGATAGATTATCTGAACAAAAATTTTAACGAGGCGCACAACCACGGGCCTGCTGAACATCTGGAGGGTTACGCGTATGCCAGGAGGCTTACTCCTAATGAGTATAGGCTGGTGCAAGAGCTGACAGATCAAGACATACAGCCCGATACAATCTGGAAGGCCGTAACCGAACATAACCCTGAGAACGTATGTGTTCCGAAAGACATACACAACGCTCGCCAAAAGATTAGGGCCGCGAAGTTCGAGAAAAAACCGTCTCCCATGCAGCGACTAGAACAAAACCTCCAGGAAAAAAAGATGACCTATTACATACAGGCGGAACCTTCCACCAACGTCGTTCAGCATATATTTTCCTGTCACGATAAGTCCTTTGAAATGTGGAGGGCATTCCCGCATGTGCTTATGATCGACGCTACCTACAAGACTAACATGCACAATCTTCCATTTTTGCAAGTGGTAGGTATGTCGTCGACAAACCACACCTTCTGTGTTGCACATGCATTTCTTTCAAACGAGCAGGAGGCAACGTACATTTGGGTATTGGAGAGGGTCAGGTCTATGCTGCACGAGTGCATGGAGCCGCGTGTAATTCTAACGGACAGGGACCAGGCACTGATAAACGCGTGTAGAAAAATATTCCCTGGTGCACACAGATATCTCTGCAGGTTCCACATTGGATGGAGATGCCTCAAGCAGCACTCCTTCTTGCCAATAGGTTTGGTGTGATTGTTCACATATTAGACATCCAAGGTTGTTCTACTGTATTTCCCTTATATGATCCAAAGTACGCACGTGGCCCCCATTAGTTCGTTTCACTGTTATTTGTTAATCGTTGTCATTTCATCCATGTCAGACTTGAAGGGGACTATCCAATGCCGCCACCGAACCTTACATGGAGTAGATGCGCGCGCCAAGAAGCTTTACGTTGGACAGAAAACTATACGGAACGGATAGCGTGGTATGATATGCTAATGAAGCCTAACATTGACCCTACATTGCTTGTTATTGATTGATTTGTAATTTTAAACAATAATTTATTTGTATAATGTATTCCGTTTGTTTATTGCCAAATCAATGCATTATATTGATTTTCATGTAATACGAAAAATACGGTAAAATGTTCAAAAATACGGTAAAATACGTCAAAATACAATTAAATACGTCAAAATACGCCGAAATACGCTAAAATGCGCTAAAATACCATAACATACAAGAAAATATGCTAAAATATGCTAAAGTACGCTAACATATGTTAAAATACGGTAAAATGTTCGAAAATTCGGTAAAATATGTCAAAATGCAATTAAATACGTCAAAATACGCCGAAATGCGCTAAAATACCTTAAAATACCATAACACACAAGAAAATATGCTAAAATATGCTAAAGTACGCTAACATACGTTAAAATACGGTAAAATGTTCGAAAATTCGGTAAAATACGTCAAAATACAATTAAATACGTCAAAATACGCCGAAATACGCTAAAATGCGCTAAAATACCTTAAAATACCATAACACACAAGAAAATATGCTAAAATATGCTAAAGTACGCTAACATACGTTAAAATACGGTAAAATGTTCGAAAATTCGGTAAAATACGTCAAAATACAATTAAATACGTCAAAATACGCCGAAATACGCTAAAATGCGCTAAAATACCTTAAAATACCATAACATACATGAAAATATGCTAAAATATGCTAAAGTACGCTAACATACGTTAAAATACGGTAAAATGTTTCAAAATTCGGTAAAATACGTCAAAATACAATTAAATACGTCAAAATACGCTGAAATACGCTAAAATGCGCTAAAATACCTTAAAATACCATAACATACATGAAAATATGCTAAAATATGCTAAAGTACGCTAACATACGTTAAAATACGGTAAAATGTTCGAAAATTCGGTAAAATACGTCAAAATACAATTAAATACGTCAAAATACGCCGAAATACGCTAAAATACCTTAAAATACCATAACATACATGAAAATATGCTAAAACATGCTAAAGTACGCTAACATACGTTAAAATACGGTAAAATGTTCGAAAATTCGGTAAAATACGTCAAAATACAATTAAATACGTCAAAATACGCCGAAATACGCTAAAATGCGCTAAAATACCTTAAAATACCACCACATACATGAAAATATGCTAAGATATGCTAAAATACGCAAACACGCGTTAAAATACGCAAAAATGTTCGAAAATGATATAACACGAACGTATACATATAACACGGCACTATGGAGTACAAGTGGACTTCAAACAAAATTGTACGTAATCGTAAAATACGATATTCACACGCAACCGAACGTCACCGAAACGACGTATGTTGAAGTCATACGTCCTAAAACGACAAAATATGCGAAATTTCATCAAAAAACGACTCGTATACGCGTTGAACCGAGGAAAACACGAAAAACCAACTTTTCAAACTATGGCATATACGATCGTATAGGCCAAAGTTGTATCGTATTGCACTTTAAAACGTATCGTACAGTCCTATACGATGCGTATTAACCCCTGGATTCATTTGAAAACCAAGGGTATATTGGTAATTTACAAACCATCGTATAGATCTATACGATTCGTATAGAATAAGAAAACGATATAACCCCTTAAAACACAGGGGGTTTATACGATCCAAAAACAAACAAAACACCCAAATACACACACATACGGTGGTATACATACGGTCGACATATGCTCGAGATTTGAAGATCGAAGACTAGTACGGTATTCATCTCCACACCCTCATCATTTTAACGTGTTAGATTTTGCATTTTAGCCGTAGGTTTGTTGTGAATTTTGGGTTGAAAACCGGGGTTTTTTTGGGGGTTTTTGAAGAACTTTTGAGTCGATACGATGCGTATCGGGCTATACGCATCGTATCGTTTCAAAATTTAAATTTTTTTCAAGAACAGATGGGTCGATACGATGCGTATCGACCATATACGATATGTATCGTTTCAAAATTTCAATTTTTTTTCAAGAACAGATGGGTCGATACGATGCGTATCGACCTATACGATGGGTGTCGTTTCAAAATTTCAAATTTTTTTTCAAGAACAGATATGGAAGTCGCTATGGGTAGAGGGAGAGGCCGGGGAGGTGGCGGTGGAGCTGGCGGTGGAGCTGGCGGTTGAGGTGGCGGTCGTGGTGGAGGTGGACGTGGACGTGGCCGCACACATGGAGCGACGGGGGCGTTGATCGCGGTGGCGGCGCGTGGGAGGCGTGGACGCGGCAGTGGGCGCGGCCGTGGCGCTGGACGTGGGCGCGGCCGTGGCGCTGACCCTGACCCTGGAGAGGATCCCCTGATGAGAATGATTATCTGATCTTCGAGGAGGGGAGCGAGGCTTATCACAGATGTGAAAAGTTTCGTCGTATGGAGATCGGCGGCCACTGTGCCCTCGATTGGGGTGCTCTAGAAGAGGTCGCGGAGGCGGCGAGAGCCCGAGGACTCATCGGAGACGATACTCCATGGTCGAGGTATACTATTTGTTACTGTTTTTTCTTTGTTTTGTATACGACATGCATACTAACCACACTGTGTGACAGGTTGTTCAATATGGCATACACGCCGTCTTACAGGGTCACAGCGTGCGAGTTTTTGTCGAGTTTCGACTACGCTCCCAGGCCTGCAGACCGTCCAGAGGAGGATGACGATGAGGACGACCCGTGGATAGAGGTTAGCTTTCGTCTAGCTGGGCAGTGGCATTTGATGTCACTCAGACAGTTTGTCGAGCACTCCGGCCTTTACAGGGTTGAGGAGTTAGACACCCCCATCTACACCGACGACATATGGATGGCCCCCCGTACGACTCTGATGCGGTTCTGGCAGGTGATCAGCGAGCATCGCTTCGGCACGAGGTCGAAGCAGAGGGCTTCCTATATCACCGATCCCCTCTACCGCTACTTGCACAAGCTTATTGCCACATCTATAGCACCACGCGAGCAGAGTCGCGAGTGGTGCACTCAGGGGCATCTCTTTTACCTGTACTGCCATATATGGGAGGAGGGGTGCGCCCTCCATTGCTGCCTAGCCCAGTGGTTCGCGACGACGTTCTACTGGCAGGACAGGTCTGTGTTGTACGGGGGGCGTACATCACACGTATTGCCGTCTCCTTGGGCCTTGTTCCCCAGCAGGACCAGTTATTCTCGGATGGGGGCGTGGTGGAGCCGAGCTTGTTGACCTGTACTACCCTGATCGGCATGCACGTGACGCGTGATTTCCCGGGGCTCGGTCTGCGACTTATAGGAGGGAACGGGCAGGTCTTCGAGCCCGTCGCTCTCCCAGACGAGCTACCGGAGTTGCTTCCGGAGCCGGCACAGGGTGAGGGTCAGCCGGCGGATGGTGATGCCGCAGAGGGCGACGGCGGCGATGACGACGATGGTGACCACGTTCAGCCACCACCACATCCACCGCCGCCTCCATTTCCGTTAGGTGCTCCGGCACAGCAGGCGCAGCCACATGGGGTGCCTCAGTACCCCTAGCACGTATTCAGCGACGAGCTCGATCCAGCTGTGGCACGTGCGTTGGCTGAGTTGGAGGACCGGATGCAGGCGCGGATGGAGGCCGCTCATGGCCGTATGGAGCGTCTTCTCATGGAGGCGATCCAGGCACTGCGGGGGGCGGGGCCCTCATGCACCACTCAGGGGGCGGGGACCTCAGGCACTGCGGGGGCGGGGCCCTCTAGCACCACTCAGGATCCATAGCTTTAGGATCGTTGTACTTTTATTGTATTTTGACGGTTTATGTATTTTGAACAATTGTCTATGTATGTATAAACTTATTATGTAATTAAATTTGCAGTTTCAGTTTATTTGTATTTGTGATTGTTTATTTTAACTGTTTAGATTGATATGCTTGGTTATGTTCAATCGATAATACGATATTAAGTTAAAAATGTGATATGGTACGATATAAAAATAATACGATACTTAACGATATAAAAATAATAAAGATTTTAAAACTTATTAAAATAAAAATAACTAATAATAAACACCAATAACAAACCCAAAACACCAAAATCCCAACACAACACACAAAAAAATAAACTTCAAAAATTCAGGGGGTCAATACGCATCGTATAGGCCTATACGATGCGTATGATTCCAGCCGCCAGACAACACCTGAACCTGTCAGTCTGCGGTGTTTTTTAACTTTTTCTATACGGATCGTATACCTCTATACGATGCGTATTCAAATTCAAAGGTGTGCAAATAGACAGCAAGGTGTGGGAATAGAATTCCCCTTACTTAGATATACAAAAAGCAACACATGAAGTTTCGTCCAACACATGACGTTTCGAAGGAATGGTAGTTATTTTTTTACCCACTCCTGCCCTTTGAACTTTGAAGTAAACACCCACCACGTACCCCTTTATTCCCTCTATCATTGTGGATACACCCAATGAAACCGACACAAACTTTCCACTACCGCCGTGAACCAAAGAGAGGCGTCTCCTCCCACCACCCCGCCGTTTGTCACCTTTTTAAACAGTGCATCTCCTCCAACGGCCACCACCCCCATCGTTTGCCACCTTTTCACTGCTCTATTTAACCATCACCACCCCCATTTTTGTTCTCCTGTCGTAAGAACGTCCACATGCTTTTTCTGGTCTTCACCCGTCAATAAGTTTTTCTAATTGATCTTCTTATTTCAGACTTTCTAATTCGTTCCACAAGTTGGAAATTGCAGAAATGCAGATGAAAATGAAACGACCAGCGTAGGGAAGGCGAAGCTGGCGAAAGGCGTGTCATAGTATTAGTATGAGACAGGAAAACGGTGTACTATGTATGTATGGTCGTCAGAAATTTAATTCTTTGATTGCTTTGTCGCCTCCGACTTCCGCTGTAACTGCAATTGCCAGAACGTCCGACGGCGGTAGTGATGATTTCCGCTTAATAGGGTTATCCGATGTGAATGTTATTCTTGATTTCTTGCGGTTTATACCTCAAATGGTTGTTTTATTGATTAAAATGAAGATAATTTATGCAAACAAAATTGCGGAATACCGATAACCTGATAACTTAATTTTGTGTTGGGCTTTTGATGTTGGCCCGTTCTCAAATTCTTGATTATTTTATTAGGTTTTTGCTTTTTTATTTATATAAATTCTTGATTTGTTTATTAGGTTTTTGTTTTTTTATTTAGAGTTAATTGCCTGGATAGTCCCTGTGGTTTACCATTTTTTCACCTTTAGTCTCCAACTTTTTAAAATTACATGTATGTTCCTTGTGGTTTAATCGTTTGTTTCTCGGATAGTCCCTGCATTGGATGACTGTTAGTTTTTCAAGTTAATTCAATATAAAATGACAAAATTACCCTTCCTATAAAAAAACAATAACTAAAACCTCAAAATAAAGTTAATTAATACTTAAAATTTTAGTGGGGCCCACCTTTTTAACTCCCAGCAGGCCATCCCTTCCCTCTCTATCTTCTCCGGCTACACCCAAATTCCGGTCATCTCCCACATCATAATATCTCTGGTTCCTTTCACCAAATCAACGTCTCCATGAATTAGAGCATAATTAATACAACCTCCCATATCTTTAATGTGGGTCAAAATTGAAGTTTTACTCCAGATCTCATCATCTGCAAGTTCACCATGACCCATCGATTCAGTGGCTTCCTAAGCCTTTTCTCTTCCATATGCTTAACGAATCAACATTTCGAGCGAATTTTGCAAGGATAATGGCAATCTAAAGGTTTCGGGGATGATCAAATCGAGTGGCAATCGGTTGGCCATGATTTTCTTGTCAAGAAAGGGTTGAATACAAGCTCTAATATTCAGGTAATATGTTTAACAATGAAAACTTACAAATTATAACTGTGTTTTTTTTAAATATGTTAAATATGGTTTTTTATGTAATTAAACAAATAGTTAGAGAAGGGGAAGAACCAGATAAACTATGGAAACATCTGTATTGTTTCTCCTTCCAGAACACAACAGAGATTCAAGACAAAGGAGGAATATGAGCATTTTTGTTTTTGTTATATGGGTGGGCCCACCCACTTTTTAATTAAATTTCTTTTTTATTGTTTTAATTTTGTTTTTAATAAAAGGGCATTTGTGTAATTTTAAACCACAGGGGGCATACATGTAATTTTAAAAAGTTAAGGACTAAATGTGAAAAAATAGTAAACCACAGGGACTATTCGAGCAATTAACTCTTTTATTTATATTCGGTTTTCTTGATTTGTTTATTAGGTTTTTGTTTTTTTATTTATATTCGGTGAGTTAAAGTTAAAGCTTTAATACGTGTATAAAATCACATAGCCACATGGTAATTGATAGAAACTAGTGGCACCAAAATCGGCGCGTTGTGCCTGGAGATTCTTCACAGTATGCGGCGAGATTTTGATCGGTATCAGATTTTGATCGGTATCGGTTTGTTTCGTTTCTGTATCAACACGTAATTTAGATTGATCGAAAACAGTTTTTCAGTAGGAGTCGCTTTGATTGGTCAGAGTACTGTCATAATACCAACACTCATGTAATTTATTTATAAAACAATATAAATTAAAGTTTCATCTTTATAATTTCCGTATACGACTCTTGTTCTTAGCGTTTTTCATGCATGCTTGACATTACCCTAAGTTGTATTTAACTTTAGCCATAATGCTGTTTTAATAAGGCAACGAAGAACGTAGTCTGATTTTATTTTTACTCGTAGTTAGCTTACTTTCAAACACATAAATAAATACATATAATAATTTAGCTCACTTTGGCCACCATATTCAGATTTCAAATCTACGTTCAATTTGGTTGAGCCATGTACTTCTAAATTTTATTTTATGTTCCTTGAGTTTTCAAACCTTTCTTAATATCCACACCAAATTTAATTCATTAAAATTGGTTTTTACCTTCATCTCACCTGCAACGTTTTTTATCTTTCACGCTTAAAAAAACCCTTTCGTCTCCTACAAAAAAGTATTACAAACCTACTATTTTTTCGACGGTTCCATTGTCAATATATGTGTGGTACTAAACCCAAGGCACAACCACAGAGGAGAATTCGGGAGACGGAGATTTAAGGCTGAAACGATCGATGGCTGCATGTGTGCGTGTCAACCAAATATGTAGCAACTAAACAGATCTGGGTTTCCGGCAAGGGGAGTAACGGCGGCGGCTCGGGTTGAAGAGATTACCGTTCCGCAATAGCAACAACGCCGCAAAATCTCCGCTTCCGAACCCCATTGACCAACGTACTCTGCCTTTACCTTGCCTTCCTCGAAAACCCTACCATCGCCGCCCCTTTGCGTCTCCGGCGATGTATACCAAGCCGGCGGGGTGGCCAGCAACTCCCGTCGTCTCTCTCTATCTACTTAAACTTAAAAAAAGTTGGAAGTCAGTGATCAAAACCTAAAATCACTAAAAAGCAAATATTGAGTGACAAATCTTAAATGGGACAAAGTTCACTATTGCACCGACGGGTATGAATTAATAAGTTATACAATAGCACATCAACCACGAGTAAATTTAATCCAAATATTTAAAGTTAATTTTATAATAAATATTACTTTTATATACATTTAATTAATTATTATCTTTTACATATATAAATACTTACTATTTGTTATTTGCTATATATACATAGATAGGGGTTAGTTAATGTACAATTACCCTTAACGTACGATGTGGCGTTAGTAATTGTATGTCCCTATATATACTAAAATTCATGCATATGCCAAAATACGTAGCATTAATACATTCTATGATGTTTAACATGACAAAATAAAGAAAATAAATATTAACTTTTAATAAATTTATAATTATAATGTATAAACTTTTATTTTTTCAGTCTTCACCATAAGAATTTGAAATTAATTTAAGTAAGTTTATGTAGGAGTAGGATCAAATACAAACCACATTTCACATACAAACTGTAAGAACCATTTAAAAAGTGTCACGTGACATCCAACAATTATAGAGAAATAATAAAATAATATCCTAAATAATATCAATTGTATTGAATTCCCTATAAATATGCTAACAAACAATTAATTCTTTATTTGGATATTCCTTTTGTTTTTAATGTGCTATGTGTGCTAAAATCATTTATCTTGATTAATTTTCATGTGTTAATATAATTCAAATTGTTTTGGTATGTGCTAATTTAACTTTTTTTAAGTGCTAGGATCTGTTCTTACAATTTGTAGGATAAATATGGTTTGTACCAGAACCAATCCCAGTTTATGTATATGTAAATTTTGCATATAAGTTTGAAATAGATTATAGGAATAAAATAGAGTTTTGTTTAATCAACTTTCAGTCATTAGTATGATGTCTGGTGAGATACGGGTGGGTGTACACAAAGGCTTTAATTCTCTTTAATGATGTCGCTTTCAAAAACTTTTTGTTTTTTTAAGTAAAATGCTTTAGTGTGTTGTTATAAGGTGAGGCTAAAAGCAAAATGAAATTTATATTTTGCATAAACTTAAGAATTTCAACATCTCATATAGTGATATTAAACATTCATAATTAACATCCCGCCGCAACGCGCGGGTAACGTTAACTCGTATAATACAAAAACCAACTCGGGTTATGACCCTTGATTTAAACATCACGTCGTTCCCAATTAATTCAAAAGGCAATCGACAAAAACCAACATGGTAAACATTGCGTCGTTTCCTATTATTTCAACAAACTGTCATCACTTTATATTTGACAGCCACACCCTCACCTTTTGGAAAGAACCAACCCGACGTTCGAAATACTGACGTTCCATTCGGAAAAAATACGCAATCAATTACCGACATCTAAACAACTATTTGAAATACCGACGTTCCGTTAGAAAAAGAACTTACGCATTATGAAGAGGTTTGTTGATTCATCACACCGGTTCTTGACATACATATATGTGTTCTGCAAATTACGATTCAAGGGATTTCGGAATATTAAAGGTTGCGCAAATTTGGAAATCTAGAACATTGTCGCCTTTTCGTCTCAGACGAGTCATACCACCGTCTCCTCCTCTCTGTCGAGTCATAACCATCGCCTCTTCTGTAACACCCCGAAAACGGGTTTGGCAATCAAACCAAGTTAATAATAATGAATTGGTAAAATACCGTTAGTGGTAAAATTAACCCGGTGAATATAAGGATTTAAATAAATAATCTAATACTAATTAAAAAGAAGGATAAATACTTTGAGAAAACAAAGTATATAAAAGGCCCGAGTTAACGGGACCTAAAATAAAACGGGTTATGGCTCCCCGAACCCATTAAGTTAACTAGGTAGAACTAACCTAGTTAGTAATGGGTAATGAAATGATAAACCATGGGTTCTAGTTTCAATTGTAAATTCTTGAAACTATAGGTACTAATGTCGTCAAGTAGGAAACTAATTTTTATTAAAACAAATAATTAAAACACAACACACAAATAGAATGTGTGTGTGTGTGCGTGGGGAACGACCAGAGCAGGAAGAAAAGGGGTGAAACCCTAAACTCCACAAAATCTTCCAATTGAAGGTGCAATTGAAGACCAAACTCGGATTTGAATACATAGAAACGATCACCTAGTCGTGAGGATCGTAAGGTATGTCGAATTTTTGATATTTATGAAGTTGAGAATTCTTGATGTACATAAGAAATTCGAAATTGATGTTGCATTATTGTGGTATGGATGATATTGAAGTGAAATAGTGTTTAGGAGTAAACCCTAGACAATAATATATTGAAATCATGCCTAGCTCAAGTAAATTCAGATTTTGTTGATGCTAAATTCATGTATGAGATGTTTTTAGGGTTTTGATTGCTAAAAATTAGTGTTATGATGTCAAAAACATGCTTAAATTGAAAGCTGAATTCAAACAGCTCTTGATCAGAATTTATAGCCGACTTGTATTGGCTGTAACCTGAACAAAACTTGACAAAAACATGTGTTTCTTGAGTTTAAAATGTAATTCCAGGAAATATCTTTAAAACCCCACTGGAATCGCATTTTTTCGACGAAAATTGAGCAATTTATGAATTTTTCCGTATCAAAGGTTCAAGCTGCATTTTCTGGCAGAATTTGCAGCCCATTACGAATGTCATAACTCAATTTAGGGATTTAGTTATGATCTCAAATTTTTACTGTAGATAATTTTAAGCGATTAAAAGAATCGCCAATTGGAATTTCGTCAATCGGATAAACGAGAAATTTTTAATAAATTTTTCCGTAAGCTACAGTCAGAAGTGACGAATCTGATTGCAGCTTAGTAAATAAATTTTTACGAATTTTTGGTAAAGAGTTAGATCTTGAAATTTTAACACAAGGCCTAACCCTCCGAGAGGTACACCTCATAAAAAAATCATAATTTTTGAAGCCTTGTAAACAGGTTAAACAAGTCACAAAAAACAACCCATTTTCAGTAATATGAAATGCCTAAATGAAATCGCGGCCTACTAGTTAGTATGTAAAATTTGATTTCGTTAAGAGTTCGGATGAAATATGCCTAAGTGAGTTCATTGAACCAAACGTGCATTTAAATATGTTGATAAGTCAAACCGACCAATGATTAGATCGAATGATAATTTTGATATGGACGAATGGAAAATTCGACATAAAACCCGTAGGATGGAATAGTCGTAAATGATTATGACTAATCTAACCGTCTTACGAATTGTGATAATGATAGTTTGACTCTAGACAAGCTAGATGAAGACTTGGGAAAGAAGCAGGTCAAACGGATCGAGTACGCGGAAAAAGAACATAACCGGATGCAAGGTAAGTGAAACTTACACTTTTTGTAGAATATGTGTTTGTTCTAAAAGTTTCTTATACGATTAAGATGATATTCAAGATATGGCTCCGACACGAAACGATACGGGTCGGAGCATATCTAATGATGAAAAACTATGTTTTATGATAAAGAGGCAAAATGGTCATGAAGTGACATGAATAAAAATGGGTTTTCGAATGGCTACTTTATATGTAAGCCTAAACGAGTAAAAAGGGGAAACGGTGATTTAGTCATGAACGAATAGGTAAAAGTTGAAATATAGAACAACACTAAGCGACATAACTCATGTCGGGCTAAATGCGTAAGGAAAAAGGGTTTAAGAGATATAGCTAAAGAGGTGAGAAATCTGAATTTAGTTATTTAATGAAATGGTAAATAGATACCGTTCCAATATAAGCGCAAATTGTTTAAATCGTTTAGACCAAACGGGTCAAATGGTAATGTAGATACCATTTGATAAATAATGACTAATAAGTGCGTGTCGAGTCTTATGCGCACATGATAGAATGGTTATGATTTAGCGGTGCTATGAATTAGCATATTATGAACGCAAGGTATTAAACGGGTCAATATGTTGATCCGAGCCAGGTACGCATATTTTGTATTGTAGTTAAAAGCGATATCGCGGTCAATTATTGGGGAAAGCCCTTCGTCACAAAATGAAGGATTAAAATTGACCAAAAAGTCATTGAGGGGTAAATAGGGAAAAACAACCTTTAAGAGTTGTTTAGAAATAAGCGTTTTGTTTAATTGAGTCCTTGGGATATGTCTAAAATGGAGATAGGGTGTAAGCTAAAAGAAGCGTGATTTAAGCTTATCCCCCCCCCCCCCCCCCGCGCGTAACGGGTCAAAATGAGTAGATATGCAAAACGGATTAAGATTTGCATAAGAACCCATCATTTGAACCTTGAATATTAGTAAACTGATATATAATGTGATTTGCATGACATTTTGAAGGTAATTAACAAGTTTGTTTGATTAATTCGTAAACGGGTCAAAAGTGTTGAAAAGGGATTTCAAGCCGAGAGCTTGAAATCTGAATTTTTGAAGTAGTTTAATATCAGGTATTGACTCCATGAGATGGATAATTAAATTACGAACGCGTAGGAAAAAGAATCGTGCAAAACGGACTTGTATAGCAAAAGTTATGCAGGTTTTAAGTTGTTAAATGTTAATTTTCGTAGCTGGGCAAGTGCAGCAACAATGAAACAAACCTGCTGTGAAAAACAGGCCGTCGCGCTACGCGACGGCATATCAACATTACGGTCGCGTGACGCGACCATCGTCGCGGGCCGCGAAGGATGACTAGAGAACGGTCCCGGGGCGCGACCGCCTATTATTTCAGAAATTTTGTTTCTTTTCTATTGTTGGCCCTTAGAACTTGATTATACGTGATTAAACATGTCAAAACCAACAGTTTGTGTGCTTTTGGCAATAGGTGAATGCTCCCAAAATGTCCGGATGAAGATCCAGCGATTTGCAAGAACCGAACACATCAAAATGAAGCTTCCGCACGGCGTTTTGATGTCGTTGTAAATGACGAACTTATATATATAAATTATGTTGTAAACTTTTAATTTGTAAAAGTTTTAAATTACTCGAATTTCTAAGAATCCTTAATAGTATTACATGTTAAATTTTCGTTTTATATACGAAAACCTTTAAAATATCGGATTTACACGATGAGTGTTACATCTTCATCCACGGTGATTCGTAACCGCCGCCTCTTCGTTTCTGGCGAGTTGTACAACTGCCTCATCGACCGGTTCTTTTGTGCAGAGCGGATCTCGAATGGTTTACAAATCAATACAATGTATGATATCATATCAAGTATAAAAAGATTTGCAAAAACCCTAATTTCTTGCAGAAACAAAAAAAGATGACAACCGCCAGCGGTATTCAAACTCAAATTCCAAAACTAAGATGCCAAAACTATTACTATTGCACATTCAAACGAAGGTATTAGTTGAGTTATTGAATAGAATCAACCACAAATAATTAAACGCACGGCAAATGCCTATTAAATTGGCAGATATGTTTGAGTTACTGGTCGAGTTGTTCACAGATTATTGCGGTTCAATGATTAAGAGCATGTTTGGCTAAGCTTTACCAACCAATTTATTGACTTATTGACTTAATCAAAAAGCCAATAAGGATTTTTAGTGTTTGGCAAATGCAAAAGTCCTTTTTCAAAATGACTTTTTGAGAAGGAGAAAAAGTCATCAAAAAGTCATTTTTGAAAAGTTAGAATGTTGTGACTTTTTGAACTAACTTATTGACGTATTAGCTTTTAGTTATTTTACATCAATAAGCTAAGCCAAACACTTTTTAAAAAAGAACGTATTGACTTATTGTCTTTTCCCACCCCATAAGCTAATTCAAACACTTTTTTGAAAAACTCATTTTCAAAAAGTCATAAGTCAATAAGTCCTTTTCCCAAAAGTCCTTTTTAACTTAAATAAGCTTAGCCAAACATGCCCTAAATTGACTCAAGAGTAGTCAAAATCTTTTTTTTTATTTGGTTTATTAATTACGTTTGTGTTATTATTAGTTTGGGTATTTTTAAGTTTGAGTAGGCAATTAGAATTTAGATTTATTTGTTTGAATATATTAAATTAACTAGATTTATCATCCGCCGCGATGCGGCGGGGATTCATTTCATGTACATCATAGTCGATAAGACCCAGGCGTTTGTTACATCTAATCCATTGTCGCATCGCCTAATGCGACCTGCTGAAGAAGTTCATAGTCTGACGTGGATCTAGCCTCCATATCTTGAAGGATATCGCCATGGAATAGTTATACTGCAAACCAAATAAATGACATGATTTTAGGCCTCACGATACGTTTGGGTATACGTGGAACATGATATAACTTGCAAAATCATCAATCTATAAAAGAAGAAAGTTGACTTTCATTCAAATAATGTTTCTATCTAAACATATCTCCTTAGATGGTCTCATGTTTTAACAAAATGGATGAAAACGTATCTCATATAGAAATTCCCGAATATGCCTCTTAAATCTGCTGAAATTTCCGGTTAGCATTCCCCCAAAACTCTGGATTTGTCGTCCAATTATCCGGATGTCATTGCTAAACACCACAAACCAAAACACACCATCAAAACACGTTCATAATGATTTTAGGCCGCACGATACGTTTAGGTATACGACGAACATGACATCACTTGCAAAGTCATCAATCCATAAAAGAAAAAAGTAAAAAACTACAAAAATATTAATATGACATTAAAGAACATAAGAAACCTGGCCCATGGCAGCAGCATAGACCTCCTCTTCAACCCTCTCAGCTTTCTTGCTTCGTGCACAACAAAATTCATCGAAAACGAAACCAACAACGTTCTAAAACACAAAATAAAAAATCTCGTCAAACCCATTTTGTCAAGATCGGGAAAAAATGATAGACTGAAAGCGAAAGAATCTATTATTTTCCACAACGTTCTAAAACACAACATAAAATTAGCAGGTATTTTCGTGTCTACCTGTTTAGTACCTGTTACCTGTTAATGCCATACACGATACCTGTTAACTTCGTGTAGGTTCGCCGTTCGTGTCGTGTACGTATCTAAAATTGCCGGCCCTACTTCCCCCCACCACCATGAACAATGAAAATGGCCTGCAAAAAAAAGATTTAACAATGTTCTGAGACAAGTAAAATAATAAATAAAAAAAAAGTTTATTCAAAGTGTACGTGATTGGCACCAAACTAAGGATTACAATTATATGTATGGATCATACATAAAACAGTAGATATGACTAAGAAGTGTAATACACAGTGGTAAGACTACATTTTAGTGAATCTTGTTTTATGATTAAATTTTTAAGATGACTATGGTTCAATTTCAAATGGTTTATTTACTATATACACACTCCTTAAAAGTGTAGCCATTGAATCTGACTCGTTGATAGTTTAACAGATTTGCTGACTATGTATACACGGCTTAACATGTGTGCTGATGCGGCACTGCAAGTGAACCTTTTGGTCCAGTGATCATACACACGTTAAATCTGTTAACCATTAGATGGAGTTCGAATGAAGAGTGGACGCTATAACTGAATCACTGAATGTTAACATATTCCATAAGAGCATTAAAGCATACACATCAAGAAAATATGAAAAATTCACATTACATCCTTACCGAAATGATTAGTTGCAAATTGCAGCTCCATGTTGTCTTTCGAAAGCATATACGGTGGCGCCAAAATGCCTGCATTATAGCTGAAAACACAAAATATGACACTGATATACGAATTATAATGTTTTCTTGTTTAAATCGTACGACCTCAATAATCTGAAACCGCGAGATTTATCTTACATAAGGATATTAAGTGGAAGACCCGATGACTTGTAATCCAATACAAAACTGTTTACCGATGCAATCGAGCTTACATCCAGCTCCATGGCATCGATTTTGGCAGTCGGATTTTGCTTCAAGATTGCTTCTTTAACCTCTCTTCCAGCTTGCATATTTCTAATCGCCATAATTACATGTACCCCGCGAAGCGCAAGAACCCATGTGGTTTCGGCTAATCCAATACAAAACTGTTACACCCTAAAACGTATTTGACAAAAGGTCGCAGCGGAAACACCAACCATAAAATTTCTTGCGTTATAAAAACCTCAACTGATTTAAACTTTTACCTTTAATTTAATTCTTAATCCAAAGTCTGTCATCCTCTTACTTGTTAACTAAAAACATAGCTTACATTAACCACATTTTACATTCAACGTCCCCGTACAATCTCTCTCGTGACTCGGTCTTCGATCTCTAATCCTTGTGCTAATCACTCATCATCCATACAACCTGCGTTCACCACATACATTCATAACGTTAGTATAAAATACATAATTAGGATTCAATCTCGTACACTTCCATTCCATTATTTATCTTATCTCACTTTCAGCATTTCATCTGCGTATCCATATCCTGGTGAGGCTTCATTAATGTACCTGCATGACGTATCATTCTCAAGGCGCACCATTAATAGCGTATTACACAACATATCCAATTCACGCATACATACATCTTACAAGCATACATATACTTCTACAAGCGTACGTGCCTTCTTATGTATCTACATGTATGCACACACTCATACGTAGCTTAGTATATACGAAATACCCATCTACATATACATATATATTACTACATTTCTTCATACGTACATATTCACATACTCATCTTCGCATATACATCATTACATCACTACATACTTATATACATTACTGCCTACTCATATATACAAGCTTACATACTTCCATTCACATCTATATGTATATGTTCATACCTACACACGCGTATACCTTCATATTTAATTACCTAGAGCTCATACTCATACATATACTTGATTTCATGCATACACCAAGGTCTACATATAAACATACATGCATACATAACTACACGCTTACATACATTCAATAAATTAACGTAGCTATACATATACATGCTCTCACACACACTTACATATACTACGCAAATACCTACTTACAATCATACATAGATATCATCTGTTACAAGGTTAAGGAGCCTTTCGGGAGCGTTACGGGTAATCCGGGAATGTAAGTTGCGAAAACAGAGAAAAACAAACAACACAAGCCGTCGGCGACGGGCTCTATACCCGTCGGCGACGGGCTCTGGAAATTCCCGTCTCGCACATCCGTCCGTCGGCAGTAACTTAAGGCGTCGGACAAGAGTTCATCAGACGAACCCGTCGGCGACGGGCTATGACCCCGTCGGCGACGGCCTCCCCCTAATCTCTTTTTCTGCAGATACGTTTCGTCGTCCAAACGCACTAAAACACGCGTAACTTTTGAACCGTTTACCCGTTTAACCTCCCGTTTCTTCCTACATACTTGTAAATTCATATTCTATCATATGAACTTAGAACCCCTCATCCGGGTTAAGGAAAATCCTAACTTATGCATTTACGCCTATATTTTCAACTTCGGACAATTTTACCCATTCTTGTTTTCTTCACACAACTCATTTGTTTTAGCCCAAAACTTGCATGAACATTACTACCATGATACTTTTACATTGTCCGGAGTTTCGTACTTGGGATTCACACACCCGATCCCCGTTACGCGTTATTTCCTTCGTTTTAATCGATTATACTAAACCAACCTAATTAAACCAAATTCCATTCATGAACTTGTTTACCCGTTAGTCATAACTCACAACTAAGTTCTTTGACTACTTATCCGTACCCCCGTTTACTAACTAGCGCGCTTATGTACAATCATACACGTTATCCGATTATCATACGTAACCCATTACTACTCTTCACTCCGATATAACGACAAACCCCATCTTTGACTCGTTATATCTACTCAACGAAAATCATCGATTTCGTACCATCCACCCTTACTAGTCTTTAACTATCAAACCTTAATTAACTAACACATATCTTTACGTAAACAAATAAGAAGTGATTACGGAGATCACTTACCTTGTGCATCCGTGTTCGTAGCCTCTTACTTGCCTCATCTTGACCCGTTAGCCTTCCATGCTTGGTCCGTGCTAGCGTGGTTCCTATTCTTTCATGCCGTCATACCACGATTATGTTAGTATTCGTGCTTATTCATATTAACGCACATTTTCCAACTTTTATCTATTTGACTTTCACTAACACGCATACGACATGACTTGTCAACCACATAGTTCAATATCTTCGAAATCCAAATTTGTTATAACACATGACACATAATTGATCTAACACGTATTCCATGAGCTTTCAATTCTTACATTTGTGTCATAATGCCTAACCATGTTATAAATTCTCGGTTGACTTTCAGAAAGTCAACCTTCTAGCATATAACTTCCAACTTATGGACACGCATTCATGTTGATATAGTGAACCACATCAATGACATGATATTCATTTCATACGTAATGTTGTATGACACTAACAACTACATGATCACCTAGTCACATACACAATATACCATTTACATTTCATACACATGGTGTAGGACACACATATACCTAACACATGATCGACTAACTACATACATGCACACGTATCGTCAATTCAACATATACTAGCATATTCATGATTCTTTAGTTGACACCATATTAAAGGCTAGTCATTTGACATAACCTCAACCTCTTCACATGTTCATCCGGTTTTTAGCATACAATTTCACCTACTAGCTTATACGAGGCATTTCATCAAACACTTGGTGTGTGTACACAATTTAATGCACAATGTACAACTAATTCATGCATAATCTTCCAAGTTCATACATTGTTCATCAAAGCTTCCTAGTAATCAACGATACTATTCTCTCATGTTCATCAACATAACAAACAACACATTCCTTTCAATTCATCTAACTAAATTCCATCATATTCAATATGGCACATCAACATTGAACAAGAATTGAACATGGTGAAATACCCATGTCATCTTCATCACTCAACTTAGTGGGTTTCCATCTTTAAACATCAATTAATCAAAATTATGCCTAACACATGTTTCCAAAGGTGATTCTAACACATATTCATGCTTAATCTCGTATAAATTCGTGGGTTGATCATAACCCACTTCATATCAAAATCAGCCAAATCATAAATTACAACTTACCAAGTGATTTATAGGGCTAGATGATCATAAATTCATGTTCATGCATTAGATCCGAGCTGAATTCCCCTTTCAATTTGATGATTATAAGCAAACTAGGGTTGAACCCCTTTTTCTCCTTCCTGATGTCGACACACACACACACCTTATGTGTGTGTGGGGTGTTTTGATTTTAATTTTATAAATTCATGTTTCCCACTTAACGGTTTTGGTCCCTCTAGTTTGCTCCCTTGCTTGCTTTGGGAAACATTTTACCACATTCAATTCTTTTAATAATTTTAACCATACATTTAAGTAGGTTAAATAGCCTAGTTATTTATTTCTTGATGTGTCATAACATAACATTTTAACGAATATAAATATTCGGGTTTTGGGGTGTTACAAGTCTACCCCCCTTAAAAGAGGTTTCGTCCCCGAAACCTTGCTCATATCTACGGGACCATAATCCTTTACTTACCGGTTACTACCATCCCTCCTAAATAACATGCTTCTAAAATATATATATCTTTAGACCTCAACTTCTTACCTCATGATAGTTTCCTAGTGATGATCATCACTACATGTTTATTCCTTCATTCATTCCATAATCACGTCTACATGGTTAACTCCATAGTTAACATCTTTCTACATTACTATCCCTCTCATTTCGCGCATTTACTTAAGTTACATAGGTATACGCATCATGCACATTCATCATACAAGATTTTAACTAATACTCGTATATTTTACTCAAAACATTAAAATTTCACTTCTTAATGACATAGTTTTCATTCCTACGTCAACTATTAGAACCAAGCTTTCCATATTACGCCATGCCCATTCCAACATTTTTGGTTTCATCCGCTTATATACTTTCATTTCTTACACGCATTCGGTTATCCACTTAATTGGGTAATAGTATATACTCTCATAATGAGATTCAAGCATACCACTTACGACCCGGTAACATCGGGTTAATTGCTTTTAACATACTTCTTCCGTTCTATCCGTATAACGGATTGAACTTCATACATTCGTTATTGTATTCACAACCACTCGTTCTAAACGGATGGTACCTTATCCTCACTCGACTTGTTCAACTTGAACCGGCCGACGTACATAGCTTGTTACAGCTTTCGCTTATCATAACCAATTCCACAAGAAATTTGTATCATTCATATCTTTCATCCCTTGAATCCGTCTCGCGGATTCAAACATTGCATATATGCTTTTCATCCCTTGAATCCGTCTCACGGATTCAAGCATTGCATTCATACTTTAACTTCTTTCATGTTTCGAATCCGTCTCACGGATTCTAGCATAGCATATCATGTTTCGAATCCGTATCGCGGATTCTAGCATAGCATATCATGTTTCGAATCCGTCTCGCGGATTCTAGCATAGCATATCATACTTCGAATCCGTCTCGCGGATTCTAGTATAGCATTTCATATTTCGAATCCGTCTCGCGGATTCTGGCATAGCATTTCATACTTCGAATCCGTCTCGCGGATTCTAGTATAGCATTTCACATTTCGAATCCGTCTCACGGATTCTAGCATAGCATATCATACCTCGAATCCGTCTCGCGGATTCTAGTATAGCATATCATACTCTCATTCTTGAGAGTCTTACATTTCTCTTCACCCTCACGTCCACCTACTACCTAATCTAACGGACATACCTGTATCAATTATCACGGTCCCACGAACGTCATATGCTTCACGTGTACTGGCCAGGTACACAATCCACATACTAGTTTCGTGTCTTCGTGATAATTGTCACCTTATGTCCGAAGAATTTGGTTTCGGCACGTGTATCATTTTTCAAAACTCGTTTACTATACCATCATGGTCCTTCATTTAGCATTTTTCTTCCCTTAATGCATTTTACCATTTCACATACCGACATATTAAATTTACGTACCTGGGTTCAACTTTATCTTATTTCATGCCTTGGTGTCGGTACTTGACCGCACTCGCGGATCATCCTCTTCAAACGCTTATACACATACCTCGCATAAACACAACCGTCAGTTTCTTTATGCGTATACATAAGTACATACTTACATTCTCTTTTACCTTTGGATCTTAACCGAGTCTTGGATTGTACGGGTTTCTTATCACAAGAGCACACAGGTTTGAGTTCAAGCACTTACCTTCTTACACTTGATTCTCTCAAACCAGGGCTCTGATACCAACTTGTTACACCCTAAAACGTATTTGACAAAAGGTCGCAGCGGAAACACCAACCATAAAATTTCTTGCGTTATAAAAACCTCAACTGATTTAAACTTTTACCTTTAATTTAATTCTTAATCCAAAGTCTGTCATCCTCTTACTTGTTAACTAAAAACATAGCTTACATTAACCACATTTTACATTCAACGTCCCCGTACAATCTCTCTCGTGACTCGGTCTTCGATCTCTAATCCTTGTGCTAATCGCTCATCATCCATACAACCTGCGTTCACCACATACATTCATAACGTTAGTATAAAATACATAATTAGGATTCAATCTCGTACACTTCCATTCCATTATTTATCTTATCTCACTTTCAGCATTTCATCTGCGTA
Source organism: Helianthus tuberosus (assembly GCA_030545235.1). Classification (NCBI taxonomy): domain Eukaryota; kingdom Viridiplantae; phylum Streptophyta; class Magnoliopsida; order Asterales; family Asteraceae; genus Helianthus; species Helianthus tuberosus. The sequence goes on from CM060394.1 coordinate 11,794,082, forward strand.
TCCATATCCTGGTGAGGCTTCATTAATGTACCTGCATGACGTATCATTCTCAAGGCGCACCATTAATAGCGTATTACACAACATATCCAATTCACGCATACATACATCTTACAAGCATACATATACTTCTACAAGCGTACGTGCCTTCTTATGTATCTACATGTATGCACACACTCATACGTAGCTTAGTATATACGAAATACCCATCTACATATACATATATATTACTACATTTCTTCATACGTACATATTCACATACTCATCTTCGCATATACATCATTACATCACTACATACTTATATACATTACTGCCTACTCATATATACAAGCTTACATACTTCCATTCACATCTATATGTATATGTTCATACCTACACACGCGTATACCTTCATATTTAATTACCTAGAGCTCATACTCATACATATACTTGATTTCATGCATACACCAAGGTCTACATATAAACATACATGCATACATAACTACACGCTTACATACATTCAATAAATTAACGTAGCTATACATATACATGCTCTCACACACACTTACATATACTACGCAAATACCTACTTACAATCATACATAGATATCATCTGTTACAAGGTTAAGGAGCCTTTCGGGAGCGTTACGGGTAATCCGGGAATGTAAGTTGCGAAAACAGAGAAAAACAAACAACACAAGCCGTCGGCGACGGGCTCTATACCCGTCGGCGACGGGCTCTGGAAATTCCCGTCTCGCACATCCGTCCGTCGGCAGTAACTTAAGGCGTCGGATAAGAGTTCATCAGACGAACCCGTCGGCGACGGGCTATGACCCCGTCGGCGACGGCCTCCCCCTAATCTCTTTTTCTGCAGATACGTTTCGTCGTCCAAACGCACTAAAACACGCGTAACTTTTGAACCGTTTACCCGTTTAACCTCCCGTTTCTTCCTACATACTTGTAAATTCATATTCTATCATATGAACTTAGAACCCCTCATCCGGGTTAAGGAAAATCCTAACTTATGCATTTACGCCTATATTTTCAACTTCGGACAATTTTACCCATTCTTGTTTTCTTCACACAACTCATTTGTTTTAGCCCAAAACTTGCATGAACATTACTACCATGATACTTTTACATTGTCCGGAGTTTCGTACTTGGGATTCACACACCCGATCCCCGTTACGCGTTATTTCCTTCGTTTTAATCGATTATACTAAACCAACCTAATTAAACCAAATTCCATTCATGAACTTGTTTACCCGTTAGTCATAACTCACAACTAAGTTCTTTGACTACTTATCCGTACCCCCGTTTACTAACTAGCGCGCTTATGTACAATCATACACGTTATCCGATTATCATACGTAACCCATTACTACTCTTCACTCCGATATAACGACAAACCCCATCTTTGACTCGTTATATCTACTCAACGAAAATCATCGATTTCGTACCATCCACCCTTACTAGTCTTTAACTATCAAACCTTAATTAACTAACACATATCTTTACGTAAACAAATAAGAAGTGATTACGGAGATCACTTACCTTGTGCATCCGTGTTCGTAGCCTCTTACTTGCCTCATCTTGACCCGTTAGCCTTCCATGCTTGGTCCGTGCTAGCGTGGTTCCTATTCTTTCATGCCGTCATACCACGATTATGTTAGTATTCGTGCTTATTCATATTAACGCACATTTTCCAACTTTTATCTATTTGACTTTCACTAACACGCATACGACATGACTTGTCAACCACATAGTTCAATATCTTCGAAATCCAAATTTGTTATAACACATGACACATAATTGATCTAACACGTATTCCATGAGCTTTCAATTCTTACATTTGTGTCATAATGCCTAACCATGTTATAAATTCTCGGTTGACTTTCAGAAAGTCAACCTTCTAGCATATAACTTCCAACTTATGGACACGCATTCATGTTGATATAGTGAACCACATCAATGACATGATATTCATTTCATACGTAATGTTGTATGACACTAACAACTACATGATCACCTAGTCACATACACAATATACCATTTACATTTCATACACATGGTGTAGGACACACATATACCTAACACATGATCGACTAACTACATACATGCACACGTATCGTCAATTCAACATATACTAGCATATTCATGATTCTTTAGTTGACACCATATTAAAGGCTAGTCATTTGACATAACCTCAACCTCTTCACATGTTCATCCGGTTTTTAGCATACAATTTCACCTACTAGCTTATACGAGGCATTTCATCAAACACTTGGTGTGCGTACACAATTTAATGCACAATGTACAACTAATTCATGCATAATCTTCCAAGTTCATACATTGTTCATCAAAGCTTCCTAGTAATCAACGATACTATTCTCTCATGTTCATCAACATAACAAACAACACATTCCTTTCAATTCATCTAACTAAATTCCATCATATTCAATATGGCACATCAACATTGAACAAGAATTGAACATGGTGAAATACCCATGTCATCTTCATCACTCAACTTAGTGGGTTTCCATCTTTAAACATCAATTAATCAAAATTATGCCTAACACATGTTTCCAAAGGTGATTCTAACACATATTCATGCTTAATCTCGTATAAATTCGTGGGTTGATCATAACCCACTTCATATCAAAATCAGCCAAATCATAAATTACAACTTACCAAGTGATTTATAGGGCTAGATGATCATAAATTCATGTTCATGCATTAGATCCGAGCTGAATTCCCCTTTCAATTTGATGATTATAAGCAAACTAGGGTTGAACCCCTTTTTCTCCTTCCTGATGTCGACACACACACACACCTTATGTGTGTGTGGGGTGTTTTGATTTTAATTTTATAAATTCATGTTTCCCACTTAACGGTTTTGGTCCCTCTAGTTTGCTCCCTTGCTTGCTTTGGGAAACATTTTACCACATTCAATTCTTTTAATAATTTTAACCATACATTTAAGTAGGTTAAATAGCCTAGTTATTTATTTCTTGATGTGTCATAACATAACATTTTAACGAATATAAATATTCGGGTTTTGGGGTGTTACAAGTCTACCCCCCTTAAAAGAGGTTTCGTCCCCGAAACCTTGCTCATATCTACGGGACCATAATCCTTTACTTACCGGTTACTACCATCCCTCCTAAATAACATGCTTCTAAAATATATATATCTTTAGACCTCAACTTCTTACCTCATGATAGTTTCCTAGTGATGATCATCACTACATGTTTATTCCTTCATTCATTCCATAATCACGTCTACATGGTTAACTCCATAGTTAACATCTTTCTACATTACTATCCCTCTCATTTCGCGCATTTACTTAAGTTACATAGGTATACGCATCATGCACATTCATCATACAAGATTTTAACTAATACTCGTATATTTTACTCAAAACATTAAAATTTCACTTCTTAATGACATAGTTTTCATTCCTACGTCAACTATTAGAACCAAGCTTTCCATATTACGCCATGCCCATTCCAACATTTTTGGTTTCATCCGCTTATATACTTTCATTTCTTACACGCATTCGGTTATCCACTTAATTGGGTAATAGTATATACTCTCATAATGAGATTCAAGCATACCACTTACGACCCGGTAACATCGGGTTAATTGCTTTTAACATACTTCTTCCGTTCTATCCGTATAACGGATTGAACTTCATACATTCGTTATTGTATTCACAACCACTCGTTCTAAACGGATGGTACCTTATCCTCACTCGACTTGTTCAACTTGAACCGGCCGACGTACATAGCTTGTTACAGCTTTCGCTTATCATAACCAATTCCACAAGAAATTTGTATCATTCATATCTTTCATCCCTTGAATCCGTCTCGCGGATTCAAACATTGCATATATGCTTTTCATCCCTTGAATCCGTCTCACGGATTCAAGCATTGCATTCATACTTTAACTTCTTTCATGTTTCGAATCCGTCTCACGGATTCTAGCATAGCATATCATGTTTCGAATCCGTATCGCGGATTCTAGCATAGCATATCATGTTTCGAATCCGTCTCGCGGATTCTAGCATAGCATATCATACTTCGAATCCGTCTCGCGGATTCTAGTATAGCATTTCATATTTCGAATCCGTCTCGCGGATTCTGGCATAGCATTTCATACTTCGAATCCGTCTCGCGGATTCTAGTATAGCATTTCACATTTCGAATCCGTCTCACGGATTCTAGCATAGCATATCATACCTCGAATCCGTCTCGCGGATTCTAGTATAGCATATCATACTCTCATTCTTGAGAGTCTTACATTTCTCTTCACCCTCACGTCCACCTACTACCTAATCTAACGGACATACCTGTATCAATTATCACGGTCCCACGAACGTCATATGCTTCACGTGTACTGGCCAGGTACACAATCCACATACTAGTTTCGTGTCTTCGTGATAATTGTCACCTTATGTCCGAAGAATTTGGTTTCGGCACGTGTATCATTTTTCAAAACTCGTTTACTATACCATCATGGTCCTTCATTTAGCATTTTTCTTCCCTTAATGCATTTTACCATTTCACATACCGACATATTAAATTTACGTACCTGGGTTCAACTTTATCTTATTTCATGCCTTGGTGTCGGTACTTGACCGCACTCGCGGATCATCCTCTTCAAACGCTTATACACATACCTCGCATAAACACAACCGTCAGTTTCTTTATGCGTATACATAAGTACATACTTACATTCTCTTTTACCTTTGGATCTTAACCGAGTCTTGGATTGTACGGGTTTCTTATCACAAGAGCACACAGGTTTGAGTTCAAGCACTTACCTTCTTACACTTGATTCTCTCAAACCAGGGCTCTGATACCAACTTGTTACACCCTAAAACGTATTTGACAAAAGGTCGCAGCGGAAACACCAACCATAAAATTTCTTGCGTTATAAAAACCTCAACTGATTTAAACTTTTAACTTTAATTTAATTCTTAATCCAAAGTCTGTCATCCTCTTACTTGTTAACTAAAAACATAGCTTACATTAACCACATTTTACATTCAACGTCCCCGTACAATCTCTCTCGTGACTCGGTCTTCGATCTCTAATCCTTGTGCTAATCGCTCATCATCCATACAACCTGCGTTCACCACATACATTCATAACGTTAGTATAAAATACATAATTAGGATTCAATCTCGTACACTTCCATTCCATTATTTATCTTATCTCACTTTCAGCATTTCATCTGCGTATCCATATCCTGGTGAGGCTTCATTAATGTACCTGCATGACGTATCATTCTCAAGGCGCACCATTAATAGCGTATTACACAACATATCCAATTCACGCATACATACATCTTACAAGCATACATATACTTCTACAAGCGTACGTGCCTTCTTATGTATCTACATGTATGCACACACTCATACGTAGCTTAGTATATACGAAATACCCATCTACATATACATATATATTACTACATTTCTTCATACGTACATATTCACATACTCATCTTCGCATATACATCATTACATCACTACATACTTATATACATTACTGCCTACTCATATATACAAGCTTACATACTTCCATTCACATCTATATGTATATGTTCATACCTACACACGCGTATACCTTCATATTTAATTACCTAGAGCTCATACTCATACATATACTTGATTTCATGCATACACCAAGGTCTACATATAAACATACATGCATACATAACTACACGCTTACATACATTCAATAAATTAACGTAGCTATACATATACATGCTCTCACACACACTTACATATACTACGCAAATACCTACTTACAATCATACATAGATATCATCTGTTACAAGGTTAAGGAGCCTTTCGGGAGCGTTACGGGTAATCCGGGAATGTAAGTTGCGAAAACAGAGAAAAACAAACAACACAAGCCGTCGGCGACGGGCTCTATACCCGTCGGCGACGGGCTCTGGAAATTCCCGTCTCGCACATCCGTCCGTCGGCAGTAACTTAAGGCGTCGGACAAGAGTTCATCAGACGAACCCGTCGGCGACGGGCTATGACCCCGTCGGCGACGGCCTCCCCCTAATCTCTTTTTCTGCAGATACGTTTCGTCGTCCAAACGCACTAAAACACGCGTAACTTTTGAACCGTTTACCCGTTTAACCTCCCGTTTCTTCCTACATACTTGTAAATTCATATTCTATCATATGAACTTAGAACCCCTCATCCGGGTTAAGGAAAATCCTAACTTATGCATTTACGCCTATATTTTCAACTTCGGACAATTTTACCCATTCTTGTTTTCTTCACACAACTCATTTGTTTTAGCCCAAAACTTGCATGAACATTACTACCATGATACTTTTACATTGTCCGGAGTTTCGTACTTGGGATTCACACACCCGATCCCCGTTACGCGTTATTTCCTTCGTTTTAATCGATTATACTAAACCAACCTAATTAAACCAAATTCCATTCATGAACTTGTTTACCCGTTAGTCATAACTCACAACTAAGTTCTTTGACTACTTATCCGTACCCCCGTTTACTAACTAGCGCGCTTATGTACAATCATACACGTTATCCGATTATCATACGTAACCCATTACTACTCTTCACTCCGATATAACGACAAACCCCATCTTTGACTCGTTATATCTACTCAACGAAAATCATCGATTTCGTACCATCCACCCTTACTAGTCTTTAACTATCAAACCTTAATTAACTAACACATATCTTTACGTAAACAAATAAGAAGTGATTACGGAGATCACTTACCTTGTGCATCCGTGTTCGTAGCCTCTTACTTGCCTCATCTTGACCCGTTAGCCTTCCATGCTTGGTCCGTGCTAGCGTGGTTCCTATTCTTTCATGCCGTCATACCACGATTATGTTAGTATTCGTGCTTATTCATATTAACGCACATTTTCCAACTTTTATCTATTTGACTTTCACTAACACGCATACGACATGACTTGTCAACCACATAGTTCAATATCTTCGAAATCCAAATTTGTTATAACACATGACACATAATTGATCTAACACGTATTCCATGAGCTTTCAATTCTTACATTTGTGTCATAATGCCTAACCATGTTATAAATTCTCGGTTGACTTTCAGAAAGTCAACCTTCTAGCATATAACTTCCAACTTATGGACACGCATTCATGTTGATATAGTGAACCACATCAATGACATGATATTCATTTCATACGTAATGTTGTATGACACTAACAACTACATGATCACCTAGTCACATACACAATATACCATTTACATTTCATACACATGGTGTAGGACACACATATACCTAACACATGATCGACTAACTACATACATGCACACGTATCGTCAATTCAACATATACTAGCATATTCATGATTCTTTAGTTGACACCATATTAAAGGCTAGTCATTTGACATAACCTCAACCTCTTCACATGTTCATCCGGTTTTTAGCATACAATTTCACCTACTAGCTTATACGAGGCATTTCATCAAACACTTGGTGTGCGTACACAATTTAATGCACAATGTACAACTAATTCATGCATAATCTTCCAAGTTCATACATTGTTCATCAAAGCTTCCTAGTAATCAACGATACTATTCTCTCATGTTCATCAACATAACAAACAACACATTCCTTTCAATTCATCTAACTAAATTCCATCATATTCAATATGGCACATCAACATTGAACAAGAATTGAACATGGTGAAATACCCATGTCATCTTCATCACTCAACTTAGTGGGTTTCCATCTTTAAACATCAATTAATCAAAATTATGCCTAACACATGTTTCCAAAGGTGATTCTAACACATATTCATGCTTAATCTCGTATAAATTCGTGGGTTGATCATAACCCACTTCATATCAAAATCAGCCAAATCATAAATTACAACTTACCAAGTGATTTATAGGGCTAGATGATCATAAATTCATGTTCATGCATTAGATCCGAGCTGAATTCCCCTTTCAATTTGATGATTATAAGCAAACTAGGGTTGAACCCCTTTTTCTCCTTCCTAATGTCGACACACACACACACCTTATGTGTGTGTGGGGTGTTTTGATTTTAATTTTATAAATTCATGTTTCCCACTTAACGGTTTTGGTCCCTCTAGTTTGCTCCCTTGCTTGCTTTGGGAAACATTTTACCACATTCAATTCTTTTAATAATTTTAACCATACATTTAAGTAGGTTAAATAGCCTAGTTATTTATTTCTTGATGTGTCATAACATAACATTTTAACGAATATAAATATTCGGGTTTTGGGGTGTTACAAAAACTGTTTACCGATGCAATCGAGCTTACATCCAGCTCCATGGCATCGATTTTGGCAGTCGGATTTTGCTTCAAGATTGCTTCTTTAACCTCTCTTCCAGCTGGCATATTTCTAATCGCCATAATTACATGTACCCCGCGAAGCGCAAGAACCCATGCGGTTTCGGTCCCAATGCCACTAGATGTTCCTGCCACAGCAGTATCCGTTAACAGAGTTCAGTGGGTACTTTCATCAAACACTTGGTGGGAACCCAAACATCATTTCACAAAACTCATTTTCCAAGAAGTCAATAAGTCATAAGGAAGTAAAATAAGCTCATCCAAACATGGCCTGAGTGAGGAACCCTAAGGACCGAAAAGGGCATTGCAGAAAAAACTATACAGAGAGGAGTTGTGATCCATTGTCTGAGGCGCAAATTATGTTATAACTAATCAAAATAACAAACAACTATATTATGATTGTGGCATTTTCACAAACACATTGTGGACATGAAATAGGATTTAACATATTATGAGTCATTAGATTTAATATACCAGCATTTTCACAAACCCGAGGTTCAAACAATATATACTCACTTTGTTATATCCAAACACGTGCAATCCGATCAATAAACGCTAGAAAAGCATCACCTTTTATGGTGAATTTGAGGTTTTTTATGGTTCGATTCTGGTAGAAAAGCATCATCTATTGTGCATAATTTAGACATTTATGATTGATTACCTAGCAATATGATGTCGGGATTCTCATTCTTGTACCTTTATTCCACCCAACACATTAGAAAACACAATCAATGAGTGGTTGGTTATATTATATCTATCTACCTTGCTCCTCCATGACCACCATCAACCGCAGCCCCTTTCAATACTACTTATAAAAAATTAAGATTGAAATTTGCTTAGGTCACAGTTAGGTTTAGAAATTGGGATGATAGGGATATTTTGGGGAAAGATTTGAATGCGATAGAGATTTTGAGCGGGGATTGAAATTTCATTCATTCGGAGGGAAATTAATAATGAAAAACTGCAAACCACTAATCAATCACTAAAAGAACACGAAACAGAGCTCTCGACTGAGATAAAAATTACCTAAAATCACATGAACGTCTCCGGAGTATCCGTCGATCTCCGCCATTTGCATCACCGCAAACTCCGCCGTAGAGCAGGTTTGGGCCGTCTAGGGCTTCTTTTTGGTCAGGCCAAACGACGGGGAAGTGGTGATGGAGATGGAGGCGGATGTGGGCGATGTAGTGGGCGGCGTTGGCGTTCAGGACGATGATGGAGGGCGGTGGTGGGAAGGTGTCGATGTGGTGAAGAAAAAGTGAAGAATGTGATTTAGGTATTAGGGTTTTGAAGATGATAAATCTGACGCCGTTACCGTGAAATCACTATTGTTCGGTTATGTTTCAAATTGATACATACTAGTTGTACCCCAACCGCGCGTTGCGCGGTAGATCAAGCATATTTAAAACGTGTGACGACAAAAGTCTAGGGACCGTATGATAGCTTTGTTAAAGTTTTACAAGTAGAGAAAGTTGACCCTAGAAAGTGCACTCACAATTAGAATTAAAAAATAAACACCAACCTAACTACAAACTAAAGGAAGCCCATGTTTAAGCTTGTGTACCTTAAAAGACATCTCTACTGTAGTAATGTGCCCCATCTGGTGTCCCTTGTGAAGAAGTATAAGCGCTCCAGTATTCTTCACCATGTGCTAAAAGTACCCCTAAAAGAAATACCAAGGTTAAAAATATAAGTAACTAAACGTAGAATTATAATAGAATTATAAGAAAGATTATCATTACTTTTTCTTTTGGACTCAAAAGAATAAAGGATCAACTAAAACGAACATAAAATCTTAATCTTACAAAGCTTACTCCGACTTCTTTTTTCAGTGTAATTAAGGTTAACCCAACCCATGTGTAATCATGCAAATAACATGCGTATTTATGCTCCCGTACGCATCACACGATAACCGGCATCTATATATATACACTATATATGTATCATACAATTTCAAAAAAATGTGTAAATGTATATAAATTAACTAATAAATTATAATCAACCCAAGTTTGACCGCTCGAGAGCTGAACTCAAGCGTTAAAAAAGCCAAGCTCTTATAAGTTAAATGAACCGAGCTCTTTAGTAACAAAATTATACCATCCAAATATTATCAACTCCACCAAGAATTGCAGCAGCCAACTTTGATCTAAAAGGATTCCACACTCTGTACTCAACCTTTGTTCCATCTTCATTCTGAATTAAAAATTAAATAAAAAAATTTATCAAATTCAGTCACTAACATTTTCTTACAAAATCTTAAAAACTAACAAACTACCTGAACAGATATCCTCTTCTCATTATACACAGCTTCACCAGGCACCATATTCTTAGTACAAAGTGCATCTTCTTTACCTTTAGCAATAAACACACCTTCATGTCTATGCTGTTCAACAATAACCTTACTTCCACCTTTCATTCCACCACCTCTGCCACCGCGTCCTCCTCTTCCGCCGCCGCCGCGGCCTCTCGCACCGCTCCTTCCGCCGCGGCCTCTGCCGCCGACCCTTCCGCCGCTGAATCCTTGCAAAATTCAAAATAGGCAGGCATGAAAAATCATATTTAAACCTTACCGGAATTCCAATCGCCATCTCGGGAGTCGGCGTCTAGGTGTTCGCAGGAACTATTGTCGCCATCGACCAACATTTGGAACCCTAGATAACCATCGCTGTCGTCAGCGTGGTTGTCTCCTTCGTCTCTGTTGCTGAACAAAGACCTCACTTCTTCTTTTCTGCACCTCCACCAGCTCTGCAAATCATTTTCGTAAAATTTAATAACGACTTAGAATCCAACTTGCGACAAATTTAAGAAAAAATACCTCATCTTGCGGAGAACGCTGGACATCTCCTCTCTCTTCTTCTTTGCCCTCTTGTGGGTACCCAACTTTCTCTTGGCCACCTTCAACGCCCGCTTGTCCTTTCCAACCTTCAACAGCTCAGTAATCCTCTTCTCATATGGCGCAAATCCAGCTACTTCCCGGATCCAACTCCTCACAAAATGAACCCTTTTGCTTGTTTTCTATGGAAGGAAAAGTAACAATGCATTCTTAATTCTTACAATCAAAAGAACCTCATATATCATTTAAGTAAAAAGAAAAAAATGATGGAAAATATAACTTACGCCTTTCCTGTCAGATGGGCGAGGGGCCAACTCCTTCTTAGTAACAACATGGCCCTTGTTCAATCCAACAAAGAGGCCTGTGTTAGGCTGCTTGGGCGCCATCTCCTGTTGTTACATATATAACACTTTGTTTGTGAGTTTCACATCTATTACTCTGATTTATTATTTACCTTCATAATATACATAAACATGTTTTTCCAGTTAGCTTAAAATGTAAATATCTACAAGGCTGGAAGCTTTTATCAATTATTATGTTTTTCCAGTTAGCTTAAAATGTATGTATCTACAAGGCTGGAAGCTCTTATCAATTATTAAAATAAACACAAGTTTGAATCATCAGCTTGGTATAAAACCCACATCAAGAATAAACTAATCATTTTTTTTTTTTTTTTTACATTGAGAATATTGTGCATAAGCTATTTCTAACAAAACCAAATACACAAATACCACATGTCTGAGATACACAAATCTTTCACTAAGATTGGATTGGCCTTACAGGTTAAAGAATGTAGTCCAAATAACAACACAGGTGGTTACATACAATCAAATTATTAGGTGAAAAATGTTACAAATCAGAAACGGATTATTAAACATAAATAATCAAATTATTAGCTCCAACTCTAGAATTTGTGAATCAGAATGCAAACAAAAAGAGAATGATGCATACCTTCCTTGGCGTAAATCTGGATCGACTGTACGGTTGAACGGAAGACGATTAGGGTTTAGGTTTTGGGCACTTTTTTTATACTGAGGATCGCTTCGACAAAAACACCTAATCTCGTCGATCACTTTCTGTTAACTCCGATTAGAGATGATGGGTTGTTGTGGCTTAGGGTTTCTTCAATTAAACACCAACATCACCGCTTAGCTCCTCCGATTTACACCTACAACTCAAGAATCTTCGTGATTGTTGGTTACACCAAAGTAGATGGCCGGCGAGACTGCCGTGAACATTGCCAGAAACCCCTCGTCTCTCCTGGTCACTCTCTCTTTATTCATTGTGCAAGAACCCCTCTTCTCTTTCTTGGTTGTCTACCCTCAGAAACTTAGGAACTTATGTGGTGAGACTTTAAAACCAAAAAAGTACCCTGGCGCAAACCCCCGATGCAAATTGATATATATAATAATATATGAATTTGGATAAGTATGAGTGATTTATTGTTATTAGTACAAGTATGGCTTAGTTTTTTTTTTGTAATTTAAAAAAAAATACGGTTTATCAAACAATTAATATTCCTCCTTTTTTGGTTTCTAATTCTTTGGATCATTAATTGTTGCATATTTTATTCTTTTACTAGTCTTAAGCTACCCGCGTTGCGGGTCAGTGGGCATAAAAGCGTGATACCAACGTTGAGGAGATGGGGACGTAAAACCATGATAAGTAGCATTGAACGAAGACCAAAACAGGGAAAAACGTAAAAAACATGAATTTCCAACACAAAGTGACTTACGTGACGTAAAACGTAGACGAAGTCGAATTTATAGCGACACGTATTAGAAAGTGGAGGGGTAAAAAAACTTAAAAGACCAAATGTAACCACCAAAAACGAATGAAAAAAACCCCGAGGGGCCAAATGTGACTACCAAACACTGTGCTAAATAGCAACGACCGACGAACAAATTCGATAAAAACGTAAAACAAAAACTAATAAAAAAACTAAAATTATTTAACCCGACACAAATTATAAAAACTAAAGTTTTGCTAGAAAATGAAAAATGATAATGCCAAAAAAAGAAAAAAAAAAGAAAGAAGACACAAAAGACAAAAAATATACTATTCCTCCATATGTAATTAAAATTAAAATTGAGAGATTTAATATTTAATAATAATAATAATAATAAGGATAAGGATAACAAAATAATTTTTTTATATATAATATAAAAATTGAAATTGAGAGATTTATAGATAATAATAATAATAAGAATAACAAAATATTTTTAAATAAAAAATAAAAATATAATTGTGAAGTTGAAGGAGAAATTGCCGGTATTAATTGTAGTCTTTTATTAATATTTAGATTATTTTCGTTCAACCCTATTGAGATCCATTAAGAATTTAATATTGTTGTTATCCAAAATCATTGATGACTTTGTTTTAGCTTTTTATGTCTTTTTTTCTAGAAAGAACTAATTCAAACGGTTATTAATGCTTACATTTTATTTATAAAACAAAAGTAGATTAATTTATCTGATTTATATATTATGTTGGTATACATGAAAAAGATGTAATATGTACATCAAGGATAATCGTCTATTCATACAAACTCATACAAAACAACTTCCAAATCCAAATCCAAATCCAGCAAACTTGATCATCGACTAAGGCATAAAGGGAAGCGGTGGCCGGTGGGTACTAGATTTGATAGAACACTCACGTCGAACGTATTCTTTTCTAAAGAACCATTAACATTTCTTAACTTTTTGTTACAAACTTAATAATTTTCACATCTCACAAGTGATATCAAGACTTTTCATAACCAGCGTCCCGCCGCAACTCGCGGGTAAGCATCAACTCGTTATATCACAAAGTGCTCCTTATTTTACTTTTATCACAAAAAGCTTATCACATGTTTAAAACTGAGTCCTTGACAAGCTAAAGCAACTCACAAAAAGATTGTTCAGCAATGAAGCTCGAGAGCTGTCTCACAAGCCTAAATAAGTTTACTATTTATTTCATCTTTTTCTTTATATAGTAAATGTGTGTGTATATATATTTACACAAATATAACTTTTATTTATAAAACTAGTGAGTTGTCACCCGCGCTCCGCGGTGGGTTCGGTACGTAGAAAAAAAACTAAAACGCAAACTTAACGATAAAATAACCATATCACGATGGTATATTTAAAAATCATGAAAAAGTTATGTCATTGTATACGAATGCATGTTATTCGAACAAAATTCACCCTAAAATACATATAAAGATAAATATGACGGTCGTGCATTACAGTGAGTCGGTTTAAATGTAGATAAAAAACGCTTCGCAATGGTGTATTTAGAGATCAGTGTCAAGCGGTGACTGGTTTAAAAAAACGTTTAAAACAATTGGTAGGTTAAAAAACAATGTTACGAGTATTTATAACAAAAGACACATCGCAATGGTGTATTTAGAGATGACTAGCGTCAAGAGGTTAAAAAACCGAATGATTTATAAAAACATTTAAAACAACCGGTTGGTTTAGAAACAACATTACGAAAATTCACGTCGAAACTTAGATAAAAATAACTTGTGTGGAGCGTTGATATAAAAACGGAACACGTAAAAATTATGTAACCGGAAATTTGTTAAAAACTCAAAGGATAACTTTATTAAAGTTCAAGGTTTTAGTTTAAATCGTTTAAAGAATAAGAATGAAAAATATAACTTTATTAAGGTTGGGAGACCAAACGTTAAACATAATTAAGACCAGACACTGTAAATGAAATTATTCACTGAAAACAAAATCTATTAATACCAACAGGGAGTACTATTCATAAGCACCCATGATTGTGGGTGGTGGTGTAGTGAGTTTAGTTTTTAGGTTATTGGACACTTGTCACTCTATAAAGCCTTCTTACACTTATTACAATTAAGAGCCTTTGTGAAATAACTTAACCCTTAAGTTTACTGAATAACATTTTGATTTCTTTTCAGTTTTGAACTTTTTAAAACTTGTTTATCAGTTTCACAAAAAAGAAAATGAATTTGTGAACGCTCCTAGGGGTTGTGTCCCCATTAGTACGTCCATCACACTTGTTTCCTATCAACGACTTTATCACCAAATGTGGATAAAATTAGTCAAGGGTCTTTGGATTCCTTTTATCTATTCTTTGTTGACCGACTATTTTTATTATAAAACGCTCCCGTTATATAACTTAGAGTAAATTACGTTTTTGGCCCCTGTGGTTATATCAGTTTTACTATATTAGCCCAAAATAAGATTTTTTAACAGATTTGCCCCCATGGTCCCTATAACTAACCGTTTTGGCCCCTAAATCTAACCAACCCCTAACTCAGGTTAGTTATTTGTCACATGGGTTGCACATGCAAGGGTAATATGGTAATTTCACCTCCCCCTTTTAATGATTTTGTAAAAAAATCCCAATCTTCAACCAAACATCATCATCTTCATCTCTTTCCTTCCCCTCCACTTTCTCAAAACCCTAACCCAACTTCCCATTTTTTTTCTACAACACTCACACCAGAGAGATCGAGAGAGAGAGAGAGAGAGATGAAACTAGTGGATTTCTAGCCATCCATGGCAGCCGCAGGTGGCGGCGCACGGTGGTGCACAGCGGTGGCCCCACATAAACTCAGGGAATGATGGTGATGGTTATGTATTTGAAGATCTGGGTTTGATGATGATATGATCTTCAAGATCTGGGTAAGAAGACGAAGATGTTCTTGAAGATCTGGGTAAGAAGACGAAGATGTTCTTGAACATCCGGTTCTTGTCCGATTCCAACATCAGAGACATTTTTACTTTCCGATTCTACAACCCACCAAAACAGGGAAGTTGCTCTTATCTTAATCACTGATGCGAATCTGAATGTGCAATGATTCGAATCGGATTTGGGGATGTATGGTGGTGGTTTAACGAATCTGAATCACCCAGATTTGTTAATGTTTGATTCGAATCAGATTTGGTGGGTTTCATTCGAACACAAACACTGATCTGTTAATGTTTGATGCTGGAATTGAATGCTTGTGTTGAGGTTTCATTCGAAATGTTGATTTGTTCTTGTTCTTGAATTTGGGTTTTGGTTTTGGTTTTGGTTTGGGGATGATGATGATTATTGAAGGTGGTCATGTCCTTGAAATTTGTAGTACGATATTAATACAACCACCGCTTATGGTTTGTTTATTTATGGTAACAGACAAATGGTGTAATTGCCAAATAAATTGAAACTTAATGAAGAGCATGAGAGGTTGTTCAGTTGTGAGTTCGTGGTGCCATGAATATTTTACTTATTGCAGTTTTTATTTGTTCTAATTTGATAAGCTAGCTTTGAATTGAATATTTTACTTATTGCAGTGTTGATTTGTTCTTGTTATTGAAGTGTTCTTGAAGATGATGATTGTTCTTGAAGATTAGGGTTTGAAGATGATGATGTGCAGATGATGTTTTACAAAATCATTAAAAGGGGGAGGTGAAATTACCATATTACCCTTGCATATGCAACCCATGTGACAAATAACTAACCTGAGTTAGGGGTTGGTTAGATTTAGGGGCCAAAACGGTTAGTTATAGGGACCATGGGGGCAAATCTGTTAAAAAATCTTATTTTGGGCCAATATAGTAAAACTGATATAACCACAGGGGCCAAAAACGTAATTTACTCTATAACTTATTCTTTATTTAATTTCTCAAATTATATTTAACTAGAAGTAGCCCCTCGCAGTGGCGGACCCAGAAAAAATTTTCATGGGGTGCGAATAAGGGGTTTAACCAAATTTTCAAGGGGTGCGGGGAGAATTTTACCTTATAAAATACACTAATTTTTTTTTTTCAGGGGGTGCGCCCGCCCACCCTGGCCTCTTACTAGGTCCGCCCTTGGCCCCTCGTGCGATGTGACTGGTTCTACAAGTTTTGTAAACCGTAACGAATAGCATCAATGTCACAACACTCCAAGCTATCACCAAAAATTTAAAAACTCGTAAGGGACGTGAGATTGTCAAATGAGCATTTTAATAGTTCACCTAATTTGTTTTGGAAATAAATCTCGTATACGGTGGTAAAGATGATTATTTGACTTTGTCATCTGGTGTAACACTATTTGGGGAATGAGCATGCATATTATTTAGTTGCTATCATTATTAACAAACAATAAATTAGAAATATCATATCATTAACAAACAACAAATTCGATATAAATTGGATGCCAACCTACACTTGTCAGTGCATTTCTTCATTTATGCTCAAAAGTCTAAAAAAGTTTTCATACGGAATAAGCATGAAATCTGACATAATAAAAAAATTTCACAGTTGTCGGTGCATGGCTACAGACCACAACTACCAACACCATCACAACTACAACCACCACAACCATGGCTAACACCACAAACATCATCAAGAAAACCAGTTAATTAAAGACGAGAAGAACAAAGGAAAAAAAAAAACGAAAAAAAAGAGAGGCTCAGATTCAAACATCCTCATCGCCTTCATAAAGATAGCAAGGTTGAGTGCCGCTACGGCTACAACCGGAGTTGCTATGCCAAGTAGCGGCCACCATCATCACCTGCTAGCAGTGGCGGACCCAGGAATTTTTCATGGGGTTGCGGGATTTTTTTAAAGATTTTAGGGGGGGGGGGGTATTCCACGGTCCTCCCAACCGCTGGAGTGATCACACTCCACAAGCTAGCTTAGCCCCATAGCTGCCTGGGGGTGAATACCCAACCGAGAGCGAAGAGCTTGGCTGTGGGATGCAGACACCAAGATTCGAACCCGGGACCTCTAGGGAGAGGGTGGGTGGGGCTGGCCAACTGGGCTACCCCAGCTGGTTGAATTTTTTAAAGATTTTAGGTCTATAGGTATTTAAAAAAATTGGTTCATATCGGGTCGGATCCGGTCGGTTCGGGTCGGGTCATGTAAAAAACAGAAGTAAATCAAGCTAAAATTTATATAATCATCAAAAACACGTCAAACGTCGTTACAAACGTATTTAAAATGTCGTCGTACGGGTTTTCATTTTTTGAAATCTTTCCAAAACATCATTTAGAGCTACTTTTCAATTTTTAAATCTATCTAAATATATAAATCGATCCATAAGTTCATAAAACAACACTAAAGTAGTAAACATATTAATCGCTCCATAAGTTATCGCTCCATAATTTTCAATTTTCTTTTCAAGACCTACTAATTGTCGATTACTTATGTCTTTTAAGTTGTAATAACCAAAAACTCATCTAAACAACAAAATCACCCTATATTAAAGTCTAGAACAACCAAAAAACATCAAAATACATAAAATTTCAAACATTTTTTTTATCATCTCTATAACTTTATTTCTTCTAAAAAAACAACATAAAACAGCAATAACATTAAAAAAACGTAGGTACCTTGTATTGTTTGGATTCCGATGAGTTTGGTGGTCGGATGTTTGCGATTTCTGGCAAGAAATTGGAGCATGGATGGCTGTTGTTGGTTGTTGCGTCGTTGGGGAATATGATCGCAGAGGCAGACGACGTCACGAGAGAGAGCGGGAGAAACATAATAGGAATGACGGTTTGGGTTGGGTTATTTTATTATAGTTCAAATTTTGTTGGGTTGGGTTAAGTGGGCTTGGATTGGGCTAAATTGTTTAATAAGTGGGTTACAAACTTATAAATGGTGTTATATTATCATAAAATTCAGTGTTTAGGTTATATTTTTTTATAATATGATTTTTTTTGTCTAAGGGGGGCGATTGAAATTTCCAAGGGGTGCGGGTGAAAAATTCCAAGGGGTGCTGTCGAGATTTTACCGAAAAATTAACACTAAAAAATATTTTTTCAAGGGGTGCGGCCGCCCACCCACAAATGTGGGTAGGTCCGCCCCTGCCTGCTAGAACATTCGCATGCAACAACTTTCCAAAGCAGGTTCATCACCAATAGCCAAGGCTTCACCGATCCACTTTATCACCACCCGAATATGAGAGAGAGCCATGATGGTTTCTAAGAAAACCAACATAGAAGTTGTAAAACAATGAGTACAATCGACAATGATGTAATGTTGCTAAATGCTACAACAACCGGTATCACACCGGTTCATAACCACCGTACAAAAGCCTAAATGACCTCAAATACATCATAAATAACCGAATCATAAATAACCAAAAACACTTCAGCATTACCACGCATTTGGTATAAAGTTTACCACCCCATAAACCAACTTATAACAATATACAACCCCATTATTCCTAATAAAAATCTTAGTTATTTCCTTTTTTTGGCTTGTGGATGTGCCACAGAGGCAAAGGTGTACTCTATGCTCATCTCTTTCATCCACTTCTGTAAGTCTTCAGATGCAAAGTTAGTACCATTATCCATGATGATGCGCAATGGCAGGCCAAAACGACAGATAATATGCTCCCAAATAAACTTTCGGATGACCATTGCAGTGGTTGAAGCCAGGGGTTTCGCCTCTACCCACTTGGTAAAGTAATCCACAGCCACTATAATGAATTTCACAGCGCCAGGCGCATTAGGAACTGGACCCACCAAATCAATTGCCCATTGCTGAAAAGGCCAAGCTGTCGTTACTGGGACCAACGGATTTTTCGAGCGCATTTTGGAGCATGGCGCTGACATGATGCGCATTTGCGTAGAGTTTCCACAGCATCTAAGTGCATACCAGGCCAATAATACCCTGCACTCATGATTTTTGCAACAACCATCCTTCATGAATTTTTCGAACCAGGTATTGAGCATCTTGTTTATCAACACAGCGTAAGAGAGGACCCAGATATGACTTCCTGTACAATATTCCATCTAACATTTCGTAATTGAACGCCTTGTTTTGATTTTTTGTTTCCTCCGCCTTCCCCTCTGGAAGAGAACCCTGTTGTAGAAACATAATAATTGGGGACATCCAAGATGGACTCTCGATTTCTACTACATTCACATGACGTAAAGGCACAGACGGGTTTTTGAGTACCTCAATGCGCACTTCTTTAGCTAAATGCTTGAAACTTGTGGCTGCTAGCTTGCTGAGTGTATCCGCATGTTTTTTTTTTTCACTGCGATTAATATGATTTACTTTGAAAGTCTAAAACTTGGCAATCAAATATTTCGCCTGTTCGAGGTACAGAGCCATCGTTTCATCCTTTGCATCGTAGAGGCCATTGATCTGTCTAGCGACTAACAACTAATCAATGTGCGCCTCCAGATGTTTTGCTCCATTTTTATTTCTAAACGAAGTCCCGCGAGGAAAGCTTTGTATTCCGCTTCATTATTGGTGCTTTTGAAATCCAATCTGATGGCATAAGTAAACTCATGGTTATCGGGATTGAAGAAACAAAGACCAGCCCCTGTGCCATCGTAGTTAGATGCACCATCCGTGTGTAAGACCCAAACACTATCATCAAACACTGGGAGGGTTTTGAATAGCTTCACACTCTTGAATCTTATGTATCGATACTTCAGTAACAAAATCAGCCAAGACTTGACCTTTGATAGCTGGGTGCGGCTTATACATAATGTTGTGTCCTCCCAGTTCAATAGCCCATTTCACCAACCGACCAGCAACATCAGGTTTGGACAGAATTTGGCCCAGGTGATAATTTGTAAGGACAGTTATGACATGACCAGAAAAGTACCTGCGCAGCCTGCGCGAAGCATGAACTAGTGCCAGAACGAGCTTCTCCATTATTAATTAACGATTTTCAGGATCAGTTAACATCTTACTGATATAACCGGCGTTTGGACTCCGCCTCGTTCATAACTTTTTATATGAAAATGTAGGTAAAAATAAGGGTGTAAGGGTATTGGAACATGGATGTATATGTTTTACACGCCGTTAAAAAATAAGAACCACTGGAACATGGATGGGTGTGTTTCTTAGGCGATCCGCTATCGATTGATGTCCTTTTCCACACGGCAGGGGTACACCGTCAGACAAGGCGTGGCAAGGGACGGGGTGGGAGCGGTGTGGGTAGAGTCACGGCGTGGAAGATGGTTGCGGTGGTGAGTCCCATGCTTGGCAACTAATAAAGCTCTTTCTTCTTCTTCTTCTTCTTCTTTTTTTTTTTTTAACTTTTTGATATTTCGTGAAAGGGGTGAAACCATAGTAGATGTTATTGGAAGAAAGTCAAGGAGAATGAGGTTGTGATGTGTTGCTAAATGACAACTACTTTATGACGTGGTAGTAATGTGAAGTGAAAGAGCGTGAACCCATAACAAATAACGTTATAAAGGTGTAGCTTTTGATCGTTTAATAACTCTTTAACTTAATTTACAAAACTAAATAGATGAAACGACTAGGACATACATGGTTGACATATTTAAAAATAGAATAGTAAATTTATCCATTATTAGCTATAATCATATTTTTCGTAAACCTATTTCAAAAAACTTTAAGGAATTCATAGTATAATCCCCTAATTAAATATCTATATATTAATGGTCATTTAGGGTACTGACACTAAGTAGTTATCTCCGTAAAACAATGTGAGTTTAAGCCACACAAACTAGATATTTTGTGAATTTTTGAGGTAAATTATCATAAAATTGGTGTGTTCACCGTTTAGAAAAAAAAAATTAATATACATATGTAATAAGTGTTTTCCCATCACATTTATTGTTTTCCCACAACTATCTTATCACCCATAAACCCAACTACAATTTATAAAAGGAAGGCAATTATGTACTAGCAAGGGAAGGTTTCAACATTTCACACTCGGTTCATCGATAGTTCTTTGTATTTTCGTGAAGATCACTTTTAAATTATATATTCGAAGTATAAAATAATGATCACGTTCAAAGTAACTTGAACCATAATAGCAGGTAATAACTTAAACTTATATGATACTTTCCGTTTTTTATATTCATGTGACATAACGACGTACTATTTGGTGGTGTGTTGCGTGTTCTCAACAAAAGTAAAGTAAATTTTAATCTTTATAAGTATATTATAGATGGTATTTAGGGGTAGAAAACTGATAAAAAAAATATGATACGAGCTCTAGCAATCAATAAAATGAAAATAAAAATAGAAAGTAAGATTCATTATCTTAACTTTGTTATTTTTTACAATCTTATAACTCATGAGCAAAGTTATTCTTTAAAATCTTCTAAAAAAGAAAATGGTACAAAGACATAATTGATCACAAAATATAATATAATGTCCAGCAAAATTAACACAACGTCGAAGAAAAAATACACAATGAGTCGCAAAAAAAAAACGACGCAAATATAGAAAAACATAATGATCTAAACAAAAATTTTAAAATCCACAAGCTAAGCATCCAAAATCGAAAACCTAATATCTCATTTCGTAGAGTTCGATGAGGGGTGCAATGTCGTTTGAATGAATGAGTTCAATAGAAGTCCGTTTGATACACTTCCTACGACTTTATATTTTTAGCAGACTATGTATTTGATCCTAACCCATAATTTATAACAGAAAATATTTATAACTTTTATGGTTTCACTTTTAAATCCATGACTAATATTTTTACTCACCAAGTAAAATGCAATCTCAATCAAAACCATAACGAACACTAGTGTATTGCGAACCGCGCGAACTAATCCTAGCCATACACGTGTGTAAATCAATGGCTAGGATGATGAAATACACTAGTGTATTTTACGATTTGATAATGAAATCCTAGCCATATATGTGTGTAAATCAATGGCAATGATTTGTTCACTCATTTCGCAAATACACTAGTGTTCACTCTAGAACCCAACCCTATTGATATTTGCACAACGTTTTATAATGTTAATTACATTTTTGTATATTGTAATGAGAAATTATCTATACATTAAAAAAACAAGCCAATGAATAGTAACTATTATATATTTCCATATTATAAATTTCCAACATTGTTATGGATAAAGTAGTTATACTAGAGTTAAATTAATAATAGACCTAGTTAGTATAAAAGGTCAACCGAAAACGATATATGTGGTTTTGAATACATCAATAGAGTGAAATTTTATTAGGGGTGTAAACGAGCTGGGCCGAGCCTGAGCCTGACTAGGCTCGAGTTCGGCTGGTCATATTTTTATGAAGCTCGAGCTCGGCTCGAGCTATTTTGAGAAAAACCTCAAACAAGCTAAACGCTTGACTCGAGCTCGCCTTATTATCGCTTAAACGAGCCAAAGCTCGGCTCTCCAATGTTGTTGTTGTTATTATTATTATTATTATATTATATATAAGAAAAAGTAAAATTTTGTTTGGGCTCGCCTAAACGATCTTTGTATTTCAGGCTTGAGCTTCGGCTCGATAACTAAACGAGCTCTATTACAGGCTCGGCTTGTTTGAGTTTTTAACCGAACCAATAACGAGTAGCCCTTAAACTTCTGGACTTGTTTACACCCCTAAATTTTATGATATGGAGTGTAATTTGTATGGTTTAAAGTGGTATTTTTTTTGAAAGGAGAACTTCATTAAAACACGACCAGCCAAAAACAAAGGCGGCCAAAACAACTACAACCCACTATACAAATTTACACCAATCAATCCATGTTAAATCTTTACATTTAGACCTACTCCTAAACCAGAGGAACCCGAAAGATTTGATCGAACTGAAGACCACCTCCGCCTTTGGAATCTCGTTGTAAAGTGGTATAAATGATGTAATTCTCGTTGTAAATTGATAGTGGCTATTCAGTAGTAGTTTGCTAGTGTAGTCTATGTTTTAATATAATCATTATGCCATTAAAAAAAGAGTAAACTCAATAGTGTTTTAATATATTCATTATGCCAATAAATAGTGTTTTAATATATTCCATTAAGGAGTAAACTCAATAGACTTGCCATTGACTCCATGGCCTCATTAATCATTATAGATCACATGCATATTAAATTTCCTAGAAAGTTCCCCTTCTAAGGAGTAAACTCAATAGACTTGCCATTGACTCCATGGCCTCATTAATCATTATACATCACATGCCTATTAAATTTCCTAGAAAGTTCCCCTTCCAATAAGGTTATCTATTATCATCTCACGCCCCGTCATGTGGCAATGGAGGTGGCGTGAGAGGCCGGGGAACATCGAAGAAGGGGACGGGGTTTAGCACGTGAAGGGGGGAGGCGGGGTAGGAAACACGGCGTGAAGAGGGAAATGGTGTGAGACCATGCTACTCTCAACCAATCAAAATTTTTTGTTTGTTTTTTTATAACTTATTTGAAAAGTATATTATTTTATTGTTAGTGGACAGTGAAAGAGGGTGAAATGATAGTAAGTGTTAGTGAAATAAAGTGAATGAAAGGGAGGTGGTGATGTGTCAATGAGGTGCCAGTTACTTTATGACGTGGCGGTGATGTAGAGTGAAAGAGCGTGAAACAATAGGAGATAGACTAAGATAAATGTCCGAATACTTTCACATGGTGCCCAAGTCATTATTTTGTTTTTAATATTATCAAGGATAGTTTAGTCATTTCACATTATATTAAAAACAAAAAAAGCTAACATGAGTAAGTGAAAATGACACAAAATATGCAAAATACCCAATTAATGGATGTTTAGTATAATTATTAGAGACGATGAACATAATCGTTGATATATATATAGTTAAAGGACAAAAAAATGTAATTTACTCCTGTCTAAATTTTGAGATGAACTCGTAAACGTAATTTAAAATTTATCCCATGTTAGTGATATACACAAGTATCAACTTTCACACACCAAGAGAGGATTATATTAAGTGAAATTTTACAAAACGACTTAGTAACCTGGCTGTAATAATGCATGTAGTAAAGGTATTTCTCTGAAGGTGGTTGAGTGTTATACTTCATTGTATATATTCGTGTAGATTTAAAAGTATGTTTAGAGGGCATGTGAGTTATTTGTTTTAAAAAACACACACTAAGTATTTGTGAGATTGCGGAACAAATCTGAACCGTTTGTTTTTTTTATCAAAGTTTTATATGTTTTAGGTTAAGTGTAAATTACGCTTTTCGTTATGTGTTTTGGCCATATCACGACTTTAATCCAACGTTTCGTTTTCATACTTTTAGTACTTATATGGGAAGTGATTAAATGAGAACCAAGATTTATGTTGAAAACAGCGAAAACCGAATAAAGCACTTGTACATATAGCTTTAAGTGTAAAACGTAGTAGAGCGATTAGACAACCACCCACCGTACTAACATTTTTCTTACTCGTTAAATCTCTAATGCAAACTACGTTCAAGTGGTTTATATGATTCTGGCAATTCTCAACATAACTTTGGATCTGGAAAGAACACATTTCTAATCTATGCTATAATTTTTTGTCATTTCAGTATATTTATCTTACACCATTTGTTATCCGGTGTTAACTTAAAGGGTATAACCCCCATTTTACATGTAAATGGCTAGTTTTGTAATTTGCTAAAATAAATATTTAATAAAAAGTAAAATTTTCACCCAAACCCTTCACCGGGTCCCGGACCCTCCCTCCCTTTGATCTTGATCTTGATCCCAACCCAACCCTAACCTAGCCCTAGAGACAAATCTCGAACGACCATCTTCTCCCGTTGAACCAAAGATTTTAGACCGTGAAAACAAAACCGCCCGAGCCCCTTTTAAATACTCGTAGAGCCAAACCCAATAACCAAGAAACAATTTAAAAATAAGAAACGATGGCCAAGAGGAGTACAACGGTTACTATTACTGGGCCTGATCTAGTGTCTGCCAGTTTGGATCAGAACACTATTCACACGAATAGAAACCTGTTGTGGAATGCAATTGGGCATTATTGGGCCATGGATATATTTATGTCCATTTTCGAATTTATTTCACAATTTAATTGGTTTTTCTATTCAAAAGGGGGTGGCGGCGCAACTTGTTGCCCGACTACCTGCCATTGCTTTGTAATTGTCTTTTTTTTCGTGTGGAATGAAGATGTGATATATGTTTAGTTAAAAAAAAAAAATTTAATAATTTGATGAATAGTTCTATTGTAATAACTTTGTGAAACAAGAAGGATTATGTACCTTAGGGACGGAGCTTAGTACCCGCCCCCCGAATGTTTCGGTTAGAAGTGTAAAATTTCCGATTTTTAGTCCGAAAATTTTAAAATTATAAAGGATCGCCCCCCAATTATTTTGCCTAAATATTTATACAATATGTAAATTGAGTCCCATGACTTTTCACCTCCCGAAACTTTTAGTCAAGCTCCGCCACTGATGTACCTTACACCCTTTCCAGAGTCTTTTAAGTTAAATGTAGTCTTGATCACTTGGGTAACTTTGATGATACTTGGTTGTGGAATTAAGGTGTAAAAAACGTAGTTTATAAAATTATTGGGTTACTAAAAATAAACCGTTTCAACCCAAACTCATTTTGACCCGTCTTGTATCATCATCTACAAATAATATACCTTTGTAGCTTCACATACCATAGTATGCATAAAGAGGGAGCAACAACCTACAAAAACGATACATGAAACCTGGTAATGAACAAAGTATAGAATGCGAAGTTTAAGAGGCATGTCAATTGATTTGTGTGGCATTCTCGGTTGAATTTTGCATTGAGGAGCCAGATTGGTCTTAAACTAAACCTGCAAATTTCAATGTAACATATAACATTAACATAGAAATGTATTTCGGTATGAATCGATTAGACATAATAAAACATGAAAGAATAATCACACAGCTACATATACCACCTATTAAAATAAAGTTGAAGACAAATTAAAGTTGAATATGAGCATAATAAGTGAGATTGTTCATTGAGGCATTTCATCAAACATCTGGCTTGCATGAAACTACAAGACTTTGTTAAAAAGGACACCTGAAAGGGAGAAAAGAAACTGCAGTATATGAAGATATCCAAAATCGAATATCGATCGAATTAAAAGGTGTGAAATGGAAGAGAGGATGCTAAAATATGAAATCAGACATCTCATGAACAGAACAGGGTCCTTTATTGGAAGAAAACATGATACCTGCAAAACTATACGAAATTAAGCTTCTCACACTGTGTGTTCTTATTGGGCTTTGAATGTATTCTAAGTGGGCTGTAAGTCCACGTTATTGGACTGTTTCTTGGGCTCCAATTGAAGCTATATATATCCATAGAAATAGAACTTTTAGAAAAAAAGAATTGATAATCAAGGTTTATAAAACATAATATAGGTAGAGGTGTACAAACCGGGTATTTTTAATAACTGGTTATGGTTATGGAATCGATTTTGGTTTCTCGTTTTAAGGGTTGGAACCGGTTATCGCTAAAACCGGTTTGGTTCCGGTTCCGGTTATTTGACAAAAAATCATACCCTATGTACTCGGTTCCGGGTGGGTTCGGTTCCGATTCTTAAGAAACAGGGTATTAAAATACCCTATTTTCGGGCTTTTCTATATCCTATTTTCGAGTTTTTTTGGAACCCCTTTTTCAAATTTTTTTAATACTCTATTGTGTTTTTATTACCCTATTTTCTCGTCTTTTTGTTTATTATTATTATTATTATTATAAAATATGAATTGTATAATGTAAATATAAATAAAAACTAGTTTTTTTACTATAGCCGCGTTGCGGCGAACGTCTTTTTTTGTTTATTCTGTGTTTACATGTGTTTTGAAATCATTACAAGCGTGTTGCGTATGGAACCGCTGACAAGAATAAAGAGAAAATATAGAAAAAAACACAAAAAGATAACCAAAAGAAAATCAACCAAAAAAGTTGTATGGTAATGATGTTGTTCGTATGAAACCTGTGGTCAGAGATGAGCAAATGATATTGCGTACCGGTACCGAATTTCCCGAACCAAAAGATCTTAAGTACCAATTCGGTACGACTTTTGGCATTCCTAGTACCGGTTCGCTACCGATTTTTACCTTCATATAACGGTACCGTAAGTGGTATTTTCGGTACCAGTACCGATTCGGTATTGGTTGGCACCGAGCTTATCCCTATCCTTAAAACTAAAAAAAGAAATCATTAAAAGTTGAAGAAAATCAACAAAAAAGTTGCATGATACCGTTGTTGTTCGTACGAGACCCGTGATCAGGGATGAGCAAATGTACCAGATAGCAGTACTGAATTTCCCGAATTAAAAGATTTTCAAAATCAATTCGATACCGACTTTTGGCGTTTTCTGTACTAGGTTGGTATCGATTTTACCTTCATGTACCGATAACCGTACCTGTATTTTCGATACAAGCTTATCCAACTTAAAAAGTAAAGACGATAATAAAAGTATTAAAAAACTATATATATTATTATAATATTTAAAACACTATTCATTAGCTTCTATTTTAAATTTATTTTTAATAAATATATGTACTAACATAAATTTAAAAGATGGGTATTAGATCATGTATGAGGTATAACCGGGTATAATTGGTTGCGGTTTTTGTCCGGTTTCGGGTATTAATCTGGTACGGCTGGTTCCAGTTCTAGTTCCAGGTAGTGAGATTAAAACACATACCCTATCTATACCCTACGGGTATGGTCGGTTTCGGGTATAGAATACCGGATATTAAAAAAAACGGTTCCGGGTTTTTTTACCGGGTCCGATTTCAGGTATGGTTTTTTGTGTACCTCTATATATATATAGCTAGGTGTTATATTACAAAGAGGTTCATAAAGATGTACCTACATGTTATCGTAAACCTCCTGGAACTATTTAATCTTTGTATGTTTTATTTTTAGTAACTGAATAATCTTATAAACTACCATTTTTTACACCTTAATTCCACAACCAACCATCATCAAAGTCACCCAAGTAATCAAGACCACACTTAACTTAAAAGATTATGGAGTTCTTAACAATGAAAAGTATTAGCATTTGAGCTACTGAAAGAGTTGAGTATGACAAACCGAAAAAAATGTACAAATCCTGTTTGCATCACATGCAAGGCACATTTTTGGTATTGATTCTCCTAGAAAATATCAGTGAGTGGTGGGGCCCGGATATTTTTCGAGTATCACGAGCACTCTTTATCACCAACTTGTCACATGTAATTTATTAAACTATAACTATACATCATTATACATGTAACACAAACTCATTTTGAACCATCTTACATTCTCCTCTAAGACCTCTACAATTAATTTAGCTTTGTAGCTCACATCACATATAAGGGTATCCGGGGCACTCTCGGGGAGAGGGTGCGGTGACCCCATTCCCCGCTCGGGAACACCGGTGCCATCGGTGCGGGGAGGGGTTGCGGGGAGGGGAATCGGGGAGGAGACACCGATTGAAGGAGGAGAGAGATGGTGGGCCAGCCTATTTTTCAACCAATCAAAACCTTTTTTTTTTTTTTTTTGAATAAAAAAACAAGGGGAGTTAAGAGGGGAGTGGCGCCATCAAATCAAATTGATGGTGTGAGGGGAGTTGACGTGGCGCGTGCTGATTGGCCGTGCGTAAGAGAGGGGACTCCCCTCTTAGGGGAGTGCCCCGTTCACCCTAAGATAGCATGGATAGAGGGGGAGCAACAACCAACAAGAAACCGGCATTATATTGTTTCTAATCGTATTCCAACGCATGATTAGCATCGGACAGTTTGATCACGTAAAGTTTGACAAGTACTCCTGCGCTTGGGGAGCATAGAATTGAAGCAAAAAAAAAGGAACAATAATAATAATAATGGGCTAAAAGGCTCTCACTTGATTACTTCATATGAAGTTTAACACACGAGAAAAAATAGAATCTCCACACGTCAAAAGGTAAGCTAGATTAAATATTTACCATTTTTTCATACAATACAAAGCTTTAATAGATTCATTATAGTAAGCTTTTGGTTCTATGTGTTCAATTTAGGTGACTACGATTTTATTTTCAGCACAAAAGAAGTCAAATAGCAGAATGAGAACTGATCGAATCGGCCTACTTTATCCAGGTATTGGAAAACAACAGGATTAGATTAAAAAAATGTTACTTCAGAGAACAATCAAGTTCTGGCCATGAAGAAAACACTCGTATTTTACAAAGGAAAACCCCCACACCGGTCACGAACCGATTGGATCATGCAGTTTTGATTCATACAGTTTTGATTGTACAGCCTCGCAACTCCTCAACCCAAGAATCCGACTCAGGTTTCTTTCAGATTCATACAGTTTTGATTCGAATACACAAACACATTTAGCTAACAATTTGTTTTTGTTGTATTAGTGTATGGAAAATTGGGTTATTTGCAAAATTTTCTTGAAGAAAAGAGGAAGTAAAGTTAGCAAGTACAATGAAGAGACAAATGGGATAATTAGCGATTGTAAATCGGTAAAATCAAAACTAGTTTTCTACGATTTCATGTCTGCTAGTAAGAAGAGAAGAACTGATTTGGATTCGACATCAGTTTCATCATCTTTGGGTTCAAGCGGGATCACGGATGATGCCGGTTCTTGTGATGAGCATGAAGAGAATAGCCATAACCTCGAAAGGGGTATCAAGATATGCCCTCTCTTGTCCACGCACTCTATAATATGTGCAAGCTCAGCCAAACACCAAGATGAATCAGCATAGTTTTTAGAGAATACAACAACAGCGATCCGTGATTCTTCGATAGCCTTCAAGAGGGCTGGACTGATTTGCTCACCCCGAGCAAGTGTTTCGTCATCCTTGTACGTGTATATTCCTTTATGTTGAAGAGCCGTGTAGAGGTGACCCACAAAGCCCTTGCGAGTGTCTTCTCCTCTAAAACTCAGAAATACATCATAACTCCATGATTGAGAAATAGAGGCAGGAACTGAGTGAGAAGAGGAGGATGAAAATGCCATTGATCTGTTGGACAAATTTGTTTGGAATTAGTACAAAAACAAGCAGTGTGAATCAGATCCAAAAAGAGAGATGTGGTGTTGAGTAGCTGAGATAGATTAAATATTTGAGAAATCCCCCTTTCGAGGAAATTGGCATATGCAGGAAACTTCATAATACTTTCAATAATGTATATATTATTACTAAAATTAAAGGATTACGACAACATGAAGATTAAAATACTGTTAGTTGTTATTTACTATCTACCAACTATTTTATCATATGCATGAAATAATTGAGGTTCAAAGACTACAACCTTTCACATTGCATTCCTTTATCTTTCTTGTATTTTATATTTATATTTATATATTTTGTTCTAATTTCTTAAATTATGTATATTTTTTAATTTTAATGAGCACCCAAAAGCTTACCTGATGCTGGTACTGAGAAAATTCACTGTTGGATTTTGCATTGTGGAGGTGAGTTGGTCTTAAACTAAACCTGCAAATTTAAATGTAACATTCCAAAGTATAAACTCATAATTAATTTAAACCATAAGCACCAGAATCAGTAATCTCGATATATGTATGACCCGTTCTCCTAAGATATTGACTCAGGGAACAAAACAGATTGGGGAGGGTCAGCTTATTGTGTTGTTTGTTAATCAGATAATTTCCGTACCCAGCTTTCATCTATTTCGGGTTTACAATTCTTCTGATTAAATTTAGTTTTTGATTGACACGTCAAGATTAGAAGAAGATACCTCCTTCATTCTGTTATGTTTCTTCAAATGAATGGACTATTAAAGCCGCGATCTCGGCTTCTTCTCATACCCTGCAACCTAGAAATCATGTTGTAGAATAAGTATAACATTAAGGAATCATATGAAATATAATTGTAAAGGATCCGATTATTAATAAAACATCATTTTTGCACAATACTGAATCAATATTTTGGCATGAAGGAGATCAAGAGAGACCTCTGCACCAAATTTAAGGAACAAAAAAAGTAAATTGCAGGTGTGTGTGTTGGTGATCCAGAAACCTCAACACCCTTGCCACCATATCAACAAATTACACATTTATTGTTTTTATCAAAATAAGTTATTAATCCCAATACCTCCTAGTAAAAACTCATCATGGTTTGCATGATTCGACCTACTTTTTTCATTGAGACATTTCATCAAACATTTGGTATGCATGAAACTACAAACAACATGTGATCACAATACACAAAGTAAGAAAGCTGAGGGAGAAAAGAAACACATACCAATGTAGACAGCTCCAAACCCCACACAGGCTTCTTCTGGTTCAAGTGGAATCACGAATGATGCTGGTTCCGTGATGAGAATCTTGACTTCTTGACAATAGCCCTAGACTAGTAATCACCATTTCATGGTTTTCAAAATGGATTCCTAATTATTTCCCTCAAATGACTATCTTGATCATTTTCTTGCAGGTTTAGAGGTGTAAGTGAGATGGATCTATTCAAATGGCCTAATGCTCCATCTGAAAACCATGTTGCTGGTATTTAATTTTCTTGGTTATAACACTCGAACAGTTGGAATCAGACATTTGACCATTTTGACCCGTTTACTTCTAAACGGGTCAATTTGGATTATGTTATGTCAGAAGATTAAAATTAGCGTAATGCTCTTTTAATGCATAAACGATAAACTCTTCTAGATCATTTTATTCAAAAATTTAGGTCGTTATTAAGAAGATACAAAATCTTGCAATTATATACCACACAACATTTCATACAAAAGTTAACAAATTTTAAACAAAAAGTGTTTTTGGTAAACCCGTGTTGCATGCTACCACAACTAGCAAGAATCTTGAAATTTTATTGTCATTTTAGTATATATTTTTTCTGTATTTTTTTGCAGCATTGGGTGGATGCTTAGACTTTGAGGAGTCAACAAGGTCCTCTAAGGTCAAGAAAATATAGTTAGTAAGATGAACAACTCGTTAAGCTTTGGAGTACAACCCTCGATGCATGCCAGTTTTTCTCCAAATCCTATATTATTTACGGGAAGAAGTACAAACATTGTGACCAATCCGAACCCGACCATTTTGGGATCTAACAACACTAGATTCCCAACAGTATTTAAAGGTCAAGAAATTTGTTCTTTGAAATCCCTAGCTGGAAAACAAATAGTTCGTGGGGCCCACCAAGAACCGATCTTAACATACATCAAAACCGAACAATACCGTTTTGTACCCACCCACTTGGGCTCCCAATTGGTCAGGCTATTTTTTTTAAAAGTGCTTACAAGGGATCCTAATATTGTTAATGGACTAAAGTACAAGTTCAGGCTCCTGTTGACCTCAGGAAAACAATCATTGACCGAAATCGAATCGTTGATAATAACTCGGGCAGTTTGTATAAGCGGGTCGAAACAAACACTCCCTTAGTAGATGGTTTTAGGAGGTGGCAAGAGTGGTGGGGTGCGGGTTGAAACAAGTTTGGATTAAAGCATACTTTTTTTTAGTATGGGACCGTTGAACCATGCCTGATCAAATGGACACACCACACACTCTGGTCCACTTTAAAAACTTTTTACTGAGAATGAAAATGTTAATTTTGATTAAATTGACTAATCTTCTGAATCTTTGAAAAAATGGTTCATGCATAATGTATGCATGGATTACCCAACACTTTTATTATGAAAGCCGCTTTCATAGACTTCATGGTGCCCGATTTACATAAATAAATTTCCATCGCTGCCGTAACTTTCAGGAAAATTGCAAATCTGTGTAAAGCCGTATACTTAGGTGCCGTGCAATGCTGGTTTTTAGTTGCCTTGATGTAACTATAGAATACATGTATGGCCGATGGCCTATGCACATTCTCGATTGCTTTGAAAAGTGTATGCTTTTAAAAGACTTTGGCAACTGTCATCTCGTTTGACCCTTTTGGTCCTTTTAAACCGATTCTCCTACAAGCTAATTTTTTTATTTGGTCCATTTAAGATAAAACACAAACCAAATCAACCCATTTCAAAGAACCGCATCTTGATTTGACTTTAGTTTATGTTGGCCAGGGCAAAAGCAGAAGAGAAGAGCTGGTGAAACTTAGGAATTCAACCATTCTCCAATCCGTCAATCTCGGGATATGTGCACATAAAGTAATTTACTTATCGATATAGAAACATATTTTTGAACCAATTACATCTATATACATGTATATACTATATATTATAATGTGATTTGGCCTGGAACTTGCAAGTCCTTGAAATTTTTCTTTGTTGTATTTTCCATCTTCTGTGTGTATTTTTTAGTTTTAAGGTTTAATTTTTTTTGTTCAACTTATTTACATGTATATTTCTTAAAGCATGAACTTGGCAATTGGCTAAAAACCCACGAAGCCTGCATTATCTTCACCCACATGAAACCAAACAGTATCCTTGGACTTCATGACTTCACACGGTTTCCTTTTTTGGTCATTTACAATCCATCGGCATAATTGGACGAATCACGGGGACGAAAATGACAGTTAACTCTTTGACGGAAGTGTTTTGGTTATTATAATAGTTTATATTTATAAATAGACTCTTATTTGTAACGTTTGATATAACTTATGATGTGATAATAATTTTTGTATTTTATTTTAATTATATGTAAACATTAATTAAAACACATCTTGCCTTTTTTAGCTTATATTATACAGATGGATGGCAATCTCGTCATGCATCAACTTGGAATGAGTTATTGTTCTCTCATACATGATGGAATGTGACATAAAGTGCGCCAGAAATAGGTTTAGTAATCATATAAGTCGACCAATTTCAAAATACGCAACCTTAAATGCTATATATAAATCAGTTGTAACATACACCTCACCCGGTGTATACTTAATTTTAAGAAGATTGGGTTTTTAATATTTTTTTAGTAATTAAGAAAATTCAGCATTTGGGAATTGATTTGTCGAGGAAACAAGTAACCATAAAGAAAGTGTTGATGGCTGGTAGGTGCCGGATAATGATACGGAGCCCCTTTTTGTCACCAATTGTTTTGTATGAGAGTCAATACACTAAAATTGAAACGAATATAGAAAAATAGAAAAAAGTGTTTGTAGAGAACCACCCCATTTTGGCCTGTATAACAATGTCGTTTCAATTATAACTCAATTTGGCCTGTCGTGTATCCTCTTCTACAAATAACATACTTTTATAGCTTGACATATGATAGTATGCATAAAGGGGAGCAACAACCAACAAAAATGATATATGAAACCTGGTAATGAACATAGTATAGAATGTGAAGTCTCATGAGATAATAAAGAAAAAATTATTATAACTTTTTTTGTAGCCTGCAATAATGTTGGAGAAGCAAAAGCAAACTGGAAATGGTAACAGAATGTGGGCCTAATAGTGTTGAAAAAAAGACCGAGTAATAGTTGTTGACGATGCTAGAAACAAAATCTTGGAGTTTGCCTGCAACACTAATGCCAGGGTCACCGATTAATGACGCCATGAAATCTGAATTTCAATGGACTTTGAATCATATATGATCTTAAACGTCTTTTTATCTTCATATTCTTCATCCCAACGCTCTGAGTAATGGTCGTTTAAATCACCTACTTTACTATTACTACGAACAAGTTCTACATTAAGATAACCCGAAGTAGTCTTAGCTTGAAATGAAATGTTTTTAGTGTATGTAGGATTGAACCATGGTATGTGCTGCAATGAACTAAAGGGTACATAACCCACCCTTTCATAGCCATATAGTTCCCAAATTCCCATCATCTCTTCAGAGTCATAACCCGATGGTTCCCTATATTTATTAAGAAACTTCTCATGGTAACCTGTGGACATCTCCTGCTTAATAAATATGTTATACATCCCAGAATCGAGATGAGGACCAGGTAATGATAATAAAAATCCACTAAAGTCATTGTACCAGTTGTGTGGAAGTTGCAATATGACCAATTCCGTAAAAATGCTTGATGGTTCAACATTGTGACGACTTATGACACTCATAAAGCGATCTTTGAGTGCATTTCCCTGCCACGTTTTCATTTCAATTATGATGAACACTATTATTATATTCTAAGTTAAAAAAAATTTTGAGATTCAAAAAAAAAAAAAAAAAGATAAAGAGTTATACCTCAAGCATAGAAAGTAGTACCCTCTTATTCGCTCTCCCCCAAAGTGAGACTTTCCATAACCATTCATAGTATGATAAATCTCTTACAATTTTAAGTGAGTCGCAACCATCTGCATAGAGAATAGCTATGCTTGATGGGAGGTCCGACAATTCTACAAGGTTCACGCACTTTGACAGATTGAGGCACTTAAGACATGGGATTTGAGAGACGCCAGAAGGTAATCTTGAAAATTTGTTATCACTTAGGTTTAGTAGTTGTAGATTTAATAGCTCACATATATCAAATGGGATGTCTCCATCTCCCAAATTGCACCAACTAAGATCAAGCTCTCTTAAAAAACGTGGAAACTGAGGTGACTTCAGGCGCACCGACTGGTCTTTATGAGAAGATTGTAACCCCATACAAAAACCAAGATGAAGGTCTTTAAAATTTCTTAATAAATGAAAGTTTCTCTCTATCCTTTTCAGTTTGTGACATTGAGATAAATTAAAAGCCACGAGGTTGGTACAAAATTGTCCAACTGACAGCAGGATTATTTCTATACCAGTCCAACTCAAATCAAGGGTTACCAAGCTATCCATGTGCGACTGGATATCCGGAAACTGTTGAAGTTGCTTGCAACAACGGAGATTAAGAGTCTCCAATTTTTTCATGTGTATGATGGGTGGAAACCTTTTAAGTCTTGAACACGTGCCCATGTTCACCAAAACAAGCTTTTTGTGATATCCAATTGATGGATGAATCTCTTCTAGTTTTATACAATACTCTAAAATCAATCTTTCAAGACATGGAAGGCGGTCAAAATCTGGTGTCTTGATTAGGTTATAAGAGCTCTGAAGATTAAGAATTTTTAAATTTGCTAGATGCTGTTTCAAGACAAGTACGCAGATGTCAAATAAATAAATACAACAATTTCCTTTCACATTGGCATACTTCTTGCCTATGGATCATTAGGCAGGAGCTCTTAATTTATACACAAATTTAAACTACCATATGATATAATAACATCTTAATATCTTCTAAAATTCCAATGGCTCAAAAATCATATAGTCTAAAAGTCTCATTGATCCTGGCCCAAATATCTACGGTTGGAATATTATATTATAGACAATTTGTTAAATTTATTTTCTTCTGGCAATATCATCAAAAGTTTCTTTCTTCTCGCAATATCATCAAAAGTTTCTTTAAAGCATTCGGCATGCATATGATGCTGACTACTAAAGGAAATCTAAATTAAGCTAATTGACTCCTAATTTATAGAGAGTATGATATGTATTTTTCTTAATGAAATATTTATTACACCTCAATTTATAGAGGTGCCAAATTACTATGTTCATTTTATATTTCATTTCACAGTTTTATTGCATTGATTTATAAAACAACAATATTCATCTACCTTATATCCATGCCACAGTTCTTTTTGTTTGCTCCCATATAACTCTAGATAACAAAGCTCTCTTGGCTGAAAATTTGATAGGAATGAAGATGCCGGATACTCTTTAAAACGAACCCACCGAAGTTTCTTCATGTTTACAACAACATCAGATCGACCAGGATGTTGGCTAGTAGTTGTTCTCAACGCTAATACTTCGCTTTCCTGTGTTAGTTATTCAAGGTAACCAAATTGTGTCAGCAACATTATACACAAGATTCATCTATATATCTATATATATATATATATATATAGTGTGAGATTCATTGGGGAACACTAAAAAAGTGGGGAACGGGGGAACACTTTTAAAAATTATACTTAACATGTTAAAAAAAATATTTTTCTAAATTTTTTTCGGCGCTTTTTCTTGTAAATACAAGTAGAAACATTTTTGATAAAAAAAATCAAAAACTAAAAATATTAAAAAAAAACAATTAAAAAAAGGCTAAAATTTTTTTTTTAGAAAAATTATTTTTTTTACTCGACTAGTTTCTCCTCCTTTTTATAAAGAAAAGCGCTGAAAAAGTTTTTAAAAACAATTATTTTTAACATGTTAAGTTAATTCTATAAGATATAACTGTTTTTTAAAATTTTTTTTTATATTTTTAGTTTTTGATTTTTTTTATCAAAAATGTTTCTACTTGTATTTACAAGAAAAAGCGCCGAAAAAAATTTAGAAAAATATTTTTTTTAACATGTTAAGTATAATTTTTAAAAGTGTTCCCCTGTTCCCCATTTTTTTAGTGTTCCCCAATGAACCCTCCCCATATATATATATATATATATAGGAATAAGTTAAAATGAGAACCACCTCGAGTTGTAAGAACCCGCGAGAACCACCCCACCTCGAGTTGTAAGAACTCGCGAGAACCACCCCCGCGGGGGGGCGTTGACCACGATTTTTTTTTACAACTAGATGTGTATATTTTAACAACCTACGTAAAGTTTGGGTTTAAACGGCGCGCCCAAGGGGGTAGTTTTTTACACCCAAAGTTTGGTTAAAAAAAAGAAAAATTAAAAAAAAATAAAAAAACCCAAACTTTGGGCATAAAAAACTACCCCCTCGGGCGCGCCGTTTAAACCCAAACTTTACGTAGGTTGTTAAAATATACACATCTAGTTGTAAAAAAAAATCGTGGTCAACGCCCCCCCGCGGGGGTGGCTCTCGCGGGTTCTTACAACTCGAGGTGGTTCTCATTTTAACCTTCCCCTATATATATATATATATATAGGGGATCGCTAGAATGAGAACCACCACGAGTTATGAGAACCACGAGAACCGCGCCCCGCGGGTGGCCGTCGGCGACGAAATTTTTTTTTACACCTAGATTCGTATATTTTAGTGGGGGGTTTAAATTTTCGGTTCAAACGGCGCGCCCGAGGGGGTAGTTTTTTACGCCCAAAGTTTGGGTTTTTTTAATTTTTTTAATTTTTCTTTTTTTTTTTACCAAACTTTGGGCGTAAAAAACTACCCCCTCGGGCGCGCCGTTTGAACCGAAAATTTAAACCCCCCACTAAAATATACGGATCTAGGTGTAAAAAAAATTTCGTCGCCGACGGCCACCCGCGGGGCGCGGTTCTCGTGGTTCTCATAACTCGTGGTGGTTCTCATTCTAGCGGCTCCCTATATATATATATATAGGGTGGGGTTCTAGAGTGAACAATAATGTATTTGCGAACTGAATGAACAAATCTTGGCCATTGATTTACACACGTGGATGGCTAGGATTTCATCATCAAATCGTAAAATACATTATTGTATTTCATCATCAAATCTTGGTTATTGATCTACACACATGTATGGCAATGATTAGTTCGCTCAGTTCGCAAACTACACTAGTGTTCACTATTGAACCTAATCCTATATATATATATATATATATATATATATATATATATATATATATATAGGGGATGGTTCATTGGGGAACACTAAAAAAGTGGGGAACGGGGGAACACTTTTAAAAATTATACTTAACATGTGAAAAAAAAAAAATTTCTAATTTTTTTTCGGCGCTTTTTCTTATAAATACAAGTAGAAACATTTTTGATAAAAAAAAATTAAAAACTAAAAATATAAAAAATGTTTAAAAAACAGTTTTATCTTATAGAATTAACTTAATATGTTAAAAATAATTTTTTTAAAAAAAAATTTCTGAGCTTTTCTTTATAAAAAGGAGGAGAATCTAGTCGAGTAAAAAAATATTTTTTCTAAAAAAAACAATTTTTAACCTTTTCTTAATTGTTTTTTTTTAATATTTTTAGTTTTTGATTTTTTTATTAAAAATGCTTCTACAAGTATATAAATGAAGAAGCGCCGAAAAAGTTGTTTAAAAAAATAATTTTTAACATGTTAAGTTAAATTTTTAAGAGTGTTCCCCGGTTCCCCACTTTTTTAGTGTTCCCCAATGAACCTTACACTATATATATATATATATATATATATATGTATAAAAGGTTGGGTTATATAGAAAACCAACCTTTATTGAGAAAACCTAGAAAACTCTAACCTCACGAATTTTTTTTTTTTTTGAAAAAAATTACAAATGTAATATACATGTTTTTAAGGGGTTTGGGCAAAAAAAAATCAAAAAAGCGCCGAGTAAATATTTAAAAAAAATAAACAAGTTTTGGTGTAACATATGTCACATTCATCTGACATATGTTACACCAAAACTTGTTTATTTTTTTTTAAATATCCAATCGGCGCTTTTTGATTTTTTTTCCCAAAAACCCTTAAAAACATGTATATTACATGTGTAAATTTAAAAAAAAAATTGAGAGGTCAGAGTTTCCTAGGTTTTCTCCATAGCCGTATATATACTAAAGTCTATATTTGGGAGTAAACCCACTAAACCCTACGTAACATACTTGTAACACCTACGTAACATATGTTACATCGGAGCTAACATATGATGTTACACATGCATGTTACGTCAAACTATTTAATTAATTTTTAAAGCATATATATATATATATATATATATATATATATATATATATATATAGGGTTGGGCTCTATAGGAAACCCCATCTTTTTTAAAAAACCTTGGAAATCCAACCTCATCCATTGATTGTCTTTCATCCAACTTAATCAATGGCTCTCATCATTTTGGTAAGAATTATAATTAAAAAAAATAGTATAATACACATTTGAAAGTCTGGGAGGGCATTTTCGGTATAAGAAAACCCACTTTTTGGCATTGGAAATGACAAAACCCACTTGTGCCATCGTCTCTCTCCTCTTTCTTCTAGTCAAATCTTTCAATAAACTATTATCTCTCTCCTCTTTCTTCATCATGTGAAAAGAAGAAAGCTTCATGGTCTTCAATGGTGATCCTTCAATGGTGATCTTCATTTGAAGATAATTTCAGCATCGTGTGGTCTGAAAAAATCACAAAGACACACGCACGAGTGTGTGTGTGTGAGAAAAGCGATGACAAGATGAATGTTTTTAGAGAGAGAAAGTTGATGTTTTAGATAGAGAAACAACAATCTTTATCACAAAGACACACGCACGAGTGTGTGTGTGAGAAGAAGGTTTGAAGATCTTCTTTGTGTTCATCGGACGGGTATAGATCCGGTAAGTGTTCTTGAAATATCATTTCACACTTGATTTTTTGTTGAAATGGTTGTTAATATGTTTTTGTGTGCTGAAAGTGTTTTAGTAATGGTTAATGGGGTATCCATGGTTAATGTTAATGTATTTTAAATAAATCAAAAACTTTAGGATGAGACTTTGAACGGGTTTTTTTGTTGGTTTGGTTGCTTGTTAGGGGCTTTTGATCTTAACAGTAGCTGTTTTTTTGTTGGTTTGGGTTGCTTGTTTGGGTTTTTGATCTGAACAGTAAGTGTTTTTTTGTTTGGTTGCTTGATTCACAGACTCAGGCCCATAACATGTGTTAAGCCCCCTGTTATAATGTTATATAATGTGTGTTGATTTACAGAAACAAACCCATAAAGATATTCAATTGAGAAGCTGGATGGATGTACGCGAAGTTAATGCGTGTTCTAGTAATGGTTAATGTTCATGTATTTTAAATAAATCCAAAACTTTAGGATGAGATTTTGAACGGGTTTTTTTGTTGGTTTGGTTGCTTGTTTGGGGCTTTTGATCTTAACAATAATTGTTTTTTTTGTTGGGTTGCTTGATTTTTGCAGAGACAGACCCATAACATGTGTTAAGCACCTATTAGAATGATATATAACGTGTGTTGATTTACAGAAACAGATCCATAAAAGATATTGAATTGACAAGCTGGATGGATGAAGACGACGTTAATGCGGGGACATTGAATAAGTCACATCCTTTGGGAAAGAAGTCTTCGTTCATTTATAACATATGTGGCTGGTTCATGCTGTAACAGAACACCATGATGTAACCTGACATGTGTTCATGTATAACATGCGTTAAGCCCCTGTTAGAATGATATATAACGTGTGTTAACCTTTTGTTAATTAAAAAAACAAGTAATATCTATTTTATTTTTGTCGATGTTTAAAATATCCGATAATGTGGATACTGAGCGTAAAACTTGTACAAGTAATAAATGTAGAAGTTAGTATGTAACGTGTAATATGAAACGAGCCATTTATGGTAACACATGTACCGGTAATTTTGGAATATATAATATGAAACGGGTCATTTGTTTTGCACATTTTGGAATGTATAACATGTGTTAAGCCACTGTTATAATCTTATTGTAACCTGACATGTATTCATGTATAAGCTAGTGGTTTACAAAACACCATGATGTGTATATACTGATCTAACATGTGTTACAATTTGTTTGTTCGGAACATGTAATTGCTTAACATGTAATTGCTTAATGACAAAGGGTGAAAACATTCGACGGGGGCGATGAGTTTAATGGTGAGCTTAGTTAATATCGTAATCTTGTTGTAACCCCACCTGTACACATATGATAACATGTAAAGCATCCATTATAACCCGACTTGTATTCATGTATATGAAAGTGGTTTGCAAAACACCATGATGTGCATATACTGATCGTAACACGTGTACAAGTTAAGATGGAACATACAAGTTAATGTTGTAACACCGTATAACTGGGATAACATGTGTTAAGCCTCTGTTATAATCTTGGTTTAACCCAACATGGTGTCATATATAAGCTAGTGGTTTCCAAAACACCATGATTTGTATATACATACTGTAACATGTGTTACGCACCTGACATGTATAACGTGTGTTAAGCCTCTATTATAACGTGTGTTAAGACTTCCAGAATGGATGCATAAACTCCAATAGTAACTTAATAACATAGTATACCTGATATAACGTGTGTTTGTTGGTGCACTTATGTCTGTACTTTGTCAGTATTCGGTCACGATGTAAAACGATGTCGTTGTTAGTCTTGTAAGTTTGACCAAGTCAACCATCCTCCTGGTTTGACTTGGCCAAACAGTCAACATTTTGATTGTAATGTGTCTGTGTCGAAGGATGTGTCACGAAGGATTGCTTATCCTTCGATGATGATAAGCACGAAAGATAACCTTCGATGGATGGACCACGAAAGATCACATCTTTCGTGGTACATGTTGATCCTTCGAGCTGTTTCTGGTCGATAGATGATCCTTCGATCATACTATCTGATCCTTCGACCGGACCTGCTGTTT
This sequence comes from Helianthus tuberosus, assembly GCA_030545235.1. Taxonomy (NCBI): domain Eukaryota; kingdom Viridiplantae; phylum Streptophyta; class Magnoliopsida; order Asterales; family Asteraceae; genus Helianthus; species Helianthus tuberosus. Next base: position 11,837,015 of record CM060394.1, read on the forward strand.
TGGGTATAAATACCCGTGTGTTGTGTTCATTTCGATAGACGAGAAGAGAGACCAGAGGAGTGAGACAGATAAGGAACACAGAGAACACACACACACTCTGAGAGTTTACAGAACTGATTTGTAAACATTGCTTTGTAACTGGACCTTTCATACGTTTAATACAAGTGGTGTTAATCGTTGAGTCTTGTGTGTTTATCATTTGCGTGTTCTATCTCGGTTTGCTATCTCGGTTGGATTCCGCACAACCGGGTTGGTTTGTACACAGGGATTAGGCGACTAGATCCTCCCCTAGCCGGACCTACAAGTGGTATCAGAGCCTTGGCTCTTATCCTTGTTAAAACCGAGGTGTTCTTGCTGTTTTTCGGGTTCTTAAAGTTCATATTTTCTGGAAAATCTTGTTGTTTTTGCTTGGTGTTTTGTTAAAAACCTTGTTATTTTTCATGTTTTCATGCTAGTCTTGGGTTTTTGTTAAACATTTTAGCAAATATTGTGTTCCGAAAGTTTGTGGGTTTACCGGAAAACTCAGATATTTGGGCTGTGTTCTTGACATATTCAAGTGTTCTTCATAATATTACACTCTTTGATCTTAAAAATTTAAATATTAAACTTGTTTGTGCATTGAAAAGAGTAAACTGATTAAAATATTGGACATTACCTGTTTGGTGAAACCTGCATGTTCAGAAGATATGGTCTGAACATACTTTCTGCCGAAAGTTCTCACCAACCCGTCAACTTTTCACCTACCTGTCACATTTGTCAACCGTGTCAGTAAGATCGAAGGATATCATCTTTCGACCAAAGGAGGTTCGACAGATAGTCATCCTTCGAGCATCCTTCGAAGTGTGAGACTTATCTTTCGGTCCAAGGAATATTTTCGAAACATACATCTTTCGGTCTACTGCTCTTTCTCGAAAGACTAGGATCCTTCGATTGGGGAGTCTTTAGAAGTCATCTTTCGTGTTCATCTTTCGGTCTACAGTCCTTTTTCGAAAGATAAGGATCCTTCGGTTGGAGAATCTTTCGAAAACATTGTTCGAAACTCAACAGTGATCTTTCGAACACTGTTGATCCTTCGAACAGGTGTTGATCTTTCGATCATTAGTCTGTTTGTGTTTAACAGTTTGTGTTTCTCTCATCTTTCGATCAGGATCCTTCGGCTGGTATTATTTTTCTTGATCAAAAATGAATTCGATGTGGGGTGTTCCGGTAAATGCAGAGATGTATTTTGGTACTCCAGCTCCGGATTCGGGTTCGCAAGCTAATGCTACATCTACCGGTCAATGGGCATTCGTATCAAATCAAGCTCCAAGTGTTCAAAGCATTTTACTAAGCGAAAGTGAAACGGGAAGTTTGAATAGGCCTCCAAAGTTGATGCATTTAAGTGAATATCCGGGATGGTTTGACAGATTTCATACATATGTCCTTGGTCAAAATACAGAACTGTGGTTGCGCTTCATCACAGATTTTGATCAAACGATAGAGGTTGCCGCTTCATCTGCTGCTACGTTTGCTGATCTTACGGAAGATCAGAAGAAGGTCTATGACTTAGAAAAGAAAGCATATGCCATTCTCACTCAGGCGTTAAGCAAAGACATTTATCATCAATTTGTCAGTTTCAAGACAACGAAGAAGTGGTGGGACGCATTGAAGATAAGGGGCATAGGAAATGAAGCAACACGTCAATTAAGAAAAGATCTGCTAAAGAAAGAGTTTGATGGTTTTGTTTGTATGCAGAATGAATCTCTAGGAGATTTGACAAGTCGATTTACTCATTTGCTGACTGAATTGGCAAATACTGGGGTTGTAACAACTTCAGCAGAGATAGTGAAGAAGTTTGCAGATGCACTGCCACCTCAATGGAGTAATTTCTTAGAAATCATGAAGTACAATGGCACTTTGGATACAACAAGCTTCAGTGATTTTGCTCAACTCCTGGAAAACAAGAATCAGGAAGAAACTCTCAAGGCAAAAAGAGTTGCAGTGCCACAAAATCCTGAAATTTATTATGGAACTTCTAGCACTTCTACAAAACCTTCTTCACACGCTCCAATTCAAACAGCATTTGTGTCTAGCACGAGCTTGTATGGCACTCCTCCTCCAACAACAGATATGTTTGGAAATCCGCTTAATCCAGCTCCTCAACCAGCACCACAACAGCAACAGCAAATCAGAGCAACTGATATGTTCGGGAATCCACTTCCTCCTCAACAGCAAGCGTGTTATGGAAGCACATCATCTGCTGGTCAACATTCAAAGCCAAATACAGTACGGCTCGACACCTCAAGCTTTTCTAAAGTCAGTGTGGAAGTAGCAAAGGAACACATGGAGCTGCTAAACACTGTGGTGAGCGCATACTGTGGATTAGTGGAAGGTCAGATTGGGAACATTAATCTGACACAAGAAGACTATCAGCAGATTGATAAGGATGAGATGGATTTGATGGACATCAAATGGGCTTTCGCTAGTGCTGTAAGGAGAGCAAAAGATTTCATGGAAAGAACTGGAAGAACCAGCCTGGAAAGCAAGAAAGACACCAAGTATGGGTTCGACAAGCAAGCTGTAAAGTGCTTTAACTGTGGTGAACGGGGTCATTTCAAAAGGGAATGCACAAGACCAGCTCAGCATGGAAACCAGAATCCTTTCAGAAACCAAGGCAACCAGCAGAACCAGAACAGGAACAATGTTCGTACGCTGGTACCTGTCAACAACCAAAGCCAAGCAGGACCATCAAATGCCAACCAGGCACTTGTGGTTCAAGTAGATGAAGGTTGTGACTGGTCACTACAGTTGGGAAATGATGCTCCGGATGGAACGGCGTGTTTTGCTGAGATTGTCAAGGATCTTAATCACACCAGTGGTGGAGAATCTTCCGCCAATGGTGGTGACTCTTCTGAGGATGAAGACTCTTCTGGTTACAGCAGAAGTTCGGATGAAGAATCCTCGAGCTCAGGTGATGATCATGTGGATGAGACATCAAATGCGTTAATCGATGCAGATATTGATGAACTCTTGGAAGAAACTGCAGCAGGAATTCAAAGAAGATCTATTTTGGTGGATCAAGCTGCTTATTCTTTGTCTTCTCTCCATTCAGCCTTTATGGCGAATGTCGACAGTTCATCAAGTCAGGTATGTGTCGATGAACCCACTTCTGTTAGCTGTGATAACTGTGATAGTTTGCGTGTTAAATGTGCTGATTTAGAGGCAAACATGTCTGAGTTGCAAGGCAAACATGATGCTTTACAAGCTAGTTTGTTTGACTTGCAAGACAAACATGTTTCTATGAATGATAGGTGGTGTGAATTGCAAAGCAAACACGAGGCTTTGCAAGAGAAATATGATGTGACATTCATTCACAATCAGAAATTGACCGTTGATCTTTCAAAGTGCACTGAAGCCAACATGTTTTATGAAAACCATGAAAAAGAATTTAAGTCAATGATTGAAACGTTAAAGAAAGATAAAACAGAGCTGACAAAAATGGTTTGTAGAAAACAAACTGACATTAACCTTTATATAACTCGTCTTGAGGTAATGCAAAAGGAAATGGCTTGTGTTAAAACAGAAAGTGAGGCGATCCGACTCAAGTTAGACAGTTATTTGAGTTCTAGCTATGTGTTGGATCACATCATTGATGTTCAGAAAGAGAAACGGGATGTCACATGCATAGGGTACAAAAAATGTCCACCACCCGTAAGAAACAATTTTGATGCACTGCCTGATGAGGAGTATAGAACTCATTTTGAACCATCTGTTCCTTTGGACGTTGAGGAATTTGCAACAGGGCTCGGATACAAGAAAGATGTATCATCCGATTCAGATGTGTCAGCGGATACATTTGTAACTGCTGAACAGAATCAGGATCCTCCAGTTGTGATTGAGGATGCTGATTCTTCTGATGATGAGTCTGATGATACCGATTCAGCAAAGTCTGATGCGGTGATAAACGAAGAGGACATACCTCTTGAGAATCATATTCTGTGTGATCCTCCTGCAAAACCCGCTAAGACTGTTGCAATCGAGTTCTCGTCTGCACAAGAGTCGGAGAGTGTGGATTTGCTGTACACTCTAGTTGGTGATGATAAAATCTATTCTGACAAAGATTTTCCTATTAAGAATGTTAATCAATCATTAATCAGTAAAGTCTTTGAAAATTCAACAACTAAGTTTTTGGGAAAGACAGGATCACGTGTTACAGTAACACAGTGCCCTCCTATCCCTAAGGCTGAAGTTAGAAAACAGTTTGGCAATCAGAAATTACCAACAGTGCAAAAACACCAAAATCACGCCAAACCAAAAGGTAAAACACCGGCTCAAGGTCAAAAGAAGCCGAATCAGAAAAAGAAGAAGAATGTGAACTTTGTGAAATCTAAGGGAACGGACAAAATTGCAACATTTGAAAATCAATCTAACTTAGATTTTGTCAAGAAAGCAACTGTGATAAAAAGGAATGAACCAAGTAGTTCAAAACCTAGTACCTCGGGATCACAAAGTTCATCACCGGCAAGACGATCACATGATACTTCGGGGTTTGTTGAACGAAGATCATGTTTTGAATGTGGTACAATTGGGCATATCATTCGAAATTGCCCGTATCTTCATAAGTTGAAAGCAATTGATGATGATCCCCATGAACACAATCACCAAAAGCGATCTGTTTCTGTAAAACAAGATCCCCGACTTGTAAGAGAAAGGGAAAAGAAACAGAAACGCCAACAAGTCAAGGTAGTTGAAAAGGCACTTAAGAATGAAGTGGTTCAAAAACAAACGGTTCCAGTTAAACCAGAAATTTCAAAATTTTCAAAAGCTTCAAACAATCAAACTGGTAAATTTCAACAGACATGGAAACCTAAAATAACCACAAATTCAAGGGGACCATCACAATTTTCGAATCATCAAAGAGTAGAGGTTATTGTCATTGATGAAAATGGAAGACCCAAGACCACAATGGCTTGGGTCCCATCTCCAACTAATTATGTGAGTTCATGTGCAGGGTGTTCCAGGAGGAACTATCAGTAGTCATTGGATTGTTGATAGTGGGGCATCCAGGCACATGACAGGCGACATGAAGCTTCTCTACGACGTCAAATCTATTAGAGGAGGTTATGTTGCTTTTGCTGGAGATAAGGGCGGATATATTACGGGTGAAGGAATGATTTCCAACGGGGTTGTTAGCTTTGATAAGATCAACTTCGTACAACAACTTGATCACAATCTTCTTAGTGTTTCTCAAATTTGTGATAAGCAGTTCTCAGTTCACTTTGATGCTAATGGATGTTATGTGCTGAAACCCGGCTTCAAAATTCCAAAAGAATGGATTCTCTTGTCGGCTCCAAGGATAAATGATTTGTATGTCCTTGATATGAGCCAAGCTATCACAACGTCTGCACAAGCAACTTGTTTCGTTTCCAAAGCCACAGAAAAAGACACAATCTCTTGGCACAGACGAATGGGTCACATTCACTTACGCAAAATGAATCATTTGGTGGCAAATGAATTGGTGAATGGTGTTCCTCTTAAAAATTTCCATCTTCAAGACGTCTGTGTCTCGTGCCAAAAAGGAAAACAAACGAAGAAGCGACACCCTACAAAGAAGATCAACACGGTGGCTGTCCCTCTTGAACGCTTGCACATGGATTTGTTCGGTCCTGTCAAGCACAAAAGTATTAGGAATGATCAATATTGCCTCGTGATAACTGATGATTATTCAAGATTTTCTTGGGTGGCGTTCATGGCACATAAGAGTGAAACCTTCGGTATTATCAAAAATTTGATCATTCAGATTGAGAATCTATATAACTTGAAGGTTAGGCGGATACGTAGCGACAATGGTACTGAATTCAAAAATCATGCCATGGCGGAGTTTTGCACTTCAAAAGGTATTCTTCACGAATTTAGTGCAGCTTATACTCCTCAACAAAATGGCGTCGCTGAACGTAAGAACCACACATTGATCGAGACTGCTAGGACTATGTTGGTAGAGTCGCAGCTGCCCATTCCATTTTGGACTGAAGCTGTGTCCTCTGCATGTTATACGTTGAACCGAGTCCTTACAGTCAAAAGGCACAACAAGACCTGTTTTGAGCTTATCAACAAACGGAAACCAGATTTGTCATATCTTGAACCGTTTGGAGCTCCATGCACAATAATCGATCCTAATGGAAAGTTTAGGGCAAGAGCAATTAAGGGATACTTTCTTGGGTATTCCACCCCGAACTTAAGAGTCTGGAATCTAGAGACTAAAAGGGTCGAGGAATGGTCTGAAGTCAGAGTACAAAGACACACTTTACCAGTCAGAAATCCTGGTCAGCCTTGGATGTTTGAGTACGATGACTTTTTCAATTCGATCAATGTTGAAGCCATTGAAGAAAATGCTGTGGCAAGGATGTTTTTCGAGAGTGACAATGCAACAGATTCACCGTTGGTTCGTCCCATTATTGTCAATCAAGAACCATCTTCAGTGAACAACAAAAATGCTCTCGACAATGAGGATTTTCACGATGCTTCCGAATTGAACGAATCTTCAGAGGATGATGAATTTCTAGATGCAGATCAAGAAGCTCCAACAACAGTAGTTCATGGTACTTCAGAGGGTACTCCTCCAGTGGTTGTTCCTAGGACAGCTGAAGCTACTGCATCATCCTCTTCGTCAATTCCGGGCCTTGAATTGATTGTTGATCTCAATCTCAACAATCTGGGTACAAATATTCCAGTTCAAGATAATCCAGAGACAAGGATTCACAATACCCATCCTCAACAAAACATCATCGGAAATGTACAAAGTGGCGTTCAAACAAGAAACATGTTGCGGAACAACAACAATGCAGGCTTGTATGCAGATATCAGAGAATCTGGTCAACAAAATGATTGGTCTTTCGCGTGTTATGTCTCACAGGAAGAGCCAAGAACTTGGAAAGATGCTTTGAAAGATAGCTCTTGGGTTGAAGCAATGCAGGAAGAACTGCAACAATTCCAGAAGCTTGGTGTCTGGAAACTCGTAGAGAAACCTGCTGGTTACAAGAAGATTGGTACCCGTTGGGTGTTTAAATGCAAAAAGGATGACCGTGGAATCGTTATTCGAAACAAAGCAAGATTAGTCGTTCAAGGTTTTCGTCAGATTGAAGGGATCGGCTACAACGAAGTGTATGCACCTGTTGCACGTCTAGAAGCAATTCGGATTTTTCTGGCTTATGCCTCATTCAAAGGTTTCAAGGTATACCAGATGGACGTGAAAAGTGCATTCTTACATGGTGTGGTAGAAGAAGAGGTGTACGTCGAACAGCCTCCAGGTTTTGAAGATCCTATCCATCCCGATCGGGTTTGGTTGCTCAACAAAGCTCTCTATGGTCTTCATCAAGCACCGCGAGCTTGGTACGCAACCTTATCTAATTATCTGCTGGAGAATGGATTTCGAAGAGGTCTTATCGATTGTACTCTTTTCATCAAAGAACAAGATGGAGATCTTCTACTGGTACAGGTATACGTTGATGATATTATTTTTGGTTCTACTAATGATGTTTTGTGTAGGGATTTCGAGCGTGTAATGTAGGATAAATTCGAGATGAGTGCTATGGGGGAAATGACTTTCTTTTTGGGCCTACAAGTACAACAAACAGAGTCTGGGATATTCATCCATCAGACTAAATATGTTGGTGACATCTTGAGCCGGTTCCAGATGTCTGATGCAACGCCCATCGGTACCCCATTGCCGCAAAATCACGGAATTACTCCAGACTTGAAGGGTGAAGCTGTTAGCCCCTCATACTACCGCGCGATGATCGGATCTCTTATGTACCTCACAGCATCAAGACCAGATATAATGTACCCAACGTGCCTACTTGCCAGATATCAAGTCAACCCGAAGGCCTCACATCTTGCAGCTGTAAAAAGGATTTTTCGTTATTTGAAGGGTTACCCTGACACCGGTCTATGGTACCCTAGGGATAATAACTTTGACTTGATCGCATTCAGTGATTCTGATTTTGGCGGATGCAAAATCGACGGCAAATCCACAACGGCTGGATGTCAGTTTTTAGGAAATCGCCTAGTCACATGGCAGTGCAAGAAGCAGACGTGTGTCGCTACATCAACATACGAAGCTGAATACATTGCTGCATCAAGTTGTTGCTCTCAAGTCCTATGGATCCAACAACAAATGCGTGATTACGGTTTTGAATTCCAAACTACTCCTATTTACGTTGATAATTCTGCTGCATTACAGATCACTAGAAATCCTGTGCAGCATTCAAAGACTAAGCACATCGAAATTAAGTATCATTTCATACGTGATTGCTTTGAGAAAAGGCTAATCGATGTTGCTTACGTCCACACCGATGACCAACGTGCCGACCTTTTTACCAAAGCATTTGACAAATCAAGATTTGACTATTTATTATTGGTAAACGGCATTAAGGTCAAGCAAGAGTAATCCACATCGGAAAATCATTTTTGTAAATACCTTTGTGTTTTAAATTTGTCTTAGTTTATTGATTTTAGGGGGAGTAAATCCAAAATTTGAAAATCCAAAAACATCAAAAAAAAAAAAAAATTTCAAAAACACAAAAACAATAGAAAAACAAAAATGAGTTTCCTGGCGAGCAAAAGAGAAAATGATAGTACATCAGTGGTCTATCCAAACCTCTTTAAACCTGAAATGCAAAATGAAAAACGATAAGCAGCTCTATATAAGATGTATCGGTAGGCTCACAATCATTTTAAAGTATGCAGGGTGATATAAACTTAAATCGACTGAGGACCAGGTGGGAACCATTCATTGGCATATGGTCTTGGTACCGAAATTTCGTTTGAGAGATTGCCGAGGTTCTAAAATATTAGGTCTTTATGCTGCTTATCATCTGGGTATCATGGTTGTATCTTTTACCAAAAAATAACGGGGACGCAAGTCTAGATCTTCCATGATACTATACATACGTGTACATACTGCATACGACCTCAATAAGTGATAAACAATCACATGTCCAAACAAATAAGTGATAAAATATCACATTCATCCGGGAGTCAAGTTCGTCTCTCTGCTGTACGAAAGTACTGACCTGTTCACGGACTTGCTCCTGTGCCCTCATGCATCGAAAATCAAGTTCCTCATCAATAAGTGATTCTATCACATAGGGCTTGTTTTCAATCAAAATAAGTGAGAATCTCACATCACATACGGTCAAACAGATGATAATCGGTATACTCACCGGTAAGATGAACCCTCGTGTATACCTTGATACGGGAATGTGTCGTGATGTGGATGAACACCGGTCGGTAAGTATAAATCATACCTTAACGTATCCCCTCGCCATGATTACATCTGATAAGTTGAGCTTATGTGGACAACAATACCGATAATTGTTATAGGATGCTTATCTTAATGTTAACTAATTGAACAACAAGAGCGTTCTGGCATGACCGTACACTGATATGATTCTCTTACCCTCGAAACTCGCAAAAAGAATGTTTGTATATATTTATTTACTGCTTTCAGTCTTTACTTTTGAAAAATTCAAAATACCAAAAAGATTTTATTTCTATTTTACTTTCGATCGTACGATGTTGGAGCTCGAGTCTTCGTTACCTGAAACCTGAACGAAAACCGAAAACGACTGAATCTTCATAAACGGTCGAAATTTGCAAAGTTTTGAAAGTTAAAATTTGAAATTGATAAAATTTGTTAAAACTTTCAAACTGTCGGACGGTGTTTGATTGAACGTGGTCACATGTGTGTAGTTTACTTATGATATTCCAGGCAGTTGTTCTCATTACGCGTTTAGATTTCTTGCATGTGCAGATTCTAAAGGCAAGGAGAACATGGTCGATGACAAGCTTCGGAATGAAGACACGACGTGAAGGCACTCAAATGATGAAGATGATCGAGTTGTCGCTGACCATCATCAACACCACAAGGATCTCACTTCATAAAGATCAAGACTTTCACGAGCATAACTCAAGGAGGTGCTTATGTTAAGGGGGAGTTTGTCAACACACTTCCTACATGAAACGGGGAGTTTGTTGGTACACTTTCTGCTTTCAAGACGTGAAGACTTTGAAGATCCTCCGACATTGAAGACTTGAATAGAAGTCAAAGACTTGAAGACACGAGAACTTACAAGAATGAAGATCGAGACAAAACTACAGCCAGACAAAGCTACAGCCAAGGGGGAGTTTGTTGGTGCACTTATGTCTGTACTTTGTCAGTATTCGGTCACGATGTAAAACGATGTCGTTGTTAGTCTTGTAAGTTTGACCAAGTCAACCATCCTCCTGGTTTGACTTGGCCAAACAGTCAACATTTTGATTGTAATGTGTCTGTGTCGAAGGATGTGTCACGAAGGATTGCTTATCCTTCGATGATGATAAGCACAAAAGATGACCTTCGATGGATGGACCACGAAAGATCACATCTTTCGTGGTACATGTTGATCCTTCGAGCTGTTTCTGGTCGATAGATGATCCTTCGATCATACTATCTGATCCTTCGATCGGACCTGCTGTTTTGGGTATAAATACCCGTGTGTTGTGTTCATTTCGATAGACGAGAAGAGAGACCAGAGGAGTGAGACAGATAAGGAACACAGAGAACACACACACACTCTGAGAGTTTACAGAACTGATTTGTAAACATTGCTTTGTAACTGGACCTTTCATACGTTTAATACAAGTGGTGTTAATCGTTGAGTCTTGTGTGTTTATCATTTGCGTGTTCTATCTCGGTTTGCTATCTCGGTTGGATTCCGCACAACCGGGTTGGTTTGTACACAGGGATTAGGCGACTAGATCCTCCCCTAGCCGGACCTACAGTGTTAAGCCTCTTTTATAACGTGTGTTAAGACTTCCAGGATGTGTTAAGTCCATACCGTTTTAACATCATGTACTAGACAAAACAAAATAAGATTCTCACATTACATATTACTAGTAAACGAAAATACATAGCACTAAGAAAATGGCGGAGCTTCCTTTGAAAGTCTGCCTTAGCTTTTCAGTGGCTACCTTTGCTGCCTTAGCTTTTCAACGGCTACCCTTGCTTTATTGTTTGGGTCGGTCTTGTAAACATGTGGGTGTGCGTATGCCAGGGAAGTTATAAAAATGTGTTTTCATGTCACACGTTACACGTGTTACGTTTTACATGGGTTTCATGTCACATGTAACACATGCATGTCCGAGTAGTTCAACCTATAACACGTGTTAGTTGTGTTGTGCTGCAACATAAACATGGTCATGATCCTTGAGCATCTGATCCACGTTTGACGAAACCAACTGACCCGAGAATTGGATCTTATTTCCCTTGAATCCATCACCGTCCTAATAAACGAAAAGATAAGATAACCGTTAAGTCGTTAACCAGACATAAATATTAACACATTCATAGCCAGAAAATCTTGTTCCTCAAATAACATCACAAAAACAGTTACTATTCAGATCAAAAACCCCAAACAAAACAACCAAACCAACAAAAAACAGTTACTATTCAGATCAAAAGCCCAAACAAGCAACCAAACCAAGCACAACTTTTTAACACAAAAATAAAAACCTGCAAATTAATCTTACACAACTGAAACAACAACTAACAAAGTACACAGAACTAAAAACCTGCAATTAATTCGCCATACCCTAATACATGTCTCTAATACATCATCATACCCTAATACATGTCTCTATAACATGTTACTATGGTTTAGCTGTGAAACAGGAGTTCAGACTATAACACGTGTTACGTTGGTTGTGCTGTAAGACAAACTTGGCTTAGCTGTGGAACAGGAGTTCAGACTATAACACGTGTTACGTTGGTTGTACTCTAAGACAAACTTGGCTTTTCGTTTCTAAAAACAGATGTGCCGATTATTAGACGTCTAAAAATAAAAAAAATCGGGCATGTGTTAAACACGTCATAACTATAATAATTTAAACTGTATGGCTATATCTAATAGGATAAAGTGTAACATGTATTAGGGTATGACGATGTAAAATTAATGAGTAAAACTAATCACATGTTTAATAAAATTAATCAATAACACCTGTTTAATAAAATTAATCTTACACAACTGAAACAACAACTAACAAAGTACACAGAACTAAAAACTCTTTAACATATAATCAATAACACCTTACAATTTCAGCAATTAATTCAGCAACACCTAATTAGCAAATTAGTAAAATTAATCATACACAACATTAACAAAAAAAAAAAAAACCTCACAGATTTAACAACTCTTAACACCTTACAATTTCAACAAATTATTTCAAACAAATCACATACAAAACAATAACTAAAATCCTGATAATCAAACGAATTAATCATATATGACAATAACAACAACCTGTCGACGAAGATTTGCATCACCAAGCTTAGCTTCAATTTCTTCAACACTTGACGGAGACGCCTTCGTTTCCGTGAGTCTCCGGCCGAGCCTCGGCGGCAAGACAATGAGTATTTAATTCCTCGTCAGTAGGGAAGTCACCGATAATGAACATGTTGGGGAGCAGATGACCCGACGACATTAACTCCTTCGTTGGTGGATTTGTCTCCATGGACATTAATGGAGAGATGAAGAAATGAAGGAGTATATGGTAAAGGAAAAGATGCAGGTCTTTAATGGAGGACTTTATTGTAAATGAAAAGGATAGAGAAATTGAGAGAGGAAAGATACATTGGGATTATAAGTGTCCAATAAAAGTTGTCAGATCATAGTAGAAAAAAGGTTAAAGATCTTTTTGAATTGGGTATGAATTTACAAATGTGCCCTCAAAAGCAAAAGATAAGATGGAGATGGCTGGGACACGTGGCAAATTATAGGCCTTGCGATGGGTTTCCAAAGTTTTCTAAATTTAAAGGGTTTTTTGTGGAGCATTACCCTATATATATATATATATATATATATATATATATATATATATAAGAACCACTAAGAGTTGTGAGAACCGTCAGAATTTTTTGATCATGCGCGAGTTGGGCCAAATTTTTTTTTTTTTTACAAACGTAGATGCAAACATTGTTTGTAAAAAAACTGTCGAGTCGTTAATTTTGACTGATTTAAGGTTTTTTACGCCCTGATAAAAAAAATTGTTATCAACTGGAAAATTTTACACCAGCACGTAAAAAAAACTTGCACCGGTCAAAACTAAAGCCTCGAAATTTATTTTACAGAAGTGTTTATAATGTTTTCATCTACGTTTGTGCAAAAAAAATTTGGCCCAACTCGTGTGGGATCAAAAAATTCTCACCATTCTCACAACTCGTGGTGGTTTTCATTTGAACCGAATCATATATATATATATATATTAAAATTGTTTGTCTTAATTTTAATTTAATTTTTTTATAAAAAGCCGCTAATTTTTTTTTTCATATTACATCCCCTAATTTTTTTATAAACAAAACGCTTTATTACGTTAGAGTTTTGTGGGTTTAGCATCTAAGATATAGTTTAGTATATATCCTCCCCGTGTGAGGTTCATTGGGGAACACCAAAAGAGTGGGAACCGGGGAACCCCTTTAAAAACCGTTAGATCTAATTAATAAATGGCTGAGATTAATTTTTAAACAATCAAACTAATTCTAAATGAAATACACGGAGGGTTAAAATTGGAATTTAAAAAGTTACATTTGATCCTCCTTCGCTCTTAACCCTAATTCTGTCTCCGGCGACCATCCGTCATGGATCACCTCCATGCGTGAGATCTCCATCCTCAATATGCTCTCCATTCAACAAATTCAATATCATCTCCGTTCAACAAATCCGCCACAACGGCAAACCGTTACTCTACCTAGTATTCGAGTATCTCGACACCGATTGGAAAAATGGTACACGATCGCGGCCTTATTCAGTTGGTGTATCCTTCCACGTCTTGTGACGGACCTGATTTCAACCACTGTCGCTTACGGCGGAAGCGGCAGCGGCAGTCGCTATTTGCCCCACCTCCATTCATCATTAGTTGAGCTGATATGAAATAACGATTGCAAAACAGTTTTCTGTTGATGATGCCATCAATGACGGTTCTGAATCCGATAACGAATAACGCAGGCAGAACACGTGATTCATCGCAACGAAGAAAGAGAAACAAAATTCAAATGCAATATATTGATAATGGTACAGATCTGAACGGTTGTACTTGTAATTTGTTCGATTAATTGTTCAAATCATGACAGGTAATTTCAATTCCATAATTTTGTATAAAACTCAACGTTTTTGCATTACCTTCTGATGTGTTTGGTTTGTTAGACAAGTAACAGGCAGGTTGTCGACTTTACGGTTAAACAGATCAGGAAGGATTTGGAATCATGTGGGCAGCCTAATAATCAGGTGCAGCAGTTTAGTTGGAGGGGCTTAGCGATTCCGAAGGTCAATACTTTCGTTTGGCGGGCAATGAATGGAAGTATACCGACGGCTGTTGCGTTTGGCGGGCTATGCTGATAGTGTGACAACCCGAACTTTCAAGGTCTGTAACGCTATATCATACGATCTTTACTTCTCGTTATTTCTTCCCTTTGTGTTAAAACGTCCTGCTCAAGTGATATTTCCGTTACCCCTAAACGTATGATAATTTGGTTTAATAACGTGTAGACATTTGTTGGGCCACATGTGTTATAGGCAACATACTCACACTCTAAATCATACACTGTTTTGGCCCACATTATCATACCCGAGCCCGGTTCCCTTGTATCCAAAGAATAAGTGGGATCGGCCCACATAACTTAGGATATTAGTATTATAATTAGATTATACGTAATCCCTACATTCCCTATGATCACTATCTAACAAACCCTACTACCCCTCCTTGTTACGATTGGCAACAGAAGGCAGCCCCCTCCATTTGTGCGACATCATATCATTAAATCAAGAAACTGGTTAGTTAATCTCATATTGTGCTTGTTACTATTTGATTGTTCTTGTAAGTGTTGATGATTAGCGTAAATATTAATGCAAGATGAGTATGCGTGACTTGTGATAGTTATGTTACACGAATATATTATCGGCTAGATAATTATCTTGTTTGTTATGCATGAACTCGGTTAGTATCTTCTTGTGTTGTTTATCTTGTTGATCGAATTGATTATGGTGTTATTTAGATTTAACCTGTGTGCAACATAACATGTATATAATATGATCAAGAACTAGGAGCATGAATTAATCGTAACAGTGTGCTTAATTAAGTATATAAGTAGGGTAACATGGTTAGGCTGGGTATGCTTGTAATTATGATTTAATAGTAATGGTTTCGTATATTAGCAGGGTTATAGGTAGGATGTGATAATATATTGATTGATTTTTATGAACCTGGATATTATGACAAATATTGGTAGAGAAAGAAGAATTAAATCAGTGTATGAATGCTTGGATTGGTCGGGTAAACAGGGATGACACATGTTGACATTGGGCCGAAGGGTCTTTGATGATTTAATTGTAATTGGGTCTTTAAAATGCACAGTTGGGTAGTGGGTTTAAATCAACATCAGAAATCCATCTGGATTGTCACTTGATATGTTTTATGTGGGGGATCGCACAACATTATTAGTGGACCGATTATTTGGGATGTAATCAATTATTGCATATGAAGGTTATGATTAATGATTTGATCATGTGACCCTAAATGGGTGGTGCACATGTCACAATGGATCTCACATGAAATCTGTTATACCCCACAAACATGTAAGTTTATTATATGCTTTCTGTACAAAGGATTAGTGTGGCACATGTATTTAGGCTGTAAAGGAATGAACTAACAAAACAAATTTATAACTTGATTGGGCCGTAAATGAATAACAAGAGTATATGGTTAAGAACTTGTTATGATGTATTGGTTATATGAGCTGAGTAATTGGGCCATTCGGATTAATTGGCTGGGCTTAATGGGCTAACCACATGTGTATGTGTATTTGCAAGCGATATGTTTTATGGTTTGTGCATATGACGTGTGAACTTATGACATGAAAGTGTATGGAAAATATACGATCACCTCGATACTTGTATAACGTATGTGATATGCATGGGTATGATATGTGCATGTTGACTGAAAACTATGTGATCAATGCCTGTACAATGATAGCAAATCAAAGGTGAGTTCATTGCTCTTTCTCAAGCATGGATCCCAGGGAAGGGATAACGGGTAACGTTCCGAGGAGGAATGCATGTGTAATGGGATGTTGGTTATCGTACTCAGTTTTCTATCATTGTAAGACCACAATATCTATCGGCACGTTGCTTGTAGGGCAACGGGGGTTATTAGTTGATAGCGCTATTAGGTTTGGCACCCTCACGACGTTCGAGGAGAACGGGCGTGAACTAATTACCTTAAAACATGACCAATGCTTTGATAGAGGCATTGGGGTTGGCAATCACATATCTTATGACCATTCGGTAATCGAGTAATAACAACATCGAAACATCAAATCATCAAAACTACGAAACAACATATCATCTTGTTAACTGTTTACACATATGACTGGCAACTAACTCGGTAAACAAAACTTTGAACTCACCAGCGTAGTCTGACACACTTGTTTGCATGCTTGTAGGTCGTTAGCTCAGGTACTTGGGAACTTGCTATCTGGAGCAGCTGGAGTGGGCATGGTCATGACAAAGCGTTTTATTTCAATACTTTATGATACATTGTTGGGTTTTCAAACTACTTACTTTTGCTTCCGCTGATTACTTGGTTTTATTTAAAACTTACAAACAGTATTTCCTTTACCAACAAGTACTTCATTATTTTATCGAATGTGTTTGATATGATTAGTGGCTCTTTGTTGGATCGTTGCACCTCCAATAGGGACATACCCTAGGTGGGAATTTGGGGGTGTGACAGTTTGGTATCAGAGCCACTGGTTATAGTGAACTTGGTTTTAAAAACGTTTTTATAAAACCAGACTATAACCGAACAGTTCTGACAACAAAGAATACGACCATGACACTCAGCTCCAGATTGCAAGGTTTGTCTCTCATGTACTCATTGTACTGCGTAACTAGTGAACACTTACATATGATATTACATGTGATTCCACGTTTAACACAACAGTATGAATTTACGTATTACTTGCACATGTTATGTGACTGATAGGGTGGTATTTCCCTAAACATTCGTGACTCGCGTTTTGTGATACTCTTTGTATGCTACTAGAGTTTGAGGAACCATTCGACATGAGTTAGGATGAGCTGAGATGAGCATGCAAATCACAATATTATTGTGGGTGCACACATAATAATAATGTGGGATGCATGTGAGTCCCAGTGAGGCTTAACAAGTGAAGAAGGGGTTCCGCTCTGTTATTTGATCAGTGTGAAACGTAACAAATTTATAGGAGTCATAACAGTGATCGTCTTCTACTCGAATGTGACCTTTTCACCTCTCTCTGATTCCTTTCGAATCTCGATGCCATCGAGTATTACCTGAACACCCATCTGAACGCCTGGCGAACTGTGTAGAATGTTAGGTTCTTGTACGAACATCCCTGAGTTGGATGTTGCAGCGTCGAATGATTGGTCGATACCTTCTCACTCCTTTTCATTGGTTGGAACTCTGTGTATTGACGCCTTAGATTCTGTAAGTGCGATCGTTTCTGCAACACCCTAGCAACGTACTGTGTATTACCCGACCGCAAGAACGATGGACAAGAGGATGAGCATAGTACTTTACCAGCTTCGGTAATTGGACGACCCTGACTATCAGTAACGAACATCAGCAATTTGACGCCAAACGAATCCTAAAACCTAGTCAACAACTTATGGGAGCCGACTTTTACGAATCAATCAGGACATAAACGATGACAATTGGC
This sequence comes from Helianthus tuberosus, assembly GCA_030545235.1. Lineage (NCBI taxonomy): Eukaryota > Viridiplantae > Streptophyta > Magnoliopsida > Asterales > Asteraceae > Helianthus > Helianthus tuberosus. The sequence continues at coordinate 11,854,782 of CM060394.1, forward strand.
CATGATGTGGAATGTGTAACTGCCAGCACAATGAGTAGTGCCTTGGAACGTGGCACGGAATGTGAAGAGATGGACATTGTTGGTGAAAGATCGCGGGACTTCATTTCGAGCAACAGCACTAGAAGCAACAGTCACAATGACAGCAAGGTACTCGCAAATCATGACTTTCGGTATGGAAATGATAGTGGCTTCAACAGGGAATGGCCGATGTTAAGGCAAGACGCCAACGACTCAGGGAGCAATGATAGTTTCGGGAATTCTAGTAGCAGTAGCAACAACACTGGATATGGTACTCGCGAAGGACCACTTAGAATTGACGTGGGCAACGCCAGGGTTATAACAACATGGTGGCCTACACGTTCTTAGTAACTAATCGCTTCGTCACTGCTTTGCTTAACCCTGAAGCTTCTTGAAACCGAACCTGCTGTGGAATCGGCAGATGGCAAGTTAGATGAAACTGCATATGTTAGTTGGAATGCAAACTCGACCTTGTGGGACAGGTATGCGACACCGATCTTCTTTCTGCTATCCTTGATGGCTACAATGCAGTAGTTAGTGTGGACTGGTTATCCAGAACTCGCGCGAGTGAACCCAGTGTGGAGAAAATTTTGTGTGGTGAGTTGTTATTGGTTCTAAGGCGTTAGACTGGTGCAAGGGCTAGCACCATTTTGGCTATGAGGGCCCAGAAGCCTCTACGGAGGGATGCCCCGCTATATTAGCAACCGTTTCTGATGATAAGGCTAAGGAAAATAGGATCGGGGATCCACCAATTGTTGTGACTCATCTCAGTGTGTTATTCGAGGAACTTTCAGGTTTACTACCACAACTGTTAGTCGGGATCTCAGTTGATCTCACGGCAGAGGCAGCTCCGAGTACTCGTACTCTTACCGTCTTGCACCGGGAGGGTTGCAAGAACTGTATAAGCTACTACGAGAACTGTTGGACAGGAACCTAGTTTTTGCTTTGGGGAGCCCCAGTTTCATACGTGAAGATAAGCCTTTTTTTGCGGGTACTGACTATCGAGAACTCATCAAGGCGACAGTTGGGAACTGTTTGCCTCGACCATGTATTGACAACCTGTCGACTAGTTGTAAGGGACGAACTTTCATTCAAGGATTGATATACAAGCAAACTATTAGCAGATGCAGGTCCAAGGGGAGAATGTTCTTAAAGTGGCTTATCAGACGCAATTCGGCCATACGACTTTGTATTCCATGATCATTGGGGTAATTAGCACACAAGCAGCTTTATAGACCACGTGAACCGACCATGCTATGGGGTGACGTTTTCAATCCCTTCCAGGAGAAAAGAGCATCATGGACAACTTTGTATCTTATTTGAGAGCTCCTGAGGGAGGAGCCACACCGCGCGAAGTCTTAATAAATGTAACTTCTGAATACGAGAGGTAACCTTTTTGGGTCATATAAACAACGAAGTGGAAATACACGTGGATCCCGCTATTATCCATTCTGTAGAAACTGATCAACACCAAAGATCCCTTTAGGGATACGGCGAATCCTTGGTTTCACAAGATACTATCGCAGATTCAACACAGAATTTTCAAAGATTGCGCGACTCTAACCTCTTTAACACAGCTGTGTGATGTATATCCGTGGGAGACGGAACATGAGAATGTCTCTTCAGCTTTTGAAACTCAACTCTACAATGCCCTGAGTATTATCTTTACCCGAGGGTACGGGTGATCTGGTGGTATACCATGATGGTCCGAATTAGAGTCTCAGTTACACACCGATGCAACACGAAAGGGGGACGGTTTACGTAGTGGATTTACAGGAAGAATTGCACGAGTCATAACCCGCGGTAGAAGCCATGGTCCTTGGAAATAAGATGGAGGCATTACTTGGAAGGTACCAATTGCACCATTTGGACCGATCACAAGGGCCTCTTGTGTACCTTGTTTTGAGAGAACTAATTATGAGATGGTATCGCTGGATGAAACTCTCGAGCGAACACGACTATGGAACCTAAACGCGTATGAGCTTGCAACTCACCATCGACTCTAGCCTACCCGATCAGATTCGCCCAGTTCACATCGAAGCACTAAAGGAAGAGAATTGACAAGTTGGGTCCATGCGGGGCATGGAGGAGCAACTGTTGGCAAATCGGACGATGTTCGCTACTTCATGGAACGAATATGGATCCCATCATGTGGTAACCGTAGGGAATTTGTGTTGAGCAAAGCATCCCAGCCTCGACATTCTAGTCGTCTGGGTTTTGATGAGAGATATTACGACCTATAGATCTTGCATTGTTGATCGGGCATGGAGGCCAACCTAGCGAAGTATGTGTACAACGTTTGACTTGTGGGAAAGTCAGGGTGGAGTATCAGCAACCGGCAATGCCCATAGGGAAAATGAGAACAGACTACCATGGATTTTGTCGCTAGTCTACCTACAACTCGAAACGGAAACAATATCACCTGGGTGATCGGTGATTGTCCCACATAACCAACACACTTTCTTACAATTAAGAAAACTGACGAGTCTTCACAGTTGTGAACGTCCCTCTGAGAGAGGCGGCTTTTAGGCATGAGGCGCCAACTCCTGTTACCTTTGAACTTGATCTATGCATGATTTATGTCGGGCAATACAACACCCTTGGCTTACGTCAGGACCAGAGCATTACTTATCGCCGTTGGGCAACGACCAGAGAAAACAAGCTCTCCTGGCACTCCAAGACATGCTGCGAGCATGTGTGTGACTGGCTTGGGTGCACATTGGAAGGACTTTTACTTGTGGTTGAGTACTACTGCGGCAGTTATCATCCTGGTAACCAAACAACTCTGTTGAGGCATTACATAGACAATAATGCCAACCTTCTTGTTAGACTGAGATGAGGACTGGTACTCGAAACTCTTGGAAAGGTTGTTTGGATTGGGGGTCGATTGGCGGCAATGCGTGACCATCAGGAAAGCTTATAACTTGAGAAAACGCTGGAAGATCGCTGTAGGCGATCGTATCGTGTTGAAAGCCTTACCCTGGGAGGGAGTGGGATGATGGGGAAGCATGGCAAGCTTAATTAACGTCACGAAGGACCATTCAATGGTCTGGGAAGAATCGGTAGCGTAGCCTGCAAACTCGAGCTACCTGACGAATTAGATAACGTACACGATGTCCTTTATGTCTCGAACCTAATGAAGCGTCTGGTTGACGCAACACTTGTGATACCTTGTTGAGAAACCCACTGCTAACACAGTCAAATTTCAATCGTGAGAGTCTGTTAGAACTCAAGACGTGGACCGAAGTTCCTGTGAGAACGCAAAGATCAGGTGAAGCTCTGTTATCCCCGATTGTTCAAAAGGTGGGATCAACTTTTGATATTATTGGCGAATTTCGGGACGAAATTCCCTTTCAAGTTAGGGATGATGTGGCACCCGAGGAAAATCCACAGTCATCCTAATCTAACACTTTGTCGCTTCGTGTTGGTTTTGGTTTACTTATCAAATTTCGGGACGAAATTTCTTTCAAGTTGGGGATGATGTGACAACCCGAACTTTCAAGGTCTGTAACACTATATCATACGATCTTTACTTCTCGTTATTTCTTCCCTTTGTGTTAAAACGTCCTGCTCAAGTAATATTTCCGTTACCCCTAAACGTATGATAATTTGGTTTAATAACGTGTAGACATTTGTTGGGCCACATGTGTTATAGGCAACATACTCACACTCTAAATCATACACTGTTTTGGCCCACATTATCATACCCGAGCCCGGTTCCCTTGTATCCAAAGAATAAGTGGGATCGGCCCACATAACTTAGGATATTAGTATTATAATTAGATTATACGTAATCCCTACATTCCCTATGATCACTATCTAACAAACCCTACTACCCCTCCTTGTTACGATTGGCAACAGAAGGCAGCCCCCTCCATTTGTGCGACATCATATCATTAAATCAAGAAACTGGTTAGTTAATCTCATATTGTGCTTGTTACTATTTGATTGTTCTTGTAAGTGTTGATGATTAGCGTAAATATTAATGCAAGATGAGTATGCGTGACTTGTGATAGTTATGTTACACGAATATATTATCGGCTAGATAATTATCTTGTTTGTTATGCATGAACTCGGTTAGTATCTTCTTGTGTTGTTTATCTTGTTGATCGAATTGATTATGGTGTTATTTAGATTTAACCTGTGTGCAACATAACATGTATATAAAATGATCAAGAACTAGGAGCATGAATTAATCGTAACAGTGTGCTTAATTAAGTATATAAGTAGGGTAACATGGTTAGGCTGGGTATGCTTGTAATTATGATTTAATAGTAATGGTTTCGTATGTTAGCAGGGTTATAGGTAGGATGTGATAATATATTGATTGATTTTTATGAACCTGGATATTGTGACAAATATTGGTAGAGAAAGAAGAATTAAATCAGTGTATGAATGCTTGGATTGGTCGGGTAAACAGGGATGACACATGTTGACATTGGGCCGAGGGGTCTTTGATGATTTAATTGTAATTGGGTCTTTAAAATGCACAGTTGGGTAGTGGGTTTAAATCAACATCAGGAATCCATCTGGATTGTCACTTGATATGTTTTATGTGGGGGATTGCACAACATTATTAGTGGACCGATTATTTGGGATGTAATCAATTATTGCATATGAAGGTTATGATTAATGATTTGATCATGTGACCCTAAATGGGTGGTGCACATGTCACAATGGATCTCACATGAAATCTGTTATACCCCACAAACATGTAAGTTTATTATATGCTTTCTGTACAAAGGATTAGTGTGGCACATGTATTTAGGCTGTAAAGGAATGAACTAACAAAACAAATTTATAACTTGATTGGGCCGTAAATGAATAACAAGAGTATATGGTTAAGAACTTCTTATGATGTATTGGTTATATGAGCTGAGTAATTGGGCCATTCGGATTAATTGGCTGGGCTTAATGGGCTAACCACATGTGTATGTGTATTTGCAAGCGATATGTTTTATGGTTTGTGCATATGACGTGTGAACTTATGACATGAAAGTGTATGGAAAATATACGATCACCTCGATACTTGTATAACGTATGTGATATGCATGGGTATGATATGTGCATGTTGACTGAAAACTATGTGATCAATGCCTGTACAATACTGATGGTTACCAAACACTCTTTTAGGTCGTGAATATTGAACTGTTAAACGTGTAATTTATCTTACCGAGCAAATCAAAGGTGAGTTCATTGCTCTTTCTCAAGCATGGATCCCAGGGAAGGGATAACGGGTAACGTTCCAAGGAGGAATGCATGTGTAATGGGATGTTGGTTATCGTACTCAGTTTTCTATCATTGTAAGACCACAATATCTACCGGCACGTTGCTTGTAGGGCAACGGGGGTTATTAGTTGATAGCGCTATTAGGTTTGGCACCCTCACGACGTTCGAGGAGAACGGGCGTGAACTAATTACCTTAAAACATGACCAATGCTTTGATAGAGGCATTGGGGTTGGCAATCACATATCTTATGACCATTCGGTAATCGAGTAATAACAACATCGAAACATCAAATCATCAAAACTACGAAACAACATATCATCTTGTTAACTGTTTACACATATGACTGGCAACTAACTCGGTAAACAAAACTTTGAACTCACCAGCGTAGTCTGACACACTTGTTTGCATGCTTGTAGGTCGTTAGCTGAGGTACTTGGGAACTTGCTATCTGGAGCAGCTGGAGTGGGCATGGTCATGACAAAGCGTTTTATTTCAATACTTTATGATACATTGTTGGGTTTTCAAACTACTTACTATTGCTTCCGCTGATTACTTGGTTTTATTTAAAACTTACAAACAGTATTTCCTTTACCAACAAGTACTTCATTATTTTATCGAATGTGTTTGATATGATTAGTGGCTCTTTGTTGGATCGTTGCACCTCCAATAGGGACATACCCTAGGTGGGAATTTGGGGGTGTGACAGATAGACCTAGGCAAAGATTATATTATTATCCTAGGCCGACTCCTCAAGATGTTCTTCATGAAGAACAAGAGTATGAAATAAATAATTCTTATAATGGAAAAGCTATCTATGAATGGAATCTAGATGGTTATACTGATAGACAAGTTTATATGATGACACATAGGATGTTAATGTATGCCACCATAGCTAAAAATAATCAAAATATACTGATGAAGTAGTCTGTAAAATGATAACTGCAGGTTTTACAGGTCAGTTAAAAGGATGGTGGGATAATTATATAGGTGATAAACAAGAACAAATTTATAAACATCATAGGTTAACAGATGATAAACAAATTTCTGATGCTGTTTACACTTTAATTATAACTATTATAGAACATTTTACGGGAAGATGGTCTGATAATTCTGAAACCATTAGAACTTTTTTAAATGGTCTTAAATATCATACTTTAACTTCATTTAGATGGTATAAAGATGTATTTTTAAGTAGAGTTTATGAACTCCCAGAAAATAATAGTTCTCATTGGAAGTCCAAATTCATTGATGGTCTTCCATCCTTATTTGCTGAAAGAGTAAGGAAAGTCCTAAGGGGTAATAATATTCAAATCCCTTATGATAATTATACTTATGGCAGACTTATAGGAGTTTGTGTTCAAGAAGGTTTAGCTTTATGTAATGAGCTAAAATTAAATCAACAAATTAAAAAACAAAACCAAACAGAGAAAAGACAGTTAGGAAAATTTTGTGAACAATTTGGTATGGATTGCACTAAAGAAAAGGATCATGATAAGCATTACAAAAATTATAAAAAAGCTAGTAGGGAAAAATATTTCCAGAAAAGAAGAGAAAAAAGAGAAAGGAGAAAAACCCAAAGAAAAGAAAAATGGGTTCCTACATGTTATATATGTAAGAAAAAGGGTCATAAGGCTAATGAATGTCGCCAAAGAAAAACTGTAAAAAATAAAATAAATAATCTTGATATTGGTGAAAATGTCAAAAATGAATTAAATAAAATTTTTGATTCAGGATTATAGTACTGAAGAAAGTCCTTATTCTGATAATTGTCAAGAAAATTGTTGTAATAAAATTACCTCTGATAATGATAATGAAATGATATATAAAGTTTTGTCTCAGTTCCAGGATAATGATCTTAATGATAGTGAGATCAATGTTATAGATAGTAATATTTTAGAAAACATTATAAGTAAAATTTAAAATCCTGAAGAAAGGTTAAAAATCCTTCATATGTTATATGTTATGTAATAATGAAGAAACTCAAGAAGTTAAGAAAAATACTCGAATAGAAGAACCTGAGGGTCCCTATTCCATGAAGTATGTTCATAAAGGATGATCTTCAAGTCGGAAGATTTTATTCAATATTTAGAATATTTTACAAGTGCAGAATTTAGAGAGAGAGAAGAGAGGGGCAAAAGATTGCATGCCTCTTCTCAAACCAACTGAACCTATATATAGAAAACTAATACACAAACAACCAAAATACAAAAAGTAAAGTGGACAAAAAAGAAAGAACTACAAAAAAAAATAAAAAAGCAAAAGCAAAAACTTTAAGAAAAGAGACTCTAGAATTGTCTCGGTGCCGTGTATAATGGCCTTGCTTTTCCTCTTTTTCAAAGATGCCCATTATGAGTGGGGCCTTGGTGTCAACTCAATTATTTGTCTTTTTTCTTTTCTTCTTCGGATTCTTTCTTTGGGGTATATTCTTCTACCACCGTTTGAAGGTATGCTTCAAGATCTTCTATCTGTTGAGACTCTCCTGCTAAACATGAGAATCGGTTCTCATCTTCTTGACTGTTGGATGAGATTGACATTGTTTTGGAGGAGCTTGCTGTGCTTGCTTCAAAGAATCTTTTTAACTCCTTCTTCATTTCTTCTTTGTATAATGAAAGAATTTCAGTCTTTAAGACTTCAGAAACTGCTTGCTTCTCTTGAATCCTTCTTGACATTTGTTCAAAAGGACTTGGCAATTGTCTTTGTTGTCTTTTAACAATTTGAGTTTTATAATATTCAGTCTTGTTAGTAATCAAGTTTATTGTGTCTTGGCCTTCTAATTCTTTTGTGGAGTTATTAACTCTTATCATTTTTGACCATAACTTTGTATAAGAAGTTCTTTTGAGACAAGGAATATTATCTCTCAGGGTATGACCTGTTGTGGGTTTCCATCTCCAAATCCATGGTATGGAGAATTCTATAAAAAGTACATGGAGGCTATTCCCTCAAACCAAGTTTTATTATACTCGGCTTCTATGAGATCCGGAGAGACTGCTACCCATTCTTGGTAAAGACCTTTGAATGGTTCAGGCAGGATCTGAACCGATGGACCATATAAAATGAACCATTTCTGGAACCAACTTGGGATTCCATCTTTATAAATCTTATCACTCACTTTTATGAAACATGAGTATTTTTTACTACGATTTTCAAAACTTTGAATATAATCCCAATAATTGTATTTATAAGTTTGTCTGTTAGAATTTATGAATTCCTTTTCATTCAAAGTACTCAATCCCCATTTTTGAGGAGATAAAAGATGTTTTATAAAAATCTTGCTAAAATTAAATGAACTTTTAATTTTATCTGCTGGATAAAAATGTCTTAATTCAGCAAACTCAGAAACTTGTATAATGCTTTCATAATATTGCCTTGGTTTATAAGAAGTAGCATCATATGATGCTGGTTCTAAATACTTTTGCATTAAACACTAAGGATCATCAAAAAACTTTTTATCTTCTTGGTTTAGAAGAATTATTTTCTTCTGTCTATCGGATATAACCCATGACTCTTCATCATCATCATCTTGTGCTATATGAGCATAAGAGGGAGCCTTTGAGTCCTGTTCTTGGGCTTTTATAATAACCTGTTCTTCTTCTTGGGCTTTTATAATAGCCATGATCTTTTCATATGATGGATCATTGGGACTTATTTGAATTCCCATATTATTATTCGAACTATTAAAAGCAATATCTGAGGCTATGAGCCTTCTGCTTCCTTGTTGGACCAATACTAAATCTTGGCCTCTTCCTCTTCCCCTGCCTCTTCCCCTATAATTGGGAAAAGGTTGTTTTCCTCTATTATGAGGAATCATACCTGAAAATAATAAAAATCAAGCTGATGAGATTATTTTCTCCTTTTCCTCAAGAACCCTTATTTTACTCTTGAGATCATTTAAAATAATATACTCCTCTGAAAGCTCTTTAAGCCTCTCAGGATTACTATAATCATTTATTAGGTTATAAATCCTTATAATCGATATTCTTTTCAAGATATTATAATCATCTTTTTCAATCTGAATATTATTTAAAACTATTTTCAGAGGTCCTTTGGCCTTTGTCATTAAAACACCTGCAAATTAAACAGAAGATATTATCTTCAAATATTCTCTAGTCAAAGAATCTGGAAGACTATTTTCTTCTCCTTTTTTATATTGTATTTCAAAATCAAAAGGAGCTAATTGAGATTGCCATCTAGCAAACATTTGTTTTGAAACATCATGTTTAAAATCTTTTTGAAACATGAATTTAGCTGCTTGACAATCAGTTTTTTATTATAAACTTTTGGTTATATAAATCATCTTGAAACTTTAAAACACATTTTAATATTGCTTAAATTTCTTTTGCAATAGTAGCATATTTCTTCTGGCTTTCAAGCCATTTTCCAGAATGAAATCTAACATGATATTCTTGTTTTGTTTGAGGAGAAATTTATTTTAATATTCCCCCATAACCTGTTTCTGAGGCATCTGTTTCTATAATTTTTTCCCAATTTGGATTAGCAATAGTCATGCAAGGAAGACCTAAAACTTTCTTTTTTAGGTGGTGGTGTGAAGGGGATGGTGGTGATGATTGTGGCAGTGATGTTGGTGGAGGTAGAGTTGAAGGGGATGGCGGCGGTTGTGGTGGGGAGTGAAGGTGGAGGTGAAGGGTATGGCGGCGGTGGTGGAGGTGAAGGGTATGGCGGCGGTGGTGGTGCATCTCCTCCGGAAAACCTGCACTCTCTCTTCCTCCCTCACTCTCACTCTCTCGCTCTCTTCTCTCTCCATCTGTAATTTACTCAGGTTTTAATATATAATAGATATTTTGATTTTCAGATTTTTTTTAAATAATAGAGATAAAAAGACTATTATACCCTCATGTGCCTTGCACATGATCAGTTTTAACCAAAAAATCTAACTGGGTTTGGCCTAAAGGACATAACGTGCAAGATTTGCAAACATTAAGGACAAAACTCATCAATTTTAAAGACAAAGGACAGCGCCTGCAATTTGGGACATACATAAAGGACAAAACTTTTAATTTACTCTTATTTTTTTTACAGCCTGGGTATGATTTTCATCCCAAGGCTTTGGATTCTTTTTTAATCTATCATAAAGGATAGAAGAATCTTTAGCTAAATCATGGTAATAAGGAGCTATATAATTTATACTTCCTAAAAACCTTTGAAGTTGAGTTTTATCAGTAATTTTATCAGGGAATTTAGAAGCAAATTCTATACTTCTATTAATAGGAATTATTTTCCCTTTTTCTATTATATGACCTAAAAATCTGATACTTGTTTGAAATAGCATCATCTTTGGACTAGAAATAACTAAACCATTTTTTATAATAATGGTTTTAAATATCTCAAGGTGCTTAAAATGAGTTTCAATATCCTTTGAAAATATTAGGATATCATCTATATAAACAATTATAAAATTTGAAAAAGGAATGAATATTTCATCCATGATTTTTTGAAATTCTGAAGGGGCATTCTTCAGACCAAAAGGCATAACATTCCATTCATATTGCCCAAAAGGAACATTAAAAGCCGTTTTATATCTGTCTTTTTTATCAATTTGAATCTGCCAATATCCAGATTTTAAATCGAATTTTGAAAATATTAAAGCATCATATAATCTATCTAATAAATCCTTTTTATTAGGAATGGGATATCTTATCCCTTTCAAAACTTTATTCAGAGGTTTATAGTTTATAGCTAATCTTGGAACACCTCTTTCAATTTCAGAATGTTTATTGACATAAAAAGCGGTACATGACCATGGGGACTTTGAAGGACATATTAATCCTTTTTGATGGAGTGATTCAATTTCTTTCTTACATAACTCCAAATATTCAGAATTCATCTGACAAGGTCTTGCCTTAGTTGGAATATTACTTTCTATAAGATTATCCTCATAAGGAAGTGTTGATGCATAATGTCTAAAGCCAACGTCTTAAGTCTAGGGGTCTGAAATGTCAAGATTGAATAGTATAGGGGCTAAATTGTAAAGTTTATTTGTGAATGTTGTAGGTTCGCTTGAACTGAATATGTCAGTTTCAAGCGAACTAGGTTGAAGTCAGTTCGCTTGAAACCGGCATGTTAGTTTCAAGCGAACCAGGTTGCCCTATATATAGGGTTGTAGGTTTCTCATTCCGTATCAGTTCTGTCACGTCTGTACCGAAGTGCTGTCGGATTTTTCTTGATTATATTGAATGAGAAATCAGTATTAAAGTGATATTGCTCTGTTTCTACTCATTTCTTATTGATTCAAAGCAGTTTGTTTGTTTCCGCCACTCAAACTGTTGTGTATTAACTCAAATTGACTCATTCGGTCGTCTAAAACGATCCTACAATTGGTATCAGAGCCAGTTATGAGTAAATACACCTGAATCAATTGATTTCTCTACACAAATTCTGATTTCTGGACTTTTACACGGACAAAATGGACTTAATTTTTGACAGTGTGTGTAAAATTGAGTTTTAACAAATCCTTGAGAATATCAGCTTAAAATTCAATCAAAATCGGCTAAAAATGGACTGAAAACTGTTGTTCGCTTGAAACTGTTCAGGTAGCATTCGCTTGAAAGTGTATCTTTTGAAGCGAATCAGTGTCATTCGCTTGAAAATTATGGTTTTCTGAAGCGAAACAAGCTTTTCGCTTGAAATTCATGTGTCTCGCTTGAAGTGGTAGTATATATTTCAAGCGAATTGACAAGTTCGCTTGAAATTGATTGATCGCTTGAAAGTTATAACAGTTTCGCTTAAAGGGTTCGCTTGAGTGTGTTGTATCACTTAAAAAGTCCAAGGTGTTCGTGTTTTCGTTCAATAATCTGATTTTGTGAAAAGTGTGAAAGATAAAAGCTATCTGGTAATTCTAATAAAATGGAAAATCAAGATTTTTTCAACCTTTTCGCCGGCAGTGGTTTGGCAACCGGACAAACTTCGGGTAGTCTTGTGCAAAACGTCAACATGGAAAACGAGATGGGGACTATGCAAAAGCCACCGAAGCTTATGAGTTTGGATGAATATGCGGGATGGTCCGGACGTTTCAAAAATTGGGTGCAAGCCAATCACTTCGAATGTTGGATGAAAATATAGGCAAAATATGTACCACCCGTTAATGGTATGGGATTGGAAAAGGGCATCGGGAGTTTGACAGAATCCGAACAGATTGATTTTAAAGCTGAAAAGAAGATGGTGAGCATTCTGCAACAGGCTATCAAGGAAGATATTCTTGTTTTATTGCAACATGAAGATAATTCTCAGTCAATGTGGCAAGCTTTGAAGCTAAAATTTCAAGGCAGTGTGTCAATAATTAAAAGCAAAAAGGCCTTAATCAAGAAGGAATTTGATATTTTTACTAGGATTAAAGGCGAGACAACAAAGCAGTTAATCGAACGATATTGTCATCTTGTAGTTGAAATGAAGCGTTTAGAAATTACAAAAACAAATGAAGAATGGATAGATAAATTGTGTGATGCACTTCCGTATGATGAGTGGGGCACTTATCTAATGATGCTGAAGAATAATTCTGATTTTGTGAATCTAAACCTTAGCTCATTCATCGAAAAGATTGAAGCCCATGAGCTGGAATTGTTGAAAATCAAGAAAATAAACTCAGCAAGTGTGCAGCAAGATGTGTCATTGTATTACAAAGGCAATCCTTCAGTTTCAACCAATCAAAGTCAAAAAATACAGACAGGATTCATTGCTGATAACAACTCAAGTGTCTCTTCAAACACTCCTCAATCTGGAAATTCTTCACCATTTGCGAACTTTGAACCAAATGTCAAAGCTCAGGAACAGTCTTCACCTCAAAGCTCAACAGGATCAAATCATCAGGCGTATGTTTCTGGGGTTCAGTGCAGTACTGCGGTAAACATAAAAAATGGAAATGAGATCACAGAAACAGCCGCAAAACAGCACATAGCAATGCTTGCTTCCGTTCTTGAGGCTTATGAGGGCTTAGTAGCAGGGAGAATTGGTAATCCTGACATGACGAAGGAGGATTACGACCAAATTGATCCCGAAGAACTTGAATTGATTGACATCAAGTGGTGTATGGCAAGTTTGGTGCATATGGCTCAACGTTTCATGGAAATTACAGGCCGGAATAGTTTATCAGGTCCTGATCAGAAGTTAGGGTTCGATAAGTCGAAAGTTACTTGTTTTAAATGTAAAGAACGTGGTCACTTCAAACGAGAATGTCCCAATCGTGAAGTAAATAATCATCAAAACCCGTTCACCAGCGACTACTACAGGCAAGCGATCTATCACCGACCAAATCAACAGCCGTCTATTCAAAGACCACAAATTGAGAATAAACCAGAAAAAGCACTGATCATGAATCAAGACGATGAGAAGGTAGCTACAGGTTTCAGCTGGGATAAATATATTTCCTGGTAGCGATGGACAGGCAATGATGGCCGAAGTTTTTGAAATTCCTGAGCTAGTGTCTGAATCGGAAAAAGTTACTGAAGATGTTTCTGTAGTTGTTGAAGAGGTTTCTACTGAAAAAGCAGATAATTTTGAAGAAATAGCTGCTGAAGTGTATTATTACCAGTCTGAGCATGAAGTTTTGGGAAGTTTAATGAAATCTATATTGTCTCCTGATATTTCTGAATCTTTTGCAGGTTACTTTGAAGAACCAAGGACCGGATCATGTCCAAGGTTTGAAGAAAAGAAAGAAATCATTGAAGAGTTTATAGATGTGTCGAAAGAAATGACTGGAGAAGCTTTGAAGGACATAGCTGATAAAGCTCTCATGGGGAAGCTACGAGAGGGGCTGCCCAAGTCTATATTGTCAAAGTGGATAATGGATAGTGTTGCTTCTAGACATATGACTGGGACGCTTGCTCTGCTCTATGATGTCAAATCCATAAACGGAAGTTATGTGGGATTCGCTGGGAATCAAGGTGGTAGAATTGTTGGTCAAGGAACGCTGTCAAATGGCGTGATTTCATTTGACAAAGTGAACTACATAGTGGAGTTAACAAACAATTTACTCAGTATTTCACAAATCTGTGATAAAGATTTTAGTGTACATTTTACAAAAACTGAATGTGTGGTGTTGAAACCAGGGTTTAAAATCCCTGATGAGATGGTGTTGTTGCGTGCTCCGCGGGAGAATGATCTTTATTATCTAGATATGAACGTCGCAACGCCAACATCTCATCAAAAACAGTGTTTTGTGTCTAAAACTAAAGCGACAGAAAAGGATTCGATTATGTGGCATCGTAAGATGGGCCACATTCATGTTCGCAAAATGAACTTTTTGGTACATAATGATTTAGTTGAGGGTGTAAACTTGAAAATTTTCACTTAAATGATGATTGTGTAGCGTGTAAGAAAGGAAAGCAAATTCAGAAATCACATCCTTTGAAGATCATGAACACGATCAGGTTACCTCTTGAGAGATTGCACATGGATCTCTTCGGGCCTGTCAATGTAAAGAGCATCAGCGGAGATTTATATTGCTTGGTGGTGACTGATGATTTTACGAGATTTTCTTGGGTAGTGTGCTTAGAACGAAAAGATCAAACTTTTGAGTCATTGATGGTGCTCTTCAAGAAGATGGAAACGGTGTATAAACTGCCAATCCGGAGGATTAGGAGTGACAATGGAACGGAATTCAAGAACAATAAGATGTACGAGTTCTGCAATGAGAAGGGAATTCTTCATGAATTCAGTGCGCCGTATACACCACAGCAGAATGGCGTAGCTGAACGAAAGAATCGGACCCTGATTGAGACAGCACGTACAATGTTAGCCGATTCCAAGCTGCCAATCTTTTTCTGGAGTGAAGCAGTATCAGCAGCTTGTTACACATTGAATAGAGTTCTCACTGTCAAGAAGTATAAAAAGACTTGTTTTGAATTGTTGCATCGTTACAAGCCGAATCTTGAGTTCTTGGAGCCATTCGGATCTCCTTGTACTTTTATTGATGAAAACGGCAAATTTGGCGCTAAAGCAAATGAGGGTTTCTTTGTGGGTTACGCTAGTCCACTCAAGAGGGTGTTCGTACCATGCCTGGGAAAGGTGATTCAAGTTCAACACGTGGATTGTCAGAAGCACACACCATCACTACAACTTCCCGGACAAAGATTCCTGTTCGACTACGATAAGCTCTGGGAGTCGTTTCATCTGCCGGTCGAGCCAAGTGATGAGGAACTAGCTCTTATGTACTTGTATCAGCAAAATATGTTAGAGGAGCAAAAGTCTAGACCGCTAGAAGTTTCTCAACCCACCGTGGGTACTCACGATGATGAAGCAGGACCGAGTGGAACAGTTCACGAACCACCAGAGGAACCAGCTCCATCGTTTGATGAATCTGACGACTCAGAAGTGGAACCCGCTCCGACTTTTGACGAGGATCCAACGGAAGCTGAGGATCAAACCGTTGATCTTGATATATCAGGTTTGGAATCGGAAGTAAATGTGCCTGACAATGCTATGCCACGAACGTTGTCTTATCATACCTCAGAACAGATTATTGGTGACCTGCAAAGTGGCGTTAAAACGAGAGATCAGATTAACAGAGCACTTACTTGTTTTTATTCATCTGTTGCTTCGTTACAGGAGGAATTTTCTCTTAAATGTTTTATTTCACAGATAGAACCCAGAACGTACAAGGAAGCTTTGACTGAAGAGAGCTGGGTTAGTGCTATGCAGGAGGAACTACAGCAATTTGAAAAGCTGGGAGTCTGGAGACTTGTAGATCTTCCTGACAATCAAAAGTTGATCAAGACGAAATGGGTGTTTAAATGCAAACGAGATGATAGAGGCGTAATTGTGAGGAACAAAGCACGACTAGTGGTACAGGGTTTTAGCCAGCAGGAGGGGATTGATTTTACTGAAGTGTATGCTCCTGTAGCTAGGCTCGAAGCTATCAGAATCTTCCTAGCATTTGCTTCATGGAAGGGATTTAAAGTGTACTAGCTGGATGTAAAATCTGCATTTCTGTACGGAAAGATTAAAGAAGAGGTGTATGTAGGTCAACCGTCGGGGTTCACCGACCCAATACACAAGAACAAAGTATATCTACTGGATAAAGCATTATACGGTCTTCATCAAGCCCCCAGAGCTTGGTATGAGACGCTTTCCCAGCACTTGCTTGCCAACAGGTTTAGCAGAGGGACGGTGGATAGTACGTTGTTCATCAAAGAAGTTGCAGGACATCTTTTAATTGTGCAAATCTACATCGATGATATCATTTTCGGTTTAACAAATGAAGAATTGTGCAAAGATTTCGAAAGTGTGATGAAAAAGAAGTTCGAGATGAGCTCTACGGGAGAGATGAAATTCTTTCTTGGGTTGCAAGTAGAATAGATGTCAGATGGTACATTCATTCATCAAACGAAGTATGTAAATGACATTCTGGAGAAATTCAACATGGCTGAATCTAGTCCAGCAGCAACACCATTGGCTCAGAATCATGGGATTTGTCCTGACGAGAGTGGAGAGAAGGTTGAAGAGACGTTGTATCGATCAATGATTGGATCCTTGATGTACCTGACTGCTTCTCGACCGGATATCATGTATCCGACATGTTTGTGTGCAAGATATCAGTCAAGCCCACGCCAGTCTCATCTGACGATCGTAAAATGTATCCTACGGTATTTGAAAGGCTGCCCAAGCACCGGCTTGTGGTATCCTAAGTCTGGCGATTTCTCTCTTACAGGTTTTACTGATTCAGATTATGGTAGTTGCAAGCAAAATGCAAAGTCCACCACTGCTGGGTGCCAGTTCTTCGGAACTCGGCTCGTTACCTGGCAGTGCAAGAAACAAACCTCAGTAGCGCTCTCTAGATGCGAGGCGGAATACGTTTCTGCTTCGAGCTGTTGTTCACAGATCCTCTGGATCCAACAGCAGATGCGAGACTTTGGTTTGCAATTCCTGAATACACCGATATTTGTGGACAATGAAGCAGCTATTAACATTACTAAAAACCCGGTTCACCACTCGAAAACTAAACACATTGAAATACGGCATCACTTCATTCGTGATTGCTATGAAAAGAAGTTAATATGTATTCAACACATACACACCGATGAACAGAAAGCTGATTTCTATACAAAACCTTTTGATAGAAAAAGATTTAATTATCTTTTTAAATTAAATGGGATGAAAAATTTGTTTTCTGGGAGGGTAATCGAGTGTGAAGCCGAGGAGGAGGGCGATCTGATGTGATCCACGTTAAACGTTGTCAAGTTTTTGTTTTGTACAGTTTATTTCTGCTTTCGATAAAAACAAAACAGAAAAATATGTTCTTGTTTTTAGGGGGAGATAGTCGCAGAAAAATACAAAAACATGATAAATTTTCAAAATACAAAAACAATAGAAAATGTGAAAAATGAGTTTGTGTATAATAGGAGAAATGATAGTGTATCAGCAAGACAGACAAAGTATGCTAAAGATATGAAATGAGTAATATGCGTTAAACAATCTCGCTGATGATGTACCGATAGGTTTTCACAAAATTAGTATATTTGTTTGGGATATAAACATAAAATTCATTTGCTTTTACGTGGGGAACGTCTCCAGGATATATGGGTAACCCCCGAAATCTTGTTTGAAAGGTCCCACTTTCTGAGATATTAGGTCTTTATACTTAGTGATATCTGGGGTATTATCCCGGAACTTCTGCTGTATGAAAATACTGACCTAGTTCCCGGATAATACTTTACGCATTGCTTTAAATATGAAGCCTCCCCTCAGCATAAAAAATGATTAAAACATTGAAAAATGCTAAATCATGTACTGTTGTAAAAGAAGATCCCCAAAGGGGACCCACCAAAAGTCGAAGCCGTCATCTCTTTGCATATCGAAAGATCGACCTGAGCTCTCACGGCCCTCGCATTCACCCTATTACAGATATCATCTAGGTATATTCACCTGTAAGACTGAATATTGGGATCTGGATACGGGAGTATATACTGAGGTGGGACACATGTAAAGGTTTATGTCTTAAAACACTTAATTCATATCCTGAACAGATTGAAAGTTTTGTGAGAATTTAAAAGGATCAGTATATCGACAATCTAAGTGAATTGTTTAAAGCTGAGTATGAAATGAAGCTTAATGGTACTTGTGTTTTGTCAAATGCTGATATGATCTCCTAACACGCTCACAAAAAGATTGTGTGTACAGTTTTCTGTTTATCATATTCAAAATCCAAAAAGATTTTATGTTTTATCTTATTTTCGACAACAAACGTTGGGGATCAGATGATCAAAGACTTGTGTGCTGAACATGTCTGGATATTGAGGGTTGGGTAAGCAGAAAGGTTGATAAAATGATCGGAAAATGTTCTAAAGTTGAAAAGTTCATTAATTTGAACTTAAATCCTTTTCAAGAAGTTAGCATCTTCATAATTTGGCAAGCCAGGGTCATTAACTTGGACTTGGCAGGCTAAACAGTTGATCAAGGTCATTAACTTGGACTTGGTTGACTGAGTGTGTCAGTAAAATTGAAAAATCAAAAGTTAAAATTTTGAAAGGCTTTCGCTTGAAACAACACATAGCTCGCTTCAGAAGGCATTTCGCTTGAACGATGTCCTCTTGAACACTTTCAAGCGAACATGTCTGTATTATAAATAGCTTGTTGTGATTCGCTTGAACATCATTTGTTCTTGTCCGCTTCAAACATCTCAGTGAAGTTTTCAAGCGATCACTCTAGAATCTTGTTTTTGTGCCGTTATTCTGCCTGTTTTTCACCAAATCTGTTATTATTAGTTGGTTAGCTCAACTAATAATATGGTGAATGTAAGTTTTGTCGACGATATTATACTTGTCGGAGTTGTTTATGAACAAAAACATAGTTTTAGGGTTTAAAATTGATAAAAAATGAAAACAAAAGTCATGGGTAGTGTCGGAATTGTTTGTAGATGATGGATTTCATGTTTAATTGTTTAAATTTTGTTGATTTGAATGTTTGTTGGATGAACAAATCTGAAATTGTAGATCTAGGACTGTTGAATGAGAGTTAACAGACAAATTTGATATCCCTGAACTCGGAATCAACAGAACAATATGGATCTGTAACCAATTTGAACATTGGAACAAAAATTTTTGAAAAGTAAAAATTGATCGATTCAAGCGAACTGGGTCTTGGTGATTCGCTTGAAACTGATGTATTTGGGAAAATTTCTTTTCAAGCGAGTAGGACTAATTCGCTTGAAATATTGTTCAATTAATGATTCGCTTGAAAGTTGGTGTGTTAATGTTTCGCTTGAAAATAGAAGACATAACTGTTTCGCTTGAAATGATATGCAAATTTGAAAATGCCAATTGTTCTCATTTGTGTTGTATTTCTGTTTCAGCCAACAAAGCTTCTATTTAATCCGCTCCACAACAGTTGCTGTGAACTAGATGAGGAAGTTGCTCCTAATTTGTCTGAATTCCGTGGAATACTGGAGTTTATGAGAAGATTACCTTTGCAGAAAGCTCTAACAGACAAACTTTTAGTGTTCGAGTCTCATATAAAGCGTTTCTGGAAACATGCTGTTTATGATGAAGCTGGAAAGACTATTAGTTCACTTGTAAAAGTCAATGATGAGAAAAAGAAAATCATTATTACTGAAGCGTATGTTCGAGAAGTAATCAATTTTCCAGATGAAGAAAATTCACCATCGAAATTTCCAGAGAGAATGGTTAAGGGTTGTTTATTGAGGATGGGATACATTGGAGCCTTGAATGCTGCTAATTACTTAAAGTCAAAATTTTCAAAGCCATACAAGTTTCTGATTCATTCTGTACTTCAAGCATTAAGTCATCAGAAAGGGAGTTATGATGCCATGAGAGATTATCACATGAACATGATCGTTGCTCTTATTTTGAACAAGAAATACAATTTCTCTCATATTGTATTCCATTACATGGCAGATGAAGTGAAGTCTAACAGGAGGTCTTGGTTATATCCAAGATTTGTTCAAATGATGATTGATCACGCATATCCAGAGATTGTTCGTGATGAAGTTAATGATCTGAAGATTCTTTCTCACATGGATAATGATTCAGTGAAAGCGTTGACACGTTATCATCCGAATCATCCAGAGCCAACAAAACCAGCTGTATTCTTTGGTGCTGTGCTTGATAGAAATTATCAAGATCCTGATCCGGTTAATCATCAGAACTGGAGGATTGAAGAAGAAATGAAAGAGGCAGCTTATGCTGAGGAACTGGCAACTCTTGAAGCGTTCAAGCCAACGAGAAACGAATGGTTTGTTAAAGAACAAAAGAAGAGAAGCAGAAAGACTACACCTAAAACACAGGAAGGTGAAGGGTCTTCATCACAGCCAAAGAAGAAACGAAAGAAAGTCAAAACGTTATTGGTGGATGAACCTGAAGAAGATGAACCTGTAGTTGAACCTGAACCTGAAGCTGAAGCTGAGACTGTAGCTGAAGCTAATGTTGATATTGATGTTCGTCTATCTCCTGAGTCTCAAAGATTGCTGGATAATTTGAATATTTTCAATCAACAGGAGAAAGAACAGGTTGCAGAAGATATTCAAAGTGATGATGTTGATAAAGATACTACATCTTCTGATGATGATATTGATGAGACAGAACGCTATAAGATCGTTGTATCTGCGGCAAAAGAAAAACAAAAGAAGAAGAAAAGTAAGAAAGATGATGATGACTTGTACATAACATCTCCAGAAGAAGGTTCTGCTCAAACAAGTTCAAAGGTGATAAAGAAAAGAGTTGAGAAGAAAATGCTACAAACTCCACAGAAACCAAAGAAGTTGAAGATTTTGATGCGAATCAAACCTGTTCAAGAAACAAGTAAAACTTCATCACCACCTCACATACCATCACCACCTCACATATCATCACCACCACATACAGAGCCATCTGTTACTATTCCTGAACAAATTTTCCAAACACCACCTTATTCACAACCAATCATTTATACTACACCTAGATCTTCTGGATATAAACCTTTTCCTAGTATTCCGGAGGGTATTGATCTTGGAGAAGTTGGAGGATTTGATTTTGCAACAGATGATCAAATTAAACATGTTGATGAAAAGATTGAAAAAGTGATTGCTGAAAACAAGAAGCTTGTGAAACATGTGAAGAAAGTTAATTCTCAAAATGCAGCTCTTGTGAAGAAAGTTGAAGCTAATGAAGCTGAGATAGATATAATGAAAGTTCAAATTGCAGAGCTTTTGGAAGAAAAGAAGCGTAGAGATGAACATTTGAAGTATTATGAATTAAAGAACAAAGAGCTGGAAGAAGCAAAGTCACAAAAAGAGCACGAAATGTTTATGTTGAACAAAGTGATAGAAAAGTTAATTGGTAAGTCTGTCGAACAACAGTTTGATGAGATTAATATTGAGGAAATACGAGCACAGAAGCAAGCTGCCATTGATGCAGAGATGCTTAAGAAAGGAAAAGAAGCTGAAGGTATTTCTGAAGAAAGAGCTCTTGTGATAGCAGATCCTCAGCCAATTACTTATATTCCTGCTATTCTTGATGCTAGAGAAAGTGATGATGATGAAGAAGATGATGATGAAGAGGATGATGAAGATGAAAAAGTATTTTCAGCCAGTAGTAGTGATGATGATGATGGAAATGATGATGACGACCAAGGTGCTTCTGGTCTTAAAATTTCTGGAAAGAATGTTGATGAAACTGTTGAGGATCTATTGCGCGATGACGCTAATGAGGAACTTACTAGTACAACTGGTGAGGGGGAGAATGTTGATAAGAATATTGAAAGTGTTGAAAAGCTGATTCTTCGTATTGAACCTGATGTTGAAGAGGGTGAAATCAGGCATACATACACATTGGATGAAGTATTGAAGATGATCAATGTGAAAGAAGATGAATTTAATTTTGATTTTGAAGAAGAACTGAATGCTTTTGATATTAATCATCAATCAGAGTACAAGTACACGTATGTTGAGGAAGCAGATCTGTATGATAGAGTTGAGATTGAAGATTGTTCTGAAGATGAGAACGTAACTGAAGATACCTCTCAGTTTCCTACACTTATGGAATTCTTTACTGAAGAGAACAGAGAAGAGTTAAGAAGGAAGGTTTCCGAAGTTCTAAAAGACAAGAATTTTGATGGAACAGTAAAAGATGCTCAAAAAGAAAACAGAAAGAAATGGTTCCGTCAAAGTCATGAGAGGAAGTTTAAAAGACCGTTAAAGTTTTATCAAAGAGATAGAAGCATTTCTATGGGTGATATCATTAGTTGGGGTTATTTGCCTCAAGTTAATGCATATGCTATCAGGAGAGAATGCGGAGTGCAATATTTTGAGAACTTATACGATGTGATGTCCCTTCCATGGTGGGATGTGGATGAATTATCTCAAGTTAAAACTTTGGGTTATCGTGTAACAAAAAATGACATTGTTGTACGGGGTATGATCAGGTTTCAGGCTTTGAAAGAATTCTGTCACTGGAAGCCGCATTATCCTGAAAGAGTGAAGAAGATTGATCCAGTAACTGGAGTTGAAGAAACAATCTTGAATGTTAAGAAACCAAAAACGATGAAGATTATACCAGTGCCAAAAATGGAGCAAGATTTTTACAAAGGATTTTTGGGCTGGGTATACAGTTGTATTACAACAGAGGCTGTGATCACGTATCGAGCTGGGAGCGAGATTAGAACAATTCATGTTTATGACCCGATGTGGTTGTAAACTGCTCAGCCAAAGACATAGAATGTTTATTCATAAACAAGATCTATTTTCAGCCTGAAGACCGAGAGCAAGCAATGCAGTTCCAGAAAGTTGTATCTATTTGTTTTCAGAAAGGCATAAATTCTGAAAATAAATGGAACTCTAAATGGTGGTCGCTTGAGGAGAAGGTTAGAAAGAAAGTTGAAAGAGAACGTAAAGAACTAGAAGCTAACAAATGGAAATGGATGAAAGAGCAGGCTGAAGAGGCTGAGAGGAAGAAGAAAGAGAATGACAAGTTGAGGAATTTGTTGAAGAAAAAGCACAAGCAACGTGAAGAATCTTTCAAGTCGTTGTAAAGATATGAAGACCAAGACTGAAGACTCCGGCTGTATCCAAGGGGGAGTTTGTTGATGCATAATGTCTAAAGCCTACGTCTTAAGTCTAGGGGTCTGAAATGTCAAGATTGAATAGTATAGGGGCTAAATTGTAAAGTTTATTTGTGAATGTTGTAGGTTCGCTTGAACTGAATATGTCAGTTTCAAGCGAACTAGGTTGAAGTCAGTTCGCTTGAAACTGGCATGTTAGTTTCAAGCGAACCAGGTTGCCCTATATATAGGGTTGTAGGTTTCTCATTCCGTATCAGTTCTGTCACGTCTGTACCGAAGTGCTGTCGGATTTTTCTTGATTATATTGAATGAGAAATCAGTATTAAAGTGATATTGCTCTGTTTCTACTCATTTCTTATTGATTCAAAGCAGTTTGTTTGTTTCCGCCACTCAAACTGTTGTGTATTAACTCAAATTGAGTCATTCGGTCGTCAAAAACGATCCTACAGGAAGGGAAACAATATGTTGTTTTCTACTCCAAAAAGCATTAGGATGATCATTACATATTTCTGTATTAAATTGATCTTTTATAGTTTCAATTTTTAAAATCACCTTAGGATTTTTTAATCTTTCTTCAATAGTATGAATATTGATTTCTACTTTAAGAAAATTTATTTGATTAGTCTTAAGTCTTAACCTGAATAAGAAACTCATTCAAAAAATTTTCAAATGGCTGAGTTATAAACTCAAAATATAACTCTTTATTATTATTATTATAAAAAGCTTTGAATCCTTTTTTTATCAACTTCTTTTAAAGGAAATATTTTTGAAAGAAATGGAGTTCCCAATATAACTTCATTTGTTATATTTTTTACAAGAACAAATGATAAACGACTACATTCTCCATTATTACAAATTTTTGCATTCGGGATTTTATATTCAATTCCCATATCTTGCCTATTAGCCGCTTTAAGAATATGAGTTGTTTTCTCAAAATATTTTGTAGGAATTAAACCCTCCCTTAAACAGTTTAAATCTGCTCCTGAATCTATAAGAGCAATACAATCTTTTTTAAAAGTATTTTTTATTAATAAAGTTACTTTAACTAACCATTTTTGAGAAACAAATTTTTCTATTTTATTAATATACTCTTCTCCTTTATTTTTAATAACTAAAGGAGAGAAATTCTTATCATAAGTTCTAGTAGGACTATTAATAGGAGAATGGGGTTTATAAGATGTTTCTCCTATTTCAAAAGATTTATAAAATGTTTCTCCTATAATTTTCCCTTCAAGATTTATAATCATTTTTTCAAAATTAGAATTTTCCTTTTTTAAATTTTTTATTTCCTCTTTTAAATTTATAATTTCCAATTTTAAATCTTCAGAAGTAGTATGATTATTTTTCATAGTATTTAAAATATTATGAACATACTTCATGGAATAGGGACCCTCAGGTTCTTCTATTCGAGTATTTTTCTTAACTTCTTGAGTTTCTTCATTATTATATAACATATGAAGGATTTTTAACCTTTCTTCAGGATTTTTAATTTTACTTATAATGTTTTCTAAAATATTACTATCTATAACATTGATCTCACTATCATTAAGATCATTATCCTGGAACTGAGACAAAACTTTATATAACATTTCATTATCATTATCAGAAGTAATTTTATTATAACAATTTTCTTGACAATTATCAGAACAAGAACTTTCTTCAGTACTATAATCTGAAGATTCTTCTGAATCAAAAATTTTATTTAATTCATTTTTGACATTTTCATCAATATCAAGATTATTTATTTTATTTTTTACAGTTTTTCTTTGGCGACATTCATTAGCCTTATGAACCTTTTTCTTACATATATAACATGTAGGAACCCATTTTTCTTTTCTTTGGGTTTTTCTCCTTTCTCTTTTTTCTCTACTTTTCTGGAAATATTTTTCCCTACTAGCTTTTTTATAATTTTTGTAATGCTTATCATGATCCTTTTCTTTAGTGCAATCCATACCAAATTATTCACAAAATTGTCCTAACTGTCTTTTCTCTGTTAGGTTTTGTTTTTTAATTTCTTGATTTAATTTTAGCTCATTACATAAAGCTAAACCTTCTTGAACACAAACTCATATAAGTCTGCCATAAGTATAATTATCATAAGGGATTTGAATATTATTACCTCTTAGGACTTTCCTTACTCTTTCAGCAAATAAGGATGGAAGACCATCAATGAATTTGGACTTCCAATGAGAACTATTATTTTCTGGGAGTTCATAAACTCTACTTAAAAATACATCTTTATACCATCTAAATGAAGTTAAAGTATGACATTTAAGACCATTTAACAAAGTTCTAATGGTTTCAGAATTATCAGACCATGTTCCCGTAAAATGTTCTATAATAGTTATAATTAAAGTATAAACAGCATCAGAAATTTGTTTATCATTTGTTAACCTATGATGTTTATAAATTTGTTCTTGTTTATCACCTATATAATTATCCCACCATCCTTTTAACTGACCTGTAAAACCTGCAGTTATCATTTTACAGACTACTTCATCAGTATTTTGATTATTTTTAGCTATGGTGGCATACATTAACATCCTATGTGTCATCATATAAACTTGTCTATCAGTATAACCATCTAGATTCCATTCATAGATAGCTTTTCCATTATAAGAATTATTTATTTCATACTCTTGTTCTTCATGAAGAACATCTTGAGGAGTCGGCCTAGGATAATAATATAATCTTTGCCTAGGTCTATCAGCATATTTGCTCTTGTAAGTATCATAACTCTTATGTTTCTTACCTTTACCAAATTTATTTATAGAATCAGTAATATAAGCTTCATATGTTTCATTATCCATGTTTTCCATATCACTCAAAACATTAAGTTGGACATTTGAAAATTTTTCTTTTATAATCTCTATTAAGTCATCCATAGACTTAAGCTCTTCTTCAGGTTTTATTTTATAATTTTCTATTTCAGGAGGAGGCTGAATAGTAGCTTTTGCCAATATGATTGACTCCGGTTCAGAAGTCTTTGTATTACTAGACTCTCCTATTTCCTTTTCTTGATTAACTAAAACCTTTTCAATTTTTTTTTATTTCCTGAAGATTTTCAGATAAATTTTTAAGACATAAATTTGTATAATTATTTTGTTGTATAATATGATTAACATGAGCAATAGTAGCAGTCATACATCCACTTCCTAAAGCTCTTTTAAAAGCAGCAAAATGAATAGCATCATTTTCTTTTGTCATTTCAAAATCATTTTGAGGAGGAAAAATTGATTTTATTATTTCCCCCGTAATTAGTTTATAATTTTTCTCAATAACTGAAATATATTTTAAAGAGTATTTGTTTATAAACCAAACAGGAAATTCTATAATTTCCTGGATATCATCCAAATCTTTATAAAATTCTCTTCCAATTTCAAATCTTTTTTCTCTAGAGTATGACTCTAAAAACCAATCTTTAAATGGGTGCCATATAGGGTTTCTATATCTTTCACATATTTTCTGTCTTATGACAGATCCAACACTAAAATCAAGTCTTTCTTTATTCATCATAAACTAAAACTCATGTGTGAGACTGTATCATCCTCACTAACAGGTTGATATATTCCTGAAACTAAATTATTATCAACATTCAAATTTTCTACTCTACTATTTCTTATTTGAGAAGTAGAGGCTCTAGAGGATTCTGGCAAATCAACTTTATAATCAAGGGGTGAAATATATGATCTAGCAGAAGTAGATTTTAAAAGCTTTTTATCTTTTCTTTCTTCTTCAAATTCTATTTCTATATTTCCCTCAGGAGTTTCTATTAATCTCCTTAGCTTATGATTTATTTGTGGATGTATTTTAACAGCCCTTTTAATCACCCAATTTTCTGGAAAGGTTATTTCTTCCCATTTAACTGGTCTTCTTATAGAAATATTTGATTTTCCATAATTAGTTTCTATCAAAATGGTTTTATCACTAGATTTATCAACTCTTTTACATCTAGCATTCATAGTAGTAAGTAAACGATAATAAATTCTATAACAAATACATAGCATAATTATAACCATGAGTTTTAACATATAAAGTTAAAGCATCATCAATATTTTGATCTGTTAAAGACAAATGAATATCAGGATAAACATTAAAATATACTGGACCATGAGCCAGACTGGTTTCTATAATACCCATTAAAGATTGTTTCCAGTTTAAGTTTAAGTTATGAGCATCTCGTAAAACAGCTAAAAAACTTTCTGGTAAACCTTTTAATGTTAATGGTTTAAAAGCAACTTGGACTAATCCAATATGCATAAAATTAAAATCTTTTTTATGTCTGTTTATGTCAGACATATTTAACAATTTTTTTATCATTTCTTCATCTTTTATAGAAACTGATTCTTCGGTGGTTTTAACCACATGTTTATTTATTAAGTTATCAAAACTTCCAATTTGGTATATAACCCTAGGATTTATATGAGGTATTGTCCATTTATTAAGTAAATCCAGATCTTGAGGTATATCATATTCCTCATTAGTACTATTTTTAATAGTACTCTTTTTCTTGAATAAATTTAACATAATTAAAATTAAAGTATTGAAACAAGACATACAATAACTTCCTTTGATTCCATGGCTCTGATACCATAACGAGGATCGTATATGGTGAAGATTTTACAAAACTTAAACCGTCAAATTAACCCTTAAGGTAGATGAGTCCCACAAAATTCCCTTAAATAATCATAAAACCGGGATAAACCTGGACAGTGTCTCCCTTAATTAATCAATTGCCAGTTTAAAATTTTAACCATTTAGAAAAACCTTTTTATAATCAAAGTACCATGTTATCAAAGGGTATTATCGAGCCATGTTTCAATACTTTAAGGGCTTTAGCCCATCATGATTATTATAAAAAAAAAACAAAATTAAAATACTTACTTAAGAACACCAAAAGGATGATCTTCAAGTCGGAAGATTTTATTCAATATTTAGAATATTTTACAAGTGCAGAATTTAGAGAGAGGGAAGAGAGGGGCAAAAGATTGCATGCCTCTTCTCAAACCAACTGAACCTATATATAGAAAACTAATACATAAACAACCAAAATACAAAAAGTAAAGTGGACAAAAAAGAAAGAACTACAAAAAAAAAAAAAAAAAAAAAAGCAAAAACTTTAAGAAAAGAGACTCTAGAATTGTCTCGGTGCCGTGTATAATGGCCTTGCTTTTCCTCTTTTTCAAAGACGCCCATTATGAGTGGGGCCTTGGTGTCAACTCAATTATTTGTCTTTTTTTCTTTTCTTCTTCGGATTCTTTCTTTGGGGTATATTCTTCTACCACCGTTTGAAGGTATGCTTCAAGATCCTCATCCAGATTTATTTCTGGAGTATCTTCTATCTGTTGAGACTCTCCTGCTAAACATGAGAATCGGTTCTCATCTTCTTGACTGTTGGATGAGATTGACATTGTCTTGGAGGAGCTTGCTGTGCTTGCTTCAAAGAATCTTTTTAACTCCTTCTTCATTTCTTCTTTGTATAATGAAAGAATTTCAGTCTTTGAGACTTCAGAAACTGCTTGCTTCTCTTGAATCCTTCTTGACATTTGTTCAAAAGGACTTGGCAATTGTCTTTGTTGTCTTTTAACAATTTGAGTTTTATAATATTCAGTCTTGTTAGTAATCAAGTTTATTGTGTCTTGGCCTTCTAATTCTTTTGTGGAGTTATTAACTCTTATTATTTTTTACCAGAACTTTGTATAAGAAGTTCTTTTGAGACAAGGAATATTATCTCTCAGGGTATGACCTGTTGTGGGTTTCCATCTCCAAATCCATGGTATGGAGAATTCTATAAAAAAGTACATGGAGGCTATTCCCTCAAACCAAGTTTTATTATACTCGGCTTCTATGAGATCCGGAGAGACTGCTACCCATTCTTGGTAAAGACCTTTGAATGGTTCAAGCAGAATCTGAACCGATGGACCATATAAAATGAACCATTTTTGGAACCAACTTGGGATTCCATCTTTATAAATCTTATCACTCACTTTTATGAACCATGAGTATTTTTTACTGGGATTTTCATAAAACAAACATTTTTCAAAACTTTGAATATAATCCCAATAATTGTATTTATAAGTTTGTCTGTTAGAATTTATGAATTCCTTTTCATTCAAAGTACTCAATCCCCATTTTTGAGGAGATAAAAGATGTTTTATAAAAATCTTGCTAAAATTAAATGAACTTTTAATTTTATCTGCTGGATAAAAATGTCTTAATTCAGCAGACTCAGAAACTTGTATAATGCTTTCATAATATTGCCTTGGTTTATAAGAAGTAGCATCATATGATGCTGATTCTAAATACTTTTGCATTAAACACCAAGGATCATCAAAAAACTTTTTATCTTCTTGGTTTAGAAGAATTATTTTCTTCTGTCTATCGGATATAACCCATGACTCTTCATCATCATCTTGTGCTATATGAGCATATGAGGGAGCCTTTGAGTCCTGTTCTTGGGCTTTTATAATAGCCTGTTCTTCTTCTTGGGCTTTTATAATAGCCATGATCTTTTCATATGATGGATCATTGGGACTAATTTGAATTCCCATATTATTATTCGAACTATTAAAAGCAATATCTGAGGCTATGAGCCTTCTGCTTCCTTGTTGGACCAATACTAAATCTTGGCCTCTTCCTCTTCCCCTGCCTCTTCCCCTATAATTGGGAAAATGTTGTTTTCCTCTATTATGAGGAATCATACCTGAAAATAATAAAAATCAAGCTGATGAGATTATTTTCTCCTTTTCCTCAAGAACCCTTATTTTACTCTTGAGATCATTTAAAATAATATACTCCTCTGAAAGCTCTTTAAGCCTCTCAGGATTACTATAATCATTTATTATGTTATAAATCCTTATAATCGTTATTCTTTTCAAGATATTATAATCATCTTTTTCAATCTGAATATTATTTAAAACTATTTTCAGAGGTCCTTTGGCCTTTGTCATTAAAACACCTGCGAATTAAACAGAAGATATTATCTTCAAATATTCTCTAGTCAAAAAATCTGGAAGACTATTTTCTTCTCCTTTTTTATATTGTATTTCAAAATCAAAAGGAGCTAATTGAGATTGCCATCTAGCAAACATTTGTTTTGAAACATCATGTTTAAAATCTTTTTGAAACATGAATTTAGCTGCTTGACAATCAGTTTTTATTATAAACTTTTGGTTATATAAATCATCTTGAAACTTTAAAACACATTTTAATATTGCTAAAATTTCTTTTGCAATAGTAGCATATTTCTTATGGCTTTCAAGCCATTTTCCAGAATGAAATCTAACAAGATATTCTTGTTTTGTTTGAGGAGAAATTTGTTTTAATATTCCCCCATAACCTGTTTTGAGGCATCTGTTTCTATAATTTTTTCCCAATTTGGATTAGCAATAGTCATGCAAGGAAGACCTATAACTTTCTTTTTTAGTTTTTGACAGCCTGGGTATGATTTTCATCCCAAGGCTTTGGATTCTTTTTTAATCTATCATAAAGGATAGAAGAATCTTTAGCTAAATCATGGTAATAAGGAGCTATATAATTTAAACTTCCTAAAAACCTTTGAAGTTGAGTTTTATCAGTAATTTTATCAGGGAATTTAGAATCAAATTCTATACTTCTATTAATAGGAATTATTTTCCCTTTTTCTATTATATGACCTAAAAATCTGATACTTGTTTGAAATAGCATCATCTTTGGACTAGAAATAACTAAACCATTTTTTATAATAATGGTTTTAAATATCTCAAGGTGCTTAAAATGAGTTTCAATATCCTTTGAAAATATTAGGATATCATCTATATAAACAATTATAAAATTTGAAAAAGGAATGAATATTTCATCCATGATTTTTTGAAATTCTGAAGGGGCATTCTTCAGACCAAAAGGCATAACATTCCATTCATATTGCCCAAAAGGAACATTAAAAGCAGTTTTATATCTGTCTTTTTTATCAATTTGAATATGCCAATATCCAGATTTTAAATCGAATTTTGAAAATATTAAAGCATCATATAATCTATCTAATAAATCCTTTTTATTAGGAATGGGATATCTTATCCATTTCAAAACTTTATTCAGAGGTTTAAAGTTTATAACTAATCTTGGAACACCTCTTTCAATTTCAGAATGTTTATTGACATAAAAAGCAGTACATGACCATGGCAGGGCCGTCTCCGAAAATGCTAAAAAGATTTTGGGCCCTGAGCGAGATATAAAAAACCGGGCCCGACCCAACCTTTTGCAGTAAATAAGGAAATAGCGAGAAACAAAGTAAGCCCACTGAACAAAAAACAACGCCTAGCACGTACACTCGAACCCAACACCTGAACTTTAGAAGGCGAGCCGACAACCAGTTCAACTATGGTTGGTGCCGACATAGCCTTTAATTCACACTTATCTGCTTTACAAATACGATCTTGCTTGAACTTGTACAATTCTTTATTCGATCTAAAATTATAATTATTAAATAAAAAGCAATGATAAACAAAAAATAAGAAAATAAAAACATTGATACAAGAGTTAACTAATCCAAGAACATAACATATTATTTATTTATTTAATTTAATTTGTTACAATTAATTCCTAATAAGAAATGCATAAGTGCAGGGTTATTTAAAACTCAACAAACTTAAAGATTTAATTTGTAAGCCTGTATTAGTTAAAGGGGGTTAAAATTAAAAATGACATTAAATGTTTAAGACTTCCCACCTGAGCATTTACAATTTCATTAAATATACCAAGTTCATTGGAACTTCCATGAACAAACTAGACATTAATCTTAAAAAAAAATACACAAAAGATACTCGAACCGGACACCATCTGGTTGGAAACAAGGGGCCTTTCCACTAGGCTATAATAATTTTCTGTATGTGGCTTCATCTCTAATTATATTTATGGGTTCTCTCCAGATCTTTTATATTTATACTTCTAAAAAACGTATGGGCCCTTCTACGTTTTTGGCCCTGAGCCGGCGCCCACCCCGCACATGCTCAGGGCCGGCCCTGGACCATGGGGACTTTGAAGGACATATTAATCCTTTTTGATGGAGTGATTCAATTTCTTTCTTACATAACTCCAAATATTCAGAATTCATCTGACAAGGTCTTGCCTTAGTTGGAATATTACTTTCTATAAAATTATCTTCATAAGGAAGGGAAACAATATGTTGTTTTCTACTCCAAAAAGCATTAGGATGATCATTACATATTTCTGTATTAAATTGATCTTTTATAGTTTCAATTTTTAAAATCAACTTAGGATTTTTAATCTTTCCTCAATAGTATGAATATTGATTTCTTCTTTAAGAAAATTTATTTGATCAGTCTTAACCTGAATAAGAAACTCATTCAAAAAATTTTCAAATGGCTGAGTTATAAACTCAAAATATAACTCTTTATTAATATAAAAAGCTTTGAATCCTTTTTTATCAACTTCTTTTAAAGGAAATATTTTTGAAAGAAATGGAGTTCCCAATATAACTTCATTTGTTATATTTTTTACAAGAACAAATGATAAAGGAATACATTCTCCATTATTACAAATTTTTGCATTTGGGATTTTATATTCAACTCCCATATCTTGCCTATTAGCCGCTTTAAGAATATGAGTTGTTTTTTCAAAATATTTTATAGGAATTAAACCCTCCCTTAAACAGTTTAAATCTGCTCCTGAATCTATAAGAGCAATAAAATCTTTTTTAAAAGTATTTTTTATTAATAAAGTTACTTTAACTAACCATTTTTGAGAAACAAATTTTTCTATTTTATTAATATACTCTTCTCCTTTATTTTTAATAACTAAAGGAGGAAAATTCTTATCATAAGTTTTAGTAGGACTATTAATAGGAGAAGGGGGTTTATAAGATGTTTCTCCTATTTCAAAAGATTTATAAAATGTTTCTCCTATAATTTTCCCTTCAAGATTTATAATTCTTTTTTCAAAATTAGAATTTTCCTTTTTTAAATTTTTTATTTCCTCTTTTAAATTTATAATTTCCAATTTTAAATCTTCAGAAGTAGTATGATTATTTTTCCTAGTATTTAAAATATTATGAACATACTTCATGGAATAGGGACCCCCAGGTTCTTCTATTCGAGTATTTTTCTTAACTTCTT
The DNA here is from genome assembly GCA_030545235.1 of Helianthus tuberosus. Lineage (NCBI taxonomy): Eukaryota > Viridiplantae > Streptophyta > Magnoliopsida > Asterales > Asteraceae > Helianthus > Helianthus tuberosus. Next base: position 11,888,142 of record CM060394.1, read on the forward strand.
GAGTTTCTTCATTATTATATAACATATGAAGGATTTTTAACCTTTCTTCAGGATTCTTAATTTTACTTATAATGTTTTCTAAAATATTACTATCTATAACATTGATCTCACTATCATTAAGATCATTATCCTGGAACTGAGACAAAACTTTATATAACATTTCATTATCATTATCAGAAGTAATTTTATTACAACAATTTTCTTGACAATTATCAGAACAAGAACTTTCTTCAGTACTATAATCCTATAATCTGAAGATTCTTCTGAATCAAAAATTTTATTTAATTCATTTTTGACATTTTCATCAATATCAAGATTATTTATTTTATTTTTTACAGTTTTTCTTTGGCGACATTCATTAGCCTTATGACCCTTTTTCTTACATATATAACATGTAGGAACCCATTTTTCTTTTCTTTGGGTTTTTCTCCTTTCTCTTTTTTCTCTTCTTTTCTGGAAATATGTTTCCCTACTAGCTTTTTTATAATTTTTGTAATGCTTATCATGATCCTTTTCTTTAGTGCAATCCATACCAAATTGTTCACAAAATTGTCCTAACTGTCTTTTCTCTGTTAGGTTTTGTTTTTTAATTAGTTGATTTAATTTTAGCTCATTACATAAAGCTAAACCTTCTTGAACACAAACTCCTATAAGTCTGCCATAAGTATAATTATCATAAGGGATTTGAATATTATTACCCCTTAGGACTTTCCTTACTCTTTCAGCAAATAAGGATGGAAGACCATCAATGAATTTGGACTTCCAATGAGAACTATTATTTTCTTGGAGTTCATAAACTCTACTTAAAGAGACATCTTTATAACATCTAAATGAAGTTAAAGTATGGCATTTAAGACCATTTAACAAAGTTCTAATGGTTTCAGAATTATCAGACCATCTTCCCGTAAAATGTTTTATAATAGTTATAATTAAAGTATAAACAGCATCAGAAATTTGTTTATCATCTGTTAACCTATGATGTTTATAAATTTGTTCTTGTTTATCACCTATATAATTATCCCACCATCCTTTTAACTGACCTGTAAAACCTGTAGTTATCATTTTACAGACTACTTCATCAGTATTTTGATTATTTTAAGCTATGGTGGCATACATTAACATCCTATGTGTCATCATATATATATATATATATATATATAGAAATGGGCTCAGGAGAAAACGGCTGAAAGTGTAAAAACGGTGAGAGCGATTTTAAGCCACAAGATCTTTGTGATTTGTGGCTAAGATTGATGCGGTGACGTTTTAGTAAATATTGGAAATTAACCTTACAACTACTAGGAAGGGTAAATTGGAAAGATTCAAACCAGGATGCACATGCTAATCATATGCCATTCCCCATCATATTTAAAACATCAATAACATTTTTATACATGATTATTTTCTTAAAAAAGTTATACCATAAAATCGAGCGTTTTTTTTATTTTTCCAACGAGTATACTATTGATATACTTTTCGAAAAAAATGAACTGAGTTTTTATGGCGTTTTCAACTTTGTGTTTTTATGGCCACATGTCAACATCAAAATCGTTTTCACCGTTTTCACACTTTTAGGCGTTTTCTCCGGATCCTGCCCATATATATATATATAGTGTATTTGCGAACTGAGCGAACGAATCATGGCCATACACGTGTAAATCAATGGTCAGGATTTGTTCACTGAGTTCGCAAATACACTAGTGTTCACTCTAAAATCCCACCATATATATATATATATATATATATATATATATATATATAGTGGAGAGTTCAAATAAGAAGAAATTTTTTGTAAGAAGAAAAAAGAAGAAATTTCAACCAATAAGAATGCTTTATTTTACTTCATTTAATATAAGTATTTAATGTTACTATAAGGGTACATTGGTGAATCTACAAAGGTCATGAATTTGTAGTCTTTCTCTTTAATAGCTAACTACATTAATTTTTTTTGTAACTTATCTTCAAAATATAAATTTTTTTAAAAAGATAAAATAAAATAATTTAAAGTGTAGGATAAATTACGAGTTGTGTAGGATAAATTACGAGTTGTGTAGGATAAATTTCAACGTGTAGGATGAATTTCGAAATATGTTAGATAACTTTTGATGTGTGTAGGTAAAAGAAGTTAGTGTGGATGATACTAGTCTTTATGACTAATTAATTAGTAAAAAATGATAATAAATGAGATAAGTGAAAAAACTATTTAATGTTTGACAAAATTAACCTTTGTTCTTTTTCTTCTCAATTAAGTTTTCTTCTCAAATGAATCTTCCCATATATATATATATATATATATATATATATTGTCACACCCTCAAAATACCACCTAGGGAATGTCCCTGTTAGGCGTGTGACCACTAGCAATGAGACACTAATTACATTGAATCATAAGTTTAAAATAACGTTCCATCAATTAATAATGATAAAATTCCAATCATAAGTTATTCAAAAACCACAAGTTCAGCGGAAGCGTTAATGTAACATAATGTAAATACTTTTCGATCAATCATAAGAAATAAATGTTTGATAAATAATCCCATCCGTATAACCATGACCACTCTCGCTCTCCAGCCAGCAAGCTCCTGTTTCAATCACCTAACGACCTGCGAGCATGTAACAAGTGTATCAGACAAAGCTGGCGAGTTCACAGTTTTAGAAAACGTTTGTTACCAGTTGTATGTAAAATAGTTCACTGACACATGCAAGTAATATTGTTAATATCTCATTTCCGAACAAGACGGCTCCTGAAATACATGACTGCCCTTCCCACGTACTCCTATCTAGTACTGGGCTCCAACTAGGTTATTAGTTCACATCCGTCCTATCTAGGAGCGGTGTGAGGGTGCCAAACCTAAGTAGCGCTACCAACTAATACCCGTTACCCTCCAGGTAACAATATAAGGGACTTACAAGAATGATAGGTGAGAATATTAACCAGTATACCCGTTTTTACCCAAAAGACTTATCCCTCCACGGGATCCCCACTGACTGTCCCCAACCACTGGGACGCATGCTCGAATGTAGTGAACTCACCTTGGTTTGCTCGGCAGAGTGTTTCACTTGTTTTATTTATTAGGACCAACCACGCCCTATTATTGATTACAGCTAATATTAGGCTCGTATTCAGGCATAGTCACGTACACAATTACATAACACATAGCACCTAGGCTTCGTGTAGCAATCATAACATATACAGATGTTTCTTATTTAACACAAGAGCCATTACATATCCAATACATCACTTACCCATATATCTAACTAAAATCCATACCATTCTTAATTATCTGGCCATACATTAACATTACTGCCATCATTCAGATCAATTCTGTGAGTTTATTGACCTATTGATGTCACGAAATTCATAGTTATCATATCAAATGTTAGGGGTCATTTTCTTTGCATACATATCCTGACCAATATCCTGCCTTTGTTTGTTTATTTGTCACCAGGATGCTGGAAGAGGATATTGCTAACATCTTGGGCGATATCCTGAGGTTTATTGAATTAACCACGTGCAGGTTAAAGCCTGAGACTTGCTAACGGTCAAGTGGACTTCTTCTCCTCAAGACTCGGGCGAGTTTGTTGAAGGAAAGACGTTGAGCCCGAAAGACCAGGTCAACAACGTTCGATGAAGGAATATTCGGTGGATCCCGGAAGTTTAGGGTAGTTTGTTATTTTATCTTTACTATAAATAGATGGGGGCGGATCAGCTTAGAAGACACAATTTTTCACTAACACTCTCGTACACTTTCACTCTCTAGCTCATTGCAAACACCACACTTGTATTCAAATTTCGTTGTAACACTTAGTCGATCCGTACCACATCCTGCACTGTATCCTGATATTTGAAGCAATAGAAGAACAAGGCAGCTGCGATTGTCAGCTCCCGAGGTTTTATGCCGGCGATCTAAATTGATCAAGGGCTTTCCTCGTACATCTCGTGTCATTTATGTTAGGGGTCATTTTCTTAACATATGTATCCTGACCAATATCCTGCCTTTGTTTGGTTATTTGTAATCAGGATGCTGGAAGAGGATATTGTTGACATCTTGGGCGATATCCTGAAGCTTATTGAATTAATCACGTGCAGATTAAGGGCAGAGGCTTACTAACGGTCACAAGGACTTCTTCTCCTCAAGACTCGGACGAATTTGTTGAGAAAGAGAGGTTGAGCCCGAAAGACCAGGTCTGCAACGTTCCAAGAAGGAATATTCGGTGAATCCCGCGAGTTTAGGGTAGTTAGTTATCTTATCTTTACTATAAATAGATGAGGTCGGATCAACTTAGAACACATCATTTCACACTTACACTCTCGAACACAATCACTCTCTAGCTGATAGCAAACATCACACTTGTATTTCATTTTCGTTGTAACACTTAGTCGATCCGTACCACATCCTGCACTGTATCTTGATTTTTGAAGCAATTGAAGAACAAGGCAGCTGCGATTGTCAGCTCCCGAGGTTTTATGCCGGCGATCTAGATTGATCAAGGGCTTTCCTCGTACATCTCGTGTCACTTCCTTTACTTTCTGCTCATTAATTGCTCATTGTTTGATCGTTGATACAGCTCAATATCCCGAGCCGTATCCTGAAACTGTTTTTGCAAGTAATTTAATTAACACATTTTTGACACTTACTTCTAGCACACTACCTCACTAAACTAATTTGATCACTTAATTACTTCGGTAATTTTTGACCAAAACAATTTGGCGCCCACCGTGGGGCAAGTGGTGCTCTCTTTACTAAAAATTTTTTCAAATCCCTAATCGGTTTTTTATTTTCAAAACTTTTTGCTACATTGTCCACGATGGCCTCACGATCAAACATGAGTTCCTCTACTATGTCTGCTATGACTTCTGCCACTACCGGTTCGGTGCTTCCACCACCTCCTCCAAGGATGCCAGCCTCTACACAATCTCAAGATGTTATCCCTACTCGGAGTGTCCAGGGATCTGCTCCCGTTTTAGCTTCTAATGATGAAATTTTAACCTTGTTTGGAAGTGTGCAGGAACAAATGAGGCAGCAGCAGGAAACGAACCAAATGCTTTTAAGGGAAATACAACTCCTGAAGTCTGGCTCGGGCAGATCTGCTGAGGACAATGTCACTCCATTACACCCCAGAGCGTTGAACTTTAGTTCAGCTGTGTATACCGAGGATAACAGGGGGAATATTGTGCCCAGTCTTCCTCAGAATCATACTCCTGAAATACCCTCCTCGATCAGGATGTCGACCATGAGGAGCTCAGGATATGCTTCAGGATATGGGCAAAACCCTGCAACGGGTAACGTGTCAAATAATAATAATACTCATGCTACTAACAATAATGGATCTTTGCAGGATACAGATGTAACATCAGCACTTACTAGGGAACTTCAAAAGTTGAAGGACATGATATCTAGTGTACCTGGGGTGGTCCAGCCGATCCCAGAAGTGTCTCAAGACAGCCACAAGATATCTCGTTTTGCATATCCTATCTGTGATGCTGAGATTCCAAAGAGGTTCCAAACCCCCAACATGAAGCTTTACGACGGAACGACGGATCCTGAGGAGCATATTGCTCAGTATAGGGAAAGAATGGAGATCAACCCTATCCCTCCGGATCTCAAGGAAGCATGCTTGTGCAAGGGTTTTGGTTCAACCTTGACAGGATCAGCTTTGAAGTGGCTCTTGAATGTTCCTCCACATTCAATTACATCTTTTGCTCATTTAGTAAATTTATTTAATAGTCAGTTTTCTTGTAGTAGGAGCTTTGAAAAATTAACAAGTGATCTCTACAGGATAACACAAGGACCTCAGGAATCCCTTAGGGATTATGTGAACAAGTTCAGCCGGGAATCACTAGACATTCCTCATCTTGATGTTGCAACAGCTGTGCAAGCTTTCAAGATGGGATTGCAAAAAGATTCTCAATTTTACCAAGACCTTGTAATGAACCCATGCAGGAACCTGGATGAAGCTCGGAACAGGGCCCTAAGATACATTCGGTTGGAAGATGACAAAAAGATGCAAGAAAGGATGAACTCATCCGGCACTTATGAATCGACTAACAGGAAGTCAGAATCCTCATTTAAGTCATATCGGCCTAAGCCATATGGTAGAAATGAAAACAAGAGAGTGAACGCTGTCGAAGATGAAGATCCTGAAGAGTATCCTGAGTTGTCTGAATATTGCTTTTCTGTTAATATTCCTGAATTGATGTATGCTATGCAGGGTCTAGGAGACAAGGCTAGATGGCCTCGAAAGAATCAACAAAAGGCTGACTGGAAAGATAAGTCGAAATGGTGCGCTTTCCACGAAGATTTCGGACATATGACTGAGGATTGCATTGCTTTAAGGAAAGAAATCAGCTATCTTCTAAGCAAGGGATATCTGAAAGATCTCTTAGGAAAAAAGAAGAATAAGGGTCAGGATACGGAGAAGGATCCTGAGCGAGCTGCATCACCTCCCGCGGATGCCAAAATAATCAACTTCATTTCGGGGGGATCCGACATTTGTGGAACTTCGTATTCGGCAGCAAAAAGACATGCAAAGGAAGCCAAGGCCGAAAGGGGAGACAAACCTGTCAGGATGACGACCCTCACAACTGACAAAGTGATCACTTTTGATGCTGATGACAGGGATACTGTCCAGGATCCTCACCATGATGCTCTGGTAATAACGTTATATGTGGCTAACCATTTTGTACGCAGGATATTGGTTGATAATGGCAGCTCCGTCAACATAATCCAACTAGAGACACTTAAAAGGATGAACGTATCTCCAATGGATATCACTTCGAAGTCCACCGTGCTTGTTGGGTTCAGTGGAGAGGCCAGAAACACAGTGGGAGAGATAAAGTTGCCGGTATACGTTGAAGGAGTCAACTCGATACAACGTTTCTGTGTGATGGACTCTCTATCCTGCTATAACATTATACTGGGAAGACCATGGATTCACGATATGAAGGCCGTACCGTCAACATATCACCAATGCATCAAGATACCTACCCCTTGGGGAGTTGTTAAAGTTGATAGCGATCAGCAGGAGGCGAAAGAATGCTACTCCTCCTCGATGAAATCCTCAGCCAGAACTAGTGCAGCATAGCAATTAAAGACGCGGGCCCAGGATATCGTGGAGAATCCGGAGCAGGATGTGAAGAAAGTTATCCTGGACCAGGATAACCCCGATATATCGGTGCTCGTAGGGACCAATATCCCTCAGGATATTGAGGAACAATTAATTAACTTTTTGAAATGCAGGATGTCTACATTTGCATGGAAACATGAGGATATGACTGGCATATCCAAAGATATCATCACTCACAAGCTAGGAATTGATAAGTCGTTCAAGCCTGTGCAACAAAAAAGAAGGAAATTTGCTCCTGAGCGGAACACAATTATTCAAGAGGAAGTTGAGAGATTATTAAAGTCAAGAATGATCAGAGAGGTTAAGTTCCCAAGGTGGCTTGCAAACGTGGTTGTAGTACAGAAGAAGAATGGGAAATGGAGAGTTTGTGTAGACTACACAGACTTGAACAAAGCTTGTCCTAAAGACCCATTTCCTCTCCCCCATATTGATGCAATGGTAGATGCTACTGCTGGGCATGAAATGCTGACTTTCATGGACGCATCCTCAGGATTTCAACAGATCCAAATGGAGCCTTCTGACCAGGAGGATACCGCCTTCATGACGCCAACAGGTATTTATTGTTATACAGCTATGCCTTTTGGTTTGAAAAATGCAGGTGCAACATACCAAAGATTGGTAAACATGATGTTCAAAGACAAACTGGGGGACACCATGGAAGTATACATTGACGATATGGTAGTAAAGTCAAAGAAAGCTCAGGATCACCTCCAGGATATTAAAGGAGCATTTGATATCCTGGATCAGTATAATATGAAGCTGAATCCTGCTAAGTGCCATTTCGGAGTGGGGGCAGGAAAGTTTCTTGGGTATATGGTGACGAAAAGGGGGATAGAGGCAAGCCCGGAGCAGATTAAAGCTATCCTGGATATAAAATCACCCTTGAATATGAAGGATGTACAAAGATTAACAGGCCGGGTAGCAGCGCTAAACAGATTTATCTCAAGATCCTCGGAGAAATGCAAAGACTTCTATGATATCCTAAAGAAGAACAAAAGATTCGAATGGGGGGAAAAGCATGAAGCAGCCCTACAAGATTTGAAACGGTATCTCTCAACCGCACCTCTGTTGATGAAGCCGGAAAATGGTGAACCACTATCCCTATACCTTGCTGTATCAGGGAATGCTGTAAGTGCCGTTCTTATAAAAGACCATGAAGGTCAGCAGTATCCTGTTTATTATGTTAGTAAAAGTTTGTTAGATGCTGAAACTAGGTATTCTCATTTAGAAAAATTGATACTAGCATTAATTATGGCATCAACGAAACTTAGGCATTATTTCGAGACACATAGGATTCATGTTAAAACAAACTATCCTATTAAAAATGTGCTTAGGAAACCAGAGATGTCAGGCAGGATGGCCAAGTGGTCAGTAAAGTTGAGTGCTTATGATTTAGTATATGAACCTAGGAATGCCATAAAGTCTCAGGCTTTAGCTGACTTTGTGGCTGACTTTAGTAGTGACATTCAGGATGAGGTAGACCTAGAAGTTCAACAACTAGGAGAATCCTCAGGATCCTGGACATTATATACTGATGGTGCATCTAATGTAAGAGGAGTAGGATTAGGAATACTACTAAAATCGCCACAGGGGGACATATTACCCCAGGCTATTAGGTGTGAATTTCCTGCTACTAATAATGAAGCAGAATATGAGGCTTTAATTGCAGGATTAGAGTTGGCTAAGAGCATGAGTATCAAAAATTTGCAAGTATATGTTGACTCTCTGTTAATTACTAACCATTTTAATGGATCATATGCAGTTAAGGGAGAGAAATTAATCGAATATCTCGATATTCTCAAAAAATTAGCAGGATATTTTGATGTTTTTATACTTAAACAGGTACCAAGGGAAGATAATGCTGAAGCAGACGCCTTAGCAAATCTCGGATCGTCGGTCAGGATACCTGAAGGGACACAAATACCAATAGTACATGTCTTAGATCCTGCAACGAATCCTCGGGATAAAGAGGTAGCTGGTATTCAGGATCCTGGGGTGGAATATCCTGAAGAGGATCCTAGAACCTGGACGGCTCCAATCATGAAATATCTCAAAGAAGGACTCATTCCTGGAAATGAAAATCCTAAGGCATTTAGGATGAAGGTATCACGATTCACTATTATAGATAATATTTTATACAAGAAATCTCTTGCAGGACCATATTTAAGGTGCTTGGAGGATCATGAAGCTAAAGAAGTACTTCAAGATATACATGAAGGGGACTGTGGTAATCATACTGGGGGCAGATCATTATTCTCGAAAGTATTGAGGACAGGATACTTTTGGCCAACAATGAGGAAAGATGCTGCAGAATATGCTCGAAGATGTGATGCATGTCAAAGGCATAGTAACATACTACATCAACCAGCTGAACCACTATATCCTGTAATTTCCCCTTGGCCATTCATGAAGTGGGGGATGGATATAGTAGGAAAGTTACCGAAAGCTCCGGGAGGAAAAGTCTTTATGCTAGCAATGACGGATTACTTCTCTAAGTGGGTTGAAGCTGAAGCATTTGTTCAAGTAAGAGACCAAGAAGTAGTATCCTTCATCAAGAGAAATATCCTGACCAGATTCGGAGTACCAGCTGAGATAATCTGTGACAATGGCTCTCAGTTCATAAGTAAGAGGACTACTGACTTTTGCAAGAGTTGGGGAATCAAAATGATCACATCAACTCCGGTACATCCTCAAGCAAATGGACAAGCAGAATCCTCTAACAAGATAATTGTCAACAACTTAAAGAAAAGGCTTGGAGCCAAAAAAGGAAGATGGGCAGAAGAATTACCCTTTGTTTTATGGGCTGACAGGACAACGATCAAGAATGCAACAGGTCAAACCCCATTTTCGTTGGTGTTTGGAGCAGAAGCAGTGATTCCAACGGAGATGACAATACCTACTGCAAGATCTATCTTAAGTGATCCTGAGAAGAATCCTGAAGCCTTGAGTCAGGATTTAGACACTATAGATGAAAAGAGAGATGCGGCAAGGCTAAGGATGGCAGCATATCAACAGAGAATATCCAGGGCATACAATAAGAATATTAGAACCAGAAGATTTAAGGTTGGAGATTGGGTATTAAGAAAGGCTTTCCAAAATACAACTAATCCTGCCGATGGCAAGTTAGCTCCAAAATGGGAAGGGCCATATGAAGTTGAATCAGAAGCAGGGAAAGGAGCATATAGACTCAAGAATATGGAGGGAGATATGCTACCGAGATCTTGGAATGCTATACACCTTAAGCTCTATTTCAAGTGAGTCTAGAATTTAATTTCTAACTCAAGATGGTATGAATTCTTATTTCTTTTTAATATATTTTTATATTATTAATTCTTTTGAACCCAATACTGACTTAAGCATCGGAGGGGTGTTAGCCAAGCTAACACCCACCTTAGTTTACATTTGTTTTGCAAGATATGTTCCAGGATATAGCTCCAGAATATGCACTCGGGATAATTCAGAAGATTAGAGGATTGGCCCCCTCTCTCACGTTTAAGGGATACTGATCCCTTCACAGGTTTAAAGGTATTCACCTTTCTTTCGAATTAGGTTTAAACACCCCGCCTGGAGCGCAAGTTATTCAGGGATAGTTCAAGGTGGCGGGACCAGTCCATGTAAAAGTGGCTGACAATTTCGTTACCATTGGCTATATCCTGAATCCTAACGGTATATGAGGATTGATCACCCTCTCTCACGAAAGGGTATTTTCATACTCTCTAAGGTTTAAAGGTTTTCACCTTTCTAAGTCTTGGAGTTTATACACTCCCGCCTGTAGCGCGTGAAAAATTGGGATTTTCCCCAGGATACAAAGGATTTATCTCCAGTACATCCTTGGGTTATACCCTCGGAACGAGAAAAATTGCTTATGCCATGGAAATTGACATTAAATAGGTTTCTAAGATACTTGAAGACATTGTACGCAGGGGACATCCTTGCCAAGATGGTGGTGTAGAGTTAAAAGAATGAAGTTTGCGACTAATGCATTAAGTACCTTGCACTGGGGACATCTTCATTGGAAGAGTTGCAAAGGGAATGAAGTTGGTAATAGGTTTATATCCTATGTCTGGTATGGTCTTTCCTTTGCAAGTCTCATTTAAATTTTTAATAACATCATGTTAAATATCTTGACACATATCCTCAAAGTCCTTTTAAGGATATTTGGTTGGGATGTTTGAAACTAGTATTGGCTTGGAACTTTGATCATCATCAAAACCTGGTTTTGAAGAGATAAACTATTTCTTACTTTCTAAAGCAATTTTTATAAAGATAAAGGAATGTCTGGAAGATCTATTTAATAAAAGGCTTTTGCAGTATGTTTCTAAGCATACCAATCAGGATATTTTGTGAAATAACAGTACAAAATCTTTACAAAAATAAGACTCATACTAAACAATGCAAGGTAACAGAAAATAAGTCAAAAGATAGTTATATTATTAACAAGTCAAAAGTTGTGCTTTTGGTTTCACCTTAAACTAAGGCCCATCCGCCAAAAGCACAATTAGTTTTTATCATATTTGTGTAACGGTTGCAGGATCTGTCTCAAAACAGGACCCGTTCACCTACAACCGTTACTGTGTTCAAAACAAGTTATACTAACTGATGACCAAGGGCTTCGTCCTAAAACCTAGGACCCATCCACCTTTGGTCATCACATTGTTCTAGTGCAGGAAAAGTAAATTGTTCAAGGACAGGAAAAATAAATTGTTTATGCAACCACAACCATGAAATTAAAAAGTGGGCTCCGGCCTTGGCACGTATATCCATCATCGCCCACACTGCTGCCTAAGGGGCAGCACCTTCTTGAACAGCAACCTCCTTGCCAGCATTCGCCCCAGCATCACCCTCAGGATTCTTCTCAGCACCATCATCAGCATTGGCCACCTCCTCTGCCGTCCTAGAAGGCTCTTCACCAGTATGTTTTGCAGGATGAGCAACGGGATGACCTCCAAGGCCCTGTAGTTTCTCCTCCCAAGCCTTTACATTCCAGGAAGGGCATTCAAAACCCAGATCCATGGCTTCATAAGCCATCTTTATCCTGGCTTGGAGAAGAGAGACGACCACCGAAGTTTTTAGGCTATCCCGGTATGAGCTCATGTTCTGCTGATATTGGAGAAGAGCGGCGTCCAGCTTGGCTTGAGCATCTTCATTAGCTTTGTGAAGGGCGGCTTGATGTTCCTGAGTCATTGCCTTGTATTTGTCCTCATAGTGCTGGGATTTGGCAGCTGCGATGGTCCTTTGATCAGCTATGGTGGCTTGAGCTTTCTCCAACTGAATCTGCAACATCTTGTTAAGACCGGTAGCATCTTCGTATAAATGCATGAGGCGATCCAGGCCCTATAGATAAAAATACAGGTATTAATGTAGATAATAGGCAGGATAAAGACTAACATACTTGTACAGGATATCGGAAAGAAAATTCTACCTGTTTGAGAAATGAGATGGCGTCATTGAACCCATGATTCTCAAGAGAGAATGTTTCAGAAACAGCTGGGGAGTCAGTCTCCTTTCTCTTCCGAGAACTGGATGCCCTGGTCCTGGATGCCGGAGGGCCTTTGGGAGCAGAAACAGCTTTCAAGGAGGTAGGCTTCGGTGTAGCAGACGACTTTGGCTTGGATTCTTGTTTGGCGGGTTCAAGGCTGGAATAGCAATCCAGTTCATCGAGTTCGAAAGCATCAAGGTTGACAATTGGTGCTACATAAGGGGAGATACTCTCAAAACTTAACATATTTTTGAAAATAATTAACATATGAAAATGTGCTTACCAGACATTTCTGAATTTGATTTTTGATGAGGATCTGTGAGAGACAGGGAAAAACTTCTTTCGCTGACAGGAAGACGGTAGATTTCCTTGATCTTGGATTCGGATTCCGCGCTAGGAGGTACTAAATCTCTAAAATTCGCTGCATAAAAACATCAGAATATAAGTCCGGGATACAGTTTGAGAATATAATTGGGGATATTCCTAAAACCCTAAATCCTACCCTTGGTTAACCATTTAACCGGTAGATCGAAACCCTTATCAATGGAGTCTCTTTTGACGAAAAAGAATTTTCGTCGCCATCGATCCTCGTTTTTGGTGGCTTTAAGGACCAAAGGGCTCTTGATGGAGAATAGAAGATAACGGTGGTTGCCGTGGGATCTTAATCGGTATGCTACGGGAAGGTCCTCAACAAGAAGATTGGGGTAATGACGAGATTTGATTTGATCCAACACTATCAAGATTCGCCAGACCATTGGCATAACTTGGGCATAACTGAGGCCGGTGAGGTCGAAAAAACTGGAGATAAAGGGTGAAAATGGATACCGGAGTCCAAGGGAGAAAGGATAAGCGAAAAAACAAACCCACTCGTCGGATGATGCATCCGATCGGGCTTCCTTGTCAAACGGGCGAAAGACCGTTCCGGCGGGAAAGGCACCGGAGTTTTGGAGAGCAGCAATGTCGGCATTATTAAAACAGCAAATCTCCTTCGCTGGATCAGTGATAAGGTTTTGACTTATCAGGGTTGAGGCAGACCGGACTGAGCGGGATTTCGTTCGTGGTGCCATTGAGCAAATCGTAAAAAATTAAAGAGAGAAAATTAGAAGAGAAGTTACCTGATGCTTGCTTGAAGATAAGGATGACCGAGACAAGGAGTCCCTTGGTTAATATAGGATGAGTATAAGGGGGTAAAAAGTAAATAATGTCTTGGAAATAGCACTGCTGTCATTTCAAGAGTCTACTCATATTAATTGCCTTAAATTATGAAGTAAAGTTTTGAAATATATCCGTTGGATTGGTATCCCAACTGATATATTTGGGGACAATTGTTAGGGGTCATTTTCTTAACATATGTATCCTGACCAATATCCTGCCTTTGTTTGGTTATTTGTAATCAGGATGCTGGAAGAGGATATTGTTGACATCTTGGGCGATATCCTGAAGCTTATTGAATTAATCACGTGCAGATTAAGGGCAGAGGCTTACTAACGGTCACAAGGACTTCTTCTCCTCAAGACTCGGACGAATTTGTTGAGAAAGAGACGTTGAGCCCGAAAGACCAGGTCTGCAACGTTCCAAGAAGGAATATTCGGTGAATCCCGCGAGTTTAGGGTAGTTAGTTATCTTATCTTTACTATAAATAGATGAGGTCGGATCAACTTAGAACACATCATTTCACACTTACACTCTCGAACACAATCACTCTCTAGCTGATAGCAAACATCACACTTGTATTTCATTTTCGTTGTAACACTTAGTCGATCCGTACCACATCCTGCACTGTATCCTGATTTTTGAAGCAATTGAAGAACAAGGCAGCTGCGATTGTCAGCTCCCGAGGTTTTATGCCGGCGATCTAGATTGATCAAGGGCTTTCCTCGTACATCTCGTGTCACTTCCTTTACTTTCTGCTCATTAATTGCTCATTGTTTGATCGTTGATACAGCTCAATATCCCGAGCCGTATCCTGAAACTGTTTTTGCAAGTAATTTAATTAACACATTTTTGACACTTACTTCTAGCACACTACCTCACTAAACTAATTTGATCACTTAATTACTTCGGTAATTTTTGACCAAAACAATTTACTTTACTTTTGCTCATAGTTTGATCTTAGATACAACTCTATATCCTGAGCCGTATCCTGAATACTGATTTTCTAAACAACTTAACAAGCACATTTTCAATTTACTTTCTAGCACACTACCTCACTTTACTAATTTGATCACTTAATTGCTTCGGTAATTTTTGACCAAAACAATTTGGCGCCCACCGTGGGGCAACTGGTGCTCTCTTTATTAAAAATTTTTGTGAAATCACTAATCGGCTTTCTATTTTCAAAACTTTTTGCCACATTGTCCATAATGGCCTCAAGATCAAACATGAGTTCCTCTACTGTGTCTGCTATGACTTCTGCTACTACCGGTTCGGTGCTTCCACCACCTCCTCCAAGGATGCCAGCCTCTACACAATCTCAAGATGTTATCCCTACTCGGAGTGTCCAGGGATCTGCTCCCGTTTTAGCTTCTAATGATGAAATTTTAACCTTATTTGGAAGTGTGCAGGAACAAATGAGGCAGCAACAGGAAATAAACCAAATGCTTTTAAGGGAAATACAACTCCTGAAGTCTGGCTCGAGCAGATCTGCTGAGGATATTGTCACTCCATTACATCCCAGAACGTTGAACTTCAGTTCAGCTGTGTATACTGAGGATAACAGGGGAAATATTGTGCCCAGCCTTCCTCAGAATCATACTCCTGAAATACCCTCCTCGGTCAGGATGTCGACCATAAGGAGCTCAGGATATGCTTCAGGATATGGGCAAAATCCTCCAACGGGTAACGTGTCAAATAATAATAATACTCATGCTACTAACAATAGTGGATCTTTGCAGGATACAGGTGTGACATCAGCGCTTACTAGGGAACTTCAGAAGTTGAAGGACATGATATCTAGTGTACCTGGGGTGGTCCAGCCGATCCCGGAAGTGTCCCAAGACAGCCACAAGATATCTCGTTTTGCATATCCTATCTGTGATGCTGAGATCCCAAAGAGATTCCAAACCCCCAACATGAAGCTTTACGACGGAACAACGGATCCTGAGGAGCATATTGCTCAGTATAGGGAAAGGATGGAGATTAACCCTATCCCTCCGGAGCTTAAGGAAGCGTGCTTGTGCAAGGGATTTGGTTCCACTCTAACAGGATCAGCCTTAAAATGGCTGTTAAACGTTCCTCCTCACTCAATTACTTCGTTTGCTCATTTGGTTAATTTATTTAACAGTCAATTTTCTTGTAGTCGGAGTTTTAAGAAACTAACCAGTGATCTTTACAGGATAACTCAAGGGCCTCGGGAATCCTTGAGGGATTATGTAAACAAATTCAGTCGGGAATCCTTGGATATCCCACATCTTGATGTTGCAACAGCTGTGCAAGCTTTTAAGATGGGATTACAAAAGGATTCTCAGTTTTATCAGGATCTTGTAATGAATCCCTGCAGGAATCTCGACGAGGCTCGTAACAGGGCTTTGAGATATATCCGTCTGGAGGATGACAGGAAGATGCAAGAAAGGATGAACTCATCTAACACTTATGAGTCAACTAACAGGAAGTCAGAATCCTCATTCAAGTCATATCGGCCTAAGCCATATGCCAGAAATGATAACAAGAGAGTGAATGCTGTCGACGATGAGGATCCTGAAGAGTATCCTGAGTTGTCTGAATATTGCTTTTCTGTTAACGTTCCCGAATTGATGTATGCCATGCAGGGTCTAGGAGACAAGGCTAGGTGGCCTCGAAAGAATCAACAAAAGGCTGACTGGAAAGATAAGTCAAAATGGTGTGCTTTCCACGAAGATTTCGGACATGTAACTAAGGATTGCATTGCTCTAAGGAAAGAAATAAGCTATTTTCTAAGCAAGGGATATCTGAAAGATCTCTTAGGAAGAAAGAAGAATAAGGGCCAGGATACTGAGAAGGATCCTGAACGAGCAGCATCACCTCCCGCAGATGCCAAGATAATCAACTTCATTTCGGGAGGATCCGACATTTGTGGAACTTCGTATTCGGCAGCAAAGAGACACGCAAAGGAAGCTAAGGCCGAAAGGGGAGACAAGCCTGTCAGAATGACTACCCTCACAACTGACAAAGTGATCACTTTTGATGCTGATGACTGGGATACTGTCCAGGATCCTCACCATGATGCTCTGGTAATAACGTTATATGTGGCTAACCATTTTGTACGCAGGATACTGGTTGATAATGGCAGCTCCGTCAACATAATCCAACTAGAAACTTTGAAAAGAATGAATGTATCTCCGATGGATATCACTTCAAAGTCTACCGTGCTTGTTGGGTTCAGTGGAGAGGCTAGAAACACAGTGGGAGAGATAAAGTTGCCAGTATACGTTGAAGGAGTCAACTCGATACAACGTTTCTGTGTGATGGATTCTCTATCCTGCTATAGCATCATACTGGGAAGACCGTGGATTCACGATATGAAGGCCGTGCCATCAACATATCACCAATGCATCAAGATACCTACCCCTTGGGGAGTGGTCAAAGTTGATAGTGATCAGCAGGAGGTGAAAGAATGTTACTCATCCTTGATGAAATCCTTAACCAAACCTAGTGCAGCATAGCAATTAAAGACGCGGGCCCAGGATATCGTGGACGATCCGGAGCAGGATGTGAAGAAAATTATCCTGGACCAGGATAATCCCGATATTTCGGTGCTCGTAGGGATCAATATCCCTCAGGATATTGAAGAACAATTAATTAACTTTTTGAAATGCAGGATGTCTACGTTTGCATGGAAGCATGAGGATATGACAGGCATATCCAAAGATATTATCACTCACAAGCTTGGAATTGATAAATCATTCAAGCCTGTGCAGCAGAAAAGAAGGAAGTTTGCTCCTGAGCGGAACACAATTATCCAGGAGGAAGTTGAGAGATTATTAAAGTCCAGATGATCAGGGAAGTTAAGTTCCCAAGGTGGTTAGCAAACGTGGTTGTAGTACAGAAGAAAAATGGAAAATGGAGAGTTTGTGTGGACTACACAGACTTGAACAAAGCTTGTCCTAAAGACCCATTTCCTCTTCCCCACATTGATGCAATGGTAGATGCCACTGCCGGGCATGAAATGCTGACCTTCATGGACGCATCCTCAGGATTTCAACAGATCCAAATGGAGCCTTCTGACCAGGAGGATACTGCCATCATGACACCGACAGGTATTTATTGTTATACAGCTATGCCTTTTGGTTTGAAAAATGCAGGAGCAACATACCAAAGATTGGTAAACATGATGTTCAAAGATAAACTGGGGGACACCATGGAGGTATATATCGATGATATGGTGGTGAAATCTAAAAAGGTTGAGGATCACCTCCAGGATATCAAGGGAGCATTTGATATCCTGGATCAATACAACATGAAGCTGAATCTTGCTAAATGCCATTTCGGAGTGGGGGCAGGAAAGTTTCTTGGATATATGGTGACAAAAAGGGGGATAGAAGCAAGCCCAGAGCAGATCAAAGCTATCATGGATATAAAATCACCCTCAAATATGAAGGATGTACAAAGATTGACAGGCCGAGTAGCAGCTTTAAACAGGTTTATCTCAAGATCCTCAGAGAAATGCAAAGACTTTTATGATATCCTAAAGAAGAACAAAAGATTCGAATGGGGGGAGAAGCATGAAGCAGCATTGCAGGATTTGAAACGATATCTATCAACCGCACCTCTATTGATGAAGCCCGAAAATGGTGAACCACTATCCCTATACCTTGCTGTATCAGGGAATGCTGTAAGTGCCGTTCTTATAAAAGACCATGAAGGTCAGCAATATCCTGTTTATTATGTTAGTAAAAGTTTATTAGATGCTGAAACTAGGTACTCTCACTTAGAAAAATTGATACTAGCATTGGTCATGGCATCAACGAAACTTAGGCATTATTTCGAGACACACAGGATACATGTTAAAACAAATTATCCTGTCAAGAATGTGCTTAGGAAACCAGAGATGTCAGGCAGGATGGCCAAGTGGTCAGTAAAGTTAAGTGCTTATGATTTAGTATATGAACCTAGAAATGCCATAAAATCTCAGGCTTTAGCTGACTTTGTGGCTGACTTTAGTAGTGACATTCAGGATGAGGTAGACCTAGAAGTTCAACAGTTAGGAGAATCCTCAGGATCCTGGACATTATATACTGACGGTGCATCTAATGTAAGAGGAGTAGGATTAGGAATACTACTAAAATCGCCACAGGGGGACATATTACCCCAGGCTATTAGGTGTGAATTTCCTGCTACTAATAATGAAGCAGAGTATGAGGCTTTAATTGCAGGATTAGAGTTGGCTAAGAGCATGAGTATCAAAAATTTGCAAGTATATGTTGACTCTTTGTTAATTACTAACCATTTTAATGGATCCTATGCAGTTAAGGGTGAGAAATTAATCGAATATCTCGATATTCTAAAAAAATTAGCAGGATATTTCGATGTTTTCATACTTGAACAGGTACCAAGGGAGGATAATGCTGAAGCGGATGCCTTAGCAAATTTGGGATCATCAATCAGGATACCTGAAGGGACGCAAATACCAATATTACATGTCTTATATCCTGCGACGAATCCTCAGGATAAAGAAGTGGCTGGTATTCAGGATTGATGTGTGTAAAATGCAACATATAAATTACATCAAATGAGGCATAAAACTAACCCTTTTTAAGTACTAATATTGGAAAAAGAGTGTTTTTGTCTTCCTTTTGTATTTTCAGGATTAAATGAGCTAAAAAATGCAAAAGAAGCAAAAAGACAGCTAAATCCAACATAAATACAAGGAAAGGAACATTAGTGGACTGCCCGACCCCTCAACGGCATCTTCCAAACCAAAATGGAGAAGGCAGAAGTCTGAACACGCCCCGTGCTCAGCCAGCACGGGGGCGTGCCCAAGAAGCAGCAGAAAAGACAAACCTATAGAAGCTTCTATTGCCCACCACGGGGCCGTGCTCAGCGGACACGAGGGCGTGTCGAAAGTACAGCAGGCGCATTTATTGTAATTGCGAATTACAATTAATGAGGAGAGAGAATGTCAGACAGACACGGGGCCGTGCCCAGCGGACACGGGGCCATGTCCAGCTCTCTGTTCAGCCTATAAATAGGAGTGCTTGGATTCATTTCATCTCATCCCTTGGCACACCACCTCTCTCACACTTCATCCACCACCCACCACCATCACAACACCATCATCCACCACCATCATCCATTGTCCATCGTAGAGTGTGTGAGTCGTCTCGGGATCCAAGATTGATAGTAACAGTTCTTGACAATCAAGGCCATGTTTGCCTAAGTCTCTTACATCACTTGGTGAAGACAAAGTGTCTAGTATAATACTTTTTATTTCTAATCTTTTGCACTTTTTATTTGGTTTTGTATTAATGACTTTAATAACTAGTTACTTATGTTGAAGGTGATCTTTCCTTATCGTTTGTCCGTGGTGTCTTGGCATTATTTTACTGTCTATATAAAATAAAGGATTTTCACCATTCATATCTCCACGGTCTATATGGAGGTATGTTGGCTACCTGGTCGGGGGTTAAGGGAACGGTTTGGTAAAGGTCTTGCCATTGTTCAGCGTTTAGAGGTCCTGCAATGGACCTGGGTCAAATTTAGTAGGACCTCCTTCAATGCTTCACGGTATTGGATGGCGGGGGTCCAAACTCTTTGACCCCCTCATAAGTTAACTACTATTAATACTATAACCCGGCTACTTAGGACTGTATCCCTGCTGACTCAGACTACTTAGCCGAGGGTAACGTCACCGCCAAAAGCGGGGCCTACCACAATACTGCATTAATAACTTAATTCATTATCTTCCAATAATCCACCCTTTTAGGATTGTATCCTTGCTGCTCAAACTACTGGGGTGAGGGTAACGTCACCTTCAAAAGAGGGGCCTACTACAATAACTAAGATAATCTCTTAATTATGTGCAAAAGTGCGGAAATAATCAAAGGTTATACTAGATACGAGTCGGAACCAAGTGATTCATCTTGTCTATCTGTTTTTATTTTATTTTTATTTTCAGCATTTTAGTTAGTTTCTATTTTTCTTAGTTTAAAACATTTTTCTAAACTTTTATTTTGGTTAGACGTTGAGGATAAACCGGTATTAAAAGCTCTTGTGTCCTTGGACGACCTCGGTATCTTACCAACGCTATACTACACTCAACGATGGGTGCACTTGCCCATATGTGTGTTTAGTGTTAGTGAAATATCGTGTTTTATAAATTTAAAACTTGGCTAAAATAAGTGTTAAAAAGGGCTTAAAATATACACCTAATATATATAACACTTCGCACGCATCAAGTTTTTGGCGCCGCTGCCGGGGACACAAGGATTTTAAGAAAGTTAGGAATCAACGGCCTAATCATCTTTTATTTTTCTTAATTTTTTTTTTTGGATTTTTCTTAGTTTTTCAGCATTCTGCAGAGCTCAGCACGGGCCGTGCCCGCTGAACACGCCCCCGTGCTCAATCATTGGAACTGGCAATCCTGTTTTACGTTAGACAGTAAGCTGAACACGGGGCCGTGCCCACTCAACACGCCCCCGTGCCCAAGTTTCAGTTACTGAAAACAGAACCGTTAGATCCCGGCGGTTGGTAATTTCTGACATAAACATGAGTGATAGTAATTGTTTTTACTTTCGGCACTCTTATGGTACGTGGTGTCAATTATGTGGTGGCAAACATGAAGAAGTAGAATGCTACTTTCTAAATTATAGGCCCCACTACATGGACCCACCGACTTCTTACGACCTTAAGAGGGGCGAAAGTAAAAATAAGCACTATTCCTCCCTCGAATGCGCCCAGCCAGATATTCTACGGGAAATGCTCCTTGATGAGTTATTTCAACTAGAAAAGCTAATTCAGAATTGGTTAGAAGAGCTTAGGAAGGATTTTATTGATCCACCCCGAGACGATAACCATAAAGAATTGTTGGAACCGCATTCCGACAACCTCGTTGCTCCCGAAAATACCTTCGTTCCTAGCAAAGACTTGGACGATAGTCGTCCCTGTGTCGATTGTGCCGTGAAGGACTCTCCATCGACTTTGTTCGGTGCATACATAGACTTGAGCAATTCGACATACACCTTCTTTAACAAGAGCCCGGGAAAGGGTTGGACTTGTCCACCTAGAATGAAAATAGGAATTACCCTCACCGACAACCTCTTGCGTTCTCGCCTTAGTCTATGACAATTAAGGTATCTTAGGCACTTTGGGGTTGTTCCAACCAGTCAGGAACCACCCGATACTAACAGGTTCCTTAAAAACTAGACAACTTCATAAAACAGTCCCTTGACACGGGGCCGTGTCCAGCCAACATGCCCCCGTGTCCATCAAAAGATTCCATTCTGATCAGTACGTCGGAATGCGGACAAACTGTGTCAGAACTCCACCTGCACACGGGGCCGTGTCCAGGATGCTGTCGTTTTCTATAAATGCAGCCAAGAATTCTGCACATTTGGACCAACTTGGGGCAGAGATTTGCAGGAATCTTCTCTCAAACTATCCTAGGTAAGTCTAAAAGAAGGTTCCAACAACCCATCTTGTCCCTTCCTCTTTTAGCCATTTCCTTCTTCTCCATCTTTCTCCAAGAACTACCATTGAAAGTTTGAAATTCTTCCAACTTTGTGGTAGGGATTGTTGAGTTTTGTTCAAGGAATCTTGGTAAAAACATGTTATGTAACCTTGTTTTAAGTTATTAGCAACTAAAAAGACCCCACAACTTCATAAAATAACTTAAAAATCCAAGTTTCCTTGTTCCGAAATTCTGCAGAAAGATGAACACGGGGCCGTGCTCATTGAGCTCGGGGCCGTGTCCGATAACTGTTTCATTAAATAAACTCTTTCAGTTTATTTTTCGTAGAATGTCAAGTGAAAACAGCGAAACATCTTCTGTGCATTCGTCAAACAGCCGAAGAGGAAGAAGACCCTCCATTGAAGCTACACTTGTGCACTATGTGGTAGCATTAAGGGAGGCTCTCGACGAAATGACTTCAGTAGAGGAGGTCCTAATCGACCGTATTAACGATCTTACGATGGGACTTGAAAGCAGCTTCCAAGAAATTAACCTCTTGCACCAGAGGTTAAATATTCTTGTAGCACCCCCAATGGAACCAGTCCTTCCTCAGCAGGATTGGAACCTGGCACTCGGAATCAACAATCCTACCGGGTGGGAAGACTTTCCGGTGGAACCTCCCGTGGAACATCAACAAGAGATCCCGGTGGAAGTTGAAACTCCTCAAACTAATGCTAATGAGCCTTCTTTTCTCCTTCCAAGGGAGGTGGAAGAATGGCTCGCGGACATTTGAGGAGAACCGCACGCGGAAGATGGAGTTCAAAAAGGCCTTGTTTAACCAAGATTAATTACTTCTTGGAAATTTTGCTAATTAAAATAAAGGCTAGGACTCCATGGTTTATTATTTCCTTGTTTTATCTAATTTTAATTTAGGATTATGTAAGTTCTCTCTATGATGAAATGAAATGATGGTTTTAAGGTTTGGATGGTTTGTAATGAATAAAACACACTCATGGTGGTAAAGGATGAAAAGGGGAACGAGAAAAATAATCCCATGCACAAGAACAAGGCAACCCGACAATTCTCTCCAGTTCAGAAGGTTCAACACGGGCCGTGCCCAACCAACACGGCCCCGTGCCGAACCACCTGCAGAAAAACGCCCAGTTCAGGTACCTGGACACGGGCCGTGTTCACCCAACACGCCCCCGTGTCCAGACTTCTGTCTCTCTTATTTTAATTTTGTTACTGGCACTTGAACACGGGGCCGTGCCAGGATAACACGGGGCCGTGTTCAGTGCCCAGTAACACAAATTTTTGCTTTTTAAACACTATTTTACACATCTAATCAACCTAAAAATTTATTTTTGGGACACATTGAGGACAATGTGTAATTTAAGTGTGGGGGGGATGCTAAAACCTTGAATTTTGCAAGTCCTAAATACAAGCCTTACACAAAACTCTATTGGAACCGCTAATCACCCCAAATTTTTTCAAAAAAATTTTCATTTTTTTTTACTTGTCTAGGTTTAACTCGGGAAATTCAAGTTCTCAAAAAGGTTATATTTTTAAGAATTTACAACCGATAGCGTAGTGATAAAAAGAACCAACATAAGAAAATTATGAAAAGGCATGACAAACTTAGTTAAAATTTGATTATATATACTTGATCACATAAAAACCCATTCCCACAAAAAGTGAGTTTTGAGCCTTTATTGAGCACAATTACATATCATTAGACTAAATGCTCATTTTTCGTTTCTTGTGTGAATAGCCGCTTGGTTCTTACGACTCTAGAACTTGCCATGACGATACATTCCCGGTCCTTATCAACTTAAACCAGAGTAAGTAAATGATGGAGGCATTAGGACTAACCCTTTTTATTTCTACACCATTATTTTTCTTTTTCTTTTACCACCTACCCAAAAATCCCCCTAGTTAACCCCTTTGAGCCTAAACCTTTTCATTTCATCACCCAAACCAAAAACCCTTTTACCCACCAAAAGTTTTTTTATTTTTAACCTTTTGTTTTAGTAACAAGTTCGGTTTTTCGTAAAAAAAAAAAAAAAATGTGTTGATGATGAAGCAAAAAGAAAATAAACAAACAAGTTCATCAAAAATAACTTTGTTTGAATAAAAGCTTCATCAAAATAAAAATAGAAAGTCTTACGAAAACCGACACTTGTTACGCTTTTTCGCCCTTTTTCTACTAACCACTATCCCAACCACCTACCTTTAACCCAAGCCTAACCCTTAACCCACAAAGTCCTCTTGATATTTACAAAGGTATAAAAGTTAAAAAGGAGGAGGATTGATTGCTTGGCAAGCCTATGGTAGGAATAAGTTCCATGCCGCTCTCGAGTGATTCACTAAAAATACACCTTCGGCCGAGTGTGAGTGATTTCTCCCGTAAGGTATGTGAACTTGTATATAAATGGAATTTTAAAAAGGCATGTTATGCCCAAATAAGTAATTTCTCCTATGAAACGTTCTAAATAAATCATTACGAATAGGATTGTGAATAAATAAAAATAAAACCCAAAAAGATCTTGGATATCCCGACACTCTACGACAAGCCCAAAACCTTCTCTTCTACCTATTCCATTTGGGAGTGTAAGCCACATATTAAAGAGTTTTGCTTGAGGACAAGCAAAAGTTCAAGTGTGGGGGTATTTGATGTGTGTAAAATGCAACATATAAATTACATCAAATGAGGCATAAAACTAACCCTTTTTAAGTACTAATATTGGAAAAAGAGTGTTTTTGTCTTCCTTTTGTATTTTCAGGATTAAATGAGCTAAAAAATACAAAAGAAGCAAAAAGACAGCTAAATCCAACATAAATACAAGGAAAGGAACATTAGTGGACTGCCCGACCCCTCAACGGCACCTTCCAAAGCAAAATGGAGAAGGCAGAAGTCTGAACACGCCCCGTGCTCAGCCAGCACGGGGGCGTGCCCAAGAAGCAGCAGAAAAGACAAACCTATAGAAGCTTCTATTGCCCACCACGGGGCCGTGCTCAGCGGACACGGGGGCGTGTCGAAAGTACAGCAGACGTATTTATTGTAATTGCGAATTACAATTAATGAGGAGAGAGAATGTCAGACAGACACGGGGCCGTGCCCAGCGGACACGGGGCCGTGTCCAGCTCTCTGTTCAGCCTATAAATAGGAGTGCTTGGATTCATTTCATCTCATCCCTTGGCACACCACCTCTCTCACACTTCATCCACCACCCACCACCATCACAACACCATCATCCACCACCATCATCCATTGTCCATCGTAGAGTGTGTGAGTCGTCTCGGGATCCAAGATTGATAGTAACAGTTCTTGACAATCAAGGCCATGTTTGCCTAAGTCTCTTACATCACTTGGTGAAGACAAAGTGTCTAGTATAATACTTTTTATTTCTAATCTTTTGCACTTTTTATTTGGTTTTGTATTAATGACTTTAATAACTAGTTACTTATGTTGAAGGTGATCTTTCCTTATCGTTTGTCCGTGGTGTCTTGGCATTATTTTACTGTCTATATAAAATAAAGGATTTTCACCATTCATATCTCCACGGTCTATATGGAGGTATGTTGGCTACCTGGTCGGGGGTTAAGGGAACGGTTTGGTAAAGGTCTTGCCATTGTTCAGCGTTTAGAGGTCCTGCAATGGACCTGGGTCAAATTTAGTAGGACCTCCTTCAATGCTTCACGGTATTGGATGGCGGGGGTCCAAACTCTTTGACCCCCTCATAAGTTAACTACTATTAATACTATAACCCGGCTACTTAGGACTGTATCCCTGCTGACTCAGACTACTTAGCCGAGGGTAACGTCACCGCCAAAAGCGGGGCCTACCACAATACTGCATTAATAACTTAATTCATTATCTTCCAATAATCCACCCTTTTAGGATTGTATCCTTGCTGACTCAAACTACTGGGGTGAGGGTAACGTCACCTTCAAAAGAGGGGCCTACTACAATAACTAAGATAATATCTTAATTATGTGCAAAAGTGCGGAAATAATCAAAGGTTATACTAGATACGAGTCGGAACCAAGTGATTCATCTTGTCTATCTGTTTTTATTTTATTTTTATTTTCAGCATTTTAGTTAGTTTCTATTTTTCTTAGTTTAAAACATTTTTCTAAACTTTTATTTTGGTTAGACGTTGAGGATAAACCGGTATTAAAAGCTCTTGTGTCCTTGGACGACCTCGGTATCTTACCAACGCTATACTACACTCAACGATGGGTGCACTTGCCCATATGTGTGTTTAGTGTTAGTGAAATATCGTGTTTTATAAATTTAAAACTTGGCTAAAATAAGTGTTAAAAAGGGCTTAAAATATACACCTAATATATATAACACTTCGCACGCATCAGGATCCTGGAGCAGAGCATCCTAAAGAAGATCCTATATCCTGGACGGCTCCAATCATGAGATATCTCAAAGAAGGACACATCCCTGGAAATGAAAATCCTAAGGCATTTAGGATGAAGGTATCACGATTCACTATGTTAAATAATATTTTGTACAAGAAATCTCTTGCAGGACCGTATTTGAGGTGCTTGGAGGATCCTGAAGCCAAAGAAGTACTTCAGGATATACATGAAGGGGATTGTGGTAACCATGCTGGGGGCAGGTCGTTATTCTCAAAAGTGTTAAGGACAGGATATTATTGGCCAACAATGAGAAAGGATGCAGCAGAATATGCTCGAAGATGTGACGCATGTCAAAGACATAGTAACATACTGCATCAACCTGCTGAACCATTATATCCTATTGTTTCCCCTTGGCCGTTTATGAAGTGGGGTATGGATATAGTGGGAAAGCTACCAAAAGCTCCGGGAGGAAAAGTCTTTATGCTAGCAATGACGGATTATTTCTCTAAGTGGGTTGAAGCAGAAGCATCTGTTCAAGTTAGAGACCAAGAAGTAGTATCCTTCATCAAGAGAAATATCCTGACCAGATTCGGAGTACCAGCCGAGATAATCTGTGACAATGGTTCTCAGTTCATAAGTAAGAGGACTACTGACTTTTGCAAGAGTTGGGGAATCAAAATGATTACGTCTACTCCGGTACATCCTCAAGCAAATGGACAAGCAGAATCCTCAAACAAGATAATTGTCAATAATTTAAAGAAAAGGCTTGGAGCCAAAAAAGGAAGATGGGCAGAAGAACTACCCTTTGTTTTATGGGCTGATAGGACAACGGTAAAAAATGCAACAGGCCAAACCCCATTTTCCTTGGTGTTTGGAGCAGAAGCAATGATTCCAACGGAAATGACAATACCTACTGCAAGATCTATCTTAAGTAATCCTGAGCAGAATCCTGAAGCCTTGAGTCAAGATTTAGACACTATAGATGAGAAGAGAGATGCGGCAAGGCTAAGGATGGCAGCATATCAACAGAGAATATCCAGAGCATATAACAAGAATATTAGGACCAGAATATTTAAGGTTGGAGATTGGGTGTTAAGAAAGGCTTTTCAGAATACTACTAATCCTGCCGATGGCAAGTTAGCTCCAAAATGGGAAGGACCATATGAAGTTGAATCAGAAGCAGGGAAAGGAGCATACAGACTCAAGAATATGGAGGGGGATATGCTACTGAGATCTTGGAATGCTATACACCTTAAGCTCTATTTCAAGTGAGTTTAGAATTTAATTTCTAACGCAGGATGGTATGAATTCTACCTTTTTTAAATATGTTTGGTTTAATTTGTTATTTGTAACCCAATACTGACTTAAGCATCAGAGGGCTGTTAGCCAAGCTAACACCCACCTTAGTTTACAATTGTTTTGCAAGATATGTTTCAGGATATAGCTCCAGGATATGTACTCAGGATAACTCGAAAGATTAGAGGATTGGCCCCCTCTCTCACGTTTAAGGGATACTGATCCCTTCACAGGTTTAAAGGTATTCACCTTTCTTCCGAATTGGGTTTAAACACCCCGCCTGGAGCGCAAGTTATTCGGGGATAGTTCAAGGTGGCGGGACCAGTCCATGTAAAAGTGGCTGACAATTTCGTTACTGTTGGCTATATCCTGAATCCTGAAGGTATATGAGGATTGATCACCCTCTCTCACGAATGGGTATTTTCATACTCTCTAAGGTTTAAAGGTTTTCACCTTTCTAAGTCTTGGAGTTTATACACTCCCGCCTGTAGCGCATGAAAATTTGGGATTTTCCCCAGGATACAAGGGATTTATCTCCAGTACATCCTTGGGTTTTACCCTTGGAGCCTAAAAAATTGCCTATACAATGGAAACTGACATTCAGAAGATTCCTAAAATATTTGAAGACATTGTACACAGGGGACATTCCTGCCAAGATGGTGATGTAAAGCTAAAAGAATGAGGCTCGGAACTAATGCACTAAGTACCTTGCACAGGGGACACCTTCATTGGAAGAGTTGCAAAGGGATTGAAGTTTGGTAATAGGTTTATACCCTATTTCTGGTATGATCTTTCCTTTGTAAACATCGTCTAAGTTTTTACTAACATTATTTTAAGTATCCTGATATATTCTCAAAGTCCTTTTCAAGATATTTGATTAGGGTGTTTGAAACTAGTATCGGTTTGGAACTATGATCATTTAAATATTATCAAAACTTGGTTTTAAAAAGATAGACTGTTTTTCACTTTCTAAAGAAATTTTTACAAAGTTAAAGGAACATTTGGAAGTTCTATAAAAGGTTTTTACAGTATATCTCTGAGCATACTGATCAGGATATTTTATAAGATAACAGTATGAAATTTTTACAAAGCTAAGAGTTACACTAAATAATGCAAGGCAATAACAAACAAAATAAAAGATGAAATTATTCTTAAGCAATCAATACTGGTTGATAACCGAAGGTTTCATCCTGAAACCCAGGATCCATCCACCTTCGGATATCAAGTTGTTTCGATACAGAAATATAAATTGTTCATAAAAACATAAAATTGTTCGAATGATTTAAAGGAAATAAGCTCTAGGGGGTAGTGCCTTCTTGGTCCATAGCGGTTTCAGCAACATCCGTCTTAGGATCCGCCTCAGCATCCTTCTCAGCATCGGTTGCTTTTTCAACTACTTTGGAAGGTTCTTCGACACTTGATTTGGAAGAGGTGCCGCCGAGGTTCTTCAGCTTGGTTTCCCAAGCAGCAACATCCCAGGAAGGGCATTCGAAACCTAATGTTTTGGCTTCCAGATCGGCCTGGGCCTGAAGAGTAGCTTTGTTGAGAGCAACTTGATGTTCTTGGGTCATAGCTTTGTATTTCTCCTCGTAATGACGAGATTTGGCGGCCGCAATCATACCTTGGTCGGAGATTGTGATTTCTGCTTCCTTTAGCCTAGATTCAAGTGTTTTGTTAAGCTTGCAGGATTCTTGATATAAATGAACCAAACGCTCAAGACCCTACAAAGGTAAGAAGACAGGGATTAATATTGTTAAATCTTTGAAAATAATCTAAATTGCAGGATATGATAAGAGGATACTAACCTGGTTAAGAAAAGAAGTCATAAACCCGCTGGCTTCAATGAACCCGTGCTTCTCATAAGGAAAGGTGTCAGAAATGACAGGGGAATCGGGTTCTTTCCTTTTGCGGGAGTTTGAACTCCGGGGCTTGGTAGCCGGTGAAGGTTTAGGAATGATGATGGCTTTGGAGCTACTGGGTTTGGATGTAGCTGTGGTCTTGGGGCTAGGTTCTTTCTTGACCTGGATCTGGTCAGAATAGCTGTCCAATTCGTCAAGATCAAAGACTTCGGGGATCTTAGCTGGTGCTGCATAAAGGGAAAAGTTTTACTCTTTATCTTATTATTATGCTGTTGTGACTAATTATTTTGAAAGAAATTCTTACCAGACATCTCGGATGATGAGTATTGACTGGAACTCGGGACGTGTGTGGTAAAAGTCCTGTCTATTGCAGGTAACCGGTAAATAGTATTGATTCTCTCTTCTGAGTCAGCGGTAGGGGGAGCAACTTCCTTGAAGTTCACTGCATAAAGATCAAAAAGAAGAGTATTAACAGAAGATAACAATCAAATGGTCTATGAGGATATTTATGATCCTACCGGTGGTTAACCACTCCACCGGAAGGTTGGCACCCTCAGCAATGGAATCTCGTTTGACAAAGAAGAATTTGCGTTGCCATCCGTCTTCGTTTTTGGTGGCTTTGAGAATCAGGGGTTTGCTGGAAGTCGAGAAGAGCAAGAACCGGCTAGAGCCGTGGGATCGGAGGTGATAAGCAATAGGTAAATCCTCGATGCAGAGGTCGGAGCAATGGAGATTTTTGATTTGGTTGAGTACAATCAGTACTCTCCAAACCATGGGCATGGTTTGAGCAAAAGAGATGCCGGTAATTCGAAAGAATTGCATCATGAATTCAGGAAAAGGGTATCGAAGACCTAATGAAAAAGGATATGCTGGAAAACAGACCCATTCGGTGGAAGAAACATCCGATCAGATTGACCGATCGAATGGTCTAAAGACCGTGCTGTCAGGGAAGGCGCCGAAGGCTCTTAAAGCTGCAATGTCTGCGTTGTCAAAAGCGCAGATCTCCTTTTCGGGATTTTTAAGAAGATTCTGCTGGATGAAGGTCTCGGCGTCCATTGTAAGTAAGGTGAAATAAATTGACAAGAAGAAAATCAGAAATGGAGAATTACCTGAAGGTTCTGTTGAAGATATCTGCTTTTCAAACAAGAAAAGAGAAGATATAGGGGCATCGTGGATCTCCATTGAGTAAAAAACGCGTTGGAAGTTACGATGTGATCTTGACCGTCGCTTCGTTTTGAATGCCTTGAGTTATGGGATAAGATTTTTGAAATATATCCGTTGGATTGGTATACCAACCGATATATTTGGGGACAATTGTTAGGGGTCATTTTCTTTGCATACATATCCTGACCAATATCCTGCCTTTGTTTGTTTATTTGTCACCAGGATGCTGGAAGAGGATATTGCTAACATCTTGGGCGATATCCTGAGGTTTATTGAATTAACCACGTGCAGGTTAAAGACTGAGACTTGCTAACGGTCAAGTGGACTTCTTCTCCTCAAGACTCGGGCGAGTTTGTTGAAGGAAAGACGTTGAGCCCGAAAGACCAGGTCTACAACTTTCGATGAAGGAATATTCGGTGGATCCCGGAAGTTTAGGGTAGTTTGTTATTTTATCTTTACTATAAATAGATGGGGGGCGGATCAGCTTAGAAGACACAATTTTTCACTAACACTCCCGTACACTTTCACTCTCTAGCTCATTGCAAACACCACACTTGTATTCAAATTTCGTTGTAACACTTAGTCGATCCGTACCACATCCTGCACTGTATCCTGATATTTGAAGCAATAGAAGAACAAGGCAGATGCGATTGTCAGCTCCCGAGGTTTTATGCCGGTGATCTAAATTGATCAAGGGCTTTCCTCGTACATCTCGTGTCATTTACTTTACTTTTGCTCATAGTTTGATCTTAGATACAGCTCTATATCCTGAGTCGTATCCTGAATACTGATTTTCTAAACAACTTAACAAGCACATTTTCAATTTACTTTCTAGCACACTACCTCGCTTTACTAATTTGATCACTTAATTGCTTCGGTAATTTTTGACCAAAACATCAATGAATTCTTGTTTAACTCTATCATGTATCACCCCTAATCCTTGATTTGATCATATAATAAATTTCCTACCTAAACAATTCAACAGAACTTGTGCTGTTATCATGCAGCCCTGTAGTCAAGATTAACACAATAGAGTTTCATCTAACAATTCTAGCAGCCCAATTGTTAGGCATCGGCCCAATTAATAAACACAACTCAAATCATATGTGTGACATTGACTAATGAATGGTTCATGTTCACTTTGTGGCTACCCGTGAATGTGTGACCCAATATTGGGTGTGCGGCCCATATGTGGTCAGCCCAACAACCGTATACAGTCCACTAAGAGTGTGATTGTATGCAATCCATTAATATGCTACCTATTTGCGTTTAACCAAAACTAGTTATCCCCCACCCTTTACTCAATCACAATTACCAATCTAAAAGACACATCATTATTAACAAAACAAACAATAGTGGCCTGTTGTTAAAACATCCAAGTGATTTTCATTGGACCGATTATTAGTGGGCTGACACACACTTTGGGCCGATAAACCATGTGTTGATTACTGAACTAAATCACGTGAGGGCCTGACAACATATCATGAACTCAACAACCTATTATAGTGTCAATCAAACTTAAGTAGGCCAGTGGTCATGAATTTTAATCATCATATAAATTAGTTATTATCTGTTCCTCATGTCAGTCGGCAAGACCATGTAGCAAATTTAATCATGAATATTTCTAACCCATGCACATCCATTTACTAGCATTCAATAACCTAAATCCATACATCTTATTCGTTCCTCATGTTAGTCGATGATTACAACCATTTATTCAAATATACATTCATGCTAAACATTGGCTAATCACATATCAGATTGTCATATAATTCAATCATACATCCGATTAATCTCATATGATCCATAGCTTTACCTAATCTAAACTAGTAATTTAACTTACATTCTGTTACATATAATTTAATAATTCCAACGAATAAAATATCAAAACAAAGCATCACCACACCATTTAATTCACTTAGCAATCGATCACATAGTCGGGCCGTTTAATCAGATATCTAGCACATAAATGAACATGATAAATCAAGAGTTTAATAAACACGATTGACTAACCAAGAGATTGATATTCACTAGACAAGATTCGGCAAAGGTGAGGGGGTTTCACTGTCGCCGCACAACCAATAGGGGGTAGGGTTTCAATATGTGTATGTTATCAAGTTACGTAGCTTCCTGTGGGTGTATATAACCTATGGTAACCGGCCCTTAATCAAAACAATCAGCCCTTTGGGCTTCACTTAGCCCAATCACTAATTCAATGTGTGTAGTGTATATATGTGGATGAGGTCCCCCTAGCCGGCCCATGTGTGGAGTAACAGGGTCCAAGTGATCGGCCCACACTACTTCCATTGGGCTTGTATGGATTTGAACCAAAGATGACATGTGTGACTCAAGTTACTCGTGGCCCGCGACGCAATCAGTTGTCACTTACGTTTAAAGTTAATACACAACCTTTAACTTGTCAAAATCAAGTAATGCATATGTGGCCCAAAATGTTAATTAACAAGTTATCTAGTTTAGTTTAACGGAGTTTGAGATCACAAAATTACACATCACTAACCTTGAAAGTTTGGGTTGTCACATCATCCCCAACTTGAAAGAAATTTCGTCCCGAAATTTGACAAGTAACCATGGAGGAGTGAACCGAGGAATCAAGATTGTTGCGAATTTTGCTCAGGTGCCACATCATCCCCAACTTGAAGAGGAATTTCGTCCCGAAATTCACCAGCTTTATCAGATTTAGATTTGTCTTTAGGAAAACGTTGAGGATATTTGAGCTTTATCTGATCCTCACGTTCTCACGTGAACTCCGGTTCACGTCTTGAGTTCCAACGAACTCTAATAATCAGAATACGACTATGTTGACAGTGAGTTTCTCAACAAGGGCACCACAAGTGTTGCGTCGAACAGACGCTTCTTTAGGTTCCAGACATAAATTGACATCGTGGACGTTATCTAATTCGTCAAGTAACTCGAGTTTGTAGGTTACACTACCGATTCTTCCCAGACTGTTGAATGATCCATTGTGACGTCAGTTAAGCTCGCCATGCATCCCAAGCATTCCACACCCTCCCAAGGTGAGACTTTCAACATGATACGACCATCTACAACGAACTCCTAGTGTTTCCTAAGCTTATCGTCTTTCCTGACGGTCCCTTGATGCCGCTAAACAATTTCTAATCCAAGCAATATTCCCAAGAGTTTCGAGTACAAGTCCTGGACCCATGTTTTGGTGGTCATCCACCTCATTCCACGAAGAGGTTGGCATTATCATCCAAGCAATGCCCCAAACAGAGTTGTCTGAATACTAGAAGGGTAACAACTATAGTAGAACTCAACCAAAAGTATACGTCCTTCCGATTTACACCAAGTTAATCTCACACATGCTCGCAGCATGTCTTCGAGTGTCAGGGGGGTTGTTTACTCAGACCGTACGTCCTATGTTGATAAGTAATACTCATATCTATACGTGTGTCACACCCCCAAAATCCACACGCGGAGTATCACCGCTTGGAGGCGTGACTGACCAGGATCAAGCCACCAATCATATTGAACATATAAGTAAATAGTAAATGTCATTCATCAATACGATAGGTGTTTTCAAAACCAAACATAAACGAGTGTGTAGCGGAAGCAATAATGTAAAAGCCCAACGTACGTATTAAGTTGAAATGTCATAAAAGAGTTTATCATAAAATCCACAATCCGTGCCCACAACGACCGCGCCTCCCGTGCAAGCTCCATGGATACCTATGGTCCTGCAAGGCATGTAACAGAGAGTCAACAACTAGTTGAGCGAGTTCACATTTGATTGTTCAGTTATAGTAATCGTATTGTAAACCGTATGATCATTTAGTGAACCATGTTTCGTATGTATTTGTATCGCGGCCCTCTAGGCATGTTGGCGAAGATTAGTGGGGGTTTCCCATGTTTTCTAGACTAGGTATATTTGTATCGCAGCCCACCCGGCATGTGTGCGAAGTTTAGAGTATGGTTCGCAGCCATTCCAGGTATGTGTGCGAAGATTAGTTCTATTATCGCAGCCATTCCCGGCGTGTGTGCGAAGAGAAGTATATGTATCACTAGTCTAGCAGTACCTACCAATAACCTTCCTCTCCCGAGGCCTATGGTATGTAATTCCGATAACAATTTAAGCATAAGTAATCATCCAAACCCATTCCCAACCCCGGGAATCCCATGCCTTGCTAAGGGTGTGAACTCACCTTGGTTTGCTCGGTATGCTTAACTATGGGCTCACAAGTAATCAGTCAAGTCCTAAAGTTAGGCATGTATACACAATCAGTCAAACTCGTATAGATTCGCATGCAATAATTGTCACGAAGTGTGCTTAAGCAATCATCTCGTATCATATAAGCAGTTTATCAGAATCATGCAATTCATGTCTCACATAAATGTCCATCATGTTATTTACTAACTGGATTATTCATTAACATACTTGAAAGTGTTAACAGTCTTTAACGAAGTTAGCATTTTAACCAGGTTTATATACACCACTGAAATAACAAACCAACACTGTTTATTAACTAACAAACTTAACTAACAGAGTTACACAAGAGTACCCACTTAACAGAGTGTCAAACATAAATCCAACATAGTGAGTAAAGTTAACTGAGTTAATGAGCTTAACTCAGTTAGTAGGCTAATCATAGATACATAACTAACAGAGTTAACCATCTAACAGAGTTTACAAACTAGTAGAGTTAACGGACTAACAGATAGCAACTAACAGGGTTAGCAAGTGATAGACTTAACATACAAGTTACAGATCCATAGCCGAAAACACTTATTTGGCCGAAAACACCTATTGGCGAAATCACTAGGGTGCCGAAATCCCAAAGTGATTTCGTCAAGGGTTTTGATGGAAACACTGTTTTCGTCGGGTTGGGGTGTTTTCGCCTGAGACCTCATCATCAACAACACTAACAGTTACATAAACTAAAACCCTAATGATGTCTACTGTTACATCGGTTTCATCATAACATCATCATTCAATCATCATACCACCAGAATCATCACAACACTAGCATGAAACCTAGATTATAGAATACCATATATGATCTATATGATTTAGATAACAACAGGAGTGTAATCAATGATCAAATCTATACAGTCACAACATCAGACCAACAGAAACAAGGATACGCAATTCCAATTGCACAATCATGTCAAAACTCTAGTCCGACATCCAGATTTGCATAAGTTCATGAATTCAATATATTATACGTATCACAAATGAGAGCATGTTTACAACACTACTGTATGTCTATCACAGAACAAACTAAACGTGTAATACACTAACCACACTTAAAGGATCAGACAGAAGTGATCTGGTTTCAATTGGGAGGAGGGTTGCCGTCAGGTCTCCAAAAGAGGACGAGAGAGGAGTTGAGATGTGATTAGGGTTTCTGCTAGTTAACGCGTGAAGTTTAAGAATAACACATATAACTAAAGGCTACTGGGCCGAAGCCCATTGGTTCTCGCTTGACAGCATTTGGACGAAAACACTTTAGTGTTTTCGGCTAAATGTGATTTCTTGAGTGGGTGTTTTCAGTTAAGGTTCCCTTGTTTAGTTATACAAACATAATATCAATACAAGATAAATATACATCTATATACATATCATGTATACTACAATCTACACCCAACACGTGTATTGCACATCAAGTAATTATGAAAGCACGCTTAACGCTCCCCATATATAACATACCAACCACAACATGATTTAACGTGATGCAACGTGTACAGTTGTGAAACAAACGAGTCGTGAAAACAACAACTTAAATAATTAACGCGCAAATAATGCGAAGATAGAATCTTAGAAACTCGAGTTGTCACATTATCCCCAACTTGAAAGAAATTTCGTCCCGAAATTTAGCACGTGGTTACTGAGGAAGCTAGGTGTGTTGTTTCCTGGTTTTCCTGGGGTGTCACATCATCCCCCCGTTGATTTGGAATTTTGTCCCGAAATTCTGTAGTAGCTTCAGCCTCAGTATTGGTTGCACTGTTTCCGAATAACTGGGGATACTTGAGTTTCATTTGATCTTCGCGTTCCCAGGTGAACTCTGGGCCACGACGGGAGTTCCAATGAACCCGAACAAGAGGTATTCTAGTGTGCTTGAGGACCTTAACATCCCGGTCCGTGATTTCAACTGGTTCCTCGACGAATCGCAACTGATCGTCGATAGTGAGCTCCTTCAAAGGAACTATGAGGGTCTCATCTGACAGACATCTCTTCAGATTTGACACGTGAAAGACGTTGTGAACTGCACTGAGTTCAGCTGGTAAGTTTAGTCTGTAGGCCACCCTGCCTATCTTCTCTATAATTTCGAATGGTCCGACATATCGCGGGTTGAGCTTGCCTCGTTTGCCAAAACGATCTACACCCTTCCAGGGTGAAACTTTGAGTAGCACTCGATCCCCAATCTGGAACTCGAGTAGTTTCCTGTCTTTATCGGCGTATGCTTTCTGACGGTCACGAGCTGCCGCCATGCGTTGACGTATCTGAGCAATCTTTTCGGTAGTATCAACTATAAGTTCTGGACCTGTGATTTGACTATCACCCACCTCTGCCCAGCAAAGAGGTGACCGGCATTTACGTCCGTACAATGCCTCAAATGGAGCGGCTTTAATGCTGGTGTGGTAACTGTTATTATACGAGAACTCCACTAATGGAAGATGTTTTTCCCAGCCGTTGCCGAAATCGATTACACACGCACGAAGCATGTCTTCTAAAGTTTGAATAGTGCGCTCAGACTGCCCATCCGTCTGAGGGTGATAAGCTGTGCTCATGTCTAAACGAGAGCCAAAAGATTTGTGCATTGCTCGCCACAGCTCGGAAGTAAAACGTGCATCACGATCCGAGATAATGGAGGTTGGCACCCCGTGCTTGAGATCTGGGCAGGCCAGTAACAAAATCCATGGAAATTTGCTCCCATTTCCATTATGGTATCTCTGGTTGTTGAAGTAGGCCTGATGGTTTCTGATATTCAGTCTTGACTCTCGCACAAGTCAAGCACTTGCTGACGTAAGTTGCTATGTGAGCTTTCATGCTAGGCCACCAATATGCGGTTTTCAAGTCGTGGTACATCTTGTCTGAACCAGGATGTACTGAGTAGCGAGACTTATGAGCTTCGTCCATCACAAGCTCGCGTAAGTTGCCAAAGAGTGGGACCCAAATACGTCCTGTTACATAGTAGGCGCCGTCTGCCTTTTGTTCTAACCGTTGCCTTGAGCCGCGTAGGGCTTCAGTCCTGACGTTTTCTGGTTTCAATGCTTCTACCTGAGCATCTCGTATCTGAAAAGGAAGACTAGACTGAATAGTGAGCTGCAACGCTCATACGCGCCTAGGTGTAGTATCTTTTCGGCTGAGGGCGTCGGCCACCACATTGGCTTTACCCGGATGGTACTTTATAGCACATTCATAATCGTTCAGTAGTTCGACCCATCTACGTTGATGCATGTTCAACTCTTTCTGCTTGAAGATATGCTCGAGACTCCTGTGATCGGTGTAGATGGTGCACTTGGTGCCATACAAGTAATGTCGCCATATCTTGAGCGCAAAAACAACAGCTCCCAGCTCTAAATCATGTGCAGTGTAATTCCGTTCGTGAATCTTAAGTTGGCGCGAAGAATAAGCAATGACTTTATCCCATTGCATCAACACACAACCAAGACCTTGGATGGATGCGTCACAGTAGACTACAAAATCGTCCGTGCCTTCAGGCAATGAGAGGATAGGTGCGCTACAAAGTCTATCCTTTAAGTGCTGAAACGCTGTTTCCTGTGTATTACCCCAACGATAAACAACACCTTTCTGTGTCAGTAGTGTAAGCGGCTGTGCAATCTTTGAGAAGTCTTTGATGAACCGTCTGTAATAACCCGCCAAACCCAAGAATTGGCGTATTTCGGTTGGTGTGCGAGGTGCAGGCCAGTTCTTGATCGAATCTACCTTGGATGGATCGACATGAATCCCATCCTTGTTTACCACGTGGCCTAGGAAGTGGACTTCACGAAGCCAGAAGTCGCATTTTGAAAACTTGGCGTACAGCTGTTCCGTTCGAAGGAGTTCCAAAATAAGTCGTAAATGCTGCTCGTGTTCCTCCTGACTCTTCGAATAGATCAGGATGTCGTCGATGAAAACAATGACGAACTTGTCAAGATAAGGTTTGCACACCCGGTTCATAAGATCCATGAAAACCGCAGGCGCGTTCGTTAGCCCGAATGGCATGACCAAAAAGTCGTAATGGCCGTAGCGAGTTCTGAATGCTGTTTTGGAGACGTCCTCATCCCGGACTCTCAGGTGGTGATAACCCGATCTTAGATCAATCTTCGAGTAATAGCTCGACCCTTGCAACTGGTCGAATAAGTCGTCGATGCGTGGAAGAGGATAGCGATTCTTCACGGTCACCTTGTTCAGTTCGCGGTAATCTATGCACATGCGAAAGGTACCGTCTTTCTTCTTCACAAACAATACTGGAGCTCCCCAGGGCGAAAAGCTAGGACGTATGAAACCCTTTTCCAAGAGTTCTTGCAATTGCTTAGATAGTTCTTCCAGTTCAGTTGGAGCTAAGCGATAAGGTGCTCGAGCTATGGGTGCTGCTCCAGGAGCTAGCTCGATCTGAAATTCGACCTGGCGATGAGGCGGTAGCCCAGGTAATTCCTCAGGAAACACTTGAGGAAAGTCGCGTACAACTAGAATATCCTCTAACTTCTTCTCTTTCGTCAATGTATCTGTAACGAGTGCTAAAACAGTTGTGTGGCCCTTTCGCAAACACTTCTGTGCCTTCAAGAAGGAGATGATGCCACTCACAACACCACTCTTGTCGCCTTGAACTTCGAGAGGTTCTTTGCCAATACGGGGAATACGAATGACCTTCTCCTTGCATAGAATCTCTGCTTGCTGTTGGGATAACCAATCCATACCATTGACGATGTCGAAACTACCCAGAGTTATAGGAATGAGATCGATAGAGAAAGTCTGACCAGCGAGGATAAGATTACAACCCTGAACTATGTGTGTGGCCTCTAGAATTTTACCGTTAGCTAACTCTACAACATGTTTGGTGTTCAAAAGTGTTGGTGCGCGTTTAAGCATTTGACTAACTTTCAGAGACATATAACTGGTATCCGCACCCGAATCAAATAATACAGTAACATAAAAGTCATCGAGAAGAAACTTACCCATAACCACATTAGGATCGTTCCTTGCATCACCCTGACCAATCACAAATGCACGACCCCTAGCACCATTGTTGTTGTTGTTTCCCCCATTGTTGTTCCCATTGGCCTGATTATTGTTGTTGTTATTCCGATTCTGGTTTAACTGGGGGCAGTCCCGCTTGAAGTGGCCTTCAGCCCCATATTGAAAGCATCCCCTATTGCCTCGCTGTTGTTGTTGTTGCTGGTTTCGTGGAGCTGGTGGCTGTTGTTGCTGGTTCTGATTCGCAGGCCTTGAGCTCCTGCAATCTTTAGCTTCATGACCTATCTTGAGACAACTCTGACAGCGGCCCTTGCGACACTGACCACTGTGGTGTCTGTTGCACCTGTTACACAGTGGGTGAATTCCCCGATATCCACCCTGCCCCTGACCACCAGAAGATTGCTGACTCGGACTCTGGTAATCATTAGTCTTGCGCTGCTGCTGTGCTTGAGACTGAACGGTAGCCGAACCCCTGCTGGAAACCCCCTCCCATTTCCGCTTATTGTCACTGGGAGTAGCAGGAGTAGCTGAAGTGGTAGCGGTAGTAGTAGCGCGGATACGTTTAGGCAGCCTGCCCTGTTCCACTGCCTGATCGGTGAGACGGTGAGCTAACTTAACGATCTGCTGAATGGTGTCAAGATTCGCTGAGGTTAGATGACTTTGAATCTCTGGCACTAGACCCTTGAGATACAGTTCGATACGCTTAATGGGAGGGTCTACCATAGTAGGACACAGAATAGCCAACTCGTTTGATCTTTTGGTGTACGCTTCTATTTCCGATCCCGTCATCTGCAAATTGTAAAACTCTACCTCCAGCTTATGAATGTCATCACGGCTACAGTATTCCTCTTTGATTAACTCCTTGAAATCGTTCCAGGGTGTGGCGTTAGCAACTGCCAACCCTAACATCTTAACTTGCGCCTTCCACCAAGTCAGCGCAATGCCTTCTAGAGTACCAGTGGCGTACTTCACCCTGCGAGCCTCAGGGCATTCACACATCTCAAAGACTGACTCGAGCTTTTCAAACCAACGGAGGAGTCCAACTGCTCCTTCCGTGCCACTAAAAGTAGTAGGACGACAGTCCAGGAAAGTCTTGAAGGTGCAAACAGGTGGTTGACCTGTTGTGTATAAGAATCAGGACAAGATTAAACACCAGAGTTGGTTTAGGAGTGTAGGATCTAAAGGTCCTAGTGTGAGTTACAACTGCAGGGTATACATCCTGCTTGTGCGGCTGCAAGTGCCGCAGCAACTTGTTCGTTAATGAGAGCCGTCAACTGGGCTTGTGTCATGTTGATGCGTCCAGCCATGATCTTCATAGCAAAGGTAACATAAGTAAGAGAGGTTCGCGAATAGTGCGATGACAGAAGAGAGTGAGCACACAAGTATTCTCAAGCAATAGGGGTTATGTGCATCTAAGCATACCATGAGCAAAGTTCTATGTAATTCTAGCAAGTAGGCAATAAAACATATTCTATGTTACCTAGAAAGTTGAGTCTTGCACGTGGAGCGAGGCGTCGTTGTGGATCGTTGAGCACTGTACAGGTTATAGTCTGGTTTTAATAAAAACGTTTTCCCCTTATTAAAACCGAGTTCTCTATAACCAATGGCTCTGATACCAATCTATCACACCCCCAAAATCCACACGCGGAGTATCACCGCTTGGAGGCGTGACTGACCAGGATCAAGCCACCAATCATATTGAACATATAAGTAAATAGTAAATGTCATTCATCAATACGATAGGTGTTTTCAAAACCAAACATAAACGAGTGTGTAGCGGAAGCAATAATGTAAAAGCCCAACGTACGTATTAAGTTGAAATGTCATAAAAGAGTTTATCATAAAATCCACAATCCGTGCCCACAACGACCGCGCCTCCCGTGCAAGCTCCATGGATACCTATGGTCCTGCAAGGCATGTAACAGAGAGTCAACAACTAGTTGAGCGAGTTCACAGTTGGTTGTTCAGTTATAGGAATCGTATTGTAAACCGTATGTTCATTTAGTGAACCATGTTTCGTATGTATTTGTATCGCGGCCCTCTAGGCATGTTGGCGAAGATTAGTGGGGGTTTCCCATGTTTTCTAGACTAGGTATATTTGTATCATAGCCCACCCGGCATGTGTGCGAAGTTTAGAGTATGGTTCGCAGCCATTCCAGGCATGTGTGCGAAGATTAGTTCTATTATCGCAGCCATTCCCGGCGTGTGTGCGAAGAGAAGTATATGTATCACTAGTCTAGCAGTACCTACCAACAACCTTCCTCTCCCGAGGCCTATGGTATGTAATTCCGATAACAATTTAAGCATAAGTAATCATCCAAACCCATTCCCAACCCCGGGAATCCCATGCCTTGATAAGGGTGTGAACTCACCTTGGTTTGCTCGGTATGCTTAACTATGGGCTCACAAGTAATCAGTCAAGTCCTAAAGTTAGGCATGTATACACAATCAGTCAAACTCGTATAGATTCGCATGCAATAATTGTCACGAAGTGTGCTTAAGCAATCATCTCGTATCATATAAGCAGTTTATCAGAATCATGCAATTCATGTCTCACATAAATGTCCATCATAGTATTTACTAACTGGATTATTCATTAACATACTTGAAAGTGTTAACAGTCTTTAACGAAGTTAGCATTTTAACTAGGTTTATATACACCACTGAAATAACAAACCAACACTGTTTATTAACTAACAAACTTAACTAACAGAGTTACACAAGAGTACCCACTTAACAGAGTGTCAAACACAAATCCAACATAGTGAGTAAAGTTAACTGAGTTAATGAGCTTAACTCAGTTAGTAGGCTAATCATAGATACATAACTAACAGAGTTAACCATCTAACAGAGTTTACAAACTAGTAGAGTTAACGGACTAACAGATAGCAACTAACAGGGTTAGCAAGTGATAGACTTAACATACAAGTTACAGATCCACAGCCGAAAACACTTATTTGGCCGAAAACACCTATTGGCGAAATCACTAGGGTGCCGAAATCCCAAAGTGATTTCGTCAAGGGTTTTGATGGAAACACTGTTTTCGTCGGGTTGGGGTGTTTTCGCCTGAGACCTCATCATCAACAACACTAACAGTTACATAAACTAAAACCCTAATGATGTCTACTGTTACATCGGTTTCATCATAACATCATCATTCAATCATCATACCACCAGAATCATCACAACACTAGCATGAAACCTAGATTATAGAATACCATATATGATCTATATGATTTAGATAACAACAGGAGTGTAATCAATGATCAAATCTATACAGTCACAACATCAGACCAACAGAAACAAGGATACGCAATTCCAATTGCACAATCATGTCAAAACTCTAGTCCGACATCCAGATTTGCATAAGTTCATGAATTCAATATATTATACGCATCACAAATGAGAGCATGTTTACAACACTACTGTATGTCTATCACAGAACAAACTAAACGTGTAATACACTAACCACACTTAAAGGATCAGACAGAAGTGATCTGGTTTCAATTGGGAGGAGGGTTGCCGTCAGGTCTCCAAAAGAGGACGAGAGAGGAGTTGAGATGTGATTAGGGTTTCTGCTAGTTAACGCGTGAAGTTTAAGAATAACACATATAACTAAAGGCTACTGGGCCGAAGCCCATTGGTTCTCGCTTGACAGCATTTGGACGAAAACACTTTAGTGTTTTCGGCTAAATGTGATTTCGTGAGTGGGTGTTTTCAGTTAAGGTTCCCTTGTTTAGTTATACAAACATAATATCAATACAAGATAAATATACATCTATATACATATCATGTATACTACAATCTACACCCAACACGTGTATTGCACATCAAGTAATTATGAAAGCACGCTTAACGCTCCCCATATATAACATACCAACCACAATACGATTTAACGTGATGCAACGTGTACAGTTGTGAAACAAATGAGTCGTGAAAACAACAACTTAAATAATTAACGCGCAAATAATGCGAAGATAGAATCTTGGAAACTCGAGTTGTCACAACGTGAGTCAAGGGTGTTGTGTATCGCTTGTCATAAATCAGGTATAGCTCAAAATAGGAGGTAATAAGAGTTGGCACCTCGTGGCTATAAGTCGCCTCTCTCAGAGGAACATTCGCAACTTGTGAAGACTCGACAGTTCCTTGTTTGCAAGAAAGTGTGTGCTAGTAACGTGAGTCCATCAACGATCACCCAGGTGATAATGTTTCCATTTTGAGTTGTAAGTAGACCAGTGAAAAAA
Organism: Helianthus tuberosus; assembly: GCA_030545235.1. Lineage (NCBI taxonomy): Eukaryota > Viridiplantae > Streptophyta > Magnoliopsida > Asterales > Asteraceae > Helianthus > Helianthus tuberosus. The sequence continues at coordinate 11,932,444 of CM060394.1, forward strand.
ATACACGGCAGTGTGTTCTCATCTCCATATATGTGTTTCTGATTGCTAATATCCCGCCTTGACTTTCCCACATGTCAAACATCGTTCCCATGTGTGGCTAGGTGGGCCTTCAGGCCCAGTCATCCGTACATGGTCTTCGGGTTTTAATACATCCTATCAAAACTCAGATGAGTAGGATATCGAGGCCCGTGTGCTTCGCTTGCACCAGTTCCCTAAGGTTGATGTATAGTGAGGTCCAAATTTCGTTCCATGAAGTAGCAAATATCGTTCGTCCCGTCAAAGGTTTCTTCCCCATGCCCCGCATGGGTCAATCTTAAGAACTCTCTCCCTTCAGTTCTTCAACTTGAATAAGGCGATTCTGATCAGGTATGTTAAAGTCGATAGCGAGCTGCAAAGCTCGTGCACGTCCAGGTTTCACGGTCGTATCATTCAAAAGTTCCATCCAACGATGCCATCACATGTTTAACTCACACGGGAGGCCCTTGTGATCGGTCTAGGTAGTGCATTTGGTACCATCCAAGTAATGCCTCTAACTTAAATCCAAAGACCAAAGCTTCCACCGCAGGTCGTGACTCGTGCAGTTCTTCCTGTAAGTCCACCACGTGGGCCATTTCCTTCTCATGTCGTATCGATGTGTAACTGGGACTCTGATTCGAACCATCATGGTATACCGCCAAATCATCGGTTCCCTAGAATAGAAGTGATACTCAGTGCATTGCAGGGTTGGGTTTCAGAAGCTGAAAAGGCGTCCTCCTGTTTTGTCTTCCACGAACACAGCACCTCGCTGTGCTAAAGAGATTTAAGCTGCGCGATCCTCGAGAATCCGGTGATGAATCTGCGATAGCATCTAGAGAGACTAAGAAATTGCTGCATCCTCAAAGGGATCTCTGGTGTCGATCAGTTTCTAACCAAAACGGGTCTCAGCGAGGTCCACGTGTATTCCCACTTCGTTGGTTACATGTTCAAATGCATCTCTCGAATCTAGATGTTACACTAAACAAGACTTCGCACGTAATGGCTCCTCCCTCAGGAGCCCTAAAATAAGATACGGATGTCGTCTACGATGTTCCTTCCTCCTGGAAATGATTCAACACGTTGTCAATAAGCATAGTCGATTCATGTGATCCATGCAGCTGCCGGTGTGATGATTGACCCAGAGGTTTTGGAATACAATGTTGCAATGGCCGCACTACGTTCGATATGCCGTTTTAGGAACCTTCTCCTCTTGGACTTCCATCTGATGATAGTTCGTACGTTAGTCAACCCTCGAATAGGAGCTTGACCCTCGCAGCTGGTCCACAGGTTGTCAATACATGGTCAAGGCAAACGGTTCTTGACCGTCACCTTGTTGAGTTCTCGATGATAAGTACATATACGAAAAAGCTCATGTTCACGGATATAGCTGGGGCTCCCCAAAGCGAAGAGCTAGGTCCGACAACTTCTATTCAACAGCTCCTATAGTTGATTAGACAGCCCTTGTAACCCTCCTGGTGCAAGACGGTAACAGTACGAGTAATCACGGCTGCCTCTGACGTGAGATCCAACTGAGATTTCGCCTAACAGTTGTGAAAGTAACCCTGAAAGTTCCTCGGGTAGCACACCGAGAGAAGTCACGAACAATTGGTGGATCATCGATCCCCTTTTCCTTAGCCCTAACATCAGTAACGGTTGCTAGTATAGCGGAGTAATCCCTCCGTAGACACTTCTGGCCTTCATAGCTGAAATGGCGCTAACCTTCGCACCACTCTGACGCTTTAGAGCAAATAACGATTCTCCATACAAGGTCTTCTCCTCACTGGTGTATCTGCGCGATCTCTGGATAACCAATCCACACTAACTACTGTATTGCAACCATCCAGGGTAGTGGAAGGAAGGTCGATGTCAAACACCTGTCCTCCAAGGTCGAGTTTGCATCTCAGCGAACATATAAGGCTTCAATTGACTTGTATCAGCCGACTCCACAACAGGTTCAGTTTCAAAAAGCATCAGGGTTAACAGAACAGAGACGAAGCGAATAACTACCCATCCAAGCTATCGCGTTGCTGTTATGCCTGGTATAGCCTATGCCAATACTAAACGTCCTTCCATGAGCTTCATTTCCAGTTTTGTTTTCGTCACGAGAATTTCCAGTACTGCCGTCGTTCCCTTGGTTGTCGTCACCTTGACTTAACACAGTCAATCCTTGTCACGGTCACCTTCGTTCCCATACTGCTGGCTACACTTACGAGTACCTTGATGTTGCCCTGACCGTTGCCTCTAACGTTGTTGCTTGAAACGGTGTCCTGCGTCCCTTCATCAACAAGGTCCATCTTTTCACATTCCGTGCCACGTCCTAAGGCACTACTCATGGTGCGGGCGGTTACACAGTCCGCTCTACAGTCAATCGTCATCGATTTTGTCCCGATTGGTTCGTAAGAGTCGACTCCCATGAGTCACTGGCTGGGGTTAAGGATTCGATTGGAGTCAAATCACTGTTGTCCGTTGCCGGTAACTAGGGTCGTTCAAATGCTGAAGTCGGTAAGGTACTACGTTTACCCTCTTGTCCATCGTTCTTGCAAGTTGACCAAATACTAGACGGTTTGCTACGAGAGTGTTGCAGAAGTGATCGTACTTCGGGATCTAAGTCGTCAACACGCTAAGTTCCAGCAAATAAAGATAAGTGAGGGAAGTATAGTCCAATCATTTGACGCTGAGCCATCCAACTCAGGGACATTCGTACTAGCACCTAACTATCTACACAGTTCGCTAGGCATTCAGATGTGTGATCAGGTGATACTTGATGGTATCGAGATTCGTAAGGATTCAGGAAGAGGTGAAAAGATCATGTTTGTGTAGGAGACAATCACTGCTATGACTCCTATAGACTACTGAGTTCTAACATAACATCAATTAACAGAGCGGAACCCCTCTCACACTCGTTAAGCCTCACTTGGACTCACATGCACCCCACATTATTATTATGTGTGCACCCATAATAATAAGGCAATTTGCATGCTTATCTAAGTGCCTCTTAACTCGCGCTAAAAGGTTCCCCAAATTCGAGCAATAAGACAGATGACGCCACAACATAGATCATGAAAGTTCAAGAAGAGTCGCACTCTTAAAACACGTAACATGGGTTGGTAACATAGAAGTTCATACTGTAGTGCTAAGTGTGCATTCATGTGTGATGTTATTCATAAGCAAACACTAAATATACTACGAAATAGTAAACGAGAGACGAACCTTGCAGTCTGGAGCTGAGTGTCATGGTCGATTTCGGAACTGTTCGGTTATAGTCAGGTTTTATAAAAATGTTTTAAAACCAAGTTCACTATAACCAGTGGCTCTGATACCAAACTGTCACACCCTCAAAATACCACCTAGGGAGTGTCCCTGTTAGGCGTGTGACCACTAGCAATGAGCCACTAATTACATTGAATCATAAGTTTAAAATAACGTTCCATCAATTAATAATGATAAAATTCCAATCATAAGTTATTCAAAAACCACAAGTTCAGCGGAAGCGTTAATGTAACATAATGTAAATACTTTTCGATCAATCATAAGAAATAAATGTTTGATAAATAATCCCATCCGTATAACCATGACCACTCTCACTCTCCAGCCAGCAAGCTCCTGTTTCAATCACCTAACGACCTGCGAGCATGTAACAAGTGTATCAGACAAAGCTGGCGAGTTCACAGTTTAGAAAACGATTGTTACCAGTTGTATGTAAAATAGTTCACTGACACATGCAAGTAATATTGTTAATATCTCATTTCCGAACAAGACGGCTCCTGAAATACATGACTGCCCTTCCCACGTACTCCTATCTAGTACTGGGCCCCGACTGGGTCATTAGTTCACATCCGTCCTATCTAGGAGTGGTGTGAGGGTGCCAAACCTAAGTAGCGCTACCAACTAATACCCGTTACCCTCCAGGTAACAATATAAGGGACTTACAAGAATGATAGGTGAGAATATTAACCAATATACCCGTTTTTACCCAAAAGACTTATCCCTCCACGGGATCCCCACTGACTGTCCCCAACCACTAGGACGCATGCTCGAATGTAGTGAACTCACCTTGGTTTGCTTGGCAGAGTGTTTCACTTGTTTTATTTATTAGGACCAACCACGCCCTATTATTGATTACAGCTAATATTAGGCTCGTATTCAGGCATAGTCACATACACAATTACATAACACATAGCACCTAGGCTTCGTGTAGCAATCATAACATATACAGATGTTTCTTATTTAACACATGAGCCATTACATATCCAATACATCACTTACCCATATCTAACTAAAATCCATACCATTCTTAATTATCAGGCCATACATTAACATTACTGCCATCATTCAGATCAGTTCTGTGAGTTTATTGACCTATTGATGTCACGAAATTCATAGTTACCATATCAATGAATTCTTGTTTAACTCTATCATGTATCACCCCTAATCCTTGATTTGATCATATAATAAATTTCCTACCTAAACAATTCAACAGAACTTGTGCTGTTATCATGCAGCCCTGTAGTCAAGATTAACACAATAGAGTTTCATCTAACAATTCTAGCAGCCCAATTGTTATGCATCGGCCCAATTAATAAACACAACTCAAATCATATGTGTGACATTGACTAATGAATGGTCCATGTTCACTTTGTGGCTACCCGTGAATGTGTGACCCAATATTGGGTGTGCGGCCCATATGTGGTCAGCCCAACAACCGTATACAGTCCACTAAGAGTGTGATTGTATGCAATCCATTAATTATAATATGCTACCTATTTGCGTTTAACCAAAACTAGTTATCCCCCACCCTTTACTCAATCACAATTACCAATCTAAAAGACACATCAATTATTAACAAAACAAACAATAGTGGCCTGTTGTTAAAACATCCAAGTGATTATCATTGGACCGATTATTAGTGGGCTGACACACACTTTGGGCCGATAAACCATGTGTTGATTACTGAACTAAATCACGTGAGGGCCTGACAACATATCATGAACTCAACAACCTATTATAGTGTCAATCAAACTTAAGTAGGCCGGTGGTCATGAATTTTAATCATCATATAAATTAGTTATTATCTGTTCCTCAAGTCAGTCGGCAAGACCATGTAGCAAATTTAATCATGAATATTTCTAACCCATGCACATCCATTTACTAGCATTCAATAACCTAAATCCATACATCTTATTCGTTCCTCATGTTAGTCGATGATTACAACCATTTATTCAAATATACATTCATGCTAAACATTGGCTAATCACATATCAGATTGTCATATAATTCAATCATACATCCGATTAATCTCATATGATCCATAGCTTTACCTAATCTAAACTAGTAATTTAACTTACATTCTGTTACATATAATTTAATAATTCCAACGAATAAAATATCAAAACAAAGCATCACCACACCATTTAATTCACTTAGCAATCGATCACATAGTCGGGCCGTTTAATCAGATATCTAGCACATAAATGAACATGATAAATCAAGAGTTTAATAAACACGATTGACTAACCAAGAGATTGATATTCACAAGACAAGATTCGGCAAAGGTGAGGGGGTTTCACTGTCGCCGCACAACCAATAGGGGGTAGGGTTTCAATATGTGTATGTTATCAAGTTACGTAGCTTCCTGTGGGTGTATATAACCTATGGTAACCGGCCCTTAATCAAAACAATCAGCCCTTTGGGCTTCACTTAGCCCAATCACTAATTCAATGTGTGTAGTGTATATATGTGGATGAGGTCCCCCTAGCCGGCCCATGTGTGGAGTAACAGGGTCTAAGTGATCGGCCCACACTACTTCCATTGGGCTTGTATGGATTTGAACCAAAGATGACATGTGTGACTCAAGTTACTCGTGGCCCGCGACGCAATCAGTTATCACTTACGTTTAAAGTTAATACACAACTTTTAACTTGTCAAAATCAAGTAATGCATATGTGGCCCAAAATGTTAATTAACAAGTTATCTAGTTTAGTTTAACGGAGTTTGAGATCACAAAATTACACATCACTAACCTTGAAAGTTTGGGTTGTCACATATATATATATATATATATATAATATTTTATTGCAATGTTAATTTAACCAATGGCGGTAGGGGTGCAAACGAGCCAAGTGGCTCGCGAGCTAATCGAGATCGGCTCGAGAAAAAGCTCGAAATGAGCCGAGCCTTATCGAGCCCGAGCCGAGCTTGAGCCTAAAATAAAGCTCGTTTTTTTATCGAGCCCGAGCTCGAGCCTCGCATGTGAAGCTCGTTAGGCTCGTCGAGCCTTAGTATAAACGAGCCGAGTCGAGCCGAGCTTATTCAAACTTGTTTACAAGCCGACCTCGAACCTAAAAATAAGCTTATTTAGTAAACGAGCCTGAGCTTCACTTATCGATCTCGCGAGCCTAAAAAGTCTATTATTTATATTATTTTTATTTAATATATTAATTAACAGATAATAAACGAGCCGAGCCCGAGCTTGAGAAAAGACAAACGAGCCGAGCTCGAGCCTTGAAAACAAAGCTCAAATCGAGCCGAGCTCGAGCTCGAGCCGAGCTCGAGCTCGAGCCTGGTCAAGCTCGGGCTCGGCTCGGCTTGTTTGCACCCCTAATTGGCGGTGATTCCACCCCCATATGACAGAGGCATGTTATATCTTCCTCCTTCCAAATCCTGCTATGCTTTTCAGGATTATTAGGGTGTTCACGTCTAACAATGTAGTGTGCCATTTCTTCTATCAAGTCATGCATTTCAAATCCTTCTTTTGAAACTTTTATGAGGGATTTTTGTTCCAACACCTTTAACCCTATAACAGGGTGCAAATTACAAGCATCAAGCACCATCATTGCACGATCCATCTCCCATGAGTTCTTTCTCCTCATGAAACATATAACATCTAAGAAAAAGTCTTTTTGGTAGGGTTCAAGTCCATCATAACTTATTTTGAGTCTGTCCATGACCTTATCTTCTGGGATGCATTTTAACTTGGCCAACGTACACTTCCACTCATCCTTGTCTTTGTCATATAGAAAAGAACCTAGAACTTTGAGCGCTAACGGAAGCCCACCGGCATAAGAAACTACACCTAGTGAAAGCATATCATAATCTTCCATAGGGTTATCTTTACGATACGCATGTCTTTTGATGAGTGTGGTTGCTTCATCTTGTGATAACAAATTCACTTCACAAATCGTCCGCGCCCTGCTGGATAGCAAATGCTTATCTCTGGTTGTAATTATTATCCGGCTTCCCTTACCAAACCAATCATGGGATCCCACTAACGCCTCAAGTTGCTGAAGATCATCAACATCATCGAGAACAACTAAAACCCTTTTGTGGCTTAGATTTCTTTTTATCACGCTTCTTCCTTCTATCTCACTCCCTAGCTTCAGTTTTCTTTTTAAAACAAGTGATAGAAATGGTTTTTGCAACTTTTTCAAACCCTTGCTTGATTCCTCGCGAACATTTTCAAAAAGACAAGAAGCTTCAAATTGGTGAGAAATTTCCATATAGGCAGCAGATGCGAGAGTAGTCTTACCACCACACCCAACTCCCTATATTCCAACCATGCGCACACCACCCGACCCAATTTCCAACATTTATTTCAGATCTTGTAAGCGGGTCTCCATTCCGATCAGGTCTTTATAGTCGTTTGTAACTAGTAGAGAAAGCCTATCAGAAATTGTACCAACAATGCACATGATGCATTTTGCTGTTGGTTCAGTTCCGTTTAAACATGATGGAAAACATGAAAACATACCTGTCACCGCAGACAGTGCAGTGGAGAATCCAGTGAGAGAAGACGACATGGAGTTCGACATCTTTGTCAAGGTGATCTGGTTCCTCCTTAGGGTGCTGACTGATGATGGTAACTGATTAAACCGAAAAGGGTATCGGCTATGGAGATGGAGGTCGAATGTGATTTTATGCTTATGGGGTATCACTAATTGTGTAACTGTCTAACCCCTTAACCTCCACATAAGTCTCCCTTAAACCTAATTAGTTAATAAGGGTAATATGGTCCATCAACAATTACCAACTAATTATTTAATAGATTATTATATATTTTGATCTATATTATGTAAATTATTATAATGGCTATAGATTAAATATTAATACATAATATATTTAATCTTACATTCTCCCACTAAGCCGAGTAATCATTTACTATGAGTATTAGATAAGCCTGATCAGGAGTTAACACTCATTTTAGCCTTAAACAAGTACTATAGCAGAGAAATACAGCCGTTGAATCATTATGCGACTCAGGACCCCCATTAATCATACTATAGCCTTAATTTAAAACCTAATCGTTATGATCAAAATACGCATAAGCCCTTTGTTTGATTTGTAACTTTATTTGTCTATATGCCATTATACCGGTTAAACATATTCTAAGAGACATACAAAATCAAACTGAGGAAATTTCATTAACATAAAACATAAGCTAGTACAATATGCTTAAATAAGGTCTTTACTAAATCCCATATTCCGAACATGTTCTTCATAAACCTTAGGAGGGAGACCTTTAGTCATCGGATCCGCAAGCATATCTTTAGTACTAATATACTCGATACAAAGATTATTTTCCTCAACTCGTTCACGTACGAACAAATATTTTGTATCGATATATAAACCAGCTCCAGTCGAACTGTTACTGTTCAAGAAACTAACGGCAGCTGAATTATCACAGTAAAGCTTCAATGGTCTAGAAATGGAATTAACGTTTTTGAGTCCAATGATCAGATTTCTAAGCAACATTCCATGACAGGTTGCGTTATAAACAACAATGTACTCTGCCATCATTGTGGAAGTTGTGGTCAACTGTTGTTTATGACTCTTCCATGAGATAGGGCCGCCTGCTAACATAAAGATATAGCCTGAAGTGGATTTCTTGTCATCTTTGCATTTGGCAAAGTCAGAATCAGAATAGCCCACCACTTCTAAATGATCACTTCTTCTATAAGTCAGTTTATAGTCTTTCGTCCCTTGCAGATATCGAAGTACCTTCTTAGCTGCTTTCCAGTGATCTAGGCCAGGATTAGTCTGATAACGGCCTAGCACTCCAGCAATATAAGCGATATCTGGGCGAGTACAGACTTGAGCATACATCAAGCTCCCGACTACTGACGCGTAAGATATCTGGCTCATTTGCTCCTTCTCAACCTCTGTTGTTGGACACTGGAATGAACCAAAAACATCTCCTTTAACTACTGGAGCGACGGAGGGTTTGCACTGTTGCATGTTATAACGTGTAAGGACACGATCTATGTAAGCCTTTTGGGACAATCCTAAAATCCCTTTGTGTCTATCTCGGTGAATTTCGATGCCAATGATGTAAGAAGCATCTCTGAGATCCTTCATGTCGAAGTTATGCGAGAGTAACCGCTTCGACTCATGCAACATGTCTAAACTATTACTTGCCAATATAATATCATCTACGTAAAGGACAAGTATAGTAAAGTTGATCCCACTCATCTTGAGGTAGGTGCATTGATCCACTTGATTCTTCATAAAACCTTGTTTCTTCATGACTTCATCAAACTTGAGGTACCACTGACGTGATGCTTGTTTTAACCCATAAATGGATTTCTTCAGCTTACAGACTAGATGCTCCTGACCTTCAGGTTTAAAGCCTTTAGGTTGTTTCATGTAAACATCTTCGTCTAAGTCTCCGTTAAGGAAAGCGGTTTTAACGTCCATCTGATGTAACTCTAAATCAAAATGAGCTACTAGGGCCATGACGATCCTTAATGAATCTTTACGAGAGACAGGTGAAAACGTCTCTTGATAATCAATTCCCTCTTTATGAGTGTAGCCCTTTGCAACCAATCTCGCTTTGTAGCGTTCAACGTTACCATTCGGATCCAGTTTTGTTTTGAACACCCATTTACATCCTACGGGTTTGACACCGTTGGGTAATTCTACCAAATCCCAAACGCCATTTTTCTTCATGGATTCAAGCTCTTCAATCATTGCTTTTTTCCATTCAGAAGACTGATCACTGCTAATGGCTTCATTGTAAGAGATACGGTCATCGAGCTTTTCGGGATCAATTTCAGTCAGGTAGGTAACATAATCATCCCAATTAGTAGGCCTTCTTTGCCTAGATGACCTCCTAAGTGGATTATCGGGTTCAGCGTTTTCTTGGTTTTGAGCGTTTGATGTGCCTTCGTCATGAGGTATAATGGGTTCTGATTGTAGAGGTAAATTTGGAGTTGGTGCAGTAGCTTCAGGTACAGTAGTTGCATTGGGTACAAGAGGAGTAATCGGAGTAATGGTAAGCGACGAGTCTCTCCCCCCCCCCCCCCCGCGTCTTGTACTTCTTGCAATTCTTCGTAAGGGTTGGTACTGCTCCCACTGACCTTGAAATCCTCCAGGAACGCAGCACGCTTGGTTTCAACAATACGGGTGACATGAGAAGGACAATAGAAACGATAACCCTTAGAATTATCAGGATACCCGATAAAGAAACAGGTAACTGTTTTAGGGTCAAGTTTCCTTAGGAAAGGTTTGTAAACTTTTGCTTCAGCAATGCAGCCCCATACTTTCATATATTTAAGACTCGGTTTCCTTCCTGTCCAAAGTTCATAAGGAGTTTTAGGGACAGACTTAGAAGGAACTCTATTGAGTATATGAACAACTTCTTTTAACGCTTCAGTCCAGAGGAATAATGGTAAATTAGTGTTGGCTAACATACTGCGCACCATGTTCATGAGGGTACGGTTTCTTCTTTCAGCGACACCGTTCTGCTGAGGTGTACCAGGCATGGTGTATTGGTTCACAATCCCCTGGCCCTTACAAAACTCATAAAATGGACCAGGAGCTTGACCCACATCAGTATGTCTTCCATAATATTCACCGCCTCTATCTGATCTCACAACTTTAATCTGATGATCTAATTGCTTTTCAACTTCAGCCTTATAATCTTTAAAAGTTGTTAGAGATTCAGATTTCTCGTTAATAAGATACAAGTACATGTAACGAGAATAATCATCAATGAACGTGATAAATGAAGTATGTCCTGTTAAGCCAGCGATTTGGTAGGGACCACTAATGTCAGTATGAATGAGTTCTAATAAATTAGAGCTCCTAGTGGCACCTTTCTTATTCGCTAATGTCATTTTACCTTTAAGACATTTGACACATGTTCCAAAATCAGAGAAATCAAGAGGAGGTAAGACTTCATCCTTTACGAGACGATTTAATCGTTCTCTTGAAATGTGGCCTAAACGTTGATGCCACAACATAGATGAAGTCTCTAAGTCTTGTTTCTCTTTCATCTTTGTGAGTGATTCATTAATGTTATATGACAACAAAGATTTGGAAAAGCCATCATCTAGTTCTAATCTATAGAGACCACCATCCAGAATACCAGTACCATAAAGAACAGAATCATAGAGGATAGAGAGTTTGCGATGACCATGGGAAACAATAAAACTGTCCATGTCTAACTTTGGTCCTGATACAAGGTTCCGAGTTACCTCAGGAACATATAAGGTATCATAAAGTTTAATACATAAACCAGTTTTCATAACTAATTGTAATGTTCCAATGGCCTTCACTTCTAATTCTCGATCATCCCCAACCTTAAGCGTTCTTTGGTTTCTTTCCAGCTTCCGGATTGAAAGGAATCCCTGAGTTGAATTGGTAACATGAACCATAGAACCAGAATCAAACCACCAAGAATTAGCAGGAACACTTAAATTATAGGACTCAAGTATCATAAAATAATCGTTACCTTTCTTAGCCAGTCACTCCTTAAAGTCAGGGCATTCCTTCTGCATGTGTCTTGTCTTTTTACAGAACTTGCAGCGGATACTGCCTAAGGAGTTCTTAGAGCTGGAAGGACTTGTATTAGGATTAGGCCTTTGGACTTTTGAAGCATCCTTCCTTTGATGATTGTTCTTCCTTTTCTTAGAGTTGGAGGTGGTGAAGTTAGCAACATCGGTAGTGCGATCCATCCTCATACGCTCTTCCTCCTGTACGCACATGGCGACCAGCTCACTCATCGTCCATTTGTCCTTCTGAGTGTTGTAATTGATCTTGAATGCTTCAAAGGACGAAGGAAGCGAAGTGATGATAAAATGAACGAGGAAACCATCACTGATTTCCATTTCCAGCCCCTTCAGCTTATTGGCCATGTCATTCATCATCATGATGTGCTCGCGAATGCCGCTCCTCCCATCATACTTAGTTGTCACCAGCTTGAGAATAAGAGTACTAGCGTGTGCTTTAGACGTCCCTTTGAATTGCGCCTCCACATGTTCCAAGTAGGTTTTAGCATCTTTAGAACCAGGAATGGCTCCCCTGATTGCATTGCTTATGGACTGCTTCATAAACATGAGAGACATGCGGTTACACCTAGTCCACTTTTCATGAGTTAACTGCTGAGCAGAAGTACTTTGTGGAGTAAGGTCCGCTGGCTTATCCTCTCTTAGAGCATAATCGAAATCTAGCAGCCCAAGAGTAAGCATGAGAGCATCCTTCCATGCAGCAAAGTTATCACCAGTCAAAGGTGGAATCCCGCAATTGGGTGCTGATAGTGGAAATAAGATGAGCAAGTTATGATACTAAGGAAGAAGTCCTAATGTGATCTAAAGGCACGTTAAACTAAGGCAGGCATAAATAATGACCATTTTACATTATGAAGCTGTGATATTGTCTATTACTAACATCAAAATAATAGACTTAGTTAAAATTCTACTTAAACGAAGACAAATCAGCTTTGGCCAGAAGTGTAATCATTTAAGCATATGTGCAAAGTGGTTGTAACAAATCAGCTTTGGCCAGAAATTGAGACAATCACTTTAGTTATGCACTTGTTGAGTATGCCATCTATGAAGGAATTAAATCAGCTTTGGCTAGATATTAAGACATTCATGTTTATGATGCACACTCAACTTAGCTTTTGTAATACTTGAATGATAAGTAGATGTATCAAATCAGCTTTGGCCAGAAATGATACATCAGAAGCTCATTCAAGTTAAGCTATTTGGTTTTGTAAAACATTATTTGATTCTGATTAATTAACTAAGTAATTATAAAAACCAATTATTTAATAGCAAACCACCCGTTAGCGCGGATCGAACTCGACTGAGTTATGAGATCTCGAGTCAGTTATGAGGTCTCGAGTCGCAACCTTGTTGTCTCGAGTCGGAACCATGGTCTCGACTAGTATATCTTATGAGATCTCGACTCATAATGAGATCTCGAGTCGCAACCACGGTTTCGAGTTGTAAACTTTTGAGCCCTTATGATTTCGAGTCGAGACCTTATGGTCTCGAGTCGAGATCTGTTGATCTCGAGTTGTGAAGGTTTAAGGACCTGATGATTTCGAGTCGAGACCTTATGGTCTCGAGTCGAGACCTTATGGTCTCGAGTCGAGACTGATGGTCTCGAGTCGTAATCTGATGGTCTCGAGCCCACTGTTGATAGCTGTTTATTGTGATAATAAGTGAAAACTCGAAATTTTAGGGATTGTGAGATATGATTTCCTGTTTTAAGATGATCTAATTTTATCAAAATATTTCGAAAAATTATAACTGTATATCTTTTAACAGTTTTCGAATAAACTTAAAAGATAAAATTGGATCAAACATGGAAAAAACACTCATCAATCCTAAATACATTCCAAAACATAACAGAATTTTCGAATTTTCCTAAGAACATGGTGAACCCTAAAAAATAAAACATAAATTCTGGAACCCGAAACCTGAATTTTTTTAAGGTTTTAAAAACAGATTTCGTTCATAAACATAATCCAGTTGATTTCGAATGAACATATGATTAACCTTTTCCGAAAACAGTGATCTCGAGTGGAGATATTCGACTCAAAACCGGCTGTTAGTTTATTAAGTTAAAATTTTCTGTTTTCATGATTTCAATCCCAGAATTAATGGATATGAAAACAGAACTGACTAATCAACATATGCTCTGATACCACATGTTGGTTCAGTTCCGTTTAAACATGATGGAAAACATGAAAACATACCTGTCACCGCAGACAGTGCAGTGGAGAATCCAGTGAGAGAAGACGACATGGAGTTCGACATCTTTGTCAAGGTGATCTGGTTCCTCCTTAGGGTGCTGACTGATGATGGTAACTGATTAAACCGAAAAGGGTATCGGCTATGGAGATGGAGGTCGAATGTGATGTTATGCTTATGGGGTATCACTAATTGTGTAACTGTCTAACCCCTTAACCTCCACATACACTACAAGAAAGTCGACCAATAGCGGCGACAAAAGTCGCCGCTAAAAGTCCAAAATGTCGCCGCTAAAGGCAATAGCGGCGACATGTCGCCGCTATTGAGTCGCCGCTAAAAGTTAGCCGCTAAAGGGGTATTTGTCGCCGCTAAAAGTCAAATTTTTTTTTTTTTAGATTTGCTGCATTTGCTGTATTTCCCATTATATACAAACCTGCCAATTTTCAAATACGACGCAACACAAACGGACTAAAACAAACATAATGCTTTACATACTAAAATCACATAAAAACATTTCCGTACAATAACATCCTAAAATATCCGTACAATAATACTAATTACTCCTCATCATCCTTGTCAAAAAGGTCGTCATCTTCATAGTCATCGTCATCGTCAGTTGCAGCTTGCTTTCCCCTCGCCGCAAGAAAGGATTCAAGTTGTTTAACAAATGCCGGACTTTGGAACAAAGTCGAAACATACTCCTACATTAACACATATCAAACCCAATAATATATGAGTATTCAGAGCGGCTAAAGGTACAACAATATGTAAAAAAAAAAAGAACCAAAACTAAAAGCCTAATTTATATTGAAAACCTCTAGTGTTAGATTGTAATATTATATATTGTTTGGATACATGCTATATTTTTTAAGTCAAATTGTATAGTTTACCTCCGAAAAGGGTTGTGTGGTTTGAGGTTGCACACTAGACGAGTTCGATGGCGCCTTCGAAGGTTTAGGCCCAAGCCCCCGGAACCATCCTCGTCGATCACCCAAAACGTTTTGAAACACGGCAGCCTCATTCGGCGGTTGAGAACCGCTGCTTTCTCCGCCCATCATCTCGCGTTCTAGATGAAGCTGTATTTTACGAAGATGGTTAAATATAAATACAAATAGAGTAAATTACAACCGGTGTCCTTTACGTTTAAATATAAATACAAACTAGTTTAATTTTGACAACAATTAAACTGCATTTCACAACAAATTGACCCATTTTTAACTGCATTTAACAGCAATTAAACATATTTTTAACAGCCTATATAACCCCCCCTTTTTAACAGCAATTCAAACCCATTTTTTACAGCTTTGACTCTGTAATATCTTTAGTTAAAGGGGTACAAACGTAAAGGACACCGGTTGTAATTTACTCATATAAATATAAATATATATATTTAGATAGATACTTACATAATTCTGCTCGGCGACCGGGTCAACAAAATTCCCATCTTTATCGGTGTGAGTTTTGCGGTACGTATCAAGACGTTTCAAACCCTGTTTAACATTAAAACTTAGATTAGACGTTAAATAAACATAAACATACAAACACACACATATAAAACATTACATGTTTGTAGGCGGTGCTACTGTATGACGATGTACCCCCCCGGTTTGGGAACTTTTGAAGTTGGCGGACTCTTGAGTTTGCCTCAGATCTGGCAATATATTTGGGGTCCAAGAAGTGATCAATAGTTCTTAGCCAGTTTTCATAAGGCATATCCTCGGGGTGGTGTGCCCTTGCTCTTTCGACATCGTTATAACCTCCATTAGTATCAAATTCTTCCTTAGCGTAGTGCTTGCGGTCGGAGTACCGCTTCATAAGCACTTGTCTAATGCCGCCTTTTAAGTCCCTCGCTTCCAAATCCTGTTCGACTTCATCGAAGTTGAAATTCTCCTAGGAATTAAATAAAATTGTTAAAACATTATATAAAAACGTTAAAACATTAACCGCGCGTTTACGGCTGCAAACGGTGGCGTTTTTATACCCGTTTGTTGTTGCGTTTGCAGCCGTTTAACATCACGTTTACGGCTGCAAGCGCAGCAGCAAACGGGTGTAAAAACACAGCCGTTTGTTGCTGCGTTTGCAGCCGTTTAACGGCGCGTTTACGGCTGCAAACGCAGCAGCAAACGACTGCGTTTTTACACGTGTTTGCTACTGCGTTTGTAACCGTAAACGCGCCATTAAACGGCTGCAAACGCAGCAACAAACGGCTGCGTTTTTGCACCCGTATGCAGCCGTTTAACACCAATAAATGGCCTAACTTATTTACTTTTAGGTGGTTCATGACGGCATCCTTATAAGGAGTCGGAACATTCCCCCAACCCATTCTATCGAAAGGGATGGTCCGCCACATGTACAAGCCCGCCTCGCGTGAAAATAAGTCGCTCGGTACACCAACGGGGGTATACGTTACATCCCTATCGAATGTAAGAGAAACGCGCCCCCCCCGCTTTGACCATCCTGCGAAGCTTTAGATTTTTAGCTTTCCCCCTAACTCTCCTTGGGGGAACCGCTGCAATTAAAATAAAATTAAATATAATTAGTGACAACATTTATAATAAATGTAATAAAAGTACTAAATAATAATTGATAACTTACCGTCGGTCTCATGCGTCCCTCTCCGAAAAGGATCCGGATTTGGTGGATCCCCAGCTCCGTCTCCCCCATGTCCTTGGGGCATCACATCCGCCATCAGGTAAACAAATACAAACCACAAAGAAAACATATTTCCTAAAAAGTTACAAATGTTAAAACAAGTGTATCAAATAGAAATTAGTAGAAAGTGCAACAAGTTTAACTAATATGCAAATAAATATTTCAACAAGTGTTTTTCAATTACTAACTAATATAAATTACAATAACTTTTCTCTTAATCAAACGCCATGTCATAATCGGGATCGTCCTCATCAACATCAGTCTCGACCTCCAACACTTCATCGACGGTAGTCGTTGGGGGACCAACTTCAGTTGCAGGCTCACCTGAAGTAACATGAGAAGACCCAATTTGAAAGTATTGGGTGAGGTCGATGACAAGTGGACAGTCAGATGAAGAGTTGTTGTGTACAACGTCAATATCTTCTAAGTCGTCATCAGCATTTTGAACCGGCTCGACGCGGTCATCATTTAATGGCCGATCCCAAATTTTTCGATGATTAATGTTTTCGACTACCCATCTAAGTTTATTTTTTTTGTTTCGAGACGGTTCTTGGATGAAGAACACTTGTTTGGCTTGCGAAGCAAATATGAGTTGATCGTCTTTGTCCCATTCACGTTCAGTGCTTATACTGGTGATATTATTGTCATACTTTACACCCCTTCGAGTATCAAACCACTTGCACCGAAATAGGACAGTTGAATAACCATTTGTATAATTCAACTCAATAATTTCTTCTAATTGGCCATAAAATTTCACACCGTTCTCTCCGACCACTTCTACCCCAGAGTTTTGCGTTGCGCGTTTTGCATCACGTTCAAGTGTCATAAACCTAACACCGTTGACTATGCAACCAGTGTAAGTTTCAGCATTTATTTTCGCACCAATTGAAAGGGCATACAACTCTGGGTGGAATTCTGGAGAATTTTGTGTTTTCATCGAATGGACCTAACAAATATACAGGAAGAATGCTTGTTATATATGTATTATCTAACCGATGTAGAGTATTGCGTGTTATATATGTTTTATACCTTATTAAGAAACCACCCCGGAAATTTCGTTTTAAGATCATCTTGGGGATGTGTAGATATGAACTCACTACATTAATGACAAATATAAGCAAGTAAGGAAGAGAAAATAGTAATTAACATTAACATATTGCGGAAAGTAAAGATAGGAACACTCACTTCATGTACTCCCTGACTTCTGCGCAGTTTTCGAGAACAAACCATTCCAACTTGCTTTTTTCAATGGTTGAAAGATATTTGCTCTTCGTTGCGCTTGCCGGACGACATTTAGACTCAAACACCCAAAACTTACATTTTTTAACAACGACATCCTCGTTTCTATCTGGGCGATTGAACTTAGTCTGAACATCTTGAAGATACATTGAACAAAATGTTAGAGCTTCTTCAAGCACATAACCTTCAGCTATACAACCTTCCGGCCTTGTCGGGTTTCTGACATACTTTTTTAGCTTTTTCATGTACCTTTCAAATGGATACATCCATCTGAAAGCTACTGGACCTCCCGCAATCGCTTCATCAGGTAAATGCACAAGTAAATGAACCATAATGTCAAAAAATGCCGGAGGATAGATCATCTCTAACTTGCATAGGATGGTAAGAATGTCATCCTTTGCTTTCCTCATATCTTCAACCAATAGTGTTCTGGAGCAAAGTTGCTTAAAAAACATACAAAGGTCTACCATTGGTGTAGATGTATCTTTTGTCAAAAGCCCTCTAACCCCAATCGGTATCAAACGTTGCATGAGAATATGACAGTCATGAGATTTCAACCCAGTAATGTTAGAATTGTTATCTGTCACCCTCTTGCTGATATTAGATCCAAACCCATCTGGTAGTTTAACATTTTTTATAAATTCACAGAAAAGCTTTCGATCATCGGACTTGAATGAGTACTTTGGGTGGGGACTTAAAAACTTGCTACCCGATTGTTTCAACCACTGTGTCGGCCGGATATTTAGTTTTTGCAAGTCGTTTCGTGCGTTTGGTGTGTCTTTGGTCTTCTCATTCATTAAGAGAGTACCAAGCAAGCTGTCGCACACATTTTTCTCGATATGCATTACATCTAAGTTGTGCTTCAGCTGCAAAGAAGACCAATACTCAAGTTCAAAAAATATGCTTCGTTTGGTCCAGTTCAGCTCGAAATCTGCTCGGTTTATCCTCCCACCTCCAAAAGTTGGATGCTTTCCTGGTAGACGATGAAGTAGACGACCGTGTTGAGCTTCTATGTCAGCAGGACTAAACTGTCTCGGAGGGCCTCGTGTCTCGGGTCTCCCGTTAAAGTCGAGACTTGTTCTCCATGGATGGTTGGCATCTAAGAACCGGCGATGACCAAAATACACACATTTACCAGTTACACGCATTGAAGGAGTGTCTTCGTTGCAAGTCGGGCATGCCATGTAGCCCTGTCCGCTCCAACCTGATAGACTACTACGGGCTGGAAAGTCGTTTATGGTCCATAACAACGCCGCCTTCATTGTGAAGAATTCGTTTGTTGTTGCGTCTTTAGTACGTACACCTGAGTGCCACAAATGTTTAAGCTCATCCACTAACGGTCTAAGGTAAATATCCATGTCTTTCCCAGGTGATTTAGGGCCAGGAATCAACAAGGTCAACATGAATGTAGACTCCCGCATGCATAGCCATGGAGGCAAATTGTATGTGGTGAGTATAACCGGCCATGTGCTATGAGTCGAGGGTCCGTTACCGTTAAACGGATTAAAACCGTCAGCTGCAAGCCCCAAGCGAACATTTCGTGGCTCCATCGCGAAGTTTGGGTACTTCCTATCAAAGTCTTGCCATGAAGATCCATCAACTGGATGCCGCATGGTCCCATCTTCTGAACGTCCGGTACTATGCCATATCATATCTTTTGCCGTGTGCCTTGAACAATACAAACGCCGAAGTCTAGGCGTCAAAGGAAAGTATCGTAACACCTTGCGAGCTACCTTCGTGCCTTTTGTGTCTTTATCGACCCAACGACTCTCATTACAAACGGGACAATTTTGCAACGACTCGTGTTCTTTCCAGAAGAGAGCACAATCATTTGCGCACGCGTCTATCATCTCATAATCCAAACCAATCTTCTTAAATTTCTTCTTAACTATATAATGCGTAGGGGGAATCTTGTTGCCTATTGGCATTGATTCTTGCAAAATCTTTAGTAGACGATCAAATGAACTATTAGTCCAATGGGACGTCTCCTTTAGATTCATAAGCTTTGCTAAAAAGTCAAGGGAAGAAAACTTAGTACAACCAGGATATAATTCAGATTCAATATCCTTTATTATGTCTTCAAAATCGTCATCAACACCGTTAGATTCTCCACCCGACATCTCCAGGTTACGGTCTGTATCTTCTTCCATACGCTCCCCCCTAATGTCTTCAATAACATTTTCCATACCCTCCTGTGGCACAACATTATCTACTTCTACAACTGCAGGCCGAGATTTTTCGCCGTGATATTCCCACTTTATGTAATCTTTCCAAAAAACCATACGCCCCAAATGGAGTTTCATTTTTGTGATGGTTGTTAAGCCGGAACATTTACATTTGGAACACGGACATCTAACTTCATTATGGTTGGGGAGCACTCTTTCACACATCGCGATAAAAGACCTGAGTCCTTGCTGGTAGTGAGCTGATTGAAGTGGGGAATCAATCCAGCTTTTATCGATAGGCATTATGCAACTGAAAGATAATTTAATTTAGGGTTTGCAAGACAAGGGTAGGCTGCTAAACCCACTTTTTGAACACTTTATCTCATATATGAATGTGTATTACATGGTCGTTTGTTTAAGAAAAATTCGGCAGCATTTCCTCTTAGCTCCCAAGTATATATGTAAGAATATATATACCCGAGGAGCAAAGAGAAAATGATAACCGAATCTTTCTTAAACAAACAATCATGTAATACACATTCACATCCTAAATGAGATAAAGTATTCAAAAAGCAGTCCCAAATTAAATGGGGACAACCCGAAATTAATTTCTAAATCAATTTCGGGCGGGTATTTCTAAGCTTATTATGGTTTAGGTATGAATTTTCGAAAAGAATAGAGCAAATATCATGAGGGTCAATGGGTAAAAGCTAGTTCATCATTACTTGACATGAAGTTTTGTTTCTGATTTAAGTGTGGTTATATTCAAAGGATATTATTATTATTATTATTATTATTATTATTATTATTATTATTATTATTATTATTATTATTTGTTTTTAAATAATAGAAGGGAAAAGGATCAATGAAGGTGATGGAAAAGGACAAATGTCGCCGCTAATTGTCCCAAATGTCGCCGCTAAAGGTAATAGCGGCGACATGTCGCTGCTATTGAGTCGCCGCTAATAGTCCCAAATGTCGCCGCTAAAGGTAATAGCGGCGACATGTCGCCGCTAAAGCTTGGCCGCTAAAAGGCTATTTATCGCCGTTATTGCTTGTGTCGCCGCTAATGATTAGGACTTTTAGCGGCGACATATGTCTTCGCTAATAGGTATACTTATTATTAGGGACCTACTAATAGACGTGCATAAACAAATTGTACATCCTTGATTTTTTGTATAATTTGATATTGTTGTTAACTTATAATTTGAGACTTGTATAAAAAGCATACAAAATGGAATTGTTAATTTACCCTCATTTCAATTCCTTGACCCAGCCCATTCATATACATATTTATTTAAAAACACTATAAATATGCAAACCATTCATATTTTTTTATTATGTGAGTTCCAATGCAATTAACATCACATTAAGTAAAAAAACATTCGATACTAATAATGTGAAGCATAAGTTCTATTGTTCAGATAAAAATACATAAACTTTGTTTACATCAAAGTTCATATAACAATTCCCTTGTATATTAAATAATATTTACATTTTATAAATACTTTGTATAAAATATGTTAATTAATTATTTTGTTTTGTTTTCATGTTTGGGCTATCAGGCTTGCTGATTGTTGAATGGGCTGGGTTAAAGATGTTGGGGGTTGCTGATAAAGGACAAGTCAAAGCTGGGTAGACAATTTGGTTGGACTAAATAAACATAAAATGACATATATAAAAACAAACAAAAAACAAAACAACATTCGAAACCTGGCCCACCCGTTATTATTTTTTATTTTTTTACAACTTTTCTAAAAACAAGTTCCAGTTAACTAGACTCTTTTTTTTACATATTTTCTAAAAACAAGTTCCATTTAACTACACAAAGGCCCTTGTACTTAAGATTTGTTTCAGATATTACGTTTTCTCTTTGAGTTAAAACACTTGTTAAAGGTTCAATATATATAACGTATGATGTTGTCTTTTGAATAAGTACTATTTTGTTGTATATATAGCGATTAAACTCATATTATTACATATCATACATTCATATATAGCACTAGCAATTATCCCAGGAAAAAAAATCAAAACTATTTTAGTTATAATAATTTGATTTTGAAAAAAAAAATCATGTTAAGCCGTCAAGGTATCCGGTTTGGACTCCCTTTGACCCGGGCTAAAAGATACTGAAGGATACGACCTCATCATCCACACGCTAAAAGGCTGGAACAGCATGTACAATTTATTTATCCCATATATAGCTAGATTGTAGTTTAAGTAAATAAAATAAAAAATTCTTCCTGAAAATTGCGTGTACTTGCATGTAGAACATGCCTAGTGTTTGAACGTATTGATCTTGTTTTGACTTTAAATCGGATTGAGTCATGACCCGACCCGACTGACCCGCCTATTTTGCCAAGCCTCGTTAAATCCATATACATTATTGGTTGAAACTGACCCGCCTATGTTCTTACTAGAGGTGGAAAAAAAACAAAAAACCAAATGGTGGCTTCTAGATCTTGGCTAATTGGCTTCTATACACAGATTCAACCCAAACAACTAACCCAAACAGATTTAAAACAAAAAAAAAATCATGTATACACAGATTTAACATCCCAAACAGATTTAACCCAAACAACTAACCTTATTTTGCACGAGGAGAAGAGGTGGTGACGGTGGTGCCGGTGGAGACGAGGTGGTGCCGGTGGAGACGAGGTGGTGCCGGTGGAGAACTACATTCACCAAAAACAAAGAAATTACAACCTATATAACAAAATAAACAAAGAATTCAACAAGAAACTAACCGATTTCAAGGGGAAATGAAGAGATTCGCCGAAGTGGAGAGAAACCGTGAGGAAGCAGAAAAGAATTGGGGGAAAGGAGGCGGAGGGAAGAAGAAATGGCGCTGAAAAGTGATTATATTTGTCGGACCAATAGGGGCGACATAATGTCGCCGCTATTGATTGTATTCATCGCCGCTATTAACACGGGAACACCCCAGCCGTTGGATGATCACAACAATCGTGTGGCTAGGGTTAAAGATGGGACACCGGGTGCGGATTGGACCAATAGCGGCGACATATTTGATGTCGCCGCTAATAACGTCGCCGCTATTACTCGTATTTCTTGTAGTGATAAGTCTCCCTTATATTAGCACCCAGGAGGAAACCTAATTATTTACTAAGGGTAATATGGTCCATCAACAATTACCAACTAATTATTTAATAGGTTATTATATATTTTGATCTATATTATGTAAATAATTATAATGACTATAGATTAAATATTAATACATAATATATTTAATCTTACATTTGCTTCATGGCTGCACGAAGGGTACATAAGGATAATTAGAACCAGTACCCACTCACTTATTTAATTTTAAAATTATCAATTATACAACTGAATTTGGATTTAAATTGCTAAATGTCAAGTATGAGATTTATTTAACTTCAAGTTAAAAAAAGGCAAAAACAATTAAACAATACAAGTGAAATTATAATAGGGAGTAACACAAAACAAAATATTATAATACCTACATTCTGAATTTGTACATTAGACCATCAAGACTTTCCTTACTACATTTTTACTTAATAGTTGTCCAAATGTAAGCCTCGTGTCTCGTGATATTTGACTATATGTTTTGTAAAAGACTAGTTGTATTTGACTAGCATTTTGTATAAAGAACGTCTTTTATCCTTTGAATATCTATACATCTCGGCCTCGGGGAATTTTTGATTTAAACACCTCTTAACACTTTCTTTTGAATCCTATAAATCATTTTAAACATGTTAAAAAGTAAATTATTACGACTATAGCTATTTTTTCTTAGTAAAGCCGACTACTTTTAACTTACGTGACCCACTTTATGTTATCGATTTTTTTTAAATAGCTCATTTGACGTGTCAACAATAAAAACAAACCTAAATCGACTCGTTATAGAATGCAAATATCTTAATCATAAAAATATTTTAAATAAAAAAGGGTCTACATATTCACACACTCAAGAGCCTATTTCCACACCTTCAAGAGTACAAGCCTAGACGGGTTATCTAGGGTTCAAGTCTCCGACCAGTTGGTCAACCTCGTACCACGTCAAATCCATCACTTCATACGCCACGTACAGGGCTAGACGCCCCATCTTAAAGAAAATGAGAAAAAAAAATTATACGCCGCGTACAGGGCAAGACTGGGCGTCTAGTGTGGTCCAAAAGACCATTATAGCCATGTGTTGCCCCCATTCTAGCCCTAACTCAACGGTATAATAGTCTTTTAAACAACCCTAGACGCCCATTCTAGCCCTGTACGCAGCGTCTAGCTCCTCAAGTATAAAAAATTTAAAAATTTAATAAAAGCAAATTGCCATTTTAGCCCTGAGACACCCCAATCTAGGTCTAAAAAAAAGGATAGGTGCACGGTATCCTTTTTTCCGGAAGGGATCTCCCCTGAGTATAGGGCTAGACTGGGCATCTAGGGTTGTTTAAAAGACTATTATACCCCTGAGTTATGGCTAGACTGAGGGTAACACAGGGCTATAATTGTCTTTTGGACCACACTAGACGGACCACACTAGACCTATGGGTGTAGTATAGGTCCCCGAATAAGCATGTGGGTGTATTATAGGCCCCGTATAAGCCTATGGGTGTAGTATAGGTTCCGTATAGGCCTATGAGTGTAGTATAGGCCTCGTATAGGCTTATGAGTGTAGTTTAGTCCTTGTTAAGTCTTCTGGTAATTTAGTTTTTATTTTATACTTTTAATCGTAATTAAGTTTAAGCTATTAGTTAGGGCCTGTTTGGTATGGGGTAATGGAATGGACGGGGGAATGGAATATGGACGAGGTAATGGAATGGATGAAGTAATGGAATTGATCATTACCATTCCATGTCTTGTTTGGTTACCATGTGAGAATGGAATGAACCATTACTTTTTGTTGTTTGGTATGTGAGAAAAGACGAAGGAATAAAATCGGATGGCGGTGCTCAATGATGGGTGGCGATGGTGGGTGGTGATAGGTGGCAGTTGTAGCGGTGGAGAAGGCGGCGAGGGGTGGTGACAGCGGTCGTGGTGGTGGTGGTGGGTGACGGCGAATGTGGGTGGCGGTGGTGGTCAAAGGTGGTAATGGTAGCGATGGTGGTGGTAGCGGTGGTGGCGGCGGTGGCGGTGGTGGCGGTGGATGGTGGTGGTTGATAGCGATGACGGAGCTGGGTGGCGACGGCGGTGGTGATCGGAGGTGGCAGCGGCAATGGTGGTGGCGATGATCGAAGGTGTGTGGTGGCGGTGATTGGAGGTGGCAACGACAATGGTGGATGGCGCCGACGGCGGTGGCGGTGGCGGTGATGGAGGTGGGTGGCGGGTGACAGCGAAGGTGGGTGACGGCGGCGGATGACAATCGGGGTGGGTGGTGGCAACGGTAGTGGGTTGTGGTGTTGTTAATGAAGGGTGAAGAGGGAATGGAATGAAAAAAACAAGGGGGATTGATGGAATGATTTTGAGGGAATTGAATGCATTTTTGAATGGGCGATTCCATCCCATCGACCAACCAAATACTCTTTTCTTCATTCCCTCTCAATGATCCATTCCATTCCACCTCTCATTCCGGCATACCAAACGCTACCTTAATTTGACCGAAATATTAATTTTATTTATGTTTTATTTAAGTCTCTAGTGATATATATGTTGGCTAATTTGACGTATCCGAAGGTTATCATAATAGTTTATAAATAGAGTCTTATTTGTATTGTTTGATAGAACTTATGATGTGATAATAAAGTTTTTTGTATTTTAATTATACGTAAACACTAGTTAAAACATATCTAGCCTTTTTTAGCTTCCATTTTATGTGATACGCAATGGATTGCAATCTCGTCATGCATCAACTTGAAACGAGTTATTATTTACTCATGCATAAAAATGTTGCATAAAATATGCTAAAAATAGGTTTGATAATCATATAAATCGACCAATTTTGAAACTAGCATCCTTAAATGCTATATATAACCCGGAGTTATTTTATCCTCACCCAATTATATATACTTAGTTATGAGAATCTTGGGTTTCTAATAAATAAAAATACAACATTTGGGAATTGATTAGTCAATTTGATTTGTGTTTTGTTATCAATATTATTGTAACAATAATGTTTTTGTATGATAGCCAATACACTAAAATCGAAAAAAAATAGAATACTAGAAAAAAAAGTGTTTGTGGAAAACCAACCTTATTTTGGCCCGTATAAAAATGCCGTTTCAACTCTATCTCATTTTGACCCATCTTGTATCCTCTACAAATAACATACGTTTGTAGCTTATTATACATACGATAGCATGCATAAAGGGGAGCAACAACCAATAGAAACGATATAAAACCTGGTAATGAACAAAGTATAGAATGCGAAGTCTTAAAAGATAGTAGAGGAAAATTTATTACAACTTCTTTTAGGTTGCAATGATGTTGGAGAAGCAAAACCAAACTTAAAATGGTAACAAAATGTGGGCAAATGTTGAAATTTGAAACTCAGATGGACTACCAATGTCCCCAAGAAATCTGAATTACAGAGGATTTTGAATCATATGTGATCCCAAACGTCTTTCTAGCTTCATATTCTTCATCCCAACACTCTGAGTAATCCACTGGGCGTTCGTCTAAATCACCTATTTTACTTTTACTACGAACAAGTTCTACATTAAGACCAGTTTTCTCCGTATAATCATATTTATTCGCTATCTGAAATGGAATATTTTTAGTGTATGTAGGATTGAACCATGGGATGTGCCTCAATGAACTAAAGGGTACATAACCCACCCTTTCATAGTCACATTGTTCCCAATCTTCATCAGACTTTTCAGAGTAATCCGTGGACATCTCCTGCTTAATAACTATGTGATACGTCGCGTAATTGCAATCACGAGCACGTAGTGATAATAAAAATCCACTAAAGTCACTGTACCAGTTGCTTGGAAGTTGCAAAGTAACTAATCTCGTAAAAATACGTGATGATGGTTCAACCGCGGGAAGTAAGACACTCATAAAGCGATCTTCAGCTGCATTTCCCTGCCACAGTTTACATTCCAGTTATGATGAATACTATTATTATATTGTAAGTTAAAAAAAGATTGAAATTTAAAAACAAGATAAGAGTTATACCTCAAGCATAGAAAGTAGTACCATGTTATTCATTCTCCCCCAAAGTGAGACTTTCCACAACCATTTATAATCTGATAAATCTCTTACAATTTCAAGTGAGACACAACGATCTACATAGAGAATAGCTATGCTTGATGGGAGGTCTGGCAATTCTACAAGGTTCACGCACCATGACAAATTGAGGAGCTTGAGACACGGGAGTCGTGAGATGTTGGAATGTAATCGGGAAAAGTAGTTTCCACGTAGGTTTAGTACTTGTAGGTTTAATAACTCACAAAAAATATCAGATGGGATGTCTCCATCTCCCAATTTGCAATCCCCAAGATTCAACTTCCTTAATGAACATGGAAACAGGGGTAGGTTCAGGCTCACAGACCCGTCTTGATGAAAAGATTGTAACCCCATACAACCTAAGGAAACAAGGTTGGTACAAAATCCTGCAACTGAGGGTGGGATTATTTCTATACCAGTCCAACTCAAATCAAGGGTTACCAAGCTATCCATGTTCGACTGTATATCTGGAAACTGAAGTTGATAGCAAAAACTGAGATTAAGAGTCTCCAATCTTTTCATGTGGATGATGGGTGGAAACCTTTCAAGTCCTGAACAGTGGCTCATGTCCACAAAAACAAGCCTTTCATGATATCCAATTGATGTATGAATCTCTTCTAAACTCTTACAAAAACTTAAAATCAATCTTTCAAGACATGGAAGGCCTTCAAAGTCTGGTGTCCTCGTTAGCTTAGATGATTCTGAAAGATCAAGAATTTTTAAATTTGGTAGACTCTGTTTCAAGAAAAGTAGGAAAAGTCAAATAATAAATAATTAAGTATACACCAATTTCCTTTCACATTGGCATACTTGTTGCCGGACCATTGATCGATCATTAGGCAGGAGTTGTTAATTTATACACAAACTTAAACTAGCATATGATATAATATCTTATAATAACAACCACTGTTCTGTAACATGCAAAGTATATTCCAATTGCTTAAAACGTCATATAGTCTAAAAGTCTCCTCGATCTTCGCCCAAAAATCTACGGTCAGAATATTGTTATATTATAGACAACTTGTAATATTAAATTTATTACCTCTGGCAATATCATCAAAAGTTTCTTTAAAGCATTTGGCATTCGTGTAATGTTGACTATACAGGAAACTGAAACTAAGCTAATTTGTCTTTAATCTACAGAGGCGGTATGATATGTATTTCTCTTAATGAAATATGCAATATACTGTACACACCTCTGTTTGTAGATGTGTAACAAACTCAAACCAACAACTAACTAAATGCAAATGAAGGGCTACCAAGCTAACCATGTTAGACTGGATATCCGGAAACTGTTGAAGCTGATTGCAATCACTGAGTTTAAGAGTCTCCAACATTTGCATCTGTATGAAGGGTGGAAAGCTTTTAAGTCCTGAACACCCACTCATGTCCACGAAAACAAGCCTTTTATGATATCCGATTGATGGATGAATCTCTTCTAAACTCCCACAACCCATTAAAATCAATCTTTCGAGACATGGAAGGCCTTCAAAATCTGGTGTTGTGATTAGGTTACTTGAATGAGAGAGATCAAGAATTTTCAAAATTGGTAGACGCTGTTTCAATACAAGTAGCAAAAGTCAGATAAATGAGTAAGTATACAACAATTTCCTTTCACATTGGCATACTTCTTGCCCATGGATCATTAGGCAGGAGCTCTTAATTTATACACAAATTTAAACTAGCATATTATAATAACAACCTCTAACATGCATAGTAAATTCCAATTTCTTAAAATATCATATCATTTTTACATCATATAGCCTAAAAGTCTCCTCGATCCTGGCCCAAAAAACTACGGTTAGAATGTTATATTAGATTATGGGGTATGGGGCGGGAGTTGGGGCGTGGGTTGGGTACAAACGCCCAAGTCACCACCCCGGGTGGGCTTCGGTTTCGGCGTGGCCCCTTGGGCGGGGGTTTCAGCCCAGGCGTTGGGCATGCCTAGCGGTCCTCCGTGGCCGGCTCTCATTGGCTGGTTGGCTAGGTCATAGCGGCTATTTTTTTTATTTATAATAAAACTGGACAACCCACGCGGGCTAGCCACGCCCCGCCATACCGACCCAATGTTGGTTTCAGGCGCCTCTCCACTCACACAAAACACACAAACTCACGTATGTAATTTGCAAACTGTTGAAACTTTATTACTTAAAAAAATGAGAGTACAAAAGCCTTACTTCCACTAACCTATTTATAATAAACAAAAGACATGCAAAAACAATTAAGTTAACGTGCTCCTATATTTCAGCAACTTCTAAACCAACGTTCACACGATAAGCTCCATATAACTTGGTAAACATGGACTAGTTCTTCTGCTAACCCATTCGAAGTGCATTAACCGTGACTGACTTTACCCGGTACTCAACCCGAACTGACCCGAAACATCAAGATTAATTCCAACATTCACCCTCTTAATCTTGTTGTCGGTCTAGCATCACTTTCTATGTGAACTTTCGGTCTTTGTTCACAATCTCGGTCTTTCTTTCGATCATTAGGTCTAAGCTTTCTTTCGATAAAAGCTTTTTCGGTCTACGATCTTTCTCGGTCTATCTTGGTGTGAACCTCCGGTCATAGTCACACCAACGGTCTCGGTCTAGTTGCCACTGGTCTTTTGTGGCTCATCTTGTACGGTCATTTTCCGGTGACTCGGTCTTTCTTTCCGGTGAAGAGAACAGATTCGGTCTTCGGTCACGCCGTTCGGTCTGTCACGGCTTCCGTTCTTCTTCTCTGGTAACGGTCTTACAGTTACCGGTGCTTTCTTTCGGCGAGGCAATGGTCTTCTCCTTGGACTTCACGGTCTTGTCGCCGGCGAGTTCTTCGATCTTTCTTTCAAGCCGTTCGGTCTATTACGGCTTCGATCTTTTCTCGCCAGTTTTCTTTCTATACGCCGGCTTCCTTTTCCGGCAACGGACTCTTTCTTCAGTCTTTGCTGCTGTAGCAGCCGGTCTCGTGTCTCTTCCTACGATTCACATAAAATCACTACTTTCTCGTTCTTCTTTCTCATCCTTGCGGCTAGGGGCTGCTCCCCCTTTCTTCCTTGGGGTTAAAACTAGTTTTTTTCTTTTCTGCGACACGACGTTACCTTCTTGATAATCTTGATTAGCTTTCTTTGTTTTCTTTCTTTTTTCTTGAAATCTCCAGACAAGAAATCGCCCTTGCTTGTTCTTCGATTTCAGCCCTACAGCCCATGGGCTACTCCTCCTCTCGAACCACTCTCAAAACGACCCTCGTTTCAACCTCCGCTCTGATACCAAATGTTGGTTTCAGGCCCCTCTCCACTCACACAAAACACACAAACTCACGTATGTAATTTGCAAACTGTTGAAACTTTATTACTTAAAAAAATGAGAGTACAAAAGCCTTACTTCCACTAACCTATTTATAATAAACAAAAGACATGCAAAAACAATTAAGTTAACGTGCTCCTATATTTCAGCAACTTCTAAGCCAACGTTCACACGATAAGCTCCATATAACTTGGTCAACATGGACTAGTTCTTCTGCTAACCCATTCGAAGTGCATTAACCGTGACTGACTTTACCCGGTACTCAACCCGAACTGACCCGAAACATCAAGATTAATTCCAACACCCAACACGTCACTCACCAGCGTGAGGGCTCGAAGTCCACGTGTCAACCCATGCCCCAAACCCCCGCCCCACTATACCCCACGGTCTTATAGACAATTTGTTATATTAAATTTATTGCTTCTCCCAATATCATCAAAAGTTTCCTATTAAATTTATTACTTCTCCCAATATCATCAAAAGTTTCTCTGTTTTATGATTCATTTCACAGTTGCATTGCAATGGTTTGTGAAACTACAATATTTACCTACCTTACACCCTTCCCAGAGTTTTTTTTGCTTGCTATATCTCAACATTAGACAACGAAGCTTTGTTGGCTGAAAATTTGATGGGAATGAAGATGCTGGATACATATGCCAATAAATCCACCGAAGTTTCTTCATGTTTGGAAGAACATCAAATAGACCTGGATGGCTAATATACATTGGCAAATCAGCTAATACTTCATTTTCCTGTGTTAATTAATCAAAGGAACCAAACTGTGTCAGTAACGCTATAGACAAACGTCATTAGATGCATATATACAAAATTTATTTTTGCAAAGTTAATTTAACCATTGAGGGTGCAGCTGCCCCCATATCACAGAGGTATGCAATATCTTTCCAATTCCAAATCCTGCTATGCTTTTCCGGATTATTAGGGTGTTCCCCTCTAACAATGTAGTGGGCCATTTCTTCTATCAAGTCATGCATCTCAAATCCATATTCTGAAACTTTTATGAGGGATTTTTGTTCCAACACCTTTAACCCTATAACTGGGTAAAAATTACAAGCATCAAACACCATCATTGCACGATCCATCTCCAATAAGTAGTTATGTCTCATGAAACATGCAATATCTAGGAATAAGTCTTTTTGGTAGGGTTCAAGTCCATCATAACTTATTTTGAGTCTCTCCATGACCTTATCTTCTGGGATGCATTTTAACTTGGCCAACGTACTCTTCCACTCATCCTTGTCTTTGTCATATAGAAAAGAACCTAGAACTTTGAGCGCTAACGGAAGCCCACCAGCATAAGAAACTACACGCAATGAAAGTTTCTCATAATCTTCAATATGTTTATCTTTGTGATATGCATGTCTATTGAAGAGATTGATTGCTTCATCTTGTGATAACAAATTCACTTCATAAATCGCTTGCACCCTGCTGGATAGCAAATGCGCATCTCTAGTCGTAATTATTATCCGGCTCCCCTCACCAAACCAATCATGAGTTCCCGCTAACGCCTCAAGTTGCTCAAGATCATCAACATCATCGAGAACAACTAAAATCCTTTTGTGACATAGCTTTCTCTTTATCATGCTTCGTCCTTCTTTCTCACTCCCTACCACAATGTCTTTAGTTCTCAAAACAAGTGATAGAAAATTTTCTTGCAACTTTTTCAAACCCTGTTTGCTTGATTCCTCACGAATATTTTCAAGAAGACAACAACCTTCGAATAGGTGAGAAATTTCCAAATAAGCAGTAGATGCGAGAGTAGTCTTACCACCACCCCCAACCCCCCATATTCCAACCATGCGCACACCACCCGACCCAATTTCCAACTTTGATTTCAGATCTCGTAAGCGGGTCTCCATTCCGATCAGGTCTTTATAGTCGTTTGTAACTAGTAGAGAAAGCCTACCAGAAATTGTACCAACAATGCCCCTGATGCATTTTGCTTCATGGCTGCACAAGGGGTCCATAAGGATAATTAGAATCAGTTCCCACTCACTTCTTTAATTTTAAAATTATCAATTATACAACTGAAATTGGATTTAAATTGCTAAATATCAAGTATGAGATTTATTTAACTTCAAGTTAAAAAAGAGGCAAAAACAATACAAGTGAAATTATAATAGGGAGTAACACAAAACAAAATATTATAAAACCCACATTTTGAATTTGTATATCCAAATATACAGACTATCAAGACTTTCCTTACTACATTTTTACATAATACTTGTCCAAAATGTAAGCCTCGTGATATTTGATTATATGTTTTGTAAAAGACTGATTGTATTTGAACTTATGTGACCCACTTTATTGTTATCTAAGGTTTCTAAAATAGTTCATTTGACGTGTCAACAATAAAAACAAAACTTAAATCGACTCCTTATAGAATGCAAATATCATAATTAAGCATAAAAATGTTTTAAATAAATAAAAAAAAGAGAGATTTACCTGTTTTCAGTGTTATTGATGACCCATCCAGATAGGTTGCCTGCCTTTTCCAGAGCTTTTCTCCATGATTCAACTTTTTGCTTATTTTTCCTCTCGTGTTTGGAAAATGCTTTTCTATATTTCCCCTTTTGATTTCTCACATCGGAAGGATCTACACCATAGAATACAGGCAAAACAATTTGCTCTCTCGTTTCCATGCATTCTATAATACACACAAGCTCGTCCAAGCACCAAGATGAGTCCGCATAGTTTTCCGAGAATACAATAACGGCTATCCGTGATTCCTGGATCGCCTTCAAGAGGGCTGGACGGATTGACTCACCCCGAGCAAGTGTTTCGTCATCCTTGTATGTCTGGATTCCTTGTTGTTCAAGAGCTGTGTAGAGATGATCCACAAAGCCCTTACGTGTGTCTTCTCCTCTAAAACTCAGAAATACATCATAATTCCATGCAGGAATTGAGTGAGAAGAGGAGGATGAAGATGTCATTGGTCTGTGGATGGAATTTGTTTGAAATTAGTAGTATGCAGTGGAACTTAGGTCAAAGAAACAGAGATGTGGTATAACACTAAATTTAACATTTTCCCCAAAAGTGAAGCATGAATACTATATTTTACAAAAAGGAATAGATAAGCAATACTAAGTCAAACACTAAAAATTCGAGGATAGAACACCTGTCTTGTTCGGAAGACATTGGGCTGTGTTGTTGACGGTGATCGGAGGAGCCTCTCATGAAGAAAACGGAAACGATGTAGTAGACAGTGACACCAGCGGCGAGAACAGTGAAGAAAGTAGTGGGAGAGAGTCCGGTGATGGCTTCTTTGAGAGTCTCCATAAGTTCAACAGCCATTGTTGACGAGTGTTGTGATGGTCTTGTTTCTCTGGTTCAGAGTCTCCTAGTGTGTATGTGAGTAAATACATATACACATTTTTCTTTCAACTTTGGTGACGAACTATTATTATATCTCAAAATGCTCCTTGTTTAACTTTTAAAACAAAAAAGCTTATCACTTGTTAGCAGTGGCGGAACTAGAACTTCAACTCAGGGGTATCCCAAAAATTTTTAGGGTGTCCTCGTACTTGTTCAGGGGTGTCCTGTGTATAAAAATTGGAAAAAAAAATTTTTTTTTACACTGCGGGTAAAAACTTGAGCCGTAGCCCGGGCTACGCCCGATTGCACTTAAGGTCCGCCCCTGCTTGTTAGAAACTAGAGTTGTAGACAAGCTAGACTACGAGCTATTTGAGATCACCTAAAAAGTAAGGTTGTTTAGTATATGAGCATAAGCCTGAGTTTCATTTATGGAGCGAGCTCGAGCCATCTTGCAAGTCTAGATGAGCCTATTATTTATTTCACTTTTACTTAATACACTAAACTAGCAAGATTACCCGCGCTACGCTACGGGGTTTCGATGGATATCTATTTTGGTTTAGTATAGCAATAAAAAAAAATATGTTCAAAAGAATATCTACACACATGTTTTACATCCACTGAAAACCATAAAAATAAATTTAAAAGTAGTGATGGGAAGATCCACTGAACAGAACGGAAACGATGTAGTAGATGGTGACACCGACAGCGAGTACGGTGAAGAAAGTAGTGGGAGAGAGCCGGTGAAGGCGGTTATGGTTTCTTTGAGAGTCTCCAACAATTCTAATTAACAACTACACATATATCTATACTATACTAGGGTTATAGACCCACATATTACACAGGTTGAATAAAGAAAATTTCTCATGTAAAGTAAAACATGGAAAATATGACATAAAAATGCTTAAAACCCTCCAGAATCAGGAAAATGTCAAGTTCTTCACTTCTTTGTTTGAAATTGAAAAGAAAACATAATAATGTATAAATTTACACAATTTAAAACACAGATAATTCTTGCTAATTACCAATAAATACATAAGTTAAGATTTACCATTTACACAACTTGAATTATTGATAATTCGAAATGAAAAACTACTCATGAGGAAACTGCTAAATTTTAAACATTAGTTTGAGCGCAAAATTCGTTAACGGTTTTTACTTTCATATCATTTTTTGCGAGGAATAAGAAAGTTTAAACTCTTTATAAAATTATCACAATTTTTTTTTACAAAAGGAAAGTTTTGGTTTAATTTATATACCAACATACGTAGTAAAATCTAACTCTAGTATACAAAATTTGGTACTCAAAGCGTGAATACCAAAATTAACCTCGGTACTCGTTATTACCGAATAACAAAAACCCCTAACTTGAGTATCGGTACTGATGTATTTTGGTCGGTAAGGTAGACATGTTAACTAGGGATGGATACTTGACCCATCCCTAGTTAACATGGCCACCCCACCTATGGTAAACTTTTTTAAAAGAGTAAATTACGTTTTTGGCAGATGTGGTTATATCACTTTTACTATATTAGCCTAAAATAAGATTTTTTAACATATATGCCCCCATGGTCTCTATAACTAACTATTTTGACCCGTGAGTCTAACCAAATCCCAAACCCTGGTTAATTATTACTCACATGACAGACACATGATGTCTAATATGGTAATTTCCCCTCCCCCTTTAATAATTTAAAAACCAAATATTTTATTCACACAACACAAACCTCATGTTGTACACTCGTTTCTTTTTATATTAAATAAAAATAAAAATAAATTACGCCCCTCCCAGAAGAAAAAAAAGATATCTAAAGATTTGAATGTTTTCTCTTTTTAAATAATTTTTAATTCAAAAAAATATTTACAAAAATTTCAACACTGTCTCTGTTGGTGTTCATTTGGTCTCCTTTACCGACTTCAACATCTCCCTGATTCGATAACCTCCATCTCCATGGTCCATCATTCTCACCGCCTCTCATCAAACAATATTTAATCCCTAATATTTTTCACAACATTCAAAACCCCATTACCAAACATTGAATAAAAATCAGATCTTTAACATATTCTCGAAACATTTGCAAAGATATTATCCTCACCACAACAAGTGCAGCAGTTGGGTTACTGTTAATGGTGGTTGTATTTGGTGGGTCAGTTCAGTTTGTTGAATCTGCAACAGGGGTGAACTGGGGCACTGTATCTAACCACAGGTTGTTTCCTTCAACTGTGGTGGATCTTTTTAAGGTTAACAAGATTCAAAAAGTGAAGCTTTTTGATGCAGATCAAGAGTGTCTTAGGGCACTTATGGGGTCTGGGATTGAGGTCATGGTTGGGGTCTCTAATGATTTGTTGGTTGCTGTTAGTTCATCTACAACTGCTTCTGATTTGTGGGTTTCTCAGAAGGTAACCCACATCTGCAGATCATCATCTTTGAAATGTCTGAAATTAGGGTTTTAGAAGAAATCAGGAAGAAGAAGAAGTGACAAACAAATATCTAGCGTTTTCTTTATAAAGTCATAATAGGGGGAGTGGAAATTACCATATTAGACATCATGTGCCTGTCATATGAGTAATAATTAACCAGAGTTTGGGGTTTGGTTAGACTCAGGGGCTAAAATAGTTAGTTATAGAGACCAGGGGGTACATATGTTAAAAAATCTTATTTTGGGCTAATATAGTAAAAGTGATATAACCACAGGGGCCAAAAACGTAATTTACTCTTTTTAAAAATATAAAGTTTTAATAGCCGCATGTCACTATTTGAGGCTAAGTTTTTCCTCATGTCCTCAAATTTTCACTAAAACGCCACCTTTTTTCTTAGGAATAGTAAATTTTATTCACGTGTCAATATCTCATCTTATGGTCGATTTTTATTTTGGATGAATGGTTGGTCTATTTTGGCGATTTTCTGATGCAAGGGATAACAATAAAAACCTTATTGTCTTCCATTGTCCCAATCACATTGTTGCTATTGACATCCCCATCATATTTATTGCCTATTTCCCACTAGTTTAACATTAAAAGAAATATATGGATGGAGGTAATCTAATATTAATAAAAATGGCTGGAGGAGGAAGAGGAACAGGAGACAAAGACTTTCACCGGCAAGATGGGTCGGCCAGACAAGGAAACGGAAGAGGTTACGGAATAGAGGAAAGGAAGGACAAGAGGAAGATTGAAGGTAATATTACGAAGTATTATGTCTTTAATCTCCCTCTTGGATGCAGACCGTGGGATGTTGCTGACTTTGTGAGCAACTTTGGGGAAGTAGCAGGCATGTATATCACGAGGAAGTGAGACAAATTTGGGAATGAATTTGGTTTCTTAAGCTTCAATGTCACACCCTGATATTTTAACCACAAACCAGTGGGCCTGGTGGGGAGTATCGTGACGTAGTTGATATCATCATAGTCAAATATACACAGTTTATAGCACAGCAAAAGGCTTGGTAGAAATTACTATTACAAACCGAAAGTTTCAAAGTACGAAATAAAAGAATATACAGACGGTTGTAAAGTAAGGATCCATAAGCGGATCTAAAATATAATACAAAACATGTTCAACAGACATAAGGCATTACAGACTTGCAAGATCCTCTAATTAACGCCCAGAAGCTCCCAGCCTAGTACGTCTAGTACCTGTCACTAGTCTTTTGAAAATACGTCAGTTTTCACAGGTAAATACAATTAACTGACTCTTTTGAAAACATTTATAAAATTTGATTTAGATGCACAAGGCACAAATATTCTTTTATAACTTGGGACAATTATATAATAATCTTGTATACAGATTTACATGTTTGTCGTACATTTAGGGCCCGGGATAGAAGCCGAGACATGATTAACCGACACACCACTGATATAAACTCACAAGGAGTTATCCCCAACAATGTGGGTATACCTTTTTACACTCCATGCTTAAGTCGTGGTCATTTGCAATTAAATGAGACGAGAATATCCAGGACACAGTCACATTAACCCCCAATGTTTATGTTATCAAACAAAACAGATTAAACGGTAACCGGATGAGCCATATACAAGTTCCATAAGTTATTATGCTTAAAATATGTTATGATATCAGTAGGGTATCAACAAATATGCCCAAAAAGATTTTAAAACCGAATTAAGCCTCAAAAGGGCGTTTTGGTCATTTTATGATTTATAAAAGGGGTTTATATGCAAACTGAGGTTTTGGTCATAAATTTTCTATAAAAATAGTCAATTTAATTTATATTATCAGCAAGATATCATATATATGTGTGGTTTAACATTTATGGTCGAACTATGCCCCGAAAAGGCATTTTGGTCATTTCACACATAGTTTTAAGGACTTATTTGGGATTCTGAATTCATGACTTATACCTACTGTAAAAACATTAAAAATAATTTATAAAATCAGTAGGTAATAAGTCTTGGGTGCCAATTATAGTTTAAAGCCATACTATGCACCTTAGTGTCGTAAAAATCGGTAAATGGCGATTATTTCGATGTTCAGGAATTTCTGAGGTTATGACCAGCTTTAAATGGTCAAAATAATTTATTTATCACATTATATCAGTAACAAAAGGTTCTTACATGTTAATCTTATTTAAAATCCATTTTATGTGTGAAAAGGGTATAATCGTCATTCAATAATATAATACGAAACTCATGCATAAACTCAGTAAGTAATCTGATTTGAAATCCCAATTAGTCCTAAATATGATATTATAACAGTGAGTAATGAATTTTTATGTCAAAATCATGTTTAAACTTTATTTGCATGCAAAAGGGTATTTTAGTCCTTTTAAATGCATGTTTTGCGATTTATTATGTAAATCTTAGTTTGTGACGAGAAGATAATTGTCAAAATATGTTAAATAATGTTACTAATCAGAATGTAACTCATTTGCATGATTGTTTTTGATGAAAATCTCATTTTTGACAAAAAGGGCATTTTAGTCTACATTAAGCATAACAACGGAATCAAGTAAATAAACTCAGATTACTATGTGACCATGTGATATAACCTCAGAGAGTTATACTACATTATAATATGGTCACAAAGGAACCTTAATGCATGAAGAAAACAAGCTAATTCGGGTTAGAACTGAAAGTCAAAGAAAAAGTCAAGCTTTTGCGTCTATTGGTTGCGAACCGAGCGTAAACTTAGAATTGTCGGGTTGAACATGTTTAGACATGTTCTAATAATGTTTACCAAGTTATTAGAGTGATAAAACATATTTTATAACTTCTACATTATCAGATTTGAATTTATTTAAAACTGACATGTTTGACTTTTTATGCTAATTACATTGACCCGACAATTAACTAAGTAAACATGGTAATTAGGAGGTGCCCTTTTTTAGAGATTAACACCTACCTAATTACGATCACGTAGCCATATTCACCTCGAACAATGGCTGGACCGTTTAGGTCTAAACTGAAAGTTAAAACCGAATTGCGGCAACTTTGACTTTGGGCTTTTAAATGCATAAAAATCGAACTAAGGAGGCTAAGGACACTTACAAAGGGTCCTAGCTCGAATCTTGAACTAAGGGGAGCTTCCTTTTTAATTAGGAACCTCAGAGAAGCCAAGCAAGGAGAGAAGATATGAAAATTTTGAAAGTGCAAGTTTGAATGGTGAAAGAATGCACATATTTATAGTGAAACAAGGTGCCTTAGGATTAATCCAAGTGTTCTTAAGCATCCTCAGATGATTACAAGTGTTCTAGTGACAGTAAATACCATCAAACAAGCCCTGGTTTCGAGAATCAGGCATGCAATGGCGGTTTGGAAGGCTGCAACATGCAGCTATCCTTATTAACTGATCTGGGCACTTCCTCGCACCCCACGAGAGAATTAAGAGGGGGCTTTCACGGCCCGTGACCCTCCATTGAACTGGTTAAACAAGTTTCAATCTTGACAGTTTCAGTCCCTGGTCCTTTATAACTTCAAATAACATTCATTTTTAGTACTATTGACCCCCATAGTTAGTTTTTAAGAATCTTGGGACTCATAATAAACATCGTTAGGCTTCCGTTCAGTCAGAGATCACCCGAAAGGCACTAATTTCTCTCGTTGACGCTTTTAACCCCTTGTTCTTGAGATTTTGCACAACTTTTAAATAACGATACCAAAGCCTTATGTAATTATCATTTAGCATTCTTGGAATTATAATTGGACATTACGAAGCTTCGGGTTTGTTAAAAGGTCACCCAAAGGTAAGAATTAACATGTTGACACATTTAACCCCTCTGTCTTATATCTTTCACTTGTTTTTCACAAATGGCTTCTCACGCCCAATAATTCAATCGTTTAAGAATACGAACATCGTGTAAGGTTATTCAGAGGCATAGTTTTAGCTTGTTGACACTTTTAGTCCCTCCACATATATCTTTTCATTGTTTGTCAACCTTAGCCCTTCAAAATCAACTTATTGCAAGTTTAGAGTTTATGATACATGTCTTCACGTTATTGAATGCGATTTTGCGAGGTGTTACATTCAAGAACGTCGCCGACGTTAAAGAACTTGAAAAGCATCTAAACGGAGTTAAGTTGGGTGATTAGAAATGTCACACCCCGATATTTCCACGTATTACCAGTGGGCCCGGTGGGGAGTATCGTGACGTAGTTGATATCATCACGGACAATTGATCACAGTTTAACGCACAGGGGAAGTCTAAAAGTAATAATACAAACCGAAATGAAAGTATAATAAAATATTACACAATGGTTGTAAGTGGATCCACAGGCGGATCTAAAACAGAAAGGAAATATTGTTCAACAGATTTAAAGTATTAAAAGCTTGCAAGACTCTTTATTTAATACTCGGAGTTTCCAGCCCATTACGCGTAGTACCTGCACTTAATCTTTTTGAAAAATACGTAAATTTACACTGGTAAATACAATTAACTGACTCTTTTGAAAAGTGTTTATAAAATTGTCGTCCGTTCAGGGCCCGGTTAGAAGAGCCGAGATGAGATTAATAGACACGCCACTAGTATACTGCCCACAAGAAGTTTCCTCACGTGTGGGTCACCGTTTTACATACGCAACTGTCAGGTGTATGCCTACACCCCGTGCTTAAGTCGTAGCCATTTCAAATGAATGAGTTGAGGATATCCAGGACACGGTCATTAACCCCCCAAAGGCATTGCATCAAACAAGACAGATTAAAACGGGTTATGCAATTTATTAATCACAATCCGATTAAATGATTTCATACCCGACCAAGCGGTATTATTATAATACCGTATCCCAAGCCCGTATAAGGGAAAATAAGTTAAAAGTATTTACCTGAGCTAAAAGTAATTTTTATTCTCAGTCGTATATCAAATCAGCAAGTACAAGTATCTTTTACTGGGCTCCTAATCTGGAACGAAGGTTTTAATAACCTATTAGATTCCTAACGGGTCTTATTTAAGTTATAACTTAGACCGGTTAGTTTTAAAGAAAGGTTTACGGTTCAAAACGCAAGATTAATCGAAGACCGGATTAGAACGTGATTTTGACCCAACAAGTATGAAGACTTGTAATAAATGGGTAAACTAATCACATTCTGGATTTTGAAGTAAAAATGATAAGTTTTGACCCGTTGCGGCTAATTTATGTAAACTAGTTACATAAACCATACCGAACGCGTATATGCATAACGGGTAACCGAATAAGTCATGAACATGTTCCATAAGCTATTATGCTTAAAATATGTTATGATATCAGTAGGATATCTTTCTTTATGCCCAAAACGAATTTAAAGTCAATTTAAGCCCCGTAGGGGTATTTTGGTCATTTTAAAGTTTATAAAAGAGGTTAAATAATAATCTGAGGTTCTGGTCTAAAATAATCAGTAAAAATGTTTATTTTATCAAGTTACATCAGTAAGATATCATACATATGTGAATTTTATCATTTATGACCAAACTACTCACCGTTTGGGCAATTTGGTCATTTCACATATGTTTTAAGGTTAAATTTGGAATTATGAGTTCAAGAATTAAACTTACTGTTAAAGTATAAAAATTTATTTTAAAAATCAGTAGGTAACAAGTCTTAGGTGCTAAATATGGTTTTAAACCATTCTATGCGCCTAAATCGCGTAAAAGTCGGTATTTGACGATATTCGGGTTGTATAAGGAAATCTGAGATTTCGATTAGTCTTAACTATTTAAAATATTTGATTTACTGTATAAAATCAGTAGGAAAAGGTTTGGAAATCAAATCATGTGTTAAACTCATTTTATTAATGAAAAGGGCATAACCGTCATTTACTGAGTCCATGCAAGAACTCTATGTTATGGTCTGAATAAAATTTGGCAAAAATTTCCAAAAATCCTTAAATAATATATTTAATCAGTGGGTAGCAAGTTTGGTGTCAAAAATTGGGCTTAAATATGATTTATGCCAAAAATGCTATTTAATTAATAAAAAGCTTTAGTTTTACGATATCGTGCATATCTTCTATTTTAGACCATAATCTGATGTCAAATTTTCAGGACATACTTATAAATCAGTAATAAAGGTTTTTGTCCTCTCACATTTTCAAAAATCTAGTTTTAATGATAAAAGGGCATAATTGTCAATTTTAAGCAAATAACGGAACATGCATGTAATTTATGATTTCTATGGAACCATGTTGTATAACCTCAGAGGGTTATACAAACCTATAATATGGTCCCAAAGGAACCCTAAGGCATAACTAAACTAAGCTAAATCAGGTCAGAACTGAAAGTCAAAGCAAAAGTCTACTTTTGCGACTGTCGGTTGCGAACCGAGCCTAAACTCAGAATTGTCGGGTTGAACATGCCTAAACGTGTTCTTATATTATTTACCAAGTTATTTAAGTGTTAAAACATGTTCCATAACTTCTACATTATCAGTTATGAATTATTTTGTAAAAACTGATTCGTTTGACTTTTTATTAAGTAGTTTGACCTGACAATTGACCAAGTAAATGTGATAATTAGTAGGTGCCCTTCTAAGGGTTTATTACCTACGTAATTACCAACACATAGCCACTTTCAATTCGAATAATGGCTGGACCGTTTGTGATTAAACACTAAGTCAAAGCTTAATTACGATAACTTTGACTTTCGGTCATTAAGCTAATTAAAACTTAACTGAGGAAGCTAAGAACACTTACAATGGTCCTCAGCACGAAAATTGAACTTAAGAAAGCTTCCTTGAGCAGCAGGAGGCTTCAGAGAGTGAGCTTTGAGTGAAAATATTTCAAGTGTGTATGAACAATTGAAATCCAAGCTCTTATATAGGAATTTAAATGCTCTTAGATCATTGCAACTATCCTTATAATGTTACCAGATGTTCACAAGTGTCCCTAGGGTAGCAAAAACCATTTACAAGCCCCAGGTATTGCTCAGAACTCATGCAAAGGCGGTGGACAGGCTGAACCTGCAGCTGTGCAGTTTTTTGTTCGCTGGCACCTTTATCGCGGGCCGCGAAGACGTCAAAGCCTGTCTTCGCGCCCCGCGAGGCTCCCCTCAAACGGTTAAAAACTTTTAAAAATTCTAGTTTTAGCCCCTGGTCCATTTTAAGTTTATTTAACTTTCTTTTAATGCACTAATGACCCTCATAGTTGACTTTCAAGTGCTTTGGGTCATAATTTAACTTCGTTAAGCTCCCGGTTAGTTATGATATAACCCGAAATGTACTTATGTGCGTCGAAACTCCACGAAATCATTATCCGTTATATTTGGAAGTAGAATGAAGTATTACAAAGTTTCAGGAATGTTAAAAGGTCAATCAGAGGTAAGAATTAACATGTTGACACGTTTAACCCCTACGCTTTGTAAACTTTTGAATTTTAAGCACCAACAGCTTTCCATGTTCGATAATTTATTTATGAAAGAACACGAACGTCGTGTGAGGTTATTCAGAGGCTCAAGTTTGGCATGTTGACACTTTTAGTCCTTCTACATACACTTTCACATTGCTTGTCCGCTTTAGTCCCTCGAAATCAATTCGTTATACGTTTAAAGTCCATGACACGTGTCTTTATTATATTGAACATGATTTTGCGAGGTGTTACATCCTCACTCCCTTAAAAGAAATCTCGACCTCGAGATTTACTGAAATAAATACGGGTATTTCTGTTTCATTGTGGACTCAACCTCCCACGTGTATTCTGGGCCTTTACGGACATCCCATTTTACCTTTACGATTGGTACGTGCTTCCTTCGAAGTTTCTTAACCTGTCGATCCTCGATCGACAAAGGTTTTTCAACGTTTGGAACGCCTAACTAGTCCCGTGATGATGTCACCTTAGAACAGCTCAAATCCCAGTGTACAATCTGTGATCTATTTGGACATCTGAAGTAGGCGAGACTGTGACACTTGCGAACTTCAGGCTTTCGTCAATCTGCACGTCCTTATGCGACATTGCTAGCGACTCATCGGCTAGACATTTCTTTAAATTGCAGATGTGGAACACATCCCACTCAGTTCTTTGGGTAGATTTAGCTTGTAGGCCACAGTCCCGACACATTCGATGATTTCGAATGGTCCTATGTATCTTGGGCTCAGCTTGCCCTTTTTGCCAAAACGCATCACCCCTTTCCAGGGTGACACCATGAGTAGCACTTTGTCACCGACTATAAACTTTAGAGGTTTGCGCCTCTTATCAGCATAACTCT
This sequence comes from Helianthus tuberosus, assembly GCA_030545235.1. Taxonomy (NCBI): domain Eukaryota; kingdom Viridiplantae; phylum Streptophyta; class Magnoliopsida; order Asterales; family Asteraceae; genus Helianthus; species Helianthus tuberosus. The sequence continues at coordinate 11,976,872 of CM060394.1, forward strand.
TTTGCCTATCCCTAGTAGCTTTGAGACGATCACAGATTTGAACAATCTTATCCGTCGTCTCGAGGACTATATCTGGTCCTGATAGTTGGGTTTCTCCAACTTCCGCCCAACAAACTGGTGTTCTGCACTTTCTTCCATACAAGGCCTTAAAAGGCGCGGCTTGAATGCTCGATTGATAACTATTGTTATTTGAAAATTCAATCAAAGGAAGATGGTCATCCCAACTTCCACCCAAATAAATAACACAAGCCCTGAGCATATCCTCAAGTGTTTGAATTATACGTTCGCTTTGGCCATCCGTCGGAGATAATAGACACCGGCACTCCGTGGAGAGATACTATTTTATCCACGTACAGCTGAGCTAGCTTATCGGAGCTATGTGTTTCTTTAATAGGCAAGAAATGAGCTGACTTGGTCAGCCTGTCGACTATAACCCAAATAGTATCATTTCCGTGCTTTGTCTTTGGTAACTTAGTGATAAAATCCATAGTTACCATTTCACACTTCCAAGTGGGAAGTTCGGGCTGTTGCAGTAAACCTGACGGCTTTTGATGTTCGGCTTTAACCTGTGCACACGTCAGACATTTAGCAACATAAGTGGCTATAGATTTCTTCAAACCTATCCACCAATAATTTGCCTTTAAATCCTGGTACATCTTATCACTACCTGGATGGACTGAATATTTTGAACTATGAGCTTCTTGGAGGATCACATCTCTAAGACCTCCGTGGATAGGAACCCAGATTCTACCATTTAATCTAAGGATTCCATCATTGCCATAAGACAATTGATCAGCAGTTACGCCTAACTTCTCATTCGGATAGTTAGTTTCCAAGACAGATTCCTTCTGAGCAGCTAACAACTTTCCATTCAAGCTATTCTTCAGTTCAATGCTTTTAGCATTAATCCTAATGGGCTTAACCCTTTCCTTTCTGCTTAGAGCGTCAGCTACAACATTCGCTTTACCCGGATGGTAGCGAATTTCAAAATCATAATCATTCAAGGTTTCCATCCAACGACGCTGTCTCATGTTTAGGTCCTTCTGTTTAAACAAGTGTTGAAGGCTTTTATGGTCTGAATAAATGTTACGGCCCCAGCCCCGGTTTGACCCGGTCCAGAGCCGCGGGACATGAACCCGTGGTATCTTATTATGCGACAGCGGAAGAATGTTAAACAGGATCTTTTAAAACTCAAATTGCCCAATTATTTTATTCCATAAGTTGGAGATAAACCCCGTAATTTACAATCGAGGAATTTCACAAGGAGATTCCCTTATTTATTTAAAACATGTTTATTCATTTTTAACTAAGCCACCTCTTCAAGCTTGATAGTGCTCCGTAGCACGTTTCCTTGATTTACAGCAGGTCGCCTGAAACATGTTTTAAAAATATTTTATCAACGGGGAAATGCTGGCGAGTCACTCAAATTTGATAAAACGACACATGATTATAATCTACAGTATTAAGAGCGATTACAATTGCCTCTATCTGTATAACTGATCCAGATGTCATTTGACCGGACTTATGACTGTGGACATATTACTTGTAGGGTCCTTTCACCCCAAGTAATAAATCGTTAGTAGTAATGTGCACATACCCCCACTTACTGGCAGTAATCCCAGATAACAAGGACTTAATCCCTGTAATTATAACTTTGAAATAAAAAGGGTTTTGGAAAATAATTTAGTAAAAAGAGAATGACTCACATTGCAGATTTACACGGGCAGAGTTTAAGCCTACTGATTTGCCTTTTTAACCTAAATTAAATAACATGCACACGAACTAGGTCAGTAACTAATACAGCATTTACGATAACTCACGAGATTAAACCCTCACGATTAATGACAAAGTGCGATACTTAAACTTCCATCGAATTAACGACGAATGACAAAGCAATGACCCTAATGTGGGCAGCACTTAAACATCTATTGGATATTTTCAATCGATCGGATATTGAATCGTAGCAGCGATCGAGTTAATACCCGGTATCGGAGCAGCACCTCGCTAATATAATTGAATTTTCGACTTCAGAGTGATAGTAATTCGTTTTTGAATTGTGATTTCGACACCAACAGACTGTGCATGCAACGAGCTATTTATAGCTAAAATTAGGGTGTGTTGCGGCCCGCGTAAACCACACCATATACTTTACGCGGCCCGCGTGGCCGCCCTAGTCTACGACGAGCTTTGCATGGTCATCCATAGGTTCGACAGTTGGCTTATACGTGTATCCGGAACACTTATCCGGTCAACCGGTGTTTGACGCGGCCCGCGTAAAGGTCTAGTCATCCTTTACGCGGCCCGCCTGAGACCCATAAATTTGTCTTTCTTGATTTTTAATATGGTTTAGGGTTTCAGGGGTCCGGGTTTATACTTACGGGTATTTTTAGGCAAATTTTGAGAGTCCTTACATCCTCCCCACCTTATTTAAAATCTCGTCCTCGAGATTCATTGGAATAAGTGAGGATACTTTCGCTTCATCTCCGATTCCAGCTCCCAAGTGTATTCGGGTCCTCTCTTCGAATCCCACTTGACTTTGACTAGCACCAATCTTTTATGTTTGAGAAATTTGATCTTTCGATCTTCAATTTGAAGTGGTTTCTCAACGAACTTCAATTTCTCATTTACCTCTATGTCTTGGAGAGGTACTACCAGTGATTCTTCTGATAGACATTTCTTGAGGTTGGATACATGAAATACATCATGCACTCCAGCTAATTCTTCTGGTAGTTGTAAACGATAAGCAACTGGTCCTATACGTTGGATCACTGGAAATGGTCCTACGTATCTTGGACTTAGCTTTCCTTTCTTACCGAATCGAACTACTCCTTTCCAAGGAGATACTTTTAAGAGAACCTTGTCTCCTATTTGGAACTCGAGTGGCTCTCGTCGATTATCAGCATAACTTTTCTGGCGATCTCGAGCCGTCTTTAATCTTTCCTTGATTTGAGTAATCTTATCAGTAGTTTCCTGCACAATCTCCAGACCTGATAATTGACTTTCTCCTATTTCTACCCAACAAACTGGAGTTCTGCATTTACGTCCGTATAATGCTTCGAACGGGGCAGTTTCAATGCTTGAGTGATAACTATTGTTATAGGAGAATTCAATTAAGGGTAAATGGTTATCCCAATTTCCACCAAAATCTATCACACATGCCCAAAGCATGTCTTCCAGGGTTTGGATCGTCCTTTCACTTTGTCCGTCTGTTTGTGGATGATATGCAGTGCTCAACTTTAATCGGGTTCCCATTGCTTCCTGGAAACTTTTCCAGAAATGGGAAGTGAAACGACTATCTCTATCCGATACAATGGAGAGTGGAACTCCATGTAAGGATATTACTTCGTCTAGATATAACTTTGCCAATTTTTCCATACTAAGGGTTTCTTTCATAGGTAGAAAATGAGCTGACTTGGTTAATCGATCCACAATTACCCAAATCGCATCATTACCTTTTCTGGTTTTAGGCAACTTAGTAACAAAGTCCATTGTTATGAGTTCCCATTTCCATACAGGCATTTCTAGTTGTTGTAGTAAACCTGAAGGTTTTTGGTGTTCTGCCTTAACTTGTGAACTAGTAAGACACTTAGAGACGTATCTGGCTATGTCCTTTTTCATTCCGTTCCACCAGAAATTATTTCTTAAATCTTGGTACATTTTATTGTTACCAGGATGCATGGTATACCTAGATTTATGAGCTTCCTCTAAAATCTGATTTCTTAATTCTCCCTGCTTAGGTATCCAGATTCGTTTCTTATAAAATCTCCAGATTCCATCACTACCTTGTTCTAAGTCCTTAATTCGTCCTTTCATTCCCTCAGCATCATCTTTGATTGCTATTTCTTGAAGGCTTTTCAGTTGGTCCATTAAGTCTAATTGTAAACTTAATCTAAGAGCACGAACTTGTCGTTGATTCTCATGATACTTACGACTTAAGGCGTCAGCCACTACGTTTGCTTTTCCTTCGTGATATTGAATATCACAATCATAATCACTTAGGATTTCCATCCATCTCCTTTGCCTCATGTTCAACTCTTTTTGCCCAAATATATATCTTAAACTCTTATGATCTGTATAGACAGTAAACTTACTTCCGTACAGATAATGTCTCCAAATCTTAAGGGCAAAAATTATGGCTCCTAACTCTAAGTCATGAGTCGTATAATTTTCCTCGTGCTTTTTCAATTGCCTTGATGCATACGCAATTACCTTCTTGCGTTGCATAAGCACACATCCTAATCCTAGCTTTGAAGCATCACAATATACTTCAAAATCTTCTGTTCCTTCTGGTAAGGCTAAGATTGGAGTATTGGTTAACCTTTGTTTTAAAATCTTAAAAGCTTCATCTTGTTTGGGTCCACACTCAAACTTAACTGCTTTACAGGTTAGCTTAGTTAATGGCACGGCTATCTTAGAAAAATCCTTAATAAACCGTCTATAATATCCGGCTGATCCTATAAAACTTCTAATCTCCATTGCTGATTGTGGAACTTTCCATTTGGTGATTGCTTCTATCTTAGAAGGATCTACGTGAATGCCGTCGTGATTTACTATGTGTCCTAAGAATTGCACTTCTTTTAGCCAAAATTCACACTTCAAGAATTTGGCGTAAAGCTTTTCTTTTCTTAACAAAGTTAAGAGTACATGTAGGTGTTCACGATGTTCCTCCTGACTTCTGGAATAAATCAGTATATCGTCAATGAAGACAATTACAAATTTATCCAAATACGGTTTACAGATTCTATTCATCATGTCCATAAATGCTGCAGGAGCATTTGTTAACCCAAAGGGCATGACTGTAAACTCGTAATGACCATACCTAGTTCTGAAAGCAGTTTTAGGTATGTCTTCTTCCCGTACCTTCAATTGATGATATCCGGAGCGCAATTCGATCTTAGAAAAATATCTAGCTCCCTGAAGTTGATCAAAAAGATCATCAATCCTAGGTAATGGGTATCGATTCTTAATTGGAACCTTATTCAATTCTCTATAATCGATACACATTCGCATCGAACCATCCTTCTTCTTTACAAACAACACTGGTGCTCCCCACGGGGATGAACTAGGTTGTATGAATCCTTTGCTTAGTAATTCATCTAACTACTTTTTCAATTCTAGCATTTCGGTGGGTGATAACCGATAAGGTGCTTTAGCTATCGGTGTAGTTTCAGGAATTAGATGAATTCTAAATTCTACCTCCCTATCAGGTGGTAATCCCGGTAGTTCTTCTGGGAATACATCCGAGTATTCTGATACTACTGGAATGTCCTTAAGTTCTTTACTCTTAGTGCTAATGATTACCGAAATCATATACACTATTTCTTGTTTCCTGGAATAACTAGCCATCTTCATTACTGAAATAAATTTAAGTGGCTTTCGTGGCTTGTCTCCTGTAATCACTACTAATTCTCCTGTGGGTGTATGAATTTCTATGGAATTCTTATCACAAAGAATTCGAGCATGGTTTGCTACTAGCCAATCCATTCCTAATACCACATCGAATCCAGCTAATTTCATAGGTAACAAGTTTGCAAAAAATTTATGGCCTAGAAGTTCTATTGTTTCTTCTTGCAAGACCTTATCTATGTTAACAAAATTTCCATCTGCCGTTTCGACTGTAAAAATCTGCCTAAGGTTGGTTAATGGTAAATTAAGTGCTTGGCAGAATGAATTATTTATAAAACTTTGGTTTGCACCAGAGTCAAATAATACTTTTGCATAGACGTTGTGAACTAGGAACGTACCTGCTATTACGTCAGGGATTAGCTCTGCTTCCTGAGTAGTCAACTGGAAGGCTCTTATATTCTTTTTTGCTCCTTCTGCAGGTTCGGCTTTGTTATCTACTGGTTTGACCAATTTAGGGCATTCTGGTCTGAAATGCCCAGCTTCTCCACAGTTATAGCAGATCTTCGTTTTATTTCTGCAATCTTCTTCACGATGTCCTGGAATTTTGCAGAAATTGCAATATCCCTTGCATCTTCCGAAATGCTTCCTTTTGCAAGAATTACAAAATGGACCATTGGAATATTGTCCGGTTCCCCTTTGTTTGAAATTGTTACGATTACCCATACGGAATCCTTGGGTAATCTTTTGAGCTACTTCCTTCTTTCTGTTTTCTTCTCGCGTCCGTACCAATTCGTCAGTCAGAGTATTGGCTAAATCTACCGCATCATCAATTGTGCGGGGTTTTGCAGCCTTGACGATATTACGGATCTCGCCAATTAGTCCCCAAATATATCGAGAAATGAGTACTGGTTCTGGCGAAGCCAGGGTAGGTACCACTCTCGTATATTCGAAGAATGTCGAAGTATACCCTCGACAATCAACATCCACCATTCGGTGGGTTGGAACTTGTTTGTCATTTGTTCCTTTTCGTATTCGGGACATAATTTCCTTTCCACTAACTGCTTAAATTCTTCCCAATTCATGGCATACTCCACGATTCTTCCTTTGGCTTGTAACATCGTATTCCACCATTCTAGCGCCCTTTCTTTAAACAGATTTGACGCATACATGACTTGATCTACTTCAGCACATTTACTTATGGCAATTACTGCCTCGGTTTTCTCTAACCAACGCAGTGCAGCAGTTTCCCCTTCATTACCTGCAAACTCAACTGGTTTACAGGCAAGAAATTCTTTGTAAGTGCAACCAAACGTTGCAGCTTTCATTTTCTTGAGAATCGGGACTTGTAGAACATTATCGTTATTGTTATTATTGATGTTGCCGCCTTTTACACTATTACTAAAGTTGTCCTCAAAAGTACGTTTACTAGGAATGATTTGAGGTTCAATTGGATGTCGAGCAGCAGCAAGTATTGCTGGAATAGCATTGGCTATTCCTTGAGCAACGATATCCTCGATATCTTGCCTATTCAGTAATTGCTCTTCTTGATCTTGCTCAGGTTGATTAACTTCATTAACTGGTTCATTACCAACGTTTGCCATCTGGTAATTAATTTATATAAACAATTAATATCAAATAAATGATTTAAACAAAACAAAACACTTGCACATAATCACAATAACACGTATAGCTAAAAGTTATTGATCTCTAGATTTCCATTTTTATATTAGGTTATGCATTCTTACACTCCGATTATCTTACAAACGTTTTATTATACATACTGACTTTTGTTACTATTATACAAGCACGGCTTCACCAACCCCCTCTTTTTCCTTGCCAACTGGTATTTTAGAAACGACGTTCCCTCTCGTCGTATTTCTAAGTGATTCTTTCTCCCATATCCCTAATCCTATTTCCTACGTCAATTAACTCCTCGCCATAGTGGCGGAGTTCAGCTAGATTCTCCGGACTCATAGTTGGGTATAGTGGAGGTTCTGGGTCAACCTGTGGGAAAAATGTATTAGGGTTGTTCAATAGATTCTGGAATTGCCAGTCAGTTGTCCACCATTCATCTAATTCTACTGGTAGAGGTTGAGTTTGGACAATAGGATCTGGAATAGCAGGTTCCAGATTGATTGGAAGTTGAGTTTCTAATGGATAGCTGAAAAGATCTTCTTCGGTAAATACGAGGTTTGGATTAACAGGTTCAAGGTTTCCATCGGCAGGTCCGATGAGGTCACTAAGTACTAGCTTACGGTCTAGAACTTCCCAGGGTGTCATTTCCTGATTCTGTCTAGAGCTTTCCCCAGTCTCTATCACCTTGCCTTTACCTTTGTCCTTTGGATCTTCAGTTTTGGTAACTTTTCTTGTTGCTGGCTTTTTCCTGCGCACACGCCTCCAGCCCACAAATCTTCTTTTCTTCTTGGGTTTAGGTTTCTCCGGAGGTGGAGCTTGAAATTCTATGGGTTCTTCTTTGTAAGCAAAGTAACCGGTAAACTCTTTTGAAACTTCTATGTTTACAGGGTAGAGATTCAAATTCTCTAGGGCTTCGGATAATTCACTCATGCTGTTTAACATTTAGGAGAAAACACACAAAATTCTAAGTTAAAATTTTGTAAATCACAAAATCACAGAATGGCAATTTAGAAAACTTAAATTTTATTTCAACTGAACTATCGCTAGATATTTATTACAACTAAACTTTCAAATTATACTAGCGGTTTATTGTAAATTTATTTATTTACTGGGTGAACTTTCTGACTCGTAGGTGATAAGGATGCTAGTACTGAGTTAGGGTATTTAAAGATTTTCATTTTCCGCTACAGTGGCTAACATATATAGATCTGCCCATTTTTCATCTAATTTATCTTCCCATGGTGGTTTGTTGCCTATTTCTTGGGTTTCCTGTGACTTCTTCAATTTTTCTTGACTTTTTCTAATAATCCGATTTCTTTTCTTAATGGTAAGCGGTTTCTCGTATTGTGCCTTTCGCACAAATATTCCTTCCTCAGGTTCTGCTGAGCATCTGTAGGAATTTGTTCGGGATGAACTTCCCTTTTTCTTTTGGTGAGGTATCTAATTTATGGTAGATATCCGAAAGTCTTTGCTTACCCATACTGTGATTAACAAATAGTCAAATAGAAAATCACATTATCACAAAATGACAATTAGGAAAATTAAGTATTTTGAAATACTTAATAGTCTTAAATCAGTGGCTTGATCAGTGGCTCTGATACCACCTTTTCCTGTCACGGCCCCAGCCACGGTTTGACCCGGTCCAGAGCCGCGGGACAGGAACCCGTGGTATCTTATTATGCGACAGCGGAAGAATTTTAAACAGGATCTTTTAAAACTCAAATTGCCCAATTATTTTATTCCATAAGTTGGAGATAAACCCCGTAATTTACAATCGAGGAATTTCACAAGGAGATTCCCTTATTTATTTAAAACATGTTTATTTATTTTTAACTGAGCCACCTCTTCAAGCTTGATAGTGCTCCGTAGCACGTTTCCTTGATTTACAGCAGGTCGCCTGAAACATGTTTTAAAAATATTTTATCAGCGGGGAAATGCTGGCGAGTCACTCATTTTTGATAAAACGACACATGATTATAATCTACAGTATTAAGAGCGATTACAATTGCCTCTATCTGTATAACTGATCCACATGTCACTTGACCAGACTTATGACTGTGGACATATTACTTGTAGGGTCCTTTCACCCCAAGTAATAAATCGTTAGTAGTAATGTGCACATACCCACACTTACTGGCAGTAATCCCAGATAACAAAGACTTAATCCCTGTAATTATAACTTTGAAATAAAAAGGGTTTTGGAAAATAATTTAGTAAAAAGAGAATGACTCACATTGCAGATTTACACGGGTAGAGTTTAAGCCTACTGATTTGCCTTTTTAACCTAAATTAAATAACATGCACACGAACTAGGTCAGTAACTAATACAGCATTTACGATAACTCACGAGATTAAACCCTCACGATTAATGACAAAGTGCGATACTTAAACATCCATCGATTTAACGACGAATGACAAAGCAATAACCCTAATGTGGGCAGCACTTAAACATCTATCGGATAGTTTCAATCGATCGGATATTGAATCGTAGCAGCGATCGAGTTAATACCCGGTATCGGAGCAGCACCTCGCTAATATAATTGAATTTTCGACTTCAGAGTGATAGTAATTCGTTTTTGAATTATGATTTTGACACCAACAGACTGTGCATGCAACGAGCTATTTATAGCTAAAATTAGGGTCTGTCGCGGCCCGCGTAAACCACACCATATACTTTACGCGGCCCGCGTGGCCGCCCTAGTCTACGACTAGCTTTGCATGGTCATGCATAGGTTTGACAGTTGGCTTATACGTGTATCCGGAACACTTATCCGGTCAATCGGTGTTTGACGCGGCCCGCGTAAAGGTCTAGTCATCCTTTACGCGGCCCGCCTGAGACCCATAAATTTGTTTTTCTTGATTTTTAATATGGTTTAGGGTTTCAGGGGTCCGGGTTTATACTTACGGGTATTTTTAGGCAAATTTTGAGAGTCCTTACAATAAATCACACACTTAGTTCCATATAGATAATGCCTCCAAAGTTTAAGTGCAAATACCACGTCACCCAATTCCAAATCATGGGTGGTGTAGTTCTTTTCGTGCACTTTTAATTGACGGGATGCATAGGCAATAACCTTGCCTTTTTGCATAAGCACACAACCCATACCGGTGTGTGATGCGTCGCAGTACACAACAAACTCTTCAATCCCTTCTGGCAATGTCAACACAGGAGCATTGCTTAATTTCTGTTTGAGAATCTCAAAAGATTCTTGCTGCTTGGGACCCCAGTCAAACTTAACATTCTTGCGCGTTAATGAAGTCAAAGGTGCAGCAATCCTAGAGAAATTTTCGATGAAACGTCTGTAGTATCCTGCTAAACCTAAGAAGCTGCGAATCTCTGTAGGTGTTTTAGGCGCTTGCCAATTCATAATTTCCTCAACCTTAGCGGGATCCACCTGGATTCCACGCTCACTTACTACATGTCCAAGAAATTGGACTTCACGAAGCCAAAACTCACATTTGGAAAATTTGGCGTAGAGCTTCTCTTGCTGCAGAAGTTTTAGGATGCACCGGAGGTGTTTTTCATGATCAGCTTGATTCTTTGAATAAATAAGTATGTCATCAATAAAGACAATGACAAACTTGTCTAGATACGGCTTGCAAACGTGATTCATGAGATCCATGAATGCTGCAGGTGCATTAGTGAGTCCGAAAGGCATCACCAAGAATTCGTAGTGACCATATCGTGTTCTGAATGCAATCTTATGCACATCTTCAGTCCTGACCTTCAACTGGTGATATCCTGACCTCAAATCGATATTTGAAAAGTAGCTTGCCCCTTGAAGCTGGTCGAACAAATCGTCAATCCTGGGTAATGGATATCTAGTTTTGATTGTAACCTTGTTCAGCTCGCAGTAATCGATGCATAGACGCATCGAGCCATCTTTCTTCTTTACAAATAGAATGGGCGCTCTCCAAGGAGATGAGCTAGGTTGAATAAAACCTTTTTCCAAGAAATCATCCAATTGTGTTCTTAATTCTTTTATCTCGGTCGGTGCCAAACGATAAGGAGCTCGAGCTACAGGGGCTGCTCCTGGTATAATATCGATCCTGAATTCCACTTGTCTGTCTGGAGGCAAACCAGGTAGTTCTTCAGGGAATACGTCTGGATATTCTGAAATAACAGGGATATCTTCAATCTTGGATTTCGGCTCATCAATGGTTACCTGTGCCATGTAGATGACACAACCTTTCTTTAAATACTTTGATGCCTTAAGCATAGACACTTGCTTAGGCAGTCCGTACTGCGTATCTCCTTGAATAGTAAGTGGCTCACCAAAAGGGGTCTTGATAACCACTTGCTTATTGTCACAAACAATTTGGGCTTGGTTATGAGATAACCAATCCATGCCTATCACTATATCGAATCCGGCCAATTTCAACGGAAGCAAAGACAGCGGAAAAGAGTGATTCCTAATGGATATGGAACATCTATCTAATATTGTTGAAGCAGTCTCTATGGTACCGTCAGCCAATTCTACTTCATACTTTATGCTTAGAGTCTTAACAGGCAGATTTAATAGCTTACAAAATTTATTGTCTACAAAGGACTTATCTGCACCTGAATCAAACAACACCCTAGCATAAATATCATTGATAAGAAAGGTACCTGTTACCACATTGTTGTTCTGCACAGCCTCCTGGGCATTCATTTGGAAGACCCAAGCATTGGTCTTCTTAGCCTCTTCAGGATTCCTTGCAAATTTGGGGCAATTAATCTTGATATGCCCCTTCTCGTTACAATTGTAACAAGTTGCGTCCTTCATTTTCTTGCAATCCAAAGTCCTATGTTCTTTGGACTTGCAGATCCCACAGACTATAGGCTTTGACTGGGATTGTGATTGTGATTTCGATTCAAGCCTGCACTTTCCAAAGTGGTGCTTCAGGCAGATTCTACACTTGGGCTTCTCCCCGGTCTGCTGGGTATCCTTTCTGAACCCATAACCCTTAGTGTGCTCAAAATTCCCTTTTCGTTTCTTATCAGAGCGACGTGAGTTCTCATCTTCACGTTTCCTTTTTCCTTCATCAGAATTCTTAAGCGACCTTTGCCTAATCGCGTCGAGTGTAAGAGATAAGGATAGATCAACCACTGACCTAAAGGTGGTCGGTCTGGATACTTTCATATTTCCCTTGATTTCTGGAGCTAGACCTCCAATAAAACGTGTTATTCGCTTGGGTTTCGGTGTGACTAAATAAGGAACCAATCGGGACATGGTATTAAAACTTGTAACATATGCCTGACAATCCAAGTTCTTCATGACCAGAATCAAGAAGTCGGTTTTGATTTTCTCTACCTCATGCCGAGGACAAAAGTTTTCCTTGATCAGTGCAACAAAGTGATCCCAAGACAAGTTATACAATGAGATCTTCCCTGTGGCTTGGATTAACGACCTCCACCAAGCCAAAGCTTCACCTTTAAATGATTTCAAAACATACTTCACACTATCTTGTTCCGCACAACCACTTATATCAACTACAGTATCCATCTCATCGAGCCATGTCATACAGTCAATGGCTCCCTTTTCTCCTGTAAAGTCCCTTGGCTTGCAAGAGACGAAGTATTTATAAGAATAGGTTTTGACATGAGGCTCTTGGTTAAACACAATCTGTTTAGAAGGGGGACTCTTCTGATTCGATGAGGGACGAGAGTTGTCTTTGTTTGACTCATGTATTTTTGAAGGGGACTTACTATGAGCCACAGATAGAGTCTTCGAGCGAGTATTACTTGGTTCTTTAAATTGTCTGTCAATGGCTCGAGTGACTGCATTATCTGTCATTTCTTGTAAGTCTGCACCCGTTACATTCATCCTTGCATTGTCATTCCTCATATTGGGATGACTGTTAACCTCGTTTGATTCGGACATGCTGAAGCTTGTTTTCTGTAAGACAATTAACAATAATTTGCTCAGATGTGTATTATGGAATTCATCATTTCTCATGATTCATAACCATGGTAATATAAACCATATTTGGTTAATTTGATAATCAAGTTTTTATTTTAAACTTTTCATTAAAATTAATCCCAATTTATAAGTATTAAGGATATTAGAGTGGCACAAAAGGCCTAGTCACAAGGATAGTTTTAATTCATAAGCCATGATCTCGTAAGATCGGGGCATTAAGGTTTGAACATAATTCATTGCCTTTTCTTGACAGGGAGTCATAGACTACAACTGTCTTTTGTCTTATTGGACAATTAGTACGGCCCGTAGGCACTTCATCACTAATGGATGTTTAATATATATAATCATCTTATTTGATGATTTGAACCCATGATTTCTAAATCATTAGGCTAGATAAGGGATTGGAAGAATCCAGTATGAAGATGACATGTGTAACTTTATCGAATCACATTTGCCAGGAGTGTTAACATGTTTTCAGATGTTAACAAGGATTTGAATCTTAAAAAGGTTTTACCATAAAGGTCATGTCTAAAATGACACATAGGCTAGGTTATACCCTTAAGATTTTTCTTTTAATATATATAATGGCAGATCAATTGTAAATTGGAATGATATTTTGATTTGTTTCATAAAGTATATGCATATATCTAATGACAATTAAAATTTTAAAATAATGCATTCCATAAATTGGAAGAAGTACATAGCTGCCCTAAACAGGACTTTTAAATAAATAACTTGCCCATGCAGGGGCTAAAATAAAGAAATACAAGTCCACGCAGGGACCAAGTACAAAAATAAAATGTACACATAGGGACTTAATTGAAATAAGTTACAAAACAAAATTAATGAGGACTTTTAATAATCCCTCTTCTTCTTCCCCTTTATAAGGTTTGCCAAACCCTTCAATAGACCGCGGCGGCTCCTACGCTCCTCGTCTACCTGTTGTTCCACCTGGTTCAACCTCTGAAGGATTTCTTGTTGTTGCGGTGGTTGGATTTGTGGTGGCTGCGGCGGCTGCGGCTGCGGAGGTTGAGGAGGTGGTGGGTATTGATACCCATATGTAGGGTACCCAGTTGGGTACGTAGCTGGATAGGGTCCAGGGTAGAGAGCATTGTAGTTTTCCGCTTCAAGGTACAGGTCAACGACAGGGGCATGGTTGTAATTATAACCCGAGTAAGCTTGCGGCACAAATGGGTTGTACCCGGCTGCACCTAGGTACGACGGGATTGGGTTATCATAACCCATGTGTGGTGCTGGTGCGACTGGTGCAGTGTCGACTTCAGAAACTGGGTTTGAAGGCCCACCCAATTGCGGGTCTTCATACAGCGGCGGGTAGTTGCTGTTGCTGGAGTGTTGGGGAGTGCTGAAATGAAAATCCCCTCGCACGGACATCCGTGCATTTCTTCTTCGCCTTGGTGGTTCTGGAGGTAGTTGTTGTTCTAGTGGTGGCGGTGGCGGCGGCGTGACCGCTTCAAAATGTGGGTCCTCAGAAGGGACTTGTTGCTGTGGTGCTGGGTTGTGGGGAGGTGTAAACTCCCACTTAAGAGTACTCCACCTTAGGGCCCATGGGTCGGGGCCTCGATATGGCGAACCATGATAAGATGATCCGTCAGAAATCTCAATGGGATGCGTCGGCATCCCAGATGGTGGCTCGGCAGGATCTGGATCTTCGTCCATCTCTATATCCTGAGCTTCAGGAAAATCGTCTTCTAGTCCCAATGGGTTATGGCCCATTGGTTCTTCAATCTGGTTTGCCGGGTTGAACCGGCTTTAGAAGTATGGGGTCGGGTCCTAGAAGGCACGGTGTGAACCCGATCATTGCAAAGGTATGAAGGAATGGTGCGAATCGCTATGCTCCTCGTTTTGATGAGGTCCGAACGAGTGATGATAAGACGGGGATGAACTGAGCAAGACAGAGCGTCTCGCAGGCTCTAAATAAGTTCTCCAATCCTCATGAGGACTAGAGCTAAGGTTCGCTGATGGTGTTCGCCGGTGGGATGGTCCGGCTTCGTGATCATTTCTTGCTAAAATTGGGGCCTTTCCCCTTCCACCTCTGCCTCTAACACGTGGCGGCATATTGTCTTTGAACCTGTCAAAACAAACAAAAGAAACGAACAAAAGAAAACAATTAAGATTAGGATTAATCCTAGGTCATTGGCCTAGACTCAAAAGTCAAGGAATGTGCAACTTTGTCATTGAGATTAAACACAAAATGCTAGTGTTTAATTCACTCAATGTTGGCTCTGATACCAACCTGTCACACCCTGATATTTCCACGTATTATCGGTGGGCCCGGTGGGGAGTATCGTGACGTAGTTGATATCATCATGGACAATTGATCACAGTTTAAAGCACAACGGAAGTCTAAAAGTAATAATACAAACCGAAATGAAAGTATAATAAAATATTACACAACGGTTGTAAGTGGATCCACAGGCGGATCTAAAACAGAAAGGAAATATTGTTCAACAGATTTAAAGTATTAAAAGCTTGCAAGACTCTTTATTTAATACTCGGAGTTTCCAGCCCATTACGCGTAGTACCTGCACTTAATCTTTTTGAAAAATACGTCAGTTTACACTGGTAAATACAATTAACTGACTCTTTTGAAAAGTGTTTATAAAATTGGTTTGGATGCACACGGCATAAATCTTTTATAACTTGGGACAATTATTAAAATAATCTTGTATACAGATTTATATGTTTGTCGTCCGTTCAGGGCCCGGTTAGAAGAGCCGAGACGAGATTAATAAAAACACCACTAGTATATTGCCCACAAGAAGTTTCCTCACGTGTGGGTTACCGTTTTACATACGCAACTGTCAGGTGTATGCCTACACCCCGTGCTTAAGTCGTGGCCATTTCAAATAATTGAGCCGAGGATATCCAGGACACGGTCATTAACCCCCCAAAGGCATTGCATCAAACAAGACAGATTAAAACGGGTTATGCAATTTATTAATCACAATCCGATTAAATGATTTCATACCCGACCAAGCGGTATTATTATAATACCGTATCCCAAGCCCGTATAAGGGAAAATAAGTTAAAAGTATTTACCTGAGTTAAAGTAATTTTTATTCTCAGTCGTATATCAAATCAGCAAGTACAAGTATCTTTTACTGGGCTCCTAATCTGGAACGAAGGTTTTAATAACCTATTAGATTCCTAATGTCACGGCCCCCGTCCCGGTTTGACCCGGTCCAGGAGCCGCGGGACAGAAATCCCGTGGTATTTATTTAATTTGGCAGCCAAATTATTAACAGGATCGTTTAAACTTGAAAATGCCTGATTATTTTATTTCATAATTAGGGACCAACCCCATAATTTACAATAAGGGAATTTTACTAGAAAACCCCTATTTTACAAAAACATGTTTCTTTCTCATTTCTTTATTAAGCCACTTCTTCAAGCTTGCAGTGCTACACGACACTTTTCCTAGATCACAACAGATCACCTGAAACATGTTTTAAAAAGGTTTTATCAGCGGGAAATACTGGCGAGTCACTCAAGTTATACAAAAAGACACGTTGTTATAATATACATTATTAAGGGTGATTACAATGTTTCTATCAACCAATTACCCCAAATCGGTACTTGTCACTAGAACGGATCCGTGACTATGGTGAGATCACCCATTGGCTAACTCGTTGTCCAATGGTGACGGGTATCAAGTAATGTATACAAAACCCCACATACCGGCAGTAATTGAAGATTACATAGACTTAATCCCTGTAATTATAACCTTGAAAACAAATAGGGTTTTGTAAATAATTTGATAAAAAGAGGAATGACTCACATTGCAGATTTTAAACGGGCAGAGTTTAGCCTACTGATTAGCCTTGGAACCTAATTCAAATAATAAGGCATACGAAAACTAGGTTAGTAACTGAATACAACTTTTACGACAACTCACGAAATCAAAACCCTCACGACGAATGACAAAGTGCAACACTTAAACATCCATCGGATTCGCAACGAATGACAGAGTGCGATACTTAAACATCCACCGTTTTCACGACGAATGACAAAGTATACCCCAAGATCAGGTAGCACTCAAACATCCTGTCGGATTCATGACTAATGACAAAGGATAGCCCAAAGTTGGGCAGTAATTAAACATCCTGTCGGATAGTTTCAATTGATCGGAGATTCAATCGTAGCAGCGATCGAGTTAATACCCGGTATCGTAGCAGCGTTTTGCTATATTGAAAGTAAAATTCGAATTTGAGCAGCAGAACTTCATTTTTGAGAATGAGATTTCGACATCAGTGAACTGCTCATGAAATGCTCAATTTATAGCTGAAATATGGGTTTCACGCGGCCCGCGTAAACCCATACTTAAATCTTACACGGCCCACGAGAGGGTCTAGTCTACGTGTAGGCTTGCTGGGTCACGAGTAGGTGTGCCACGTGGATGACACGTAGCCCGGATGCTTATCCGGTCAAACTACAAGTTGACGCGGCCCGCGTGACCATTAGCCTATCTGTTACGCGGCCCGCCTGAAGACCAAATTTTAATTTTTTTCTTGATTTTTCATGCACAGTAAGGTTTCAGGGGTCCGGGTTTTCACTTACGGGTTGCTTAGGGACATTTTTGAAGGTCCTTACACCTAACAGGTCTTATTTAAGTTATAACTTAGATCGGTTAGTTTTAAAGAAAGGTTTACGTTTCAAAACGCAAGATTAAGCGAAGACCGGATTAGAACATGATTTTGACCCAACAAGTATCAAGACTTGTAATAAATGGGTAAACTAATCACATTCTTGATTTTGAAGTAAAAATGATAAGGTTTGACCCGTTTCGGCTAATTTATGCAAACTAGTTACATAAACCGTACCGAATGCGTATATGCATAACGGGTAACCGAATGAGTCATGAACATGTTCCATAAGCTATTATGCTTAAAATATGTTATGATATCAGTAGGATATCTTTCTTTATGCACAAAACGAATTTAAAGTCAATTTAAGCCCCGTAGGGGTATTTTGGTCATTTTAAAGTTTATAAAAGAGGTTAAATAATAATCTAAGGTTCTGGTCTAAAATAATCAGTAAAAATGTTTATTTTATCAAGTTACATCAGTAAGATATCATACATATGTGAATTTTATCATTTATGACCAAACTACGCACCGTATGGGCAATTTGGTCATTTCACATATGTTTTAAGGTTAAATTTGGAATTATGAGTTCAAGAATTAAACTTACTATTAAAGTATAAAAATTTATTTTAAAAATCAGTAGGTAACAAGTCTTAGGTGCTAAATATGGTTTTAAACCATACTATGCGCCTAAATCGCATAAAAGTCGGTATTTGACGATATTCGGGTTGTATAAGGAAATATGAGATTTCGATTAGTCTTAACTATTTAAAATATTTTATTTACTATATAAAATCAGTAGGAAAAGGTTTGGAAATCAAATCATGTGTTAAACTCATTTTATTAATGAAAAGGGCATAACCGTCATTTACCGAGTCCATGCAAGAACTCTATGTTATGGTCTGAATAAAATTTGGAAAAAATTTCTAAAAATCCTTAAATATTATATTTAATCAGTGGGTAGCAAGTTTGGTGTCAAAAATTGGGCTTAAATATGATTTATGCCAAAAATGCTATTTAATTAATAAAAAGCTTTAGTTTTACGATATCGTGCATATCTTCTATTTTAGACCATAATCTGATGTCAAATTTTTAGGACATACCTATAAATCAGTAATAAAGGTTTTTGTCCTCTCACATTTTCAAAAATATCGTTTTAACGATAAAAGGGCATAACGGTCAATTTTAAGTAAATAACGGAACATGCATGTAATTTATGATTTCTATGGAACCATGTGGTATAACCTCAGAGGGTTATACAAACCTATAATATTGTCACAAAGGAACCCTAAGGCATAACTAAACTAAGCTAAATCGGGTCAAAACTGAAAGTCAAAGCAAAAGTCTACTTTTGCGACTTTCGGTTGCGAACCGAGCCTAAACTCAGAATTGTCGGGTTGAACATGCCTAAACATGTTCTTATATTATTTACCAAGTTATTTAAGTGTTAAAACATGTTCCATAACTTCTACATTATCAGTTATGAATTATTTTGTAAAAACTGATTCGTTTGACTTTTTATTAAGTAGTTTGACCCGACAATTGACCAAGTAAATGTGATAATCAGTAGGTGCCCTTCTAAGGGTTTATTACCTACATAATTACCAACACATAGCCACTTTCAATTCGAATAATGGCTGGACCGTTTGTGATTAAACACTAAGTCAAAGGTTAATTACGATAACTTTGACTTTCGGTCATTAAGCTAATTAAAACTTAACTAACAATGCTCCTCAGCATGAAAATTGAACTTAAGAAAGCTTCCTTGAGCAGCAGGAGGCTTCAGAGAGTGAGCTTTGAGTGAAAATATTTCAAGTGTGTATGAAAAATTGAAATCCAAGCTCTTATATAGGAATGTAGATGCTCTTAGATCATTGCAACTGTCCCTATAATGTTACCAGATGTTCACAAGTGTCCCTAGGGCAGCAAAAACCATTTACAAGCCCCAGGTATTGCTTAGAACTCATGCAAAGGCGGTGGACAGGCTGAACCTGCAGCTGTGCAGTTTTTTGTTCGCTGGCACCTTTGTCGCGGGTCGCAAAGACGTCAAAGCCTGTCTTCGCGCCCCGCGAGGCTCCCCTCAAACGGTTAAAAACTTTTAAAAATTGCAGTTTTAGCCCCTGGTCCATTTTAAGTTTATTTAACTTTCTTTTATTGCACTAATGACCCCCATCGTTGACTTTCAAGTGCCTTGGGTCATAATTTAACTTCGTTAAGCTCCCGGTTAGTTATGAGATCACCCGAAATGTACTTATGTGCGTCGAAAGTCCACGAAATCATTATCCGTTATACATGGAAGTATAATGAAGTATTACAAAGTCTCGGGAATGTTAAAAGGCCACTCAGAGGTAAGAATTAACATGTTGACTCGTTTAACCCCTACGTTTTGTAAACTTTTGATTTTTAAGCACCAACGGCTTTCCATGTTTGATAATTTATTTATGAAAGAACACGAACATCGTGTGAGGTTATTCAGAGGCTCAAGTTTGGCATGTTGACACTTTTAGTCCTTCTACATACACTTTCACATTGTTTGTCCGCTTTAGTCCCTCGAAATCAATTCGTTATACGTTTAAAGTCCATGACACGTGTCTTTATTATATTGAGCATAATTTTGCGAGGTGTTACAAGAAACTCCGAGTTAGTATTTTTAAGTTTGCTTAAGAGAATACGTTTTTATGGGAACGTGAAGGAAATGTTAACGGCGGTAAAGGGGATATCCACATGAAGAGCTTTTACTCAAGGGAGACGATGGAAACCGGGGAGTGCAGGGGCTGGAGCAGTTTCTAAAAGAAAGAGTGTCTTTTAAGGATATGGTTGCTCCGAAGGGCCAACAAGCCTTTACCCTTATCAAACCTGTGAAGGTTATTGTTGCGGTGCGTGATGAAACGAGTGCCTTCTTCGACTTTCAAGCCCGGGCGGTGGTTGGAAGAACAAAAGATATTAAAACCCTAACAGAGATGAAGATTTTGCTAAATAAAGTAGGGGTAGACGAGGCGAAGATTTACTATCTAGGGGTTCTCAGCATTTTGTTGGTGTTCCAGGAAGAGGTAGAAGCAGAGGAGTTTTTGATGAATCATGGGCTTTGGAATGTTTGGTTCGCTTCACTGGATATATGGGCTGGCCAGGCGTTACGATACGATAGGGTAGCATGGCTAAATTTTTTTGGTGTTTATTTACACCTTTCCGATGAGATGTCTGGGCTCTTCGAAAAGGTTGTTCAATGTTCCCAATTATCGGTTAACAACAAGGATTTTTCAGTCAACTATGTGGGTATTCTAGTTGATTCCGGGACGAGCATCGATGATGTGGTTACTCTGAAGTGGAAAGGTAAGAAATATAGGGTATGGGTTAAGGAGGAAAGGGATGACTGGATTCCGGATTGTCTTTTTGAATATTCGTGGTTGGAAGAAGTGATCAGAGAAGATAGGAACATTTCGGTGCCGGAGAATTCGAATAGTCATTCTTGTTGCCCGTTGGAAACCGATACGTCAAAAGTGCATGGGGAAGATAACAGAGAAGTAAATGGTGGTGGGGCCCAAGATTCAGATGTGTTCCGAGGTTTTGGAAACAGTTGTGACATTAATGTCAACTACTCTACAGCCGCACGTGGGTTTAAAAAGGTTCCTTTTAACATTTTGAGAATGAACACAAATCCAAGCTCATTTCTTTGACCCCAAACAGCGATAGTAGGCCCAAAAAACAAACCAGGTCATAATAAGAGGATGTATTTTATTTAAACGGTATTTTGGGTCTGGAAAATAATAGGAAAGAAGTATTGGAAGTATTTCTGATGTAGACGAGGCTAAGAGACAGGAAGATTGTGGAGGTTTTGACTTAAACACGAGGGTGAATTCTTCGTCGGTTTCAGACTCGTTTGAGAAGCAACAGCGGGAAGAGTTGGCCGGCGGTAAGGAAGATGACCCCATTCCCAAAGCATCAGAGGGAAGGAAGGAAGTTCAGGGCGAAGTTCAGGCAAGGGTAGTGTCACACCCCAACCGATGGCGGAAACATCGGGGCGTGGCACTGAGCGAAATAGATTGTCCAGGAGAATCCATAACAACTATAATTACCAAATATTTAACGTCATGTCCCATACCATAACATATAAAGTAAAACAGTTATTACAGACATAGTTTCTCAAAGACAATTAAATTGTTCCGACAACTCAGATTTAAATGTGATGTTTCTAGACCTTCTAACATGATTCCATGACAGCAAGCATAGCATAGCATCCTAAACACCTATCACATACATTAAAATAAAAGTCAATACACATAGTGTAAAGGTGAGCATACAAGTTTGATAGCATATAGTAGCGAAAGCGGTTTACGCATAACCAGCATGTAACACGTAGAAATGTGAAGCTAGTAGGCTATCGACAATGATATATGCACAGACATGACTGCGAGTTGTAGAATGCGCAACACATATCACCACTGTGACACGTGAAGAAATACCCTTAACAACCCCTGTCCACGACAGGTGTTGAGTCCAAACTATAGTACTATCGTTGCTTAGGTGTCAGGTAACAATCACTGTGTAAACATAACATACAAGCATTCATCGATTAACACGTATAACATGCGAGAGCGGTTAGCGTACAAAAAGTGTTCGCGTTGTGTGATCGATGTGATTTGATATAGGTAACGTATGTAACACTCAAAAGTGCGTTAAGCAAAAAGGGATCGAGTATACTCACAGACCGTGTTTAGTAAATAAACACAGTCTTGGATTGAAGGGAGCGCTGGAGGGTTAGCCTGATCACAGTACGACAATATAAGCGTTGAACAGTGCGTAAAACAGAATGTTGGCGAGATGTGGGACGGATGGTGATCCAATCGGACGACCTTCCGGACGGACGGTCATCCGGATGGATGACCATTCGGTCGGAGGGTCATTCGACTGAGGAAGTGTGTTGTGAAGTGTTTGAACTTTGAAGTTTTCGTTGTAGCATTTTGAAAAATAGGAAGAGTTTCTAAATATTGAGTCATCCGGTCAGATGGTCATCCAGACGGATGACCGTTCAGTCGGATGGCTATTCGTTTAAAACTGTTATTCCTTGCAGTTTTGAAAATTGTTTAAATGTTTGAGATTACAAGTCACCTAGTCGAATATTCGTTCGATCGGATGGTCGTCCGATCGGATGGCTATTCGTTTGAGCGACTGTTTCGTTTGAAAACTTGGAATGTTTAGTTAAGTTAGAAAGTTGCGGTTTGACAGAGACGGTATGACGACCTGTCAAACAACAGAAAACTCACCAAACTTAGCTCGTCCGTTTGGACGGGAATCACCCCATTCGATCAGACTTAACTGTTTGTGATGAAGTTTCATGTTCAATCCGTGAATCGGTCGTCTCTTCGGTAGAACTCCGTTCTCTGATCGGTTCTCCACTATAGAATGAGTAGAGAACCCGAACGAGTCAAGAATCTAACGGTTTTGAGTAAAAGTGAGAGATTGTTGAAGAAAAGTTTGAAACTATTGTTGAATGTTTAGATTTAGCTGAAATCGGTGTAAAAACGTGTAGAAATCCATCAGATCTGAACTGTTCTTCATGGGATGAGGTCACCCTTCAATGTTCATAAGAACTCCATGATGACGTCACCTTAGAACAACCCAAATTGAGTGATTCCATTGTGAAAATGTAGGATTTGATGGTGAAGAGGATGAGAAAGTGTGTGCTGATTGTGAAAGTACAAGATTTAGAGTGAAAACTTATAAGAATCGCGAGGAATCGAGAGAAAAGTGGCTGGGAGTGCGCTGGTCGGAGGAGGCTGTCACATCAATGAACAGTTGATGTGATAGTGGGGTACTTATAGTATGAGGGTGAGAAAGGCGGTGCAAGGGGAAACGGATCGGACAGCCTTTCGATTGGATGGCCATCCGATCGGATGACCATTCGATCAAACGGTCGTTCGATCGGACGTCGCGTGCGGGTTAGTTTTCGACTTTTGTTTTGTGCGTTGAGCATTGCGTTGCGTTTAAGCAAGTTGCGAGTAAATGATGCGATAGTATTAAACAATAGTTACACAAATAACATAACTCCTAACAACCATAAAAGTAAACCTTAAATTTCGAGTTCGCGATGAGATTGCGTTGCGATAGAGTTGCGTTTGCGTTTTGCGAATAACATCCCAAAACAGAAATAAGGCACACACAAGTAAGCACATATAACACACATACACATAGAACCATATTAATAACTGCGATTCGAGTTGCGATGCGATAGCGATGAGATAGCGTTAAGTAGGATAGCGTTTAATTACGTTTATCGCATTGTTACTTCACATATTTACAAATCGTAAAACAAAATAGCGGTAACTAACGTACATCGATTATCGAGTTGAGAGTACAAGCCATAGTTAAGCCAGAAATGACAGATCTGAATAGCAATCTGTTCTTCCTTTGACTTTGACTTTGACTTTGACTTGTACTTTGACTTTAGAAGTCGGGTTGTTACAGGTAGTGCTGGGAAAAAAAATTGGGTGTCGAACTTGACGGTTTTGGTGATTTGGTGGAGAAGATCATCGGTAATGAAGGTAACAATGCCGTTAAACGATGAATTTTTTGTCTATTAACGTTAGAGGTACTTGGGGAAGCATGAAGTTGGGATGGATTAAGGAATTGAAGTTTTCTCATAAGATCGATTTTGTGTTGATTCAAGAAACGAAACATGAGGATCTCTCTAGTTTTAATTTCGTTAATATGTGGGGTAACAGTAACTTCGGTATGGTGTTTGTGGGGGCGTCTGGGTTATCGGGTGGTCTTGTTTGTCTCTGGGATAAAGGGGTTTTTGAAGCTTCTAATGTCATCAGGAACATGAATTTCATATTGATTAATGGTAGAATAAAAGGTAGTAATAACGAGATCAATGTGGTGAACGTCTATGCGCCTCAAAGTACTTCCGACAAAATTGATTTTATGGAATGATATAAGTTCAGCTTTAGGGGGTTTCTATGGAATGAAGGTCATTGCTGGAGATTTTAATGCTGTTATGGATCCATCTGAACGTATGAATTCTGGTTTCAAGAATGCGTGTGCCGCCAACTTCAATAATTTTATTGCCAATGAAGGTTTGATGGAATACGAATTTAAGGGCAGAAAATTCACTTGCATTAGGGAAAACAGGAAGAAAATAAGCAAAATCGACAGGTTTTTTATTTGCTCTGGTTACTTTAACGAATGGCCGAACGCGGTGGCAAGGGGTTTATCGCCATTATATTCTGATCATTGTCATATTATTCTCACTAGTTCCTTCAAGAATTTTGGACCCAAACCTTTCAGGGTTCTTAATTCTTGGATCGAGAAACCTGGGTATGTGGATGCGGTCGAAAAGGTGAATGCACAATTTTCCTTTGAGGGTCCGCCCGATCTAGGTCTTACTAAGAAGTTCGAGATGATTAGGAACGCTATTAGAAAGTGGGAGGAAGAAATGCTGAAAAAGGAAGGGGAAAATCACATGAGAGCTTCAGAAAAAATTGAAGAGCTTGAAGAGATTATGGAGAGTAGGGGATTACCGGAAAGTGAAGAATGATCTTATGTGGAAAATAAAAAAATTGTTTTGGAAGTGGAAAGATGTAAAAATCTGGATTTGAAACAGAGGTCAAGAACGAAATGAGCTCTCGATGTCAATATGAGAAAAACGGCCAATCAGATCCCCAGGTTATCTATTAGTGGGAGGTGGATTAGCAAACCTTCGTTAGTCAAGAAAGAGGTTTTGAGTTCTTTCAGGGCTACATTCGCTGAAGATAATCACACGAGACCATCATTAAACAGTGATGATTTTAAAAAGCTAAATGAGATGGAAAAACAATTGCTGGTGGATCCTGTCTCCCTGAATGAAATTAAATTGGGTGTGAAGGATTGTGGCGGTGATAAAGCTCCGGGACCGGACGGGTTGAATATGAATTTTATTAAATTCTTTTGGCAGGTGTTCGAGAAAGATTTTAAGGACATTATGGATTATTATTAATTTTTTTTTTTTTTGAATGGGACGATTAATGTAGGGTGTAATTCTTCGTTCATCACGTTAATTCCCAAGTGTAAGGATCTGGTGGAATTAAGCAACTATCGTCCTATTAATCTGATAGGCAAAATAAGCAAGGTGATTTCCAAGGTGTTGGCAAACAGAATTAAAAAAGTTATCGGGTCTGTTATATCAGATTCCCAATCGGCTTTTCAAAGGAAATTACATTTTGGATGGGCTGTTGATCATTAATGAGCTCTTCTCGTGTGGGAAAAAAGCAAATAAGAAAACATTTTTTTAAGATTGATTTCGAAAAGACATACGATAACGTTAAATAGAATTTTTTGTTGTCTATTATGTGTCAAATGGGGTTCCATGCTAGATGGTGTGGGTGGATTAAAGGAATTTTGAAGACCATGAGATCTTCGGTGCTTGTGAACGGTTCGCCTACGTTCGAATTTCAATGCACCAAAGGTATTAGACAAGGTGATCTGATCTCCCCTTTCTTATTCATGTTGGTTATAGAGGCTCTATTGTGTTTGATGGATAAAGCTAAAAGGTTGGGTGAGTTCACGGGATTTAAAACCCCAAATGACGGTCCGATAATCTCTCATCTTTTATACGTGGATGACTCCATGTTTATTGGTGAATGGAATATGCTCAATATTGGTAACCTCTTGTGGATTCTTCGAGTGTTTCATTTATATTCGGGATTAAAGATCAATTTATCAAAATCTAATATTTTCGCTATCGGAGTGGATTCGGTGAGTTTAAATGACATGGCTTCTTTGTTGGGTTGTAAAGCTGCGAATTTTCCGTTTATATATCTTGGCCTGTTAGTTGGCGCTAATATAAACAGGGTTGTGAACTAGAAACCGGTTTACAATTTATTTGATGCGAGACTTGCTAAATGGAAAGCAAATATGCTTTCTATTGGAGGAAGGATCACGTTAATTAAAGCCGTACTTGAAAGCTTGCCCATTTATTATTTGTCCCTTTATAGAGCTCTAGTTCAGGTTATAAAGGATTTGGAAGCTAAATCAGAAATTTCTTATGGGGTGGTGACGGTACGATTAAGAAGATGCACTGGGTTGCCTGGGAAAGAGTGTCGCTTCCTAAGGAGTCCGGAGGTCTTGGTATTAGCAGGTTAAAAATTTTAATGTGGCGCTCCTCTCCAAATGGGGATGGAGGTTCCTTTCTGAAAAAGGCAAATTGCACTAAGGTAATAGAGGCTATTAATATGACAAGATCCGGGTGGGATTTTATTCCAGCAAGGAAGACGGGAGGTGGAGTTTGGTGCAACATCGCTAAGTTCCTTTCGAATACTCATATAGATGGCATCCCCTTGAAAAGATTTTTTAAGAGTTCGGTCGGTAACGGAAGGGATATGAGGTTTTGGATAGACCTGTGGGTGCTTAATGAACCATTGAAGGATCTCTGTCCGGACCTATTTAAGATCGATAGGAACAAGTGTTGCAAAGTCAGTGACAAGATTAAAGATCATAATTCGGCTGTTCGGTTCGAATGGCAGTGGAATCGGCCTTTAGCGGCCGGAAGGGAGGTTGACGACATGGTGTGTCTTATTAATTGTATTAATGGTTGTGATATTATGGATGGCAGAGATAGCTAGAAATGGATCGGGGCTGTAGCGGAAGATTTCAGCGTTGCGACGGTGAAAGACCTTCTCGATAAAAACAGGGTGGTTACAAATCATTACGTTCCAGAGTGGTGCAAGTGGATTCCTTCAAAATGTAATGTTTTTATTTGGCGCGCTGAGATGAATAAGATCGTGACTTTGGAGGCTCTGAAAAAGAAATGTCGACGTGAACAACTTGAGGTGCTGTCTTTGTGAGGATGGGGACGAGACAATGGAACAGATTTTCTGCGCTTGTTCGGCTGCTTCAGCCATATGGTTTCACATTAGTGTATGGTTCAAGCTTCCGAACGTTTTTTTTTCTCCTTTAGAGATCTTATGGAAGCTCACGAACATGTCGATTTAAGTGGGGTTAAAAAAGAGGTGTTGAAAGGTATTACAAGAATAGGTTGTTGGTGTCTTTGGAGGGCTAGAAACGAGGCAAAGTTCAACAATATAGCAGTCAAAGTTGAAAAAATTATTAGCGAAATAAAATCGTTTGGGTTCTTGTGGTATAATGTTAGAGCGAAAGGTAGGAACGTTTCTTGGAAGGATTGATGTAATTTTGTAATTATGTATTTGTTTTGTTTTTGTTTTCAGCCGGTTTAAGGTTGATTTGGTTGTGTTTAATGAAATTTTCCTTTAAAAATAAAAAAATATGGATGAAGGTAAATAGGTCAACTTGACATCCCCATCATACTTATCGCCTACTTAGTTTAACATTAAAAGAAATATATATGGATGGAGGTAGGTAGGTCAACTTGACATCCCCATCATATTTATTGCCAACTTCCCACTAGTTTAACATTAAAATAAATATATGGATGAAGGTAGGTAGTTCAACATAAAAAGTCAACGTTCCACCAATTTCATATTATCTTCCACTAAGGTTATCAAAATACAAAAAAAATCAATTATTTTCTCAATCTATTCACGTTTTCTTATTTTCTTATCTAGGAAAGGAAATTTCATACCACCTTCAACATTGGTTCCTTCAAGAAAAGTCATAGTGGCAATTTCATATTATCTTCGACTAAGACTATAAAAAAAAATCAATAAATGTCATTTACTATTTAGGATGGTCCCAAGGTGTTTATATCATTTTCAGAACAACAAACGAAGATGGGTGCAAAATGTTGGAAAGCCAAGTCTAACTTAAAAAACTATAAAAATCATCCACATTATGGGGCATCAACGAAGATTGACTAAGGGTGGACGGAATCATAGCGGGGAGGGGAATCGGGGACTTGGGTTGCCGCACGGGGAAGGGGTGCCGGTGTTGGATCGGTGAGCGGGGAGAGGTTTGACTACTCACCGATGTGGGAAGAGGAGAAGGAGGAGAGAGGGGGGTTTAATGGTGGGTCCCAACCCCTTTCAACCAATTACAATTTTTTTTAAATTCTTTACCACTCTCCATGTGTTTGACCATTGTCAGTGATTGAGTGCAAAATGAGAAGTGGAATGAAGACTTGACATGGCATGATATTATTGGCTAGAGAATAACTCAAACACCCTAAAGTGATTGAACGACTCCCTCCACCCTAATATTGATTGGTGATACAAACAAAATATTAGAAAAACCCAATGTTGTAAGAATCGCCAGAAGCAAATTGGTCGGTTGGGTACCGACTAGCGATTAATTTAATCCAATTGGGATTTTTATATATTTTTAGTCATCTTGATTTTGATCGGTTCATTTTTGCTTTTCTTATCTTCTCCTCGTTTTCTCAATAGGTAGTTCAGTTTTTTATATGTGCAATTTGTATGAAAATACAATCTACAAAAAAAAAAAAAAAAAAATCCCATAGATGTCTCTCTTCCGTTCACTGTCTCTAACTGAAGATGACACCGGCAAGTGAAAGACTCGCATGAATATCCAAACCGGCCTCCATCGGAGTATGAGCCCATGCTAATGAGAACTCAACTTATTCTCTACCAAGGACTGTGGTGATGGGAATCATTAGAACTATGAGTGCAATTGCAAATTGTAGTGCGCTATCGTAAGCCATTTCATCAGCAGTAGGAGAGATCATTAATAATTAAAAGTGGCAAAATGGGTGGGTGGGTTGGGTAGGTTTGGGTAATGGGTTAGGATGGGTATGGGTTAAGATGGGTTTGGGTTAGGATGGGTTTATTAAGAAATTGGTTATAATGGGTTTAGGTCAAGATGGGTTTTTATCAAGATAGATTTGGGCATGATAAAAAATTCTAAAAAATCCAAAAAATAAAAAAAAATTCAAAAAATTGTAAAAAATAAAAATAATTGTAAAAAATCAAAAAATTCTAAAAAATCCAAAAAATAATAAAAAATCCAAAAAATTCTAAAAAATCAAAAAAATTCTAAAAAATAAATAAAATCAAAAAAATCAGAAAATTCTAAAAAATAAAAAAAATCATTAAAATTCTAAAAAATAAAAAAAAACCCAAAAAATGAAAAAATAATGAAAATATCCAAAAAAATCTAAAAAATCATAAAAAATTATAAAAAATAATAAAAAATAATTAAAAATAATTAAAAATCCAAAAAATATAAAAAATAAAAAACTCTAAAAAATTAAAAAAACAATAAAAATTCTAAAAAATCAATAAATTCTAAAAAAGTAAAAAAATTCTAAAAAATCAAATAAATAATAAAAAACTAAAAAATAAAAAACTCCAAAAAATCAAAAAAATCAAAAAAATTAAAAAAAATTCTAAAAAATCAAAAATTCTAAAAAAATCTTTGGATGATTTTTGATAATATTTTTTTTTGATTTTTTAGAATTCTTTTTATTTTTTATTAATTTTTGATTTTTTAGAATTTTTTGATTTTTTAGAATTTTTTTAAATTTTTTTGATTTTTTGGAGTTTTTTTTATTTTTTAGATTTTTATTATTTGTTAGAATTTTTTGACTTTTTTAGAATTTTTATTATTTTTTTAATTTTTTAGAGTTTTTTTTATTTTTTAGAATTTTTTGGATTTTTTTTATATTTTTTTATTTTTTTAGAGTTGTTTCATTAATTAGTATTTTTTGAATTTTTTAGAATTTTTTATTTTTTTGAATTTTTTGTGATTTTTTATTATTTTTTTGATTTTTTAGAATTTTTTAGATTTTTTATTATTTTTTGGGTTTTTTTATTATTTTTTGGATTTTTTATTATGTTTTGGATTTTTTAGATTTTTTAGATTTTTTTTATTTTTATTATTATTTTTTAGAATTTTTTTTTATTTTTTTTATTTTTTAGAAAATTTTATTATTTTTAAATTTTTTTATTATTTTTCAAATTTTTATTATTTGTGATGCCAACATCTACGAACACTCGAATAAGATGAAAAATCTGCATGTGATGCTCTTTTTTGAGTGTTCCATTTACCATGCGTAATACCCATCCTCACCCACGAATTATTTTAAATTGATATTATATAACCCATACTGACTCATCCTTAGTTATTTATTAACCCATTCTGACCCATTCTCATTTTTAAAATGACCCAAAATAACCCAAAAAACCCAAATGGGTTTTATTTGCCAGGCCTAGTAATAATCGGTGACATTAGAGAGAGAAAGAGAGAGTTTGGAATGTTGCAAATGGAGATGTGAGTGAGGGTCTGTTTATACACATTGGTTGGCTCTAACGGTCGAAAATGTGAACACTAGAACATGACGGTTTGGGATTTCCAATTTGAAACGTTGCAATCTATCAATTAAAGAAATGTAAATCAAATTGATACCGACGACAACACATGGAAGACGAGTATCCTTGCCTGCAAACTACTATATTTTATCACGCACCTAGAATTTTCTTGAAAGTAAAAGGAAATTGTGTACGAGCAAGGTAAGGTTTCAACATTTCACATTTGATTCCTTGATATTTCTTTGAATTTTCTTGAATCTCACTCTTGAATTATATATATTTTCAACATTATTTCATCAATATAACATTTCAAAGTATAAGATCATGATCAACTTCGTAAGTAACTTAAACCATATTGATATACTTGAAGACATGAGTTCATCTCGTAGGAATCGTTATACTAGTTTTTTTATAATCCAATAATTCTAACGGGAAATCTTTATATATTTTATGGTTTCACTTTAAAATTGATGATTGATTTTTATACCAAGTCACATGCAATCTCAATCAAAACCATAACAGTTAAATTGATATTCGCACAAGTTTTGTATTGTTATTTCGTGAATTACATTTTCATGTATATTGTAATAAGAAATTATTATATTAAAGAAAAAAGGTGTTAATAATGTGTTGATGTTAAATACATCTGACCAATGAGTGAATGTCTATATTTTATTTTGGAATCTGTATTATCATATATATTGTTGGGATGAGCATTTCGATACCAATACTGACGAGGTATGACCCGGATCGGTTAACCCGACCCGATCATTACCTACTATTTTATTATAAATAATCAATTATAAATATTTATTCTAGAATGTTCTATTCTGCATGGATAAATCACGTAACCAAATCCCCAATCTTTTGGGAAGATCATGCAAATCCCTAACTTATCGGAGCCCATCCTAAGTTAAGGGAAACCCTAATGGTAAACTATAAATAGAGGTAAACCCCATTCCTGTAACGAGTCTATTTCCTCTCCCAATACACTTATACTTTCTCTAGAACCGAGACTTATTCTCACGCCGGAGGGTGGTTACAAGAATAACCCCATTCCTGTACCGAGTCCTAACGGTGTTCTGTTTTGCACTTAGCAGTTCGGATCGCCCAACGTTGAAGTCTTATTCGGATACTACCCGAAAGGTCAGTGTTTCTTCATTGGCGCCATCCGTGGGACCTTTTGGTAACAACAGCAAGACTAAACCCAATGGCAAGCGATCAGAATACGACAGTAACACCGAGTCAGGCGATGATAACTAGCAACCCACTGCTGGATACGTACCCTGTCACCACTATGCCAGCTTCACCTACTGTGACCAGGTCTCTTGACTTGGAGTTCGAAGCTGAAGGACCACCACCAGGTTTTACAGGCGTTTCCGCTGTCTCTTCTGGGACGACAGCGGCAGACCTATTCTCATATACCTCTTTGTAGTTCTGATCGGTCGAACCAATTGCGACAAGCGTTAATGTCTTCGCCCCAGCAGCAACCACGAGTGCGCAAGCTATACGCTACAGCGCTACGCCGGTTATCACATCTGCAAGCCCGAGTACTGTCACACCACAGGTGAGCATGCCTCAATACTATCAGCCCTCAGTCACCTACGCCATGCCGCCTTTATACTCGACAGCTCTAACGGTGGCATTATCCACTCCACCCCATCAACCAGTGGTCATGCCGTCGGGAATCATGAACGCTCCGGTAACACAGGGAAATCAAGCCTATTTTCCAGGATACTATTACGCGTCCCCATACGGGTATTTACCATACCATACCCCGACATACACACCTCAGGGGGCGGTGCAAGGATTTGCACAGCAGTCGCCATACTCGGCTTATATGCCACCTTGGTGGACTTTTCCAACATCCCAGCCGGTCTACAGCCAATCTCCGACTACC
Organism: Helianthus tuberosus; assembly: GCA_030545235.1. Taxonomy (NCBI): domain Eukaryota; kingdom Viridiplantae; phylum Streptophyta; class Magnoliopsida; order Asterales; family Asteraceae; genus Helianthus; species Helianthus tuberosus. Next base: position 12,009,474 of record CM060394.1, read on the forward strand.
GCGGAACCGGTTTACGACAGGGGGAATGCATCCAGACCTCGTTTCTCACCAAGCGGGGGCCCCAGCTCTACTGCAAACACCGTCCCAACTCAACCCCCTATTATCCAATGAACCAGCCAGGGCGAGGTAACCCCACCGGTGCAACCCATTAACGTTGAAGATGATGACCTCACCAGGCCTTATAAGCCTGTGGACGCAACCTTCAAGTCCAAATTCACCAGAAGGATAACTGAAGCTCCAATCAAGGAGAAACCCAAGATGCCTCAAACTGTAGGAAAATACGATGGTTTAGGTGACCCTGATGACCATATCAACCTATTCAAAAGCACGGGGGAAGTAGCCTGTTGGCCCATGCCCCTCTGGTGTAAAATGTTTGTCCAAACACTGGTTGGAGCAGCACGGGTCTGGTGGGATAGTCTTCCCATTGGAGAAATCGATAGTTTTGAAGATCTAGAGGCCAAGTTTATCTTACAATTCAGCCAACAAAGAAGGCACACCAAAGATCGAAACGAGCTCCTTCACATTCGCCGACGAGACAATGAAACAGTGGAAAGTTTCATCGTTAGGTTCAACAAAGAAAGCCTAGCAATCCCAAGTGTTACAAACGATCTAGCATGTGGAGCTTTCCTACAAGGGGTAAATGATGATGAGCTATTAAGAACACTCCACGGGAGGGATGGTGTACCTCCCACCATAGACGAAATCTTGATGATAGCAAAGGTATATGTTACACAAGAGAAAGTTGTTGCCGCCAGTCACGCGGCCAACAAAAAGAAAGAGGCTCAGAAAAACCAGGAAGACAGAGAACAATGGAGTTCTAAAGGAAAAGGCAGGGGAGACCAATACCAGAAAGGTGACAGGGCGGACTCGCGGTATGACCGATCTAGAAGCACCTACTCAAGAAACGAGTCCTCTTCTAACCCGCGGTCCGATTACCCTGACTTAAGCAAAACGCCAGCAGAGATTCTGGCCTCTGAAAACCTCAAACTTAATCCTCCGAAGCCGCTGAAGGTCAATGCCAACAAAGACACCAGCAAGTACTGTGAATACCATAAAGGGAGCGGCCATGATACCAATGAATGTTTTCAATTGAAGAAGCAGATCGAATATTTCGTAAAGGCGGGTAAGTTGGCCCATCTGGTGCGAGACATCAAGCAGGGCCAGCCCCCCATCAAAGAAGAAAACGACAAAGGGGCGGGAAAGAGGCCACGAGAACTAAACATGGTATATGCCGATAAGGGAAATGGGGCTAAACGAAGTTTCTCCACGCTCGAACCCTGGATGCTGGCAACCATGACAATAGAGCCACGCGTGGAAGATTTGCATCTCACCACTGACGCCCTAATCATATCCGCCGTAGTGGGTGATTATAACATGAGGAGAATCCTGGTAGATACCGGGAGTTCCGAAGACATCATCTATGAGCACTGTTTCAATAGAATGCAACCAGAAGATAGAAGACTGCTGGAGTCAGTACACGCCCCTATTAAAGGTTTCACTGGAGAGAAGGTTGATCCAATTGGCCAAATTACTTTCCCATTTACATTTGGACAAACCCCCCGGGAAAGAACCATACTCCTTACATTCCTTGTGGTACGCGCTGGGTCGTACCACAATGTGATCATTGGAAGGTTTACTCTAGGGAAATTGGACGCTATAGTCTCCACGGCGCGAGGTTTCATGAAGTTTCCCACCCCGCGGGGTATCGCAACGGTATTTTGAGACAAGGTGGGAGAAGTTTTAGAAACCAAAAGATGCCGTCAAGGACCTACCGGCGCCATCGGCCCGGAAAGGTGGGTATTAAGCACACGCCACCCAGATCAAATAGTAACAATAGGAGACAGCCTCTCCCCTGAGGTCAAAAACAACCTGAAACAACTGCTAAGAAGGAACACCGACATCTTTGCTTTCGAGCACTCCGATATAACTGGATACCCCGGGATAAGGCGGAGCACAAGCTAGTAACTCTCCCGGGCATTAAACCCATCGTACAAGGTAAACGCAACATGGCTCCAGATCGAAAAGCAACGGTAGTCAAAGAAGTACGAAAATTGGTTAACGTTGGGATCCTCAGAGAAACAAAGTATCACACATAGGTATCAAACCCTGTGATGGTCAAAAAAACCAGACGGCACGTGGCGGATGTGCATTGACTTTAAAGATCTGAATAAAGCATGCCCCAAAGACGCCTACCCGCTGCCCGAGATGGACTTCAAGGTTGACTCTTTGGTCCCTTATAGGTACAAGTGCTTTTTAGACGCCTATAAGGGTTATCACCAGATCAAAATGTCCAGAGAGGACGAAGAGAAAATGGCGTTTTATACCGACGTGGGCATCTTTTGCTATACCAAAATGCCTTTCGGTTTGCGAAACGCCAGAGCCACTTATCAGCGGCTCATGGACAAGGCTTTCGAAAGACAAATCGGCAGAAACTTAGAAGTATACATCGACGATTTGGTAATTAAGAGCAGGGAAGAAAAACAGATGCTTGAAGACATTGAAGAAACTTTCTAAACGCCCAGAGAATACAATATTAAGCTCAATCCCAAGAAGTGTTCATTCGGGGTTGAGGAAGGCAAATTCTTGGGGGTGGTAGTCACCCGGGACGGGTTCAAATCTAACCCGGAAAAGGTAGCCACCATAACGCGGATGCCTTCCCCTAGGACTTTAAAGGAGGCGCAAGCTTTAAATGGGCGCCTAGTGGCTATAAACAGATTCCTGGCAAGACACGCTGAGAGATCTTTGCCGTTTATAAAGACATTAAAAGATTGCCTTAACAGGAAAAACTTTAAGTGGACCAGCGAAGCGGAAAAAGCCCTGCAAGACATGAAGCGTTTCATTGAGAAACTACCTATGCTGACAGCGCCATATCCTGAGGAACTACTAAAAATGTACCTGGAAGCGGCGCATAACGTGGTAAGCGCGGTACTAATGGTGGAAAGAGATGGGAAACAAACACCTATATATTACATCAGTCGAGTTCTAGCAGGACCCGAATCACGGTATCCAACACTTGAAAAGTTGGTACTAGCATTAGTCCACGCTACCCGGCGACTCAGAAGATACTTTCAAGGGCACCGCATACAGGTCTTAACAAATTACCCGCTATAACAAATTTTACACAAGCCAGAGATCTCCGGAAGACTGGCTAAATGGGCGATTGAGTTGGGAGCTCTCGATATTGAATATCGAAAGCGAACAGCGATCAAGGGGCAAGTGATCGCCGACTTCTTGGCTGAAATTCCTGAGGGGGAAACAATACAAGATCCCGTAATCCAGCACAGCCAGGCAAACCTGGAAGCTCTACACTAATGGATCATCTAGCGGGAAAGGCTCCGGGGCAGGTCTCATGTTGATAAGCCCAGATGAAATAAGGCTGATGTACGCTTTACGTTTTGATTTTGAATGCTCCAACAATGAAGCAGAATATGAGGCGCTACTCGCGGGCTTGAGGATGGCCCAATCTATGGGGGCCTCAAGAGTCGACGCGTATGTTGACTCTTTGTTGGTCGATAATCAAGTAAACGAAACTTACGAGGCCAAGGATGAATCAATGGCAAAATATTTGGCTAAAACCAAGGAGCTCATAGCTTCTTTTGACAATGTAATGCTTAATCACGTCCACAGAGGAAAAAACCAAATCGCAGACGCCTTGAGCAAACTTGCTACTTCGGGTATGGAAAGAGAAGTAAAGGTAGAAACGTTGCAAATACCTTCTATTGAACCCTGGGAAGTTTCCGCCATCACGACAGAAGAATCCTGTTGGTACACTCCAATAGTGAAGTTCCTCACAAAGGGTGAATTAGCTCCAGCCAGGGGCGAAGCCCAAAAGATCCAAACCAAGGCATTGCAATATGAAGTCAACAATGGTGTCCTAGACAGGAAATCATACTTGGGACCACTACTGCGGTGTGTATCCCTAGCAGAGGCAAAATATTTAATCCAAGAAATACACTCGGGCATATGTGGCATTCACGCTGGACCCCGGGCGGTTGTGGCCAAAATCCACAGCGCCGGGTACTATTGGCCTGCGATGCATGAAGACGCAGTAAAGGAACTCAGAAGGTGCCGTAGTTGCAAAAAATTTGCTCCCCAAATACTCCGTCCCAAGAACAACTTAATCCCAGTCACTGCGGCCTGACCTTTCCAGAAATGGGCAGTCGACATCGTGGGGCCATTCCCGCTGGCCCCCGGGAAGCTAAAGTACCTTATTGTGGCAATCGACTATTTCACTAAGTGGGTTGAAGCCAAACCTTTGGCTAAAATAACCGCTGAAAATCCAAAAAATTCCTCTGGGAGCACATAGTGTGTAGATTTGGATTGCCGCTATACTTGGTGAGTGACAATGGAACGCAATTCACCGATAGGGTCTTGCAAGATTGGTGTGCAGAACTGCAGATTCAACAAATTTTCACATCAGTAGCACATCCCCAAGGGAATGGCCAGGTGGAGCGGGCAAATAGGAGTTTGTTAGATGGCATAAAAAGAAGGCTAGGTTGTGAAGAAAGCTCCTGGGTGGAAGAACTACCGAATGTCCTCTGGGCACATCGAACAATGCCCAAGACAAGTAATAATGAAACCCCGTTCAGCCTAATCTATGGCGCGGAAGCAATGATACCCGTGGAAGTTGGATTGGCCTCGCTACGGCGTCTCACTACTAATGACGACAATGACAGGCTCCTAAGGGAATGTCACAACCCCCAATCCCTTATCTGTCCCGGGAACGGGCGGCTGCGAACATTCGTTTGTGGTGGTATCAGTTTATTAATTTGGCAGCGGAAGTTACATCAGGACCGTAGTTAGGAAATATTTTATCAGAGTAAAACCACCATATTTTATTTTAATAATCACATGGGTAAAACCCAAGTTTCTTATTACAACATGTTTATAGGGATAAACCCTACTTCATTGAATTTAAAACATCGTATTTTAGATAACTTTTATAGCCACAGTTTTACAAGCCATCAGTGCTCTCGAGCTGGCTTTTTACTACTTGGCTTTCACATTGTGTTACCTGAAACACGTGTTTAAAAACATTTGTCAGTGGGAAATACTGGTGAGTGAATTCCAGTTTAATCAAGAAACATTTTATCAATTAAAACAGTATTGAGAGCGATCACATTGTTTATTTCTACACAATTACTCATTCAGTACTGTCAATCCTGACTGGTGGGTCATATTACGCATTGGCTAACTCATTGTCCAATGGTAACGTACTGTCATCCCCGACTTACTACTCGCAGTAGTAAATTTTGTATACAAAACCCCAACATACCGGCAGTAATTGAAGAACTACAAAGACTCAATCACCGCTTAATCACATTGTAAAACAATTAAGGTTTTGTAAAACATTCCAAAAAGGTTAACAAAAAGAGGATAAACTCACATTGCTATCTTAGACTTCGCGTAAGGGTTTCCTGGGAATAATCTATACTTTACACAAATGTACATAGGTCAGTATCATAACCCTTTGAAAATATTAATGATACTCTCCCCGAGACGGTATTCCAACAACTACGTCGGGCAGAACCACGACAGTTGTTACGGAACCCTAAATCAATCGGGCAGCGTATCTATTACGAAACTGGGGTTATAATACTTACAACGGAGCAGAACCTCGCTAATTAGGGGTATAATACCCGAGTATAATAACTCTAATTCAGAATTTTGAGAATGAGAATGAATTGTGAATGAAATTTGGTTGAACCCGATAGCCTTCTTATATAGTTGCTGAACCTGGGTCTCTCGCGACCCGCGTAACATAAGCACAAAGCTTACGCGGCCCGCGTCAAAGCTGTGTCAACGCGTAGCTGTGCTGAGTCGACAACTAGCTTAGCTGGGTGTTGGGCCACGTGGCCGCACCGGGCTGCGCCACCTTTTTAGCCTCTCGCGGCCCGCGTAAGGGTTATGGGGTACCTTACGCGGCCCGCCTTAACTTAACTTTTCTTGTTTTTCATTTATTTTTAATGTTATATTGTATTTCGGGCTCGGTTTTCACATACGTGGTGTATTTAAAAACATATAGGGCTATTCTAAATGTTTTAGGGGTGTCAGAAATATTTTGGAGGGTTGATATATCTTGGTACAACTTTTGGATTAGATAATGTACTCACACTAAGTATAGTAACCCAATTTCATGTTATCCCTACGTCACGAGACAGGACCCCAACGAATTTAGGCAGAGCCTTGACATACGTTACGGGGCCCTACGTCACTTGGACAGGGTATCGGTGATCAGGGGTTACAACACTTAAAACAGGGCCGAGCTTTTGAATAATATTGGTCTAATACAAAAATGGGGCAATTATAAAGGAGGGAATGAAAAGAACGAAAGAAAGGAGTTTGGCAATTTGAATTGTGAATTGCTAGTTCTTATTTATAGTGTACTAGGTTATCACCCGTGAATACTCACGGGTTGAATATTTAAATTTTATTAATCACAAATGTTTATATAACATCTCAAGTAAGCTCCATGCTACCATTTTTTTAATTTTGCATCTTCCATCAAATATTAGCTAAATGGAAGAAACATGTTCGTAAATGGTATGCCACACTTCAAGTGAAAGAAACGTGTTCGTAAATGGTAGAATAACATGGCATGGCCCAGAAAGGTTTTTTTTTTCTTTAGAAAAAGGCAAGGTAAATATATTAAAACCAAAGAAGTTTTGGAGAGATGATTAGATGAACCCATTACAACAAAGGGGGAAACAACAAACCCCACACTAATGTCACAGGTAAAAAACACGACTCAACTAACAAAATTACACCATCTCCATAAGAAAAGCAGCTCTTTGACCTTGTCTACCAGCTGGTGTAATGAAGTCGCCCTGCCGTTAACATTTTTTTGTTCTTGCCCATCCAAGATCTCCACATAGCCGCAAACATCACTGCTGTCAACACCTTTTTACACTTCGGATTTGTACTCTAGTTGACCAGTTGTTTACCTCGTGAAGCCAATCAACTACGCCTTCCTCGACTAACAAAACCAGGAGCCGCACCCAATCGAAAATCTGCATACATATTTCTTTCACCAAGTAACTTACATCTTTACCGATTAAACCATGTAGAGGTCGAAAAATGGCCAGGTCTCATAGATTGAGGGCATGTTTGGATAAGCTTTTCTATTTCTCCTTATTGACTTTTTAGCCTCCTTATCTCCTTTTTGAAAAAGTCACAACCAAATGACTTTTTCATTTCTCCTTTTCAATGCCTAAAAAGCTCATTTTCACCTTATTACCCAAACACCATTTCACAAAAACTCCTTTTCAAAAAAGTCAATAAGTCATAATGAGATAAAATAAGCTGATCCAAACATGGCCTGAATAATGGGTCAAAACGGGTTGGGTTGGGCTAACCCACATCACTTTGTATATCATTCCGTTTTTAATGAAATTTGAATGAAACTTAATGGGTAACTTTTTTTTTTCTGAAAGACCAACGAAATTTTATTACGTGCACCATACTATTATTATCATGTGCACCATACTATTATTATATATAATGCATGAACTACCTTATATGATATGATACGTATTGAAAAGATGCAATAAAATGAAATAAAAGGAAAAGAAGCACCACTTTTAGTAAAATCAGAATACATTACAAAGAACTACTTTTGAATATGATGTTTTTTTTATAATATCTATAAAAGCCAAAACAGAAGCCACCTTATTTTGCCCAAACTAAAAAGCAAGTGTGTTTTTCCTATATTCAATATAATGTGATATACTCAAAAGGAAAAGACTAATTAAAAACTTACAACAATAGATAAATAGATAAATGAACTATCAAAACCACTTGTACCACAAATAAATCCAGTGATCCCCTGCACCAATTTGAACTAAAAACTTCAAAAACTGTTGTTGCAGATTCATAAAATACACAAATAAAAAGTTTATACAGCCAAACCGTAATCCGGCCCTCCCAAATTGCCACCTCGACAAAATACATTTATTCATCGAACCTCTTATTATTATTAATCAAGAAAATATTTAACCTGTTCTAGATAGTTTTCTCCCCGTTGTAGCGTATAGAGTGCTCCTATGGCGTAACGTCCCCATTTACATTCATTTCTTATAGAGTACTAATTTACCATTCGACAATGACTTGTTTAAATCTAAAATTACTCGTAATCTTAATTTACCTACCATGTACACGTCAATCAGTGTGTCGGATCGGGGGTGTGGGCTGCTAAGTCATTCAGGGATGCCGAGACTCTACTTATCAAGCACTCAAACATTCTGCTTGTCATAAATTCGCGTCCTATTCTCAGCCCAACACTGATCTGCTTGCTTCTCACGGAACCGCTTCTGGCTGCAAATCAAGTTGTTTTATAAAATGAAATCTGAATTTTATTAAACGGGGTAACGAGTCAAAATGAAGTCTGGCAAAATGCCCACCAATTGACCGAAACCGTCTTCACTTCCACTGTTACTGTCATATGACACAAATCTTCTCTTACGGCTTTTTAGATCTTCTCTGAATAACCGCGTTTAAAAACCATTTGTGGGCAAATTGTTTGTAGGAGTGACCAAACCGAATTGTTGAGTTGAATGATTGTTGATGTTGTTTTGATGTTCCAATGTTCTATTAAGACAATACCTAGGAAGAATAGAAATGGAACACCAAATTAGTAAATGTAGACATGCCTAAATGAAGGTAATGTCCAAATCTGAATTGAGTTTCGGTCAAATGAAAACATGTAAAAGTAAGTTTAATCTATATCTCGAAAATGGGTTGGGTTAGATTGGATTTCAGGTTAAAACAGATCGAGTTAGATTGAGTAAAAGGTCAAAACACGTCGGGTCAAATTGTGTATCAGGTTAAAACAGATTAAGTTAGATTGGGTAAGAGGTCAAACGTTAAGTATATCAAAAAGTGCGTATGTAATAAAGACTTATACCTGCATAGCAAGCTTGTTTCTAGCATGTGATCCGCCATTAATAACGTTGAATGCTGGTACTGGTAATACTAACTTCTTGTTGCCCGCCAAGTTTGCAATATGCTGCACAAAGTTTCCAAACCAAACACATCAATATATATAAACATATATATATATATATATATGATAAAATTCAAGTATCCAAGTTTGCAATATGCTGTACAAAGACGGTTAGATCAAATGAATCAGTTTTATACTCATAAAAAGGTAATTGATATAAACATAAAGTAGTCAATACCCTTTAAGATAACAAAAGAGGGCCCGTAAATAATAGAAAAACATATATGATCGAATCGGTAGGGTTGGTCATCTATAGACGCAAGATATTAAGTCACGGTCCTTGCATTCCAACAGTAAAGTCGTTGTACAGATTCAAATTTAGGATAACATAAGACTGTTGTGTATAGTGTTGTAGCATACCTGTGGAGCTGAAAAGTTGTCTTTTCTAGGCTGAGGAATAGCCTGTGTTTGTGGAAAGTTTGACAACCATTAATACCATAAAGAATTGCATCTTTTCACAGCAAGAAAATGCACCAGAAACTGCACTTTTTGCCAGAATTTTTTTTTGAAAGAGATCAGCTGTATGACAACAATAAAATGCATCATTTGACAACAATAATATAAAGTGGCCATTCTACACTCTGTTGACAGCAACAATTACAAACTAATAATCAAGATTTGAGCATATAAATCAAAAGGCATCCCTTTTGGTAAAACCAATTGTGTAATCGGCCGGATCTACCATACATGAGATAAGTAAAGAAACGCAAATGTTACGAAAAGGAGCAGGTTGTGAAGAATGTTGCCTTGTCAAACATCTCTATTATAAAAGAAATTTCAAGTCAAAAGCATAAAAGTATACAAATGATCTGATTATACCGCTTACTTTTTGTATGTATTAGTGTTTTGGTCAAAAATTACCGAAGTAACTTAGTGATCAAATTAGTAAAGTGAGGTAGTGTGCTAGAAAGTGTGTTTGAAAATATACTTGTTAAGTTATTTAGAAAATCAGTATTCAGGATACGGCTCAGGATATTGAGCTGTATCTATGATCAAACAATGAGCAAAAGTAAAGTAAACGACACGAGATGTACGAAGAAAGCCCTTGATCAATCTAGATCGCCGGCATAAAACCTCGGGAGCTGACAATCGCAGCTGCCTTGTTCTTCTATTGCTTCCAATATTAGGATACAGTGCAGGATGCGGTACGGATCGACTAAGTGTTACAACGAAATTTGAATACAAGTGTGGTGTTTGCAATGAGCTAGAGAGTGAAAGTGTACGAGAGTGTTAGTGGAAAATTGTGTCTTCTAAGCTGATCCGCCCCCATCTATTTATAGTAAAGATAAAATAACAAACTACCCTAAACTTCCGGGATCCACCGAATATTCCTTCATCGAACGTTGTAGACCTGGTCTTTCGGGCTCAACGTCTTTCCTTCAACAAACTCGCCCGAGTCTTGAGGAGAAGAAGTCCACTTGACCGTTAGCAAGTCTCAGTCTTTAACCTGCACGTGGTTAATTCAATAAACCTCAGGATATCGCCTAAGATGTTAGCAATATCCTCTTCCAGCATCCTGGTGACAAATAAACAAACAAAGGCAGGATATTGGTCAGGATATGTATGCAAAGAAAATGACCCCTAACAATTGTCCCCAAATATATCGGTTGGTATACCAATCCAACGGATATATTTCAAAAATCTTATCCCATAACTCAAGGCATTCAAAACGAAGCGACGGTCAAGATCACATCGTAACTTCCAACGCGTTTTTTACTCAATGGAGATCCACGATGCCCCTATATCTTCTCTTTTCTTGTTTGAAAAGCAGATATCTTCAACAGAACCTTCAGGTAATTCTCCATTTCTGATTTTCTTCTTGTCAATTTACTTCACCTTACTTACAATGGACGCCGAGACCTTCATCCAGCAGAATCTTCTTAAAAATCCCGAAAAGGAGATCTGCGCTTTTGACAACGCAGACATTGCAGCTTTAAGAGCCTCCGGCGCCTTCCCTGACAGCACGGTCTTTAGACCATTCGATCGGTCAATCCGATCGGATGTTTCTTCCACCGAATGGGTCTGTTTTCCAGCATATCCTTTTTCATTAGGTCTTCGATACCCTTTTCCTGAATTCATGATGCAATTCTTTCGAATTACCGGCATCTCTTTTGCTCAAACCATGCCCATGGTTTGGAGAGTACTGATTGTACTCAACCAAATCAAAAATCTCCATTGCTCCGACCTCTGCATTGAGGATTTACCTATTGCTTATCGCCTCCGATCCCACGGCTCTAGCCGGTTCTTGCTCTTCTCGACTTCCTGTAAACCCCTGATTCTCAAAGCCACCAAAAACGAAGACGGATGGCAACGCAAATTCTTCTTTGTCAAACGAGATTCCATTGCTGAGGGTGCCAACCTTCCGGTGGAGTGGTTAACCACCGGTAGGATCATAAATATCCTCATAGACCATTTGATTGTTATCTTCTGTTAATACTCTTCTTTTTGATCTTTATGCAGTGAACTTCAAGGAAGTTGCTCCCCCTACCGCTGACTCAGAAGAGAGAATCAATACTATTTACCGGTTACCTGCAATAGACAGGACTTTTACCACACACGTCCCGAGTTCCAGTCAATACTCATCATCCGAGATGTCTGGTAAGAATTTCTTTCAAAATAATTAGTCACAACAGCATAATGATAAGATAAAGAGTAAAACTTTTCCCTTTATGCAGCACCAGCTAAGATCCCCGAAGTCTTTGATCTTGACGAATTGGACAGCTATTCTGACCAGATCCAGGTCAAGAAAGAACCTAGCCCCAAGACCACAGCTACATCCAAACCCAGTAGCTCCAAAGCCATCATCATTCCTAAACCTTCACCGGCTACCAAGCCCCGGAGTTCAAACTCCCGCAAAAGGAAAGAACCCGATTCCCCTGTCATTTCTGACACCTTTCCTTATGAGAAGCACGGGTTCATTGAAGCCAGCGGGTTTATGACTTCTTTTCTTAATCAGGTTAGTATCCTCTTATCATATCCTGCAATTTAGATTATTTTCAAAGATTTAACAATATTAATCCCAGTCTTCTTACCTTTGTAGGGTCTTGAGCGTTTGGTTCATTTATATCAAGAATCCTGCAAGCTTAACAAAACACTTGAATCTAGGCTAAAGGAAGCAGAAATCACAATCTCCGACCAAGGTATGATTGCGGCCGCCAAATCTCGTCATTACGAGGAGAAATACAAAGCTATGACCCAAGAACATCAAGTTGCTCTCAACAAAGCTACTCTTCAGGCCCAGGCCGATCTGGAAGCCGCCCATGTGCAATACGAACGGGATATGGTCAGCTACCGAGAAAGCCTCAAAAGTTCCGTCGTCATTTCTCTCCTTCAAGCCAGGCTGAAGATGGCTCATGAAGCCAAAACATTAGGTTTCGAATGCCCTTCCTGGGATGTTGCTGCTTGGGAAACCAAGCTGAAGAACCTCGGCAGCACCTCTTCCAAATCAAGTGTCGAAGAACCTTCCAAAGTAGTTGAAAAAGCAACTGATGCTGAGAAGGATGCTGAGGCGGATCCTAAGACGGATGTTGCTGAAACCGCTATGGACCAAGAAAGCACTACCCCCTAGAGCTTATTTCCTTTAAATCATTCGAACAATTTTATGTTTTTATGAACAATTTATATTTCTGTATCGAAACAACTTGATATCCGAAGGTGGATGGATCCTGGGTTTCAGGATGAAACCTTCGGTTATCAACCAGTATTGATTGCTTAAGAATAATTTCATCTTTTATTTTGTTTGTTATTGCCTTGCATTATTTAGTGTAACTCTTAGCTTTGTAAAAATTTCATACTGTTATCTTATAAAATATCCTGATTAGTATGCTCAGAGATATACTGTAAAAACCTTTTATAGAACTTCCAAACGTTCCTTTAACTTTGTAAAAATTTCTTTAGAAAGTGAAAAACAGTCTATCTTTTTAAAACCAAGTTTTGATAATATTTAAATGATCATAGTTCCAAACCGATACTAGTTTCAAACACCCTAATCAAATATCCTGAAAAGGACTTTGAGAATATATCAGGATACTTAAAATAATGTTACTAAAAACTCAAGCGACGTTCACAAAGGAAAGATCATACCAGAAATAGGGTATAAACCTATTACCAGACTTCAATCCCTTTGCAACTCTCCCAACAAAGGTGTCCCCTGTGCAAGGTACTTAGTGCATTAGTTCCGAGCCTCATTCTTTTAGCTTTACATCACCATCTTGGCAAGGATGTCCCCTGTGTACAATGTCTTCAAACACTTAGAAATCTTCTGAATGTCAATTTCCATTGTATAGGCAACTTTTTAGGCTCCAAGGGTAAAACCCAAGGATGTACTGGAGATAAATCCCTTGTATCCTGGGGAAAATCCTAAATTTTCATGCGCTACAGGCGGGAGTGTATAAACTCCAAGACTTAGAAAGGTGAAGACCTTTAAACCTTAGAGAGTATGAAAATACCCTTTCGTGAGAGAGGGTGATCAATCCTCATATACCTTTAGGATTCAGGATATAGCCAACAGTAACGAAATTGTCAGCCACTTTTACATGGACTGGTCCCGCCACCTTGAACTATCCCTGAATAACTTGCGCTCCAGGCGGGGTGTTTAAACCCAATTCGGAAGAAAGGTGAATACCTTTAAACCTGTGAAGGGATCAGTATCCCTTAAACGTGAGAGAGGGGGCCAATCCTCTAATCTTTCGAGTTATCCTGAGTACATATCCTGGAGCTATATCCTGAAACATATCTTGCAAAAAAATTGTAAACTAAGGTGGGTGTTAGCTTGGCTAACACCCCTCCGATGCTTAAGTTAGTATTGAGTTTCAAAGAATAAATTAAACCAAAACATATTTAAAAAAGATAGAATTCATACCATTCTGAGTTAGAAATTGAATTCTAAACTCACTTGAAATAGAGCTTAGGGTGTATAGCATTCCAAGACCTCGGTAGCATATCTCCCTCCATATTCTTGAGTCTGTATGCTCCCTTTCCTACTTCTGATTCAACTTCATTAGTAGTATTCTGAAAAGCCTTTCTTAGCACCCAATCTCCAACCTTAAATCTTCTGGTCCTAATATTCTTGTTATATGCCCTGGATATTCTCTGTTGATATGCTGTCGTCCTTAGCCTTGCCGCATCTCTCTTCTCATCTATAGTGTCTAAATCCTGACTCAAGGCTTCAGGATTCTGCTCAGGATCACTTAAGATAGATCTTGCAGTAGGTATTGTCATTTCCGTTGGAATCATTGCTTCTGCTCCAAACACCAAGGAAAATGGGGTTTGGCCTGTTGCATTTTTTACCGTTGTCCTGTCAGCCCATAAAACAAAGGGTAATTCTTCTGCCCATCTTCCTTTTTTGGCTCCAAGCCTTTTCTTTAAGTTATTGACAATTATCTTGTTTGAGGATTCTGCTTGTCCATTTGCTTGAGGATGTACCGGAGTAGACGTAATCATTTTGATTCCCCAACTCTTGCAAAAGTCAGTAGTCCTCTTACTTATGAACTGAGAACCATTGTCACAGATTATCTCGGCTGGTACTCCGAATCTGGTCAGGATATTTCTCTTGATGAAGGATACTACTTCTTGGTCTCTAACTTGAACAAATGCTTCTGCTTCAACCCACTTAGAGAAATAATCCGTCATTGCTAGCATAAAGACTTTTCCTCCCGGGGCTTTTGGTAGCTTTCCCACTATATCCATACCCCACTTCATAAATGGCCAAGGGGAAACAATAGGATATAATGGTTCAGCCGGCTGATGCAGTATGTTACTATGTCTTTGACATGCGTCACATCTTCGAACATATTCTGCGGCATCTTTTCTCATTGTCGGCCAATAATATCCTGTGCTTAACACTTTTGAGAATAACGACTTGCCCCCAGTATGGTTACCACAATCCCCTTCATGTATATCCTAAAGTACTTCTTTGGCTTCATGATCCTCCAAGCATCTCAAATATGGTCCTGCAAGAGATTTCTTGTATAGAATATTATTTATAATAGTGAATCGTGATACCTTCATTCTAAATGCCTTAGGATTTTCATTTTCAGGGATGTGTCCTTCTTTGAGATATCTCATGATTGGAGCCGTCCAGGATTTAGGATCCTCTTCAGGATGTTCTGCTCCAGGATCCTGAATACCAGCTACTTCTTTATCCTGAGGATTCGTTGCAGGATATAAGACATGTAATATTGGTATTTGCGTTCCTTCAGGTATCCTGATCGATGATCCCAAATTTGCTAAGGCATCCGCTTCAGCATTATCCTCCCTTGGTACCTGTTCAAGTATGAAAACATCGAAATATCCTGCTAATTTTTTGAGAAGATCGAGATATTCGATTAATTTCTCACCCTTAACTGAATAGGATCTATTAAAATGGTTAGTAATTAACAAAGAGTCAACATATACTTGCAAATTTTTGATATTCATGCTCTTAGCCAACTCTAATCCTGCAATTAAAGCCTCATACTCTGCTTCATTATTAGTAGCAAGAAATTCACACCTAATAGCCTGGGGTAATATGTCCCCCTGTGGCGATTTTAGTAGTATTCCTAATCCTACTCCTCTTACATTAGATGCACCGTCAGTATATAATGTCCAGGATCCTGAGGATTCTCCTAACTGTTGAACTTCTAGGTCTACCTCATCCTGAATGTCACTACTAAAGTCAGCCACAAAGTCAGCTAAAGCCTGAGATTTTATAGCATTTCTAGGTTCATATACTAAATCATAAGCACTTAACTTTACTGACCACTTGGCCATCCTGCCTGACATCTCTGGTTTCCTAAGCACATTTTTGACAGGATAATTTGTCTTAACATGTATCCTATGTGTCTCGAAATAATGTCTAAGCTTCGTTGATGCCATGACTAATGCTAGTATTAATTTTTCTAAGTGAGAGTACCTAGTTTCAGCATCTAATAAACTTTTGCTAACATAATAAACAGGATATTGCTGACCTTCATGGTCTTTTATAAGAACGGCACTTACAGCATTCCCTGATACAGCAAGGTATAGGGATAGTGGTTCACCATTTTCAGGCTTTATCAATAGAGGTGCGGTTGATAGATATCGTTTCAAATCCTGTAATGCTGCTTCATGCTTCTCCCCCCATTCGAATCTTTTGTTCTTCTTTAGGATATCATAAAAGTCTTTGCATTTCTCTGAGGATCTTGAGATAAACCTGTTTAAAGCTGCTACTCGGCCTGTCAATCTTTGTACGTCCTTCATATTTGAGGGTGATTTTATATCCAGGATAGCTTTGATCTGCTCAGGGCTTGCTTCTATCCCCCTTTTTGTCACAATATATCCAAGAAACTTTCCTGCCCCCACTCCGAAATGGCATTTAGCAGGATTCAGCTTCATGTTGTATTGATCCAGGATATCAAATGCTCCCTTGATATCCTGGAGGTGATCCTCAGCCTTTTTAGATTTCACCACCATATCATCGATATATACCTCCATGGTGTCCCCCAGTTTGTCTTTGAACATCATGTTTACCAATCTTTGGTATGTTGCACCTGCATTTTTCAAACCAAAAGGCATAGCTGTATAACAATAAATACCCGTTGGTGTCATGAAGGCAGTATCCTCCTGGTCAGAAGGCTCCATTTGGATATGTTGAAATCCTGAGGATGCGTCCATGAAGGTCAGAATTTCATGCCCGGCAGTGGCATCTACCATTGCACCAATGTGGGGAAGAGGAAATGGGTCTTTAGGACAAGCTTTGTTCAAATCTGTGTAGTCTACACAAACTCTCCATTTCCCATTCTTCTTCTGTACTACAACCACGTTTGCTAGCCACCTTGGGAACTTAACCTCTTTGATCATTCTGGACTTTAATAATCTTTCAACTTCCTCCTGGATAATCGTGTTCCGCTCAAGAGCAAACTTCCTTCTTTTTTGTTGCACAGGCTTGAATGATTTATCAATTCCAAGCTTGTGAGTGATAATATCTTTGGATATGCCTGTCATATCCTCATGCTTCCATGCAAACGTTGACATCCTGCATTTTAAAAAGTTAATTAATTGCTCTTCAATATCCTGAGGGATATTGGTTCCCACGAGCACCGAAATATCGGGATTATCCTGGTCTAGGATAATTTTCTTCACATCCTGCTCCGGATCCTCCACGATATCCTGGGCCCGCCTCTTTAATTGCTATGCTGCACTAGGTTTGGTTAAGGATTTCATCGAGGATGAGTAACATTCTTTCGCCTCCTGCTGATCACTATCAACTTTGACCACTCCCCAAGGGGTAGGTATCTTGATGCATTGGTGATATGTTGATAGCACGGCCTTCATATCGTGAATCCACGGTCTTCCCAGTATGATGTTATAGCAGGATAGAGAATCCATCACACAGAAACGTTGTATCGAGTTGACTCCTTCAACGTATACTGGCAACTTTATCTCTCCCACTGTGTTTCTAGCCTCTCCACTGAACCCAACAAGCACGGTAGACTTTGAAGTGATATCCATCGGAGATACATTCATTCTTTTCAAAGTTTCTAGTTGGATTATGTTGACGGAGCTGCCATTATCAACCAGTATCCTGCGTACAAAATGGTTAGCCACATATAACGTTATTACCAGAGCATCATGGTGAGGATCCTGGACAGTATCCCTGTCATCAGCATCAAAAGTGATCACTTTGTCAGTTGTGAGGGTAGTCATTCTGACAGGCTTGTCTCCCCTTTCGGCCTTAGCTTCCTTTGCGTGTCTCTTTGCTGCCGAATACGAAGTTCCACAAATGTCGGATCCTCCCGAAATGAAGTTGATTATCTTGGCATCTGCGGGAGGTGATGCTGCTCGTTCAGGATCCTTCTCAGTATCCTGACCCTTATTCTTCTTTCTTCCTAAGAGATCTTTCAGATATCCTTTGCTTAGAAGATAGCTTATTTCTTTCCTTAGAGCAATGCAATCCTCAGTTACATGTCCGAAATCTTCGTGGAAAGCACACCATTTTGACTTATCTTTCCAGTCAGCCTTTTGTTGATTCTTTCGAGGCCACCTAGCCTTGTCTCCTAGACCCTGCATGGCATACATCAATTCGGGAATGTTAACAGAAAAGCAATATTCAGACAACTCAGGATACTCTTCAGGATCCTCATCGTCGACAGCATTCACTCTCTTGTTATCATTTCTGCCATATGGCTTAGGCCGATATGACTTGAATGAGGATTCTGACTTCCTGTTAGTTGACTCATAAGTGTTAGATAAGTTCATCCTTTCTTGCATCTTCCTGTCATCCTCCAGATGGATATATCTCAAAGCCCTGTTACGAGCCTCGTCGAGATTCCTGCAGGGATTCATTACAAGATCCTGATAAAACTGAGAATCCTTTTGTAATCCCATCTTAAAAGCTTGCACAACTGTTGCAACATCAAGATGTGGGATATCCAAGGATTCCCGACTGAATTTGTTTACATAATCCCTCAAGGATTCCTGAGGCCCTTGAGTTATCCTGTAAAGATCACTGGTTAGTTTCTCAAAACTCCGACTATAAGAAAATTGACTGTTAAATAAATTAACCAAATGAGCAAACGAAGTAATTGAGTGAGGAGGAACGTTTAACAGCCATTTTAAGGCTGATCCTGTTAGAGTGGAACCAAATCCCTTGCACAAGCACGCTTCCTTAAGCTCCGGAGGGATAGGGTTAATCTCCATCCTTTCCCTATACTGAGCAATATGCTCCTCAGGATCCGTTGTTCCGTCGTAAAGCTTCATGTTGGGGGTTTGGAATCTCTTTGGGATCTCAGCATCACAGATAGGATATGCAAAACGAGATATCTTGTGGCTGTCTTGGGACACTTTCGGGATCGGCTGGACCACCCCAGGTACACTAGATATCATGTCCTTCAACTTCTGAAGTTCCCTAGTAAGCGCTGATGTCACACCTGTATCCTGCAAAGATCCACTATTGTTAGTAGCATGAGTATTATTATTATTTGACACGTTACCCGTTGGAGGATTTTGCCCATATCCTGAAGCATATCCTGAGCTCCTTATGGTCGACATCCTGACCGAGGAGGGTATTTCAGGAGTATGATTCTGAGGAAGGCTGGGCACAATATTTCCCCTGTTATCCTCAGTATACATAGCTGAAATGAAGTTCAACGTTCTGGGATGTAATGGAGTGACAATATCCTCAGCAGATCTGCTCGAGCCAGACTTCAGGAGTTGTATTTCCCTTAAAAGCATTTGGTTTGTTTCCTATTGCTGCCTCATTTGTTCCTGCACACTTCCAAATAAGGTTAAAATTTCATCATTAGAAGCTAAAACGGGAGCAGATCCCTGGACACTCCGAGTAGGGATAACATCTTGAGATTGTGTAGAGGCTGGCATCCTTGGAGGAGGTGTTGGAAGCACCGAACCGGTAGTAGCAGAAGTCATAGCAGACACAGTAGAGGAACTCATGTTTGATCTTGAGGCCATTATGGACAATGTGGCGAAAAGTTTTGAAAATAGAAAACCGATTAGCGATTTGACAAAAATTTTTAGTAAAGAGAGAACCACTTGCCCCACGGTGGGCGCCAAATTGTTTTGGTCAAAAATTACCGAAGTAACTTAGTGATCAAATTAGTAAAGTGAGGTAGTGTGCTAGAAAGTGTGTTTGAAAATATACTTGTTAAGTTATTTAGAAAATCAGTATTCAGGATACGGCTCAGGATATTGAGCTGTATCTATGATCAAACAATGAGCAAAAGTAAAGTAAACGACACGAGATGTACGAGGAAAGCCCTTGATCAATCTAGATCGCCGGCATAAAACCTCGGGAGCTGACAATCGCAGCTGCCTTGTTCTTCTATTGCTTCCAATATTAGGATACAGTGCAGGATGCGGTACGGATCGACTAAGTGTTACAACGAAATTTGAATACAAGTGTGGTGTTTGCAATGAGCTAGAGAGTGAAAGTGTACGAGAGTGTTAGTGGAAAATTGTGTCTTCTAAGCTGATCCGCCCCCATCTATTTATAGTAAAGATAAAATAACAAACTACCCTAAACTTCCGGGATCCACCGAATATTCCTTCATCGAACGTTGTAGACCTGGTCTTTCGGGCTCAACGTCTTTCCTTCAACAAACTCGCCCGAGTCTTGAGGAGAAGAAGTCCACTTGACCGTTAGCAAGTCTCAGTCTTTAACCTGCACGTGGTTAATTCAATAAACCTCAGGATTTCGCCCAAGATGTTAGCAATATCCTCTTCCAGCATCCTGGTGACAAATAAACAAACAAAGGCAGGATATTGGTCAGGATATGTATGCAAAGAAAATGACCCCTAACAATTAGTATATATTAAATAGTCAAGTAAAACATTACAAACCTTAATTCTAGATCATATCGGATTGTCAAAAACTTCACCGAAAATAGAACATGCATCTGCCGACCTGGTCTCAAAACCCTATCACCAGAGCATAAGCAACATTAATATATTGTTCAATCATCTGTGAAGCATTAGAACTCCACTTTCTAGCCTGGTCTCTGGCTTTTCCTGTATACAAACACTAAACTAAAAAAAATAATTGGAACAATAATAATCCAAAAAAAATATAAAAAAAAAGACTCAGATCAACAAAAATAAAAAAAAAGACTTAAACCTCTCGTTTACAATAGAACACTCGAAAGTGCAAATGCATGCCAAAAACAAAGCCTAAACCAGTAACAAAAATAATTCCCAAACGAAGTTCAAAATACATCACATTCACAATGCCATCCAAACATCAAATCAACAAAGATAAGACATTCCCACAAACTAAAATGAACAACACAAGAAACAAAAACATACCTACATATGAATATTCAACCCATAACCAACATAATCAAAAGTCTAAAAGGCATGCACTAAGAAACAAAGGTACCACCATGAAACCTAATCAAACAAATAATAACAAACATTACTTCAGACTAAAGAATCCACATAACCCAAAATCTGCAACAAAAAAAAAAGAAAAAAAAAGGAAAATGCCTGTATACCGTGGAAAATATGAAAAAGGGGTACAAAGGACACATGATTCCTTCTTTTCAGCCATCAAATGAAGAAGAAAGCGAATCTGCGATTTTGATGGTGATCCATTACAGAGACGACAAAGGAGTGCGGGGTTAGGGTTTTGAAAACAAAAAAAACTTATTTCCACCTAATAATCATCGGCTGAATATTTTGGAAGAACGAATTGAATTGAAAGAGGATTTGGTATTAGGAAGATTGAAGATACCTTAATGGAGATGAAGGAGAATGGAGATGCTTGAATCAAAATGGCAATGCTTGAATCGTATGCTTGAACTAGAACAGAGATGAAAGCAGAATGGAGATGAAGGTTGTGTCTAGGATTTGGAAAATAATATACATGATCCATTTTAGGGATCAATTCAGGGGAAGAAGAAGATGGCACATGAACAGCTTTGGTTTCTAGGGTTTGTGGAGAATGTCAAAGCGTGTGAAAGAAGAATGAGCAAAAAGGATATAAAAGATCCGTTTGGATCATTACGTGACGCAAAGTCTGACCCAGTTGTTTCCGGATCCCGCATCCAAAATAGAGAATGGACCATTGAGATTGCTTCCCACCTAAATCTTTCACCATAACATGCCACATCAGTAAATTGTTCCATCATCACATGCCACATGGCCCAAATCCTTTTCATTTATTAATATATATATAGATATAGATGTTGAGATTAAAGTGCACTACAAGCAAGGGCGCGTACAACACTCCATTTATGTCAATTGTATAAAATTCTTACACGTAGATGCATGCATGTACCACTTTTGATTTTCATGTATTTACTATATTGTTTTTCATGCATTTATTTTATAAATAACTTTTCATGTATTTACTTAACGTAAATATATTTAGGTTACAATTCATAGCTTTATTTTTATTATTATATTTATAATTTATTTAACTGCTTCACTCATTTAGCGCTTATAATTTCTAAAATATAACAGTTTATAAAATAATGAATATGCCATTAGAACGAGAATATTTTTATCTACATTTTGAACCAAGTTTCATTAAAAACGGAGTAGGGTTAATTATAACTTATTCTCATTATTATAGTTATTAAACGGTTCCTACGTTCACCAAAATACTTTATATTTTTATTGGTCAACTTACCCATGATCTATTTGGGTAACAACTTTTATTTTAAATTTAAAAATTTTGGGGATATTACATTATCCCCACCTTGTTTTAAATCTCGTCCTCGAGATTCCCTGAAATATGGATGAATATTTTTAGTTAGTTTAGTTTCTAGGTATATTCTGGTCCGTGTTTTGAATTTCACTTTACTTTGACCAGAACTATTCTCTATGTTTTGAGATTCTTATCTTCTCAAGATTTCTTAATGAAAGTAAAATTATTAGCGTAAGTGTTTAAATGTGTTGTGTCTTCGCACAACTTTTAGTTACAGGTTTCCTAATGCGTCAATAATCGCAAAGGAATTCTTATACTTTCGATGGCGTTTCAAACTTATAGAATTCCTGTTGTTTATCTTGTCGTACGAACTACGAGACGGATGATCAAACGAAATAATGTTTGATATCGAAATTATAGACGTATACGAGAGTTTCCTAATAAATCTAAAATTATCATTGACACACTTGTTCGTGGTTTATTCATAATTGTCAATCAATATGGTCTTTGGATTTCCTCATAGACATACATGTCTATATAATCATATATTTCACATACTGTAATATGCATACTATCCATAAGGTTAATGTATTTAACAGATTCATATTTCCAAAAATATGTTATGTTTTGGTCAAAAATTACCGAAGCAATTAAGTGATCAAATTAGTTAAGTGAGGTAGTGTGCTAGAAATATGTGTCAAAAAATATGCTGATTAAGTTCTTTGTAAAAACAGTTTCAGGATACGGCTTAGGATATAGAGCTGTATCTATGATCAAACAATGAGCAAAAATGTAAAGGGTGACACGAGATGTACGAGGAAAGCCCTTGATCAATCTAGATCGCCGGCATAAAACCTCGGGAGCTGACAATCGCAGTTGCCTTGTTCTTCTATTATTTCGAATATCAGGATACAGTGCGGGATGTGATGCGGATCAACTAGGTGTTACAATGTAATTCGAGTACAAGTGTTTGTGTATAGTGTTAGCTAGTAGCTTGAGAGCAAAGTGTGCGAGTGAAGTGAGTGGAAAAAATTGTGTGCCTTACTCTGATCCGCCCCATCTATTTATAGTAAAAGAAATTTAACAAACTACCCTATTAAACCAAGATTCGGCGGATATTCCCTACTTGAATGTTGTAGACCTGGTCCGTCGGGTTCAACGTCTCTCATGTAACTGGTTTGCCCGAGTCTTAAGGAGAAGAGGTCCATTCAACCGTTGGTGACCCACAGCTTCTAACCTGCACGTGATTAATTTAGCTAATACCAGGATATCGCACCAGGATGTTACCAATATCCTGATTCGGTATCCTGATCACAAGTAAACACTCAAAATCAGAATATTAGTCAGGATAAATATGCTCAGAAAATGGCCCATAACAATCGTCCCCAAATATATATGTTGGTATACCAATCCAACGGATATATTTTCAAAATCCTGTCTCACAAATCGAGGTTATTAAATCGAAACGACGATTGAGGTGACATTGTGCAATTTTCAATGCAACATTTACTCTTTACCCCCCTCCAAACTCAGCTTTTATTTGACCGACTTATCACATATCATCACCATATTCCAGGCGATTTCTCAGGTACTTTTCTCCTCCCTTCTTTTCCTCTGTTTTCCTTTATCAAAATTCTTCATGGCTAGCAAAACGAGATCTCATACAGGTGACCCGACTCCATCCTTTGAAGCCCAAAACCTTCTTAAAAAACCTAAAAAAGAAATCTGCTCGTTTGACAATGCCGACATAGCCTCTCTGCAAGCTTCTGGTGCCTTCCCCGTTGGAACAATCATTCGTGCTTTCGATAGGGAAGTCCGATCGGATTTCTCTTCCACCGAATGGGTCTGCTTCATGGCTTACCCTTTTTCTATTGGACTCTGATATCCGTTTCCGACCTTTATATCCCGCTTCTTTGAGCTTACCGTTTCTATTGGACTCCGATATTCGTTCTCACGGTAACAGTCGTTTTCTCTTTTTCTCTACCTCCAAAAATCCTCTTGTTCTTAAAGCCACGAAGAATGAGGAGAAATGGAAATAAAAGTTCTTTTTCGTAAAAAGGATTCTATTACTGGAGGTTTTGACCTTCCGGTGAAGTGGCTGACTTCCGGTAGGATTTAGGGCTTTAGGAATATCCCCAATCGTATCCTGAAGTTGTATCTTGAATTGACAACTTTATCTTTTGTGCAGCAAATCTCAAGGAACTTGCCTCTCCAAGCACTGAGTCTGAACAGAGGATTAAAAGCATTTACCAACTTCCAAAGAGTGAAAGAACTTTCTCCCTATTATCTGCAAGCTCAAGCCAGAGATCCAGCTCCGAGATGTCTGGTAAGTATGTTAGTAGGAAACGTATGTATTAGCTTAAAAATTGTAACACCTCGATAATTCACGTCCCATAATGTGTAGACACGTGTCAGATGTTTAAACGTGTGAAGGAAATATTATAGAAGGACTAAAGTTGACAAACATGGAAAGTATGTGGAAATACGTATTCTAAGTGTCAACTGTGAATAAATATAATGTACATTAACCCTACACGATGCTCATACCTTCAAACGAATAAATCATGGATCATACGAAGCTAAAAGTGAGAGATTACAAACTACAGGGGTTAAATGTGTCAACATGTCCAAAGATATACCTCTGAGTGGCCTTTTGACAAACCCGAAGCTTTGTAAATGTTAATTATGCTCACTAGAATGCACGATTTAAATTTCGTAAAGTTTCATTAACGTATGAGAAAGTTATGATCGAATTCGTGTGCGAGGGGTTAAAGCGTCAACGTTGAAAGTTAGGCCTTTTCGGGTAACAATTAAGTTAACCGGGAACTTAACAAAGTGGGTATATGTCTTGAGGCCCTTATAGATCAATTACGAGGGCTCAGAATGCAATAAACAAGTGTCTATACAAGGTTTGAAGAGCCAAGGACCAATCTGCAATTAAATGAAAAAATGTTTGGCTGATATATACATGCTCGCGTAGCGCGAGCCTGAAGACATATGGCGTCGCGCTACGCGAGGCCTACATCTGGGCAGAAAACAAACTTTTCGAATAGGGGCCTGCTAGGTGAGTTTGTGAGCAACTTTTAACCGAATTTCCTCATCCCTTGACCCCTAAAACAACCCCTAAACACTAGAGACAAGTGTTGGGCAATTGTGGTGTGTCCTAGACTTATTTGTCAATCAAATGTGGTGAGTAAATCCACTATAAATAGGCCTTCAATGTCACAAACATTCCTCACACCATTTCTGCATTCTTGGATCATTTCTGGAGCTCTCAAGCAGGTCCAACTGATCTTAAGTCGTGCATAGGACTCTTGTAAGTCTACTAGTCCTTCTTTAGTTGAGTTTAAATATAATGTACATTAACCCTACACGATGCTCATACCTTCAAACGAATAAATCATGGATCATACGAAGCTAAAAGTGAGAGATTACAAACTACAGGGGTTAAATGTGTCAACATGTCCAAAGATATACCTCTGAGTGGCCTTTTGACAAACCCGAAGCTTTGTAAATGTTAATTATGCTCACTAGAATGCACGATTTAAATTTCGTAAAGTTTCATTAACGTATGAGAAAGTTATGATCGAATTCGTGTGCGAGGGGTTAAAGCGTCAACGTTGAAAGTTAGGCCTTTTCGGGTAACAATTAAGTTAACCGGGAACTTAACAAAGTGGGTATATGTCTTGAGGCCCTTATAGATCAATTACGAGGGCTCAGAATGCAATAAACAAGTGTCTATACAAGGTTTGAAGAGCCAAGGACCAATCTGCAATTAAATGAAAAAATGTTTGGCTGATATATACATGCTCGCGTAGCGCGAGCCTGAAGACATATGGCGTCGCGCTACGCGAGGCCTACATCTGGGCAGAAAACAAACTTTTCGAATAGGGGCCTGCTAGGTGAGTTTGTGAGCAACTTTTAACCGAATTTCCTCATCCCTTGACCCCTAAAACAACCCCTAAACACTAGAGACAAGTGTTGGGCAATTGTGGTGTGTCCTAGACTTATTTGTCAATCAAATGTGGTGAGTAAATCCACTATAAATAGGCCTTCAATGTCACAAACATTCCTCACACCATTTCTGCATTCTTGGATCATTTCTGGAGCTCTCAAGCAGGTCCAACTGATCTTAAGTCGTGCATAGGACTCTTGTAAGTCTACTAGTCCTTCTTTAGTTGAGTTTAGCTTGTTTAATTAGCTAAAAGTCAAACCGTCGTAATTACGGTTTGACTTCGAGATTAGTCAATGATGGCTCAGTCATATCTCGAATTAAAAGTAGTTATGAGTTGGTATTTATGTGGGTAATAAAACCTCAAAAGGGTTTCCCCTGATCACCACTCTAACCAGGTCAAAAGTCGGGTCAAACTTTTATTTAAAAAGTCAACAGGATGCTTAAAATGTCATTTTTGCATAATTAGCTATCTAGAACATATATAACCTGTTTGATCATTGTTATAACTTAGTAATTAGTGTAAGAACATGTCCAAACATGTTCAACCCGACTATTTCCTGTTTAGACCCGGTTCGGAACCGAAAGTCACATAGTTTGACTTTCACTTTGACTTTCAGTTCTGACCCGTTTAGGCATGTTTTAGAAATGCCTCAGAGCTTTAATTGGATTAGGTTACTTGTTAGAACAACCCTCTGTGATTACACACCTTGGTTCATTAGTTATCCAATTAATATGCATGTTTCCGTTAATTGCTCATATGTTGACCGTTATGCCCTTATTACCTTAAAACATGATTTATGAAAATGTAAAAGTGTAGAAACCTTAGTTACTGATATATAAACTTGTATGCAAAGTTTGATATCAGTTTGACTTGTAGATTAAGAGTTATGCTCAATATCGCAAATTTAATGCTTTATGTTAATAAAACGGCGTAATTGGCGTATAGCCTAGTTAAGCCTACTTTTTGGTATCAAACTTAATACCCACTAATATAATATATTATTTTGGGACTTTTAAATATTTTTAATTAATTTTAGGCTGAGCATAACTAGTAGTCGTAGGCTTAATCCGGTAATTGTCGGTTTTGCCCTCACGGGCCATAAAATGAGTTTTACACATCTAAACGACTCCAAACCTTTTTCTACTGATCACATATGATAAATAAATTATTTTAAGCCTTCTGGAAATATAAAAATATCAGATTTAAGAATCAAACCCGGAAATGGCCTTTAATCGCCTTATTTAGCGTTTTTAGCGCATAGAATGTTTTAAAATCATATTGGACATACCCGGGTTGATACCTACTGATATAAAAGGCAAATTATGATATTTTAACAGTAAGAAAAGGTTGATAAACTCAGACTTCAGTTTTGAGCTTTTCGGCTTATGTGAAATTACCAAAATGCCCCTTCGGTGCATAGTTTGGTTATAAATGATATATTTCACATATATACTTTACCCTACTGTTATAACACATCAAATTGAGTATGTTTGCTGTTTACATCAGACCTGTAACTCAGTTAAACAATTAAACTCTTTTACAACCTTTAAAATGACCAAACTACCCCTACGGGGCATAGTTTGTGTTTAAATAAGTTCGGGGCATAATGAAAGACATCCTACTGATGTCCCAACATATTTGAAGCATATCAACTTAGGAAACCTGTATATGGCTCTTACGGATACCCGTTATGCTTATTACGCGTTCGGTTCGGTTTATGTAACAAGTTTACATAAATTAGCCGAAACGGGTCAAACCTTATCGTTTTATCTCAAAATCCAGAATGTGTTTAGTTTACCCATATTATACAAGTCTCCAGACTTGTCGGGTCTAAATCACATCCTATTCCGGTCTTCGCTTAATCATGCGTTTTGAACCGTAAACCTTTCCTTAAAACTAACCGGTCTAAGTTACGACTTAAATAAGACCCGTTAGGAATTTAATAGGTTAATAAAACCTTCGTTCCAGATTAAGAGCCCCAGTAGAAGTACTTGTGCTTGCTGATTAAGATATACGGCTGAGTGTAAATTTGCATTGCTAGCTCAGGTAAATACTTTTAACTTATTTTCCCTTATACGGGCTTGGGATACGGTATTATAAAAATACCGCTTGGTCGGGTGTAGAAACCTTTTAATCGGAGATGATTAAATTGCATAATCCCGTTTTAATCTGTATTGATTGATAACAAATAACATTGGGGGTTAATGACCGTGTCCTGGATATCCTTGGCTCATTTTAAAAAGTGAATGGCCACGACGTAAGCACAAGGTGTAGGCAAAACACCTCCTGTTGCATATGTATAACGTATACTCACTCGTAAGGGTATCTTCTTGTGAGATTATATTTGTGGTGTGTCGATTAATCTTGTCCGGCTTGTATTGTATAATCACCGGCCCTAAATGTTGGACAACCATGTAAATCGGATACAAGATTTTTATTAATAAAATTGTCCCAAGTATAAAAGATTAATTTTGCCTCTGTGCATTTTAATCAATGTGTCAAGATATTTTGTGCCGTTTGCACTCGAATCACTTTTCAAACTCTTTTTCCAAAATGAGTCAGTTAATTGTATTTACCAGTGTAAACTGACGTATTTTCCAAAAGGTTAAGTGACAGGTACTATGCGTAATTGGCTGGGAGCTCAGGGCGTCACTAGAGAATCTTGCAAGTTCTAGATGCCTAAAGTCTGTTGAACAGTTTTCTTTTATTGATCCGCCTGTGGATCCTTTACCTTCCGTTGTAATACTTTGACATTACTTATATTCGGAATGTAATATATTTATCTTTTGCTTCCGCTGTGCATTATTATATTGTGTTGTTTGACCATGATGTTGCCAACCACGTCACGATACTCCCCCACCGGTGACACGTGGAAAATTGGGGTGTGACAGGTTGGTATCAGAGCCAACATTGAGTGAATTAAACACTAGCTTTTTGTGTTTAATCTCAATGACACAATTGCACATTCCTAAATCTTCTGAGTCTAGACTTAACATAGGAATACTTTCAATCCTAATCTGGAAATTTTACTTCCAAAATTTTTATTGGATACGTCGCCAAGCGAAGAAGCCGTAATAGGAGTCCTCCACACCCGGAGCCTTGAGATGCTGAACTTCGTACCACGACTAGAATGAAACGAGCATCCAAGGAGAAAGCATTCAGAAATAAAATGAAGAAGAAACTCCTTTTTTTCAGAAGATCGTTTCCTTATTAGTCCTTATAAGGACATATTTATCTTTCAGTCCCTTCGAGGACACATTATTCCTTTCAAAGACCCGCTTAGGGCAACTCTGTACTTTTATTTTCATATAATGAATTGATTAAATTAAGTTTTCATTCTAAACATAAAACATGAAATGAATGGAAAATAACATCCCTTAGAAGGGAAGTGCCTACGGGCTATAATTAACGTCCTCTGAGACTAAAGACGGTGGTAGCCTACAGCTCCCTGTCAAGTGTCACACCCCGGAATTTCCACGTGTCACCGGTGGGCCCGGTGGGGGAGTATCGTGACGTGGTTGGCAACATAATAGTCAAACAACACAATATTTAAATGCACAGCGGAAGCAATATATAGATTTAATTCAACCAAACGATTTTGTAATATGAAGTATCACAAATAGTCGAATATAATCCACAGGTAGATCAAATAAAATAAACAGGAAACAAATGTTCAACAGATATGACATCCAAGCTGGCGAGACTTAATGTGGATGCTAGGAGACAAGCCAGCCTATTTCGAGTAGTACCTGCACTCAATCTTTTTAAGAAAATACGTCAGTTTACACTGGTAAATACAATCAACTGACTCATTTTGAAAAGAGTTTAAGAAATGCATTTAAGGCACAAGGCACAAATATTTTATAACTTGGGATAATTATTTAATATATAAACTTGTAAAGGATTTACATGTTTCTTATGCGTTCAGTAGCCCGGATCGAGCCGGGTTAAAGATCAATTAACACACCACTTTAATTATGAGACACTACAGGTGTACGCCTACACCTGAGTGCTAAGGTCGTGGCCATTTCGTAAAATGATGCCAGGGATATCCGGGACACGGTCATTAACCCCCCAAAGGCTTTAAGCAACAAAACAAATTAAACGGAGTCATCTCAATAATTTAACCATAACAAGATTAAATATTCAATGCCCGACCAAGCGGTATTTTATATACCTTACCCAAGCCCGTATAGGGAAATAAGTTAAAAGTATTTACCTGAGCAAGTATAGTTCAAAATCAGCGAGTGCGGTATCTTTTACTGGTTCTCCTAATCTGGAACGAAGGTTTATAATAACCTATTAGAATACTAACGGATCTTTAATTAAGCTTAAGCTTAGACCGGTTAGTTTTAAGGATACGGTTCGTACGCACGATTAAGCGAAGACCGGATAGAATGTGGTTTAGACCCGACAAGTTTGAAGACTTGTTTAATATGGGTATATGATACACATTCTGGATTTTGAGAATAAACCGATAAGGTTTGACCCGTTTCGGCTAATTTATGTAAACTAGTTACATAAACCGAACCGAACGCGCATAATGCATAACGGGTAACCGAAAGGGTCGCGAACAGGTTTCCTAAGTTAATACGCTTTAAATATGTGGTGATATCATTATGATATCTTCCATAATGCCCATAACGAGTTTAATCTCTTAATAAGCCCCGTAGGAGTATTTTGGTCAATTTAAAGATTATAAAAGGATTAAATTAGGTTTCTATGAACCGGGTCTGATTACATCAGTAAAATAGCTTACATTAACAGGTTATGTCTAATGGTATTAAGTCTTACGTGGCAAAATGGTTTTAATACTAAACTACGCGTTTAATACGCGTATAAAGCCGTTTTAAGCGACGTACGGGTTAAAATACCAATCTGAGTTTTCTAATCAGCAAAACAGGTTCAAAATACTATATTTATTATTTTAAATCAGTGGCAATTGGATTGGTATCAATCGGGTTTGTAAAACTCGTTTTATGGCTTAAAAGGGCATATTCGGTGTTAACCGAATCAATGCGATAAGCCTAGCTTAAGACCAGCTTAAAAATAATTAAAAATCTTCAAAAATCCTAAAATATTATTTATCATCAGCGGGTAATAGTTTTGGTACCGAAAATCGGGTTTAGATAGGCTATGCGCTAATCGCGCCGTTTAATTAATAAAAAGCTTATTATTTATGCTAACGCGCATATCTCCTAATCTAGACCTCCGCTTGTCGTGAAAATTTGCGTACATGCTAAATAATCAGTAACTAAGATTATTGCATTTCCACATTTTCAAAATACTCGTTATAAGGTCATAAGGGCGTTATGGTCCACTTTAAGCGATTAACGGAAACGTGTGCATGCAACGGATAATCAACGAAACAAGTATAGAGACTTATACTAACATGCAACCCAATCCTAATGAGACTTTAAGGTATGTCTAATACCAACTAAAACGGGTCAGAACCGAAGTCAACGCAAAAGTCAAGGTTTTGCGCCTTTCGGTTCCGAACCGGGTTTAAATAGAAATTTGTCGAGTCGGGCAAGCGCAAACAAGTTTTTATACTTATTACCAAGTTATATTAAGGTTAGAACAAGTTACACGCCTTACGGATTGCATTTCATGCATTAAATCATAAATGTCAATTCTGTTGACTTTTTCGGTCAACGTTTGACCCGACAAACGACCTAGTTAGGTCTGGATTTGGTACTTGCCCTTATAAGGGTTTAATACCCATATAATTACCTATCTAATGGTACTTTTAATTCGGGTTACGACTGAGCTATCGATAACTAAACCCGAAGTCAACCGTTTAATACGATATGTTGACTTTTAAGCTAAAAACTAAACTAGAATTAATTTAGAAGGGATTAGAGACTTACTAGATGATTAGTGGATGACTAGGAAGGCTCTTGATCAGTTGCAAGCTCTCCAATAATCAGAATGCTTGGAAAATGATTTGTGAATAAGTTGGTGAATGAATGGGTCTTTAAATACAAGTTTCATGCACCATAAGCAAGTGACAACCAAGCCTAGTGCCATCCACAAGTGATCAACACATGTAAGTAGCATGTAGGGGTGTCTAAGGTTCATGCATGTGCAAGAAAAACCGGATTAGAGGGTAACAATCGCGCATAACAGGCTGCTGCCTGTTTTCTGTTGCTGGGGGCTGCCTTACGGACCGTAAGGTCCCCAGGCTTACGGTCCGTAAGCCTGACATCAGACTCACAACTTGTTTGTTTGTTGATGTTTTGAAAGGGTAACAACTTGCACGACTTTGGGACTTTGTTTTGGCAACAAGGGACCTCCAATAAGTGTCTAATACTGTAACATACCCTACCACCATCCATTATTTCACTTGATAGCATATACAAGACCCGTAAATAACGGTTTACCATTCATTTTCTTCTTGGAATCAATTCATGCTTTTGCAAGTCCATTATTGTGAACCCTTTTCTGAATTGAGGGTATATTAGATGTATATAACATTTAATCGGGTCTTGGGATTTATTATTGAGGTGTTCAGAGGTAACAATTTAACATGACGCCACTTTAAATCCTACCGAAAACATCTTTATTATATCCGGGTTTCCAACGCGTTTTTGTCTTACATGACACGTGTCGTTTTAATATTAACCCGAAATTTGCGAGGTGTTACATCCTCACCCCCTTAAAATAAATCTCGACCCGAGATTTACTGGAACAAGTAAGGGTACTTTTCTTTCATGGTGGATTCTAACTCCCACGTAAACTCGGGACCTCTTCGGGCATCCCATTTGACCTTTACAAAAGGTATGTGCTTTCTTCGAAGCTTTCTTACCTGTCGATCTTCAATCGACAAAGGTTTTTCCACAAATTTCAAGCTCTCATCGATATGCACATCTGTATAGGGTATAATCACTGATTCGTCAGCGGAGTCAGCGAAACACTTCTTCAGATTGCAGATGTGGAACACATTGTGAATTCCACTGAGCTCTTCTGGTAAGTTTAACTTGTAGGCAACTGACCCGACACGTTCGATAACCTCGAAAGGTCCTATGTATCTCGGGCTTAGTTTGCCTTTCTTACCAAATCGCATCACCCCTTTCCATGGTGACACTTTAAGTAGGACTTTGTCACCTACTTCAAAGTGAAAATCCTTACAACTTGGATCCGCGTAACTCTTCTGCCTATTCCGGGCAGCTTGGAGGTTGTTACGAATCTGGAAAATCTTGTCCGTCGTTTCGAACACGATTTCCGGTCCTGATAACTGGACTTCTCCCACTTCTGCCCAACAAACTGGCGATCTACATTTTCTACCGTATAATGCCTCAAAAGGCGCAGCCTTTATGCTGGTATGGTAGCTATTGTTGTAGGAGAATTCGATCAAGGGTAGGTTCTTATCCCAGCTACCTCCCAATTCGATCGCACATGCACGTAGCATGTCTTCCAACGTTTGAATAGTACGCTCACTCTGACCGTCAGTCTGAGGATGGTAAGCCGTACTAAAGTTCAAACGTGTGCCCAAAGATTGTTGGAAGCTTTTCCAAAAGTGCGACGTGTACCTAGTATCTCGGTCAGAGATAATAGCTACAGGTATGCCATGTAAAGCTACAATCTTATCAACGTACAGTTGGGCTAACATATCGGAGCTGTAGGTCTCCTTAATGGGTAGGAAATGTGCTGACTTAGTCAGTCGGTCGACTATCACCCAGATGGTGTCATTTCCTTTCCTTGTCTTGGGTAACTTGGTGATAAAATCCATAGTTACCATCTCCCACTTCCACGTAGGAAGTTCAGGCTGTTGTAGCAAACCTGACGGTTTCTGATGCTCGGCTTTGACTTGCGCACATGTCAAGCATTTTGCTACATGGGCGGCCACAGACTTTTTCAAGCCTATCCACCAATAATTTGCCTTTAAATCCTGGTACATCTTATCAGCTCCAGGATGAACGGAGTACTTGGAACTGTGGGCTTCTTGGAGGATGACATCACGAAGTCCTCCAAAAATCGGAACCCATATTCGTCCGTTCAATCTAAGAATTCCATCCTTACTGAGAGATAACTGCTCCTCAGTTACTCCAAGCTTTTCATTGGGATAGTTAGCTTCCAACACAGCTTCCTTCTGTGCAGCTAACAACCTTTCTATCAAGTTGTTCTTTATTTCCATGCTCTTGGCATTGATTCGGATGGGTTTCACTCTTTCTTTCCGACTTAAGGCATCGGCGACTACATTCGCCTTGCCGGGATGGTATCTTATTTCACAATCGTAGTCATTAAGAGTTTCCATCCAACGACGTTGCCTCATGTTCAAGTCCTTCTGGTTGAACAGATGTTGAAGGCTTTTGTGATCAGAATAGATCACACATTTTATTCCATATAAGTAGTGCCTCCACAGTTTTAGTGCGAATACAACGGCACCCAACTCTAGGTCGTGGGTGGTGTAATTCTTTTCGTGCACCTTTAACTGGCGTGAAGCATAGGCAATGACTTTGCCTTTTTGCATAAGCACACATCCCATCCCGGTGTGTGATGCATCACAATAAACTACAAACTCCTCTATTCCATCAGGCAATGTCAACACTGGAGCATTGCTCAACTTTTGTTTCAGAATATCGAAGGATTCCTGCTGCTTAGGACCCCAGTCAAACTTAATCTTCTTACGTGTCAGCGAAGTCAGGGGTGCAGCAATCCTTGAGAAGTTTTCTATGAATCGCCTATAGTATCCTGCCAAACCTAGGAAGCTACGAATTTCTGTAGGCGTCTTTGGCTCATGCCAATTCATGACAGCTTCAACTTTAGCGGGATCTACTTGAATACCCTGCTCACTAACGACATGTCCAAGAAATTGGACTGCTCGAAGCCAGAATTCACACTTTGAGAACTTGGCATAGAGCTTCTCTTTATGAAGTAGTTCCAAAATACAGTGAAGATGCTTCTCGTGGTCAGCTTGGTTCTTTGAGTAGATGAGAATGTCGTCGATGAAGACGATGACGAATTTGTCTAAGTGCGGCTTGCAAACGCGATTCATGAGATCCATGAATGCGGCCGGTGCATTAGTGACCCCAAAAGGCATCACTAGGAACTCGTAGTGACCATAACGAGTCCTAAATGCAGTCTTGTGCACATCTTCATCTCTAACCTTCAATTGATGGTAGCCTGACCTCAAGTCAATCTTTGAGAAGAAACTTGCCCCTTGAAGTTGATCGAACAGATCGTCGATTCTGGGCAAAGGATACCTATTCTTGATAGTAACCTTATTAAGCTCGCGGTAGTCGATGCACAGACGCATCGATCCATCCTTCTTCTTGACAAACAACACTGGTGCTCCCCAAGGAGACGAGCTAGGTTTTATGAAACCTTTGGCTAGAAGATCATCTAGCTGCGTCCTCAGTTCTTTCATCTCCGTTGGTGCCAACCTATAAGGCGCCCTTACAACTGGTGCTGATCCAGGAATAATGTCAATCCTGAATTCCACTTGCCTATCTGGTGGCAAACCAGGTAGTTCTTCAGGAAATACTTCGGGGTATTCAGAAATGACTGGGATATCTCCAATCTTGGGTTTCGGTTCATCAATAATCACCTGTGCCATGTAGATGACACAGCCCTTCTTCAAACACTTTGAGTCTTTGAGTATCGACATCTTCTCGGGCAGCCCATACTGGGTATCTCCCTGGATAGTAAGTGATTCACCAGACGAAGTCTTGATTATCACTTGCTTCTTATTGCAAATAATCTGGGCCTGGTTATGTGATAACCAGTCCATACCCAAAACTATGTCGAAACCGGCTAGTTTTAAAGGAAGTAGAGACAAAGGAAAAGAGTGATTCCTAATGGATATGAAACATCCATCTAATAAGGTTGAAGCGGTTTCTATCGTGCCATCGGCTAGTTCCACCTCATACTTCACACTTAAAATTCTAACAGGAAGTTTTAACAATTCACAAAACTTACTATCTACAAACGACTTATCAGCGCCTGAATCAAATAACACTCTCGCGTAAACATCATTTACGAGAAAGGTACCTGTTATCACGTTGTCGTCCTTGACGGCTTCCTTTGCATCCATTCTGAAGACCCTTGCATTGGTCTTCCTAGCCTCTTCCGGCTTCTTGGCATATTTTGGGCAATTGCTCTTGATGTGCCCTTTTTCATTGCAACCATAGCAAGTTGCATCCTTTATTTTCTTGCAATCCACGGTTTTGTGTTCCCTGGATTTGCATAAACCACAAGCAAAAGGCTTCGATTGTGATTGAGAGTTAGATTCAAACCTGCACTTGCCAAAGTGCTGCCTTTTGCAGATTTTACATTTGGGTTTTTCACCCGACTGCTGGCCATCCCTCCTAAAACCTGACCCCTTCTTCTGGTCATTGTTTCCTTTCTGTTTCTTATCCGCACGACGTGAGTTGTCATCCTCACGCTTCCTCTTTTCGGTGTCACTTTTCCTCTGTGACCTTTGCCTAACAGCATCCAAGGTAAGGGACAATGAAATGTCCGTTACTGACCGAAAAGTAGTTGGTCTCGAGGCTTTCACATTCGCCTTAATCTCCGGTTCCAACCCTCCAATGAAACGAGCTATACGTTTAGGCTCCGGAGTTACCAAGTAAGGAACCAACCTCGACAAAGTGTTGAAACTGGTTAGGTAGGCCTGACAGTCAAGGTTCTTCATGACCAGCGCCAGGAAGTCAGATTCAATTCTCTCAACCTCATGTTGAGGGCATAAATTTTCTTTGATTTGTGCCATGAACTGCTCCCAGGTCATGTTGTATAATGGAACCTTTCCTGTAGCCTGGATCAATGATCTCCACCAGGCTAGGGCTTCTCCTTTGAACGACTGTGAGACAAACTTCACAATATCCCTTTCATGGCAACCACTAATATCCACCACAGTATCCATTTCATCCATCCACGTCATGCAATCCACAGCTCCTTTTTCCCCATTGAAGTCTCTGGGTTTGCACGACACAAAGTATTTATAGGTGCACCCTCTATTACGGGGTCTTTGATCCTGAATGACCCTCTGGGAAGGAACACTCCTTCGGTTTGACGAGTGGTGAGAATTACTGTTGTGGGCAGTGTGGGTCCTGGAAGGTGTTCTAGTGTGTGATGCAGAATGGGTCCTCGTATGGGTACCACTTGATCCATGGTTTTGTCTACCCATAGCTATATTAACCGCATTATTTATCATAGCTTGCAACTCTGGACCTGCTACGTTAACTTGGGCATTTTCATTCACTATCCCTGGGTGACTGTTGACCTCGTTTGAGTCTGCCATGTATCTTGAACTGTAACATATTGGCAATAATTTATTGGTGAGTTTATTATATAATTGTCTTTTATGGCAATTTTATTAACCGTGGTAAACATAGACCATATATGGTTAATTTATTACTCACATATATTTAGGATTTCTAATATAATTTATCCTAATTATAAAACAATAATAGTTTTATTAGCACAAAAGGCCTAGTCACAGGGACAATTTAAATTATAAGCTATGAATTCAAGAGAATCAAGGCTTTTTAAGGTTTGAACCAAGTTCATTACCTTTTTCAGACAGGGTCACAGACTATTACTGTCTTTTGTCTCATATGAAAATGAGAAGGGCCCGTAGGCATTATAATACCACGTATGGTTAAAATATGATCATCTTAATTGATGATGTAAACCTAGGATTCAGAGATCATTAAACTAGGTTAGGAATCTTTTAAAGAATTCCTTTATAATATGACGTATGTGATTTTAACGAATCACTTCTGTCAGGAGTGTTAACATGTTTTAAGATGTTAACAGGAAATTGAATCTTTTAGACAGGTCTTACCATCTTGGCCCGGTCTTATATTTGACACGAGGCTAGGGTTCACACTTTTTAAGATCCTTAATTAATTAATTTCATAGGCAGATTAATTTAAAAGGAATGATTTTAATTTATTTCATTTTATACATTATATATGCACATATGGCAATTATGAAATTTATAAAACAAACATTCCATTAATCTATTATACTATTACACACAGCCCTAAACGGGTCTTTTACAAATAATAAACTTTCCCACGCAGGGGTTTAAACCAGTACATGCCCACGCAGGGGTCTTACAGAAAGATGTGCCCACGCAGGGGCTAAATAGAAACAAGTCCTCGTATGGGACTAAGTACAAAAGGTAGATGTCCACGCAGGGACTACATACACATACAAATAATAAATGTCCACGTAGGGACTTGATTTTTAAAGTAGACATACACACACAAAGGATTTACTGATCCTTCTTACTCTTTCCCTTGATTAAGTTTGTCAAGGTCTTGAACATCCCCTGGTTACGCCTTCGGTCTTCCCGTGCCTCATGCCGCACCTCCCTAATACTTTGTAGGATTTCCTGATGCAGTGGTGGCGACATCTGCAGAGACGGCGGGGGTTGTTGGTAGTACGGGGGTTGTGTAGGCATCTGATATCCTTGTGCTGGGTAGCCTACTCCCCAAGGACCTCCATACGATCCCTCCTGGTTAAGGGCGTTGTAATTTGCTGCTACCATATACGGGTCGGCTTCAGCGTATCCGAGGTTAGGGTGAGTCGGTTGCTCAAACGGGTTGTACATCGAAGGACCCGTGTATGCTGGTATATGATTATCGAAACCCATAGGTGGCGGTTGCTGCGCGTAGGGGTTTGATGGTCCACCAATCTGTGGAACTTCTGGAAGCGGCTGATAATTTCTGCCACTTGACTGTAGAGGAGAGTTGAGATGAAACTCTTCTCTTCGTGTGGACATCCGAGCTCCGGATCTCCTATGTCTTTGCGGCTGTGGAGGCGCCGGCTGAACTGGTGGCGGTGGAGGCGGTGGCGTAACTGCCT
Organism: Helianthus tuberosus; assembly: GCA_030545235.1. Lineage (NCBI taxonomy): Eukaryota > Viridiplantae > Streptophyta > Magnoliopsida > Asterales > Asteraceae > Helianthus > Helianthus tuberosus. Next base: position 12,048,367 of record CM060394.1, read on the forward strand.
CAAACTGGTGATTCCCAGAGGAATCTTGATGATGCTGCTGCTGCGGCGGAGAATAGTGAGGTTGTGGCTGCTCATGTGGCGACGAATGGTGAGAGGGTGTGTAATACCACTCGTGCCGAGTGAAGATAGCCTGGAAGCTATCTGGACCATTATAGGGTGGTCCTTGGTAAATGGAACTATCCGAGACCTCTATTGGGTGGTTGGGAGTTCCTGATGCGGGCATTTCGGGGTCGTCTTCCTCATCCATATCGTTTCCTCCTGAAAAATGGTCCTCCGGCCCCAATGGGTTAAAACCCACTGGTTCTGGTAGATAATCCGCCGGGTTGAACTGGCCTTGAAAGATTGGAGTGGGGTCTCCAAAAGGACGGTGCGACATTGATCGCTGTAACGGTATTTGCGAATGGTGAGGGTCTCTAGGCTCATTTTCTGAATGTGGCCCATAGGAGTCTTGAGCGGGAGTCGTAGAGCTGTTTGAAACCGACCGTCTTGCCGGTTGAAATAGACCTCTTTGGTTCCGCCGAGTACCATCACTCTCGGCAGGTGTAGGAGCTCGTGTATTGGACGGCCCAGCTTCATGGTCGTTGGGGGCGGTGGTCGGCCCCTTTCCTCCTCGTCCTCTCATACGTAAAAATCTTGGAGGCATTTTCTTGGTTATACCTGTCAACAAAACATAAGATAACAAATAACAAAATATAAAGTTTTAAATAACAAAACAAAAACCGAATATGGTGGAATTTGTCTTATGTTATAAGTCTAGACTCGAAAGTTTTAGATATGTGCAATTATGTAACTGAGATTAAACACAAAAGGCTAGTGTTTAATTCACTCAGAGTTGGCTCTGATACCAACCTGTCACACCCCGGAATTTCCACGTGTCACCGGTGGGCCCGGTGGGGGAGTATCGTGACGTGGTTGGCAACATAATAGTCAAACAACACAATATTTAAATGCACAGCGGAAGCAATATATAGATTTAATTCAACCAAACGATTTTGTAATATGAAGTATCACAAATAGTCGAATATAATCCACAGGTAGATCAAATAAAATAAACAGGAAACAAATGTTCAACAGATATGACATCCAAGCTGGCGAGACTTAATGTGGATGCTAGGAGACAAGCCAGCCTATTTCGAGTAGTACCTGCACTCAATCTTTTTAAGAAAATACGTCAGTTTACACTGGTAAATACAATCAACTGACTCATTTTGAAAAGAGTTTAAGAAATGCATTTAAGGCACAAGGCACAAATATTTTATAACTTGGGATAATTATTTAATATATAAACTTGTAAAGGATTTACATGTTTCTTATGCGTTCAGTAGCCCGGATCGAGCCGGGTTAAAGATCAATTAACACACCACTTTAATTATGAGACACTACAGGTGTACGCCTACACCTGAGTGCTAAGGTCGTGGCCATTTCGTAAAATGATGCCAGGGATATCCGGGACACGGTCATTAACCCCCCAAAGGCTTTAAGCAACAAAACAAATTAAACGGAGTCATCTCAATAATTTAACCATAACAAGATTAAATATTCAATGCCCGACCAAGCGGTATTTTATATACCTTACCCAAGCCCGTATAGGGAAATAAGTTAAAAGTATTTACCTGAGCAAGTATAGTTCAAAATCAGCGAGTGCGGTATCTTTTACTGGTTCTCCTAATCTGGAACGAAGGTTTATAATAACCTATTAGAATACTAACGGATCTTTAATTAAGCTTAAGCTTAGACCGGTTAGTTTTAAGGATACGGTTCGTACGCACGATTAAGCGAAGACCGGATAGAATGTGGTTTAGACCCGACAAGTTTGAAGACTTGTTTAATATGGGTATATGATACACATTCTGGATTTTGAGAATAAACCGATAAGGTTTGACCCGTTTCGGCTAATTTATGTAAACTAGTTACATAAACCGAACCGAACGCGCATAATGCATAACGGGTAACCGAAAGGGTCGCGAACAGGTTTCCTAAGTTAATACGCTTTAAATATGTGGTGATATCATTATGATATCTTCCATAATGCCCATAACGAGTTTAATCTCTTAATAAGCCCCGTAGGGGTATTTTGGTCAATTTAAAGATTATAAAAGGATTAAATTAGGTTTCTATGAACCGGGTCTGATTACATCAGTAAAATAGCTTACATTAACAGGTTATGTCTAATGGTATTAAGTCTTACGTGGCAAAATGGTTTTAATACTAAACTACGCGTATAAAGCCGTTTTAAGCGACGTACGGGTTAAAATACCAATCTGAGTTTTCTAATCAGCAAAACAGGTTCAAAATACTATATTTATTATTTTAAATCAGTGGCAATTGGATTGGTATCAATCGGGTTTGTAAAACTCGTTTTATGGCTTAAAAGGGCATATTCGGTGTTAACCGAATCAATGCGATAAGCCTAGCTTAAGACCAGCTTAAAAATAATTAAAAATCTTCAAAAATCCTAAAATATTATTTATCATCAGCGGGTAATAGTTTTGGTACCGAAAATCGGGTTTAGATAGGCTATGCGCTAATCGCGCCGTTTAATTAATAAAAAGCTTATTATTTATGCTAACGCGCATATCTCCTAATCTAGACCTCCGCTTGTCGTGAAAATTTGCGTACATGCTAAATAATCAGTAACTAAGATTATTGCATTTCCACATTTTCAAAATACTCGTTATAAGGTCATAAGGGCGTTATGGTCCACTTTAAGCGATTAACGGAAACGTGTGCATGCAACGGATAATCAACGAAACAAGTATAGAGACTTATACTAACATGCAACCCAATCCTAATGAGACTTTAAGGTATGTCTAATACCAACTAAAACGGGTCAGAACCGAAGTCAACGCAAAAGTCAAGGTTTTGCGCCTTTCGGTTCCGAACCGGGTTTAAATAGAAATTTGTCGAGTCGGGCAAGCGCAAACAAGTTTTTATACTTATTACCAAGTTATATTAAGGTTAGAACAAGTTACACGCCTTACGGATTGCATTTCATGCATTAAATCATAAATGTCAATTCTGTTGACTTTTTCGGTCAACGTTTGACCCGACAAACGACCTAGTTAGGTCTGGATTTGGTACTTGCCCTTATAAGGGTTTAATACCCATATAATTACCTATCTAATGGTACTTTTAATTCGGGTTACGACTGAGCTATCGATAACTAAACCCGAAGTCAACCGTTTAATACGATATGTTGACTTTTAAGCTAAAAACTAAACTAGAATTAATTTAGAAGGGATTAGAGACTTACTAGATGATTAGTGGATGACTAGGAAGGCTCTTGATCAGTTGCAAGCTCTCCAATAATCAGAATGCTTGGAAAATGATTTGTGAATAAGTTGGTGAATGAATGGGTCTTTAAATACAAGTTTCATGCACCATAAGCAAGTGACAACCAAGCCTAGTGCCATCCACAAGTGATCAACACATGTAAGTAGCATGTAGGGGTGTCTAAGGTTCATGCATGTGCAAGAAAAACCGGATTAGAGGGTAACAATCGCGCATAACAGGCTGCTGCCTGTTTTCTGTTGCTGGGGGCTGCCTTACGGACCGTAAGGTCCCCAGGCTTACGGTCCGTAAGCCTGACATCAGACTCACAACTTGTTTGTTTGTTGATGTTTTGAAAGGGTAACAACTTGCACGACTTTGGGACTTTGTTTTGGCAACAAGGGACCTCCAATAAGTGTCTAATACTGTAACATACCCTACCACCATCCATTATTTCACTTGATAGCATATACAAGACCCGTAAATAACGGTTTACCATTCATTTTCTTCTTGGAATCAATTCATGCTTTTGCAAGTCCATTATTGTGAACCCTTTTCTGAATTGAGGGTATATTAGATGTATATAACATTTAATCGGGTCTTGGGATTTATTATTGAGGTGTTCAGAGGTAACAATTTAACATGACGCCACTTTAAATCCTACCGAAAACATCTTTATTATATCCGGGTTTCCAACGCGTTTTTGTCTTACATGACACGTGTCGTTTTAATATTAACCCGAAATTTGCGAGGTGTTACATCAAGAAAAGGTAATGAACTTTGATTCACACCTAAATGCCTCGATCCCAGACGATCATGGCTTAGAAATTAAACTTGTCCAAGTGACTAAGCCTTTTGTGCTATTACTAAATGCCTCGATCCCAGACGATCATGGCTTATAAATTAAACTTGTCCATGTGACTAGGCCTTTTGTGCCATTACAAATTCATAAATTGCCCTGATTCTCTGAAATCTTGGCTTATAAATTAAACTTGTCTACGCGACTAGGCCATTTGTGCTATCATTAAATTATAAATTAGGATTTATGATAAAAATCCTGAATAAAATAAATATCCTTACTTTCCTGCCAGTATGCAATTTAAAGGAAATCTTAAAGGTGAAACCTAGCCTACGCGGCCAAGATGGTGAAACCTACTCAAGAGATTCAAATCCTTGTTAACACCTAAGAACGTGTTAGCACTCTTGACAAATGTGACTCGAGAAAATCACAACAGTCATCCTTATATTAGATTCTTCCAATTTCCTTATCTAGCCTATTGATTTAGAAATCATGGCTTGTGTCATCCTATAAGATGATCACATTATAAACATCCTGAAGTGATGAAGTGCCTACGGGCTAAACTTGTTGTCCGATAAGGCAACGACAATGGTGGTCTTTGACCTCCTGTCCAAAAATGTTGGACCAGGTCCAAACATAATAGTTGGTAGGATCCATACGATCTCGACTAATAGCATCTGAGAAGATGATCATATTATAACCATCCCTCAGAAGGGAAATGCCCACGGGCTATATCTATTGTCCTAAAAGACAAAAGACAGTCGAAGTCTACAACTCCCTGTCAAGAGAGGGTAATGAACGTGATTCAAACCTTAATGCCTAGATTCTCTGAAATCATGGCTTATAAAATTTAGAACTGTCCTTGTGACTAGGCCTTATGCGCCACTTTAATATCCTTAATGTTTTATAACTAGGATAAATTATAATGGAAAATACTAATTTAATATAACTAACAAGTTAACCAATATGGTTTATATTACCATGGTTGATGAATCGTCAAAGATGATGATCCCATATTAATCTCTGAATAAATCATTGTTAATATTTATGTAGCAATCAAGCTACATGGCTGGATTTGATGAAGTTAACAGTCACTTGAAAGAGAGCAATGATACTACCAGAATTAATGTAACTGGAGCAGAACTACAGGCAGTAATAGATTATGCAGTTGCTCGAGCACTTGATCGACAGTATGATGAGTCAAATGATACCCACTCTAAGACTCTATCTGCGGCTAGTTGTAAGCCCCCTCTTAAAACACATGAGTCAAAGGAGGACGATGTTCATGGCTTGTCAAATCAAAGGAGTATTCCGTCTAGACAAGTTGTGTTTCATCAAGAGGCACCAGTTAAGACCTGTTCATATAAATATTTTGTCTCCTGCAAGCCCAGAGACTTTACAGGAGAAAAAGGGGCCATCGATTGCATGACATGGCTCGATGAGATGGACACTGTTGTTGACGTCAGCGGTTGTGCGGAGCAAGATGTTGTGAAATTTGTTTCACAATCATTCAAAGGAGAAGCGTTGGCATGGTGGAGATCATTACTCCAAGCCACGGGAAAGGTTCTACTCTACAACTTATCTTGGGAGCAATTTGTTGCATTAGTCAAGGAAAACTATTGCCCCCAGCATGAAGTAGAAAAGATAGAATCAGACTTCTTGACTCTGGTCATGGAGAATTTGGATTGTCAGGCATATGTGACAAGTTTCAACACTATGTCCCGCCTGGTTCCTTATCTAGTCACCCCTGAACCTAAACGCATAGCGCGTTTCATTGGAGGCCTAGCACCAGAGATAAAAGGGAATGTTAAAGCATCTAGGCCAACCACATATAGGTCCGCGGTGGACTTATCCTTATCTCTCACCTTAGACGCAATCAGAATTAAGTCTGTTAAGGCTTCTGGCGAGAGAAGAAGTGAAAGAGAGGAGGAAAACTCTCATCAAACTAACAAGAAGAAGAAGGGAAGCTCGGAGCGCGGGAAGGATTCCGAGTTTAGGAAGAACTCGAGTCAATCTGATAACAGACCCAAATGCAGTAACTGCAAAAAGCAACATTTTGGAAAATGTACAATAGACCCACGCGCTAAATTGTGTGGAATTTGCAAGACCAAGGGTCACAAAACCTTAGATTGCAAGGGGTTAAAGAACGCCACATGTTACAATTGTAACGAGGAAGGGCACATCAAAACCAACTGCCCAAAGCTTATAAAGAAGCCGGGAAAGGCCAGGGAAATAATCGCATGAGTCTTCCGGGTGAACGCCAGGAGATGGTGCAGAAGGATAACTATATAGCAGGTACCTTTCCTTATCAAGCAGTTTATGCATAAATTTACTTGATACTGACACATGCGATTCAATAATGAACGATCACTGTTGAGAACTGTTGTCTCCGTCTTAGTAGGACTTCGGTCATTTTATACGAAGTAGAAATTGGCCGATGATACTTTAGAAAATGCTCCAACAAACCTTAGATGGATATTTTATATCTAAATAGGAATCAATCCTTTCTGATATTCCTATGGCAAGCTTTCAAGCTACCTAAATTCCTTAATATAATAAAGAGAGATGTGACGTTTTGATCCTCTGTCAGAAAAAGTGATGGACTAGGTCCAAATCTTTAATGCCATTGATGGTCTTTTGCGACCTAGGCTAAGTAATATTAATATATTTTAAATAACGTTCATTAAGAATGTTAGTGCTATAATAGCCTTTATAGGTTATTGATACTATGGTCAGTATATATTAAGGCCATCAGAACGAAAAAATAGCAGTTGTTGGTTTTCAACTAAGAAATTGTTTTATTGGTATTAGGAACCAATATCGAGTATGGCAAACTCGGATAAGACAACAGTCAATCGCGCCATTGATGACGCGACGCATGCTAAGGATGCTGAAATTGTAAACCTTAGAATTTCCAAAGATGTTCTTCAAACTATGATAGACGCAGCCGTTGGAAAAGCTGTGAAGAGAGCAGTGAAAAAGTTAAAGGAGCCCCATGCTGCTCGGTCCAAATTTTATCTAGGACCACATTTCCTCACTCGTAAGAAGGATCTCGTTCATGCCTCTGATGCAAAGGATGAACTAAAAAGGAAAAGGGAGGTAGATAACTCCCAGAGTTCTAAGAAAAAGAACAAACAAAAGTCCGACCAGAAACCAGTATGTGAGACCTGCAAGAAGCGCCATTATGGGAAATGCAGGTTCGAATCAAAATCCAAATTGCAGCCCAGGGCTTGTGGGATCTGCAAGTCTAAGGGACATAAAACGTTGGACTGTAAGGACATGAAGAATGCAGTCTGTTTCGGCTGCAATGAGAAAGGCCACATCAAGACTACGTGCCCTAAATATGTCAAAGGAAATGCGGCGGAGGAAGTAAAGCCTAAAATTGAAAGCGCCTAAAATGCCTGAGCTAGTCCATAAATAATGGCATCAGGTACATTCCTTGGCATTTTATCAATAATTTAAATACTAAGAGTTTTATTTTGGTTCGGATACCAGTAAATTCTTCATAAACTATAAGTTTAGCAAGTAAAAAAAAAATGGTGGAATTGGCCGTCCCCGGAATCGAACCTGGGTCTAGGCCGCACCCTTTCGCGTGCCTAGCCAACTGAGCTAGGTACCTAGTTTGTGAAACTTCCATTATTAATTAAATATAAGCACTTGTACAATAAACTTCCTTATCATTTATCAATGATAATTCCTGCTAAGTGTCCTGTTTTTAATACGGGCAATAATAAATCTTCATGAACCATAAACTTAGCAAAAATTTTTTTATCATCCACAAGGTATAACTACCAAGGAAACCATAGTAACCGATTCGTATAAATCGGCAAGGAATCGTTCCGAAAATCTAAGAGCACTCTTTCTTTGTATAGAGTACGACAACATATGTTATTTTAATTATTTTTCTCATTGTTTTCTATCGCCTGCGAATGCCAAACTATGTTTGATAAAAGTGTCATATGAGGATTGGCGTATCCTAGTGTGTCCCATAGATTATTTCCATGTCTGATTAGCATGGAGGTTTAATACATGGAACCCTAAGATATCCCAATGATCATATTGTACTAAAGTCGACTAGTAGTATTCAAAGAAGATATCCAAAAATGGAATTTTTTTTTCAAGTAAATGTTCCCGATTAAGGAATTCGAGGACTTATAACATAAAGGTGTCACTCATTTGACACGATCAATGATGGATGAACTGGAGCCTGAGATATGGAAAATCTCTGTAGCCTCCTTGTATCTTAATTATCTTCTCAAAAGATGTCCCTGCTTACCTCCTGGAAGGCAAGTAGAATTAAGATTTGTCGCCCGCCGTGGGGTGGAGTATTGTGAAAACTCCATATTGATTATAGAATAAACGAAACCTTGATTAAGTAGGTTTTAAGACATAGGCTAATATAGCCAGACTCAATATTCCGAGAGTTTGATATTGTTAGATAAGAAAGATGGTTCATATTGCTTATGCATACATGCCGCAACCCTAATTAGGCAACGATTAAGAATTGCCATCAGCTAACCAGGATCGTCGAATTGTTCGACTAACGACAAGGATTAGCTATTCCTAAATATTAGTTAAGTAATGGTTGGAATAACCATCTCACCTTAAGATAAACTTCTCTATAATATTTTATATATAAGTATCAAGGCTACTCCCTTGAAGACCTTGTATAGATGGAATGTTAAACGTCCATTGATAGGACAATAGTTTGGTAAGTCCAAACATTAAGATCTTAAAGTTGAATTATAGACAATCAATAAGATCACGTAAATTCATAATCGTTAGTGAGATGCCAGTATTCGGCAGAAAATTAAGGATTATGAAAATAGCAAACCTCCTAAATTCTCGTTAAGAAATAAGGTTCAACAATAGGTATCACCCTGGAAAGAAGTGATGCGATTTGGTAAGAAAGGCAAGCTAAGCCCGAGATACATAGGACCTTTCGAGGTTATCGAACGTGTCGGTTCAGTTGCCTATAAGTTAAACTTACCGGGAGAGCTCAGTGGAATTCACAATGTGTTCCACATCTGCAATCTGAAGAAGTGCTTCGCTGAGGAATCACTGGTTATACCCCATACAGATGTGCATATAGATGAGATCTTAAAGTTAGTGGAAAAACCTTTGTCGATTGAAGATCGACAGGTAAAGAAGCTTCAAAGGAAGCATGTACCTATGGTAAAGGTCAAATGGGATGCCCGTAGAGGTCCCGAATTCACGTGGGAGGATGAATCCACGATGAAAGAAAAGTACCCTTACTTATTTCAGTAAATCTCGGGTCGAGATTTATTTTAAGGGGGTGAGGATGTAACACCTCGAAAATTCACGTCCCATAATGTGTAGACACGTGTCAGATGTTTAAACGTGTGAAGGAAATATTATAGAAGGACTAAAGTTGACAAACATGGAAAGTATGTGGAAATACGTATTCTAAGTGTCAACTGTGAATAAATATAATGTACATTAACCCTACATGATGCTCATACCTTCAAACGAATAAATCATGGATCATACGAAGCTAAAAGTGAGAGATTACAAACTACAGGGGTTAAATGTATCAACATGTCCAAAGATATACCTCTGAGTGGCCTTTTGACAAACCCGAAGCTTTGTAAATGTTAATTATGCTCACTAGAATGCACGATTTAAATTTCGTAAAGTTTCGTTAACGTATGAGAAAGTTATGATCGAATTCGTGTGCGAGGGGTTAAAGCGTCAACGTTGAAAGTTAGGCCTTTTCGGGTAACAATTAAGTTAACCGGGGACTTAACAAAGTGGGTATATGTCTTGAGGCCCTTATAGATCAATTACGAGGGCTCAGAATGCAATAAATAAGTGTCTATACAAGGTTTGAAGAGCCAAGGACCAATCTGCAATTAAATGAAAAAAATGTTTGGCTGATGTATACATGCTCGCGTAGCGCGAGCCTGAAGACATATGGCGTCGCGCTACGCGAGGCCTACATCTGGGCAGAAAACAAACTTTTCGAATAGGGGCCTGCTAGGTGAGTTTGTGAGCAACTTTTAACCGAATTTCCTCATCCCTTGACCCCTAAAACAACCCCTAAACACTAGAGACAAGTGTTGGGCAATTGTGGTGTGTCCTAGACTTATTTGTCAATCAAATGTGGTGAGTAAATCCACTATAAATAGGCCTTCAATGTCACAAACATTCCTCACACCATTTCTGCATTCTTGGATCATTTCTGGAGCTCTCAAGCAGGTCCAACTGATCTTAAGTCGTGCATAGGACTCTTGTAAGTCTACTAGTCATTCTTTAGTTGAGTTTAGCTTGTTTAATTAGCTAAAAGTCAAACCGTCGTAATTACGGTTTGACTTCGAGATTAGTCAATGATGGCTCAGTCATATCTCGAATTAAAAGTAGTTATGAGTTGGTATTTATGTGGGTAATAAAACCTCAAAAGGGTTTCCCCTGATCACCACTCTAACCAGGTCAAAAGTCGGGTCAAACTTTTATTTAAAAAGTCAACAGGATGCTTAAAATGTCATTTTTGCATAATTAGCTATCTAGAACATATATAACCTGTTTGATCATTGTTATAACTTAGTAATTAGTGTAAGAACATGTCCAAACATGTTCAACCCGACTATTTCCTGTTTAGACCCGGTTCGGAACCGAAAGTCACATAGTTTGACTTTCACTTTGACTTTCAGTTCTGACCCGTTTAGGCATGTTTTAGAAATGCCTCAGAGCTTTAATTGGATTAGGTTACTTGTTAGAACAACCCTCTGTGATTACACACCTTGGTTCATTAGTTATCCAATTAATATGCATGTTTCCGTTAATTGCTCATATGTTGACCGTTATGCCCTTATTACCTTAAAACATGATTTATGAAAATGTAAAAGTGTAGAAACCTTAGTTACTGATATATAAACTTGTATGCAAAGTTTGATATCAGTTTGACTTGTAGATTAAGAGTTATGCTCAATATCGCAAATTTAATGTTTTATGTTAATAAAACGGCGTAATTGGCGTATAGCCTAGTTAAGCCTACTTTTTGGTATCAAACTTAATACCCACTAATATAATATATTATTTTGGGATTTTTAAAGATTTTTAATTAATTTTAGGCTGAGCATAACTAGTAGTCGTAGGCTTAATCCGGTAATTGTCGGTTTTGCCCTCACGGGCCATAAAATGAGTTTTACACATCTAAACGACTCCAAACCTTTTTCTACTGATCACATATGATAAATAAATTATTTTAAGCCTTCTGGAAATATAAAAATATCAGATTTAAGAATCAAACCCGGAAATGGCCTTTAATCGCCTTATTTAGCGTTTTTAGCGCATAGAATGTTTTAAAATCATATTGGACATACCCGGGTTGATACCTACTGATATAAAAGGCAAATTATGATATTTTAACAGTAAGAAAAGGTTGATAAACTCAGACTTCAGTTTTGAGCTTTTCGGCTTATGTGAAATTACCAAAATGCCCCTTCGGTGCATAGTTTGGTTATAAATGATATATTTCACATATATACTTTACCCTACTGTTATAACACATCAAATTGAGTATGTTTGCTGTTTACATCAGACCTGTAACTCAGTTAAACAATTAAACTCTTTTACAACCTTTAAAATGACCAAACTACCCCTACGGGGCATAGTTTGTGTTTAAATAAGTTCGGGGCATAATGAAAGACATCCTACTGATGTCCCAACATATTTGAAGCATATCAACTTAGGAAACCTGTATATGGCTCTTACGGATACCCGTTATGCTTATTACACGTTCGGTTCGGTTTATGTAACAAGTTTACATAAATTAGCCGAAACGGGTCAAACCTTATCGTTTTATCTCAAAATCCAGAATGTGTTTAGTTTACCCATGTTATACAAGTCTCCAGACTTGTCGGGTCTAAATCACATCCTATTCTGGTCTTCGCTTAATCATGCGTTTTGAACCGTAAACCTTTCCTTAAAACTAACCGGTCTAAGTTACGACTTAAATAAGACCCGTTAGGAATTTAATAGGTTAATAAAACCTTCGTTCCAGATTAAGAGCCCCAGTAGAAGTACTTGTGCTTGCTGATTAAGATATACGGCTGAGTGTAAATTTGCATTGCTAGCTCAGGTAAATACTTTTAACTTATTTTCCCTTATACGGGCTTGGGATACGGTATTATAAAAATACCGCTTGGTCGGGTGTAGAAACCTTTTAATCGGAGATGATTAAATTGCATAATCCCGTTTTAATCTGTATTGATTGATAACAAATAACATTGGGGGTTAATGACTGTGTCCTGGATATCCTTGGCTCATTTTAAAAAGTGAATGGCCACGACGTAAGCACAAGGTGTAGGCAAAACACCTCCTGTTGCATATGTATAACGTATACTCACTCGTAAGGGTATCTTCTTGTGAGATTATATTTGTGGTGTGTCGATTAATCTTGTCCGGCTTGTATTGTATAATCACCGGCCCTAAATGTTGGACAACCATGTAAATCGGATACAAGATTTTTATTAATAAAATTGTCCCAAGTATAAAAGATTAATTTTGCCTCTGTGCATTTTAATCAATGTGTCAAGATATTTTGTGCCGTTTGCACTCGAATCACTTTTCAAACTCTTTTTCCAAAATGAGTCAGTTAATTGTATTTACCAGTGTAAACTGACGTATTTTCCAAAAGGTTAAGTGACAGGTACTATGCGTAATTGGCTGGGAGCTCAGGGCGTCACTAGAGAATCTTGCAAGTTCTAGATGCTTAAAGTCTGTTGAACAGTTTTCTTTTATTGATCCGCCTGTGGATCCTTTACCTTCCGTTGTAATACTTTGACATTACTTATATTCGGAATGTAATATATTTATCTTTTGCTTCCGCTGTGCATTATTATATTGTGTTGTTTGACCATGATGTTGCCAACCACGTCACGATACTCCCCCACCGGGCCCACCGGTGACACGTGGAAAATTGGGGTGTGACAAAAATACTCATGGATCAAATATTTCTTCCCTTTATACAGCACTAGTTAAAACTCCAGAGATCTTTGATCTCGATGAACTGGACAGCTACCCTGCTCCCCTCTCGGTAAACAAGGAATCAAGCCCCCAGGTCACCATGTCCTCCAAATCCAACGGCTCAAAGGCTATTGCTATTCCCAAGCTCCCTCCAGCCTCCATGACTCGTGCTGCCAGTGCCCGGAAGAGAAAGGAAACGGATTCTCCAGCTACCACTGAGACTTTTTCTCTCGAGAACCATGGATTTAATGAAGCCACTTCATTCCTTAACCAGGTATAAATTCCCATCCGATATCCTGAACATGTATGTTAACCATTATCATGCACATTTTATATTGATACCTGTGTCTTTAACTGCAGGGCTTGGAACGTCTCATGCACTTGTATGAAGATGCCCGCGGGCTTAATAAGATGCTGGAGATCAAGCTCGAAAAAGCTGAAGCCACCAAAGCTGATCAAGGAGCGATTGCGGCCGCCAAGTCCCAGCATTATGAAGATAAACTCAAGGCGATGACCCAGGAGCACCAAGCTACCCTTCATAAAGCCAACGAGGATGCTCAAGCCAAGCTAGATGCCGCCCTTCTTCAATACCAGCAGGATATGAGTTCCTATCGGGATGGCCTCAAAGGATCCGTTGCCATTTCCCTTCTCCAAGCCAGGTTAAGGATGGCTTATGAGGCCAAAGCCTTGGGCTTCGAATGCCCCTCCTGGAATGTCAAGGCTTGGGAAGCGAAATTACAGGATCTTGGAGGCCAACCTGTTGCACATCCCGCAAAGCATGCTGGTGAAGAGCCTTCTAAGGCGGCAGAGGAGGTGGCCAATGCCGGTGATGATGCTGAGAAGAATCCTGAGGGTGATGCTGGTGCAGATGCTGGGAACGAGGTTGCTGGTCAAGAAGGAGCTGCCCCTTAGGCAGCAAAGTGGGCGATGATGGATATACGTGCCAAGGCCGGAGCCCACTTTTTTAAATTCAACGGTTGTGGTTTGTTTAAACAGTTTACATTTCCTGTCTTTGAACAATTTATATTTCTTGCATTACTACAATATGATGACCAAAGGTGGATGGGTCCTGGGTTTCAGGATGAAGCCCTTGGTCATCGGTTAGTATAACCTGTTTTGAATGACGTAACAGTTGGAGGTGGACAGGTCCCGTTTTGAGATAAAACCTTTAACCGTTATGTAAGTATGGTAAAAACTAATCGTGGTTTTGGCGGATGGGCCTCGGTTTGAGGTGAAACCAAAAGCACAATGTAACATTCCCATTTTTATCATATAAGAGTTTTAGGGTTATTTAAAATTATTAACCACTAGTAACTAGTTTTATTTCTAATATAACTATTCGACCCAAATAGTTTTAAAAACTATTTTTTTATATAGTTGGTTGAAATATTATACTAATTAATTGGCCTGTATATGGGTGACCTTTCTATTAAAATAAAAGTGTACAAAAACTTATACTATTAGACAGGTAGATTACGGGTAAGTTAACTACTAGAAATATGAAGTACCTAGACGGGCCTAGTAACCGTATACTAATTAAATTATAAAAATACATTGTATTTGGACCTACTCCGTTTTTAATGAAACTTGGTTCAAAATGTAGATAAGATTATTCTCGTTCTAAAGACATATTCGTTATTTTATAAAACGTAATATTTTAGAAGTTATAACGCCAAATAAGTGAAGCTGTTAAATTAATTATAATAATAAAATAATAATAAAATTTACATTTGATTTTGAAAGTTTGTAGGTATCGAAATATAGAAATCAAAATAAAATAATTATACTCTAATAAATACATGCATGTGAAAACATGAAGTGCTATATATACGTGGAAGTCAGAAAGATTGAAAGAATTTTATGAGTGATACGTGTGTACATTTTGAAGGAAGAGATGCTTTCTTGCGTGAACATTAAGCTATAAATAGAACCACCTTCAAACATCCTAAATTGTTCAGCCCCTTTCTTTCTTTCGATCTCTCCATAATTCCATTTTCTTTAGTTATTCACTTATAAAAATAATAAAGCCTTGCCCTGTTTTAAGTGTTTGAACTCCCGATCACCGCTACCCTTTCCAATTGATCTGAGCCCCATAACGCATGTCAAGGCTCTGCCTGACTAAGTTCATTGGGGTTCTGTCTCGTGACATAGGGACAATGTTGAATTAGGGGTACTATACACGAGTACAAATATATATATATATTTTTAAAATAGCTCAGAAGTCATACCCAAAATTATACCAGGAAGCTTTCTAGTTAAACCCTAAAGTTACAAAGTGGGTCCATTCTCTTCTCTCACTATTTTATTCCCTTTTTCTTTGTAATATAATTATATTCATAAATGTCCCACATTGATCCGTAAGTAAAAACCCGGACCCCTTAAACCCCAATCCATATCAAAAATCAAGAAATCAAGATATTTGTTCTTCTAGCGGGCCGCGTAAAGAATAGACAGAAGGTCACGCGGGCCGCGACAGCTTGTAGGTCTCCGGATATGCATGAAGGCCACGTGTCGTCACACGTGTCGCGACCACCGGTGACTCAGCAACCTCCGATCTGGTCCACACTTCCACGCGGGCCGCGTAAGGTTTGGCCGAAGGTTCACGCGGGACGCGAGAGAACCCAATTTCAGCTATAAATAGCTTGGCTCCTGAGCAGTTCGATGGTGTCGACGAAACTTTCAAACTCTTTATAATTCTGTTCGTATATTACTCTCAAATTAGTGAGGCGTTGCTACGATACAGGGTATTAACTCGATCGCTGCTACGATTCAATATCCGATTGATTGAAATTATCCGATGAATGTTTAAGTGCTACTCAAACTTGGGTTATACTTTGTCATTCATCGTTAATTCGATGGATGTTTAAGTATTGCACTTTGTCATTCGTTGTGAGGGTTTTAATCTCGTGAGTTATCGTAAATGCTGTATTAGTTACTGACCTAGTTCGTGTACATGTTATTTAAATTAGGTTACAAGGCTAATCACTAGGCTAAACTCTGCCCGTATAAATCTGCAAAGTGAGTCATTCTCTTTTTATCAAAAGCATTTTACAATAATCCATTTTCAAATGTTATGATTACAGGGAGTAAGTCATGGTTATCTTAATCACTGGCTAGTGGGGTATTGTGCACATTACTAATTTCTCACGGGTTAGGCTAATAAATCCTAACAGTGATAATCATCACTACTTGGGTGACAGGACCCAATAGTGGTATGACCATCGTCACCAGGAGGTGACACGGCGCCAGATAACAATAAGATAGAAGCCATTGTAATCACTCTTATGCTGTAATTTATAACTAAGGGTCATTTTATAAAAATGAATGAACTCACCAGTATTTCCTGCTGACCAAATCTTTTTAAAATGCATTTCAGGTAATTACAGTATGTAACACCCGTTTTGATTTTATAAGGATTAAAGGTAAATACGCAAGATTTTATAGAAATGACACCTTACTTCATAATAAGTACAAAACCAAAGTTTTAAAAGGATCACATACACAATAACTACTAATTAGTCTAAACTTACAAAACATGATTAGTAGATTGTTTACATCATAAACATTGTCTAAACAAAGTTAACTTAAGCGGAAGCTTCAAAAGTTCGTGTTCGGTTCTTCAAAACATGCTTGATCCTCGTCCACATACTTGCAACACCTACAAACTGAAACTTTGACAATTATTAGTATTAGAGTTCTTGGAATTAATGGTTAATCGAAACTACGTTTAGAAACGGATTCGATTAACTACGATATACAAAATTTAACCAAAAATCTCCAGGCTCTACCGTAACTTACAGTATCTACCGTAAGTTACGGTAGTCATGTAATGTTTCTAGTACACCGTAACTCAGGAGTACCCCACCTTAAACTTTTGGTTTCTACATACCGTAATTTACGGTAGCCACTGCAATTCCATGTTTTGATTTATTTGGTTATTTTGCCCAAACTCAATTCTATGATCTCTCATTCTAACACTCAACACACTGATTTCTCGTATTCTAATATGTCTTTTATGAACAATAACAAAGACTGAGTAATCATACTACAATGCATTAACCACGCATCATTTGATTATTCGACCCGTTTGGCTCATCTATGGAATCCTCCATTATGATGACTACCAACGCGATCTAACCAATTCTTTATCTATTATTCAATAGAGCGAACATTATCGCTTTAATTCAACTCAACTTCTATTCTACAATTCAACTACACATATACTAGTTATCAAATTACCCAATGTAATGAGTTAAGTTACATACCTTTAGTGCACGCCCTTCAACCGCAAATCACCACCCGCTTGTCCGCTCGATGCTCCGGTATCCTTTCCTATAATGTTCAATTATACCGCGTTTAGAACTCTTTCTAATCACATATCGCATAATTGCCAAAATACCACAATTAAGCGTTTTAACCTCAAAATTCGAGTTTCGAGTCCTCTTTGAGGCATTTCATCAAACACTTTAAGTGCAGATTTTTACATGTTTACATAGCAAGTCCCTAACTTATCATTTAGCCTGTATTTACATCAATCAAACCGTTTTACCTAATTGTTAGCGTCTATAATTCTGAATTCACTTTAACATTGTCAAATTACACTAGAACAACATTCAATTTCCTAGTGTTTATCAAATCCTACATAATCCACTAACCACCTACAAGGGTGTTCATGGATTTTAGCAAAATTACTCATGATTTCAACATGTATTTGTCTAGGGTTTACTCCTAGACATTTCAATGCTCCTAATTCATCTATATATCGCACATGCATAACCAGATTTCAGATTCTCTATGTTCATGAGAATTTCAAGTAGGGGATCTTTACCAAATTTCACATACCTTATGATCTCCTTACGATGGGGATCACAAATCCAGGCTCTAATTTCGTTTTGGGACTGACCTTCACCTTCAATTTGTGAGATTTGTGATGAGCTAGGGTTTTTAGGAGAGCTTGGGTTCGCCCCTGCTCTGGTCGATCTCCACCAAACACAGACAAGTGTGTTTGTGTTTTATTTATTTTGATTTTATTTATATTAGTTTCATTTTGAACACATTTGGTCCCTCAACTTTCCTTTGGTTCTAATTTTAGCGTTTTAACCCAATTGTAGGTTACTACAGGGCTTTCACCTAACTGGGTTATTTTAAATCCTAGTTAGTTAACTAGTTTATTTATCAACTTTATATTTAAAATAAATAATTTTCATTTTTCGGGGTGTTACAAGTCCGCCCCCCTTAAAAAGGGTTTCGTCCCCGAAACCAAAGTACGTACCAAATAACGTAGGGTAGAGACGCCGCATCTCCTCTTCGGACTCCCACGTAGTGTCCGAACCCTTCCTATGCTCCCACTTGATCTTGACTTGATCGATTTGTTTATTTCGCAAGTGCTTAATCTTCCGATCTAAAATTTCTATGGGCCTTACAATATAATTCAAACGATCATCCACTTCGATATCATCGTAGTGAATATAAGTTGTCTCATCCGCTAGACATTTCCGAAGATGTGACACATGAAATGTGCTATGGATCCCGCTTAGTTCCTCTGGTAGTTCAAGGCGGTAAGCTACCTTTCCTACTCGTTTTATAATCGTAAACGGCCCGATAAACCTCGGGCTTAATTTTCCTCTTTTTCTAAACCTGATAACCCCCTTCCATGGAGATACTTTGAGCATGACTTTGTCACCAACCTGGAATTCGATTGGCCTCTTCCTTTTGTCAGCATACGCCTTTTGTCTATCTTGAGCCGCTTTCAAGTGTGCCCCGAACCACATCAATCTTTTCATTAGTGGCTCGTACTATATCTTGGTGGGCGAGTTCACGTGGGCCCACTTCACCCCAACATACCGGAGTTCGGCATTTCCTACCATAAAGCATTTCGTATGGTGCCATCCTAATACTGGCATGGTAGCTGTTATTAAATGAAAATTCGACCAATGGTAGGTAAACGTCCCAGCTTCCTCCAAAGTCGATTATACATGCCCGTAGCATGTCCTCCAATGTTTGTATTGTTCTTTCACTCTGTCCATCTGTCTGAGGATGGCACGCGGTGCTAATGAACAATTTGGTTCCCATTTGCTCTTGAAAATCTCGCCAGAAATTTGAAGTAAACCGGGTATCTCTATCCGACACAATAGATACCGGTACTCCGTGACGTGCCACTATTTCGTTTGTATATACCTCGGACATCTTTTCCGAAGTATATGTTTTGCGTATAGGAATAAAATGTGCACTCTTCGTCAATCTATCCACAATCACCCATATGGCGTCGAATCCCCGAATCGTTTTAGGTAGTTTGGTCAATAGGTCCATAGTGATATGTTCCCATTTCCAAACCGGGATTTCCAAAGGTTGCAATTTCCCATAAGGTTTCTGGTGTTCCGCCTTGACTTGTAAGCAAGTCAAGCACTTTTCCACATATTTCACCACATCCCTCTTCATTCCGGGCCACCAATAGTTTTGTTTTAAGTCGTTATACATTTTGGTCGCTCCCGGATGGATGGAATAACGGGACTTGTGAGCTTCATCGAGTAGAAACTTTTTAACTCCACATGTGTTAGGAACCCAAATTCTTCCGGACCGAGTCTTCAACCCGTTATTTCCATCCGACAATTCTTTTAACTGGCCGATTATTCTTTCCTTCTTCCAGTTCTCCTCTTTCACTGCTTCTACTTGTGCTTCTCGGATACGTTCAAGTATACCCGAGATCACCACAAGCTGCATTGATCTTACTCGTATTGGAACATAATCCACTTTTATGCTCAGAGCATCCGCCACCACGTTTGCTTTTCCAGGATGGTAATGTATTTCGCATTCGAAATCCTTCACCGTTTCTAACCATCGTCTCTGTCGCATGTTTAACTCCTTCTGATCGAAGAAGTATTTTAGGCTTTTGTGATCGGTGAATATGGTGCACTTTACCCCATACAGATAGTGCCTCCATATTTTTAACGCAAACACCACCGCAGCTAATTCGAGATCATGCGTTGGATATTTCTTTTCATGTATTTTCAATTGCCTCGAGGCATAAGCTATGACTTTGCCCCGTTGCATCAAAACGCATCCGAGCCCCGATCATGAGGCATCCGAGTAAACCACTAAGTCTTCGACTCCGTCCGGCAATGCTAATACCGGAGCTTGAGTTAGCTTCTCTTTTAGCGTCTGAAACGCCCTTTCTTGTTCAACACCCCAAGTGAACTTTTCCTCCTTCCGGGTTAACTTGGTTAGCGGTGACGCAATCTTGGAGAAATCTTGAATAAATCTCCTGTAGTATCCCGCAAGCCCTAAGAAGCTTTTAATTTCTGAAGGATTCTTCGGAGGATTCCATTTCGACACGGCCACGATCTTTGACGGATTCACTAAAACTCCATCGGCACTTATGATGTGGCCGAGGAATTGCACTTCTCGTAACCAAAAGGCGCACTTAGAAAATTTCGCATACAACCTTTCTCGTCTAAGTGCTTCTAATACCTCTTGTAAGTGATGTGCATGCTCAGCTTCACTTTTCGAGTACACCAAAATATCATCGATAAACACGATGACTGACTTATCCAGCATTGGCTTGCAAACCTGGTTCATGAGATCCATGAAAGCTGCGGGTGCATTTGTTAGTCCAAATGACATCACGAGGAATTCGTAATGTCCGTATCGCGTGCAAAAAGCCGTCTTCGGCACATCTTCCTCCTTGACCTTTAGTTGGTGATACCCCGATCTAAGGTCAATTTTTGAAAACCAGTTCGCACCTTGTAACTGGTCGAATAAATTATCTATCCTCGGAAGCGGGTATCGGTTCTTTACCGTGAGTTTGTTTAACTCCCGGTAATCGATACACATGCGCATGCTTCCATCTTTCTTTTTCACGAACAATACCGGTGCGCCCCAAGGAGACACACTTGGCCTTATAAATCCTTTGTCAAGCAGGTCTTGAATCTGGGACATCAACTCTTGTAATTCCGACGGCGCGAGTCGGTACGGTGCTCTAGCTACGGGTTTTGCGCCCGGAATCAATTCGATTCCAAACTCTACTTCTCGTTCGGGCGGTATCCCCGGTAAATCTTCTGGAAATACATCTTCGAAGTCCCGTACTACCGGTACGTCTCCAATTTTCAATGACTCTTTCTCGGGCTCATTCGCGTATATCATAAACGCCTTACATCCTTGCTTCATAAGCTTGTGTGCTTTCAACATCAAGCATATTATGGGGTTACCTCCTTTTTCGCCATAGATATTGACGTGTTTCCCACTTGGAGATGTTAGTTTTATCTCCTTACGAAAACACACGACCTTTGCGTGGTGCTGAGATAGCCAATCCATCCCAACGACTACTTGAAATTCCCCCATTGACATCGGGATCAGGTCTATCAAATATTCTTCATCGTCGATGCTTAATTTGCAGCCTTGACAAACATCACAAACTCTAAAACTTTTGTTGTCCCCTATTTCAACTTCTAAGGGCACATATAATTTTGTCAATACAAATGAAGGATGTCGAATAAATCCATGTGAAATAAAGGATCTATTCGCACCCGTATCAAACAATACACGAGCAGGAATTGAGTTTATTGTGAATATACCTGAAACCACATCAGGTTCTGTGTTTGCTTCAGCCGCGGTAAGTTGGAAGGATCTAGCTTTCGCCTTTGGTGCTTCTGTTGGAGATTCTTTAACGCCTCTCCTTCCAACTAAGTCTGGGCATTCCGACTTTTTGTGGCCGGGCTGATAACATTTATAGCAAACTGAAACCTTGCTCGAACATAACGATGCGGTGTGTCCCGTCTTTCCACATACCGGACACGGCTTGTCTTTGAAGCGGCATTCCCTATTGTGCCCCTTTCCATACACCTTACAACTTGGCGACCCGCCTTTAGCATCCATTTCTTTCCCGATTCCGCCGATCAAGCTTTCTTTGTAGGGCTTGGATTCACATCCTGTGCCCTTCGTTCATCCCTTTCAACTTGTTTCTTCAATTCAATTTCCCTTTCTCGGGCAAAGTTTATGATCTCGGTAAGGGTTTCATATTTCGAAGGAGTCATAAACTCCCTATACTCGGCGCTCAGCATGTTATAGTAGTAGTATATCTTTTGTTCTTCGTTCGTCACCAACTCACTACAAAACTTCATCTTATCCATAAATGTCGCCGTAATCTTGTCTATGGTCTCGCCCTTATGCCTAAGTTGCATGAACTCTTCCTTGATTCTATTAATGACAGCCTTGGGACTATGATGTTTAAGAAATGGCGTCTTAAACTCCTCCCATATCATGGCCCTCGCCGCTTCAGCCCCTATTTCATTCTTTTTATTGTCCCACCAATCTTTGGCTTGACCTCTCAACTGACCTGTTCCATAAGCAACAAAGTCACTTTCATCACAATGGGTCCTTTCAAATACTCCTTCAACGTCGCTCAACCATCTTTGGCATATTATCGGGTCAACCTCTCCGTTGTAAATTGGCGGTTTACACGCCATAAACTCTTTGTACGAGCATCCTTTACGTTATCCCGATTTATCTTTTATAAGGTTGACACTATCTTCCAACCTTTTAACTCGTTCTTCGACAAGCGACAATACCGTGTTTTGAATCTTGTCTATAAACCCAGATAGACTACTTTCAATTGCCTTCCCCACTACTTCGGCAATTAGCTCTTTCATTTGTTCGGTGCTTGTCGGCATCGGATCATTGTCGTTTCCTTTCGACATCTTGAAACTGAAATGTTTACATTAAACGTTAAACATTTCATTTATAACATAGCTTTATTTACTTTGGTTTAGCCAAGTGCGTGACTTGCTTTTACCATTCACATTTGGTGCACTTTCTGGGTTTGAGTGAATTAACACACTCTTCCCATGCACATCAATTCACTTCTCATCTCTTACCTAAGATATAATCTATTAAAATAATAAGTTAATTCTTACCGTATGATCGATCAAGCTTGAACCGAACACTTGTTGACAACCTTAAGCTCTGATACCAACTTGTAACACCCGTTTTGATTTTATAAGGATTAAAGGTAAATACGCAAGATTTTATAGAAACGATACCTTACTTCATAATAAGTACAAAACCAAAGTTTTAAAAGGATCACATACACAATAACTACTAATTAGTCTAAACTTACAAAACATGATTAGTAGATTGTTTACATCATAAACATTGTCTAAACAAAGTTAACTTAAGCGGAAGCTTTAAAAGTTCGTGTTCGGTTCTTCAAAACATGCTTGATCCTCGTCCACATACTTGCAACACCTACAAACTGAAACTTTGACAATTATTAGTATTAGAGTTCTTGGAATTAATGGTTAATCGAAACTACGTTTAGAAACGGATTCGATTAACTACGATATACAAAATTTAACCAAAAATCTCCAGGCTCTACCGTAACTTACGGTATCTACCGTAAGTTACGGTAGTCATGTAATGTTTCTAGTCCACCGTAACTCAGGAGTGACCCACCGTAAACTTTTGGTTTCTACCGTAAATTACGGTGGATACCGTAATTTATGGTAGCCACTGCAATTCCATGTTTTGATTTATTTGGTTATTTTGCCCAAACTCAATTCTATGGTCTCTCATTCTAACAATCAACACACTGATTTCTCATATTCTAATATGTCTTTTATGAACAATAACAAAGACTGAGTAATCATACTACAGTGCATTAACCACGCATCATTTGATTATTCGACCCGTTTGGCTCATCTATGGAATCCTCCATTATGATGACTACCAACGTGATCTAACCAATTCTTTATCTATTATTCAATATAGCGAACATTATCGCTTTAATTCAACTCGACTTCTATTCTACAATTCAACTACACATATACTAGTTATCAAATTACCCAATGTAACGAGTTAAGTTACATACCTTTAGTGCACGCCCTTCAACCGCAAATCACCACCGGCTTGTCCGCTCGACGCTCTGGTATCCTTTCCTATAGAGTTCAATTATACCACGTTTAGAACTCTTTCTAATCACATATCGCATAATTGCCAAAATACCACAATTAAGCGTTTTAACCTCAAAATTCGAGATTCGAGTCCTCTTTGAGGCATTTCATCAAACACTTTAAAGGCAGATTTTTACATGTTTACATAGCAAGTCCCTAGCTTATCACTTAGCCCGTATTTACATCAATCAAACCGTTTTACCTAATTGTTAGCGTCTATAATTCTGAATTCACTTTAACATTGTCAAATTACACTAGAACAACATTCAATTTCCTAGTGTTTATCAAATCCTACATAATCCACTAACCACCTACAAGGGTGTTCATAGATTTTAGCAAACTTACTCATGATTTCAACACGTATTTGTCTAGGGTTTACTCCTAGACACTACAATGCTCCTAATTCATCTATATATCGCACATGCATAACCGGATTTCAGATTCTCTATGTTCATGAGAATTTCAAGTAGGGGATCTTTACCAAATTTCACATACCTTATGATCTCCTTACGATGGGGATCACAAATCCAGGCTCTAATTTCGTTTTGGGACTGACCTTCACCTTCAATTTGTGAGATTTGTGATGAGCTAGGGTTTTTAGGAAAGCTTGGGTTCGCCCCTGCTCTGGTCGATTTCCACCAAACACAGACAAGTGTGTTTGTGTTTTATTTATTTTGATTTTATTAATATTAGTTTCATTTTGAACACATTTGGTCCCTCAACTTTCCTTTGGTTCTAATTTTAGCGTTTTAACCCATTTGTAGGTTACTACAAGGCTTTCACCTAACTGGGTTATTTTAAATCCTAGTTAGTTAACTAGTTTATTTATCAACTTTATATTTAAAATAAATGATTTGCATTTTTCGGGGTGTTACAAAGTAGATCAGGAATTAGAGTTGGATGCGGCACCAACAAGACTTACAGAAGTGGCTTATTTTATCAATTAAATTAAATTAAGAAAAATTGTTTTATGTATTCAAATTTATCCTATATTAAAGCTACCTTTTAAAACATGGTTTTATCCCATCTATTTAATAAATAAAAATCCGGTGTTTTCTAAACTCTGATAATTTTTCCTAACTCACGGTTCTGACGAAATTCCCGCTGCACTACTTTTTAAAATAACCACCGGTACCACTTGGCTGCTCGTGGCTCTCGATTCCATCCAGGGTGGGGTCGGGGGTCGTGACACACAACTTTTGACACGTTAATAATATAACTTCCTTTTGACTTGTTTGTTGTTGCCTCCTAATTTCTGTCATGCATTTCTTAGTGTAGATTTTAGCTTTGCAAAATTTGTGCAACTATCTTTTGAAAATATCCTGATCGATATACTCAGTGATATATTATGAAGTCCTTTAGAATTTCTCAAAATCCAATCAATTTTAGACAAAACTTCTAAAGAATAAAAGATAGTCTATTTTCTAAAACCTGTTTTGATAATACTTGTTTGATCAGAGTTTTAATTTTGAATCCAAGTATCATTTCCCAAATATTTCAATCAAATATCCCTAAACGTATCCCAAAAATGCATTTTGAAGACATATCCTAAAGATATATCCTTTTCAGGATACTTTAAGCCTTAATCAGAGTTAAACATTTCATGTAAGGTTCACAAAGGAAAGATCATACCAGGAATTGAGTGTAACCCTAGTATTAAACTCCAACCCCTTTTGCGACTTCTCCTACTAAGATGTCCCCAGTCCGAGACACTTAGCCCGATTTTGATCTTTTGAGCTTCACACAATTGCTTTAGAAGGAATGTCCCCTGTGCATGAAGTCTTTAAACACTTAGAAAATTTTTGAACATTAGTTCCAACTGTTTAGACAATTCTTGTGTTATAGGGGTAAAACCCAAAAATATGCTGGAGATAAATCCTTAGTGTCCTGGGGAAAATCCCAAATTTCATGCGCTACAGGCGGGAGTGTATAAACTCAGAGACTTAAAAAGGTGAAAACCTTTAAACCTTAGAGAGTATGACAATACCCTTTCGTGAGAGAGGGTGATCAATCCTCATATACCTTTAGGATTCAGGATATAGCCAACAGTAACGAAATTGTCAGCCACTTTTACATGAACTGGTCCCGCCACCTTGAACTATTCCCGAATAACTTGCGCTCCAGGCGGGGTGTTTAAACCCAATTCAGAAGAAAGGTGAATACCTTTAAACCTGTGAAGGGATCAGGATCCCTTATACGTGAGAGAGGGGGCCAATCCTCTAATCTTCCGAAGTATCCTGAATGTGTATCCTGATGCTACATCCCGAAGCATATACTGCAAAACAATCGTAAGCTATGGTGGGTGTTAGCCTGGCTAACACCCCTCCGATGCTTAAGTCAGTAATGGGTTCAAAACAGTAAATAATATCAAAATTGAATAAAAGAGACATAATCCATACCATCCTGAGTTAGAATTTAAATTCCATACTCACTTGGAATAGAGTTTTAGATATATAGCATTCCAGGATCTCGGTGGCATATCCCACTACATATTCTTGGGTCGGTATGCTCCTTTTCCTGATTCTGATTCAACCTCATAGGGTCCTTCCCATTTTGGAGCCAACTTTCCATCAGCAGGATTAGTAGTATTCTGAAAAGCCTTTCTCAATACCAAATCTTCTAGTCCTTATATTCTTGTTATATGCTTTAGATATCCTCTGTTGATATGCTGCCATCCTTAGCCTTGCAGCGTCTCTTGTCTCATCAATAGTATCAAGTTCCTGGCATAGGACTTCAGGATTCTGCTCAGGATCCCTGAGGTTGGATCTCGCTGTAGGTATCACCATTTCTGTCGGGATCACCGTTTCTGCTCCAAACACCAAGGAGAATGGGGTTTGTGTCACACCCCGGATTTCCACGTGTCACCGGTGGGCCCGGTGGGGAGTATCGTGATGTAGTTGTTATCATCATAGTCATACAACACAAATAATAATGATGCACAGCGGAAGCAAAAGATAGATTTATTTCAACCAATTAAAATTGTAATATCTTAAGTATCACAAAGGTTGAAATGTATCCACAGGCGGAATCGAATAAAAAGGAAATTTTATTGTTCAACAGAAACATCGAAGCTTACGAGACTTCTACTTGATGCTAGGAGAGGCCAGCCTATTACGATTAGTACCTGCACTTTAACCTTTTGGGAAAAATACGTCAGTTTACACTGGTAAATACAATTAACTGACTCATTTTGAAAATGTTTAATAAGAATTGATTTGAATGCACTTGGCACAAAACTTTTTATAACTTGGGATAATTATTTGCTTATAATCATTGTAAAGAATCACATGTTTGTTATGCGTTCAGTCTTCCGGTCGTACCGGTTAAAGATTAATAGACACACCACTTAGTATAATTCTGCCGCGAGACTTCTCTCGTACCGACGATTATACTTTATTAATTTGAATGCACTACGGGTGTACGCCTACACCCGTATGCTAAGGTCGTGGCCATTCTTTGAATGATGCCAAGGATATCCGGGACATGGTCATTAAACTCCCAAAGGCGTTAAACAAACAAAACAAGTTTTTAAACGGGTCATCTCGATAGTACTTAACCACTAATCGATTAAGCTCGAATGCCCGACCAAGCGGTATTTTATATACCGTACCCCAAGCCCGTATAAGGGAAAATAAGTTAAAAGTATTTACCTTTGCAAGTATATTTCACAATAGCAAATGCAAGTATCTTTTACTGGATCTCCTAATCTGGAACGAAGGTTTATAATAACCTATTAGTATCCTAACGGGTCTTTAATTAAGCTTAGGCTTAGACCGGTTAGTTATAAGGAAAGAATATGGTTTAATCGCATGGAAAGCGAAGACCGGTTTAGAATGTAGTTTTGGCCCGACAAGCTTGCATGCTTGTTTAATATGGGTAACTTAAGCACATTCTGGATTTTGAGATAAAAACGATATGGTTTGACCCGTTTCGACTATTATACGTAAACTAGTTACATAAGCTGATCCGAACGCGAAAGTGGGTAACGAGTAACCATATTAATCATATACAATTTTCCTAAGTTAATATGCTTTAAATATGTTGTGACATCAGTAAGATATCTTCTATTATGCCCGAAATGATAATTAACTCAAATTATGCCCCGTAGAGGCAATTTGGTCATTAAAAAGGCTATAAAATAGTTTAATTAGTAATCTGAGTTACATGTCTGATTTATTCAGTAAATAAACTTAAATTAATAAGTTATAACAGTAGGGTACTAGATAAATGTGAAATTTATCCTTTAAAACCAAACTATGCACCTTAGGGGCATTTTGGTAATTTCACATAAGCCTATAAGATCAAAACTGGAATCTGACTTTACAAACTTTTACTTACTGTTAGAACCTCAAAATTTACTTAATATAACAGTAAGTATTGAGTCTTATATATCTAATATGGTTCTAAAACATACTATGTGTCGAAAACGCTTAAAAAGGCGATTTGGAGCCATTTCCGGGTTTTTAAAAGAAAGCTAATATTTTTATAATTCCAGAAGGCTCAAAATACTTTATCTATTATTTAAAATCAGTAGCAAAAGGTTTGGGGTCAAAAGGTTTTATAAAAACTCATTTTATAGCCCAAAAGGGCAAAACCGTCATAACCGAATCAAGCTTAGAACTCTAAGTTATGCCCAACCTAAAAATAAATAAAAATCTTCAAAAATCCCAAAATATTATATTACATCAGTGGGTAGAAGGCTTGGTATTAAAAATCGGGTTTAGGTAGGCTATATGCTAATTACCCCGTTTAAGTAACATAAACCTTCCAATTTCTTTACCCAAAAAAAAAAAACCTTTCAATTTACGCTAATGAGCATAACTCTTAATCTAGACCTCAAACTGATGTCAAATTTTAGGTGCAAGTTTATAAATCAGTAATTAATGTTTCTACTCTTTTACTTTTACAAAAATCACGTTTCAAGGTGACAAGGGCATAATAGTCAACATTTAAGCATAATTCGGAAACATGCAAGTGAATAGGATATCTAATGGACCAAGTTGTATAATCACAGGGGGTTATACTAACATGTATATAGGTCCAAAAGAAGCTCTAAGGCAATCCTAAACTTGGCTTAAGCGGGTCAGAACTGAAAGTCAAAGCAGAAGTCAAACTATGCGACTTTCGGTTCCAAACCGAGCCTATACAGAAAAGTGCAGAGTTGAACATGTTGGGACATGTTCTTACATTAATTACCAAGTTATTTTAATGATCAAATAGGTTGCATGTAACCTACATTGCTAATTATGCATTAATTTGCAAATAAACATTCTGTTGACTTTTTAAAGTAAGCTTTGACTCGACAATTAACATAGTTAGAGTGGGAATCTGGAAATACCCTTTTAAGGGTTTATTACCCACATAAATACCTACTTAGAGGTACTTTTAATTCGAGATTTGACTGAGCCAATCTTGTTTAATCTCGAAGTCAAACTTAAATTACGATGGTTTGACTTTTAGTTAATTAACTAAGCTAGAATGAATTAGAAAGGGTTAAGAATACTTACAAGAGTCCTAATCACGACTAGGGAGCCTAATGAATCCTTGTTGCTGACTAGAGAGCTCCAGAATTGAGAATGCAAGTGAATGTGAAAAATGGTTGCAACTTGAACTTCATTATATATGCAATTCAAACTCACAAGATGATGCCACAAGGGTCTACAATTGTTACCAGATGTGTACAGGTGCCCCTATGCATGCAAAACCATTGGAGGGAGCCTCTGGTATAAGAAAACAACTGATCAAAGTCGGTTACAGGGCTGTTAACTGGCATCTACATGTTTTTGTCGCTGGCAGGTCTGACGCGGGCCGCGTAAGTCCATAAAGGACTTTTACGCGGGCCGCCTGGCCTTGTCTAACTTGCAAAACTTTTTGTTAATTGTTGTTTTGGTCCTTGGTCCTTCTAAACGCGGTTTTAAGCTATTTTCTTGCAATTTCAACCTTCTAAATTGATTCTCAAGGGCTCCAAGATGTATTTAATCATTGGCAAGTCCATGGTTAACTTTGTGATCACCCGAAAAGCCCTAACTTTCAACGTTGGCGCTTTTAACCCTCACACACGAATTTTATCATAACTTTCTCATACGTTAATGAAACTTTATGAAATTTTTATCACACATTCTAGTGTGTATATTTTATCGTTACAAAGCTTCGGGTTTGCTAAAAGGTCACTCAGAGGTATACTTTGAACATGTTGACACATTTAACCCTTGTAGTTTGTAATTCCCCACTTTCTTTCATTTCCAGCTCCGTATGATCCATGAATTATTCGTTTGAAGGTATAAACATCTTGTAGGGCTATTCTAGAATATATTTATCCATTGTTGACACTTTGGACCCTTATATTCACATAGTTTCCTTGTTCGTCAACTTTAGCCCTTTAAACTTTATTCTTTACACGTTTAAAGTCCGTGACACGTGTCCATACATTATTGGCCATGAATTTTCGAGGTGTTACATCCTCACCCCCTTAAAAGAAATCTCGACCTCGAGATTTATTGAAACAAATGAGGGTACTTTTCTTTCATCGTGGACTCTACCTCCCATGTGTATTCGGGACCTCTGCGGGCATCCCATTTGACCTTTACAATAGGCACATGCTTCCTTCGAAGCTTCTTTACCTGTCGATCCTCAATCGACAATGGTTTTCCACAAACTTCAAGCTCTCATCTATAAGCACATTCGTATGTGGTATGACTAGCGAGTCATCAGCTAGACATTTCTTTAGATTGCAGATGTGAAATGCATTATGAATACCACTGAGCTCTTCAGGTAAGTTCAACTTATAAGCCACTGACCCAACACATTCGATAATCTAGAATGGTCCGATATACCTCGGGCTTAACTTACCCTTTTTACCAAACCGCATCACCCCCTTCCAAGGTGATACCTTAAGCAAAACTTTATCACCAACCTCAAACTTTAGAGGTTTACGCTTTGGATCTGCGTAGCTTTTCTGCCTATCTCTGGCAGCTTTCAAGCGGTCACGTATTTGGACAATCTTGTCCGTCGTTTCAAAGACCAATTCAGGACCTGATAATTGAACTTCTCCTACTTCTGCCCAACAGATAGGCGTTCTGCATCTTCTACCATATAGTGCCTCAAAAGATGCAGCCTTAATGCTCGTATGGTAGCTATTGTTATAGGAGAATTCTATAAAAGGCAGGTGGTTATCCCAACTACCACCTAAATCTATTACACATACGCGAAGCATGTCTTCCAATGTCTGGATTGTACGCTCACTCTGTCCGTCCGTCTGAGGATGGTAAGCCGTACTAAAATTCAAGCGTGTGCCCAGAGATTGTTGGAAGCTTTTCCAAAAATGAGAAGTGTACCTAGTATCTCTGTCAGAGATAATAGATACTGGTACACCATGTAGTGACACAATTTTGTCTACATACAATTGGGCCAACATGTCGGAGCTATAAGTCTCCTTTATGGGTAAGAAATGTGCTGACTTAGTCAGTCTATCTACTATCACCCAAATAGTATCATTTCCTTTCCTTGTCTTTGGCAACTTGGTAATGAAATCCATTGTCACCATTTCCCACTTCCAAGTGGGAAGTTCAGGCTGTTGCAGCAAACCTGACGGCTTCTGATGTTCAGCCTTTACTTGTGCGCACGTCAAGCATTTAGCTAAATAGGCTACTATAGACTTTTTCAAGCCTATCCACCAATAGTTCGCCTTTAGATCCTGGTACATCTTATCAGCTCCAGGATGAACGGAATATTTAGAGCTATGGGCTTCCTGGAGGATGACATCCCTAAGTCCTCCATAAACTGGAACCCATATTCGTCCATTTAATCTTAGGATTCCGTCCTTGCCATAGGATAACTGCTCCTCAGTTACTCCTAGCTATTCCTCAGGATAGTTAGCTTCCAACACAGCTTCCTTCTGTGTAGCTAACAACCTTTCGTTTAAACTATTCTTCACCTCAATGCTCTTAGCATTGATCCTTATAGGCTTCACCCTCTCTTTTCTACTTAAGGCATCAGCGACTACATTCACCTTGCCAGGATGGTACCTTATCTCACAATCATAATCATTTAAGGTTTCCATCCATCATCGCTGCCTCATGTTCAAATCCTTCTGATTGAACAAATGCTGGAGGCTCTTGTGATCAGAATATATCACACACTTTGTACCATATAAATAATGTCTCCACAGCTTTAATGCGAATACCACGGCACACAGCTCCAAGTCATGGGTGGTGTAGTTCTTCTCGTGCACCTTCAACTGTCGAGAAGCATAGGCAATGACCTTGCCTTTTTGTATTAGCACACATCCCATGCCTGTGTGTGATGCATCACAATATACCACAAATTCTTCTATTCCATCCGACAATGTCAACACAGGCGCATTGCTCAACTTTTGCTTAAGGATGTCAAAGGATTCCTGCTTCTTAGGACCCCAGTCGAACTTAACCTTCTTTCTAGTCAATGAGGTTAGGGGTGCAGCAATCCTCGAGAAGTTTTCAATAAAATGCCTATAATAACCTGCTAAGCCTAGAAAGCTACGAATCTTCGTGGGCGTCTTTGGTTCTTGCCAATTCATGACAGCTTCGACCTTAGCGGGATCCACTTGGATACCACGCTCGCTAACCACATGTCCAAGAAACTGGACTTCTCGAAGCCAGAATTCACACTTTGAAAACTTGGCAAAGAGTTTCTCCTGATGAAGGAGTGCTAGAATGCATCGAAGATGCTTCTCATGATCAGCTTGGCTCCTTGAGTAAATGAGAATGTCATCAATGAAGACGATGACGAATTTATCCAAATAGGGCTTGCAGACGCGATTCATGAGATCCATGAATGCGGCTGGTGCATTAGTGAGCCCGAACGGCATCACTAAGAACTCGTAGTGACCATACCGAGTCCTAAAGGCAGTCTTATATACGTCTTCATCCTTAACCTTCAATTGATGATAGCCTGACCTCAAGTCAATCTTAGAAAAGTAGCTTGCCCCTTGAAGCTGATCGAACAGATCGTCGATCCTGGGCAAAGGATATCTATTCTTGATAGTGACCTTATTAAGCTCACGGTAATCGATGCATAACCGCATCGATCCATCCTTCTTCTTGACAAACAGAATCGGTGCTCCCCAAGGAGACGAACTCGGTCTAATGAAACCTTTGGCTAGCAGATCATCCAACTGCGTTCTCAATTCCTTCATTTCTGTTGGTGCTAACCGGTATGGAGCTCTTGCGACAGGTGCTGCTCCCGGGATGATGTCTATTCGGAATTCCACTTGCCTATCTGGTGGCAAACCAGGTAGTTCTTCAGGAAACACTTCAGGGTATTCAGAAATGACAGGGATATCTTCAATCTTAGGCTTCTGTTCATCAATAGTAACCTGTGCCATGTAAATGACACAACCCTTCTTTAAGCACCTAGATGCCTTGAGCATGGACACTTGCTCAGGCAACCCATACTGTGTATCCCCCTGAATGGTAAGTGGCTCACCAGACGGAGTCTTGACCACCACTTGCTTCTTGTTGCAAACAATCTGGGCTTGGTTATGCGATAACCAATCCATGCCTATAACTATATCAAAGCCGGCTAACTTAAAAGGAAGCAAGGACAAAGGAAAAGAGTGGTTCCTAATGGATATAACACATCCGTCTAACACAGTGGAGGCGGTTTCTATGGTTCCATCGGCCAATTCCACCTCATACTTCATACTTAAGGTTTTAACAGGCAACTTCAATAATTCACAAAACTTATTATCTACGAATGACTTATCAGTGCCCGAATCAAAAAGTACTCTAGCAAAGACGTCATTAATAAGGAAGGTACCTGTGATCACGTTGTCATCCTCAACAGCTTCCTTAGCATTCATCCTAAAGACCCTTGCATTGGTCTTTTTCCCTTCCTCGGTTTTCTTTGCATACTTTGGGCGGTTTGACTTTATATGCCCCTTTTCATTGCAGTTGTAGCATGTTGCGTCCTTGATTTTCTTGCAGTCTAAGGCCTTGTGCTCGCTTGATTTACAAATCCCACACACTTTTGGTTGAGACAGGGATTTGGATTCTAATCTGCACCTCCCGAAATGGTGCTTCTTACAAGTTTTACACTTGGGCTTCTCGCCCGACTGTTGACCATCCTTCCTGGATCCAGAACTTTTCTTATGGTCGTTGTTTCCCTTATGCCTCTTATCTGATCGTCGTGAGCTGCCATCCTCACGCTTTCTCTTTTCAGCATCAGCGTTTCTTAGCGATCTTTGCCTGATCGCGTCCAAAGTGAGAGACAGTGATATATCAGCTATGGATCTGAATGTAGCTGGCCGAGAGGCCTTCACGCTTGCTTTAATTTCTGGGGCCAAACCCCCAATGAATCGAGCTATCCTTTTAGGTTCCGGGGTTACCAGGTACGGAACCAATCTCGACATCGTATTAAAGCTTGTGAGGTAAGTCTGACAATCCAGATTCTTCATTACCAGAGACAGAAAATCAGATTCAACCTTCTCAACCTCGTGTTGAGGGCAGTAGTTCTCTTTGATGAGGGCAATAAATAGCTCCCATGTCATATTGTATAACGGAACCTTCCCGGTAGCTTGAATCAACGATCTCCACCAGGCTAGGGCCTCACCCTTGAATGATTGAGATACGAACTTCACGACATCCCTTTCAGCACATCCACTAATATCTACCACAGTGTCCATTTCTTCTAACCAGGTCATGCAATCCACTGCCCCTTTCTCTCCGTTAAAATCTCGGGGTTTGCAAGATACAAAATACTTATAGGAACAACCTCTAGTACGGGGCTCCTTCTCTAATGCAATTTTCTTAGATGGAACACTGTGTTCATTCGAGGAGTGTCGATCATTATCCTTCTCCTTTGGCCCATCTTTCTTTGAGGGCGGTGGCTTGCTGTGAGCCTCCGAATGAGTCTTAGGGACAGACTTAGAGTGGGGTACAGATGAGGCTCTGCTATGTGTCCCACTATACTCCTTAAATTGTTCCTCTACAGCTTTAGATATAGCTGTATCAATCAGTGTACGAAGCTCTCCTTTGGTTATATTAATCCTATCATTATCACTGCGGTTTTCCAAAGGATGACTGTTTATCTCGTCAGAGTCAGCCATGTAGCCTTAGTTGCTACAAAAAGAAAAATAAGGGCAGGGTTTATTTAGAAGCCCATACAGTACTTATCGTTCTTAAATGATTTATTAACCATGTTTTTAATACACATTATAGTTAATTTGTTAATTATATAATTGTCCAGGATCTTTATCATAATCCTAAATTATAAGTTAATAATAGCACAAAAGGCCTAGTCACGTAGATAAGTTTAAATTTTTCAAGCCCAGATTTCACGGAATCGAGGCATTAAGGTTTGAATCACAGTTCATTACCTTTTTCTTGACAGGGAGTTGTAGGCTACCACTGTCTTTAGTCCCAAAGGACGTTAATTATGGCCCGTAGGCACTTCATCTTTAAGGGATGGTTATAAAATTAAGGGTTATTAGATTTTATCACCCACAACTATTGGCTATTGGCAGCTGTCACCCTCAACTATCACTTTGACGTCCGCCACCTCCTACTTAACACTTAGCGTGTTCTGTCACCACGTCGTTAACTGATCACTAACTTTTGATCATGTTACTACACTTTTTGGGGTATCATGGGGATCTTGGGAAGGTTTTAGGGATCTTAGGACACCCCCAAAAGTATAGTAACATGATCAAAAGTTAGTGATTTGGTGACAGAACACACTAAGTGTAAAGTTAGGGGTGACGGGCGTCAAAATGATAGCTGGGGGTGGCAGCGACCAATGACCAATAGTTGAGAGTGACAAAATCCAATAACCCTAAAATTAAGGGAATTTAAATTAACCCAATTAAAGGATGACCTATGTGATTTTATTGTATCACAGTTTGTCATGAATGTTAACATTCTTTCAGATGTTAACAAGAATTGGAATCTTTTGTGTAGGTTCTACCATCTTGGCCATGTCTGCAACGATATATAGGCTAGGTTTTACCTCTAAGATTCTTTTAATAATTCACGCAGAACAGTCCTAAATTGAGATGTTAATGTGGATCTGAATCTAATTATGGAGCTACCATCTTGGCCCTGTCTTAAGATGACAAGTGGCTAGGTCTTGTCCCTTTTTAGATTTTGCCATTTTATTATAATGGTAGATCTTTTTAATATATATAAAATTTATTTTCATTTATTTTATGTTTCATGCTCATGCAGATAATTAATAACATACAAAATGAAAATTCAAATTAAACATCTCATTAAAATTTCAAACAAGTGCATTTTTGCCCTAAACGGGACTTCTACAAAATAACATGCCCACGCAGGGGCGAAACAAATAACATACCCACGCAGGGGCAGAATACAGAAAGACATACCCACGCAGGGGTAGAATACTGAAACAAAAGTCCACGCAGGGACTTGATTACAACTAAATAAAATAAACAATAAATGAAGGATTTAACGATCCTTCTTGCCTTTTCCCTTGATCAGGTTCACCATTTTCTTGAACATCCCGTGGTTATACCTTCGGTCTTCCCGCATTTCATGTCGCACCTCTCTAAAATTTTGCAGAATCTCTTGATGCTGCGGTGGTGATATTATTGGCGGCTGCGGAGGTTGCTGATATAACGGGGGTTGAGGAGGCGGCTGCTGATTATACCCATAAGGTGGGTACCCAGTTCCCCAAGAAGTCCCATAAGGTCCTTCTGGGTGGAGAGTGTTGTAGATCCATGCCTCCTGGTACGGGTCCACATTGGCATAATTGTAGTTGGTGTGACCTGGTAGCTCAAATGGGTTATACGCCGCTGAACCGGCGTATGCAGGGATTTGGTTGTCAAAACCCAATGGTGGTGGCGCTACAGGCGCCGAATCTACCTCGGAGACGGGGTTTGAGGGTCCTCCCGTCTGCGGGTCTTCATAAAGTGGCGGATAGTGACTGCCACTTGAGGGTTGAGGGGTGCTGATATGCACTCCTCCTCGCGCGGACATTCGCGCGTTTGATCCTCTTCTCCGCCTCGGTGGTTCCGGAGGCAGCTGTTGAACCGGTGGTGGTGGTGGTGGTGGCGGAGTGACCGTCACAAAACGAGAATCCTCAGAAGGATCCTGCTGCTGCTGTTGTTGCTGCTGCTGGGGCGAGTAGTGGGAGGGAGGTGTAAAGTACTAATCAATTCGGTTGAACCTCTCCTGATAACTATCTGGGCCACGGTAAGGTGACCCATGAAATGAAGACCCATCGGAGATCTCAATGGGATGGTTAGGGGTTCCGGTTTGTGGTTCTGCGGGGTCCGGATCTTCGTCCATATCCACAGAGAAGTGGTCTTCAGGCCCTAACGGGTTGAAACCCGCTGGTTCTTCTTGCTGGTTTGCCGGGTTGAACCGGCTCTGGAAGTAAGGTGTGGGGTCATTAAAAGAATGGTGTGAGTTTGAGCGAAGAAGGGGTGTGAAACAGTTATTGGGTTCATTTTCGGACTGCGGCCCGAAGGAATGAAGATAGGATGGTGATGAGCTTAGGGAGACGGATCGTCTCTCAGGTTCAACGTACGTCCTCCAGGGTTCCTGGGGACTTGTGCTTACGTTGGCGGATGGCGTGCGCCGGTGAGAAGGCCCGACTTCATCGTCATTAGGGGCACGGAATGTCCCCTTACCTCTTCCCCTACCTCTGAAGAATCGCGGCGGCATCTTGACCTGTCAACATAAACAAAGATAACAACACGCATATATATAAAATAAAAGACAAAAATTTAAGACAAAACAGAATTTGTCCTATGTTATTTGTCTAGACTCGAGGATCGAGGAATGTGCAATTTGTGTAACTGAGATTAAACACAAAAGGCTAGTGTTTAATTCACTCAGCGTTGGCTCTGATACCAACCTGTCACACCCCGGATTTCCACGTGTCACCGGTGGGCCCGGTGGGGAGTATCGTGACGTAGTTGATATCATCATAGTCATACAACACAAATAATAATGATGCACAGTGGAAGCAAAAGATAGATTTATTTTAACCAATTAAAATTGTAATATCTTAAGTATCACAAAGGTTGAAATGTATCCACAGGTGGAATCGAATAAAAAGGAAATTTTATTGTTCAACAGAAACATCGAAGCTTGCGAGACTTCTACTTGATGCTAGGAGAGGCCAGCCTATTACGCTTAGTACCTGCACTTTAACCTTTTGGGAAAAATACGTCAGTTTACACTGGTAAATACAATTAACTGACTCATTTTGAAAATATTTAATAAGAATTGATTTGAATGCACTTGGCACAAAACTTTTTATAACTTGGGATAATTATTTGCTTATAATCATTGTAAAGAATCACATGTTTGTTATGTGTTCAGTCTTCCGGTTGTACCGGTTAAAGATTAATAGAAACACCACTTAGTATAATTCTGCCGCGAGACTTCTCTCGTACCGACGATTATACTTTATTAATTTGAATGCACTACGGGTGTACGCCTACACCCGTATGCTAAGGTCGTGGCCATTCTTTGAATGATGCCAAGGATATCCGGGACATGGTCAATAAACTCCCAAAGGCGTTAAACAAACAAAACAAGTTTTTAAACGGGTCATCTCGATAGTACTTAACCACCAATCGATTAAGCTCGAATGCCCGACCAAGCGGTATTTTATATACCGTACCCCAAGCCCATATAAGGGAAAATAAGTTAAAAGTATTTACCTTTGCAAGTATATTTCACAATAGCAAATGCAAGTATCTTTTACTGGATCTCCTAATCTGGAACGAAAGTTTATAATAACCTATTAGTATCCTAACGGGTCTTTAATTAAGCTTAGACTTAGACCGGTTAGTTATAAGGAAAGAATATGGTTTAATCGCATGGAAAGCGAAGACCGGTTTAGAATGTGGTTTTGGCCTGACAAGCTTGCATGCTTGTTTCTGGATTTTGAGATAAAAACGATATGGTTTGACCCGTTTCGGCTATTATACGTAAACTAGTTACATAAGCCGATCCGAACGCGAAAGTGGGTAACGAGTAACCATATTAATCATATACAAGTTTCCTAAGTTAATATGCTTTAAATATGTTGTGACATCAGTAAGATATCTTCTACTATGCCCGAAATGATAATTAACTCAAATTATGCCCCGTAGGGGCAATTTGGTCATTAAAAAGGTTATAAAAGAGTTTAATTATTAATCTGAGTTACAGGTCTGATTTATTCAGTAAATAAACTTAAATTAATAAGTTATAACAGTAGGGTACTAGATAAATGTGAAATTTATCCTTTAAAACCAAACTATGCACCTTAGGGGCATTTTGGTAATTTCACATAAGCCTACAAGGTCAAAACTGGAATCTGACTTTACAACTTTTACTTACTGTTAGAACCTCAAAATTTACTTAATATAATAGTAAGTATTGAGTCTTATATATCTAATATGGTTCTAAAACATACTATGTGTCGAAAACGCTTAAAAAGGCGATTTGGAGCCATTTTTGGGTTTTTAAAAGAAAGCTAATATTTTTATAATTCCAGAAGGCTCAAAATACTTTATTTATTATTTAAAATCAGTAGCAAAAGGTTTGGGGTCAAAAGGTTTTATAAAACTCATTTTATAGCCCAAAAGGGCAAAACCGTCACAACCGAATCAAGCTTAGAACTCTAAGTTATGCCCAGCCTAAAAATAAATAAAAATCTTAAAAAATCCCAAAATATTATATTACATCAGTGGGTAGAAGGTTTGGTATTAAAAATCGGGTTTAGGTAGGCTATATGCTAATTACCCCGTTTAAGTAACATAAACCTTTCAATTTACGCTAATGAGCATAACTCTTAATCTAGACCTCAAACTGATGTCAAATTTTAGGTGAAAGTTTATAAATCAGTAATTAATGTTTCTACTCTTTTACTTTTTCAAAAATCACGTTTTAAGGTGACAAGGGCATAATAGTCAACATTTAAGCATAATTCAGAAACATGCATGTGAATAGGATATCTAATGGACCAAGTTGTATAATCACAGGCGGTTATACTAACATGTATATAGGTCCAAAACAAGCTCTAAGGAAATTCTAAACTTGGCTTAAACGGGTCAGAACTGAAAGTCAAAGCAGAAGTCAAACTATGCGACTTTCGGTTCCAAACCGAGCCTATACTGAAAATTACCGAGTTGAACATGTTGGGACTTGTTCTTACATTAATTGCCAATTTATTTTAATGATCAAACAGGTTGCATGTAACCTACATTGCTAATTATGCATTAATTTGCAAATAAACATTCTGTTGACTTTTTAAAGTAAGCTTTGACTCGACAATTAACATAGTTAGAGTGGGAATCTGGAAATACCCTTTTAAGGGTTTATTACCCACATAAATACCTACTTAGAGGTACTTTTAATTCGAGATTTGACTGAGCCAATCTTGTTTAATCTCGAAGTCAAACTTAAATTACGATGGTTTGACTTTTAGTTAATTAACTAAGCTAGAATGACTTAGAAAGGGTTAAGAATACTTACAAGAGTCCTAATCACGACTAGGGAGCCTAATGAATCCTTGTTGCTGACCAGAGAGCTCCAGAATTGAGAATGCAAGTGAATGTGAAAAATGGTTGCAACTTGAACTTCATTATATATGCATTTCAAACTCACAAGATGATGCCACAAGGGTCTACAATTGTTACCAGATGTGTACAGGTGCCCCTATGCATGCAAAACCATTGGAGGGAGCCTCTGGTATAAGAAAACAACTGATCAAAGTCGGTTACAGGGCTGTTAACTGGCATCTGCACGTTTTTGTCGCTGGCAGGTCTGACGCGGGCCGCGTAAGTCCATAAAGGACTTTTACGCGGGCCGCCTGGCCTTGTCTGACTTGCAAAACTTTTTGTTAATTGTTGTTTTGGTCCTTGGTCCTTCTAAACGCGGTTTTAAGCTATTTTCTTGCAATTTCAACCTTCTAAATTGATTCTCAAGGGCTCCAAGATGTATTTAATCATTGGCAAGTCCATGGTTAACTTTGTGATCACCCGAAAAGCCCTAACTTTCAACGTTGGCGCTTTTAACCCTCACACACGAATTTTATCATAACTTTCTCATACGTTAATGAAACTTTATGAAATTTTTATCACACATTCTAGTGAGTATATTTTATCGTTACAAAGCTTCGGGTTTGCTAAAAGGTCACTCAGAGGTATACTTTGAACATGTTGACACATTTAACCCTTGTAGTTTGTAATTCCCCACTTTCTTTCATTTCCAGCTCCGTATGATCCATGAATTATTCGTTTGAAGGTATAAACATCTTGTAGGGCTATTCTAGAATATATTTATCCATTTTTGACACTTTGGACCCTTATATTCACATAGTTTCCTTGTTCGTCAACTTTAGCCCTTTAAACTTTATTCTTTACACGTTTAAAGTCCGTGACACGTGTCCATACATTATTGGCCATGAATTTTCGAGGTGTTACAGTTTGGCCAGTTGCACTCTTCACCGTCGTCTTATCAGCCCACAAAACAAAGGGTAATTCCTCTACCCATCTTCCTTTCTTAGCCCCTAGTCTCTTTTTCAAGTTGTTGACAATTATATTTTTCGAGGATTCTGCTTGTCCATTTGCTTGAGGATGTACCGGAGTAGACGTGATCATTTTGATTCCCCAACTCTTGCAGAAGTCAGTAGTCCATTTACTTATAAATTGAGATCCATTATCACAAATTATCTCAGCTGGTACTCCAAACCTAGTCAGAATATTCCTTTTTATGAAGGATACCACTTCTTGATCTCTAACCTGAACAAATGCTTCTGCTTCAACCCACTTGGAGAAATAATCCGTCA
Organism: Helianthus tuberosus; assembly: GCA_030545235.1. Lineage (NCBI taxonomy): Eukaryota > Viridiplantae > Streptophyta > Magnoliopsida > Asterales > Asteraceae > Helianthus > Helianthus tuberosus. The sequence goes on from CM060394.1 coordinate 12,090,154, forward strand.
TTGCCAACATGAAAACCTTTCCTCCTGGAGCCTTTGGAAGCTTTCCCACTATATCCATACCCCATTTCATAAACGGCCAAGGGGAAACAATAGGATCAGCGGTTCAGCAGGCTGATGTAATATATTACTATGTCTTTGACATGCGTCACATCTTTGAGCATATTCCGTAGCATCTTTTCTCATCGTCGGCTAATAGTATCCTGTTCTCAATACCTTTGAGAATAACGACCTGCCCCCAGCATGGTTACTACAATCCCCCCTCGTGTATATCCTGAAGCACTTCTTTGGTTTCGGGATCCTCAAAGCACCTCAGATATGGTCCTGCAAGAGATTTCTTATACAAAACATTATTTATAATAGTGAATCATGATACCTTCATTCTAAAGGCCTTAGGATTCTCATTCTTTGGGATGTGTCCTTCCTTGAGATATCTCACAATTAGAGCCGTCCAGGACTTAGGATCCTCCTCGGGATACTCATCATCAGGATCCTGAATATTTATTACTTCCTTATCCTAAGGATTCGTCGCAGGATATAGGATATGTAATTGTTTTGGTCAAAAATTACCGAAGCAATTAAGTGATCAAATTAGTTAAGTGAGGTAGTGTGCTAGAAATGTGTGTTGAAAATATGCTGATTAAGTTGTTTGCAAAAACAGTTTTAGGATACGGCTCAGGATATTGAGCTATATCTATGATCAAACTATGAGCAAAAAGTAAAGGGGGTGACACGAGATATACGAGGAAAGCCCTTGATCAATCTAGATCGCCGGCACAAAACCTCGGGAGCTGATAATCGCAGCTGCCTTGTTCTTCTTATTGCTTTAAACGTCAGGATACGGTGCAGGATATTGATCAGATCGCTAAGTGTTACAATGCTTTTTGTGAAAGTGAAAGTTGCGAGAGAATAAAGTGTGAGAGAGTACTCAGTGTAGTTTCGTGTCCTATTCGATCTGATTTATCCACCTATTTATAACTAATAAACGAAAACAAAATCTCCTATAAGTATGGGATACCTTCGAATATTCTCTAATAGCCGTTGGAGACCAGGTAAAGCGGATTCAACATCTCTCTTCGAACAACCTAGACCGAGTCTTCCGGGGAAATGGTCTTCACGAACGTTACAAGCTTGGACTCGCGTTCCTTCACATAATCCGTTAGTGATCCTCAGTATATCATCCAGGATGTTACCAATATCCTGAATGAGCATCCCGGGTATGAACATATATCATACATGCAAGATATAATTTAAGATATTATCCAGGATATGAGCTCAGAATTTCACCCATAACAATTGTCCCCAAAAAATGTTACCGTTTAGTATCCTGGCACTAACGGTTATATTTTTTACGAATAACGAGGCAATTAAGAGATTAGACTCATGATGTGACCGTTTGTAACTGCGCAACCTATATTTACTCATTGCTCCCCTATATCTTCTCATGCTTATCTCATTTAACCTTTACCGAAGAGAAAAAGGTAAATACTTCTCTCTCTTAATTCCATCTTCTTCTCTCATTCTGTTCAATATTCCGGCGAGAATATGACAAGGCAGACAAGATCCAGTTCCGGCGATTCTGCTCCCACATTTATCCACCAAAATCTCCTCCAAGATCCGGAGAAGGAAATATGCACCTTTGATAGTGCACACTTGTCAGCCCTTAAAACCTCCGGCATCTTTCCAAAGGAAACGGTGTTCCGGCCGTTTGACCAGGAAATTCGGTCAGACATGGTTTCCGACGAGTGGTTGTGCTTCAATGCTTTCCCTTTCACCCTAGGGTTGCAATTTTCTTTCTTAGACTTTATCACCGAGTTCTTTAATGTTACCAAAATCTGCTTTAGTCAGACGATGCCTATGCTCTGGCGAGTCTTGTCTGTTCTTGATCAGATCAAGAGAAATCATATCCCTGACCTTTTTGTTCACGACCTCCCCCTAGCGTATCGGCTTAGATGCCATGGTTCCTGTAGATTCTTGTTCTATTCTACCTCCGGCGATCCACTGATACTTCGTGCCACCAGGAACGAGGAGAAATGGCAATCCAAGTTCTTTTTTGTAAAAAGAGACTCCATCCCTGGTGGAACGGAATATCCGGTGAAGTGGTTAAGAAAGGGTAGGATTTAGGGTTCTAGAATGATCCTGTCTTGTATCCTGCTTCATATCTTGCACTAATAATTTTTTATTTTCTTGTACACAGCCGATTTCAGGAAGCTTGCACCTCCCCTAGCTGATTCACAGAAAAGAATTGACGCCATCAGACTCCTCCCAGAGGCTGAAAGAAGTTTTAATCCGTCTCCACCATCTCCAAGCCCTCTTTCCAGTGCAAACATGTCTGGTAAGGATCCTGCACGATATCCTGCATACATGTTTTTATTTGATATGTTTAGGAAAGAATTTACTCCCTGTATGCAGACTCCAGCAAAGTTCCGGTCTTCCTAGATCTTGATAGCTACCCCACTCCAGTCGATGTCAAGAAAGAAACTCCTGCCGCTACCAGCTCCAAGCCACTCCCGGCTCCTAAGCCCAACACAAGGACTCGTGCTTCCACCGCCAAAAAGAGGAAAGGCTCCGAGGTCAGCACTCCAGGTCCTGAGGGGTTCTCATACGAAGAACTCAGCTTTACTGATTCCTTGGAACCGATGACATCCTCTCTAAACAAGGTAATATCCTGCGACTATATCCTGCACACATATCCTGATAGGATATCCTGACAGAATATCCTGGTTAATATACTTTGACTCATACCTGAATTTTGACGTGCAGGGCCTCCAGCATCTGCTCCACCTTTACACTGATGCTTACAGCACAAACAAATTCCAAGAGGCCAGGATCAAACAGCTCGAGACCACCGTTGCCGACCAAGGAGCCATTGCTGAGGTTAAGACCCGGCATTATGAAGAAAAGCTGAAGAAGGTCACCCAGGATGCTTAGATCAAACTAGCCACCGTCCAAATGGAGCATGAACAGGCCATGGCCTCTTTCCGAGAAGGAATCAAAGCCTCTGCCATCGTCTCTCTGCTACAAGCTCGTATTAAGATGGCTTATGAGGCCAAGGAGACAGGCCTTGAGTGCCCATCCTGGCCGGTTGAATCCTGGGTGGCAAAGCTGATGGAGCTTGGAGGCAAGGCTGTGCCACTTCTTGCTGAAGCCGGTGAATCCTCTAAGTCAGCAGAGGTGGTGGACAAGGCTGGAGATAAGAAGGATGCTGGGACGGATGCTGGCGAGGATGCTGCTCAGGATGCTGAGGCTGAGAAGACGGAGAAGGTCGGAGAAGGTGCCGCTGTGTGAGGGAATTCAAGTGGGCGATGATGGATGTATGTGCCAAGGCCGGAGCCCACTTGTTAAAATTTGATCGTTGGTTTGTAACCCTAAGACAATTTACTTTTTCTGCACTTTACTTTTCCTGCATTTGAATAATATGATGGCCAAAGGTGGAGGGATCCTGAGTTTCAGGACGAAGCCCTTGATCATCACCGTTAGTATGTTTTGCTTTTGGACAATATAACAGTTGGAGGTGGATGGGTCTCGGTTTGAGACAAAACCTTCAACTGTTAAGTAAATATGGTAATGAACTAACTCTGCTCTTGGTGGATGGACCTCGGTTTGAGGTGAAACCAAGAGCACAACTTTTGGTATGTTAATAATATAACCTTCTTTTGGCTTTATCTCTGTTGTTATACCTTTACTGCATGAATTTTATTTATGGAAACAGTTTTGTTCGAGCATTCTTGGGAACACATTGTAAGAGTATCCTGAGAAATATCCTGCTCAGGATACTGACACACAATCTGTAAAACTCAAGTTATCCAGATAAATAGGAGAGATTATACCAGAGATTCCCAAAGAGTCAATTCCAATTTTCCATCATAGGAATGTCCCCAGTGTAGATCCATAAGTTTGAATTCACCCTTAAAATTGTGTGTCCCCTGTGTTCAGCATATTTGAAGACTTAGGAATGTAAACATAGTCGTACTTCAGCTTTAATTAATCCAGAATATCCTGAGATACACCCTTAATATCCTAGGGATAAACCCCGATATCCTGGGGATAAACCCTGATATCCGTGCGCTACAGGCGAGAGTGTACAAACTCCAAGACTTAGAAAGGTGAAAACCTTTAAATCTTAGAGAGTATGAAAATACTCTTTCGTGAGAGAGGGTGATCAATCCTCATATACCTTTAGGATCCAGGATATAGCCAATAGTAACGAAATTGTCAGCCACTTTTACATGAACTGGTCCCGCTAACTCGAACTATCCCTAGATAACTTGCGCTCCAGGCGGGGTGTTTAAACCCAATTCGTAAGAAAGGTGAATACCTTTAAACCTGTGAAGGGATCAGGATCCCTTGATCGTGAGAGAGGGGGCCAATCCTCTAATCCTTTGAGATATCCTGAGCGTGTATCCTGGAGCTATATCCTGAAGCATATTCTGCAAAACAATCTTAAACTAAGGTGGGTGTTAGCTTGGCTAACACCCCTCCGATGCTTAAGTCAGTAATGGGTTCAAGATAATAAACAAATTCAAGTATATTTAAAGGAGGTAAAATACATACCATTCTGAGATAGAAACTAAATTCTATTCTTACTTGAAATAGAGCTTTAAGTGTATAGCATTCCAGGATCTTGGTAGCATATCCCCTTCCATACTCCTGAGTCGGTATGCTCCTTTTCCTGATTTTGACTCAACCTCATATGGTCCTTCCCACTTTGGAGCCAACTTTCCATCGGTAGGATTAGTGGTATTTTGAAAAGCCTTTCTTAATACCCAATCACCAACTTGAAATCTTCTAGTCCTTATATTCTTGTTATATGCTCTGGATATCCTTTGTTGATATGCTGCCATCCTTAGCCTTGCTGCATCTCTTGTTTCGTCTACAGTGTCCAAATCTTGACATAAAGCTTCAGGATTCTGCTCAGGATCCCGGAGGATAGATCTTGCCGTAGGTATCACCATTTCTGTTGGGATCACTGCTTCTGCTCCAAATACCAAGGAAAACAGAGTCTGGCCAGTTGCATTTTTTACCGTTGTTCTATCAGCCCACAAAACAAAGGGTAGTTCTTCTGCCCATCTTCCTTTCTTAGCTCCTAGTCTCTTCTTCAAGTTGTTGGCAATTATCTTGTTTGAGGATTCAGCTTGTCCATTTGCTTGAGGATGTACCAAAGTAGATGTGATCATTTTGATTTCCCAACTCTTGCAAAAGTCAGTGGTCCTCTTGCTTATAAACTGGGATCCATTGTCACAAATGATTTCAGCTGGTACTCCAAACCTGGTCAGGATATTCCTCTTTATGAAGGATACTACTTCTTGGTCTCTAACTTGAACAAATGCTTCTGCTTCAACCCACTTAGAGAAATAATCAGTCATTGCCAGCATAAAGACTTTTCCTCCTGGAGCTTTTGGTAATTTCCCTACTATGTCCATCCCCCATTTCATGAATGGCCAAGGGGAAGCTATAGGATATAGTGGTTCAGCTGGTTGATGTAGTATGTTACTGTGCCTTTGACATGCATCACATCTTCGAGCATATTCTGTAGCATATTTCTTCATTGTCGGCCAATAGTATCCTGTTCTTAATACTTTTGAGAATAATGACCTGCCCCTAGTGTGGTTACCACAATCCCCTTCATGTATATTTTGGAGCACTTCCTTAGTTTCAGGATTCTTCAAGCATCTCAGGTATGGACCTGCAAGAGATTTCTTATACAAAACATTATTTATAATAGTGAATCGTGATACCTTCATCCTGAATGCCTTAGGATTTTCATCTTTAGGGATGTATCCTTCCTTGAGATATCTTATGATTGGAGCCATCCAGGATTCATCATCCTTATCAGGATCATGACCAGGATCCTGGAAGCTTGTTACCTCCTTATCCTGAGCTTTGAAGGGATCCATAGCAGGATACAGGATGTGAAGTATCGGTATTTGGGTTCCCTCTGGTATCCTGATTGATGATCCTAAGTTTGCCAAGGCATCCGCTTCAGCATTATCTTCTCTTGGTACCTGTTCAAGTGTAAAAACATCGAAATATCCTGCTAATTTTTTGAGAATATCGAGGTACTCGATTAACTTCTCACCTTTAACTGCATAGGATCCATTAAAATGATTAGTGATTAACAAGGAGTCAACATATACTTGCAAATTCTTGATATTCATATTTTTAGCCAACTCTAATCCTGCAATTAAAGCCTCATATTCTGCTTCATTGTTAGTAGCAGGAAATTCACATCTAATAGCCTGGGGTAATATGTCCCCCTGTGGCGATTTTAGTAGCACTCCCAATCCTACTCCTCTAATATTAGATGCTCCATTAGTATATAATGTCCAGGATCTTGAGGATTCTCCTAACTGTTGGACTTCTAGGTCTACTTCATCCTGAATGTCACTACTGAAATCAGCCACAAAGTCAGCTAGAGCATGTGATTTTATGGCATTTCTAGGTTCGTATACCAAGTCATAAGCACTTAATTTCACTGACCACTTAGCCATCCTGCCTGACATCTCAGGTTTCCTAAGCACATTTTTAACAGGATAATTGGTTTTAACATGTATCCTATGTGTCTCAAAATAATGTCTAAGCTTTGTCGATGCCATAACTAGAGCCAATATTAACTTTTCCAAATGAGAATATCTAGTTTCAGCATCTAATAAACTTTTACTAACATAATAGATAGGATACTGCTGACCTTCATGATCCTTCACAAGAACAGCACTTATGGCATTCCCTGATACTGCAAGATACAGGGATAATGGTTCACCATCCTCAGGCTTCATCAATAGAGGTGCAGTTGAAAGATGCTGCTTCAATTCCTGCAAGGCTGCTTCGTGCTTCTTTCCCCATTCGAACTTCTTGTTTTTCTTCAGGATATCGTAAAATTCCTTGCATTTTTCAGAGGATCTTGAGATAAACCTGTTCAATGCTGCTACTCGCCCTGTTAATCGTTGAACATCCTTCATATATGAAGGTGATTTGATATCCAAGATAGCTTTAATCTGCTTCGGGCTTGCCTCTATTCCTCTTTTAGTCACCATATATCCTAGAAATTTCCTGCCCCCACTCCGAAATGGCACTTAGCAGGATTTAGCTTCATGTTATATTGATCCAGGATATCAAATGCTCCCTTAATATCCTGGAGGTGATCCTCAGCCTTCTTAGATTTTACCACCATATCGTCAATGTACACCTCCATGGTGTCCCCAGCTTGTCTTTAAACATCATGTTCACCAATCTCTGATATGTTGCAACTGCATTTTTCAAACCAAAAGGCATAGAAGTATAACAATAAATACATGTTGGTGTCATGAAGGCAGTATCCTCCTGGTCTGAAGGTTCCATTTGAATCTGCTGAAATCCTGAGGATGTATCCATGAAGGTTAACATCTCATGGCCAGCAGTAGCATCCACCATTGCATCAATATGAGGAAGAGGAAATGGGTCTTTGGGACAAGCTTTATTCAAGTCCGTGTAATCCACACAAACTCTCCATTTCCCATTTTTCTTCTGTACCACTACTACATTTGCTAGCCATCTTGGAAACTTGACTTCTCTGGTCATTTTAGATTTCAATAGCCTCTCTACTTCTTCCTGAATGATCACATTTCGCTCCGGAGCAAACTTCCTCCTCTTTTGTTGGACAGGTTTGAATGATCTGTCAATACCGAGCTTATGTGTTATAATATCTTTGGAAATGTCTGTCATATCCTCATGTTTCCAGGCGAATGTCGACATCCTGTATTTCAAAAAGTTAGTTAACTGTTCTTCAATATCCTGAGGGATATTGGTTCCTACGAGCACCGAGATATCCGGATTATCCTGATCCAGGATAATTTTCTTTACATCCTGCTCCGAAGCCTCCATGATATCCTGGGCCCGCATCTTTAATTGCTATGTTGCATTAGGCTTGGTTGAGGATTTCATTGAGGATGAGTAACATTCCTTTGCCTCCTGCTGATCACTATCAACCTTGACAACCCCCCAAGGGGTAGGGATCTTGATGCACTGATGATAAGTCGAAGGCACAACCTTCATATCATGGATCCATGGCCTGTCTAGTATGATGTTATAGCAGGATAGGGAGTCCATCACACAGAAACGTTGTATTGAGTTGACTCCTTCAACATATACCGGTAACTTTATCTCTCCCACCGTGTTCCTAGCCTCTCCACTGAATCCAACAAGCACAGTGGATTTCGAAGTGATATCCATTGGAGATACATTCATTCTTTTCAGAGTTTCTAGTTGGATTATGTTGACAGAGCTGCCATTATCCACCAATATCCTGCGTACAAAATGGTTAGCCACATATAATGTTATTACCAGAGCATCATGGTGAGGATCCTGGACAGTATCCCTGTCATCACTGTCGAAAGTGATCACTTTATCGGTTGTGAGGGTAGTCATCCTGGCTGGTTTGTCTCCCCTTTCGGCCTTAGCTTCCTTTGCATGTCTCTTGGCCGCAGAATATGAAGTCCCACAAATGTCGGATCCTCCTGAAATAAAGTTGATTATCTTGGCATCCGCAGGAGGTGATGCTGCTCGTTCAGGATCCTTCTCAGTATCCTGACCCTTATTCTTCTTTCTTCCAAGGAGATCCTTCAGGTATCCCTTGCTTAGAAGATAACTTATTTCTTTTCTTAGAGCAATGCAATCCTCAGTCACATGTCTGAAATCTTCATGGAAGGCACACCATTTGGACTTATCCTTCCAATCAGCTCTTTGTTGATTCTTCCGAGGTCACCTGGCTTTGTCTCCTAGACCCTACATAGCATACATCAGTTCAGGTATGTTAACAGAAAAACAATATTCAGATAGCTCAGGATACTCCTCAGGATCCTCATCTTCAACAACATTCACTTTCTTGCTGTCGTTTCTGCCATACGGTTTAGAGCGATATGGTTTATACGAGGATTCTGACTTCCTATTGGTTGACTCATAAGTGGTGGACGAGTTCATCCTCTCTTGCATCTTCTTGTTATCCTCCAGTCGAATATATCTTAGTGCCCTGTTTCGAGCTTCATCCAAGTTTCTGCACGGGTTCATTACAAGATCTTGGTAAAATTGAGAATCTTTTTGCAGCCCCATCTTGAAAGCTTGCACAGCTGTTGCAACATCAAGATGTGGAATGTCTAAGGATTCTCGGCTAAATTTGTTCACATAATCTCTCAAGGATTCCTGAGGTCCCTGAGTTATCCTGTAGAGATCACTTGTTAGTTTTTCAAAACTTCTACTACAAGAAAACTGACTATTAAACAAATTAACTAAATGAGCAAATGATGTAATTGAATAAGGAGGAACGTTTAAGAGCCATTTTACGGCTGATCCTGTTAAGGTAGAACCGAAACCCTTGCATAGGCATGCTTCCTTGAGGTCTGGAGGGATAGGGTTGATCTCTATTCTTTCCCTATACTGGGCAATATGCTCTTCAGGATCCGTAGTCCCATCATAGAGCTTCATGTTGGGGGTTTGAAATCTTTTTGGGATTTCAGCATCACAAATAGGATATGCAAACCGAGATATCATGTGGTTGTCTTGGGACACTTCTGGAATTGGCTGGACCACCCCAGGTACACTGGATATCATGTCCTTCAATTTCTGAAGCTCCCTAGTAAATGTTGACGTCATACCTGCATCCTGCAAAAATCCACTATTGTTAGTAGCAAGAATATTATTATTATTTGATGCGTTACCAGTCTAAGGATTCTGGCCATATCCTGAGCTCCTCACAGTTGACATCGTGACCGAGGAGGGTATTTCAGGAGTGTGATTCTGAGGATGGCTAGGCACAATATTTCCCCTGTTATCCTCAGTATATACGGCCGAACTGAAATTCAAAGTTCTGGGCTGTAAAGGAATAACAATATCCTCAGCGGGCCTGCTTGAACTAGATTTCAAGAGTTGTATTTCTCTCATCAGCATTTGGTTTGTTTCCTGTTGCTGCCTCATTTGTTCCTGTACACTACCAAACAAGGTTAGAATTTCATCATTAGAAGTCAAAACAGGACCAGATCCCTGAGTGCTCCGAGTAGGGATAACATCCCGAGCCACATGACTTTCAGTTCCTTGTGAAGAGGTTGGCATTCTCGGAGGAGGTGGTGGAAGCATGGAACCAACTGTTGCAGAGGTTGTAGCAGACACGATGGAAGAACTTGTTAGGGGTGGATTTCTAAATGACCCGTGATCCTTAATTATTATCCTACTTGGTGATCCTTACTTCTGTGTCAGTCAGTGATCCTCAGAAGTGCTTCAGGATCAGGATCATGGATCATCCTAAGGATCCTTATACTAATGATTTTCTGCTGTGAATTCGTAATTGTTTTGCAGGAATATTAACTTGGACTTAGTCTTGGTGACATTCCTGGAGAGAATATTCTCAGTCTATTCCGCACGTGCTTGGTCAGAAATGGACGTTGTGGAGTCGTGGAAGACTTGCATGATTTGCGGAATATTAGTTAGAGTAGTTAATTTCTATTTTTAAAGGGGTGGCGAGCTAATTTAGAAACACTTAGCTATTTTTTGACTACACACACACTCTTACACCCGCTTACACCAGCTCTCGTTCATTCACTTAGCAATTTCATACACTTTTTGCACATTACACTATAGTGATCCTTGTACTTAGCTCGTTACCATCCGAAGTTGTAATAGATTGTTTGTTTAATTTGAGTTGGTGATCGGTAGTTTCCATCACCCGGGGTTTTTTGTGCCGGAGATCAACTCTTGATCAAGGGCTTTTTCCCCGTATAAATCTTGTGTCACTTGTTATTTATACTATATAGTGATCCTCATTGCTATAAAACAATTCAAGCATCATACCTCACAACAAAAAGTTTGGTTACATTGTCATTTCTTGATTTTTGACCAAAACAGTTTGGCACCCACCGTGGGGCAAGTGGTGTTTCATTCCTAGAAGAATCCTCATTTTTTTTTTTGATCATCCCGGTTCATTGCATCCGAGCAGATGGCTTCATCATCAAAGAATACCTCCAGTGCGATGTCTACAGTCAATTCATCCCAGGGCATTCCACCTTTTCCTCCACCACCTTCTGGACCTCAGAAAAATGCCGAGAAGAAACCAACTCCCATTTTCTCAAAACCTCCAACTTCTTCTGCTTCTGCTTCTTATACTCCTACTACTAGTGACTTGTTTACTCTGATTTTGCAGATGAAGGAGCATATCCAGCAACAGGACAAGACCAATGAAAGGATCATCAAAGAAATTGGAGACATCAAGAAACAGAAGAGATCAGCCGAGGATCATTCCCCACTGATGCCCAGATCTTTGAATTTCGATACTCCGGTTATAACTTCTCAGCCTTCAGTGGTTCCAGATGTTCAATATGTGGGAGGACCAAAAGGAGTGCATTACGAATCATCAGCAATGACTCAGGCTTCAGGGTTACACTTTCAACCATTAGGATCCCATTCTCAGCATATAGGATCCTTTGCAAGATCAGAAGGATACTCGGGAGCGCAGCAGTTTCAAGGATCCTCCCAGGTTCAAGGATCCTCCCAGGTTCAAGGATCCTTCTATATTCCAGGATCCTCCCAAGTTCAAGGATCCTTCTATGTTCCAGGATCCTCTCAAGTTCAAGGATCCTCCTATATTCCAGGATCCTCTCAAGTTCAAGGATCCTCTCAGTTTCAAGGATCCTTCCAGATTCCGGGATCCTTAAGGAGTTTGCAATCAGGAAGTTCCGACATCCATCAGGGAGATTTTATTCCAATGCAGACCATTGCCTCTACTGGTCCATCGGTCATTCCAGAGCCCCATCAATATGGATTCACATCTACTCTTCCTAATTTGAATCCAACGGGAGGTAACACTTTTAATAATTCTTATACTACTAACCATGGCCTTATGCAGGATACAGGTATCAATCATGCCATGGCCAGAGAATTGCAAAACTTAAAGGATATGATATCAAGTGTCCCAGCAGTGGTCAAGCCTATCCCAGAGATTGCAGATGGGAGCCACAAGATATCTCGTTTTGCACCACCAATCTGTGATGCTGAGATACCCAAGAGGTTCCATGTGCCTACCATGAAGTTGTATGATGGCTCAACAGATCCTGAGGAACACATAGCACAATACAGGGAAAGAATGGAGATTAATCCCATCCCAGAGAGGTTAAAGGAAGCGTGTCTGTGCAAGGGATTTGGATCCACTCTTACTGGATCGGCTCTTAAATGGCTGCTAAGTCTTCCTCCTTACTCTATTACCTCGTTTGCTAATCTAGTTAACCTATTTAATAACCAGTTTTCTTGCAGTAGAAAATTTTAGCGTTTAACTAGTGATCTGTATAGGATAACTCAAGGTCATAATGAATCATTAAGGGATTATATCACTAAATTTAGTAAAGAATCCTTAGATATCCCTAACCTGGATATAGCTACAGCTGTTGAAGCCTTTAAAATGGGATTGCTTAGGGATTCATTATTCTATGATGATCTTGTTATGACACCATGCAGGAATCTAGATGAGGTAAGAACCCGGGCCCTTAGGTTCATCCGGCTAGAGGATGACAAAAGGATCCAGGAAAGATTAGCAGGATCCTCAAAGCAAGAGAAGCAAGGATCCTCATTCAAGAACAACAAGTTCAGATCCTATAACAAATCTGATAACCAGAATGTGCATGCCGTTGAACAAGAAGAGGATGATGAAGATTATCCTCCAATTTCTGAATATTGTTTTTCTGTTGATAACAATGAACTAATCCTTGCAATGCAGAATTTAGGTGATAAAGCTAGATGGCCCAGAAAAAATGATAGACCAGCTGCAACTAAAGACAAGTCAAAGTGGTGTGCATATCATGAAGATTTTGGGCATCTCACAGAAGAATGCATTGCATTGAGAAAAGAAATTGGATACTTGTTGAGCAAGGGGCACTTGAAAGAATTATTGGGGAGAAAGAAGTCAAGGACTCAGGATCCTGAAAGGATCCCAGAGAAAGCTCCTGCCCCTCCAGCAGATGCACAAGTTATTAACTTTATTTCTGGAGGATCAGACATTTGTGGAACATCCTTCTCTGCAGCTAAAAGACATGCGAAGGAAAACAAGATGGACAATGGAGATAGACCCATTCGAACATCCAGTGTCACCGAAGGAAAAGTTATAACTTTTGATGAGGATGATCGTGTTGACATTCAGGATCCTTATCATGATGGTTTGGTTATCACTCTCTTTATTTCTAACCATTTTGTTCGCAGGATCCTTATAGATGAAGGGAGCTCTGTGAACATTATCCAGCTTGATGTTCTCAAGAAGATGAACATTCCTGAATCCGATATCATACCAAGATCCTCTGTGCTCGTAGGATTCAATGGCGAGACTAAGAATACTCTGGGGGACATTAAACTCCCAATCTATATCGAAGGCTTACATTCTTACCAAAAATTTTGTGTTATTGACTGTTTATCTTGTTGTAATGTTATCCTTGGCAGGCCTTGGATACATGACATGAAGGCAGTCCCATCCACTTATCATCAATGTGTGAAGCTTCCCAGTCCTTGGGGAATAGTGAAGATTGATAGTGATCAGCAGGAGGCTAAGAACTGCTACACCTCATCAATGAAACCAGCATCGAAGTCTAGGGAGTAATAGCAATTAAAGTATCCTCCAAGGGATGTGTTGGAGGCAAGAGAACAGGATATAGTAGAAATCCTTATGGATCCTGGTGATCCTGAATCTATAGTTTATATAGGATCAGGGATCCTTGGCGAAATGAAGGAAGACCTCATATCCTTCCTCAAAAGGAGAAAGACTACCTTTGCATGGAAACACGAAGACATGACAGGTATATCTAAAGATATAATTACTCACAAACTTGGCATTGATAGGTCCTTCAAACCAATCCATCAAAAGAGGAGGAAATTTGCACCAGAAAGAAATGCCATTATCCAGGAGGAGGTAGAGAAATTACTCCGAGCAGGTATGATTAGAGAGGTCAAGTATCCAAGATGGTTGGCCAATGTGGTTGTTGTTCAAAAGAAAAACGGAAAGTGGAGGGTATGGGTCGATTTCACTGATTTAAATAAGGCATGTCCCAAGGATCCTTTCCCATTACCCCACATTGACTCCATGGTGGATGCAACTGCGGGTCATGAACTGTTAACTTTTATGGATGCTTCATCTGGATTTCAACAAATTCAAATGGAACCATCCGATCAAGAGGATACAGCCTTCATGACTCCAACTGGTATATACTGCTATATTGCTATGCCATTTGGACTAAGAAATGCAGGTGCAACTTATCAAAGGCTAGTAAATATGATGTTCAAGGAACAGATTGGACAGACTATGGAAGTTTACATAGACGATATGGTGGTAAAATCAAAAAAGGCTGAGGATCACCTAAGAGACTTGGAGGAAGCATTCAATATCCTTGACAAATATAATATGAAGCTTAATCCTTCGAAATGTCACTTTGGTGTTAAAGCAGGCAAATTCTTAGGATATATGGTGACAAAGAGAGGCATTGAAGCCAGTCCAGAACAAATCAAAGCTATCGTGAACATCAAATCCCCTGCCAATGCTAAGGATGTTCAGAGGTTAACAGGCAGGATTGCAGCTTTGAATAGATTCATATCCAAATCCTCAGAGAAGTGCAAAGAATTCTATGATATCCTAAGGAAAAACAAGAAATTCGAGTGGACTGAGAAACATGAAAGTGCCTTAAGAGCTCTTAAGGATTACCTATCCTCGGCCCCGGCTTTGATGAAACCAGAAAAAGGAGATGTATTATCCTTATATCTGGCGGTATCCTCAAAAGCAGTAAGTGCTGTCCTTGTTAAGGATCATGAAGGTACACAACATCATGTCTATTATGTAAGTAAGAGTTTACTTGATGCTGAATCCAGGTATTCACACTTAGAAAAACTTATCCTTGATTTAATTATGGCATCTACTAAATTAAGACATTATTTTGAAACTCATGCTATTATCGTCAAAACTAATTTTCCAATTAAGAATGTCCTCAGGAAACCTGAAATGTCAGGAAGGATGGCTAAGTGGGCAGTGAAGCTAAGTGCATATGATATAAGATATGAACCTAGGACAGCCATTAAATCCCAAGCATTAGCTGACTTTGTGGCAGATTTCAGTAGTGATTTGCAAAAGGAAGCTGAATTAGAAGTCCAGCAGCTAGAGGAGACCAAGGATCCTTGGATACTCTACACTGATGGATCCTCAAATGTCAAAGGAACAGGGCTTGGAATACTACTAAAATCGCCACAGGAGGACATAATACCCCACTCTATAGCTTGTGAGTTCCAAACTACTAACAATGAGGCTGAATATGAAGCCTTGATAGCTGGTTTGCAAATTGCTAAGCATATGAGGATCAGGTATCTTGAGGTACATGTAGATTCGTTGTTAATCACTAACCACTTTAATGGATCCTATGTTGTTAAAGGTGAAAAGCTAACCAAATATTTGGAGATAGTCAAAGAATTGACACTCTCTTTTGTTTCTTTTAGTTTGACACAAGTACCAAGGGAAGAGAATGCAGAGGCAGATGCACTAGCCAATTTAGGATCATCCTTGAAGATCCCGGAGGATATCAAGATCCCTATTATCCATATCCTGACCCCGGCTATCGAGGATCATGTGGCTATGGAGATAGGAGAGGATTCTGCAATCACCCCTAGCGATGACAATCAATCTCATTCAGGATCATGGATCCTCCCAAATATGAGATACTTACAACACGGAGAGATTCCTACAGGAGAAAACCCTAGGGCTTTCAAAATTAAGGTATCTCAATTCACAATTTTAAATAATATGTTGTATAAACGATCTCATGCAGGTCCATATCTAAGATGCATTGAGGATCCTGAAATCCAAGAAGTCCTAAAGGATTTCCATGAAGGAGATTGTGGAAACCACACTGGGGGCAGGGCATTATTCTCAAGGATCCTGAGGACAGGATACTACTGGCCAACTATGAAGAGAGATGCTGTGGAGTATGCTAAGAAGTGTGTTCCTTGTCAGAGACACAGCAATATCCTTCATCAACCAGCTGAATTGTTGCATCCTATATCCTCCACTTGGCCATTCATGAGATGGGGTATGGATATAGTTGGTAAGCTCCCTAAGGCACCTGGTGGAAAAGTATTCATGCTTGCTATGACTGATTACTTCTCCAAGTGGATAGAAGCTGAAGCTTTTGGCCAAGTCAGAGAAAAGGAAGTTATATCCTTCATTAAAAGAAATATTATTACTAGATTTGGTATCCCTTCTGAGATTATATGTGATAATGGTTCCCAATTCATTGGGGGCAGAACCACTAACTTTTATGACAGCTGGGGGATTAAGATGATAACATCAACACCAGTCTACCCACAAGCTAATGGTCAAGCAGAATCTTCCAATAAGATCATCATCAACAATTTGAAGAAGAAGCTTGGATCCAAAAAAGGGAAATGGGCAGAAGAATTGCCTTATGTGCTTTGGGCTGATAGAACAACTCCTAAGAATGCTACTGGCCAAACTCCGTTCTCTTTGGTATTTGGGGCAGAATCAGTGATCCCTACAGAAATGGTGGTTCCAACTGCTAGAACAAGTATTCGTAATCCTGAGGAAAATGATGAGAACTTGGTTCAAGACCTGGATACTATAGAAGAAATCAGGGATTTGGCAAGGATAAGGATGGCCAGTTATCAACTAAGGATGGCTGGTGCTTACAATAAGAATGTCAGGATCAGGAAATTCCAAGTTGGTGATATGGTACTAAGGAAAGCATTTCAGAATACCACCAATCCTGCTGATGGAAAGTTGGCACCAAAATGGGAAGGCCCTTATTTGATTGAAGCCGAGGCAGGAAAGGGGGCATATCGGTTGCTAACAATGGAAGGTGATTTGCTGCCAAGAGCTTGGAATGCTGTCCATTTGAAGAAATATTTCATGTGATTAGGATCCATGATCCTTACCTGACTAGTATCCTTGAAGGATCCTTACAGGGCAGATGATCCTCATTTTGGTAACCTTCTAATCCTAAACTATTTCATATCCTTACTTTTTCATATATGGATAAGGATCCTGTATCCTTTATCCCCCTTTCACATGATTTTGAGTTTTGAAGGATCAGGTACTCTTAACAAAAGGATGATTATCCACAAGAGCAACCAGTTACTTGGGTTTGACCCCAGTTATCCTTGGGTTTGACCCCAGTTCCGCCAGTAGTGCACGATGATCCTGGTATAGTTCATGGCAGTGGGACCAGTACTCGCTTTAGGGGCTGATAATTCCATTGTACTGGCTATACCTAGGATCCTACATATAATGGTAGACGTACCATACATCCGTTCCTAAGGTTTCTAACGTTTTCACGTTAGCTAAGGTTTTGGCATTTTCATGTCACTAAGTTTGGATAGTCGCCAGTTAGGGCCATACTCTAGTTTACACACGATCCTTGGGCTTGTCCCCGGTTGTCCTTGGGCTTGTCCCCAGTTATCCTTGGGCTTGTCCCCAGTTGTCCTTGGGCTTGTCCCCAGTTATCCTTGGGCTTGTCCCCAGTTGTCCTTGGGCTTGTCCCCAGTTATCCTTGGGCTTGTCCCCAGTTATCCTTTGGGCTTGTCCCCAGTTGCTAACTTTTATCTTATAATGGCTTAGTCCCAAGTGATGCTCTATTTCAGGTCTTTGAAGTTAAACAACCAAGGATCCTTGATCCTTACTTCTTGCTAAGGTTTGTCTTATGGTTATCCTGGATATAATAATATTAAAAGTTAGGATCCTAACTTGGATCCTCAGGTATGATCCTTAACTATTTTGATTTAATTCATTGATTATTTGAATAACCCTGATACTTTGACAACTGAACTCATGATCCTCAAAATATACCACTTTTTGGAATCTTTCAACTATAGGATATTTGATCCTGGATCATATCCTAAATATTTTCTATCAAATTTGTTCAACTTTTTCTATTCAGACAAGTAAATATCAAAACAATTGAGAATTTAAAAGAACAAAAAAGGATAACAACACAAGATAAGCCAAAAAAGATTAAGGTTATTTTATTAACAAAAGATTGAACCCCTCAAGGTTGTCAAAATTACCTACCCCGAGCATCTACCAGCAATACGTGGCCCGTCCGCTAGGGTAGGTAAAGGGTGTCCATTGTCTAAAGGTCTTAGTAGTGCAGGAATTAAAAAGACGGCAGGATCACAATGGTTTCATCCCCCAAACAGAGGATCCCTCCACCACTTGTAATCCTACCTATTGTTCAAAGGATCTTCCATGATCCTTAACCCTAATTACTATTGTTTAAGTACAGACCATCATTGTTTTAAAACATCACAACCACAAAACAAAAACAAAAACCATAACCAAACTAAAAAATGGGCTCCGGCTACGTCTAGAAATGTCCATCATCGCCCATTGTTGCAGCTTACACCTTCGCTGCATCACCACCTCCAGCTCCACTAGCTTCACCACCATGATCCTTGCCACTACCACTAGCCTCAGTTGCCAGAACCTCCTCAGCCTCCTCCTCATCATCCAGTTCAGCCAGCCTTGCCTTCCAGCCTTCCACATCCCAGTTGCTCCTATCAAAAGCAGGATCCTCAGCCTCTTGAGCCATTTGTAGCTTGGTCTTGTACATGGCTATGGCAGCGGAGACCTTGGCATCCTCTGTGATCTCCTACTTTTCATAATCGAAGTTGATCAGGAGTGTAGCTGTCTGAGCTTTGGCATCTTTGAGATCTTTTTGGAGGTCAGCAATCTTGAGGTCCTTAAGCAATGCGACTTGTTGGAGGTCAGCAATCTTCTTGTCCTGCTCCTCGACATGCCCAACATAGTCTTTAATCTCAGCGAATTTCTGCAAAGGGGATAAAGAACAATTTAGGAATAAGTGATCCTCAAATAAGCTGGATACCTAAAGCAGGGATAAGGATCCTTACCTCATTGAAGTATTCAAGGAACTGGTGACGAATCAGGGGCAGACCTTGCAGATCCTCAGCTTCAGAGGATTTTCTTTTCTTGCCACCCCTTCCTTTAGCGGGTGCCTTGGGGATCGAAGCAGTTGGGCTAGCAGGAAGCTTCTTCTTGGAGGATCGGACGGTGTCCAGCTCAGTAACACTAAATTTGGAAGCGGATCTTGAAGTATCCTTATCCTATTTCAATTTAACTATTTATTTTAATATTTAACTATACAAAAAGTAGGATACTTACTTGACATGGTGATGGAACCTGAGGATACTTCTTGTGAATCTTGGGTGTCTGTCTTGAATGACCTTATTTCAGGGTCAAGTCTCCAGAAAGCAACGAGCCTTTCTTTTGTTATGGGTGTTGTGATAAGATGAGAGACAGAGATAGCTGCACAACATAAGACAGAAGGGGGTTAGTGATCCTTATACAAAAGTAAAGTTTCTGGTGATCCTTCTTAGGATCCTCCTATCCTACCATTGGTGGACCATTTTCTTGGTAGATCCTTTCGGTTTGGAATGGTATCTCTTCTGACAAAGAAAAAACGTTGCTTCCAGTTTGTGTCGTTTTTGGTGGCTTTGAAGATGGGATGCTCTGCGCTGGGTTTTCGTTTAAACAGATAACGGTGGGACCCAAATGTCATGAGATCATACAGCTCTGTCAATTCCGACATTCCCAAATCAATCCCTTCCTGCTCTATGATCCTCTCCAGGGTATATAGAACCCTCCAGATCATCAGCATAGCTTGAATGTAGCAGATGCCGGTTAGGGACAGGAAGGATTGGGTAAAAGCTGGAAAAGGATAGTTGTACCCTATGGTGAACGGGGTAACAGGAAAGGCAACCCATGTCTCGGAGATGTAGTCGCTCAGTGCGGTGGGATCAAAGGGTTTGAAAAAGGTGTTTGCCGGAAAGCAGTGCCGGATTTTATCTATTTGCGGATCAGAAAAGTTACACCTTTCATTCGCTAAGTCTTTGACGATCTTTTGACTCTGCAAGGGGCTATCTTTTTTGTGATCCTTACCCGGTGAGCTTCGGAGCATCATCCTCAAAGTGATGTTAATAAAGAAAGAAAAACAGAGTAAGAGAATGAGGAAGAGAAGAAAGGGAATACCTGCTTAATCGTCGGATATGAATATAAAGGGAGTTCTCTTGAATTTAAATGCATATTGATCCTATCTCTATCTCTTATTTATAATGATGATTCTGCAGGATAGTCATCTCACTGACGTCATGATCGTAACGGCTAGTCCGCTTATAACGGCTAGTTATCCGTTGGTTAAATATGGATAATATCAACAAAATATAACTCGTTAATTTACAATATGACTCCTTATATTTTGGGGGCAATTGTTAGGGGTGGATTTCTAAATGACCCGTGATCCTTAATTATTATCCTACTTGGTGATCCTTACTTCTGTGTCAGTCAGTGATCCTCAGAAGTGCTTCAGGATCAGGATCATGGATCATCCTAAGGATCCTTATACTAATGATTGTCTGCTGTGAATTCGTAATTGTTTTGCAGGAATATTAACTTGGACTTAGTCTTGGCGACATTCCTTGAGAATATTCTCAGTCTATTCCGCACGTGCTTGGTCAGAAATGGACGTTGTGGAGTCATGGAAGACTTGCATGATTTGCGGAATATTAGTTAGCGTAGTTAATTTCTATTTTTAAAGGGGTGGCGAGCTAATTTAGAAACACTTAGCTATTTTTTGACTACACACACACTCTTACACCCGCTTACACCAGCTCTCGTTCATTCACTTAGCAATTTCATACACTTTTTGCACATTACACTATAGTGATCCTTGTACTTAGCTCGTTACCATCCGAAGTTGTAATAGATTGTTTGTTTAATTTGAGTTGGTGATCGGTAGTTTCCATCACCCGGGGTTTTTTGTGCCGGAGATCAACTCTTGATCAAGGGCTTTTTCCCCGTATAAATCTTGTGTCACTTGTTATTTATACTATATAGTGATCCTCATTGCTATAAAACAATTCAAGCATCATACCTCACAACAAAAAGTTTGGTTACATTGTCATTTCTTGATTTTTGACCAAAACAGAACTCATGTTTAATCTCGAGGCCATTGTAAATAATGTGGCAAAAAGTTTTGAGAATAGAAAACCAAGTAACGATTTTGCAAAAGTTTTTAGCAATGATAGCACCACTTGCCCCACGGTGGGCGCCAAATTGTTTTGGTCAAAAATTACCAAAGCAATTAAGTGATCAAATTAGTTAAGTGAGGTAGTGTGCTAGAAATGTGTGTTGAAAATATGCTGATTAAGTTGTTTGCAAAAACAGTTTTCAGGATACGGCTCAGGATATTGAGCTGTATCTACGATCAAACTATGAGCAAAAAGTAAAGAGGGTGACACGAGATATACGAGGAAAGCACTTGATCAATCTAGATCGCCGGCACAAAACCTCGGGAGCTGACAATCGCAGCTGCCTTGTTCTTCTTATTGCTTTAAACGTCAGGATACACTGCAAGATATTGATCAGATCGCTAAGTGTTACAATGCTTTTTGTGAAAGTGAAAGTTGCGAGAGAATAAAGTGTGAGAGAGTACTCAGTGTAGTTTCGTGTCCTATTCGATCTGATTTATCCACCTATTTATAGCTAATAAACGAAAACAAAATCTCCTATAAGTATGGGATGCCTTAGAATATTCTCTAATAGCCGTTGGAGACCAGGTAAAGCGGATTCAAAGTCTCTCTTCGAACAACCTAGACCGAGTCTTCCGGGGAAATGGTCTTCATGAACGTTACAAGCTTGGACTCGCATTCCTGCACATAATCCGTTAGTGATCCTCAGGATATCATCCAGGATGTTACCAATATCCTGAATGAGCATCCCGGGTATGAACATATATCATACAAGCAAGATATAATTTAAGATATTATCCAGGATATGAGCTCAGAATTTCACCCATAACAGTAATATTGGTATTCGGGTTCCTTCCGGTATCCTGACCGATGATCCCAGATTTGCCAAGGCATCAGCTTCAGCATTATCCTCTCTTGGTACCTGTTTAAGTGTAAAAATATCGAAATATCCTGCTAATTTTTTGAGAATTTCGAGATACTCGATTAACTTCTCACATTTAACTGCATAGGTTCCATTAAAATTGTTAGGGGAGGATTTCTCAATGATCAGTGATCCTCATTTACTGTTGGGTTTAGTGATCCTCAATTCTGTCTGAATTAGTGATCCTCAGAAGTATTGCAGGATCAGGATCATGGATCATCGTAAGGATCCTTATACTAACGATTGTCTGCTTTGAATATGATGTTGTTTTGTAGGAGTACGAGCTTGGACTTGGTCTTGGCGATATTCCTGGAGCATATTCCATATATATTCCGCACGTGTTTGACTGAAGTGGACGTTGTGGAGTTCGTGGAGGACTTACATGAATTGCGGAATGTTTGTTAGCTTAGATATTTTCTATTTTTAAAATGGTATGGCGAGCTAAATAAAAACACTTGGCTATTTTTGGCTAAACACACACTCTTGTAACTGCTCTCACCCGCTCTCGACAATTTACTCAGAAATCACACACTTATTTACACAATACACTATAGTGATCCTTATAATTAGCTCGCTGTCATCCGAAGTTGTAATACATTTCTTGTTTAATCTGAGTTGGTGATCGGTAGTTTCCATCACCCGAGGTTTTTTATGCCGGAGATCATTCATTGATCAAGGGCTTTTTCCTCGTATAAATCTTTGTGTCACTTGTTCATTACATTTCAGAGTGATCCTTAGTGTTGTTCATTGATTCAAGCATCATACCTCACAACAGAAAGTTTGGTTGCATTATCATTTCTTGATTTTTGACCAAAACAGTTTGGCGCCCACCGTGGGGCAATTGGTGCTTCATTCCTAAGAAGATTCATATTTTTGTGGTCATTTCGGTTCATTACAACCGAGCAGATGGCTTCCTCAACAAAGAACACTTCAAGCTTAATGTCGTCATTCAGTTCTTCACAAGGCATTCCTCCTTTGCCTCCACCACCTTCTGGATCCCAGAAGAATGCTGAGAATGCTGCGAAGAAACAAACCCCCATTTTCCAAAAACCACCAACTTCTTCTGTTTCCACTAATCCTACTACTAATGATCTTTTTAATCTGATTTTGCAGATGATGGATCGCATGCAAGAGCAGGATAAAACCAATGAAATGATCCTCAGGGAGATAGGTGATATCAAGAAACAGAAGAAATCAGTGGAGGATCATTCCCCATTGATGCCCAGGTCGCTGAACTTCGACACTCCAGTCATAACTTCCCAGCACTCAGCAGCTTCGGACGTGCAATACTTTGGTGAATTACCAGGAAGACATTATGGAACAACAACAATGACTCAGGCTCCTGGATCTTACCTTCAGCCTTCCGGAGCCTCTGTCCAGCATCAGGGATATTTGGGAATGCACACGGTCAAAGGATCCTCCCAGCTCCAAGGATCCTCCATGGGTCCAGGATCCTCCCATCTCCAAGGATCCTCCATGGGTCCAGGATCCTCCCAGCTCCAAGGATCCTCCATGGGTCCAGGATCCTCACAGCTCCAAGGATCCTCCATGGGTCCAGGATTATTTCAGCTTCAAGGATCCAACATCTTTCAGGATCGAGGATCCTTAAGGAGTATGCAGCCTCCAAGTTCAGATGTTCATCAAGGAGACTTCATACCCATGCAGACCATTGCTTCATCTGGTCCTTCGATCATACCGGAATCTCATCAATATGGATTCACATCTGGAATCCCAAACATGAATCCTCTGGGAGGTAACACTTTCGATAATTCTTATAACACTAACCATGGCTCCATGCAGGATACAGGAATCAATCAAGCTATGGCTAGGGAACTACAGAAGCTTAAGGATATGATATCCAGTGTTCCAGGAGTGGTTAAACCCATTCCTGAAATTGCAGACGGTAGTCGTAGGATATCTCGCTTTGCACCACCCTTATGTGATGCTGAGATACCCAAAAGATTCCAGATACCATCCATGAAACTGTATGATGGTTCAACAGATCCAGAGAAGCATGTAGCTCAATACAGGGAGAGGATGGAAATCAATCCAATTCCTGAAAGGTTAAAAGAAGCATGTCTATGCAAGGTATTCGAATCCACACTCACAGGATCTGCTCTTAAATGGCTGCTAAGTCTTCCCCCTTACTCTATCACTTCATTTGCTAATCTGGTTAATCTGTTTAATAGTCAATTCTCTTGTAGTAGAAAGTTTGAACGATTAACTAGTGATTTATATAGGGTAACACAAGGTCAAAATGAATCACTTAGAGATTATATCACTAAGTTTAGAAAATAATCCTTAGATATTCCTAACTTGGATATTGCTACGGCTGTAGAAGCCTTTAAAATAGGATTGCTTAGGGATTCACTATTCTATGATGATCTTGTTATGACACCTTGCAGGAATCTTGATGAAGTAAGAACCAGGGCCCTTAGGTTCATCTGCCTAGAGGATGACAAAAGGATCCAGGATAGATTGATAGGATCCTCAAAACAGGAGAAGCAAGGATCCTACTTCAGGAACAACAAATCAAAGTCTTGTAACAGATCTGATAACCAAAATGTTCATGCAGTGGAACAAGAAGAGGATGCTGAGGTTATCCTCCTATTTCTGAATACTGTTTTTCTGTTGATAACAATGAACTAATCCTTGCAATGCAGAATCTAGGTGAGAAAGCTAGGTGGCCGAGAAAAAGTGATAAACCAGCTACTACAAAGGATAAATCCAAGTGGTGTGCATATCATGAGGATTTCGGGCATCTCACTGAAGAGTGCATTGCACTTAGAAAGGAAATTGGTTACTTGTTGAGCAAGGGGCATTTGAAGGAACTTTTGGGACGAAAAAAGTCAAGAACCCAGGATCCTAAAAGGATCCCGGAAAGGGCTCCTGCTCCTCCAGCAGATGCACAAGTTATAAATTTCATATCCGGTGGATCAGACATTTGTGGTACCTCCTTTTCAGCACCAAAAAGACATGCTAAGGAAACCAAGATGGATAATGGAGACAGACCCGTTCGGACCTCCGTTGTTACCCAGGATAAAGTTATCACCTTTGATGAGGATGATTGTGTTGATGTCCAAGATCCTCATCATGATGGTCTTGTAATTACATTGTTTATTTCTAACCACTTTGTTCGCAGGATCCTTATAGATGGAGGAAGCTCTGTGAACATCATTCAGCTTGATGTCCTCAAGAAGATGAATATACCAGAGTCTGATATTGTCCCAAGATCCTCAGTACTTGTGGGGTTTAGTGGGGAAACCAAAAACACATTGGGGGACATCAAACTCCCAATCTATATTGAAGGATTGCATTCTTATCAAAAATTTTGTGTTATAGATTGCTTATCTTATTTCAATGTTATCCTTGGCAGGCCATGGATACATGATATGAAGGCAGTTCCATCCACCTATCACCAATGTGTAAAGCTTCCAAGTCCATGGGGAGTGGTGAAAATTGAGAGTGATCAACAAGAGGCCAAGAATTGTTATACATCATCAATGAAGCCAGCCTCAAGACCAAGGGAGCAATAGCAATTACAGTATCCTTCAAGAGATGTCTTGGAGGCAAGAGAACAAGATTTGGAAGAAATCCTCATGGATCCTGATGATCCTGAATCCAAGATCTTCATAGGATCAGGGATCCTTAGCAACATTGAACAGGAGCTAGTATCCTTCCTTAAAAGAAGGAAAACTACCTTTGCCTGGAAACATGAAGACATGACAGGTATATCTAAGGATATAATTACTCATAAACTTGGCATTGACAGGTCATTCAAGCCTATTCATCAAAAGAGGAGGAAGTTTGCACCTGAAAGGAATGTCATTATCTAGGAAGAGGTAGACAAACTACGTCGGGCAGGTATGATAAGAGAGGTTAAGTATCCAAGATGGTTAGCCAATGTGGTTGTTGTTCAAAAGAAAAATGGAAAGTGGAGGGTATGTGTCGATTTTACTGATTTAAACAAGGCATGTCCCAAGGATCCTTTCCCATTACCCCACATTGACTCCATGGTGGATGCTACCGCGGGTCATGAATTGTTGACTTTTATGGATGCTTCATCTGGATTTCAACAAATTCAGATAGAACCATCTGATCAAGAGGATACAGCCTTTATGACCCCAACTGGTATATATTGTTATATTGCTATGCCGTTTGGATTAAGGAATGCAGGTGCTACTTATCAAAGGCTAGTCAATATGATGTTCAAGGAACAAATTGGACACATTATGGAAGTCTATATTGATGACATGGTGGTTAAGTCCAAAAAATCTGAGGATCACCTTAAAGACTTGGAGGAAGCATTCAATATCCTTGATAAATTTAATATGAAATTAAATCCTTCCAAGTGTCATTTTGGTGTTAAGGCAGGTAAATTCTTAGGCTATAAGGTGACAAAGAGGGGCATTAAAGCAAGTCCAGAGCAAATCAAGGCTATTGTGAATATCAAATCTCCTGCCAATGCTAAGGATGTGCAAAGATTGACAGGCAGGATCGTAGCCTTGAACAGGTTCATATCCAAATCCTCAGAAAAGTGCAAGGAATTCTATGACATCCTGAGGAAGAACAAGAAATTTGAATGGACTGAGAAGCATGAAAGTGCCCTCAAAGCTCTTAAGGATTACCTATCCTCAGCCCCTGCCTTGATGAAACCAGAAAAGGGGGATGTATTATCCTTATACTTAGCAGTATCCTCAAAAGCAGTAAGTGCGGTCCTTGTTAAGGATCACCAAGGTACACAACATCCTGTCTATTATGTAAGTAAGAGTTTACTTGATGCTGAATCCAGGTATTCACACCTAGAAAAACTTATCCTTGCATTAATTATGGCATCTACCAAATTAAGACATTATTTTGAGACTCATGCCATTATTGTTAAGACTAATTTTCCAATTAAGAATGTTCTCAGGAAACCTGAAATGTCAGGAAGGATGGCTAAGTGGGCAGTAAAGCTGAGTGCATATGATATAAGATATGAACCAAGGACTGCAATCAAATCTCAAGCCTTAGCTGACTTTGTGGCAGATTTTAGTAGTGATTTACAGAAGGAAGCTGAGTTAGAAGTCCAACAGCTTGAAGAAACTAAGGATCCCTGGATACTCTTCACTGATGGAGCCTCTAATGTAAAAGGAACAGGACTTGGAATACTACTAAAATCACCACAGGGGGACATAATACCCCACTCCATAGCTTGTGAATTTCAAACTACTAACAATGAGGCTGAATATGAAGCCTTGATAGCTAGTTTACAAATTGCTAAGCATATGAGGATCAGGTATCTTGAGGTACATGTAGATTCATTATTAATCACTAATCACTTTAATGGATCCTATGTTGTTAAAGGTGAAAAGCTAATCAAATATTTAGAGATAGTCAAAGAATTGGCACTCTCTTTTGTATCCTTTAGTTTGACTCAGGTACCAAGGGAAGAGAATGCAGAAGCTGATGCATTAGCCAATCTAGGATCATCTTGGAAGATCCCTGAGGATATAAGGATTCCTATTATCCATATCCTGACCCCTGCTATCGAGGATCATATAACTATGGAGATAGGAGAAGATTCTGCAATCATCCCTAGTGGTGATACTCAACCTCATTCAGGATCATGGATCCTCCCAATCATGAGATACATACAACATGGAGAGATTCCTACAGGAGAAAACCCAAGGGCTCTCAAAATTAAGGTATCTCAATTTACAATATTGAATAATGTGTTGTATAAACGATCTCATGCAGGTCCATATCTAAGATGCATTGAGGATCCTGAAATCCAAGAAGTCCTAAAGGATTTCCATGAAGGAGATTGTGGAAACCACACTGGGGGCAGGGCATTATTCTCAAGGATCCTGAGGACAGGATACTATTGGCCCACTATGAAGAAGGATGTTGTGGAGTATGCCAAGAAGTGTGATCCTTGTCAGAGACACAGTAATATCCTTCACCAACCAGCAGAACTTTTGCATCCTATATCCTCTTCTTGGCCATTTATGAGATGGGGAATGGATATAGTTGGTAAGCTCCCTAAGGCACCTGGTGGAAAAGTATTCATGCTTGCTATGACTGATTACTTCTCCAAGTGGATAGAGGCTGAAGCCTTTGCTCAAGTCAGAGAAAAGGAAGTTATATCCTTTATTAAAAGAAACATTATTACTAGATTTGGTATCCCTTCTGAAATTGTTCGTGATAATGGATCCCAATTTATTGGGAATAGAACTACTAACTTTTGTGACAGCTGGGGATTAAGATGATTACATCAACACCAGTCCACCCACAAGCTAATGGTCAGGCAGAATCATCCAACAAGATCATCATCAACAATTTGAAGAAGAAGGTTGGATCCAAGAAAGGAAAATGGGTAGAAGAACTACCTTATGTGCTTTGGGCTGATAGGACAACTCCCAAGAATGCTACTGGCCAAACTCCATTTTCTTTGGTATTTGGGGCAGAATCAGTGATCCCTACAGAGATGGTGGTTCCAACTGCAAGAACAAGCATTCGTGATCCTGAAGAAAATGCTGAAAACTTGGTTCAAGACTTGGATACTATAGAAGAAATCAGGGATTTAGCAAGGATAATGATGGCAAGTTATCAACTAAGGATGGCTGGAGCCTACAACAAAAATGTCAGGATCAGGAAATTCCAAGTTGGTGATATGGTATTAAGGAAAGCATTTCAAAATACCACCAATCCTGCTGATGGAAAGCTAGCACCAAAGTGGGAAGGCCCTTACTTGATTGAAGCTGAAGCAGGAAAGGGGGCATATCGATTGCTAAGAATGGAAGGTGATTTGCTACCAAGAGCTTGGAATGCTGTCCATTTGAAGAAATATTTCATGTGATCAGGATCCATGATCCTTACTTGACAAGTATCCTTGAAGGATCCTTACAGGCTAGAGGATCCTCATTTTGGTAATATCCTAATCTCAAACTATTTCATTCTTTAATTATCTTATATAAGGATAAGGATCCTGCATCCTTTATCCTCCTTTTACTTGATTCTGAGTTTTGAAGGTTCAGGTATCCTTAACTAAGGATTGAGTATCCACAGAAGTATCCAGTTATTTGGGCTTGACCCCAGTTATTTGGGCTAGTTCCAGTTTGGGCCTGTCCCCAGTATCGCCAGTAGCGCACGATGATCCTGGTATAGTTCATGGCAATGGGACCAGTACCCGCTTTAGGGGCTGACAATTTCATTGTACTGGCTATATTCAGGATCCTACGTATAATGGTAGACGTACCATACATCCGTTCATAAGGTTTCTAACGTTTTCACGTTAGCTAAGGTTTTGGCATTTTCTTGTCACTAAGTTTGGATAGTCGCCAGTGAGGGCTATACTCCAGTTTACATACGATCCTTTGGGCTTGTCCCCAGTTATCCTTTGGGCTTGTCCCCAGTTATCCTTTGGGCTTGTCCCTAGTATATTGGGCTTATCCCCAGAATTGTTGGGCTTGTCCCCAGTTACTAACTCTTATCTTATATTGGCTTAGTCCCAAGTTGTATCCTATTCCAGGTTTTTGGAGACAAATAACCAAGGATCCTTGATCCTTACCTTCTACTAAGGTTTGTCTTTTGGTTATCCTGATTATAAGTGTTAGAGGTTAGGATCCTAACTTGGATTCTCATGTATGATCCTTAACTATTTTGATTCTATTCATTTAAATAACCCTTATCCTTTGACAACTGAATTTATGATCCTTAAAAGATACTACTTTTCGGAACTTGTCGATTACAGGATATGTGATCCTTGATCATATCCTGAACTTTTTGAGGATATTCATTGAGTTTTTCTTTACTTGATAAGTTTGGACAAAATGTATATCACAACAATTGAAAAATAAAATACTAACAAGGATAGTAACACGGGATATAGCCAAAAAGTTAAAGTTATTTTATTCACAAAACATTGAACCCTTTAAGGTTGTCAAAATTGCCAACCCACGTTTCTACCGGCAAAACGTGGCCCGTCCACATGGGTTGGCAAAGGGTGTCCATTGTTCATAGGTCTAATGAGTGCAGGAAATTAAAGACGGAAGGATAACGAGTGGCTTCATCCCCCAAACACAGGATCCATCCACCACCCATTATCATGCCTATTGTTCAAGGATTCATGATCCCTAGCCCTAATTACTATTGTTCAAGATACAACCCATCATTGTTCAACAAAAACATCATCAAAACAAAAACCACAACCAAACTTAAAAAAATGGGCTCCGGCTACATCTAGAAATGTCCTTCATCGCCCATTCATGCAGCCTAAACCTTCGCCGCATCACCATCTCCTCCAGCTCTGGTATCCTTCACCTGATCCTTGCCACTGCCACCAGCCTCGGGTGCCAGAACCTCATCAGCCTCATCTTCATCCTCCAACTCAGCCAGCCTAGCCTTCCAGCCCTCCATGTCCCAGTTGCTCCTGTCAAAGGAAGGATCCTGAGCTTCTTGGGCCATCTGCAACTTGGTCTTGTACATGGCGATGGCAGCGGAGACTTTAGCATCCTCCATGATCTCGTGCTTCTCATAGTCAGCATTGATGCAAGCTGCAACCGCCTGAGTTTTGGCTTCATTGAGGTCCTTTTCGAGGGAAGCAATCTTGTGATCCTTGAGCACCGACACTTTTTGGAGATCAGAGTATTTCTCCTCGATCTCTTCGACGTTCCCAACATAGTCCTCAATTTCAGCAAATTTCTACAAAGAAGACAATGCAAAGTTTAGGATCGTATGATCCTCAAGTGGGCAGGATAACTAAGTGATCCTTACCTCAGCGAAGTACTCGAGGAACTGATGGCGGATCAGAGGCAAGCCTTCTAGATTGTTAGCTTCAGAGGTCTTCCTTTTCTTTCCACCTCTTCCCCTGGAACTGGTAGGTTTGGGAACTGTGGCAGATGGGCTAGCAGCAGATTTTTTCTTTGAAGATCAAACAGTATCAAGGTCAGTGACACTGAACTTGGAGGCAGACCTTGATGACTTTCCAGCACCTACACACCCAAAACAGATAAGTATCCTTATCCCATTTGACTATTTATTTAAACATTTAACTATGCAAAAAACAGGATACTTACTTGACATAGTGACAGAACCTGAGGATACCTCTTGAGAATCCTGGGTGTTTGCTTAGAATGATCTTTTTGCAGGATCAAGTCTCCGGAAAGCGGCAAGCCTTTCCTTTGTTGCAGGTGTTGTGATGAGGTGTGCGACAGTAATAGCTGCAAAATAGAAACAAAAGGACGTTAGTGATCCTTAAACAAAAACAAGGTCATCTGGTGATCCTTCTCAGGATCCTCTATCCTACCATGGGTGCTCCACTTCCTTGGCAGATCCTTTCCATCAGAGATAGAATCCCTTCTGACAAAGAAGAATCCCCTTTTCCAGTTGGTGTCATTCTTAGTAGCTTTGAAGATGGGGTGTTCTTCACCGGGTTTTCGCTTGAGTAGATATCGGTGGGATCCAAATGTTACGAGGTCATACATTTCTGCAAACTCCGACATTCCCGGATCAATGCCTTCTTGCCTAATGATCCTTTCAAGGGTATATAAGCCCCTCCAGATCATTGGCATAGCTTGAATGTAGGAAATGCCGGTGAGAGAGAAGAAAGACTGGGTGAATTTAGGGAAAGGATACGAGTATCCTATCGTGAATGGAATGACCGGAAAAGCTACCCAAGTTTCGGAAATATAATCGCTAAGAACGGTGGGATCAAATGGTTTGAAGACGGTGCTCGCCGGAAAACAATGGCGGACTCTATCTATCTATGGATCAGTGAAGCAGCATCGTTCTTTTGCTGAATCTTTGATGATCCCCTGGCTCTTAAGAGGGTTTTCCTTCTTGTGATCCTTAGCCAGTGAGGATCTTAGCATCATCTTTACTATGACGGTGGTGAAGAAGATGAACGGAGAAAGAAAACGTAAAGGGGAGAAGAGGAAGAGAGATACCTGTTTGATCTTCGGATATGGATTTAAAGGGAGTCTCTCTCGAATTTAAATGCAAATTGATCTCTATCCATAACTTCAATTTATAATGATGGTTTTGCAGGATAGTCACCTCAACAACGTCATGCTCGTAACGGCTAGTCCGACTCCAACGGCTAGTTATCCGTTGATTCACTGCGGATAAGAACGAAAATATAACTCGTTATTTACAATTTACTCCTTATATTTTGGGGGAAATTGTTAGGGGAGGATTTCTCAATGATCAGTGATCCTCATTTACTGTTGGGTTTAGTGATCCTCAATTCTGTCTGAATTAGTGATCCTCAGAAGTATTGCAGGATCAGGATCATGGATCATCGTAAGGATCCTTATACTAACGATTGTCTGCTTTAAATATGATGTTGTTTTGCAGGAGTACGAGCATGGACTTGGTCTTGGCGATATTCCTGGAGCATATTCCATATATATTCCGCACGTGTTTGACTGAAGTGGACGTTGTGGAGTTCGTGGTGGACTTGCATGAATTGCGGAATGTTTGTTAGCTTAGATATTTTCTATTTTTAAAACGGGATGGCGAGCTAAATAAAAACACTTGGCTATTTTTGGCTAAACACACACTCTTGCAACTGCTCTCACCAGCTCTCGACAATTTACTCAGCAATCACACACTTATTTACAAAATACACTATAGTGATCCTTGTAATT
This sequence comes from Helianthus tuberosus, assembly GCA_030545235.1. Taxonomy (NCBI): domain Eukaryota; kingdom Viridiplantae; phylum Streptophyta; class Magnoliopsida; order Asterales; family Asteraceae; genus Helianthus; species Helianthus tuberosus. The sequence goes on from CM060394.1 coordinate 12,122,740, forward strand.
AGCTCGCTGTCATCCGAAGTTGTAATACATTTCTTGTTTAATCTGAGTTGGTGATCGGTAGTTTCCATCACCCGAGGTTTTTTATGCCGGAGATCATTCATTGATCAAGGGCTTTTTCCTCGTATAAATCTTTGTGTCACTTGTTCATTACATTTCAGAGTGATCCTTAGTGTTGTTCATTGATTCAAGCATCATACCTCACAACAGAAAGTTTGGTTGCATGATCATTGCTTGATTTTTAACCAAAACAAAAATGATTAGTGATTAATAAAGAATCAACATATACTTGCAAATTCTTGATACTCATATTTTTAGCCAACTCTAATCCTGCAATTAAAGCTTAATATTCTGCCTCATTATTAGTAGCAGGAAATTCACACCTAATAGCCTGGGGTAATATGTCCCCCTGTGGCGATTTTAGTAGTATACCTAGACCTACTCCTCTTACATTAGATGCACCATCAGTATATAATGTCCAGGATTCTAAGTTTTCTCCTAGCTGTTGTACTTCTAAGTCTACTTCATTTTGAATGTCACTACTGAAATCAGCCACAAAGTCAGCTAAAGCCTGAGACTTTATGGCATTTCTAGGCTCATATACTAGATCAAAAGCACTTAATTTCACTGACCATTTAGCCATCCTACCAGACATCTCGGGTTTCCTAAGCACGTTTTTAACAGGATAGTTGGTTTTAACATGAATCATATGTGTCTCAAAATAATGTCTAAGTTTTGTTGATGCCATAACTAGGGCTAATATCAATTTTTCTAGATGAGAATATCTAGTTTCAGCATCTAATAAGCTTTTACTAACGTAATAGACAGGATACTGCTGACCTTCATGATCTTTTACAAGGACAGCACTTACTGCATTCCCTGATACTGCAACATACAGGGATAATGGTTCGCCATCCTCAGGCTTCATCAATAAGGGTGCGGTTGAAAGATACTGCTTCAAATCCTGCAAGGCTACTTCATGAAGGTTAACATCTCGTGGCCGGCGGTAGCATCTACCATTGAATCAATATGAGGTAGAGGAAACGGGTCTTTGGGACAGGCTTTGTTTAAGTCTGTGTAATCTACACAAACTCTCCATTTCCCATTTTTCTTTTGTACCACGACTACATTCGCAAGCCATTTAGGAAACTTCACTTCTCTAATCATCTTGCTTCTTAGTAGTCTTTCAACTTCCTCTTGGATGATCACATTTCGCTCCGGAGCAAATTTCCTTCTCTTTTGTTGGACCGGCTTGAATGACCTGTCAATACCGAGCTTATGTGTTATAATATCCTTGGAAATACATGTCATATCCTCGTGCTTCCATGCGAATGTTGACATCCTGCATTTCAAAAAATTAGTCAATTGATTTTCAATATCCTGTGGGATATTGGTTCCTACGAGCACCGAGATATCCGGATTATCCTGATCCAGGATTATTTTCTTTACATCCTGCTCCGAAGCCTCCATGATATCCTAGGCCCGCATCTTTAATTGCTATGCTGCATTAGGCTTGACCGAGGATTTCATTGAGGATGAGTAACATTCCTTCACCTCCTACTGATCACTGTCAACCTTGCCAACCCCCCAAGGGGTAGGGATCTTGATGCACTGATGATAAGTCGATGGCACAGCCTTCATGTCATGAATCCATGGCCTGCCAAGTATGATGTTGTAGCAGGATCGGGAGTCCATCACACAGAAACGTTGTATTGAGTTGACCCCTTCAACATATATTGGTAACTTTATCTCTCCCACTGTGTTCCTGGCCTCTCCACTGAACCCAACAAGCACGGTGGATTTTGAAGTAATATCCATTGGAGATACATTCATTCTTTTCAAAGTTTCTAGTTGGATTATGTTGACGGAGCTGCCAGTATCCACCAATATCCTGCGTACAAAATGGTTAGCAACATATAACGTTATCACTAGAGCATCATGGTGAGGATCCTGGACAGTATCCCTGTCATCACTGTCGAAAGTGATCACTTTATCAGTTGTGAGGGTAGTCATCCTGGCTGGTTTATCTCCCCTTCAGTCTTAGCCTCCTTTGCATGCCTCTTGGCCGCAGAATACGAAGTCCCACAAATGTCAGATCCTCCTGAAATAAAGTTAATTATTTTGGCATCTGCTGGGGGTGATGTTGCTCGTTCAGGATCCTTCTCAGGATCCTGCCCTTTATTCTTCTTTCTTCCCAGCAGATCCTTCAGATACCCCTTGCTCAATAGGTAGCTTATTTCTTTCCTTAGAGCAATGCAATCCTCAGTTACATGTCTGAAATCTTCATGGAAGGCACACCATTTGGATTTATCCTTCCAATCAGCTTTTTGTTGATTCTTTCGAGGCCACCTAGCTTTGTCTCCTAAACCCTGCATAGCATACATTAACTCATGTATGTTAACAGAAAAGCAATATTCAGATAATTCAGGATATTCTTCAGGATCCTCGTCTTCAACAACATTCACTTTCTTGTTGTCAATTCTGCCATATGGCTTAGAGCGATATGGTTTATACGAGGATTCTGATTTCCTGTTGGTTGATTCATAGGTTGAGGTAGAATTCATCCTCTCTTGCATCTTTTTGTCATCTTCCAAGCGAATATATCTCAAGGCCCTGTTACGAGCTTCGTCGGGATTCCTGCAGGGATTCATTACAAGATCCTGATAAAACTGAGAATATTTTTGTAATCCCATTTTAAAAGCCTCCACAGCTGTTGCAACATCAAGATGTGGGATATCCAAGGATTCCCGACTAAACTTGTTCACATAATCCCTCAAGGATTCCTGAGGCCCTTGAGTTATCCTATAAAGATCACTGGTTAGTTTCTCAAAACTCCGGTTTCAAGAAAACTGACTATTAAACAAATTAACCAAATGAGCAAACGAAGTAATCCAGTGAGGAGGAACATTTAACAGCCATTTTAAGGCTGATCCTGTCAAGGTAGAGCCAAAACCCTTGCACAGGCATGCTTCCTTGAGCTCCGGAAGGATAGGGTTAATCTCCATTCTTTCTCTATATTGGGCAATATGCTCTTCAGGATCCGTAGTCCCATCATACAGTTTCATGTTGGGGGTTTGAAATCTCTTTGGGATTTCAGCATCACAGATAGGATATGCAAAGCGGGATATCCTGTGGCTGTCTTGGGACACTTCCGGAATTGGTTGGACCACTCCAGGTACACTGAATATCATGTCCTTCAATTTCTGAAGCTCCCTAGTAAATGTTGACGTCATACCTGCATCCTGCAAAGATCCATTATTGTTAGCAGTAAGAATATTATTATTTGACACGTTACCGGTCTGAGGATTTTGGCCATATCCTGAAGAATATCCTGAGCTCCTCACAGTTGACATCCTGACCGAGGAGGGTATCTCAGGAGTATGATTCTGAGAATGGCTTGGCACGATATTCCCCCGGTTATCCTCGGTGTAAACTGCAGAACTGAAGTTCAAAGCCCTAGGTTGCAAAGGAGTGACAGTTTCTTCAGCAGGCCTACTTGGGCCGGATTTCAAGAGTTGTATCTCTCTCATCAGCATCCGATTAGTTTCCTGCTGCTACCTCATCTGTTCCTGTACACTACCAAACAAATTCAGAATTTCGTCATTAGAAGCCAAAACAGGACCAGATCCCTGGGCACTGGGAGCGGGGATAACATCCCGAGCCATATGACTTTCAGCTCCTTGTGAAGAGGCTTGCATTCTTGGAGGAGGAGGTGGAAGCACCGAACCAATTGTTGCAGAGGTTGCAGCAGATATGGTGGAAGAGCTCATGTTTGATCTCGAGGCCATTGAAAACAATGTAGCAAAAAGTTTTGACAATAGAAAACCGAGTATTGATTTTACTAAAGTTTTTAGTAAAAATTGCACCACTTGCCCCACGGTGGGCGCCAAATTGTTTTGGTCAAAAATTACCGAAACAATTAAGTGATCAAATTAGTTAAGTGAGGTAGTGTGCTAGAAATATGTGTCAAAAATATGCTGATTAAGTTCTTTGTAAAAACAGTTTCAGGATACGGCTCAGGATATAGAGCTGTATCTATGATCAAACAATGAGCAAAAATGTAAAGGGTGACACGAGATGTACGAGGAAAGCCCTTGATCAATCTAGATCGCCGGCATAAAACCTCGGGAGCTGACAATCGCAGCTGCCTTGTTCTTCTATTACTTTGAATATCAGGATACAGTGCGGGATGTGATGCGGATCAACTACGTGTTACAATGTAATTCGAGTACAAGTGTTTGTGTATAGTGTTTGCTAGTAGCTAGAGAGCAAACTGTGCGAGTGAAGTGAGTGGAAAAAATTGTGTGCCTTAATCTGATCCGCCCCATTTATTTATAGAAAAAGAAATTTAACAAACAACCATATTAAACCGGGATTCGGCGGATATTCCCTACTTGAACGTTGTAGACCTGGTCCTTCGGGTTCAACGTCTCTCATGTAACTGGTTTGCCCGAGTCTTAAGGAGAAGAGGTCCATTCGACCATTGGTGACCCACAACTTCTAACCTGCACGTGATTAATTTAGCTAATACCAGGATATCGCACCAGGATGTTACCAATATCCTGATTCGGTATCCTAATCACAAGTAAACACTCAAAAGCAGAATATTAGTCAGGATATATATGCTCAGAAAATGGCCCATAACATGTTAGACATCAAGTCATGGTACTATTTAGGGAATTCCATTATTATAACATATACCCCATCTCACCCGGTCTTGCCGGAGAGGTAACCCCATCTCACCCGGACAAGCTGGAGAGTCTACCGCACCATACCCAGTTTTGCCGGAGAGGTAACCACATCTTACCCGGACAAGCTGGAGAGTCTACCGCACCATGCCCAGTTTTACCGGAGAGGTACTTATCATGATATTTCCCATAAATAGACTTCTCTCAAATCAGGATTTTGAAAGTATATCGTTTATTATAGTTTGCATCAAGAAACAAGGGAATCAGTATTCTCATGATGGATCATATTCTAGAACCGAGTAGTATCAATAAACAAGAAATAACAGTGGCCAGTTGTTATCGCTTATTTATCATACAGGCACTGTTCTAGTCATCATCCTCATGGGATACCAATAACCATCACTCTTTATCTATGCAAGTAATTGGCTTATCTCAAAGCTTTATACTAAGGCATTCTTCTTAGGTTCAAGTCTAAATATTGTCCTGGTTGTTACCAGTGAATATCAATATCCCAACTCTTTCATTTAAGCATAGATATTATTATGGTTGTGGTTTTCTTTTGGTTGGAGAATGGAGTTTCAAATATATCATTGTCTCCATTGACACTATAGCTAGGTTCGATGTAATGAGTATACTTACAGCCAACTCTATTTATGCATATAAAATCTTAGATCCCGTTACAAGGAATATTTCATTGAGACAATTGGCATTTTTAAAACATAGTAGGTTTCATGGTTTATTCTTATAATAACTTCATATTTTCATATGAATTACCAATGACATTTTCTCTTATGTTTATCTTACAGAAGATATTATATTGGGTATACCATCAAGAAATTCTATTGGGTATATGAATATATGTGTATAAAATTTCAAATCTTTAGTTAATATTAAACTTACGGAATATCTACACACATATATAAAATAATAACTATACATTCGATGGTACCAATCATCAAGCTTATTTTCATGTCTTTATTTTATCCTTTTATAAAGGTAGTATATTGAAATAAATTTCTGTTAAATATAATATTTTGGAATTTAAAAGTTTAGGGAAATAAATTATTCAAAATATAAATTTTCTGGACTCATAAGAAGAGTTTCATTTTTAACTAATGGGTTAAACTATACCAGACTCACTATTTATGTTACCTTAATAATTTCTCCTCAAGTAACCATCCATATATCTATTTCAATTATCACATTCCTACCTTTTTCCTTTATAAGAATCAATTATAATATACATTTAAGATTGAGAGGCATTATTTAGAAGAATATGTGCATATGTGATCCATGACATTGTATTTATGGGTTACCAAGAGATATATATACTATACATAAATTACTTTCTGTAATTTATAACAATATAGGGGATAGGATTTGAATATTAATATATAGTATAAACTTAAAACACATTACATAGTAGGTAATACAAAGTTTGACGTTTAAAAAAAATTGATTCTAAATATATTTGAGTAATATACATGTATTGAAATATGTATGTATATCCCATACAATATTAATAGTAATTTATTTAAATATATTACAATATTAAAATTGTAATCTAATTTTAAATAAAGTTATATAAAGGACAAAAGTACTAAACACACATTTGAGTCAACTATTCTTATGTGGGGCATTTATTTTTAATTCTAGTGTGAGAAAAAAATGAATGTTTAGGAACATTTTTAACATACAAGGTAAATTAAATAAATAGATACTAAATCATTGATTTAAGTAGGAAAAGATGTTTTCACTGTTATAATATCTTTATTTCTAAAAATTTAATTATCCCATCTCATTTATATGTATCGATTGTTCAAACCATTTAACCCATCTTTTCTTTCCTTTTAGTATATAAAAATTTTATTACTTCTTTTTAAATATAATATTTTAATTGATAGAGAATGAAAACCTGATTATTTATATATGATTATCGTGATATATATATATATATATATATATATAGAGAGAGAGAGAGAGTAGGGTTCGCACGGAAAGTGTGTTTTTCCTAGAAAGTCTAGGAAGCGATCTGGTCCATCCGATTGGTGTGTTTAAGGGTTGAGATTAAATCAATGGCAATCTTGTAATATTTGAGTTTAATTAAATGATTGTTTTAAATGAATAGGGGCAATTTTGTCAGATGGCCGTTTTTTAAATCAATTAGATAACTGCAATCCCTACTTTAATGGGATTTTCCCTCTCTCTCTCTCTCCATTATTGATTTGATTTTCTCTCTTTCTCTCCCCAATCCAACCCTAAACATAATAAAACCTGCGATCTCTACTCCCCCTTGCTGTTGGCGACGCAAAACAGGACCCCAAAAGCATTCAGATTTCGGTTCCAAGGCTTGTTGATACCCATTTTCTTCACTAGGTATTCATATCTTGTGTTGTGATTAAAGTTCTTGAAGTGCGTATACGTTTTCGGTCTTAATCTGCTTGTAACTTGGCTGTGTTTTTTCTGTTTTAATTGATGATTGTAGAGAGGCATGTAAAACACAGCGTCAAGAATCTGCTTGCTGTTAAAACACAGCGTCAAGAATCTGCTTGCTGTTAAAACACATAGTCAAGAATCTGCTTGCTGTTAAAACACAGCGTCAAGTATCTGCTTGCTGTTAAAACACAGCGTCAAGAATCTGCTTGCTGTTAAAACACAACGTCAAGAATCTGCTTGCTGTTAAAACACAGTGTGAAAAATCTGCTTGCTGTTAAAACACAATGGCCTGCTTGCTGTTAAAACACAATGTCAAGAATCTGCTTGCTGTTAAAACAACATAAAATACATTCAGAGTGTTAAAATGCAAAATAACTGTTAAAACACAACCTGATTATATATTGACTTCAGATTGTTAAAACACACTGACTTCAACCTCTTTGACTGGTAAAACACATCACCAAGAACATGCTGATAGTTTCAGATAAACACATTGACTTGCAGATTTGAATTCGAAAACAATAAAAATTCCGAAAATCATGGAATTTTAGTTAATGAATATACATTCCAAAAATAAAATTAAAATGTGAAATTACATGATAGCCCTTCTACTTAAAATCCCTCAATGACACATGTCCAAATCTTATTCCTTCCTAGACTTTCTAGGAAAAATAGACTTTCCACCCAACTCCTACTCTATATATATATATATATAATGACCCTTTTTATCATATCCTTTCTTTATAGTTTTAAACGTATAAATTTTACAGGTATTCATATATATATAAATATATATTTTTATGTTATATACATGTATATATTATTAAAATGTATTATAGTGTGTATATATACATTTCAAATAGAATTGTATTATTTAACTATTATACATTAGCCAGCTGACTTGAATACTTTTCTTTATAATTTAGAATACACAATCCTATAACTAATATGACTAGTTAATCTTATAATCTTATATTAATTATTTCCACGCATAAGACCTATTCTGGAGATACCGTAATATTAAAGATCTATAGAAACGCTTTCATCGTTTAGTTAGGCCTTTCTACGTAGTCCAACCAACCCAAATCTCTAAAAAATTTAAATGATTTTATTTAATCATGAATACCCATCATATTCATTTAACCATCTATTTTATCACTAAGTATTTCAATAGAAACCTTTACAAGTAATCCCAACATCAGTTATTTCATAAAACTATGAAAGTATGAAGTCTTATTGCCAACTGGTTACAAACCAGAAGGGATAAAATAGAGTGGTGAATTGGTACACCTAGGTTTCAAAACTTGCTTTGGCTCGATCCACTAAAGCAATCATTAAATTTTATTAATTCTTAAAATCCTTTTGGTTAAGTTAATAGCTTCGGTTTTATTTATTTAAATATAAATTATTTTGAAACAATATTATTAAAACCACAAAGTTTTAAAGTTTTATACCATATATTTCAATATGTATTTAAACCAAAGTAAGTGATTGGTTCCAAAAGATAATCATAAACATGACTGCTTTATTAATAACTAACTTAGTTTGATGTATATTAAAAATTGAATGTATTTAAATACATTTTTATAGGTATACAAATGATTACATTTGTACATTTTATATATCAGATCTAATGATATATATGACAATATTAAAACATGTATTAATAATAAATCGTGTAATTATTTTAACTGATCAACTCCCATTTCTAAATAAAATATTTCATGATTGTTTTAACTATTTTAACGTATACATATTATGATATTATTTGAGTATGTGGTATTAATTATCACAGACAAATTTCTAGTACAAATATTTGGGTACAATCATAAAAATAGATTGATTAAAAATGGTGAACATTGCGACTCATATATATATATATATATATATATATATAAACTACAACTGGAATTCAAAATAAACTAGTGATTATGCATCCGTAACTTATCTTAGTTTATTGATGTGCGTGTGGTGGTATATAAATTTAATGTATATTTTAAGCCCTTTTTACACGTTAGTCAAGTTTTAAATTTATAAAACACGATATTTTACTAACACCAAACACACATATGAGCAAGTGCACCCATCGTGAGCGTAGTATAGTGTTGGCAAGATACCGAGGTCGTCCAAGGACACAAGAGCTTTTAGTACCGGTTTATCCTCAACGTCTAATCAAATCAAAAGTTTACAAAAAGGTTTTAAACTAAGAAAAATAAAAATTAACTAAAATGCTGAAAATAAAAATAAAAAGTAAAAACAGATAGACAAGATGAATCACTTGGCTCCGACTCGTGTATAGTGTAACCTTTGATTATTTCCGCACTTTTGCACTTATTTAAGAGATTATCTTAGTTATTGTAGTAGGCCCCTCTTTTGGAGGCGACGTTACCCTCAACCCAGTAGTTTGAGTCAACAAGGATACAATCCTAAAGGGTCAGATTATTGAAAGATAATTAATTAAGTTATTAATGCATAATGTGGTAGGCCCCTCTTTTGAAGGTGACGTTACCCTCGGCTAAGTAGTCTGAGCAGCAGGGATACAGTCCTAAGTAGCCGGGTTAAAGTATTAATAGTAGTTTACATATGAGGGGATCAAAGAGTTTGGACCCCCGCCATCCAATACCATTAAGTATTGAAGGAGGTCCTACTAAATTTGACCCAGGTCCTTGCAGGATATATACACTGAACAAGGCAAGACTTTTACCAAACCATTCCCTTCAACATACCTCCATAAAGACCGTGGAGATATGAATGGTGAAAATCTTTTATTTTATATAGACAGTAAAATAATGCCAAGACACCACGGACAAACGATAAGCAAAAATCACCTTCAACATAAGAAACTAGTTATTAAAGTCATTAATACATAACCAAGTAAAAAGTGCGAAAAGATTAAAAATAAAAAGTATTACACTAGACACTTGTCTTCACCAAGTGATATAAGAGACTTAGGCAAACATGGCCTTGATTGTCAAGAACTCTTACGATCAATCTTGGATCCCGAGACGACTCACACACTCTATGATGGACAATGGATGATGGTGGTGGATGATGGTGTTATGGTGGTGGTGGGTGGTGGGTGAAGTGTGAGAGAGGTGGTGTGCCAAGGGATGGTTTGAGCTTGAGCCAAGCTGTAACAACCCTCATTAAAAGTCCTATTTATATTATTATTTTATTTAATAGGAAACCCTAATTGAGACACCCAAGTAATTCTACGCGAACCCTAGAATTTTCAGAATTTTCAGAATCAGGATCAGGGCCCCTAAAACTCAGGGGGGGTATTTCCTAGTTAACGATTATCTACTTAACGTGCTCTCCAAGTTGAATTTTAAAATATCGTCGACTCAGCAGGCCTAGTCCCACACGCGGCAAGCCTATAAAATTTAGGTGTCCTTTACGGACCGTAAAGGTTTAGCCTTACGGTCCGTAAGCCTGTCACTTTTCATGTATAAATAGCAGCGTCTGGCACTTGAATTCTGACATTTGAGCGACGATCAAATTCACTCTGCACGTTGAGTTATAGTCGAATTAGTCTCAAAAATCACTAATTAGTAGAGGGGGTGCTGCAGAACAGGGTATTAACTCAATCGCTATTACGATTCATTGTCCGATCGATCAATATATCCAATGAATGTTTAAGTGCCGCCCACATTAGGGTTATACTTTATCGTTCGTCATTAATTTGACGGATCATCGTTAATTCGATGGATAAAGTATTATACTTTGTCGTTCGTCGTTAATTCGACGGATCATCGTTAATTCGATGGATGAAGTATTGCACTTTGTCATTCGTTGTGAGAATATGATCTCGTGAGTTATCGTAAAATGCTATATTAAGTTACTTACCTAGTTCGTGTGCATTAGGTTAAAAAGGCTAATCAATAGGCTAGGCTCTGCTCAAATTAAATCTGCAATATATCAAGGATTAACTGTAGACTAAGCTTTGACCGTAGAAATCTGCAAGGTGAGTTCATTTCTCTTTTCTCACAGTTTGTGAGTCCATTATATTTTCTCACAGTTTTATCACCTTTTTGGGAAACAATAATATTTACAAAGATTTTCCATAATCCTAAATAGTTACCAGTTATACTTACAGTGATTAAGTTTTTATATTAATTGCTGGTACAAAAGATTATATATATTATTTGATTCTCATTATTAATTGCCAAAAAGTTAGTTAATATTATCATGATTACAATAACAGTGGAAATTATGCATTTTACTAAGATTATATTTTAGTCTTAGTCACGTTAAAATATTAAATAATGATATTACAATTATTTAATTAACATATTTGATAAGTTATATTAATTTGACATAAATTGATATATGTCAATTTTCTGGATTAAATGGTTTTATGCCAAAAGTAATATATTTGACAAAGAAATGTCACGAGACATCATTATGTCCAAAGACACGGGTTGAGAGAATGATCAACAGTGTTATGAATAGAAATTACTAGTTGAGAGAATGATCAACAGTAATATAATCTGAGTTACTAGTTGAAAGAATGATCAACAGTGACATGACCGAAAGCACTAGTTGAGAGAATGATCAACAGTGTTATAGAATCACTAGTTGAAAGAATGATCAACAGTGATATGACCAGGATCATTAATTGAAAGAATAATCAATATTGATATGATTATAGTCACAGGAATCGCCTAATGACAGATAAAGTGAATAATAGTCAAATAGAATTATTTGATGAATTCAATAGTGGACTAAAGTGAGTCAAATAATTAATATGATTACTGTCACATTGAAACTATCATCATTTGACAAATACTGATTGAGTTGGGTAATTATAAATAAATATAAAAACCTTAATACTGTAAGGTATAACAATATATTTATAAAATGGAATGAATTCACTCAGTGTTATCGCTGATAAAACCTTTTTAAAACATTTTTCAGGTAAGTGGAATAAAAGCTGGATACGACACTGAAAGGCTTTAAGAAGTGGCTTATTTTATTTAAATCAAATTAAGAAATATTGTAAACAAAATTCACTTTATAAAACACGGGTTTATCCCATTTATTTAATAAATAAAATCCGGTGTTTTCTAAACTCTGATATTTTTCCTAACTCACGGTCCTGATGAAATTTCCGCTGCAATGTTTTTAAAATAATCACCGGTACCGCTGGACTGTTCACGGCACCCGATTCCGTCCAGGGTGGGTCGGGGGTCGTGACAGAAGGTGGTATCAGAGCCAAACTCAAAGAGCCACTTGTTTAAGCTGATTAGGTGTTCTTTTTAATACCTAAACTTAAACAATAAAGTTAGGAAACTGATACAAATTAACATATGTGTTCTATATGAATATATATATATATGTTAATATACACAGATAATATCCTGGAAGTATTGTTTGTTTTCTGTGATGTTAATATGTGAAAATGTTTGCAATTCAGATGTCGAATGAAGTACCACATAATCCAGAAGTTCATGTTAATAATGAAAATCCTTTGGATAAAAATGCTATAGAAAATTTAATAGCCCAAGGAATAGCTAATGCTTTACCTTCAATAATTAAAGCTGTTAAAAATACCGTAGAACCTACCAAAGTTGTGAGTAGCAAGCATACTCGTGACGATGGTTTTAGCCATAGTGTCAATGGAGGTAATGATAATATTATCAAAACCCCATTTCCCAAGAAAAAGAAGGCGACGACTCTCGGGTGTACCTACAAAGAATTTTTAGCCTGTAAACCAACTGAGTTCGCCGGCAGTGAAGGAGCTACAGCTGCTCTGCGATGGTTAGAAAAGACGGAAGCTGTTCTTACAATCAGCAAATGTGCCGAAGAAGATAAGGTGATGTATGCATCTAATCTCTTCAAGGAATAAGCCTTAGAATGGTGGAATACAATTCTTCAGGCAAAAGGAAGCGACATGGCTTATGCCATGAACTGGGAAAAATTCAAGGAAATGACAGAAAGGAAATTCTGTCCTCCTTATGAAAAGGAACGAATAGCTAACAAGTTCCTAAATCATAAAATGATAGATGTGAATTGTCGTGAATATACGACAACGTTCTTCGAATATGCAAGAATGGTACCAACTCTGGCTTCGCCAGAACCTGTACTAATTTCTCGTTATATTTGGGGATTAGTTAGCGAAATTCGCGACATAGTTAAGGCCACTAGACCACAGACTATTGAAGAAGCAGTCGAGCTAGCTAACATGCTGACAGATGGACTAATCCGCACAAGAGAAGAAAACAAGAAGAAAGAGTTAGCCTAGAAAATTTCCCAAGAATTCTACAAGAAAACAGGAACTGAACAGTCATTGGAGCAACCTATCTGCAGAAGCTGTAACAAAAAGCATTCAGGAAGATGCCGTTTTAGGAGAACATCCTACTGTAACTTCTGCAAGATGACCGGACATATAGAGGAAGAGTGTAGAAGGAAAACTACTGTTTGTTTCAATTGTGGAGAAACAGGACACATTAAACCATATTGCCCAAAATTAACCAAAACACTTAACAACAAGGCCAGAACAACAGACGGAGCCAAGAAGAACGCGCGAGCATTCGTACTTACTACGCAAGAAGCAGAAAGGATTCCAGATGTAGTCGCTGATATGTAATATCTAAGTTAAGTTATTATTTGACCCTAGTACAAATAAAAGTTTATAAATAAATAAATTCTGTCAAGAATTTCATCTATTCAAAACCATAACAGAATTGTTTGGTTTTCACTTTCACTGAATCATTTATTTGGTCACGATCACTTTGTGGTGACGTTTTCACAAAATTTGAAGCTTGTGCTAATTTCCTTGCATACGGGTTTAATTATTCATTCCTATTGAATCCGTTTTGTTGGTTTATTCTATAAAATCAATCTTAACACAATTATGTGCTAAGATAATGATACACAATTTCATTTCATATTTCAGTGTATCTCTTAAAAGATTTTTATATCAACAATCGAGCGTTTCGTAATCCTTATTGTTTTATCATCTTTGATCGAAAAACATTATTCAAGTATTTCGATTTCAATTCTACTAGATTTATTCGAAACATTCGGATTTACTTCATTTGATTTAAAGTATGGTGAAATTTGTTTCATTCACCACTACTATTTTTCCTATGACACCTTGTGGTGGCATTTTCTTTAAATTTGAATCTTGAGATAATCTCATTTTCACTCCCGATGAACGAATTTTAATTTCTGTTAGTTCATCATCTTAAACAGTCTTAATACAATTATGTGTTAAGATAAGTGTACACAAATTCATATCATATTCCGGTGTACTTCTTAACGTTTCTTTCATCATTTATCGAAAATTCTATACTATTCATTTGTTCTTTTCAATTGAAAATCCTATTCGAACTGAATATCCAAAATTTACTTCATTAAAACTTTCAGTTGATTTCACGGTGAAATTGTTCAGTCACCGTAATTATTGAATTATTTCAATCCTTACGACACCTTGTGGAGTCGTTATAAACTTGTAGCTTGGGCTAAATCATAAGCATACGAATCTTTCAAAATCACGTATGTATTTCGTTTGACTCATCATTTGAAAATAGTCTTGATGCAATTATGTATTAAGACAATGATACACTAAACTCTATTGTATTCCAGTGTATCCTTGAAAATTCAATAATGTTAACACACTGATTTTTCTCTTGTTATGATTCGATCATTGACAATCATTTTCGTGCTTCTATTTCATTTTGAACTTGTTGATTCTGAGTCTTCTTCAGTTGCCAATCAAAGTAAGTTTTCTTTTGACAAAAGAATTTTTATTCGATTCTAAAAAAAAAAAAAAAAAAAAAATATTTCTTTACATTCATTTTAAATATCTATTTGATCATATATCTTTTGACTTGAACTTAGTCACATTGGAAATTATATCATTTCATCTCATTCGTTTGACATCAATTTCTTCAATTAATTCAGTTGAATCTTTGAATTCTACTTATGATACAACTTATATTCACAAAATTAGATTCTGTGTCATCTACTTTAATATTGTTTTTATTGACTGGCACATGACATAATTCTAAAAGAAATATCATAATCCAAATACACTTGGAAGCTGGAACCTGAGATGAAGAAAACATATTCCTACTTATTCCAGCAAATCTCGAGGACGAGATTTTTATTAAGGTGGGGAGAATGTAACAACCCTCATTAAAAGTCCTATTTATATTATTATTTTATTTAATAGGAAACCCTAATTGAGACACCCAAGTAATTCTACGCGAACCCTAGAATTTTCAGAATTTTCAGAATCAGGATCAGGGCCCCTAAAACTCAGGGGGGGTATTTCCTAGTTAACGATTATCTACTTAACGTGCTCTCCAAGTTGAATTTTAAAATATCGTCGACTCAGCAGGCCTAGTCCCACACGCGGCAAGCCTATAAAATTTAGGTGTCCTTTACGGACCGTAAAGGTTTAGCCTTACGGTCCGTAAGCCTGTCACTTTTCATGTATAAATAGCAGCGTCTGGCACTTGAATTCTGACATTTGAGCGACGATCAAATTCACTCTGCACGTTGAGTTATAGTCGAATTAGTCTCAAAAATCACTAATTAGTAGAGGGGGTGCTGCAGAACAGGGTATTAACTCAATCGCTATTACGATTCATTGTCCGATCGATCAATATATCCAATGAATGTTTAAGTGCCGCCCACATTAGGGTTATACTTTATCGTTCGTTATTAATTTGACGGATCATCGTTAATTCGATGGATAAAGTATTATACTTTGTCGTTCGTCGTTAATTCGACGGATCATCGTTAATTCGATGGATTAAGTATTGCACTTTGTCATTCGTTGTGAGAATATGATCTCGTGAGTTATCGTAAAATGCTATATTAAGTTACTTGCCTAGTTCGTGTGCATTAGGTTAAAAAGGCTAATCAATAGGCTAGGCTCTGCTCAAATTAAATCTGCAATATATCAAGGATTAACTGTAGACTAAGCTTTGACCGTAGAAATCTGCAAGGTGAGTTCATTTCTCTTTTCTCACAGTTTGTGAGTCCATTATATTTTCTCACAGTTTTATCACCTTTTTGGGAAACAATAATATTTACAAAGATTTTCCATAATCCTAAATAGTTACCAGTTATACTTACAGTGATTAAGTTTTTATATTAATTGCTTGTACAAAAGATTATATATATTATTTGATTCTCATTATTAATTGCCAAAAAGTTAGTTAATATTATCATGATTACAATAACAGTGGAAATTATGCATTTTACTAAGATTATATTTTAGTCTTAGTCACGTTAAAATATTAAATAATGATATTACAATTATTTAATTAACATATTTGATAAGTTATATTAATTTGACATAAATTGATATATGTCAATTTTCTGGATTAAATGGTTTTATGCCAAAAGTAATATATTTGACAAAGAAATGTCACGAGACATCATTATGTCCAAAGACACGGGTTGAGAGAATGATCAACAGTGTTATGAATAGAAATTACTAGTTGAGAGAATGATCAACAGTAATATAATCTGAGTTACTAGTTGAAAGAATGATCAACAGTGACATGACCGAAAGCACTAGTTGAGAGAATGATCAACAGTGTTATAGAATCACTAGTTGAAAGAATGATCAACAGTGATATGACCAGGATCATTAATTGAAAGAATAATCAATATTGATATGATTATAGTCACAGGAATCGCCTAATGACAGATAAAGTGAATAATAGTCAAATAGAATTATTTGATGAATTCAATAGTGGACTAAAGTGAGTCAAATAATTAATATGATTACTGTCACATTGAAACTATCATCATTTGACAAATACTGATTGAGTTGGGTAATTATAAATAAATATAAAAACCTTAATACTGTAAGGTATAACAATATATTTATAAAATGGAATGAATTCACTCAGTGTTATCGCTGATAAAACCTTTTTAAAACATTTTTCAGGTAAGTGGAATAAAAGCTGGATACGACACTGAAAGGCTTCAAGAAGTGGCTTATTTTATTTAAATCAAATTAAGAAATATTGTAAACAAAATTCACTTTATAAAACACGGGTTTATCCCATTTATTTAATAAATAAAATCCGGTGTTTTCTAAACTCTGATATTTTTCCTAACTCACGGTCCTGATGAAATTTCCGCTGCAATGTTTTTAAAATAATCACCGGTACCGCTGGACTGTTCACGGCACCCGATTCCGTCCAGGGTGGGTCGGGGGTCGTGACACAAGCACTCCTATTTATAGGCTGAACAGAAGCTCGGGCACGGGCCCGTGTCCATCCTCTTCTCTGTCTTCATTAATTGCTTTTGTCTGCATTAGTTGACCACGGCCCCGTGTCCGCTGGGCACGACCCCGTGTGCAGAAGCATATCTGTACTATCAAGATTTGCCTGGATTATGCGAATATTATAGTTGACCATGGCCTCGTGTCCGCTGAGCATGGCCCCGTGGTGGGCAATGGAAGCTTCTACAACTTTTTCTTTTATGCTGACACTTGGGCTCGCCCCCGTGTTCACTGAACACGGGGGCGTGTTCAGCCTTCTGTTCTCTTGTTTTGCTTTGCTTGGGAAGATGCTGTCGTGGGGTCGGGCATGCCACGTTCGTTCCTTTTCTTGTATTTATGTTAGATTTAGCTGCCTTTTTGCTTCTTTTGTTAATTTGAGCTCATTTAATACTGAAAATACAAAAGGAAGACAAAAGCACACTTTTCCAACATTAGTACTAAAAAAGGGTTAGTTTTATGCCACAATTGATGTAATTTATATGTTGCTTTTTGCACACATCAAATACCCCCACACTTGAATCTTTGCTTGTCCTCAAGCAAAACTCTTTATAATGTGGCTTTACACTCCCAAATGGAATGGGTAGAAGAGAAGGTTTTTGGGCTTGTCATAGAGTGTCGGGATTTCCAAGATTCTTTATTAGGTTTTTATTTTTATTTTATTTACAATCCTATTCGTCATGATTTATTTAAAACTTTTCATAAGATAAATTACTTATTAGGGCATAACATGCTCCCTTAAAATTCTATTTATATACAAGTTCACATACCTCACGGGGGATCACTCAACACTCGGTCGAAGATGTATTTTAGTGAATCACTCGAGAGCGGCATGGAACTTACTCCTACCATAGGCTTGCCAAGCAATCAATCCTCCTCCTTTTTAACTATACACCTTTGTAAATATCAAGAGGACTTTTGGGTGAAGGGTTAAGCTTGGGTTAAAGGTGGGTGGTTGGGTTAGTGGTTAGTAAAAAAAACGAAAGGCGTAAAAAGCATCGGTTTTCGTAAGACTTTTTATTTTTGAACTTTTTATTTTGATGAAGCTACCAATCAAACAAAGTTATTTTTGATGAACTTGTTTGTTTATTTTCTTTTTGCCTCATCATCAACAAATTTTTTTTTTCAAAATTCATACGAAAAACCGAGCTTGTCACTAAAACAAAAGGGTAAAAAAATAAAAAGGTTTTGGTGGGTGAAAGGGTGTTTGGTTTGGGTTAAGAAATGAAAAGGTTTAGGCTCAAATGGGTTAACTAGAGGGATTTTGGGTAGGTGGTAAAAAAGAAAAATAATGGTGTAGAAATAAAAAGGGTTAGTCCTAATGCCTCCGTCATTTACTTACTCGTGTTTAAGTTGGTAAGGACCGGGAATGTATCGTCATGGCAAGTTCTAGAGTTGTAAGAACCAAGCGGCTATTCACACAAGAAACGAAAAATGAGCATTTAGTTTAAAGATATGTATTTGTATGCTCAATAAAGGCTCAAAACTCACTTTTGTGGGAATGGGTTTTTTATGTGATCAAGTATATATAATTAAATTTTAACTAAGCTTGTCATGCCGTTTCATATTTTTCTTATGTTGGTTCTTTTTATCACGACGCTATCGGTTGTAAATTTGTAAAAATATAACCTTTTTAGAATTTTGAAATTCGCAAATTAAACCTAGACAAGTAAAGAAAATGAAAATTTTTGGAAAAAATTTGGGGTGATTAGCGGTTCCAATAGAGTTTTGTGTAAGGCTTGTAATTAGGACTTGCAAGATTCAAGGTTTTAGCATCCCCCCCCCCCCACACTTAAATTACACATTGTCCTCAATGTGTCCTAAAAATTTGTTTTTAGGTTGATTGAATGTGTAAAAAGGTGTGAAAAAGCAAAAATTTGTGTTATTGGGCGTCTGGACATGGCCCCGTGTTGTCCGGGCACGGCCCCGTGTTCAGGTGCCAGTAACAAAAATTGAACAAAAGAAACAGAACCCTGGACACGGGGGCGTGTTGGGTGAACACGGCCCGTGTCCAGTTTACCTGAACTGGGTGTTTTCTGCAGATTGTGCAGCACGGGGCCGTGTTGGGCGGACACGGCCCATGCCGAACTTACTGTAATGAAGAAAGTTTGTTGGATGGCCCTGTTTTCCTGCATGGGGTGCTGGTTCAAGTTTTCCCTTGTACCCTTTGCCATCCTGAGTGTGTTTTATTTATTTTAACACCATCCGAACACCAAGTTAACTAAAACCATCATTCACTAAGTCATAGAGAGAATTACATAATAGTCCTAAAATTAAAATACTAGATAGTTAGGTCAAAGAAACACAAGAAATCTAAACCAAGAAGTTCTAGCCTACTACTTATTCTTTTAGCAAAATTTCCAAAAAGGTAAATCCCTCGGTTAGATGTGGCTTGAAAAACTTCTTTCTCCGGGCATGGGTTCCTCACACGTCGGCGAGCCATTCTTCTATCTCCCTAGGGAGAAGAAAGGCGGGCTCATTGGCATTGGTTTGAGGCGGTGCAACCTCCACCGGGACTTCTTGTAGATCTTCAAGAGGAGGCTCCGCTGGGAGGTCATCCCATCCGGCGGGATTGTTGATTCCAAGTGCTAGGTTCCAATCCTCTTGAGGGAGGATTGGTTCCATGGGAGGTGTTACAAGAATGTTCAATCTCTGGTGCAAGAGATTGATTTCTTGAAAACTGCTTTCCAGCCCTACCGAAAGATAATTTATACGGTCTATTAGGACCTCCTCTACCGAACTCATCTCATCAAGAGCTTCACGTAATGCCATCATGTATCGTACGAGAGTCGCTTCGATTGATGACCTTCTCTCTCTTCGACTGTTTCTAGAGTGCGCAGAAGAAGTTCCGCTGTTCTGACTAGACATTCTACGAAAACAAACCAAAAATAGTTCATTTTAATGAAACAGTACTGCGGACATGGCCTCGTGCTCAATGAGCACGGCCCCGTGTTCAACTTTCTACAGATTTTTGGAACAAGGAATCTTGGAGTTTTAAATTATTTTTCCAACTTATGAAACATTTTTGAACAGAAATAACTTAAAACAATGTTGCATAACTTATTTTTAGCAAGATTCCTTGGACAAAAATCTAATAATCAACACAATAAAGCTTGGGAGCAAGCTTCAATGGAGGTGTTGAGGCAAGAAAGATGAAGAAGAAGGCAAATGGATAAAAGAGGAAAGGACAAGATGTTTGTTAGAACCTTCTTTTAGAGATTACCTAGGATGGTAGTTGAGAAGATCCTTTTAAATCCCTGTCCCTGGATGGTCCAAATGTGCAGGATTCTTGGCTGCATTTATAGCATGCTGAACACGGCCCCGTGTCGGCTGGACACGGCCCCGTGTGCAGACAAGATCCTGACACACTTTGTTCGTATTCTGACATAAAGTCAGAAGGGAATCTTTTAGTGGACACAGGGGCGTGTTGACCTGGGCACGGCCCTGTGTCGAAAGGCTGTTTTATGAAGTTTGTCTATTCTTAAGGAACTTTTCTGGATTTGGCGGTTCCTTACTGGACGGAACAACCCCAAAGTGCCTAAGATACCATAATTGCTCTAGATTAAGACGAGAACGCAAGAGGTTGTCGGTGAGGGTGATTCCTATGCTATATGTAGGTGGACAAGTCCAACCCTTTCCCAGGCTCTCGTTAAAGAAGGTGTATGCCGAATCGCTCAGGTCTATGTATGCATCGAACGAGGTCGATGGGGAGTCCTTCACGGCACAATCGACACAGGGACGACTATCGATCAAGTCCTCACTAGAGTTAGAAGTATCGTCGGGAACAACGAAGTTGTTTGAATGCGATCCCAACACTTCTTCTTGGTCATTGTCTTGAGATAAATTGTTGAAATCTATCCTAAGTTCTTTTAACCAATTAAGAATCAGATCTTCTAATTGAAATAGTTCATCAAGAAGCATTTCTCATAGGAAATCTGGTTGAGAGCATTCGAGGGAGAGATAGGGATTATTTTTACTTTCGCCCCTCTTAAGGATACAGGAAAACGATGGGTCTATATAGTGGGGCTTATAATTTAGAAAATAACATTCTAATTCCTTATGGGGACCACCACATATTTGACACCACGTACCATAAGAGTGCCGAAAGTAAAAAATATCATTATCACTCATGTTTGTGTCAGAAATTACCAACTGTCGGGATCTTACGGTTCTGTTTTCAGTAACTGAATCTTGGGCACGGGGCGTGTTGAGTGGGCACGGCCCCGTGTTCAGCTTACTGTCTGACTTAAAACAGGATTGCCAGTTCCAATGATTGGGCACGGGGCGTGTTCAGCGGGTACGGCCCGTGCTGAGTTCTGCAGAAGCTGAAAAATTAAGAAAAATAAAAAAAAATAAGAAAAACGATTAGGTCGTTGATTCCTAACTTTCATAAAATCCTTGTGTCCCCGGCAACGGCGCCAAAAACTTGATGTGCGTGTGGTGGTATATAAATTTAATGTATATTTTAAGCCCTTTTTACACGTTAGTCAAGTTTTAAATTTATAGAACACGATATTTTACTAACACCAAACACACATATGGGCAAGTGCACCCATCGTGAGCATAGTATAGTGTTGGCAAGATACCGAGGTCGTCCAAGGACACAAGAGCTTTTAGTACCGGTTTATCCTCAACGTCTAATCAAATCAAAAGTTTACAAAAAGGTTTTAAACTAAGAAAAATAAAAATTAACTAAAATGCTGAAAATAAAAATAAAAAGTAAAAACAGATAGACAAGATGAATCACTTGGCTCCGACTCGTGTATAGTGTAACCTTTGATTATTTCCGCACTTTTGCACTTATTTAAGAGATTATCTTAGTTATTGTAGTAGGCCCCCGCTTTTGGAGGCGACGTTACCCTCAACCCAGTAGTCTGAGTCAGCAAGGATACAATCCTAAAGGGTCGGATTATTGAAAGATAATTAATTAAGTTATTAATGCATAATGTTGTAGGCCCCTCTTTTGAAGGTGACGTTACCCTCGGCTAAGTAGTCTAAGTCAGCAGGGATACAGTCCTAAGTAGCCGGGTTAAAGTATTAATAGTAGTTTACATATGAGGGAATCAAAGAGTTTGGACCCCCGCCATCCAATACCGTTAAGTATTGAAGGAGGTCCTACTAAATTTGACCCAGGTCCTTGCAGGATCTATACACTGAACAAGGCAAGACTTTTACCAAACCGTTCCCTTCAACATACCTCCATATAGACCGTGGAGATATGAATGGTGAAAATCTTTTATTTTATATAGACAGTAAAATAATGCCAAGACACCACGGACAAACGATAAGGAAAAATCACCTTCAACATAAGAAACTAGTTATTAAAGTCATTAATACATAACCAAGTAAAAAGTGCGAAAAGATTAAAAATAAAAAGTATTACACTAGACACTTGTCTTCACCAAGTGATGTAAGAGACTTAGGCAAACATGGCCTTGATTGTCAAGAACTCTTATGATCAATCTTGGATCCCGAGACGACTCACACACTCTATGATGGACAATGGATGATGGTGGTGGATGATGGTGTTATGGTGGTGGGGGGTGGTGGGTGAAGTGTGAGAGAGGTGGTGTGCCAAGGGATGGTTTGAGCTTGAGCCAAGCACTCCTATTTATAGGCTGAACAGAAGCTTGGGCACTGCCCCGTGTCCACTGGGCACGGTCGCGTGTCCATCCTCTTCTCTGTCTTCATTAATTGCTTTTGTCTGCATTAGTTGACCACGGCCCCGTGTCCGCTGGGCACGACCCCGTGTGCAGAAGCATATCTGTACTATCAAGATTTGCCTGGATTCTGCGAATCTTATAGTTGACCACGGCCCCGTGTCCGCTGAGCACGGCCCCGTGGTGGGCGATGGAAGCTTCTACATGTTGGTGCATATTTGTGACAACAGCTTAGATTTGGTCTTTGGATATCTTGTAATTAGTAAAACGATAAACAGTTAGCGGGTTTAGCTTTGTAATAGTTAATGAAGAGTGATTGGGCCAAACCAAACCCACATATGGGGAGTGGTTTGCGAATTGGGCCTTGCCCAAGACCTAGCCCATATGCAAAGCTTTGTCCTATATAAACAAAGCTTAGCATTAGGGTTTAGGTTAGTCTTCTAATCACTCTTGGAGAGAATTCGTAATAGCAAAGGCTTGGACGAATTAGAGATCTTGATTGATTGTAATCGTTTGAAGATAATCAATAAAGATCAGGTTTAAAGTGATTTCGGTGTTCTACACGTTTTCTGTTAAATCTGATCTAGAGGATTCCGCACTCTAGGTTGGATCGACGATTCTGTTACGATCCGCACGACTCACGGGACCTACAATTGGTATCAGAGCATTAGGCTCTTGATTGGCTTGGTTCAGAATCGTTTTCTGCAGAAAATCGGCGTTTTTGGACGTGTTTGGAGGCTGTGTTCGTGTTTTGCTGGTGATTTCGGATAAACTGCTTGGATTTTGGATTGAAACAAGCAATTTCGGATCTGAAATCAGTCATTTCGAATTAGTCTCAAGGATTTCGGATTAATCAGCAGCAATTTCGGACAGAAATCAAGTGATTTCGGACCGGTTAAGCTTGATTTCGGACCAGATTAAATTGATTTCGGATCATACAGTTGATTTCGGATCAGATTGACTTCATTTCGGATCAGATTGAATTGATTTCGGATCAGACATTACCATTTCGGATCAGATAGTGTTGATTTCGGACCAGAGTGTATCAATTCGGATCAGACTAGTGCATTTCGGACAAAAAGGGTGTTCATTTCGGATAAACATAACCATTTCGGACCATTACGGATAACCATCAACCATTTCGGACCTTTTCTGACCATTTCGGAAAGGGTGGAATTTTTCTTGGCTTGCGTAAGAAAAATTTCACTGTTTCGCGTTTAGAAAATCATCCGTAACTCATCACAGGAAACCGTTTGCACCGTTGGAATCCATTGATTTTTAGGACAAAAAAAAACAGGTTTTCGACATTATATATCATTGGAATCGTAATCTCGAGACGAATCTAACGATATAACTTGGTAAAAACAGGTTTCGGACTAAAATTGTACGGTTTAACCAGTCTGATTAAGTTAAAATGTCGAACATGACTAAATTGAACGAACTTTTAAGGATGGAACATGAGGTAGGCACAACGAACAAACCACCTAAGATGATGAAGGTGGAGAACTACTTGACATGGAAGGATAGGTTTCAATCCTTCATTGAATATCAGGACACACGCATGTGGATTTGTATTGAAGATGGGTACACAAACCCAACACATGACTTTGAGGGCAGACCTCATGTCACAGCCTATGTGAATATGCAAGAGAATGATAAAAAGATGTATGAGGCTGAAAAGAGAGCCTTGGCTGCTATCAAGTTGTCCCTACCTGATAGCATCAAACATACCTTTAAGAAGTACACTACTTCAAAGGAAATGTGGGATGCACTAGAGAAGAGATATGAAGGAAATCCTGATGTCAAGAAGAACAAAGTTGATCTATTGAAGAAGCAGTTTGCTGTATTCAAGTACATGAAAAATGAGTCACTTGAGGACGTCATTACTCGATACTACCATCTGATGTCAGAATTGGACAATTATGATATAGATTGCTATACTGACATAGAGAAAAATGACAAGCTGCTGGATGCTCTACCTGCAAAATAGGATATTTACACTCTCATGATAAAGGGAGAAGCTGATTGTGAAACAAAGGAACTGGAAGAAGTAGTTGGAAAGCTAAGAGCTTATGAGCTCAACATGAAGAAGAAGGACACTGGATATGATCAGGTTCAAGATCCAGGGATTTACAATAGGCTTGCATCTTCTTCATCTCATGATGCTTCTAGCGACTCTGCTACTGCATTCCTTTCATGTGATAATGAGCAGGTCACAGTACATGAGGATGGTGATGTATGTTTTGTAGCTGCTTCAGGAGGATCAACAGGAGTCAAGAGAACATCAGCCGCTAAGCAAAGTAGTAGTATAAAGTCGATGCCCTTGAGTGTGAAGTCTGCTGAAGAACATCTTGCTCTACTTGCTTCGTTTGTTGCGTCTTATGAAAACTACATTCAGGGGAAGATATCTGATCCTACTACTTTAGATGAAGATTATGATCAGATGCTTTAAATGCCAAAGTTATGGTCATTTCGCTAGGGAATGTCAGAAACAGAAGCATGAGACTTCGAGTCAGAGTTCAAACAATAGAAGTTCGTCAAACAACTCTAACTCAAGGGCGTTGATCTCTACTGCAAGAGAGGGTTCATATGACTGGAGTATTCACTTGGAAAAAGATGAGAATGTCACTCAGGCATTCATGGCAGAGATTGTGCCAGTTGATGATGGTGAAGCTACAGTAGATGATGCTAAGGTTGAGAAGAAAAGTGAAGCAGAGGTAGATAAAGCTGATCAGACAGTAGATGCTGAAAAAGAAAAGCCACAGTCTGAGCATGAAAGGGAAGATGAAGCGAAAGATGAAATCATCAAAAGAATGGAAGCTCAACTTGCTGCTCTTATGGCCAACTCAGACAAATCGACAGGAGAGGTAAGTAACTCTACTACTTCTGTTTGTTTAAAGTGTCGTGAATTACAGGGTGAAGTTGACAAGTTGTCAACTCAAAACAAAAGTCTGGTGAGCGAGATGTCTAACGTAAAAGAATCAAATTTCTTTGCTAAAAGAAATGAGTCATCATATTTGAAAAAGATAAAAGGCTATGAAGCTGAAATTGAAGTTTTAACCTGCAAATTAAACGAAAAACTTCAAGTCATAGACTTAGCTCATGACATGATGGCTGAGAAAACAAAAGAGATTTCTGAAAAATGCAAAGAGTTGTCAGATGCACAACTCAAAATTGTTGAACTTGAAAAGAAACTAGGTCAATTCAGGGATTCTACTTTTGTTATGAAACACATGATGGGTGGATTAAAGAAGAGTAGTGACAAGACCAGTGTGGGATTCAAGGGATTCAATGAAGTTCCACCTCCTCTTAGTCATGACTATTCATTCCTACCTGATGAAGAAGAGTTCACAGACTTTCTATCAACATCACCAAGTAGTTTCACATCCAGTCAAGGTGATGTGTCTGAAAATATTGATGCTAAGAAGGATAATAACAGCAAACCTATTTTGAAAAAGAAAAATTCCAATCCTACGAATAAAAATCCAACTTTTGTTAAAAAGGTTAATTTTGTTCAAGGAAGTGATATGAAAAACGAAACAGCTGTTATTGAAAATGAATCAAATGTAGAGTTTGCTAAAAACAAAAACATAGAAAATCTTGAAATTAAGCAAATTGAACCAAATCCTTCTAAGGCATCATCATCAAAACCAAAATCTAGTTCAAAGGCTTCAGTTGAGAAGTCTTCGAAAAAGAGATCATGCTTCAAGTGTCACACAAAGGGACATGTAGCTAGCTGCTGTCCTAATAAAAAGGTTGAAGCACAAGTTAGTGAGAAACAAAGAGAAAAATCACCAGAAAAGAAAGGTGATAATGAGGAGAAAGTCTCAAATTCTCCAAAGAAATCTGCTCCACAGCAACAACAGGGTGTTGCTGGTGGTGTAGATAAGGCTGCAAAAGGAACTCCACAAGTTCCTCGTTTTCAAAGAAATCAACCAAGATTTCAGCCTGAATCTACATCAGGCAGATATGAGAGACCTAGTAGTACTTCACCAAGAATGAATAATCAAAATTCAAATAATTTTAGAAGTCAAGGTCAATATCAAACTCGATACCAAAATAATGGTGGTCGAACTTTTTATAACAATGGCTTTAGAAATTATAATCAAGGTTCTTGCCATCAAAATCAAAATTTTCAAAGGTCACATAGTCCAAACACAAATAGGTACCCTCAGGACCAGAGACCTTATGGAAATCATGCCCCATTTCCATCAACAGGTCCAAGATCCAAGACTCCTGTTAGGAGTGATGGATATTGGATGGATGTTCCTGTAGTTGATGAATCTGGAAGACCCAAGACCATTAAGGCTTGGGTCCCCCAATCTAACTAATCTTTTGGTTGGTGTGTGCAGGAGCTGCTAAGGAGGATTATCAACTTATAGTATGTTGATAGTGGCTGCTCTAGGCACATGACGGGGGATGCGAGGTTGTTTTCTGAATTTGAAGAATATGATGGTGGACATGTAAATTTTGCTGGTGCTAAAGGTGGTAGGATAACTGGACGAGGAAAAGTGACGAATGGGAAGATCACTTTGGACAAAGTGAACTATGTTGAGCAGCTTAAGCACAATCTGATGAGCGTGTCACAAGTCTGCGACAAGGGTCACTCGGTCCATTTTACAAATACTGAGGCATTGGTGTTGAAACCGGGTTTGGTTATTCCGGACGATTGGATAGTGATGCGTGCACCGAGGAAAAATGATACTTATGTCATGGACATGGGTGCCAAGGATCCAACTGCTGTGGTGGCGTGTTTGCTGTCAAAAGCATCTGAAGCTGAATCTATGTTGTGGCACAGACGCATGGCCCATATTCACTACCGCAAAATGAATTATATCATTAAAAATGAGCTAGTGAAGGGGGTTCCATTGCTGAGGTTTCAAGTGGAAGATAAATGTCTTCCATGTCAAAAGGGAAAACAACACAAGAAACCTCATAAGTCTAAAACAGTAAATTCCATTAATGCCCCTTATGAATTACTACACATGGATTTATTCGGTCCAGTGAATGTGAGGAGCATAGGTGGAAAGTACTATTGTCTTGTTGTCACTGATGATTATTCACATTATTCATGGGTTTTCTTTTTAGGTACAAAAGATGAGACAACAGAGTTGCTGATAGATCTTTTTACAAAATTGGAAAACGTCCATGATGCAAGGATTAAGAGAATAAGGAGTGATAATGGCACGAAGTTCAAGACTCGGATTCTGGATCTCTATTGTCTTCGAAAGGGAATTGAACATCAATATTCTGCTCCTTATACTCCTCAACAAAATGGAGTCGCTGAGAGGAAGAACGGGATGTTGATTGAAGCCGCTAGGACGATGCTTTCAGATTCAAAGCTACCAGTTCTTTTCTGGGGAGAAGCTGTGAATACAGCTTGCTTCGTCCTAAACAAAGTTTTAACCGTTAAACGTTTTAACAAAACTTGTCATGAGTTGATGTTTAACGAGAAACCAAACTTAACAGGCTTTGAACCATTTGGATTACCCTGCACCATTGTGCGTAACAAAGATAAACAAAAATTCGGTGAGGTGGCTGACGAAGCCTACTTTCTAGGTTACATGCCTGGCACACCGAATAAAAGGGTTTTTAATCTCAAAACTGGTAAAATTGAGGTTGTTTTTAATGTGGAAATTACTTCCTACAAACCTCAACAATCAACGAGTGGTCCTGCTATATTATATGATTATGAAAGTGTTTTTAAATCATTTAATATTCCTAAGGTTTCTGATGCAGATGATTCTCAGCTAATTCAAACAGTGTTTGGTGAAGACGATGAAGGCGAGTTCATGCCTAGATCGAATGTTGATGTGACAGATGCTCCGGAAACTTCTCAAGGTGCTGTTGATCCTGATTCAAGCGATAGTGAACCTGAACCAAATCAGGGGGAGGAGTTCATTAATCCGTTTGCAAATCAGATTATTCAGGGGGAGGTTGGATCAAACCTGGGTGATAATCTTGAAGTCGATGTCGTTGCTACTACACGAGCAAATAGGGATCATCCAGTTGACATGATACTTGGAGATCCTACTGCAGGTGTTCAGACTAGAAGAAGCATAGCAGCGAATTCTGGGTTATTTGTTTCGATTGAAAAGACTGGGATTGTGAATGAATGCTTGTACAGTTGTTTCATTTCCCAAGAGGAGCCGAAGAACATTCATATGGCTCTTAAAGACAATTCATGGGTTGAAGCTATGCAAGAAGAATTGGCCCAGTTTACGAAGTTGAAGGTATGGGAGTTAGTGGACCTTCCTAAAGGTGAAAGAGAGATTGGCACTAAGTGGGTGTTTAAGTGCAAGAAGGATGATAGAGGTATTGTCACGCGAAACAAGGCTCGGTTAGTGGTAAAGGGGTTCAATCAGCAAGAAGGGATAGATTACAATGAGGTGTTTGCACCAGTGGCAAGGTTGGAGGCAATTCGGTTGTTTCTGGCTTTCGCTTCATACAAGGGCTTTAAAGTTTTTCAACTAGACGTGAAGAGTGCATTTCTTTACGGGAAAGTCCAAGAAGTGGTGTATGTCTCACAGCCAGATGGGTTCGTTGATCCAGACTATCCAGATCGAGTTTACAAACTTGATAAGGCTTTGTATGGGTTACATCAAGCTCCCAGAGCGTGGTACGAGACACTGTCTACACATCTGCTCCAGAATGGTTTTGAAAGAGGTCAGATTGACAGTACACTGTTCATAAAGAGGAAGAAGGAAGATTTTCTGCTGGTACAGGTATACGAGGATGACATCATCTTTGGGTCATCTGATGAGAACATGTGTAAGGAGTTTGAACAGGTGATGAAGAGCAAGTTTGAAATGAGCGCTATGGGTGAGCTGTCTTACTTTCTGGGATTACAAGTTGAATAGAAGGAGGATGGGATGTTTATTCATCAAACGAAGTATGTGTATGACATTTTGGATCGGTTCAAAATGAATGATTGCTCTACTTTCAACACACCTATTTGCGAAAATCACAATCTAGGCCCAGATCATGAAAGTACTGAAGATGTTAATCCTACTCAATACAGGGCGATGATTGGTTCTCTAATGTACTTGACTGCTTCAAGACCTGACATCATGTTTGCCGTATGCTTGTGTTCCAGATATCAGGCGAATCCGAAAGAGTCACACATGAAAGCAGTGAAGCGTATTCTTCGTTACTTGAAGGGGAAACCTAAACTTGGGTTGTGGTATCCAGCTGATAGTGACTTGAGGTTCGTTGCTTACACTGATTCAGACTTTGGAGGATGCAAATCAAACAGAAAGTCTACAACAGGTGGTTGTCAGTTCTTAGGAGGCAGGATCGTGTCTTGGCAATGCAAGAAGCAATCCTGTGTGTCTACATCTACGTGTGAAGTTGAATATATTGCTGCGGGTAGATGCTGTTCTCAGGTTCTCTGGATTCAACAGCAGATGCGTGATTATGGTTTGGATTTCACTCGTACTCCTATTATGATAGATAATAATGCCACTATATCAATCACAAACAATCCCGTAAAGCACAGTAGAACTAAACATATTGACATACGTCATCACTTTATACGGGATTGTGCTGAAAAGAGACTCATTGAATTACATCGAGTCGACACACTAGATAACCTTGCTGATCTTTACACTAAAGCTTTTGATCGAGCTCGCTTTGAACACTTAGTCGAACTCAACGGGATGAGGAATCCTGAATAACTGGTTTTTCATAAGAATTTTTGTAATTAGTTTACTACTTTCTCAAAAATCAAAAATACAAAAACATTGAAAAATCAAAATCATAAAAAAAATAGAAAATCAAAAATGAGTTTTCACTGTGTGAAAAGGAAGAAATGATAGTACATCAGCAAGTTAGACTGTCACACTGAAATTAAAATGCTTAAGTGTGATGGCAACTTCATCATATGATGTACCAGTAGGCAAAAGCATGAAATAATCAACTTACCAATGTGATATAAACATAAATGCACTGAGTATGAGTGGGGAACACATCAGTGGTGTATGGTTTAATGATCTTAAATCTTGCGTTGATAGATTGCCAAAATCTGAAGTTTTGGGTCTTTATACTGTTTATTTCATCTGGGGATATCAGGGTTGTCCTTCTGCTGCATCCAGATACATGCTGACCTAGGCACAACCAGGATATCTTAAAAGAGCTAAAAATGCCAAAACCCTTAAATGAAGAAGCTCTCAAAGAGAGTTATTCAAATGTGTAAAATGCATAAATCGTACCAAAAATGGTATTTGTCTTAGCCCTAGTTAGATATTTTGGTCTCTCTGCTGTACGGAAGTACTGACCTGATCACCAATTATCTAAGGGTTGAAAAACAAAACGGATGAATTCAGTATACTCACCTACTACGATGAGTCTTTGTGCATACCTTGATCGTGGGGGTATATCCTGAAGTGGGACACACTAAATATATCAGAATTAATATTACCTTAATGTATCATATGGTAATGGTACTTGAAATGTTCATGCATTTTGTTTAGGTGGATAAACATACTGGTAATCGTCTTGAACTGCTTTTCACGATAAATTACATAAAGAATTACATAATTGTGTGAAACAGTTTGATTGTGCTGATATGATCTTCTTACCAGTGATTCTCACAAAAATAGAGTGTTTATTGCTTTCTGTTATTTATTTGTTTTCAGAAAATGCAAAAATACAAAAATAGTGTCATTTTCTGTTTAAAATTCTTAACGTACGGGAAACTGTTATTCTTGGAGGAATTGTTACCGATAGGAGGAGACTGTGTTAGAAAGTGGGTTCAAAATTTTTTAAATCATGCAGGTTATAAGGTGTTTGTTTAAAAATTTGTGCGTGTTGGTGTTGAAAGGGAAAGTGTTTAATCTGTTATACAGTTTAACTAATCTCTTGGATAATAATAATTTGTTTAACTTATGTTGAAAAATTCTTATGGTTTCTCGAGATGTTTGTTTTATAGTATACAGATTGAAGCAGTGTGTTGCTAAGAAGTTGCTGTGAAGATGAGAGTTTTATTGGATGCATGGTAGAACCTCCTTTCTACATTGCAGACAACGTTGAAGAGTCTGAAGAGTGCTATTCAAATGCTGAACTGGAGTTTACTCAAACGCTAAAGTTTT
Source organism: Helianthus tuberosus (assembly GCA_030545235.1). Lineage (NCBI taxonomy): Eukaryota > Viridiplantae > Streptophyta > Magnoliopsida > Asterales > Asteraceae > Helianthus > Helianthus tuberosus. The sequence goes on from CM060394.1 coordinate 12,154,859, forward strand.
GAAGATTTGGTGATTGGATGCATCAGCTTAAGGGGAGTCTGTTGCTGACAGAAGCTGTTAAAGCTGAAGCTATCCAAAGACCAAAAGATTGCGAGATTCTGAAGACTGAAGTTACCTTTGCGAGCTATTGTCAAGGGGGAGTTTGTTGGTGCATATTTGTGACAACAGCTTAGATTTGGTCTTTGGATATCTTGTAATTAGTAAAACGATAAACAGTTAGCGGGTTTAGCTTTGTAATAGTTAATGAAGAGTGATTGGGCCAAACCAAACCCACATATGGGGAGTGGTTTGCGAATTGGGCCTTGCCCAAGACCTAGCCCATATGCAAAGCTTTGTCCTATATAAACAAAGCTTAGCATTAGGGTTTAGGTTAATCTTCTAATCACTCTTGGAGAGAATTCGTAATAGCAAAGGCTTGGACGAATTAGAGATCTTGATTGATTGTAATCGTTTGAAGATAATCAATAAAGATCGGGTTTAAAGTGATTTCGGTGTTCTACACGTTTTCTGTTAAATCTGATCTAGAGGATTCCGCACTCTAGGTTGGATCGACGATTCTGTTACGATCCGCATGACTCACGGGACCTACACTACAACTTTGTCTTTTATGCTGACACTTGGGCACGCCCCCGTGTTCACTGAGCACGGGGCGTGTTCAGCCTTCTGTTCTCTTGTTTTACTTGGGAAGATGCTGTCGTGGGGTCGGGCATGCCATGTTCGTTCCTTTTCTTGTATTTATGTTAGATTTAGCTGCCTTTTTGCTTCTTTTGTTAATTTGAGCTCATTTAATCCTGAAAATACAAAAGGAAGACAAAAGCACACTTTTTCCAACATTAGTACTAAAAAAGGGTTAGTTTTATGCCACAATTGATGTAATTTATATGTTGCTTTTTGCACACATCATTTATCTAGGTTATAGGAGTATTAGACTCAACATGTTTTTATTTAGAGTTTATTCTATCTCCTGTCTCAACTAAGTTGTTATCTAATGGGCGAAGTTCCTTTAAAGTTTCTAGCTCATAGGTGGCATGGGTGCTGGTACTAGTTTGGCCGTTCGACTATTTAATATAAGTTAGCATTTACTGCTGTAGTGGCTAACATATGGAGATTTACCCATTGTCCATCTAATTCATCTTCTCCTAGTGAGTTATTGTCTGCTTCCTGAGTTTGTGCATTTATTTCCTGATTGATTATCGCTCCCTTTTGTTGTGATTTCTTTATTTTCTCTCGACTTTTGCTAATAATCCTACTTCTCTTCTTGGTGGTAAATGGTTTCTCAGACTGTGCCTTACGAATAAATATTCCTTCCTCAGTAACTGCTGAGTATCCTGAGGGATTTGGTTGAAATGAGGTTCCCTTATCTTTTGGTGAACTATCTAGTTGACGATAGATGTCCGAAATTCTTTGCTTACCCATAATGTAGACTAACAAATAGTCAAATAATATAAAACACATAATCACATAAGTTATTTCCTAACACAGAATTTAAAATTTAAGTGTCAGCAGAACACCTTCTGTCACAACCCCCGATCCCTTATCTGTCCGGGGAACGGGCGGCCGCGAACATTCGTTTGTGGTGGTATCAGTTTATTAATTTGGCAGCGGAAGTTACATCAAGACCGTAGTTAGGAAATATTTTATCAGAGTAAAACCACCATATTTTATTTTAATAATCACATGGGTAAAACCCAAGTTTCTTATTACAACATGTTTATAGGGATAAGCCCTACTTCAATGAATTTAAAACATCGTATTTTAGATAACTTTTATAGCCACAGTTTTACAAGCCGTCAGTGCTCTCGAGCTGGCTTTTTACTACTTGGCTTTCACATTGTTGTTGGTGCATGCGTCTGTCGACTTCGTCTTGTATCGAGTCTTACTTTAGAATTGTATTTAGGATGTTTGTTTGTGGTATTTAGCTTGAAAGTGGCAGTTCCCTTGAAAGTGGCAATTCCCTTGAAAGTGGCACTATAAATACCTTTTAAGCTAAACCATTTGTAATTTTTAGAAACTTTCCGGTCAGAGCAACGAAGTGCTGCCGAAGTGTTGTCAGGTTATAAAACGTCACGTAATCAATCATACAACAGTTTTAAGTGAAATTCTCGCTGAATTGAACTCTACACGTCTGTTTCCGCCTTTCGTTTAAAGATAAACTCTTCTGATCGACTCGTTCGGGTCCGCAAATGATCCTACAAGTGGTATCAGAGCTCAGGAGGAAGAGTTCATACCAATTCAGCCACAAATTCTGTTTTTCTACACCTTCTTTCAAAATTAAACAAATTTTCACAGTTAAAAACGTCTGATTTTCACATATCACGTGCGTAATGATGTTTTAACAAACCCTTGAGAGTTTCAGATCTAAATTCGATCAATTACTTGTTCAATCGGACCAAAATCGAACCAAAATGATGATGTCATGCTATATTCGCTTGAAATTGCATGTTCATTTCGCTTGAGAAGGACTTTCAGCATAGTTTCGCTTGAAAATTGTTGTCAGTTTCGCTTGAGAGTGCATTCTGGTTGATCTCGCTTGAAATTACACACTAGTCCGCTTGTAATTGTTGTCTCGCTTGAAAAGTTGTGATTATCTCGCTTGAAACACGATATACCGCTTGAAAGTCATGATATTCAGGTTTGGAGTTTAGTCGGTTCGCACGAATTGATCAGTCCATTTGAACAGTCAGGTCGTATAGTGTGATCAGGTTACGTGAAATAGTCCAGTTCGTACGGTTTGGAGTTCAAAGGTTTCAAAGGGTCAGGTCGTTGGTATTTGATTCGGGTCATATCAGTCCGCACAGTTGGTCAACTTTCAGTTCGTACAGAAAATTCACCAGTTCGAGTACCAGTTTTATTCAGTTAGTTGATTAATAGTTTAACTGATTGTGTTTTGTTTGATTGTGTTGTCAGGTACTTGTCAGATTTGTCAGGTACTTGTCAGATTTGTCAGGTATTTGTCAGGTACTTGTCAGGTTCTTCAGGTATCTTCAGATTTCTACAGGTGATTCAAGTTGCTACCGAAACATGGATTCCGAGTTCTACAACGCGTTTGCTACAGCCCCGACTACTCCAGCTTCCATTGCTCAAAACATGAATGCAGAAAACGAAACCGGAACAATGCAAAAACCGCCGAAGCTTATGGGTATTGAAGAGTATCATGGATGGAAAAATCATTTTGAGAATTGGGTTCAGGCAAACCATCTAAGAGCCTGGGAAAGTATTGAAATAGCATACATCAGACCACAGACTGCTATGAATGTTGATAAAATTATCTCGGAGTTTTCAGATTTAGAGAGAGAAAGTTACAAAGGAGAGAAAATGATGATAAGTCTGTTGCTGCAAGCTATCAAAGAGGATATATTTGTTTTGCTTCAGCATGATGGAAATGCATTTTCGATTTGGAAAGCTCTTGAGAAGAAATTTGAAGGAAGTACAGAGATGTTACAAAGTAAAGCAGCGTTACTGAAAAAGGAGTTTGAGTTGTTTACGAGCATGCCTGGTGAGACTACAAAGACTCTCATTGAGAGATACTGCCATCTTGCACGCACCATGTCTCAGTTGAAGATTACTAAAACTCCAGCAGAATGGGTTGAAAAACTTGCTGATGCCTTACCTCAAAAAGAATGGGGTACATATCTCATGATTCTGAAGAATTCTGGACAGTTTAGCAGATTGTCGATTGGTCAGTTTATTGAAAAACTGGAGGCACAGGATCTTGAACAGTAGAAAATTGCAAGAATGAACAGTTCAAGCCATCAACAAGACATCAAACTATATTATAAGGGAAATGTTCAAACTGTTGAAACAAGTCCAAAGATCCAAACTGCGTTTAGTGCAGGAAATCAATCTGGAACAAGTACTCAAAGTTCAGTTAACACTAGTGGATTTTCAAGTGTTAATCCTCCAAGTGTTCAAAGTGCGAGTGTTGGTAATGGGCATATGATTCAGTGCAATGTGGCATTACATCTTCAAAATGATCAAAACTTTTCTGAAGAAGTGGTGAAAAATCATATGAGTTTACTAGTTACTGCATTAGAATCTTATGAAGGATTGATTGCTGGAAAGATCGGAAATCCGATGCTAACGAAGGAAGATTATGACCAGATCGATGCGGAAGAATTAGAGCTCATAGACATCAAATGGTGTCTAGCTAGTGTCCTGAGAAGAGCTGAAAAGTTCAAAATGATTACAGGAAGAAATGATTTATTGGATGCACATCTTTCTGCTTTAGGTTTTGATAAATCTAAAGTTACTTGTTTTAAATGCAGGGAGAAAGGTCACTTCAAAAGAGAGTGCAAAAATTAGGAAGCTAGTGGAGCAAAGAATCTGTTTGGTGGTCATGATTACTATCGGAAGGCTATATATCAACAAATCACTCATCAACCTCATCAACAAAAGGAATCACAAACCGCACATGGGAAAATGATCGAAGATGCAAATAAGAAAGCTTATTATGGTATCATTGATCAAGATGATGTAGATAATGGCTCCAGGATTCAGCTGGGATAAGTTTGTGAATGAAAATGGAGAGTTTAAAGCTTTCATTGCTCAAATTGTTCAAAAGCCAGAGTTGATGAAGGAATAGATGGATGTGATGTCAGATAATGAGGAGAGTCAAGATGGAAAATCTGTTTCTTCTGAAAGCAGTGATGATGATGAAGAAGTTGAACAGATAAACATTGGAAAATCTCATTTATCTTCTGACAGTTTTGAATTTTATTTTGCAGATAAACTGAAGAAACTCAAAGAGAGAAAAGATGCAAAAGATATGAAAGAAATCAAAATTGTTGAGAAGATAGTGGAAGTGGAAAAGGTAGTTGAAGTTGAGAAGATAGTGGAGGTTGAAAAAATCGTTGAAATCACAAAACCTTGTCTTACATGTTTGGAATCTTGCAAACAATGTAAAGACAAAAATGAAAGGTTTAGTGAGCTTGAAAAGTTGAAAGAGAAGTTGTTGTTTGATGTGAAGAATTTGAAAGAATCATACGATGTATTAAACAGAACAGTGAATAGTTTGCAGAAAACTAATTCAGAAAGAGAAGCTTCCTTGAAGATGTTGAACGCAACAATGATGTCGAAGCAGAAAGAGATAAACTTTTACATCGAACAATGTGCTAAATGGAAGCAAGAGTTGGATGGTGAAAAAGTTGAAAATGAAAGAATTAGACGACTGCTGAAAAGTTATACAAGTCCCGAGTACTTAATTGATAGAATTTACCCTACTATTGCAGGTTTCGAGGCGTTTAAAGATGAAGATAAAGACAAGAAGTCAAAGAAGAAAACGGATACTGGTAAGAAACAGAGCGTATGTTATAATAGATGCCCGCCTCCAATTTGGGAAGGGTATTCGCCTAGGAAACCGAATGAGGAACAAGTCCAAAAGGCAGTTAATCTAAAGTTAGAGTCCGAGTTAACCGATGTATTACCAGACAACATTGACGTCACATTCACAGCGTCCGACACAGATCATGAGTCCGAATTAATAAAAAGAATGGTCGATCAGGTGTTGGATAAGGATGAGGAGTTAGAGTCAAAGTCCGAGACCGAAAGTTCGTGTTTGTCAGTCGGGAGTTCAAGTTCGTCTGGAAAAAGTTCAACATCGTCGGGAAAACGGGTTTATAGTAAAGAATTTTTGTTGTCAAAATCTAATTTGAATGATGAAACATTTGAAGTTGCATACACTTTGAATGATTCTGACAAATTATATTTTGATAAAGAATTTCCAATAAGAGGTGTTAAAACTGAATTAATCAAAAAGGTTTTCAAACTTACAGAAATTAATATTTCTGAAATAAAAGATGTAAATCTTAATGATAAACCTAAAAAATACACCTCAAGAGTTCAACAAAGATTGAACAAGAAAAAAGGTTACAGTTCTGGTTCTGTTTTCCAAAAGAAATCAAACCATAACGGTAATCTCAAAAAGAAAGGTCTTGGTTTTGATGCTGAAAATCATAAAAATGAGAAATTTTCTAAAACAAATACAAATTTTGTTTCAGGGACAAATTGTGAAAAAGAAGCAAAGAGCTAATTCTGGAAACAGTCAAACCAGGAGTTTCTTGCTACAAAAATGAAGAATGGAGTTTTTCAAAGAAAGGAGACTAGAACCTGTTACAGATGCAATGAAGTTGGTCATATTGCATGGAACTGTCCTCAAGCAACAAAAACAAAACAGGGAGTCTCGGAAAAACTTAAAGAAAAAATTATTGACCAAACTGAACCACCAACTGAAAAATTCAAAGTGTTTAAAAATTCTACATATGAAGTTGGTGAAAGTTCAAAAAGATTTTACAAGAAAAGAGGAAATCTTGACAACCAAGCTTGGGTTGTTAAGAAGTCAAGTGTAAAATCCGGCGATGAATCTGATTCCACAAAATCAGAGGAGCCACATGTTGATCTAAAAGGTGAAAACTCAGTTCCTTCAATGGATGATGAGAACTTTCCACCATTGAGGACTGAGAATTTTAAACAAAAATTTGGTAAAGTGGAAATTTCGAAACAATTCTATTCTGAAAAGAAAGAATTTGATGTCGAAAAGGTTTTTAATGGAAATGTGAAGAAAATTTTCGGAAAGATGGTCGATGGGAAGGTTAAAGGGGTTAAAGAGTTTTATGCTACAAAGAAAGCAACTTACACCCCAACTGAATCTGAATTGAAAACACCCAAGGCTGGTCAGGCTTGGGTGGACATTTTCTTTGCTTGAAAATCCTGACTTGCCGGAGTTCCCAGGTTGGTAAGAGTGGAACATGAATCGGCATCATTCTTTATATTTGTTTGTATTTCATGTACAAGTGGTAAATCAGGGACATTAATTTGTACTTGATTTTCTACAAATGGTTGAAGACAATGTGATGAATCAAATCCCTAACTTTACAAGTGGTAAAAACAATCAAACTAATTTTCCAGAAAACCCATTTGATTAAAACAAACTTAAGTGTTTTGAAGTCAATGGGAAAATAGTTTATTGTGAGGGGGAGTTCTGATTGTTTATGCCAAGTGGATGGCGAATTGAAGCGATTTGATATTAGTTGTCACTTTATTGTACAGTTGTTTTTACTAAGTGGGTCAAGAGCTCATTTGTTTTCAAATTTTCTTAAAATGTGTTTGCATTTTAGGGGGAGTAGAAATTTTTAGAAAATCCAAAAACATTTGAAAATTTGAAAAAGCCAAAAACATGATAAAATCAAAATCGAGTTTTGTTGTCAAAAGAGGAAATGATAGTACATCAGTAGACTATCACAGCATGCTAAAGAATTGGAAAGTCATAAATGTGATAAGCAATCTCACCGTGGATGTGTCGGTAGATTTTTACACATTTAGTAGATTGTGACGAGATATAAACCTAAATTCAAACTTGCTTATATCGTGGGGAAACATCTCTCGGATATATGGGTAACCCCCGAAATCTTGTTTGAAAGGTCCCTCTTTCTGAGATACTAGGTCTTTATACTTAGTGATATCTGGGGTATTATCTCGGGACTTCTGCTGAAAGAAATTTCTGACCTAGTCCCCGCATAATACTTTCTGCAATGCTTGAAAAAAATAGCACACCCTCAGCATAAAAAAAATGATAAAAATCGAGAAGATTAAATCATGTGCTGTTGTAAAGAAGATCCCCAAGGGGGACACACCTTAAGTCGAGCCATCATCTCTCTGCTGAACGAAAGTTCTGACCTGAGCTCTCATGGCCTCGCATTTAACCCTTTACAGATATCATCTAGGTATATTCACCTGTAAGACTGAATATTGGGATCTGGATACAGGAGTATATTCTGAGGTGGGACACGCGAATGAGTTTAAGTTCTTAAAACATTAATCTCATATCTCGAAACAGTTTAACTTTGTGTGAAAATTTAAGTGGATCAGTATACTGACAATCTAAGTGAATTGTTTAAAACTGAAAGTGTTTGAAGCTCAACGGTGCTAGTGATTTGTCAAAAACTGATATGATCCTCTTACACAAACTCACAAAAATTATTTTTTGTAAATATTTCTTTATTGCATTTCATTTCTGTTATATCAAAATTCCAAAAAGATTTTGGTGTGTTTTAACATAAAATTTTGAAAATCCAAAAAGATTTTTATTTCATCTTATTTTCGACAACTGATGTTGGAAAGCTGATTTTTAAAATTTCGAGTGCTAAACATGATGAACAGTTGGTTTGGGAGAATGTGTTGTTTGAAAATGAAAATGATAATTCTGCGAGTGGTTCATCAAAGACTATAAATGTTGAATCATTTTAAAATTTGCTCTATAAATGGTCATCAGAAAATTTATTTCTGGGATAAGAATGTGCAGGTTTAACCAGGTTTCGATGCCTGAAGACTCTGAGTGATAAAGAACCAGGTTCCGATACCTGAGGATTTTTCGCGAATTCCAGACTGCGATCCCAGCATATTGAAAGGGGGAGTCTAAAGACACATACAAGAACTCGGGAATTTGATTCTAGGAAGAGTGCAGCTAGAGCAAGATCGAGATCCTTAAAGTCCAAAGACTGATAAAGACTGAAGACGTTGAAGACTCGACACTTTAGACTCGTCAACATTCGAGGGGGAGTCTGTTGGTGCATGCGTCTGTCGACTTCGTCTTGTATCGAGTCTTACTTTAGAATTGTATTTAGGATGTTTGTTTGTGGTATTTAGCTTGAAAGTGGCTGTTCCCTTGAAAGTGGCAGTTCCCTTGAAAGTGGCAGTTCCCTTGAAAGTGGCACTATAAATACCTTTCAAGCTAAACCATTTGTAATTTTTAGAAACTTTCCGGTCAGAGCAACGAAGTGCTGCCGAAGTGTTGTCAGGTTGTAAAACGTCACGTAATCAATCATACAACAGTTTTAAGTGAAATTCTCGTTGAATTGAACTCTACACGTCTGTTTCCGCCTTTCGTTTAGAGATAAACTCTTCTGATCGACTCGTTCGGGTCCGCAAACGATCCTACAATTGTGTTACCTGAAACACGTGTTTAAAAACATTTGTCAGTGGGAAATACTGGTGAGTGAATTCCAGTTTAATCAAGAAACATTTTATCAATTAAAACAGTATTGAGAGCGATCGCATTGTTTATTTCTACACAATTACTCATTCAGTACTGTCAATCCTGACTGGTGGGTCATATTACGCATTGGCTAACTCATTGTCCAATGGTAACGTACTGTCATCCCCGACTTACTACTCGCAGTAGTAAATTTTGTATACAAAACCCCAACATACCGGCAGTAATTGAAGAACTACAAAGATTCAATCACCGCTTAATCACATTGTAAAACAATTAAGGTTTTGTAAAACATTCCAAAAAGGTTAACAAAAAGAGGATAAACTCACATTGCTATCTTAGACTTCGCGTAAGGGTTTCCTGGGAATAATCTATAATTTACACAAATGTACATAGGTTAGTATCATAACCCTTTGAAAATATTAATGATACTCTCCCCGAGACGGTATTCCAACAACTACGTCGGGCAGAACCACGACAGTTGTTACGGAACCCTAAATCAATCGGGCAGCGTATCTATTACGAAACTGGGGTTATAATACTTACAACGGAGCAGAACCTCGCTAATTAGGGGTATAATACCCGAGTATAATAACCCTAATTCAGAATTTTGAGATTGAGAATGAATTGTGAACGAAATTTGGTTGAACCCGATAGCCTTCTTATATAGTTGCTGAACCTGGGTCTCTCGCGGCCCGCGTAACATAAGCACAAAGCTTACGCGGCCCGAGTCAAAGCTGGGTCAACGCGTAGCTGTGCTGAGTCGACAACTAGCTTAGCCGGGTGTTGGGCCACGTGGCCGCACCGGGCTGCGCCACCTTTTTAGCCTCTCGCGGCCCGCGTAAGGGTTATGGGGTACCTTACGCGGCCCGCCTTAACTTAACTTTTCTTGTTTTTCATTTATTTTTAATGCTATATTGTATTTCGGGCTCGGTTTTCACATACGGGGTGTATTTAAAAACATATAGGGGTATTCTAAATATATTAGGGGTGTCAGAAATATTTTGGAGGGCTGATATATCTTGGTACAACTTTTGGATTATATAATGTACTCACACTAAGTATAGTAACCCAATTTCATGTTATCCCTACGTCACGAGACAGGACCCCAACGAATTTAGGCAGAGCCTTGACATACGTTACGGGGCCCTACGTCACTTGGACAGGGTATCGGTGATCAGGGGTTACAACACTTAAAACATGGCAGAGCTTTTGAATAATATTGGTCTAATACAAAAATGGGGCAATTATAAAGGAGGGAATGAAAAGAACGAAAGAAAAGAGTTTGGCAATTTTAATTGTGAATTACTAGTTCTTATTTATAGTGTATGTTGAGATTAAAGTGCACTACAAGCAAGGACACGTACAACACTCCATTTATGTCAATTGTATCAAATTCTTACACGTAGATGCATGCATGTACCACTTTTGATTTTCATGTATTTACTATATTTTTTTTCATGCATTTATTTTATAAATAACTTTTCATGTATTTACTTAACGTAAATATATTTAGGTTATAATTCATAGCTTTATTTTTATTATTATATTTATAATTTATTTAACTGCTTCACTCATTTAGCGCTTATAATTTCTAAAATATTACAGTTTATAAAATAATGAATATGCCATTAGAACGAGAATATTTTTATCTACATTTTGAACCAAGTTTCATTAAAAACGGAGTAGGGTTAATTATAACTTATTCTCATTATTATAGTTATTAAACGGTTCCTACGTTTACCAAAATACTTTATATTTTTATTGGTCAACTTACCCATGATCTATTTGGGTAACAACTTTTATTTTAAATTTAAAAATTTTGGGGATGTTACAGGGAAGACCTAGATCTGCTAGAAGAAAGACGTGAGGCAGCCGCCATTAGCGAGGCAAAGTACAAGAAAACTCTGGAAAAATACTATAATCAGCGCGTGGCTCAGCATACTTTCAAGGAAGGCAAGTACGTCATGCGTGACAACGAAGCCAATAGAGCGGAACCCTCAGGAAAATTGGGACCCAACTGGGAAGGCCCCTACGTCATCCAAGAAGACCTGGGCAAAGGGGCCTACCGCCTATCCAGGCTAGATGGTACCGCGGTCCCACGTAGCTGGAACGCGGCTCAATTAAAAAAATGTTATATGTAGTGTCGTGCCCCTAACGGCGGGTTTGATTGTTTTTCTTTTTACAAACAAGTGTAATCCATCTCTAACGATGTCTCTTTCTTTTTAAGTTTTGAGTTAATAAAAGTTACTCCTTTTTGTTATTTCTCCTCATTACTTATATATACAATAAAATTTACCATCGCATTTATACTGCACTTTACGGTACAAACAATTACCATCGCATCTAAACTGCACATAACGGTAAAAAAGCATCCTTGACACGAAATATTTTTCATATATAAGTCAAAGGGTCAAAAATATACAGCGCTAAGAGTGGGTATCTTGGTAATAGATACATTAACCACTACCAAAAGATAGGTATTTTGGTAATAAATACATATAACTATCTTACAAAAAACCAAGTACTTGTCCCTGTTGCTAAATACCAACATACGGAAACCCAAAAAACGAACATGTTCTAAATATCTACTTCTGGGAAAGCGTTGCTCTCACCTCTGCAGGGGTGTGCAACGCCACACCATAACATTCCAACGGGTGAGGATCAACGATCAAGTCGTCAGCATTCTCCTCATCCACCGGAAGAGCCACCACCTCCCGATCACCAACCTGGTTTTTACCGGAATGGCCACCACGACGCCATTCGTACACCAATTCAGAGCGTTGAACATGATCCGGTGGAAAAGCTCCCATCAGAGTATCAGCTGCTAGTGAGGCAGCACCTGCATCAGCTTTTGCAGGTTCCTCATATATGACACTCTTACAAGACCGGCTAACCCGGGGTAAAGCATCATTGGAGGGCACCTCCCTCCCCTTGATCATATCTTCCGTCACCGGAATTTGGAGACGGATCAAACCATCTGCCGCATCCAACCGTCGGAAAATGTCGGAAAGTCTCTGTTTATAGCTCCTCCGGCTCATCTTTTCGAATTACCAAATTTGAAAAAAGCAAGTTAATTTATAGAAGTTTAAACGGTTTAACAGTGATGACGACAGCACCATTAATGGAAAGTAATCATTACACGTCAAATCGCCACATTTCAGGCAAACGGCAGTGTTATTCATCATGATATTAGCATTAAATGTCTGACACAAAATCGAGTGTTTGCACATAACCCAAGCATAACAGTGTTTATACAAAATATCCAAGGAACAGTGTACATAACAAACAAAATAAAAACACTCATTCCTCCTCTGACTTCTCTGCAGGGTCCAGCATTAGGCGTAAGGAGTCCACGCCATCTTCGTTCACTTTATCCATCAGATCAGCATACGCTGGTAGCGGCTCGTTGCACGCCGCCTCAAGAGCATCCGCCATATCTCCCTGAAGTTTGCCCCTTGTTGCGTGGAACTCGGGAGTAATCTTCTCTAATTGTTGGCACTCAAAGTAACCCTTGTAAACACCATCATGATGACCGTATTGATAAGCCGCGGCAGAAAGGCGGTCCAACAACGCCGTAAAAGACCCCGACTGTCAGAGATACTCAAACGCCCCAACCAGGCCATTGGTTATTAGCCAATTCCTGTCGCCCCGCAATTCAGCCAGTTGGCTAGTCAGACTGTCCACCTCAGCGTTTGATTGCTCCAAGGCACTTTCTACCTCCTTAAGGCGTGCCTGATGGGTGGCGGAAGACTGGGCAAGCTTATTCTTTTTAGAGACAAGGGAGTCACATTGTTGCTGAAGTTTTCTAAGGTGATCTTCCCGTTCCTCCAACTCAGCTTGCTTTGCCCGAGCCTTGGCGTTAGATGCTTCTACCTCAACAATTAAAGCTTGGTATCGCTCCTGCACCTGAGACACAAAGTCAATGTCAATTCGGAATTTTTCCATCATAGCAGGCATTGCAGATCTCACCTTTTGGGCTTCGGTAATAGCTTTACGCTCCAGCTCTTCCTGTACATTCTTACCATGAGCAAGAACCCGGTCCTTCTCCGCTATATCGCGAGCCCATATTATCCGTTCCTCAGCAAGGTTGGCAGTTACACGTTTCAAGTCATCTTCCGCCTTATTTCTTCTCTGGTAAAAACCTGCTTTCCTTCAGCCCAGCGGCTTAGAGCTGACTCTCCAAGCGGTACTTCTCATCTTTTAGCTCCTGAATAGCAGCCGGCGCTTGGTGGAGCTCGTTGTTATCATGCATCCACCTACGCCGGATCTCTGCAAGCCTCCGGGGCTGACTAACGGAGTCCACCATAGTGGAATTCATCAAATTTTCATTGTTTAACCCCTCCACATACGATGACTCAGCCTGGGGGTATGCCCGCTCAACCCAGTGCTGAATCACTGGGGGGGAAATCAGTCTCAAAGACTCAGCAATTTTCCACCGGGGCTGGTAGCGTTTATCTTGCATGTTGGGATCCCAGTTGATGGTAGGAAAATAAAGATCATCACCCAAACGGGCCCCGTCATCAGCAATCCCGCTGCTTGATCCCCCAGCGTCACTCATGGCGGCAACCCTGACACTGCTTGCCTCGTGAGCAGCAGACACTGTAGGCTTCTCTTTTTCGGATGCAGAGAAAACACTAACCGGAGAATCGAACAAGGTTGTGGGAATAACACTGGAAGGAAACGGCGTAGACACAGGACTTGTGGTCATCATCACAGCAGTAGAACCTATGTTAAATCAGACGTTTAGCAAACTGAAACATAACAAGTCTACAACAACACTCACAAGTAGAGTCACGTACCAGTGGGCATGGCATAGGCGGCTTGAATAGCCTCAAAAGCACTCAGGGCAGGAACAATTTTGCATTTCTTCGACACGTGGGTCAGACTCACCAGCTCGACAGCAGCGGATGAACCAGACACATCCCCAGCAGGTGTAGAAACACCCGTAGCAACAGCGGAAGTAGCGGCCCCCACGATTGTATACTTCCTCAGGGTGACTTTCACCCGGATTGGTTTTCTCGCCTCTGAGGCAGTGGCACCACCTCCGCTGGGGGGAGGCTGGGAAATATAAGCAGCTGGATCAACCGGCACCGCAGGTAGCAAAAACTGCTCCAGATGGATTTTCAGTACATCAGGCTCTTGTTCGCCAATCACGCGGTCCGCGGAACTTAAAGCGGCATTCCGGGGAGGATCAATAAAATCAAATAAACTCCACTTACCTGTGACATTTACATATGTTAAGTCATACACAAGGAACAGGATAAATTCAAGATCAAAAAACCACATACCTTCGTCACCCCTCTGGAAAGAAGGATACAATCTGATATCACGCCACAGCAGGCTCATCCCTGCCATCACTAAAGCTCCTTCTGGGATAACCGTGCACTCGGAAGGATGTTCACACAATCTCTTAAAAGGGGCGTTTTGAGCATAGGCATCTTTTAGGGGGCCATCATCTTTAACTTTGTCCTTGGGTCCCATCTCTCTCCATTGCATTTCTCCGGGTATGACACCTGCATCAATATAGAAGAATTTATTCTTCCGATCCTTATCCCTGGAACTAGCAGGGATATCTATCAAACAAGACACATCGGTGTCCCTCATGTCGAAGGTGAAAAAGGGGGATTTCCACACGAGGACGAAAAAAGCCCTAAAAACGGTAAGTTCAGGAATATGCCCCAGGGCTATACAGGCAAACTCAAAATGTCGGAGTTTTACCAACCCTAACGGATGCAACTGGGAAATGTGGATGGGATAATGGTCGAGAACCGACTTACAAAACTTGGTGATCGGTAATCGGAGATTACAAAATTTGAAGAAATCACTAAACAGAGTGATTTTACCTTCCTTTAACGGAAATGCTGTGTCCGTTTTTGATGGTAGTACTGGATTCCATTCTGCCCTAATACCATAATCTTGAACAAGATTATTGAACGAAATAAGCCCCTATTTGGCATACAGGGCATCAGCACTTGCTTGGGTAGAAGAGGAAGATTCGCCAGTTTTGGAAGCCATATTTGACTCAAGGAGTTGAGGAAAGCAGTTGTGAACAAAGGGAGAAATGAAATTTCAAAACCCTAAACGGATGCTCTATTTATACGAAATGGCAACTTTTCGAATTCGAAAAGACATACGGACGGGAACACGCGTCAGAACAGGGTGGGTACAGTTGTCACCCTAATGATGATTTAACTGTCACATCCTATCCCATCGCCGCCATTTTTTCAAAAAGCATAACGGTACCCCACTCGAGTAACTTACACTCCAAGGGGGAAATTTTGACTTTTCCTTTTTTAGTCCGATTCCATGAATTACATTTCATAACTTCGGACTGGGGGGACATGACGAGGTATGACCCGGATCGGTTAACCCGACCCGGTCATTACCTACTATTTTATTATAAATAATCAATTATAAATATTTATTCTAGAATGTTCTATTCTGCATGGATAAATCACGTAACCAAATCTCCAATCTTTTGGGAAGATCATGCAAATCCCTAACTTATCCGAGCCCATCCTAAGTTAAGGGAAACCCTAATGGTAAACTATAAATAGAGGTAAACATCTAAGGTATGATCATCTTGCTCTCGTCGGTAAACATCTAAGGTATGATCATCTTGCTCTCGTCTATTTCCTCTCCCAATACACTTAGACTTTCTCCAGAACCGAGACTTATTCTCACGCCGGAGGGTGCTTACAGGCATAACCCCATTCCTGTAATGAGTCCTAACGGTGTTCTGTTTTGCAGTTAGCAGTTCGGATCGCCCAACGTTGAAGTCTTAGTCGATACTACCCGAAAGGTTAGTGTTTCTTCAAATACGGTACTAACTTTTTGATGTTTTTGGATCGGTACTTTCGGTTCAGTACAATACTTGTATTTTACCAATTTTTAGCTTTATATATTGTATCGTAATGGTACCCAATTTTGACAATTTCTAGATGGCTATTTTTGATACCGGTACCGAACTCATCCCAAACATATAGTTGGTAAATAGAGAAAATGAATAATAAGCAAAGTAAGGGCACTTGAAATTGAAGTGGAGCTTCCTGTCTTTGACGAGTTAATTTGTTTGGCATAACAAAATGTTGGGTCCCTTTAAGAATAAAAAGTCTTCTCGCTTTCAAAATATTAGTGTAACCAATACCAACTAGTCCTATACCTGTTCGGTGGACGGGCATATTAATGGTATAATGATATAAGTATTTTATTGTTTGTAATCTAATTAAAATATTATTTGTTTAAAACCAAAAGGAAACGTGTGAGTTTTTTTAGTGAAAAGAGTTCAAACGTAGATATGTATTATGCCTAAAAATAGCAAAGCGAGTTTGTTAGCAATTTTAAGGATCAAATAAGAGGTTCATGTCAATAATTTGCTCAATTTATAAGGTTAGAGGGTATGGTGATGGTCCTCCAAGGGAGGATGATCCGCCACGTAGGTGCCACGTCATAGTCCTCCCAAGGATGGTCCATCCAACAAAACTAGAGGGTATGGAGGATGGTCCTAGATGATCCTACCCCACCACTTTTATTTTTTTAATCTTCTACTTTTTTTTAACATTTAACAAATAAACTAACAAAATAGTTTTATTAATATTAAAAACACATTACATAAAGTAAAAAAAAAAAAACTTAAAAAAAAAAACATTGACTTAATAAAAAAAAACATAGACTTAAATAATTTGATGCTTCTTCATGATGTCGGTTTGTAGTTTTTTCAACATCGAACGTTTCGGCTCGGGATACTCATCGACTTCCATCATCTTTATTTCCCATTCCTTGAGCCGAATCTTTTCATCAAAAATTCGGTTTTTTTCATTGGACAATTTGACCTTTTCGCGTAACTTTTCTTACGCCACACAAGTCTTTTCTTCGATGGCCTGCTCCTTCGCCTTCGCCTTTTGGGCCGAGACGTCCGTGTACGTTTTAAAGTGTTCCATAAACTCTTCCATCTTCGGGTCCACCTTTTCCTTTTCTTTCCCCTTCGCCCGCTCCTTCTTTGATTTGTCCCGGCCCGTTGGACGCTCCGCTTCATGTACAGCGTATTCCTCTTCGTCAAAGTCGGTGTCGTCGTTTAAGTTTATGTGACACCTCGCGTCCGATCCACCGGCGCTAAAACTACCCGATTCCGATGTCCTTTGCCGCTTCGCCATCTCCACCTCGTTGGGAATCGGCGCCCATTTTGGGTGCACTCGCAAAACTTCCCACACGCGAACGTGTGCGAAGTTGGTATTACCATTGTTCGCCTTATACTTCTCCAACGCTTGTTTGAACACATCCTCGTCGCTCATGCTGCTACGACGCCCACTTGTATATATTTTATTATACTCATCGCAAAACTTATTGAGCGACGTCCCCATACCATCGAGGTCCGGCGACGCGAGCAACACCATCCCCCCCCCCGGTCCTGTCCTAAACGTCTCAGGCTCGACTATGGCGACGAAGTAAAAAATGTGGGCCCCCTCCTAAAAGTAGCCGTTAGGAAATAAAAAAAATGTATTTCCCAAAAAAAGCAACGGTCAAAAACATCAATTTATATAAATTTATACAAATTTCAAATCCATTTTCACCTCCATTCACCATTTAACCCCATTTTCTCATCCCTCTCACTTTATTTTTATAAATCTTCTTCCACTTTTATAACCTTATACTCTACCATGGATCCCTTCAACAACCCGACCCAACCGAATGTTTTCTCGGTTCCGGGATATTATCCGACGATCGAACCGAACCAATTCTCGCAATATTCGTCAAACGCCTTTGCGTCATTCCAACACTCACCGAACCAATTCGCTCAATTCTATCAAAATCAAGCCCTTCAACAAATGATGATGCGGGGTGGTTTTAATTTCCAACCGAACCCGACACCACCCGTTCAACCCCAACCGATCCCGGTGCAACCCGTTCAACAATCCGAACCCGACGACGATGTGGAAATTGTTCCCGAAACCCAACCGCAAAAAGAAAAAGGCAAACGAAAAAAGGCAAGCAAGTGGTGGGTGAGCAACCGTCCAAACCGAAGGCGAAACCGTGGACGCCAATCGAAGAAGAAGCCTTAGCTAAGGCTTACATAGGCACGTCTACACACCCGACAAAAGGTTGTTATTTTTTTAAAGTTTATATATTTTTTTAAAGTTTATATTTTTCTTAACAGTTTATATATTTTGTTTAAAGTTTATATATTTTTTTAAAGTTTATATTTTTCTTAACAGTTTATATATTTTGTTTAAAGTTTATTTTTTTTTTAACAGTTTATCTTTTTGTTAACTTTAGAATTATTTTGTTTGTTTTTTTTATAGGTAATAATCAAACGGGTGACGGGTTTTGGAAGGCGGTTTTGGCGAAGTTCCTCGAGCTAATGGACCAAGGCCCGTATCGAGATATCAACTCGGTGTCATCAAAGTGGCGGAAAATGAATGGGTTAGTCAATAAGTTTTGCGATGAGTATAATAAAATATATACAAGTGGGGGTCGTAGCGGCATGAGCGACGAGGATGTGTTCAAACAAGCGTTGGAGAAGTATAAGGCGAACAATGGTAACACCAACTTCGCACACGTTCGCGCGTGGGAAGTTTTGCGAGTGCACCCAAAATGGGCGCCGATTCCCAACGAGGTGGAGATGGCGAAGCGGCAAAGGACATCGGAATCGGGTAGTTTTAGCGCCGGTGGATCGGACGCGAGGTGTCACATAAACTTAAACGATGACGCCGACTTTGATGAAGAGGAATACGCCGTACATGAAGCGGAGCGTCCAACAGGCCGGGACAAATCAAAGAAGGAGCGGGCGAAGGGGAAAGAAAAGGAAAAGGTGGACCCGAAGATGGAAGAATTTATGGAACACTTTAGAATGTACACGGACATCTCGGCCCAAAAGGCGAAGGCGAAGGAGCGGGCCATCGAAGAAAAGACTCGTGTGGCGGAAGAAAAGTTACGCGAAAAGGTCAAATTGTCCAATGAAAAAATCCGAATTTCTGATGAAAAGATTTGGCTCAAGGAATGGGAAATAATGATGATGGAAGTCGATGAGTATCCCGAGCCGAAACGTTCGATGTTGAAAAAACTACAAACCGACATCATGAAGAAGCATCAAATTATTTAAGTCTATGTTTTTTTTTATTAAGTCTATGTTTTTTTTTTTAAGTTTATTTTTTTTTTTTACTTTATGTAATGTGTTTTTAATATTAATGAAAATATTTTGTTAGTTTATTTGTTAAACGTTAAAAAAAAGTAGAAGATTAAAAAAATAAAAGTGGTGGGGTAGGATCATCTAGGACCATCCTCCATACCCTCTATTTTGTGGGATGGACCATCCTTAGGAGGACTATGACATGGCGCCTACGTGGCGGATCATCCTCCCTTGGAGGACCATCACCATACCCTCTAGCCTAAGGGAAAAAAATTGAAAATGGTGTAGAATACACTAAAATATATATTTTTATAGCTGTTTATTTTTTATTAGTATTTATATACAACTTTATTATTATATTTTAAAAAATATTTTTTATCTGAATACAGGTATTTAAAAAGTCTGGTTTTAGCTGTATTTATTTCATTCTGTTTTACGTTACCCCGGGTTTTTTTTTCTTTTGCAAATCTCAATAATGGACAACATTCGATTCTTGTTTTAACGTTTTGATATTTTTTTAGAGTAAACTACCATTTTGGTCCTGAGGTTTGGCAAGTTTTGTCACTTTAGTCCAAATTTCAAACCTATTGCCATTTTGGTCCCTGTGGTTTTGTTTTGTTGCCATTTTGGTCCAAATTTCAAATTTGACCAGATTTTTCAACTTAAAACCTGGTTTTTTGTCTTTATCCTTAAGGGCATTTTGGTCATTTTAGGTTTATTATAACCTAATATTGATTAACACCATTAATATATAAACCCCACCATCACTGAAGATCCATCTTCTCAAACAATCACCACCAAATTAAACCTCCATCTTCTCAAACAATCACCACCACCACCGAAGATCCACCACCGTCGCCCTCACCGCCTCCACCCCCGACACCCTCACCTCCTCCTGAATCGGATTTACTGTTCTTGTGAATCACCTCCGTCAATCACCACCACCACTGAAGATCCACCACCACCACCACCGTCGCGGTGGTGGGGGTGGTGGTGGTGGTGGTGTGGTGGTGGTGGTGGTGCTTGTTGTTGTTCTGACAGTGGCATTATTGTTGTTCTGGCAGTGGCATTATTATTTATTAAATTTGAGTTATAATAAATCTAAATGACCAAAATATCCCTGAGGATAAAGACAAAATAGGGGGGGTTAAGTTGGGGAATCTGGGCAAATTTGAAATTTGGACCAAAATGGCAACAAAAACGAAACCACAGGGCCCTAGATGCAAAAAGTTTGAGATTTAGAATAAAGTGGCAAAACTGGCCAAAACTTAGGGACCAAAATGGTAGTTTACTCTATTTTTTATTACATAGATAGCATCAATTTAGAGTAAACTGCCATTTTGGTCCCTGTGGTTTGGGCACTTTTGCCATTTTAGTCCAAATCTCAAACTTTTTAAATCTGGGTCCCCGTGGTTTCAATTTTATTGCCATTTTGGTTCAAAAGTGAAATCAGGCCAGATTCTCCAAATTAAACCCTGATATTTTGTCCTTTTCTGCAGGGATAATTTGGTCATTATGATTTTATTCTAACTCACTATTAATTAAAATAATTAAACTAAATAAAATTTGACTGTCTAAAAGCAGAGAACTACTTAATATCTTCTTCAATCTGTCCACTTAACACCCACCCTTCTCAAACCCAAACCCAAACCCAAATCCAAATGCAATCCCCGATTCATCATCATCATCCCCAAATGCAACCACCACCACCCAACCTCCAGCCAAGAGCATCACCGTTTTCACCCTTCTTTATTGTCATCCTCCACCAAATCATCAACCCCCCCCCCCCCAAATCATCTTCCCCAAATCATCGCCGACATCTTGCCAAGACCAGAGACTCATGATGGATGCAGTGAGTAAGTGAGTCGGCTAGGTTATTTCGATGAAGACAAAGCCAATTCCCAGAAGAATATGTTGAATGGTAGTAGTGAAACAGATGAGAGAATCTGGTGAAGGCCTCATCTTGGTAAATTTTATATTTGAATATATTATACCCATGCTTATTAATTATTAATATGGTATATTAAAATTTGATGGACAAAAATGCCCGTGAACAAAAAGACAAAATAGGCAGGTTGCAACAGTAAAAAAAATGGGGTTTTTGAATTTTGGACTAAAATGGCAAAAAAAGTGAAACCACAGGGACCCAGATTTAAAAAGTTTTAGATTTGGACTAAAATGGCAAAAGTGATCAAACCACAGGGACCAAAATGGCAGTTAACTCCATCAATTTAATTATATAAGTTTTTAATTATTAACTTTAGAATTAGTAAATTTTTCACACAGAACATGTGTTTTAACACCTGGGTGGGTAGATTGTTTTCTTTAATGGGACTGTTTTCTTTTTCAAAACAGATAGAACATGGGTTGGCTTTCAAAAAAAACAAAAAGATAGAACATGGGCTATATCCTTCCCTAGAATTTCGGCTGAGCAAGTCAAAAGGAATCCAGAAAAAACCTCCCCTGTTTTTTCTGATTTATGACGATCAAGATTAAATTTTAGGCTGATCCAACGGTGCAGATTAGTTATGTTCCTCTTTGACTTTAAGAGGAACATAAGAATATATAATTGAAATTTATTTTACTCAATCAATACTTTTCTAGCTTCCGTCTCTTTTTCTTTTTTACTTTACCAATACATGTCTTTGCCTATCTTTTTGCTTTTTTTTAATCCTTTTTTTTTATTTATTTTCCTTTTTTAACCTTTATCTTACTTGATTTTCTTAAACTTTGTTTACCTTTCTTTTTTACTCTTTTTACCTTCCCTTTTTAACGTTTTCTTTTTTAACTTTGTTATTTACGTTAATTTTTACATTATCTTCTTGTTGTTGTTGTTGTTGTTGTTGTTGTTGTATTAGGTCCCAATATCATTTGGTGAATTTTCTACGTGTAAGGAACTGATATGATACCAATCAAATCGCCATCACCTTGTACGGAAAAGTCGCCTCCCGCTAAGAAGTGCGTGCTTACCTCTAACTCTAGTCAGTATAAAAGGAAGATCCGGAAAAGAAATATATAGAAAATACCTTATGCTTTCAAATGAAGCCAAAGTCGTTGGTGTTTTTTCTTTGTGACGTTCTATTTGTTAAAATTTAGAGATAAAATTCGACGTAAGTTACAATTTTTCTACGGTTAGTCGGACACACAAGTAACTTTCACAGACATAGAGGGAGAATTATATTTAGTGAACTTTTACAATATGACTTGTAGCCCAGCAGTAATAATGTATGTAATAAAGGTTTTTCTATGTATTTTTTTCTCTACTCATCGACCATCTTGTAGGCGACGCGTTGATCCTAGCGCAAATGCGTCGGCAACAAATCCGTAAAAAATACGGACTTTAGATTATTAGTTTTTTTTTATTTTTTTAGCATTGTAATTTTTTTCTTATTTCGGTTTTTATTTATTTTAACAATGTAATTTTTTTATTTAATGAAATTTTATTAGTTTTAATTAAAAAAATAATAATTGGGTAATTATTGCTGGGGCATTATTGGGCATTATTTCACCACACCCATATATGAAAACCGCCCCATAATGCCCCCGAATCTAGAAAATCTTTATAGGGGCAACGTTTCAAAGAAAAGGGATAATGAAATCGAAATAACGTCATTTTTTTTTCAAAATTTACACTACTGCCGAAGCGTTAAGGGGTTACCCTTTCTATTAAACTAGATCCGTCCCTGAATGTCCCTTTGCTGACTGGGATGATACGTGTCGCACAACGCCCATGGGTGGGGGCATTATTCATGTGTACCACTACACATGGTCTAAGTGGTTGAGTGTTATAATCTCATTGTGGACATTAGAGTAGATTTAAAAGTAGGTTTAGAGGGTATGTGTTAGCCGTTCTACAATTACACACTAAATTTTTGAGAGATCGCGCAAAATAAATCTGAACCTTTTTTTTTTGTCTTTATCAAAGTTTTAAATTTTTTAAGTTCAGAGTAAATTACATTTTTCGTTAATTGTTTTGGCCAAATTCATGAGTTTAATCAAACTTTTCTTTTTAATAGTTGCAGCGCTTATGGCATACATTTTTTTGGCATTTTTCTATACTTCTCTTAATACTCTTTGACCCTTTGTTATCCGGTGTTAACTTTATGGGGCCATGGGGGTATAATTTTGCTAAAACTTTAGTTTCGGTAGTAGTGGGCTAGTGGCTGCAATTGGGCCTGATCTGGTGTCTGCCAGTTTGGACTAAAATGCAAAACGCCTTTCTCACACGAATTGGAACCTTTGGACATCAAGTGGGCCTGTGACATATTTCTTGTAAGTGGGCTAAATTCTTAGTAACAAAGGGGGTTCGCATTTATGTGTGTGCATGTGGCTCAAGCAACCAAATACAAAGGAGGGTCAGGGACGGGCACCAACAGTTTGCTTGTCAAGTTGACGGGTCAGTTTATTGTGTTGTTTGTTAATCGGATACTTTCCGAGCTCAGCTTTCATCTATTTCAGGTTTACGATTCTTCTGATTAAATTTAGTGTTTGAAGAAGATACTTCGTTCATTCTGTTATGACGATCAAAGTCGTGATCTCGGCTTCTTCTCGTATCCTGCAACCTAGAAATCATATTGTAGAAGAATAAAAGAGGTAAATGGTATAATGTTGAATCTATAATCTATATGAAATGAAATGTGATGGATCCGATTATTAATAAAATATCATTCTTGCACAATACGGAATCAATATTTTGGCATGAAGGAAATCATGCAGGTGTGTGTGTTGGTGATCCAGAAACCTCAACAACCGTGCCACCATATCAACAAATGACACATTGATTGTTGTTCTCAAATAAGTTACTAATCCCAAAACCTCTGTGTAAAAACCCATCATGGTTTGCATGATTATACCTATTTTTTTGATTGAGACATTCCATCAAGCATTTGGTGTGTATGAGCCTTTAATATACAAATAGATTAAGAAGAGGATTTTTTTTTGGGTCACCAGTCAATCCATTAACCTTTAATATTTTAATATACCAACCCGACACGATTGACACCTATACTGATAAATATATCCACTAACTCTCACATACATGTAACACACAATACACTTACATGAACAAGCTCATTATACACATAAATATGAATATCGACCTGCCGTATCGTTTAACATCACTTAGCTTAAACCCGACCAACAATCCAGATCAACCTGACGAATTGTGGTAGCAATACTCTTAAATTAGTTACTAGCATGGTTTTGGATTTGTTAAGTCAACTTAGATTCAAAAAAGTTAAGACTAGCCATTTGTTTGTTTACTGTCGAATCCAACATTGAGACGGCTTTGCGTTATTAATATTTTAATATACCAACCCGGGGGGATCGCCCGAGGGCACTACGACACTTAAGTCAGTACCATATCAGCCTTGATAATTATAAGTGCAAGTATAAGAGGTATAGTTTAGAGAGAGAGCATGAGTTGTAAGGGGGAAGAGGGAAAGATAACCTGCTTGTTCCAGGGAGAGGAACTTTCATTTTATAACATTATTCTTGGGCCATAACCCTAATGGGCTGGCCTAAGAATGGACTTCTTAGAATTAGGCCCACTCAGACCTTCTAAACATGTTGGGAAAGTCCAAATGGGCTCAGGCTTAGTCACCATTCTAAGGGACCAAGCCCAGACGAAGAGCCCAGACGGGGGCCCTCGTTGACAAGTCATCCCTAGTCCAGGCCCATTCATTTATGGATGGGCCTAGGACTTGTTCTGGTCCTTAACAATCTAGGGCACGTTATGCCAAACTCATCTATTTTTTTGTCCTTGGGATAACCTTGCATTTACTATTCAAAATAGCAAGGTGACACCTCAAGAAGGGTAGCAGAATACCTTATTTCAATCAGGGCCGGCTCAACCATTTTGGTGGCCTAAGGCGAAGTAAAAGCTTGTGGCATTTTTCCCAAAAAAAACGTACGTTATTGAAAGTTAAACTTGAAGCCCCAAGTGTAATTATTTGAAAGATTGTGTTAAAATTTAAAAACAAGGAAAAAATGGAAGAAAATGGTGAACCAGGGATTCGAACCCGAGTATACACAAAACCACTACACTACAAACCATCAATATGTTGATAACCCACACCCTAAAGCTTTTATAAATGGACTGTGGTTTCATTAAATCGTGGAGGCCCTATAGTTTTGGTGGCCCAAGGCCCAAGCCTCATTTGACTTGGGCTTGGGCCGGCCCTGATTTCAATCTATGCCTCCTTGAAGGCACTTTGACCAATGTAGTTCGAGAATACTTTTCTTGAGAGAGGGTTTATGCTATTTGGACTGTCTTTCCATGTCCTTCTCAAGGTACTCGTTCAAGGGTAATTTCTATAGGAGCATCAACTAGGATGCCTTGTTTACCATGTTATACTTTTTGTTTGGCGTCCCTCCAAGGAGGGTTTTTATCTTGCTTAAGCTGTTAAAGTTTTTTCATGAATTTGCTTTGTAACTTTTTTAAGCTGTTAAAGCTTTCTATAGGTCGTTTTGTAACTTTTTAAGTTGTTAAAGCTTTGCATAGGCCAGCTTTGTAACTCGTTTAAGAGGTTAAAGCTTTCTATGGGTCGCTTTGTAACTTGTTTAAGTTGTTAAAGCTTTGTATAGACCCGCTTTTGTCCAATGGCGGCCGGGCCACTTGGGTTTTCATATGCCTGCTTCGGCGTTTTGTTTAGACGTAGTCGACTTGGTCCTAGCCCCACGGCCGGGCTTTGCCTTGTTTAGACTAAGGCGGCATGTCTGTATGCCTATGTACATGTTCATTTTGTTTTAAGATCGTTTGGCACATTTGCCTAAATGATCATGTTTGGCCCGTTAGTAGGGTACTCTTACCATTTGGGTTTTTTGTTCTTCGAGAATTGGTGGCATGTTCTCCTTTTGGAGAGGCTTTGTGAGCCCTTTAGAAACACTTGTTATGTAGAAGGAACCTTCCTACGTGAGTCCTTATTAGAGGCCCATTCCTCTCCTAGAGAGATGTTGTAATTCTCTAAGAATGGTTGCCCATAGAAAACGCATCCTCTCCTCTTGGAGAGACTTCTTCAAACATATGCGACCCCCAAATAGGGCTCCTCTCCCTTGGAGGGATATTTTCTAAAACACAGACCCATGGCAAGAATCTTTTCTTTTCAGGGAAAGGATTTTTCAGATACGAAGTCTCTTGTAAATGGGACTCTTCCTTTTTTCAGAGAATAAGTTGTTCAGGTGCGTAATCCCGAAGGAGGATATTTTTCTCTTTCGGGGAGGAGCTTTTTCAGATATGAAATCTCTTATGAGGGGACCCTTCCTTTTTCAGAGAAGGAGATGTTTAAATTTGTAGTCCCAAAGGAGGGATACATTCTTGTTCCTGGTAGAAACTTCTGATATACCTAATCCCATGGAAAGGGATGTTCTTCTGTTCTTGGAGGGGACTTCTTCAATACTTAATCCCATGGAAGATGATGTTTTTTTTATTCTTGGAGTGAGCTTCTTCAATACTTAATCCCATGGAAGGGGATGTTTTTCTGTTCTTGGAAGGAACTTTTTCAAGACTTAATTCCATTTATGTGACATGTTCTTGTTCATGGAAGGTACTTCTGAGGTGCTTAATCACATAGGAAGGGATATCTTCATTTTCTTGGAAGGGACTTCTTCAAGACTCAATCCCAAGGAAAGGGATATGTTCCTGTTCCTGGAAGGAACATCTGAAATCCCACCGAATGGGATATTCTTCTACTCTTGGAAGGAACTTTTCCTGGACTTGATTTCATAGAAAGGATATGTTCCTGTGTCAAGGAAGGAACTTCTGAAACACCTAATCTCATAGGAGAGAATACCTTTCTATTCTTAGAAGGGGTTTCTTCAAGACTTAATCTCATGGAAGGATACGATCCTGCTCAAGAAATGAACTTCTGAACTACTTAATCTCATAGGAGGGAATAACTTCCTATTCTTGTAAGGAGCTTCTTCACGTTTATATTACCCCCTCAAGAAGGGATTAAACCCCCTCCATGAGCTCTCATGCTTGAAGATCTCTACAATAAAAAAAAAGGAGAGGGAAGAACCTCCTTCCAAAATCTTATATGAAGACTCCTTTTATGAAGAAGTATTGATACTTATACTTTCTCTTAAACTAAAAAGTATATCCTGCTCAAGATGCTTTCTTTTATAAAAGTCTTCAGTATGGAACCCCATGGTATTATATCATGCTAGCTTCCGAGTTCAGTATTGTCAAACGTAGTTAGTAATACTTAACTTTTAAAATAAGTTGTGGGAACTTCCTTATTCATTCCCCGATCATCCGAATGTCCTTTAGCCCGACCGTCTAGACAATCCGTTGTGAATAAAGAATATAGTTACCTTTGATGAGTATCAAAAGTCTTCAAAGTCATAATCACTTCTAATGAGTCTAATGGGTCGACCTTGATCATGTCCGGTACCAGTAAATGGTAGACAATTATTTGAAAAACAATCGTCAAGTGCACTTCAGCTTAGGATGATCATCCAATGAGTATATAATATTCATTGAACAACAATGATAACCCGGTGTTGGTGAAACCGCCGGTGAATGATGTCTTCATCCGGGACATGATAACATCCAAAGATGTAAGAGCCGATAGATGTACCCGACTTAAGTACGGGTCATGATAGGCGTGTTACGTTTATTCATTGATAAACGACAACATCGATCAGAACTACACGGGCCAGCAAAGTCCAATAGCGATAAATGTGTATCATGACATGGTTGGTTAAGAGCCTCATCGGATAAGGGGAGAGTGAAGTTCTTATTTGGTAGTTGTGCGGCATTGGAAAGCTTCCGGCATGTTGGGCTTGAGTCACTGGCTTCGAGCCTTTTTGAATGTGCATTAGAGAAAATAACTTTCTTAAAAAGCTTACAATTTCAAATGGATAGCCCACGCTTTTTGCATCACGTGTTCTTGCTCTTGTTATTGCTAGCCGGAATCGCATCCAGCAATATTGATCAACATCGACAGTTCTGGGGTAGTCGGAACCTTATACGGACAGGAAACCGGGACCACGTTCGGTAATAACGGTCTACCGCTTAGCGGAACTTTCGCCCGATGTTTTTAATGACCTGTTACAGTAGGAGCTTATAATAGTCGGGCGATTAAAACTCTCATCAGGGTCGGGTTTCATCTCGGGTCATAGAAGTGACCGGCTAGGAAAAATAGGTCCTCTCTCCATAGTGAAGGTCTAACGAAGGCTTCTGGTATGGTAGTTCCAAAATCTTTATATCTTTCTTTAATGCCTTATATAAATATATATAGCACAAGGATCTTTTATTTACTATGCATTACATAGTTGTAAGTCGTGTTGTAAAATAAATTCGTACTTGTACAAAGTCTTGTTGTATAACCCATACTTGTATACTATTTGTGCCTTGTGCACCAACATGTGTACCATGATTTTGATTTTGTACCTTTGTTAGAAAAAATATTGAGTCTTAGACCACCCGTAGTGGGGCGGTTTTTGGGCATTATTTTCAAAAAAAACGCCCCCCTCCATTACATAGAGCGTTTTGGGGGGTTATTTTTGAAAAAAAATTGTATTGGCGTGATTAAGAAAACGCCTAAAATGGATTGTAGAAGGGTTGACTGGGTTTGATTGGCCAATGAGAAACTAGTTTGTTTTTTTTTTTTTTTTTTTTGAGCATTATTCATACTACGCCACTTTTACAATAACGCCTCATACTGACTGTACTGTTATGTGTCGAATAATGCCCCATAATGGAGTCATTATTTGACTAAACCACTAAACATGTTCTTACACTTTCAATGAGAAAAACCACCTTTTGACAAAGTTGTGTTGTCATATCCATATCCTCTTTATACAGCGGTTTGACAAAACCATTGGAAGTGCAGCCTTTTTCCGGCTAAGATTGTATTTTATTTTTAATATATTATTCAAAATATAATATACTTCACCTTCATCCGTGAGTAGACATTTCATGACCATTTGCAATCTAATTTTTTGAGCAAGTCAAAGTTTTTAAGCAAATAAAAAATGTCACGTCTCCTCCTGCCTTGGTGAAGAGATTAGAGATGTCATAGTCTTGCATCTCACACTTGTACATATTGCAAAAGCATTTGTAACATTATTTTCAAGAATCTATCATTTTTTTCCTTTATTGTTTGATAAACAACAAAAAAGGCTTTGTGTAAAAAATGATTCTTCATCCTTATTTCGAAAAAATGATTTTTTAACATCTTTGTTACATGAATATTGCTATGTGTGTATCCTCTTTGGTATACTTTGTTTATTTTTCCTCTGATTTCCAGTTTTAGTAAGCTAAATATGTTGTCACTAGCACATGATTTTGAAGGAATTTTTCTATAGAGATCCATAATCTTTTCCCATAGAAATGAAAGGATATGCATAGATACATAACAATATGTATACTGGATTATGAGGCAGATAAATAAGAGGTTTACAACCTGGTGACCTGAGTTAATAATGCAAATTTGAACCTTGTGTAGATTACGAGGAGGAAACAAATCCGGCTGTTTGCATAAAGAGACCGAGACACATTTGTACTTGGTCCCACGGATGGCACCAATGTCGGATCCAAGATTGAGACAGCTTTGCGTTACTAAGCTTAGACTCGGCGAGATCCGGTTCAGATTCCTCCTCTCGTCGTCATGGTGACGGGGTATCGAGTCTTGGGCTGCAGCCACAGGTAAATCTCGTTAGAGGGCCTGGGGGGATCGCCCCAAGGGCACTCAACGTTCAAGTTAGTACCATATC
Organism: Helianthus tuberosus; assembly: GCA_030545235.1. Lineage (NCBI taxonomy): Eukaryota > Viridiplantae > Streptophyta > Magnoliopsida > Asterales > Asteraceae > Helianthus > Helianthus tuberosus. The sequence continues at coordinate 12,184,693 of CM060394.1, forward strand.
AGCCTTGATAATAATAAATGCAATTATAAGAGGTATAGTTGAGAGAGAGCATGAATTGTGAGGGGGGAGTCGGGGAGATGAGAAGATAACCTGCTTGTTTCAGGGAGAGGAACTTTCATTTTACAACATTATTCTTGGGCCATAACCCTGATGGGCTGGTCTAAGAATGGACTTCTTAGAATTAGGCCCACTCAGACCTTCTAAACATGTTGGGAAAGTCCAAATAGACTCAGGCCCAGTCACCATTCTAAGGGACCAAGCCCAAACGGAGGCCCTCATCGACATTTACAAAATGCAAATTTGTTATGTATGACTAGCCGTTTACCCGCGCGATGCGGTGGGAAACATATCACTTAAGTTGGTGAGTTTAGGGCTATGTACAGGGAGGTTCAGTTTTGAGTCATAACCAAAACCAAATTCGCGATGCAACAGAAAACACAACACATGTTAGTTATTCTAAAGGTGTGCATGAGAATGTTCAGTTCAGTTGGGTCATAACTAAAATCTAAATTTTCAGTTAAGGTACTCTCGAAATCCAATATGTAACATGATAGAGATTGTAACAATTAACAAGAACAATTTAAGAACAAACTCAGAAAATTGATAGAAGGATAGGAGAGCTTATTCTCATTAAAAGAAAATACCAAATAACAATCCAAGGAAAATCCCTATTCTCCACAATGGAGCCACCACCGTTGTAACAAACTAAATCCCAAACCCTCACAATCACATGCTCTCCTATATATAAAGAAATATTCTAACAAACTCTATTAGCCACTTGTAGTATTTCCACTTTGCCCCCTCCGAGAATAAACAAATAGTATTGGTGGTTTCTCTTTACGTCCCCCATGTTTAACATGTGTATTACTACTCTCGCCTTCAAAATGAGTCTTGTCCCCAAGACGTATGTTTGGAAATTGGCCGGTTACCCATTCTTTATCTTCCCACGTGGCATCTTCAACCAACTGCCCTTGCCAATGAATTAACCACTGTTCGGTTGTCTCATCCCCCAACTGTACCGTACGCGCAGCCAACACTTCCTGAGGGATCATCACCTCTCCTGCATCAGCCGACAAATCAGGAGGAAGCACAGTTTCGGTTGGCTCAGAAACCGCTCGTTTGAGAAGTGAAACATGGAATACTGGGTGAACCTTTGATGAATCTGGTAACTGCAACTTATAAGCTACTGGTCCCACATTTGCAACAATCTGAAATGGTCCAAAAAATTTAGGTGCAAGTTTTTGATTAATGCGAGAACTGACCGAGGTCTGACGGTATGGCTTAAGTTTCACATAGACCCACTCTCCAACCGAAAAACTGATCTCTCGGCGTTTCTTGTTAGCTTGGGCCTTCATTGAATTTTGAGCATTGGCAAGATGAACCTTTAACTGTCGTAAGGCCTCGTCTCGGTCCTGCAACTCTCTTGCCACAGCCTCTACCCGAATCTCACCCATAGCATAAGAAAAAACCGATGGTGGAGGGCGACCATAAACTGATTCGAACGGTGTGACCCCGGTTGATACGTGAAACGTCGAGTTATACCAAAATTCCGCCCACGGTAACCATAAAGCCCACGACTTTGGTTGGTCAACCGCGAAGCACCGTAGATACGCCTCAAGACAATGATTAATCACTTCCGTTTGTCCATCCGACTCGGGGTGGTAAGCCGAGCTCATATGCAATTTCGTTCCTTGCGCCCGAAAAATCTCTTGCCAAAACTTACTAATGAACAACGGGTCACGGTCACGGTCACTCACAATCGTGCTAGGAATCCCATGAAGACGGACAATTTCCTTGATGAAAGCATCGGCCACTGAGCGGGCTGTATAGGGGTGTTTTAAGAGTACAAAATGAGCGTATTTTGATAAACGGTCCACAACCACCATTATGACATTGTACCCTCTGGACGCGGGTAACCCGGATATGAAGTCCATGGAAATATCTTCCCAAATCGCATTTGGAATGGATAGTGGTTGAAGCAAGCCACCCGGAACTGTAGTACTTGCCTTGCATCGTTGACATATATCACATTCTCGAACAAAATTTTTAACCGTGGTAGTCATACCTGGCCAATATAAGTTGGCTGCCAGACGCCGGTACGTACGGTAAAACCCGGAATGACCTCCAGACGCGGCCGAGTGGAACTCATGGAGAAGAGCCGGAATGTACTTAGAATGTTTGGGGATAACCAAACGATTGTGATAATATAACAGCCCGCTTTTCATAGAATACCCCGGATGTTTGGACGGGTCCTCGGTGTAAGAAGTAATCAGTTGCTGAAGAGTCGGGTCAGCCCTTGCTTCCTCTATGAGTAAGGCACCTTGGAACCAAATAGGGGAAGAAATACATTGGAAGAGTTCCCCATTTTCTGCTCGTCGGGACAGTGCATCGGCGGCCCTGTTTTCTCGGCCCGGTTTATAGAAAATATCAAAGTTATACCCAAGAAGTTTAGCAACCCAGTTCTGTTGATCCGGGGTGGAAACACGTTGTTGCAATAAAAAACTTTAAGCTCTTTTGGTCGGTAAAAATGGTGAAACGGGAACCCAACAAATACGGTCTCCAATGTGGAACCGCAAGCACAAGAGCCATCATTTCCCGTTCATACGCAGATTTGGAGAGGTTCTTGTCACTAAGAGCTTTGCTAAAATAGGCAATTGGTCGGTTGTGTTGCATAAGTACCGCCCCTATTCCCCGTCCCGACGCATCACACTCTACCACAAACGGTGATGCAAAATCCGGTAAGGCTAACACCGGTGCCGAACTCAAAGCTTCCTTGAGTTGAACAAATGCTTGTTGGGCCGATTCATTCCATAAGAAGGCGTCTTTCTTTGTCAAATCAGTGAGCGGTCGGGCAATACTACCGTAATGTTTTGTGAACTTCCGATAATAGCCGGTTAAACCCAAAAATCCTCTCAACCCTTTGATGTTCTTCGGGACTGGCCAATCCCGAACGGCGGCCACCTTATTTGAATCCATAGCAACACCCTGCCCGTTAATAACATGGCCTAGGTAATCCACCGTGGTCTGAGCAAAAGAACACTTAGACTTGTTGACCATAAACTGATGTTGAGTGAGGAGTTAGAATACCAATTGCAAATCAGCTATGTGTGACTCCCAAGATGGGCTATAAATCAAAATATCATCAAAGAAAATGACTACCTTCTTACGTAACAAGGGTCAGAACACGTCGTTCATAATTGCTTGAAAGGTCGCCGGAGCATTCGTCAACCCAAAAGGCATAACGAGATACTCGTAGTGACCGTCATGAGTGCGGAAAGCTGTTTTGTCAATACTATCTTCTCGCATCCGAATTTGGTTGTAACCCGATTTCAAATCCAATTTGGTAAAGAATTTTGCCCCAAATAATTCATCCAATAACTCTTCTACTACGGGAATGGGAAACTTGTCCGGAACCATCGCCTTATTAAGGGCTCGGTAATCCACACACATTCGCCACGATCCATCTTTCTTTTTAACCAATATTACCGGACTGGAATAAGCACTCCGACTTGGCCGAATCATGCCCACTTTCAAAAGTTCTTTAACTTGCCTTTCGATTTCAGATTTTTGAGCGTGCGGGTAACGATAGGGACGAACCGCAATGGGATCCGTGGAAACTAAAGTGATGCCATGATCGTGTGTACGAGCCGGGGGTAGACCCGTGGGATCCGAGAACAGAGTAGTAAACGTCTTCAATAACTGTTGTAATTCAGAAAGTTGCAATTCGTTTAGGGTGTTTGAAGCACTACCTTCCATGGAACTCAGAGATGACACGATCCCATCTTTAGAAAAACCATCCTCCATAGCTAACCACTGTTGCAGAGCAGCCGGGCCCGGCTGGCCATGAGAAACACCGTTTAAAGTTACAACCTGCCCCTTATACGTGAATATCATCCACGCATTCATCCAATCATGAGTCACCTCACCCAACGATTTTAGCCAATCCATACCCAATATGACATCCAAGTTACCGGTATCAAAAACTAATGCATCTACTTTGAAAATACAGGATCCGATACAAACATCAACCCCGACACAACGGTTGGAGACTAAAACAAAGTAACCATCCCCTAATTTAATCCGAATACCTGAAAAGGAAACCACGGAAAGACCCAACGCACGAGCTAAACGACTCGAGATGAAATTGTGAGATGCACCGCTATCCACTAACATGCTAACGGGAATACCCAACAAGGTCCCTTCCAATTTCAAAGTTTTTGAACCCCCATTAAACGTGGTAACCCCGTCTAATTCCAGAGAAGTGCACTCACCCGTGGGAGAATCTAAATCCGATTGGCTGTTGGGGCTACTTCGACCCTCGAAACCCAAGTTAGAGCCCTCCGGTCCCTCGTCTTCATCCTCTCCGAGTAAAAGGACACGGAGTCGGCCCTCCGGACACTTATGAGCCGGACCGTACAACTGACCACATCGAAAACATAGACCCTTCCGACGGCGTTCGTCATACTCCGGTCGTGATAGAGAGCGCATTCCCCTATCACGTGAGACAGGCGGAGATGAAGGAGCAGCAGGTGAGGACCCGGTACGAGGAGTATAAACCCTAGGTCCATCCCATCGACTGGAATTGGACCGGTCCACTGGTTTCACTTTAGATGGGCCAGACAAGTCCCCACGGCCCACATGGAGATTAGGATCCACAAACTGATGAGGCCCGGTCTTATCTGCATATCGAAAGCGAGAAAGAGAGCCCAACGCCGATGAAGGGCGGAGCATCGCTTCCACATCCTTTGCCAAGTACATGGCATCCAAACGTGACTGAGGACGTTGCAGGCGTACCCGTTGCTTGACATCATCCCGTAAACCGGCAATGAAATACCCCAAAGCTTGAGCCTCAGGTAAACGCGGAACAAGGGACAACAAGTATTCAAAATCGTCAATATAATCCAAAATCGAGTCACCCTGATGAAGGGCAGCCAATTGCTCATACGGATTGTGAATTTCGAAGCCACTAAACCGTTTGAGGAGTTCAGATTGGAAATCGGACCACGAGAGGGATGGATTCACCTCCGTTACGATGGTGAACCAGTGGAGAGCGACCCCGACCATGCTTAATTGGGCTAGACGAATACGCATACCTTCTGGTGTGTTGTTGATGTCGAAATAGAGATTAGCTTTCTTAATCCAACCTTTAAGATCGAAACCCTGAAATTCCGGTAACTTAATCTTTTTCACCGCCCATGGAACCTCCAATTTGGGACTGGAAATGCCGGAGAACCCAAACTTCGGAGACGACGGACCCTCTGTGTCACCGGAAGTAAACACATCGCCTCCTCCCAGAGACGGCTGTTTCTCCTGTTTGTTCATCCAAGAGACCATTAGCTTCTGCAAATTCGCCACCTCAGTGTGGACCGTATCAATTGACGCCTGCATCGAAGTAACCGTCGATTGCATCTGTGACAATTGTTGATCGTGAGCATCCAAACGATCGGAATTGGAAACCATGATTGCCGGTAACAGGGAGGTCGGACCAATGATAGAGATTGTAACAATTAACAAGAACAATTTAAGAACAAACTCAGAAAATCGATAGAAGGATAGGAGAGCTTATTCTCATTAAAAGAAAATACCAAATAACAATCCAGGGAAAATCCCTATTCTCCACAATGGAGCCACCACCGTTGTAACAAACTAAATCCCAAACCCTCACAATCACATGCTCTCCTATATATAAAGAAATATTCTAACAAACTCTATTAGCCACTTGTAGTATTTCCACTTTGCCCCCTCCGAGAATAAACAAATAGTATTGGTGGTTTCTCTTTACGTCCCCCATGTTTAACATGTGTATTATAACACTACAAAATAAAATTTTAAAAATTTTGGTAAACTTTATATCGAAGTGACCTTAACTGTAACCCAGATATGAAAGGAATACCAAGTCCTACATTCACAATCTTTTGCAAGAACGAACAAAGGAAGTGACGGCTTCAAAATGTCTCTGTCTTATCTTCCATCCCTCAATCATCTCTATTAGTTTTTTTATTTTTATTTTTATAGTATTATACAAAAGGGTATTACGTTTATAGTTCTATATTTCTTAATTTTTCGAGTTTGTAGCATTACAATACTCACATTCCTTTCATTATTCTACCTTCTATCTCTAGTGTATTGCGAAAAGAGGTGAAATACATTTTACAACTCATTCTCTATCTGGCTATTCGTCTTTTAATTATATGGTAGAGAGTAAAACACAATCTCTATATTTATAGGTCACTATGGATGTTTAAATTAGATGATGTGAGTGTATAACAAAGAGAAAAAGTGATAGTATAAGACTGAGTGTAGTGGGGCGACTCCCACCCCCAGGTCGCCTGGAACACCGCCCCCGGGGGCGACTTGGGTGGCGTCCCCCTCCAGCCCAACCTGTTCTCGTCGCCTACTTTCCACAAAAATCAAAGAAACTAGCCGTTATATTTGTGGTTCCAACGGATATATTGACTAAAGTTTTGTTTTTTTTTTTAACCAAATTACTATATATATATATATACATCCACCATACAACATAACACACTCTAAAAATATACAACACAACACACTCTAAAAATACATTCTTTCAACATAACCATTTTGTTTTTTTGGAACCACAAATGGAGTTCAACGTCCCTTCGTCATCCTCGTCCGACGACGATACAACTTCATCTAGTTCTTATGAATTTGAAGAAGCCGTCAACGAGGCGGTAATGACAACGATCAATTTAATGGTTCACGTTGCTAGCGAGGAAAATGAAACGGATGACCAACTGATTAGAAAAAGAACTTATATTATGCGGAATCGTGCCGCAGGACAACAACGGCTGATGCAAGACTATTTCGGGGAGGAGCCGGTATATGACGCGAAGATATTTAGACGTCGCTTTCGCATGAGTAAACGTCTATTTACCCGTATTGCAAACGACATGGAGGAAGATTATGATTATTTCAAACAAAAGTATGACGCTCGTGGGTATCTTGGCTTTACTTCATTACAAAAGTGTACTGCGGCCATCCGACAACTTGCATATGGCACAAGCGTTGATTCATTTGACGAGTACCTGAGAATGTCTGCCAAGACTGCGCGAGACTCACTCATACACTTTTGTAAAGGTATATTTAGTAAATTTTGTTTTCAAATTTTTTATATATTTAACTTTAGCGTCAATTTTTTTATATGTTACTGTCAATGTTCGTATACATATTTAAATTAAATTTATATATGTGTGATTGAGTTGTATGGGCCGGCTTATTTACGACGTCCGACTTGGAGTGATCTCCAAAGGATGTACGAAGTGCATGAGCACGTTCACGGTTTCCCCGGTATGATCGGTAGCATCGACTGCATGCACTGGAAGTGGGAACAATGCCCTACCGCTTGGCGTGGTACACATACTAGAGGCGACATTCGCAAACCGTCGTTAATATTGCAGGCGGTTGCATCTTATGATCTTTGGATATGGAATGCATATTTTGGTCAACAAGGTTCTCACAACGACATCAATGTGTTTGAGTCTTCGCCGGTTCTCGAAGAGATTATAAACGGGTTGGCACCAAGTTCAGCGTTTTATGCGAGCGATAATTACTACAAACGCGGATATTATTTAACTGACGGTATCTATCCGGAGTACGCAACGTTCGTAAAGACGTTCACCGATCCTATTGATCTTAAAAGAAAATATTTCAAGAGAAAACAAGAATCAGCAAGAAAAGATATCGAGCGAGCGTTTGGAGTTCTTCGAAAGCGATGGCACGTCATCAATTATCCAGCAAGATACTGGTCAAAGGAAAAAATGCATGACGTCATTTACACATGCATTATTTTGCATAACATGATATTGGAAGACGAAGACAAAGCCATTTGCCAAGATTACAATGAGAATGACCCTTCATTGTTCCCGGAATATTGGACACAAGAAGTATCATCGGAGACACGAATCGAGAACATAATGGATATAAAGAATAGAGAGACACACAACATGCTTATGTATGACTTGATCGATCACCTATGGGACAACAAACAACCAGGATACGAGGCGGAACTCGTTAACGAGGATGAAAGAGATAACGAGGATGAAGATAATAATAATGTAGTCGACCTCGACCTAAACGAGTACGTTAGTGACGATGAGTAGTAGATGTGTATTGTTGTATGTTTTTTAATGAATAAGTTGTATGTTGGTTATTTTATTTAATGAGTATCAATAATTTTATAAAAAAATATAACACTTTATATTTTTAACATAAAAAAAATCAAAATTAAATAAGTGCCACGTGTCGCAAGACGCCCCACCCAGCAAGGTTGCCCCACTCCCCCTTTTTTGGTCAAAATCCTCTTATGTGACGTGGCGCCACGTGTCGCAAGACGCCCACTCAAGAGGTTGCCCCACTCCCTTTAGTCTAAGTATCTGTAAGTAAGATAGAGGTTGAGGTAGAGATAGAGAGTGGGATGTGAGAGCTTTTAAAAATAAACAAAACTTAACTAAAAATATGTTTTTTATATAAATTATAGAGCTTAAAATAAAGAGTGGAATATGAATAATTTTAGTGTGATATACCTATGTCACAAGCCTCCCACATGGCATTCCCTACTAACACCTTTTTCTAGCATGTGTCAATACAGAAGAATCAAGCCACTCACAAAGTTAAATATAATAATACATCAAGTTTTATTTACATACTTCACCATTGTAGTAAACCTCTTTCTACTATATGGGAACAAATGTTTTGATCTCATTAATTACAAACTTACAAGAATCTAATGCATTGACCCAATGAAAAGCAACAAAAACAATTATTTCACCTACAAAACCAGGGCCGGTCACAAGGATCTGGTTGATGAACAGAGGGATTTTAGGCAACGAATGGCCATTGCCACATTGTCCAGCAATGTAATTTTCCTTGGCTCGCTCACAAATATTCTCATACATAGAGTTGTCTTCGTGTGCACCCTCCTGAACATATTTAATACATAACTAATTTTATTATTCATTTTTAAAAAAAATATACTTTAAATTGTACAAAAATGAAAACTTACCTGCTACTTTCGCAAAAGAGAGACCGAGTCCAATGAGAGAGTAAGCAAAAGACATCACTGCGGCTAGTATCGATAACCATGATAGTTTATGAAAATTTGGGATTTGGCTTAACACGGTATGTATAACTGCAAACACAGCCATGTATGGATAATTTGACGGTTGACAATGTGCGCCGTGCCCGCTATAGTGAAAACAATTTGAACATATGCCAAGACAATAAAAAATATTCAGCTCAGACAGTTGAATAGTTGATCAATACCACACAATCAGTACTGTAAAACACTCATTAATAATTAATTAATTAATTAATGGGACAAACCGCTTTCATTTATATTCAATATATGTTGATCAGTTTCTACAGTAAAATAATCCATGAGGTAAAAAGCTCTACAGAAAAGTAAACACACCTGTAAGTTTTTTCACAGTTTGTGAACTATTCCCACTTCCGGTATGCAGCTGCAAAAAAAATACATATTACACATTGACTCTGTGAAAAGTCAAAACAGACGTCCAGTTGACTTACCGACATAATGTGTTCGGAAACTTGTTTGTCAAGCTGCTCATCAGGCTTGTCAAGCAATATGAATACCAAATCAAATCGTGATAACAAAGCAACATTAATTTTCAAATTCTCGTTCACAGTTTTTGCCCGACTGTAACCAAAATAAGCAGTTGATATAAAAGCCCCTATAAGCAAAACGCAAAAGGTTCTATATTAAACTAAATAGTAAAATGCCATTTTTGTCCCTGAGGTTTAGCCACTTTTGTGATTTTCGTCTAAAGGTTTGTTTTTTCGCATCTGGATCCAAAAGGTTTGAAATCATACCATTTTCATCCAACTCGTTAACTCCATCCTCTTTTCTCTATTAAATTAGGGGCATTCTGTCTTTTTAGACATTTTTATTGTGATGATTAAAGGATTTGGGTGGGGACAAAGTCAAAAGAGAAGTAAAAACACTATAGGAAATAAAAATCCACCTCTTTTGACTTTGTCTCCACCCAAATCCTTTAATCATCACAATAAAAATGTCTAAAAAGGCGAAAATGCCCCTGACTTAATGCTAAAAAATGGATAGAGATAGCGAGTTAGATGAAAATAGCAAGATTTCAAACCTTTTGGGTCCAGATGCAGAAAAACAAACCTTTGGATGAAAGTTGCAAAAGTAGCCAAACCTCAAGGACAAAAATGGCATTTTCCTCTAAACTAAAAATCAAAATTATAATTTTGAAGAGTACTTGTAAGACTATCTACTATGGTGAACAATTTCCACAACCGGTTGCCACATGGATAATAGGACAAAAAAATTGAGCAATTTTTTTAATAAAAAATTCACCATGGTGCACGACCGGGTTGTCTCACCAACCAAAGTTTGCAACCTAACTTTACAATATTTAATTGCTTCTCTCAATTTTCATGATTTAAAATTTTTTTCTTTACTTTTTAACAATATTTAATTGTTTAGCAACCCAACTTTACAATATAAATCCATGTCATTTTGTAATAATGAATAATTAAGTAGTTTGTATCTTATGTATAATTAAATAGTTTAATATTATGTGTTTTATAATGTTTTTTTTATTTTATTGTAATTTTATTTATTTTTTTTATTTGTTTTTATATTTAATACAAATAATTTATCAGTTTCAAAATAAAGTTATTATTTTTAATATTCTAATATTTTTTTTGTATAATAAACAATAATTATAAATTATATTTATTTAATAAAATATTGGTGTAGGTTGGGTTGTGAATGTGAGTGAAAAGTTGGATTTGATTGGGTTGTGTAGGTGGAAGAGAGAGAAACTTATATTTTAATAAAGGGTAAATTACTTTTTGAGTCCCTGTGTTTTATGGGTTTTAACTAGTTGAGTCCAAAAGCAAAAAGTTTAACGACCTGAGTCCCTATAAGCATTTTCCTTAACCATTTGAGTCCAAATTTCTAACACCATCCATATTTTCTGTTAGTTTTCTGTTAAAAGACTAAAATGCCCCTGTATCTTCTTTACCCTTGTAAAAAACCTAAAAGTTATACATCTGTGATTCGTTTTTGCAATGAATCTGCTTTGGTGTAGTTCCTTTCAGTCAGTGCTTCAATACGTTCAACCGCAGCCATTTGTACCTCTTGGGGAGCACGCGATGACTCCCGGGCATCCGAGGTACTAACATAGACTGTTACAGTATCCCCATCTGCTACTGCCTTTGCATCCACCTATTTCGAATCAAACGCATTCACATTAGTAACGGTAGTAACAATTAGAGCTTGTACGAATTATGAGCTTTGAGTGTAGCAGAAACTGTTCTTACCAGAAGCGTGTGCAACTCAAATTTGATCCCGTCAACGAGTGAAGGCGCATCAACCAGAAGATGTGGAAGACGGAGAACGTAGAACGGCCATAAGCCCTCCATATCGGGTGTTGGGTGTCGCTGTAGGGTGTGACTTACAAGCCTGGAAGCTTCTTCAGGTATGTTTGGTGGAGGTTTAGATTCCCTCCATGCGTTTGATACTTGGTTATACCTTCAATTAATTTGTTAATATGTCAATAAGGCTACGTGTAGTGGCTTGGCGGAGTTGGCGCCCCCTGCCAGGGCACCGCGCCGGCTCGCCAACGAGGGGACGCTAGGGGATTAACGGGCAGGAAGGGGTTAAGGTGTGGGGCCAACTCACAATCCAACCAACTATAACCTAGGGTTTCAGATTTGATTTCGAATTGGAAACTAGAAGTAAAAGGACCAACGAATTTGAGATTATAGTTGAAAAAATTACCAGTTTGATTGAGCTTTCTTGAATTAACTCACATGATTACTCAGACCTTCAGGAACCTACAATTAAACAATTGAAACGACTGTTTTTAACAATTGTGAAAATGTTTGGAAATTAAATTCACTCCGATGAAAGCTCAAATTGAATTTCTTTAAGAAAATTAGTAACTGGTGATTTTGGTGGATTAAAAGTGAAGATATGAAATTGGGGGTGAGAGTGAAGATAGGCGTACCTGAGAGGTGAATTCAAAGTGTTGGGTTTGTCTGCGGCTGTAAGTTTCGAGAGATGTAGAACTTTCAGGTTTTTATAAGGGTAAAGAAAATATACAGGGGCATTTTAGTCTTTTAATAGAAAACTAACAGAAAATATGAATGGTGTTAGAAATTTGGACTCAAATGGTTAAGGAAAATGCTTAGAGGGACTCAGGTCGTTAAACTTTTTGCTTTTGGACTCAACTAGTTAAAACACATAAAACACAGGGACTCAAAAAGTAATTTACCCAAGTTACTATAATCCAGAAACGTACAACAAATCCAAGCCTTCTTGCCTCCTAAAATTATAAGATTGAACAAAACAAAATAGGGAAATCTTATTTCAACGAAAATATAACCCTAACCCTACCAAAGAAAAGTACTAATATAAAACTGAATGTGAAACTGACTCAAATAGGCTTATTAGATATGAAAAGAGTGTGAAAACAACAAACATTCAAAACAAAATCAAACAAAATGAAATCCGGATATGTAGGATTTTATGTTCAAACGAAATCCAGGTATATAGGATTTTATATATAGTATTACACACGCTCTATATACATACGCATATGAAGTAATACAAAACAATTTTAACCCTCTAATAAATACATTCAGGATACAGATGAATATAAGAGAAAAACAGGTTCAAGTTCTACTAAAATATATATAAAGTGTTACAACTGGTTTTAACACCCTGATTCCTATAAGTTCCAATTTGCAACTGATTTGCTGATTCATCACAAACGTCAAACGTCAAACCCTAAACTTCAAATAAACGAAGCCCTATAATTGAAGTTCTTCAATTCACAAAATTAAAAACCTTTTTGTGTAAACAAAAACACAAAATCCGAATTCCTCAAAAGAAATTGAACCCGCACAACATATCTAGGGTTTCGATTTGTAAACTAAGAATAAACGCGATAGCTCAAACTGTATTTCGAAAAATTGAACCTTAGCATTAGAGAGTTTGAAGACAATGGATTACTGGAACCTCTTCCGTGACACCACCATCGTCATCTCTGGAACTAGAGAAGGGAAGAACCTGGAGTATCACCAGTGACGGCTGAAACCATGGAGTAGAGGGGATTTTGTTCACCGTTGCAAACCTTTTCGTGGGTGGTTTTGTTCAGATCTAAAGGTGGTTTTGTTCAGATCGTGGCTCAATATTTTGTAATCGAGGGATTTTGCAAGAATAGCCATGTAGAAATTAGGTGCTTTTAGGGTTCATGTTTACATAAAACTGAGAGTTGGAGATGGTTTTGAGAGGTGGAGAAATCGAAAGGAAGAGATGAAAAGACAGGATGTATGGGGAATTGGGGATGAGCGGGGATTCAAAATTTGAATGACCGCCCAAAATTAGGTTCAATAGCTTGTTAAAGACAATTTTCAACACCTTTATGCTTAAAATAGTTGTATAATGTGCTTGAAATGCTTGTACAATGTCAAATGACCAAAACTGCCCTTTGGATATGCTTTTATATATAGTATAGACTAGGTTTTTACCCGGGATTGCTTCCCGGGCTCAGGAAAGTTATTTAGATTAATTAGTATTTGTTATTAATACGACCACATTACATCAACCGTGTCATTCGATTCAACAACATTGTCTTCAAATCACCGTTTTAACCAAACAGCGGTTTCAACCACAGTTTTAACCCAACGGTGGTTTTAAACCACCATTTTAACCAAACAGCGGTTTCAACCACAATTTTCTTAACATTAGTTCCAAACATCTGTGGACATCAATCTGTTGACCAAAGTCAACAGATTTATCAACCACTGTTTTATTTTCAAACATCTGTTCCCAATAACAGAGCTTTGATCATTTAAACATACCTTTGCCAATATTACAAGCTTTTACACTATCAAACCTAAATATTTATTTACTTAATTTAAATAACAAACATGGTTAATAATTTTAACACAACTAATTATATAAAAACTACAAGTGTAAAACAGAGGTAACTATATAATAAACAAAGTTCAAAAAAGCAAACAACAATCAATAGAATACAGCATACTAATTCCAAATCAATGTGCGAAACAACATACAAATATCTGACGGCTAAGTACTGTCCACGTCACAACTCTGCTGAATAATGGATGACAGTTGTTAGGAAAGCACTGATGAATAAATATCAGTAGTTTACAGTGATCAAAATGAAAACAGTAGCTAACTATAACTATCAGTGGATAACCTATCAGTGGATTAAATCACTGAGCTTTAACAACAGTCATTATATAAACAGTAGTTCAAGCACGTTCCTTCTCCAAAAAAAACTTTATTTTAACCCAACAGTGGTTTTAATCAGCTTCAACCTCTACAAAACACTATTTTAACCCAACAGTGGTTTTAAACCACCATTTTAAGCATGTTCCTTCTCCAAAAAAACTATACTTTAACCAAACAGTCGTTTCAATCCCCTTCAACCTCTACAAAAACAATTTTAACCCAACAGTTGTTTTAAACCACCATTTTAACCAAACAATAGTTTCAACCACAGTTTTGTTAAGAGTAGCTCCAAACATCTGTTTTATTTTCAAACTTCTATTCCTAATAACAGAGTTTTTATCATTTAAACATAACTTTGCCAATACTACAAGCTTTTACACTCTGAAACCTAAATATTTATTTACTTAATTTAAATAACAAACATGGTTAATAATTTTAACACAACTAATTATATAAAAAGTACAAGTGTTAAACAGCATACAAAGTTCATCCATTTGTTGACCCAAGTCAACAGATGTATCAACCACTGTTTAATTTTGAAACATCTGTTCTCAATAACAGAGCTTTGATCATTTAAACAGACCTTTGCCAATATTACAAGAATTTACACTCTCAAACATCAATATTCATTTACTTAATTTTAATAACAAACATGATTAATAATTTTAACACAACTAATTATATAAAAAATACAATTGTCAAAATAGATAATAGCATTCAATAAAATACAGGATCCTAATTCCTAATCTATTGGTGAAACAGTAGTTTCGATAAGTAAAGCTCCTTTCGGACCATTGTAGTTGTCAACATGTTGGAGGTATTTCAGAAGTTCGTTGGTCAGATCAACTTCAATCATATCCCCCTAGATGCTTGTTATCAGCCACTTGTTGTCTTCAATTATATTAGTACTTCGGCTTGTATCTACATAATCAACTACACGAGGATTATTGAAAACAAACATCTTCTTCCAGCCTTCTTCTTCATATCTAAGCAAACCAGCAGTTAGCTCAGCAGACTTTCCAATAACAATCAAATGCAACCTCTTTGCGATGGTCAAAAAATGCCCTTGGCAAGGATTGACTACAATACTCTCAGGAAAGTGAAGCATTCTGAAAGTCTCACTAACAACATCAAAACAAACGATGTTCCTCTCACCTAGTAGATACCAATAATTTGAAACCATAAAATATATGGTTTTATCAGCATAAACTCCTGTAGACCATGAATAACGACTTGAACCATAATTGTTTACGATACCGAAATTTATTGTTGTCCATGACTCACGACGTCGTGAGTAAACACGAGCAGCAGTTACATTACGGTAACATCTGATGTTCAACACTTTCAGATCATTGTACTGATCAAAATAAATTCCACCGGTATCAGAGTTTCGATGATGATTGTAATTAAAGTAGTCATCACAAAAAACCTTATACTGCCTGATAGTTGGATTCCAAAGAATCAACTGACAGCAAATCCCTTCATTGGAAACTAACAACAACCCATTAAATGAAGATAGAATACGTAAGAAGCTAGAGTGGACATTGTTAGGAAAACTTAAGGTTTTACTACTAACAACATCCAACCTACCACCAACTACGTCGTCAATGACAATTGACGTGTCTTTAAAGGATAATAGTTTCTTTTCTACTGAATCTCCACTTCGGAGAGCATGCATCATCTGAAATGCATGACTTGACAATTCCCTATAAAAATTCTTGGAAAGACATTTGAAACGGAAAATATCTTCTGCAGAGAGCCTTGTGAAAATCTCGTCAACAATCACTTGAAACCCAAATTTTTCCATTCTGCAGAGAGCCTTGTGAAAATCTCGTCAACAAAATTTTTGAAGATGATTGAGTAGATAGATGAAAATGGTAATGATCAAAACCTCTGCCAAATGTATTTTATATACCCAATGAAGAAGGTTATGACTAAATACATCGTCAGACGAAAGAATATGATGCGACACTCATTAGGATTTTAATGCATTTACATGGGAAAAATATAAAATTAAACACGTTATTATAATTACAATTAACCTATTCATTTACATATAAGACGCCTTTAGCATAAGACATAAGTGATTGCTTAACGTGTATTAATTGCAAAGTACATATCCCAAGGCATTTTGAATTTGAAATTACCGGCAATTTCAAAACCACTGCTATGGTATATGTTTGCCAAAGGAAATATCTGCTAAGTTATACTTTCTTGGCTATGGGCAGTAGTTTGTTGATCTGATTTGAAAGGAATTGTCATGATGAGTTTTCTAATAGCATTAATTACTGATTTAATTTGCAACAAATAGTCATCAAGATTTTTTTTTATTTTTTAATTTAACTTTAAATTTTATCATGAAAACAATGTTTTAAATTAAATACTGTTAAACATCAGTTTGGACATAAACAGATGTTTGAAATTAAATACTGTTAACATAAACAAAGATATAATATCTACAGTTTGGACATATAAATACTGTTAACAAAAACAAAGATAGAATATCTACTATTGATGATGAACCACTTTTGTTGTTTGGCAGTGGTTCGTCTTTGAGTTTGTATAGGTTTGTCTCGAGAGATAAAGTATACAGAACCACTGCTACACTAAACAATGTTACATAAGAAAAATTGATACATAAATACTAAAGTTGAATCCGCTGTAGAAGCTGTTATAACTACACCATAAGTGCTTGTCTTTAACAGGACTTTGCCTTCAACATTGCATAGGCCTCATGAGTCAATAAGCTCATCAGTCTTTATATGGAGCAGGAGTTAATTATAACAGTCCTTAGCATGATCAGCTGTTATAACCACACCATAACCCTTTGAGAGGTTGGCCATTAAACAAATCCTTGACACTATTAAACCTCTGTTGACTTACCAAACAGATCTTCAGACACAATTCAACATCAACATAATCTAAATATTACTGAAACAATAAATAATAAGTAAAAATAAAACACAACATAGATTCATAAAATTAAATTTATTCATTTATTCAGGACCTTAAAACTAAAAGTCCAATAATTACATGACATACTGAACAATATTAAAGTTCAAATCTAAGAATAACAGCAAGAATTAATAAACTTTAGTTTCCACTACATCGATTGCTGAACCTCTCGATGTATGTCCTTCAGCATCGCCATGAACTGCACGTCTCTATCACCACACTCCATATTATTGACAACACAAATAAGAATAAGAAACTAACCTAAAATGCAAACGTCTCTTTTTCATTTTTATTGCACATCTGAGTTTTCACGATATTGGACGAATCTATACTTTCTATAAAAGAAGAAAATCTTCCTGGCGCAAGAAAAGCTTACTTTCAATTTAACGGAAATAAAAAAGAAGATGGCACATGTAACTTTTCAAGAAAGAAGATATATATCGTCCGTTAAAGTTGCATCTATGCCATCAAAAAAGGTAACACGTGCAACTTTTCACGATGTTGGAACAATGATATACTGCAGCATCGATATTGAAAGGTTTATGTGGGATGCGAATTTACATTGAAACAATGATGTTGGAACAATGATACAGGAACGATAACATGTAAACATTATCAACAAACATTCGAACAAAGAAGTGTAATGGGAAATTAGCTGCTAAATCACAAGAAAGATGCATTTGAGAGAGAAAGATACGCTCACATATATGAGCGAGCGAGATTTGAATGTGAAACCAGATAATTATATCTTATTTATAGGATAAAAATATATATGGTTTGAATTTTGAATTTCAAAATTACTGATATTAATTAGTAATTACTGATTTGATTTGAAAGCAATTGTGATGATGTTTATTGGGAACTGATATGCAAAGTAGGAAAAAAAAAAAGAACGTCAATTTTAAATTACCATCTTGCATATTTTTTATTACAAAATTTTAAAATCACTGATATCAATGGATGTCAACACTAAAAAAGTGACTGTTTTTTAGGAAATCCGTTGATGGTCAATATCAATAGATGTCAACACTAAAAAAGTGACCAGTGGCTATTTTATCCTATCAGTGGATACCGAACAGTTTTTTAAACACAGATATTTGGTAAGTCAGTGGTCAACATGAAGATTGAAGAAACAGAGGTTATATTTCAGCAGTGGATAAGTTTTAACAATCAACTGTTTCAACCAAAACAGCGGTTGTAACAGGCTTTTAAACAGATGTTGGGGCTTAAACAGATGTTTCGCCTTATATATCAGTTGTCTGGACTCAAAACAAAACTTTGAACTTAAACAGATGATTGGCAATAAACAGAAATTAGGCCATAAACAGATTTTTGCCTTAAACAAAACTTTGAGCTAAAACAAATGTTTGCCCATAAACATCTGTTTGCAAAAAAAGACTAATTTCAAGAATACTATACCCAAACAATCAAAATGAGGAGCTTAATAATCATCCAAGTATACTTTATTTTTATTTATTAGTATAAAAATGAAACAACTGTTCAGTTTATATTACAAATCAAATCAATGAAAGGATTTGATAAATACTGTTACATATAAACACTGTTGAGAGAGAAAGATACGCTCACATATATGAGCGAGATTTGAATGTGAAACCAGATAATTATATCTTATTTATAGGATAAAAATATATATGGTTTGAATTTTGAATTTCAAAATTACTGATATTATTAGTAATTACTGATTTGATTTAAAAGCAATTGTGATGATGTTTATTGGGAACTGATGTTTATTGGGAACTGATGTTTATTGGGAACTGAGAGGTAAGTAGTGTATATCTTTATATCCTTCCTTATTAAAGTAAATAAATATTAGAAATGATATGCAAAGTAGGAAAAAAAAAGAACGTCAATTCTAAATCACCATCTTGCATATTTTTAATTTCAAAATTTCAAAATTACTGATATTATCAGTGATCTGATTTGAAAGCAATTGTGATGATGACTTTTCTAATTTTTATTTTAACTTTAATTAAGAGATAATAACCGTCAGTTTGAAATTCATATTTTGCATATTTTAAAAGTCCAAAGCTCAAGAAATTACCATTAATTAGTGATTTGATTTGCAACAAATACTCATCAAGTATTTTTTTTATTTTTTAATTTAACATTAAATTTCATCACGAAAACAATGTTGGAGGAACTCTTATCTCATTGCAATGTAACGATTAGGTAAAATGGTAATTTCATTTTAATTCTAGTTTTTATTTGACAATTTCAATATATCACTAATTAACACCATCAATTATAAAAATGTGAGCAGTGGCTGTTTTTTAGGAAAATCGTTGATGGTCAATATCAATGGATGTCAAGAATAAAAAAATGACCAATGGCTATTTTTTTCCTATCAGTAGATACCGAACAGTTTTTTAAACACTGATATTTGGTAAGTGAGTGGTCAACACGAAGATTGAAGAAACAGAGGTTGTATTTCAGCAGTGGATAAGTTTTAACAATCAACTGTTTCAACCAACACAGCGGTTGTAACAGGCTTTTAAACACATGTTGGGGCTTAAACAAATGTTTCGCCTTATATATCAGTTGTATGGACTTAAACAAAAGTTTGAACTTAAACAGATGATTGCCAATAAACAGAAATTTGGCCATAAACAGATTTTTGGCCTTAAACAAATCTTCGAGCATAAACAAATGTTTGCACATAAACATCGGTTTACAAAAAAGACCAATTTCAAGAATACTATACCCAAACAATCAAAATGAGGAGCTTAATAATCATCCAAGTATACTTTAGTTTTATTTATTAGTATAAAAATGAAACAACTGTTCAGTTTATATTACAGATCAAATTAATGAAGGGATTTGATAAATACTGTTACATATAAACACTGTTGGGATATACACTGTTGCATATAAACATTGTTGTGACTAAATTGTTACATATAAAACACTGAGGTGATAACATTTATCAACCTAACTGACTATAAAACTCTAATGTGAAAAACACTGTTACATATAAAACACTATTAACATAAACAAAGGTCTGAGCATAAACAGATGATTGCCCATAAACAGAAGTTTGGCCATAAACAGATGTTTGCCCATAAACAGAAGTTTGGCCATAAACAGATATTTGCCCATAAACATCTGTTTGCAAAAAAAGACCAATTTCAAGAATTCTATACCCAAACAATCAAAATGAGGAGCTTAAACATCATCCAAGTGTACTTGATTTTTATTTATTAGTATAAATATGAAACAACAATGTCTTCAAATCACCGGATTAGATCATGAACCCATATTAAAGGTCAAACAAAACAACAGGACCACATGAAAAATATCATTTCCACTTTTACTTGAATGCACTTAAATGATAGGGTGATTTGGGATTTTGAACTTGTTTTAAAAATAAGACGTTGACCAAAATTCAAACAGATGTTGACCAAAAGTCAATCAAATGTTGGCCAATAGTGAAATAGTCAATAGATGTTGACCTTAAACAGATGTTTGGTTTAAGGCCAAACATCTGTTTATGGCCAAACATCTGTTTAAGGACAAACATCTGTTTAAGTCCAAATATCTGATACAGAAGGCGAAACATCTGTTTAAGGTAAAATATATGTTTAAGGTAAAACATCAGTTTATGGCCAAACATTTGTTTAAGTTGAAACAACTGTTTAAGTCCAAACCTCTGATATAAAAGGCCAAACATCTGTTAAAGGTCAAACATCTGTTTAACACTGAACAGATGTTTAACTTAATATGATCTACTGTCTTCTGACACTGTTTTCCTCTTAAAAACATTGTTCAACCTAACATGGGTTTCCATTATCTGTTGACCAAAACGCAAACAGATGTTAAAACCACTGTTTGTTATTGTACTTTACAAAATTACATACAATTTAAAATATAAGAACAACACCAATAAATTTAGGAACCTAGCAGCAAAAATTTAATGCTTTTAGCTTAAAATTTAGTGCTTTTAGCTTTAAACTCCATCAAAGTATATCTTTGACAATCGCCATGAACTCCGTGGAAGTACTCAATGCATCAACAGCGGGATTTATAGAAACCTGATCTCTCGTGAACAAACCAACATGCAGTACATGAAAACACTTCTTCAGCTGTGGAAGAGTAGCCCTGTCCTCATATACTTGATACTTAACTTTGTTCATAAAGAGTTGCGATAAAACAAACTTTATGCTTCTTTAAATACAAAGAAGGCTGGAAAGACCATTACTCTAGCAGGAAGTACTGCGGCTTCTACATCATCATCATCATCTGTGTCACGGCCCCCGACCCGGTTTGACCCGTTTCAGGAGCCGCGGGACATAAATCCCGTGGTATTTAAATAATTGAGTTTAACAGCGGAAGTTTATTAGCAGGATCTTTTTAAAACTGAAATATTTCCCGATTATTTTATTTCACAATACGGGATAAAACCCCGGTAATTTACAATTATTGGATTTCACGAAGAAATCTTTATTTTACAAAACATGTTTCTTTATTTTATACTGAGCCACTTCTTTGAGCTTGTAGTGCTATATGGCACTTTTCCTGTATCATAACAGATCACCTGAAACATGTTTGAAAAAGGTTTTGTCAGCGGGAAATACTGAGTGAATCATTCTATTTTGCATAATGATGCATAGTTATTAATTACAGCATAAGAGCGATTACAATGGCTTCTATCTTATTTTTGTCTGGCGTTCTGTCACAATGGTGACAAGTCACAATGGTGACGATGGTCATACCACTATTAGATCAATGAACCTAAATAGTGATGATTATCCCTGTAGGTTAATGAACCTAACAGTGATTATCCCGAGTAGGTCAATGAACCTAACTGGGAGAAAATTAGTAATGTGCACAATACCCCACTAGCCAGTGATTCAAGATATCCACGACTTAGTCCCTGTAATTATAACCTTTGAAAATAATTTGAGGTATTGTAAAATAGTTGATAAAAAGAGAATGACTCACATTGCAGATTTAATTTGAGTAGAGTTTAGCCTACTGATTAGCCTTTTAACCTAAATTAATAACAGGCACACAATTCTGGGTTAGTAATCAATACAACATTTACGATAACTCACGAGATCAATCCTCACAACGAATGACAAAGTGCGATACTTAAACATCCATCGAATTAACGATGAATGACAAAGCATAAACCCTAATGTGGGCAGCACTTAAACATCCATTGGATAGTTTAATCGATCGGACATTGAATCGTAATAGCGATCGAGTTATTACCCTGATTGCGGCGTTGATTAGTGATCCGTGTGTGTTAATTGTGGTAAACAGAGCATAACTCAGTGTATATTTCGAAGTTTTACGTCGTTCTGAAGCCAGGAATCAAGTCCCAAGCCCCTGTATTTATACCCAAATTTGACATCCCCCGCGTGTCGCGAAGGACACCATGGTCCCTGTCGCGTGTCGCCTGGGGTAACATTTTTAGGGTAGGGTAGGTACGTGTCCAACTAGCTCAGGTGAGTCGACAATTCGTTAAAATTCAATTTCCACGTAAATCTGTAAAGATAATATCAACTAGGTTTTACCCCCCCTGAGTTTTAGGGGCCCTGATTCTAATTCCGATTGTTCTGAAAATTTTAGGGTTTGTTCAGAATCACTTGGATTTCTCAATTAGGGTTTCATATTGGTCAATTAAAATAATAATTAAGACTTTTTTATAAGAGTTGTTACATTCCCCCTACCTTAATAAAAATCTCGTCCTTGAGATTTACTGGAATAATTGAGGATACTTTCGCTTTATTTCTAATTCTAGTTCCCAAGTGTACTAGGGTCCTATCTTTGAATCCCACTTTACTTGAACTAACACTAATCATTTGTTCTTTCTATCTTCTATCTGAAGAGGTTTTTCCACAAATTTTACCTCTATATCTTGAAGAGGTAATACCAAAGATTTGTCTGATAGACATTTCTTGAGATTGGATACATGAAATACATCATGTACTCCAGCTAACTCTTCCTGGTAGTTGTAAACGATAAGCAACTGGTCCTATACGTTGGATCACTGGAACTGGTCCTACGTACCTTGGACTTTAGCTTTTCTTTCTTACCGAATCTAACAACTCCTTTCCAAGGAGATACTTTCAATAACATTTTGTCTCCAACTCGAACTCCAACAGCTTTCATTTATTATCTGTATAACTCTTCTGGCGATCTCTAGCTGTCTTCAGCCTTTCCTTCGTGATACTGAATATCACAGTCATAGTCACTTAGGATTTTCATCCATCTCCTTTTCCTCATGTTTAATTATTTTTGCCCAAATATATATCTTAAACTTTTGTGGTCTGTATAGATAGTAACTTTACTTCCGTAAAGATAATGTCTCCAAATCTTAAGGGCAAAAATTATGGCTCCTAATTCTAAGTCATGAGTGATATAATTTTCTTCGTGCTTTTTCAATTGCCTTGATGTATACACAATTACCTTTTTGCGTTGCATTAACACACATCCAAATCCTAGCATTGAAGCATCACCGTATACTTTAAAATCTTCTGTTCCTTCTGGTAAGGCTAGGATTTTGTTAATTTATGCTTTAAGATCTAAAGATTTCTTCTTGTTTAGGTCCTCATTCAACTTAACTGTTTTACAGATTAACTTAATTAATGATATAACTATCTTAGAAAAATCCTTAATAAACTGTCTGTAGTATCCAGCTAAACCTACAAAACTCCTAATTTCCTTTGCTGATTGCGGAACCTTCCATTTGATAATTGCTGCTATCTTAGCAGGATCTACGTGAATACCTTCATGATTCACCATATGACCTAGAAATTGCACTTCTGGCAGCCAAAATTCACCCTTCGAAAATTTGGCGTAAAGCTTTTCTTTTCTTAACAGAGTTAAGAGTATATGCAAATGCTGACAATGTTCGTCCTGACTTTTTGAATAAATAAGTATATCATTTATGAAGATAATTACAAATTTATCCAAATACGGTTTACAGGTCCTATTCATCATGTCCATGAATGCTGCAGGTGCATTCGTTAATCCCAAGGGCATGACTGTAAACTTGTAATGACCATACCTAATTCTGAAAATAGTCTTAGGTATGTCTTCCTATTGTACTTTCAATTGATGATATCCGGAACGTAAATCGATTTTAGAAAAATATCTATTTCCCTGGAATTGATTGAATAGATCATCAATTTCTAAGTAATGGGTATCGATTCTTAATTGTAACCTTATTCAATTTCCTATAATCAATACACATTCTCATCGAACCATCCTTTTTCTTAATAAACAACCAATACTGTGCTAACCGATAATGTGTCTTGGCTATTGATATAGTTACTGGAATTAGATGAATCCTAAATTCTACCTCCCTATGTGGTGGTAACCCTGTAACTCTTCTGGAAATACATCTGATATTTGGAAACTGTAGAAATTCCTTAAGTTCTTTATCTTTAGTATTAATGATTACTGAAATCATATATACTATTCCTTGCTTTCGTTCATAATTAGCAACTTTCATTACTGATATGAACTTTATGTAATCATTATTACTTCTCCAGTGGGTATGATTGTGCGGATTCGCAACCTTTTTCTGTGTATGATTTTACAACCTGTTTTTGGTCCCCGTAAACGGCGCCAAAAACTTGATGTGTTTACAGCCTGCTTTTTATGTTTGAAAAGACTTTGATGTTGTATGTCGTTTTATTCAAAAGCCTTGGTATGTAAAAAGCTTGATGTGAGGTTGTTTATTCAAATGCTCAAAAGTGGGATATGCTTTGGCCTAATAGGTATAGGTACTCTCATTGGGATGGTCCCCAGGTAGGCAACGGGTCCTTAATGGATTTATGCGAATGCCAGCCTAGACAGGAGTTCCCAATTTAACGGCACTTAACCCTTCCAGTTACTACATATCCGAGCATATGATATTTCTTTGTATTTTCAAAACAAGTTTTAAAATGGAATTGCTAGCTAAACCACACACAAACGGCAAGTGCACCGGTCGCGGTGCAGTGTAGATGGCAAGACCGGATATCAATCCGTGGACACTATATACAAACTTTAGATAATAAACCTTTATCGACTATAAAGTTGAATTTTGAAAGTTTGATTTAAATTGATTTTTGATTTTTAAATAATAAATTGAAGAAAGCAAAACAAGAAAAGTAAAACAAATAAACAAACACACAGTGAAATAAATACAGACAAAGTATAACAATCACATAAAAAGTGTAACAAATATAATAACTGGACTACCTGGGTTTAGAATCCCTAAAATCATGCAATGCTAATTTGACAATAATAACAGTTAAGTATCTTTTTCAATTGACTAATCCCCCGTTAGAGATGCAACTTAAACAAAAGATAAAGACGAAATGTGAAGTGCTAGAACAAACCGGCTCGAGCTATCGATACCAAATCCTACGTGAATCCAACCGTTGGAACCTCAGAGACTAAGTTGTGAGACGATCTTTTAAACACGTAAAGCGAACAAATCTTTGAAAATTAAAATCCCAAGAAACCTTAATCACGATGTAATAAAAGAGTTCGAGTTATCGATTACCCAAATTACCCACCAATGATTAGCTAATAACCTGGCTTACCCTAATCATATTTCTAATCATGAGGTAATGATGCATGTTTTATTATTTTGACTAATTATTATTAGACTTGGTTAATTTCTCAACACAATATTTAACCCGCAAATTGAAAGATAAACGAATTAAATTAAATTCTAAGTTTAAAGGGAATTTCTTCATGTTATAAACTTGGTGAATTTATCGACAAATAACTAAATCAAAATTATAACAACATGCAATATCAAGATTAATTTCAAAGATAAAATTCTGTAAATCACATAAAATAACTGAAATTATATCAAACAAGCATTACAATCCTTTATTTCATCATAACCCAGGTAGTTTACAAGATTAACTACACATATTATACAATAACACACTTAAACAAAACTTGAAAAAACGAATATTTACCGAACTCGGGTCGATTAGGACTAGAACCGAACGCCTCTAAACTTCCCGAGAGCTCCGTGGTACTTCCTTGACACTTCCAGCTGCCTAAAGTCACCTGATAGCAGGCTTTTACGTGATATTTCCGAGCTTGAAAGGTGTCATTTCGAGTTACAAGTGAATGGGTATTTATAGTTGAGATTTTTGGCTTCTGGGCAACCCATACGCATCGTAGGCATAATTGTGCTATGCATCGTAGGGCCTTTTCAACTAATTCATCAACAACTCCATTTGTTGACCGGAAGATGTGACCGACACAACCCCCTGCGCATCGTAGGGCTTTTATTGCTACGATGCGTAGGGCTATCTCAAAAAAAAATTTAATTTTTGGCTTCCTCTCGTCGAGCTACCCCAAAAGCATAATTTATAGCGCCCGTAACTCATTTCCTAGCTCCGGATATGTCCAAATGAAGTTTTGACTGTTTCTGGCGCGTATTTCTTCATTTCTTCTTCGTTTTAGCTCCGTTTTACGCACCGTTTTCGCCCACGTCTTCGTAATTCAACCCTCTATCTTGCCATCTTCTAATATCTTCATTTTAAATCCATTAACATTCCCCATGTATTGTTTCCTTCGTCGATCCTTTACCGTTTCCTCGCGTAATCCACAGAATATTCACAATTGCCTGTAAATATAACACATAATCAAATAAGTACCAATATCGCGAGAAAACCATATCCAGATAGATTAAAATGTAAGGAATTTGATGTATAAAATGTGTATGATTTTAAACATATCAGGGTACAAAATTTTTCTATGAAATTCTTATCACAGATAATTCGAGCATAGTTGTTTAATAACCAATCCATTCCTAACACAACATCGAATTCAACTAATTTCATAGATAATAGGGTTGCAGAGAATTTATGACTTAAAAGTTCTATTTCTATGTTTTGCAGAACCTTATTTATTTTAAATGAATTCTCATCTGCCGTTTCTACTGTAGAAATTTGCCTAATGCTGGTTAAAGGTAAGTTAAGAGTTTGGCAGAATGAAGTATTTCTAAAACTTTGGTTTGCACCAGAGTCAAATAATACTTTTGTGTAAATGTTGTGAACTAAGAACGTACCAGCTATCACATCTGGAATCATCTCGGCTTCTTGAGTAGTCAGCTGGAAGGCTCTTATATTCCTTTTTTTCCTTCTGCAGGTTTGGCTTTATTGTCAGATGGTTTGTTTAGTTTTGGACAATCTGGCCTAAGATGTCCAGTTTCTCCACAGTTGTAGCAAACTGAAAATTTCTTCCTCCTGCAGTCTTCTTCTTGATGCCCCGGAATTTTGCAAAAATTGCAATATCCTTTGCATCTTCCAAAATGCTTCCTTTTGCAAAAATTTCAAAATGGACTAGTAGAAGATTGCCCATTCCCTACTTTCTTGAAATTGTTATGGTTACCTGAATGGAATTCTTGGGTAATCTTTTGGGCTACTTCCTTTCTTCTATTTTCTTCTCTTGTTCGTACTAGTTCGTCAGTCAGGGTATTGGCTAAATCCACCGCATCATCAATCGTGCGAGGTTTCGCAGCCTTGACGATATTACGGATTTCACCAATCAATCCCCAAATATAACAAGAAATAAGTACCGGTTCTGGCGAAGCCAGCGTTGGTACCACTCGAGCATACTCGAAGAATGTTGAAGTATACCCTCGACAATCTACATCCACCATCCGGTGGGTTAGAAACTTATTTGTCATTTGTTCCTTTTCATACTCGGGACAGAATTTTCTTTCTACAAAGCTCTTAAATTCTTCCCAGTTCATAGCATACGCCATCCTTCTTCCTTTTGCTTGTGACACCGTATTCCACCATTCTAGCGCCCCTTCCTTGAAAAGGTTTGACGCATACATGACCTGATCATCCTGAGCACATTTACTTATGGCAATTACTGCCTCGGTTTTCTCTAACCAACGCAGTGCCGCAGTTGCTCCTTCATTGCCTGCAAACTCAGTGGGTTTATAAGCAAGAAATTCTTTGTAAGTGCAACCAGGCGTTGCAGCTTTCATTTTCTTAGGAGGAGGAGCTTGCCATGGTTCATTCTCACGATTAACATGATTATTGCCTCCATTTACACTATTACTGAAGTTATCTTCAGAAATACGTTTGCTTGGAATGATTTGTTGCGGTTCGATTGGATGTTTAATAGCAGCAACAATTGCTGGAATACCGTTGGCTATCCCTTGAGCAACTATTGCTGGAATAGTGTTGGCTATCCCTTGAGCAATGATATTTTCTATATCCTGCCTAGTCACATATTGATCCCCCGGTTGTTGATCAGATTGATTAACCTCATTAACTGGTTCATTATTAGCGTTTTCCATCTGATAACTAATTTATAGATAAATAATTAGTATAAAAGAAATAATCCAATGTCACAATTAATTGCACATAATCACGTAAACGAATATACAAACAAAACTGTAACTTTTCTAAAATTTCATTTGTTTTATAGATTATGCTTCTATATACACCCGTTTTATTATTTATTTTACACATACTGATTTTACTATTATTATTACACAACCATAGTTCCATAAATTCCCTATCCTTTGTCAGATGATATTCTAGTAATGGCGTTCCCTCTTATTGTATTTCCAGGAGATCTGTCCCTCAATCTCTTGGATCCTATTCTCAGCATCCCTTAGTTCTTCGTCAAAGTAGCGGAGTTTAGCCATATTCTCATTACTCATTGGTAAATTTGGTAAAGGTTCTGGATTGAACTGAGGACAAAGCTTATAGGGATTGTTTTGTAACTGTATTTCATTAGTCAACCATTCGTCTATTTGCGAGTGGATTGAAGGGTTTGGAATAGCTGGTTCTAAATTCAGTGGTAGTTGTGTTTCAAGGGAATGAATAAAAACATTTTCATTAACAGGCTTAATAGTATTATAGCTTGTCAATATAAAATCTAATTCTTCCTGAGATGGTAACCCCTCAATTTGCCTAGAACTTTCCCCAATTTCCATTTTCTTAGGCTTGGGTTTCTCGAGAGGTAAAGCATTGAATTCTATAGGTTCTTTTATATCTGGTATATACCTATCGAAATCTCTGGAAACCTCTATTCTTACCGGATAGAGATTTAAATTCTAAAGGGCGTCAGACAAGTCACTCATGCTGTTATGCAAAATACACATAATTACTAAGTTAAAAATTATATCAAATTTCATAGAAAACTTGTAAATATTATTTCATATTGGGTAACTATGAAACAACCGAATATGAAAACATACTAGGTTTTATTTATGAATTTATTTATTTACTGAATAAGGTTTCTAAACTGTAAATAAATAAAGGTGTTAAACTTTGAGTTAGAATATTTAAAGATTTGTATTTATTGCTACAGTGGTTAACATATAAAAATCTGCTCATACTGTACACAATTAATCAGATAATAATACACATAATCGCAAAATATCAATTAATAAAAATTAAGTATTTTCTAAATACTTAAATGGCTTAAATCAGTGGCTCGATCAGTGGCTCTGATACCACCTTTTTCTGTCACGGCCCCCGACCCGGTTTGACCCGTTTCAGGAGCCGCGGGACAGAAATCCCGTGGTATTTAATTAATTGAGTTTAACAGCGGAAGTTTATTAGCAGGATCTTTTTAAAACTGAAATATTTCCCGATTATTTTATTTCACAATGCGGGATAAAACCCCGGTAATTTACAATTATTGGATTTCACGAAGAAATCTTTATTTTACAAAACATGTTTCTTTATTTTATACTGAGCCACTTCTTTGAGCTTGTAGTGCTATATGGCACTTTTCCTGTATCATAACAGATCACCTGAAACATGTTTGAAAAAGGTTTTGTCAGCGGGAAATACTGAGTGAATCATTCTATTTTGCATAATGATGCATAATTATTGATTACAGCATAAGAGCGATTACAATGGCTTCTATCTTATTTTTATCTGGCGTTCTGTCACAATGGTGACAAGTCACAATGGTGACAAGTCACAATGGTGACAAGTCACAATGGTGACGATGGTCATACCACTATTAGATCAATGAACCTAAATAGTGATGATTATCCCTGTAGGTTAATGAACCTAACAGTGATTATCCCGAGTAGGTTAATGAACCTAACTGGGAGAAAATTAGTAATGTGCACAATACCCCACTAGCCAGTGATTCAAGATATCCACGACTTAGTCCCTGTAATTATAACCTTTGAAAATAATTTGAGGTATTGTAAAATAGTTGATAAAAAGAGAATGACTCACATTGCAGATTTAATTTGAGCAGAGTTTAGCCTACTGATTAGCCTTTTAACCTAAATTAATAACAGGCACACAATTCTGGGTTAGTAATCAATACAGCATTTACGATAACTCACGAGATCAATCCTCACAACGAATGACAAAGTGCGATACTTAAACATCCATCGAATTAACGATGAATGACAAAGCATAAACCCTAATGTGGGCAGCACTTAAACATCCATTGGATAGTTTAATCGATCGGACATTGAATCGTAATAGCGATCGAGTTATTACCCTAATTGCGGCGTTGATTAGTGATCCGTGTGTGTTAATTGTGGTAAACAGAGCATAACTCAGTGTATATTTCGAAGTTTTACGTCATTCTGAAGCCAGGAATCAAGTCCCAAGCCCCTGTATTTATACCCAAATTTGACATCCCCCGCGTGTCGCGAAGGACACCATGGTCCCTGTCGCGTGTCGCCTGGTGTAACATTTTTAGGGTAGGGTAGGTACGTGTCCAACTAGCTCAGGTGAGTCGACAATTCGTTAAAATTCAATTTCCATGTAAATCTGTAAAGATAATATCAACTAGGTTTTACCCCCCCCCCCCTGAGTTTTAGGGGCCCTGATTCTAATTCCGATTGTTCTGAAAATTTTAGGGTTTGTTCAGAATCACTTGGGTTTCTCAATTAGGGTTTCCTATTGGTCAATTAAAATAATAATTAAGACTTTTTGATAAGAGTTGTTACAATCTGCCAAGAGTCACATATAATCATCATTTAGTCAACAGCAAAAATCAATATAAATGTAGATTTAAAAATATTTCTTTGTATTTAATTTAACTTTATGCTTCTTTAATACAAATATATAAAAACCCGCAGCAGACTGTGTCAATTTCAAACCACTGTGATTAGACTGAAATATAAAGCGAGAATTAGAGTATATCACTTAAAAATAAAAAACAAAAAAATTCAAAATTGGAGTAGCAAAACACACATACTTTAAACGATGTTTGAACAATGATACTGGAAACAACAGTAGAACAATCATCATCATCATCTGCAGCAGATCATTCACAATCATCATTTAGTCACAACTCATAAAACAAAACTTCAGTAAAAATCAAAAACAAAAACACATACCATTATCAAGGGAAACCACATATCAACAATTTTTTTTCTGAAAATGGGTTAGAGAGAGCTTCGGTTTGCTCTTATCCTTTACGAACAAATGCCGAGTATTGAGAACAAAAGATTCATATCGTCCTATCAACTTACAACTCTCCTATCAAAGAAGGTAGCACATGCAACTTTTAACGATGTTGCAACAATTATACTGCAACATCGATATTGAATGATTGATGTGTGATGGGAAGCTTCATTGAAACAACCATGTTGGAACAATGATACTGGAATGATGATTATATAAGGAGCAGTGGTTAGTTATAACAGTCCTTAGCACATGGAACTTTAACAGAGATTTGTCTTCAACAGTGGATAGGCATCAGCAGTATTTAAGTCCATCAGTCTTTATAAGGAGCAGTGGTTAGTTATAACAGTCCTTAGCATGATTAGCTGTTATAACCATTCCATAACAGTTTGAGAGGAACCAAGGGTCGGTCTATTTGATTGAGAGGAATAATTTTATTACATCCTGTTGAAAAATAGAATTGATAAATTTACGGAAAGTGAGGTTGAAAGATGATAACCCAACGGTGGAGCATCTCATTCTACAAGTTCGATAAATTAAGGGTATTCTCATATAATGGTTCCTGGCTGCTTCCAAAGAATCCACACTTTGGACATCTATTGTTCTTCAAACATCTATTATCTAAGAAGTTTGAAGACAACAGATGTCCAAAGTGCCGCTTCATTGGAAGCATCGAGGAAGAATTATATGAGAATACCCTTAATTTATCGAACCTGTAGAATGAGATGCTCCACTGTTGGGTTATCAATTTTCAACCTCACTTTCCCTAAATTTATCAATTCTATTTTTCAACAGGATGTAATACAACTATTACCTTATTTAAGATACCTTCAACTGCATCTTCTGATAAATCAACATTCATTTCACTCAAATGATCCCTTCAACTGCATCCAAAAATACCAAAAATAAAACTAATAAAACCATCCAATATTCCCGAGTACTCACCATTAATGCGATGATCAATATAAAATCAAACCGTAATAGCATACAAATCATAAGGAAATATGAAAGAAACAAACCAAAAAACTTATTGGGCGATTAAAATTAAACGGATATCATACGCAATATTTAGGTAATTAGAATGGCCATTTTTACCTTACTTGACAACAATAGCAAACAACATCAAACAATAATAGCAAACAACATCAAACAATAATAACAAACAACATCAAACAACAATAGCAAACAACATCAAACAATAATAGCAAACACCTGATGTTGAATCCACTGTAGATGCTGAACCACTGCTGTTACAAACAGATAATACCTCGGGAACTGGAAATGAAACCCTAATTTCAGAAAGAATAATCGCTGAACATACTCAAAGATCAATAATCAATATATGTTGTACTCATATCATCACCATTAAGAAAAAAAACACTTAGTTTCTGAACATATTCAAACATACCAGTTCATGGCAGAAATCTATCCGCAGCTAAGCGGATTTCAACTTTGATGACCATCGATGACAACAACCCTGGAACCATATGATGAGATTACGAGTATAAATTAGGGTTTAATTAAAACTTTGTATGAAAATAAGAAGAAATCAACACAGATCTATAAACATAGAAATCAAACCTCAAATGGAAGAACCTTGCAGACGAAGAAGATGAAAGAATCTTCTCAACTATAGCTCGGGATGAAGATTCAGATTCAGGGTTTTGAAAGGAGAAGAGTACAGGAGAAGGGGAAGGAGAGGAGAAGAAGATTCGGATTCAGGGTTTTGAAAAGTAAAAAAGGAGACGGAGGGAGTATAAAAGGGATGGAAGTGTGAGACTGTTGGGCGGGAAGAAAAAACTGAGGATGCCCTAATTAAGTGACAAGTGGCCTAAATAATTTTCATTTATTATATATAATAGATAACTGATAAGTTAGAT
This sequence comes from Helianthus tuberosus, assembly GCA_030545235.1. Taxonomy (NCBI): domain Eukaryota; kingdom Viridiplantae; phylum Streptophyta; class Magnoliopsida; order Asterales; family Asteraceae; genus Helianthus; species Helianthus tuberosus. The sequence goes on from CM060394.1 coordinate 12,218,196, forward strand.
TTGTATATAAATAAACTAGGTTAGAACCCCGTGTAATACACGGGTTGAATAAATGTAATTTTATATACTAAATAATAAAAAGAAATATCTTTAAAAACTCGTTTATTACACGGGTTGAATAAATTTAATTTTATATACCAAATAATAAAACAATATATCTTTAAAAATCTTGTTTATTACATTGGTTGAATAAATGTAATTTTATATATTAAATAATAAAAAAATTATATCTTTAAGAACCTCGTGTATTGTATGGGTTGAGCACATGTAATTTTATATATTAAATAATGAAAAAAGTTACATTTTTAAGAACCTCATGTATTGTATGGGTTGAGCACATGTAATTTTATATACCAATCAATACAAATTAAATAATTAAAAAAGTTACATTTTTAAGAATCTCATGTATTGTATGGGTTGAGCACATGTAATTTTATATAAAAATCAATAAAAAGTTATATCTTGTTATATCTTTATAAACCTTGTGTATTGTAAAACATTTGGACTAAACTGACAAAATAACCCAAACCACACGGACTAAAATGACATTTAACTCTTTATAGTATATTAATTTATATTTAGTGTACCTCTTTTGTTAATTTCAAGAGGGTTATTGGATTTTTTCACCGCAAACTATCGGCTATTGGCCGTTGCCACCGCCAACTATCACTTTGACGTCCGTCACCCCTAACTTAACACTTAGTGTGTTCTGTCACCACGTCGTTAACTGATCACTCACTTTTGATCCTGTTACTATACTTTTAGGGGTGTCATAGGGATCGTAGGAAGGTTTTAGTGATCTTAGGACACTCTCAAAAGTATAGTAATAGGATCAAAAGTTAGTTATCAGTTAACGGCGTGGTGACAAAATACACTAAGTGTCAAGTTAGGGGTGGCAGGCATTAAAGTGATAGTTGGGGGTGGCAACAGCCAATAGCCAATAGTTAGAGGTGATAAAATCCAATAACCCATTTCAAGATAAATAATTTTGAAATCTAATAAATATTTCAAAATACTATATTATCTCCTATACAAATTGTTTAAATTATATTAAATTTTATTTTATAATTATCTTTTAATTAATATTAGTTAAAATTATGTAGGAGATAGAGATGAGAAAACTAAAAAATAGATGGCTCCAATGAATGTCATGTGTCCCTACATTAGTTTCTTTTATTATCTATACTATATAATAAAAGAAACCATAAATGGGACACTTGTCATCATATTAGGCTATGTCTTATAGATAATTATCAATTTAATTTGATCTCTTTTAATTAATTATAGATAACCTTTCTAATAAATATTATTTTGTTTAATATCTTATGGATAATTATTATTTAGTTTAATCTCTTCTAATTAGTTATAGATAACTCTCATACTAAATATTAGAGTAAACTGTCATTTTGGTCCCTGAGTTTGGGCAGTTTTGTCACTTTAGTCCAAAACTCAAACCTCTTGCATATGGGTCCCTGTGGTTTCAGTTTTGTTGCCATTTTGGTCCAAAAGTGAAATCAGCTCATATTTCATAAATTAAATCCTGGTTTTTTTATCATTTTCCTTAGGGACAAAATGGTCATTATGAGTTTTATTACAACAAATAATTAAATTAATTAATCCTTTGACTTTATAAAAGAAGCACAAACCCCTTCTCACCACCGCCACCGCTTTCTACTCTCTCTAACACCACCACCACCATGAACTCCACCACTTCCTCCCCCCTTCTCACCACTGAGCAGACCACTATCTTCGTACATAACTTCACCCCCTAATATCAAAATCAGCTTACAACAAAGAACTCAACTTTAACAACAAACCTATATGCAACAAACAAAACTAACTAAAAAAAAAAAACTTGAAACAAAAAGTGGGTACCTTGAGGGAAAATTGAGTGCAACAGAGGGATAATATCTTAGAACACTGATCCCATTCCCCCCCCCCCCCCCTAAATAGACAAAACCACTTATTCTTTAACCGTACGAACAATGCAATCAATCATACCATTAAACATCCTATCAGTCCCACCAACAATCGCTATATTACTCTCTTGTGTCTGCAACAACAACTGTTCTCTCAATTGGGGCTACAACCGTGTGCACTATTCCACCCATCATCGCACCAGCCATTAGATCTCTTGAGAAATTCGTCAACCAGTAGGACACCATTTTTTCCGGTTTAGATCCCTCTTCTCCGCCATCTTCCGCTATTATCTCCACCACCACCACCGTCGCCGCCGTTAATCGATTGTGGGTCAACATTTAAGGTGAAATTTGATGCAGGTTTCGTGTGATTCTTTGATTGATTCGCCTGCCGGAATCATTACCGGTGTCGTCGTCTGGTTCACGATCTCATACGTAACACAGTTACAAACTCTACGTGTCATTGCAGCATTCAATTTTTGTTGTTTCAGACGTTTAGGTTGCCGAAATATGTGAGTTAGGGTTTCTTAATTGATATTCTCAGTTGGGTTTGGAGAAGATGATGGTTGGATCTGTGCTTCTTTTATAAGGTAAAGTGATTAATTAATATAATTATTTTAATTAATAATTTGTTAAAATAATACTTGTAATAACCAAATTACCCCTGAGGAAAAAAGGACAAAACATCAAGATTTAATTTGAGGAATTTGAACTGATTTCAATTTTGGACCAAAATGGCAATAAAACTGAAACCACAGGGACCCAGATGTAAAAGGTTTGAGATTTGGACTAAAGTGGCAAAACTGCCCAAACTTCAGGGACCAAAATGGCAGTTTACTCTTTTGTTTAATCTCTTTTACTTAACTATAGATAATTATTATTTAGTTTAAATAATAATTACAAACAAAATTACAAATATAAAATCATTGATTTTACTAATAATAACAAAGTCTTAGTTTTTTTTTAAATAGATTTATTACGGGTTTTTTTAAATATAATTTATATTTTATCACTCAAATGGTTGCTTATTTTGCTTCTTGAATAACATGTTTGACCACTGTATCTTCTTTTCAATAATCATTTCCGCATTAACCATATCTATCGCGTACTGAGTATATCCATTAGTTTTCATTAAATATAATTTTCTTATTATTTGGTATATAAAATCATATTTATCCAAGCCGTGTAATACACGTGAGTTTTTAAAGATACAACTTTTTATTAATATTTGGTAAACAATATTATATTTATTCAACTCGTGTAATACACAAGGTTTTAAAGATATTATTTTTTTATTATTTGGAAGATATAACTTTTTTATTATTTGGTATATAAAATTACATTTATTGAACCCATACAATATGTTTCCTATAGATATAACTTTTTATTATTTAATATATAAAATTACGTTTATTCAACCCGTGCAATAAAGGAGGTTTTTAAATATCATTTTATTATTTAGTATATAAAATTCATTTATTCAACCCGTGTAATACACGGGGTTATAACCTAGTATAGTATAGATAAAAAGCATGTTTAATGGACTTCGTAAATAGTTGAATACGAGAGTGACAAGTGATAGATCAAATATTTATTAAATGTTATAAAATTACCGACCAAAGTGCTTTATAGATTTTTGATAATTGAGTATGGCTCTTGGAGTTTTTCACGTCACTCATTCTTTACATATCATATTTTTGTGGCTAATCCATTTAACTTTCTTGTACAAGATACCGAGGTTTGAAAAATGTTCTTTATTATATGTTCTAACTTTTAACACAATTTACTATTATACTGCCACATTTGTTATGTTTCTCGAAAACCTATAAATACTTTTAAATGTTGGAACAAAGATGTGTATGACTGTCTAATTTAATGGTAAATTAGGTTGTTTTCTGATGAAGAAACATTAAGATTGTTTATTTTATTTTAAACTTATTTTTTATTAACTTATAATTATAAATTTAATCTTGAAACCGATTGAAGGCAAGAAAAGAAATGTATAATTACATAAATATCTTGAACGTCTATAAAAAGCAGGAGGAAACGATGAATCACGTGGCAGGCCCTTCTTGATGGACCCCAAACAGACGAATATTGGAAAAAATACGACCTCGATCACCTTATCTAATACTACATTATATTATAGGGAAAATTACAAAAAAGGTTGCTTGACCAAGTGTGTTTTCAAATTTGTCACCCTCTTGTGTCATTGGAAGGACTACTCAGCCTCGGAAGCGTCCGCATGCCTCGTTGAAGCGTCCGCCTTTCACGTTGAAGCGTCCGTTTCTTTTCAAGCGACACGTGTCCGTTTTCTTTTCAAGCGTCCGCCTGTCACGTTGATTAACATTAATTTTTTTAATGCGTCCGTTTTCTTTTCCGAGGATGGCCGACGCTTCCGAGGCTTGCCGCCGCTTCCGAGGCTTGACCAGACGCTTCCTGAGGATTGGTCGACGTTTCCCAATGCTTGACCGACGCTTCCCGAAGCTTACGAAAAAAAACTGGATACTCAAAAGGCCGTTTAACTGTTACCGTTGCATGCACACGTATTTACCCCCCCTATATAACCCGTTCGCTTTTCACTTATCAAACACCCGTCGTTTCAAAAATTTTGCAAACAAAAATCAGCCATTTCACTATAAACCCGACACCGTCAACGACCCGACAATGGCCAACTCCTGGACTGACGTTGAGGATATAGCTCTGTGCGAAGCATGGGAGCAGGCCATGATCGATCCTCCACGTCGAGGACACGGTGGGCTCTGGCTTCGTGTTCAACAGAATTTCGCCCAACTACGTGGTCTGGACCACAACCGGACCGTTGACGCACTATCCTCCAGGTTCCGTGTCGTGCGGTTAGAATGTGAGAGATTTGATCGCTATTTCAAGAAGGTCGAGACATAAATGCCGGACCTTGGGGAGGACGATCAGAAGGAGGTGGCCCTCATCAACTACCGTCATGAAGAGAGGCATAATTTCAAATATGTCTTGGAGTAGGAGGCTATTAGGATATGGTTTTAGATATAATATTATGTGTTGTTTGGTTTTTTTTTTATTATGTTATGTTTTGATGTTTAATTATAGTGTTTAATATAAAATTTTTTACTAAAAAATAACATGTTTATATCGTTTGAAATTTAACTCCGTTAACATACATCTTAACCGGATCCCATGTTAGAAATGTTTATATGTTATAAAAAAAATTGGACGTTTATAAGTTATAAAAAAAATTGGACAAATATACAAAACTGCGTCTTTGGCCGACGCTTCTGAAGCTTCACGGACGCGTTAGCACTGAGGCGGACGCTTCAACATCAGACACTTGTCGCGTGAAACAAAACGGACGCTTCAACGAGACATGCGGACGCTTCCGAGGCTGAGTGGTCCTTCCAAGGACGCAGGAGGGTGACAAATTTGAAAACATACTTGGTCAAGCAACATTTTGGTAATTTTCCCTATATTATATATTCTTACAAAAAGTAACTTGAGCACCACATGCTTTATCTAACCATCATGTCCACACAAACAGTCAAACACACCGTTTAATCAACCTTCTGAATTAATACAATCATATTGAACAATGTGTCAACACCCGTCGGCACCTTACATGTGATAACCAAACTTGCGCCAAACCGACGCACCATTCTGAAAAAAATCGTTAACATTAAGCACCGTTAGTCCGTTACCGTAACTTCTCCCACCACCGGTTTCCACAAATGCTATAACTTAAGACACAACCGGAAAATTAACCGACACATTGTTAAGGAAAAAAAGTAAAAATAAAGGCTTACGGTTGCAGCCTTTGAATCACTAACGGCGACAACTAAAGCAACAATTGACATCGGTCCCAACGTTTCTTGATTCTTCTTCAAATACCAACTTAATTACGGTGGCTGAAGAACCAAAGAATCGAGTTTAGGCCGGAGCCTGTAATCGAGGGTTTGGATCTTATAAGCAAGCGAGAGAACCGTCCTGCAAAACAGAAAACCGTTAGGCTCGCCACAGAGATGGGAGGGCCCCTCTGCGACCACCCTCCGGCGTGAGGATAAGTATTGGTAGAGAGAGAAAGTAGAGAGAGAAAACAAGGACGAAGGTTCAGAAAACCGTACTTGGCGTTGTACTTGATGGGGTATTTATAATAGTCAACTGAGATGACGTCATTCATCCGGACGCACTTGAATGGAGGTTCATCTTCGGAGTTATGGAGGAATGGACATGTCTGAGATATCCGTTCAAGTGGAGTTCGGTTCGTCCCAAGCGATGATGTCCGGCCACGGATATGTATCTTCAAGTCCCCCAGTTTGTTAAGTTCCGTAAGGGACTTAGCAAAATGTTTGTAAGTTGTTTTGTCCGCATGACGTGTCGTTGTAGGAGTAGTTATGGCTGAATGACGTGGCGTGGGTGACTTAAACGACTTGACTGTCAGTCACCCACATGTGACGGTTACGGAACCCCGCGTTGGAAGCTGTGAGCGTCATTTGAAGCGACAACTTGACTTGACTGCTCTTAACCAACTTACTTTCCCTATAAAACCTGGTTTTACTTTTTCATTTTCACTTTTTTCTCTCTTTTTCCTCCTCTCAACTGTTATCCTTATTGCTTTCTTATTCTTCTTCTACTTTATAAGAAAGGTGCGTCCTTTTTACATTATGGCTCCGGGTAAAGATAATATGTCAGCGAGCGTGAGCATTCTTACCCAACGACAGTTGGATAAGTTTGTTCGAGAGTATCGTATTCCCTTAGATCTCAACCCGATCCTTCCCTCAAAGGACGAAACTGTTTACCCCTTACGTCAAGGGAAATTTCCCTTTTATACTCGCGTCTGTAATTTCGCGAATTATAGGGTTCCTTTCTCTCGTTTTTTTATTAGGGTTCTCCAATTTTTTAGGGTTCATATTAGTCAAGTTAACCCGTTCGGTCTGAGTCGTGTGAGTCATTTTGAAATTTCTTGTCGAGCTCAGGATCGGAGACCGAACTTAAATGTTTTTCGGTATTTTTACGAATTCATTACTGCCGGGGACTGGTATACGTTTGCCCATCGGAAGGGTATACCTTCTCCTTCCTCTGACGAACGATCCAGCTTAAAAAACTGGAAAGATAATTTTTTCTGGCTGGACGATCGTTGCCTTCCGGAGGATATGAGGTGGCGATTTAAAGATCAATCAATGTCCTTTGATCTGGGTGAGGACTTTGTCTTCGACCAAGATCTGGCCCGTACCCTAATTGAGCACAAGTCCCCAACCCGTCCCCTTCATGAGCATTTCCTTTTATTGGGTCGAGTCTGTTTTTCTTGGGGCCAAGGGGATAGGGATTGGCCGGTTATTCGCAGAAAGCGTGATCGTAAGTTCCGGCCCTTTTCTTCCCCTTCGGCACTTTCCTTTCGCTACTTTGCTAACTTGGGTACGATCTTGGACTCGACTTTGGGTCATTCTCAGGTACGATCTTGGACTCGTCTTTGGGTCTGGACCGCTTGATTGATGACGAGGAAGACCAGGTGTCTTCTCTTCCTTCATCTTGGTTCGGACCTGAGTTGATGTCCTTTTTTCGATATGCAGATGCATTCTCGGATAATATGGAGATCGACCCGTCAACGGCTGAGGAGAAGTTTATTCCGGATTAGGATATCCGAAACAAAGATTCAGTGATGGATGAACTTGTTGCCAGAACTTTTCTCTTTAATATCAATACTCCGTTGGACCATGCCAGGAGCCGGAAATTGAAAAACCAAGACCTGGGTGCCATGGTTCTGACTAATCAAGCTCAGTCGAACATCTTTGTGACGGAGCTTTACCGGAGGTGGGTCGAGGCAGAGTCAATGAGGGAAAACTTAGGGCTGGCATATCGTGTATACCCGTACACGATAAGACACGACACGATAAGACACGATACACGAAACGCCATACACGAACACGACACGATAAGGTTTCGTGTCCATTTTTTCAAACACGAACACGAACACGACACTATATACACGAAAATTACCTGTTAGTACCTGTTAACGAAGACTAGAATAATCACATATATAGAACCTGTTTAGTGAAACAAAACTCGCCAAAAGTTCACAAACAGCTTAAATAATCCATTGTGAAAGACTTTCAACTTGTATGCACCTAATTTTTACTTGTACTATAATACCCTTTTCTGTTATGATTGACAAGAAAACACATGATCTTATTACTTATCAACCTTACACAGATTCTTGTAAAATTATGTAGTCTATTGAGCTCTGTGATGTAAAATTGCGTTTGCTGGGACTGCACCAACTTCAAAATGCTGCAACTGCCACATGTGCAGCACTCTGCCTTCGTCATCAAGGTTCTTCAACCGTAACAAAGAAGTGCACCTGCAAGTAATTCTCTTGCAAATGCTTGATGGTCTTTGTGACTTGCCATAGCAACCACAAAAACTAGTTTTGCATCTGGATATGTTAGCTGAATCATGTCAGCCAAAGCCTTGGCATATTCTTTGGTATGAGCTGAATTCTGAAATGCAAGATACCAAAATGATTAAGTAAAAACTCCATGTTTTTGGTCAACAATTAAGAACACATATGCATGAATCTGTGAAAGCATAAATTGGTTAAACCTCCATCCAGCAGTATTGTAGCACCAGGTAGTCCTAACGACTCAGCTTCTACTGAAGTTAAAAATTGACTTCTTCCCAGCACTTGTGTACTTTCTAGACCGGTACGAATGGATTCATCTGATATTCTCCATCCTGTAACACAAGTTGAATTTACTAACAAAATAACCACAAAGGTATCATTACAAGAATACAAGTTTTGAAGCCATATTTAACACATAAATATATATATAATTTTAAAAAGAAAGGATCGACAGAGTGTACTGGCCGCAAAACCCAACCAATCCATCTTAACCTACAGTTAAAGGTTACTGCTTTTGACGTGAACCCGTTTTAACCTGTTACCCAACCCACCATTTTTCCATCTCTATTAGCGATATTGAATGGGTGTACAGTCGGACAAAGCAGGGATTACGGTTGAAGAACCTTGATGACGAAGGCAGAGTGCTGCACATGTGGCAGTTGCAGCATTTTGAAGTTGGTGCAGTCCCAGCAAACGCAATTTTACATCACAATTGCTCTAACTCAAGTTAAAAAATATGCATCAAATTCATAACATAAACTATAAAATTAGGCAGATTTGTTCTTATGTAAAGCCATATATAGTTTGAGTAATTAACAACAGAAGCATGAGTAATTAACAACAGAAGTATATATAGTTCGAATCTGCTTACTTTGAGTAAAGCCAATATATAGTATTATAGTTCGAATCTGCTTACTTTGAGTAAAGCATGAGTAATTAACAATAGTTTGAGTAAAGCCATATATACTTCGAATCTGGTGCGGTGGAGGCCGATGGATGCCGGCGAAGATAGGGGAGGCCGGCTAAGATAGGGGAGGCCGGCGAAGACAGGGGATTGCTGGATTCCGGTGCGGTGGAGCGATGGATTCCGGTGCGGTGGAGCGATGGATTCCAGTGCGGTGGAGCTTGTCGATGTCGGCTGTAACTTGAGAGAGTTGAGAGAGATCTGATTAGGTCATTAGGGTTTTCTATTTTTTGATCTAAAGAAGATTCTGATGGTAGCATATATGATATATCATATATATTTTATTTAATTAAAAATTTAAAATTAAAACCTTATCATGTCTTAACAGGTATATAACAGGTAACAAGGTATCTGACCTGTTTAGACACGAAAATTAACAGGTAGTTTCGTGTCTACCTGTTTACAGTGTTGCAAAAGTCGGATTCCTCGGCCGAGTACTCGGCGAGTACTCGGTCCTCGGACCTCCACCTTGGCGACTTCTTCCTAGGCGGTCGCAACTAGTCGGCCTCGGGAGTACTCGGTCCTAGTCAGCCTAGTCGGCCTTGTACTCGGCCTACTCGGTCAAAGTCGGCCTACTCGGCCTCCACCTTGTTGACTTTTAATCGGTCAAACTCGGTCAAAGTCGGCCTACTCGGCCTTGTACTCGGCCTACTCGGCCTTGTACTCGGACTACTCGGCCTTGTACTCAGACTAGTCGGACTTGTATTCAGAATATTTGAACTTTAAACATGTTTCATTTTAAATTATACCCAGTTGACATGAATTATGTTTATTTTAACACATAAATAATATATAACAATTAATTTTCTTTATATTTACCATGTCCGAGTACTCTCCGAGTACACCCCGAGTACTCCGAGTACACCCAACTCCCTCGTTGGCCGACTAGGTTCCGCCTAGCGACTTCTGCAACACTGCCTGTTTAGTACACGATACCTGTTAAGGTCGTGTAGGTTCGTGTCGTGTATTCGTGTATCGTGTAAAAATTGCCAGCCCTAGGAAAACTTGGAGAAGGAGACCCGTTCTTTGAAACGTAAGATTCGGGGGACTCCGGATATGGAGAAGAAGATTGCGCAGCTTACCCAAGACCTTCAGGCTCAACAAGAAAAGGTTAAGTCTTTGATTACTTAGAATCAGTCAGCCCAAGCAGCTGCGGCCTCTGCGGCGGAGGATCGTGATAGGGTTTCTGCGGAATTAAAAATTTTCTCCGAATCGATGAAAAAGAAGGATGAAGAGCATAAAACGGTTTTGACAAAGATGGAAGAGTCTTTTAATAACGCTCGTCTGGCTTATGCGGGTATGATGGCTGGTACGTATTTTATTTGATTAATTTCTTTTTAATTTACCATTTCTTTCTAACACTTTGGTCAGAGCGGGATACGCTTAAATCAGGGGAAGCTGACTTAAAAGCTCAGATTGAGGAGCTGAAGGGGTACGGGGAAGAGGTTAAGGCGGAGAATGCATCTTTACAGGCTAAGGTGGAAGATCTTCAAGCAACTAAAACTTGGATGCTTTCGGAGGGGCCAGACTTCTTGCTAAGAATATTCATAAGGGCCCGGAGATGACTGTTGCCGTGGCCACTGTTAATAATGCGATGAGTTCCGTGGGTGTCAACTCCGGTCTTCATAACGGCTACCTTCATGCCTTAAAGAAAAAGACCCCTTACGCTGAAGTTCCAATGCTGAACCGCAATGCCGCAGAGGAGCTAGACGCGGCAGTTGCTTGTTTTGATTCTCTTACCTTTCCGGTGGTGGCGGACCTTCCAAATCTTGTCAATGAACCACTTTCTAAAATCAAGGAGGCTCTCTTCTTTGCAAGCGGTGAATCTCCAAAAGAATAAGGTGGACATGCCCGGTTTCTTGGGGTATGCACCTTGGAAAAAAATTTAATTTGCTTATCTTTTTTAGAAGGTGGACATGTCAGGTAATTTTGGGACATGCGCCAAGTTTGGATTCAGGGTGAATGTAATGATGTTCTTACCGTACTTGACAATTATCCTTTTAACATGTAACTGGTTTTGTAACTTCCGGCTGTATCAGTCCGGCTAATTTTGATGTAATCACTTTTTTGTGCATGCGTCCATGCTTTTTGTGCTTACGTTTCTCTTTTTTAGAACGTTCTTTTTTAGGGTGCGGATCCGATTTGTTTTGTTCTTAGGATAATGTTAAATGAAGGAAAGGATACGAACGATGCCAGTTCGTCCTTATCTTTTAGGGTTAGAATCCCTGATTCGGCCGATGATCACTTATGTGTTGCAACTTTGTTAATGATAGAAATTTTAAGCATTCTATTTAATCTATCCGAAGTATGCTTCTCCGGTTAATCATGTGGTAAAAACATTTAAAATAATTTGCGGGTAAAACCCTCCGCAGTTCTTGGAATTATAAGATTGTTTCGTGCGGGTAAAACCATCCGCATTACAGGGAAAGTAAAGATGACGGAGGTCGCAACCTCCGTATTACAAATTTATTTTGAAAACATTACGAAGTTTAAAGAAAACATTTCTTAAGATGTGCTCCATTCCAGGTACGGGGGACGAGGGTTCCGTCCATCCTGTTGAGCGTATAAGCACCATCTTTTCCAGCGGTCTTAATTTGGTAGGGACCTTCCCACTTCGGAGCCATTTTCCCCGTACCCTCAGCCAAACTTTCTTCATTATTTCGCATGACATAATCTCCAACCTTGAACCGGACCTCCTTCACTTTTGAGCTGTAATGTTTTTCCAACTCTTTTTGTACTTTGCTTCTCGGATGGCCGCGAGTTCTCTTCTTTCTTCGGCCAAGTCGAGGTTCAGGCGGAGTTCTTGCTCATTCACTTCTTGACTCTGCTGCATGTGAGGGGTAGGTACGCCTACTTCGGCAGGGATGACTGCCTCCGTACCGTATGTTAAGCTGAAAGGAGTTTCCCTCATGCTTGTTTTTGGCATCGTCCTATGGGCCCACAGGACGTGCGGAAGTTCATCTGCCCATGAAACGCCTTCTTTTCCCAGACGCTTTTTTTATGCCCTCCACAATGCTGCGGTTGGCTCTTTCTACTTGCCCATTGGCCTGGGGATGAGCAACTGAAGTAAAGTTTTGTTCAATGTGCATTCTTTCGCACCAGGTTTTGAATGGTTTTTCTGAAAACTGCTTCCCATTGTCACTGACGATACAGAGCGGCATTCCGTACCTGCACACTATGTTTTCCCAAACAAATCTCAGCACTTGGTCCCCGGTGATAGTCCGGAGGGGTTTGGCTTCAATCCATTTCGTAAAGTAGTTGATGGCCACCAATAAGAACCTCACTCCTCCGGTGGAAACAGGGAAAGGACCGACGATGTCAATCCCCCATTTCTGAAACGGCCATGCCGAAGTTACAGGGACAAGGTTGTTCTTAGCTCGGTGACTGACGGGAGCGTGTCGCTGACAATCTTCACATGCTTGTAATTCATTAATAGCACTTTGATGCATACCCGGCCAGAAATAGCCGGCATTCATAACCTTGGCTACAACCATCCTTGGTCCGGAGTGAATGCCGCATATCCCCCAGTGGATTTCTCTAATGACGTAATTGGCCTCCTTCGGAGTTAGGCATTTTAGGAGCGGACCTAAGAAGGTCTTTCGATAGAGTTGCCCATCATGAACCTGATACTGCAAGGCTTTTACCTTTAGCTTCCGAGCCTGAGCTTTTTCTTCTGGGAGCGTGCCATCTTTCAAATACTCTAAAATCGGGGTCATCCATGATTTCCCTTGTACGGAGACTGACATAACGGAGCCTGTCTGTTGGATTGCCGGAGCTTGCAAACTTTCGACCAACACTTCTTTGGATAAGTGACAAAATGCTACGGATGCAAGCTTGCTTAAAGCATCTGCCTTTTTGTTCTTGCTCCTTGGTATATGAACTATTTTACAAGAGTCAAACGAGGAGATTAAACCGTTAACTTGGCTCAGATATCGGATCATGTTTTCTTCTCGGGCCTCATACTCTCCGCTAACCTGATTGGTGACAAGTAATGAATCAACATGGGCTAGTACGGAGGATGCACCAGGCTTGGCTGCGGTTTGGAGTCCAGCGAGAAGGGCCTCATATTCTGCTTCATTGTTTGAAGTTTTAAAATCAAAGCGCAGAGCATAAGTATATTCTATTCCTTCCAGATCTATCAGGATTAGACCGGCTCCCGAACCTTCTTTGCTGGAGGCTCCGTCCGTATACAGGTTCCATACCCTCGGGAGGGCAGGTTTATCTTTGGTGCTTTCCCCAGTTGGTACCTCCGTAAGAAAATTTGCCACAGCCTGGCCCTTTACCGGACCTCTTCGATAGGTAATATCGAAAGCGCTGAGTTCGATTGCCCACTTGGTAAGACGTCCGGAAACCTCCGACTTTCTGAGAATTTGTTGAATCTGAAGATTGGTCTGTACCTCTATATTGAAAGCCTGAAAATACCTTCGGAGGCGTTTGGATGCATGTACCAATGCCAGGGCCAATTTCTCTATCATCGGGTACCGGGTTTCATAATCTTTCAGGATGCGGCTTACATAGTAAACCGGTATTTGTGCTTGATTCCGGTGCACCACGAGTACCGCACTTATAGCGAAATGTGAAGCGGAGAGATAAACAGTTACGGTTTCTCCAGTGATTGGCACGGTCAGAGTGGGTAAAGACCCAAGACAAACTTTTAGCTCTTGGAATGCTGAATCAGCCTCTGTTGTCCATTATATCTGACCCTTTCCGGTCCGTTTTTTCAATACATTCATGAAGGGAATGGTTCGATCGGCCGCTTTTGAGACAAAACGATGGAGAGCTACCAACTTACCATTCAGTGACTGAATTTCCTTGACTGTTTTAGGGGGTTGCATGGAGATCACCGCTTTGATCTTATCCGGATATGCCTGGATTCCGGATTGAGTTATCCATACGCCAAGAAACTTCCCTTCTTCTAAGCCAAAGGAGCATTTTTTGGGATTAAGCTTGAGGTTGATACTCCGAAGTCTAGTGAAGGTTTCGAGTATGTCATCGATCATGTTATCTTCGGCTGGACTTTTGATGACCAGATCGTCCATGTAGATCTCTAAGTTCCTTCCGATCTGTTCCTTGAACGCCTTATCCATCAACCTTTGGTACGTTGCTCCGGCATTCTTTAGCCCAAACGGCATCTTGGTATAACAGAAGAGACCTTCATTTGTTACGAACGCCGTCTTATCCTCATCTTCCAAAGCCATCTGTGTTTGGTGATAACCTTTGTATGCGTCCAAGAAGCATTTAAGGCGGAAGCCGGAAAGAGAGTCAATCTTCAAATCGATCTCTGGCAGAGGGTAACAGTCCTTCGGACATGCGTTGTTCAGATCAGAAAAATCGACGCACATTCTCCAAGTTTTGTCTTTCTTTGTTACCATCACCGGATTGGAGACCCATGTTTGATACCACACCTCCCTGATGATTCCAGTGCTTAGTAGTTTTCGTACATCCTCGGAGATGGCTTTGTTACGGGTTGGAGCCATGTTTCTTTTTCTTTGAGCGACTGGCTTTGCTGAATGTGAAACTTTTAGTTTGTGTTCAGCCAGACACCGAGGAACTCCGATCATATCAGAGGTTTGCCATGCAAATACATCAAGTGAATTAGAGAGAAGTTTCCATAGCCGTTTTTTGGTACGTTCAGGGAGCTGGGACCCAACGGCAATTTTTTGCTCCGGAAAATGTGGATGTATAGCCCATTCCTCCGTGAGGAGGGTCGGAGGTTGTACATTACTTTCGCTTTGCCGTACGTTCAGGGAAAGCGATCGGTTGCTGCATCCAAGCGGCCATATGATGATTGGTCCTCTTAATGCCTTGGTTATCTGCTTTTCTGATCATGCAAATTGCCGGTTGATTGTTCGGATTATCTGCCGAATTCCCTGAAGATTTTCCTTCTTTTACTTCTTTCACGAAATGTGATAGCTTTCCGGACCGCACTGCTTTTTCTATTTCTTGCTTTAGGGACCAGCAATCATATGTATTATGGCCCCGCGCGTGATGGTAATCACAATATTTTTTGGAGTTCTTGTAACCTGGATTTCGGAGCTTTGGTGGGGCGGGGAAGTTTGCTCCTTCAGCACTGAGGATTTCACTGGGAGTTTTGGAAAGGTCCGATAGATTGTAAAATCTTGATCCGGAACTTCTTCCCCGTTGAGGCTTATCGTTTTTGCTGTAGGGGTGTGGTCGCCCCTACTACCGGACGGAGTTTTATCGAATACAGACCCACCAATTTTCTTCCAGGAGCACATCTTATGATCTGACTCAGGGGCTGGATTACACGCGTTTTTTCCTCGAGTGAAAGCTCTGGCTCGCTCCATGAGTACTTCCATCGTCTTCGGGAGATTCTCGTGTAACTTTTCGACCAATTGGTTATTCCGGACACCGTGACAGAATCCGGAGATCCTCAACTGATCAACTACCCCACTGATCTGCATACTTTCTCGATTGAAACGGTCGATGAAACTATCCAAAGATTCTCCATCCTTTCTCCGGATGTTGTGAACTTCGGTGATTTCTTTGGAGAAGTGTCGTTGTTGGCTAAAGTTCTGGAGGAACAACCTTCGGAATTCCTCAAAGTCGTTGATTTCTCCTTCGTTCAGTGCATCAAACCATACCCGAGCAGCCCCGGTTAGAGTTTGTGCGAACATGAAGCACCACGCCGGCATCGACCATTGCTCCACCCGTGCAGCCCCATCGAAGTCAAACATGTGATCATCCGGATCAGTTGTTCCATCATACTTCTTTACTGTGGTAGGCATTTTGAGCTTCGGAGGGAGCTTGGCATGTGTGATGCGAGCGCTGAATTTGGATTTAGCAGTCATGGAAACTGGATGGTATGGCATCGTGAGCTCCGGATCATTAATTACTTCTGTTTCGTTTCGCACCATCATAACTGGAGATGGTCCGGAGGAACCCTACACGTATGCATTATAAGTTTCCGAAGTAACGACTGTGGAGAAAGTAGGAGAGGCGAAAACCGTAGGACCCATAGTCCTTACCAGAGTTTCATCATGAAAGAGCCTGGTTCGTAAACCGAGGATCTGTTCATCTCTAGTCTGTTGAGCTTTTAGCCTTCGTAGAAGACTTGCATTTTTGGAAAGGATTTCCGCATCGAACTCTGATGTTTGCGAAGTGGGTAGCAAGATGAAAGGCAAAGTTGTTCCCGGTCCTGAGCTCAAAGGAGCTGAAATGGCGGAAACAACGCTTGCTGATGCTGTTGTTTGCGTGCTAACAACTATGGATCCCGAATTCATAGAACCCGAGGCCGCCATAGATCAGTTCGTTGCTCAAGAAATTCACCAAAGTGAAGGACTGTGAGCTATGAAATCGGATGGCGCCAATTGAAGAACCAAAGAATCGAGTTTAGGCCGGAGCCTGTAATCGAGAGTTTGGATCTTATAAGCAAGCGAGAGAACCGTCCTGCAAAACAGAAAACCGTTAGGCTCGCCGCAGAGATGGGAGGGCCCCTCTGCAACCACCCTTCGGCGTGAGGATAAGTATTGGTAGAGAGAGAAAGTAGAGAGAGAAAATAAGGACGAAGGTTCAGAAAATCGTACTTGGCGTTGTACTTGATGGGGTATTTATAATAGTCAACTGAGATGACGTCATTCATCCGGACGCACTTGAATGGAGGTTCATCTTCGGAGTTATGGAGGAATGGACATGTCTGAGATATCCGTTCAAGTGAAGTTCGGTTCGTCCCAAGCGATGATGTCCGGCCACGGATATGTATCTTCAGTGGCAATCGTTAACTCACTAACGACAACAATAATAACTGACACCGGACCCAACGTTTCACGCATCTTCTTCAAATACCAAATTAACGCCATAGTACGAGGATGAAGTTGCCGTTAAATCACTTACGACGATGACGATAACGACCACCGGCAACAGTGCCAACCCCGCTGATTAAACGCCATGAAACGACCGTTCACCCTTCTCCAGTGGTTGAAGCCCGATTTGTGTTGACAGTCATTCACCCTTCTCCAGCGGTTGAAGTCCGGTTGTGTCAACGCATCTGACGCGCTTTAACAGTCGGCTGTCCAAGATACCATCACCCTTGCGTTCACACTTCTCCGACGGAAACTTCTAGTGACTGTGAGTCTGTGACTTCGCTGGCCTGACGTTTGTGGACGATGGCCTGAAACCCATCGATTTTCTCTCTCTGATAACTTAGGGCATGTTTGGCTAAGCTTTTTGAAACAACTTATTGACTTATTGGCTTTTTGAAAAGTTATAAGCTATAAAAAGTCTGTTTGGCAATGAGGTGTTTGTGAGAGGAAAAATGACTTTTCCAAAAAGTCAGTACATCTTGACTTTTCCAAAAAGTCATAAGCCCCTTTAAAAAGCTAAGCCGGACATGCCCTTAGATGGATTTTTCTTTTTCTTTTATTCTCCCACTCTGATAACTTATGGTTTTAGACAATGGATTTACAGTTCATGGCAGGGGCGGACCTACATATGTCCGTGGGTGGGCGGCCGCACCCCTTGAAAAAAAAAAAATTAGTGTTATTTTTCGCGAAAAATCCCGACCGCATCCCTTGAAAAATTTCGACCGCACCCCTTGAAAAAATCTGACCGCACCCCTTAGAAAAAAAATGTTAGAAATTTATATAAAAAAAAATTGTGAACACGGATTTAAACCCGACCCAATTATGTAAACAAATCTCTTTAAATAAAATTTGTATTCCTATAAGGCTATAACCCAACATCAAGCCCAATTGAATTAGTTTATGGTAAAACCCAACCCAAATAACAAAATCAATTAACAAAACATAACCCAATTACCCAAATAAACCCAATCGGCCAATCGACCTTTCATCTCTCCCGCCCTCCCCTCTCTGCTGCAGCGACCAAGAAAGAAGAAGGATCAACCTGCAGACAGGCTTCGATCGACCAGGTACGGACCACTCCTTGATTTTATTCTTCAAGAGTTTTGATAAGGTTTTTGAATTTTGATAGGGTTGTTGTCTTGTTGAATGTTGATAGGGTTGTTATCAATTTGATAAAGTTGCTGTTGTAAAGTTACGGACTTACGGCAGTCGGCAAGTCGGCAAATGGTTTATTAAAAAAAGGTTGCTGACTTGCTGTTGATTTATAGCCATAGGTTCAACTTGATTAATTGATTTCATTATTAAATGTTAAATTTAATATTTAATAATAATATGTTTATATTGGAATTTGGATCATCTTCCGATTGTTGATTAAATATTAAATTGTTTATTTTGTATGTGATTAATAGGCACAATGAGTAAAGATGTTATGGCGCGATTTCTCAACAAGAGGAAAGCGGATGAAATTGAATCATCTTCCGATTTTGTTGATGTGAATGATCTTCCCTCGGATCCTCATGATCGCAAGACGATAGCATCATACAACGTGAATCAACGAGATGATGTTAGAAGGGCATACCTACTAAGAGGACCATGTCAACCAAAGGGTATTAAATATCCAACATCAACGGCTAAAATGTACTAATAGGACCCGACCCGACCCGAACCGGTTTTTTTATGTATATATCTAGACGGCTAAAATTTTAAAAAAAATTCCGCACCCCCATGAAAAAATTCCTGGGTCCGCCACTGGTTCATGGTTTTACAAAACCTATTGTCAGACAAAAGTAATATTTCAAATGTTAAATAAAAATAAATGGTTGAACTAAACACGTTTCACCATGACGGTAACCGCTTTAAAATTATGTTACTCTCATTGGAAAGGCTCTAATTATTAAATAGGTATTGTGCTTTTGCTTTTTTTTTTTCTATACGTCAGAAGAAATACTATAAGTAGGAATTGTTTTTTTTTTCCTTTTTTTCCTATATGCGAGAAGAAATATGGTTGGATCTAAAAGACGCTTATGATATCTAACCCAACCTATGTTAATTAAAACAATTATTGGTGGGGGATTTATTCTAATTGGTAAAGACATTGTAATTAAGTTGTTGCTCCCATTGACGTCAAGGGGTCGAGCAATGCTAAAAACGGATTTAGTGTAATTTAAGTTGTTAGAAAAAAAACAATTATTATATGATAACTTGAAAGAAATTGGTCTTTAACGTTTGATATGTGCGGGAATGCCCGGTTGCAACGCGCGTGTTTTGTATAAACTTAAATATTTTCGCATCACTTATAGTGATACTAAAAGACATTTAGAATCCACATCCTACTACAACGCGCGGTTTACATCAACTCGTTTATAATACATAATGTAATTTTACTTGATTTAAAAAAATAGGAGGAAACGATTGGTAGGATGGGATGGAGTTTTGACTTTTGAATCATGTGGCAGGCCCTTTGTGATAGACCCCAAATTAGGGGTGAGTAGAAAATATAAATATTGTAACCAAAATATCGAGAAAATCGAACCGAAAAAAAAAAAAAACCGACGGTTTTGTTTTTGGAATTTTAATAACCAAAAATTTCGATTCATTTTCGGATAATCATTTTCAATAACCGAAAAAATCGAACCGAATCGATAAGTTATAATAGTAGACATATCCATATATTTTTATGTTTGAGTTTAAGTGTTTAACCTATGCTAGTAGAAATTATTAATTATACTCTTGATTGTTATGTATTTATAATAAAAACATCAAAATGTATATTTATAATTGAAATAATTTATTTATTTTCTACATAAAATAACAAAATTTAATATAAAAATTAAATAATCTTCAAAGTAGATAAAAGAAAATATCTTAATAAAAACTTTAGAGAAACATAAAAATAGATTAGAAGGTTATGTTTATGTTTATGTGAACAATATTAATTAAAAAGGTTAAAAATAAATGTAAACATTTAAGAAAGATTCTTAAATTTTAAATGATACTTTTTTTATTTTTGAATCTCACATAATTTTGTTCCAAAAACATAAATAACCGAAAAACCAAACACAGAACAAGTGTAAAACTTGAAAAACCTGAAACCGAAAGATCCGAGACCGAAAAAACCGAAACCGAATGGTTTTCAAAAACCGAAAACCAACATTTCGGTTTCGATTTTGATTTTACCCAAAAACACAACCGAACCATGCACACCCCTACCCCAAATAGACGAATACATACATTTAAAAAAAAAATACTATTATGAATGTATCCATTATGTGGTGACTATCCACATGTATAACTCCTATCCCTTTAGTGCATCCATTATGTAGTGACTATCCACCTCTATAACTCCTATATCTTTAGTTACTATTGTACTAATGTAAGGGCCTATATATAATGACATTTGTATATGATGTTGAAATCAATCAATAAGAAATCCATCTCCCATTCTCCCATTCTTCTCTATACATTGCTAGTAGGTCGTTGTTTTACAATACGTCATCAGCACGACAGTGCTCTCTCGAATAACCCCAATCTATCTTCATCATTATCCTAGTCCTGAAGTAGAACTAATCGTCAGTTCGACTCTCAATTCAAAATCTAAAGAAATCATACGGTGTCCAATGAGTCTCCGTCAATTTTGTCTTGATTTCTTGGTTGAAGAAGAAATCACAATACCCGATCCCGTTTTGCTACACAACTTCCGACCTGTTTCCTGTCAATCTGAACCATTGTTGTATCACTTAAACCATGTTTGCAAACATTAGGTAACTTCTCCTACTGTTCTTGAATTTTTGTACTGATATTGAAACTTGGATCTTGGTTGGGAAGTTTGGCGGCTAGGGTTAAAGATATACGTCAAATAAAACTGGGTATACGGTATATGGTGAATTGGTTTGGATATTTACAAATGCATATTATAAAAGCTATTAAATTAATAATCATGTTTGTATATTAATTTTTGGTTTTTATAACAATCTTTACGGATTAGATAAATTATTTTTATTGTAATTTACAGTTAGTAATTAAAGAGCTTTTAAGGTTTGTCCTATTTTTCTACGATGAATTACGTTTTTTTGCTGAAACTAATTCATTTTATAAAGTTATCTATTTCTACAATGAAAAAAAAATATTATTTATATTTTATTGTGAAAATATACATAAGCTAGACAAAGAAATTTATTACAAGGTTAAATAGTAAATTTTGGTGATATATGTACCGGATATATAAGTTACATATGACATACATGGGTTAACAGTTTAATAGAAAACAAAATAAATCTTGGAAAAAAAAACCCTAGATTTGGACCCAAAGTGTGGATGGACGAAGAACATGGGCTGCTATATATCTTTTCGGTTCTAAGAGTTCTTAGTTATTGTCTTTAAAAATTTAAACTAAACCACTATTTACATTTAACAAATAAGTATCGGCCAACGCTTTTACTTTTCTTATTCCATTTTCATAAGTTACTAATATATTTTATTGATATATAAGAAATATATATATTTTTTATATACAAAATTTACAGGATAGTTTTACATAATATTATTGGTTTGTTACTCCTTTCATCATTGCTGGAAGTGATTTTATAGAGATTTTATATCATTAGTCATGTTAAAATTTCATGTTGAGTTAAAGTTTAAACTTCATTTATCGAAGAATATGGTTTTGGTGGAAAACAAATTCTTGGTATCAATTGGTAGTTGTTTGAATAAAGTAGCATTCATGGTATGGATTGGTGACAAGTTTTTATTTTATAAAATTGAGTAATTTATA
Organism: Helianthus tuberosus; assembly: GCA_030545235.1. NCBI lineage: Eukaryota > Viridiplantae > Streptophyta > Magnoliopsida > Asterales > Asteraceae > Helianthus > Helianthus tuberosus. The sequence continues at coordinate 12,240,058 of CM060394.1, forward strand.
AGTAAAGTTGCATTCTAATATATATGTTCTTACTTTTGCTTTTACTGATAGATTATAGTACTATGCAAAGTTAGAACCTTAGGTCAATTGCTGGTATGGATTTGACTGTATTCACATTGAAATAATTTGTAAAAAAAAAATCAATATATATAACTATAATCTATTATTCGAAATGTATTACTTCATGATGCATCATATATCAGTTTTTCTTTATGGAACAACAATGCTTTGGAAGTCACTTAGTTGATGTTGACAAAATGCAGAATGACTTTCTATGGTTTTATTGGAAAATTATCGTAATTGGAATTTTATATGATTTGTTCCATTATCACTATCACGAAAGAGTATATATATTCTTAGACAAGACACTTGAAGTGTCATACTCACACATTGCATTATATAGTCTAATCTTATTGATTCGGTCATGTAACTTCTTCTCAATTGATATTATGTGATGAGAAGGTTATTTATACATTGTTATATTAAACATTTGTTTTTACTATCAAAACTCAAATATGCTCTTGAAGTAGCAAGATTATTAAAGAATATATAAGTTTTGAAATGACCATCATGAAAGTTGTGTGGTTATAATACTTTCCCTAAAGTGAATGTGAAGCTGTGTAGTTCTAATCCATTCACTAAAGTAAAGGCGACAATGATCAGTGTAAAGGTCACGATCATGATTAAGAAAATTGTAGTGATGCCACCATGAATGTTGTATGGGTATAATATATTTCTTGAATAGAATGTGATGATATAATAATTGGTGTAAAGTTCTTGATGATGGTAATTGGGGAAATTGTTATGATGCTCATGTAATGAGATCAACCTTGTTAATAATGTGATGACTATATAATGATCGTTATGAAGGTCGTAAGATATAAGATTGATAAATCTTATACGACTCAACTACTTCTCAATTGATGGTAAGCAAAGAGAACATTATCTACAAGGAAAAATCGATTAAATTCTTTTCATTTGTCACACTTGAGACATATGCTCATAAAGTAGTAATATCATTATAAGAGTTATGGAAAAATGAAATGATTTTATACTCATGTGACCGAGTAAATAATGAAAAGCTATGAAGATTGTTTTGGTTCTACTCCATTCCCAAAAGTGAACGTGATTATATATTAATCATTGTAAATGTAATGATGGACCTAATTGAGACATTTGTAATGATGAGATTGACTATAAGAATTGTAATGGTGGCCATTTTAATAATGAGATGGACCACCAAAAGTGGCAAACTAAGGAGTGATTGCATAACGTTATGGTTTTAACTTTGAAGTTATAATATAATCTCTCGTATCATATGTTTTGTATTACATACGAGCAAGTAATACACATACAATCATAAACCAGAAGTTTATGGATCATAATTATTTAATTAGTTGGCATGACCGGTTAGACCACACCGAGTCAAAGATGATGTGAAACATAATGAAGAACTAGAAGATTCTTCAACATAATAATTAGCATGTAATGTTTGCTCTCAAGGGAAATTATATATTTGCAAAATAAACGAGGGTGTGTATACCTAAATATTTTGGAAGTGATTAAAGGATATGCATATCCCAACATGATACCATTTAGTTTTTTTAAATCAATGCATCGTCTAAATGGTTATCAAATCCACAACCTGAAGCTTATGTGATTGTGGCTTAGCTAATGTGATAGCGAACATATTAATCCAGATTAGTATATTTATTTGATAATAGTGAATTTGATTCCCAAGTTATTAACGATCATTGGAATAAGTGTTATTGTTGAGATGATCACTAAACGTCTACTATTGGTGACAAAGTCAATAATCATGAGAGTAGCAAAAGTTCATTTAGGTACATGTAATTTTATATATAGTACCATCAATTCACATCAAGCCAATAAGTTATAGTTCTCCCTATACAATTGGTTTTTGGTCAGGAACCAAAGATGTCTCATCAAAGATTTTGGTTGTGCGACATATATTGAAACTCATCCACCACACCACACAAAGATGGGACTTCTAAAAAGTTTGAGAATATGTTGGGTATAAATAATTGTCTATGATTAAATACCTAAAGCCATTAGTGAGAAATTCGTTTATGACTCATTGGTTTTCACTTTAGTGAATGAACGTTCCCAATATTAGGGGGAGATAACAAGCAGTTGGAAAGTGAAAAGTGAAATGAATTATCATGTCATCTTGATCCTCAGACTATAAACTATGAACTAGAAGTTTAAAGTATAATTCATTTACCAATATTAAAAAACAAATTACCAGACAAGTTCACTGACCTAAATAGAGTGACTAAGTAAGTCACATAATCAACTGCTTATGCTCCAGTTATCTTTGTGTCCCCAGAGGACAAGCACATATTTTTGTAATGAGTCTATTGCACGCCTATAGCGTGGTAGACTAGTTGATTCCAACAATCAAATTCCTCGAAAATTGGAGCAAGTAATTAAAATGGTCAAGTCGAGGTTATAGTAATAAGATCCCCTAAAGGGACAATAGACATGATGGTTCAAGAAGAACCTCAGGTACCTGAAAATAAAGAGATCTTGCTAAGTTGTATCATGTCTAAGATATGTATAGAATCGAAATAAAAATCAACGTCGTTATACTTTTGTATATATTGTAGCGCTTAAAAGACTCGGGTTTTGAGTCATGACTAAAAGATGATAAGATGCTGTAGATAGAAATTTTGAAAAAAAAATTACGTTCAACTATTTTAAAGTTGAACGGGTCGAACAAAGAATGAGGCTTGACACTTATAAGTGACGAAGTTCACACGAATAAGTCAAACGAGTTAAATAAAGGATGACGCTTGCTAATGCAAGTAAGCGCGAACTGAATAAATAAGAGCGCGAAATATTAATAAACCTATGTAAAGGGTCATTGGCATTAAAAACATTAAGATAAAAGAACCCGAGTAATGGGCTGTAAAGAAGTATAAGTATGAACCGGGAAACGGTAAACGTAGAGCAAACCGACGTGTATATGACGTGAGGAGTCATAAAGTCGGAAGATTAGTCCGAAATGGGTTATGAATGAAGCCTTAGACTACGGTCAAGGTCAACTAAAGTTCAAAAGTAAAAACAAATGATTCCAAACAAACAAGGGATGTCTTAGGTACATTTGCATAAAGACACAAATAAAAGATGATCAACGAGATCATCATAAACTACGGGATTATAGGTAGTGTTAAAGTCTACGGACCAAAATGACTCACGAGTCATAAATAGAAGGAAACGAAATGTTGGGTCTCACCTTAAAAAGGGGGAAAATCTAAAGAATTAGCCTATGAGACTAAGTGAAAGAACCTACGGGTCAATAGCGTAAAACGAGGGAGATTATGATTCCCCGTCTAAAACGAGAACGGAAAAAGAATAAATTGTGGGTTGTCAATTTCCTTGACTTGAGTAATTGACATAGTCAAAGAGAAAAGCGTTAAACTAAAATTTAGTATTAGTAAGAAACAACGCTTTAACAAATATGAATCTTATGAGATGAATTCGGAAAATGATTAGTATAAAAGAATAAAGACCTTGACACTGACAGGTGCAAGGCGGTACATTCGAGAGAAAGATTTATGGTAATGAAAAGTCGACATAAACGTAAACAAGATGTGATGTGGTCACGGTCACAAAAGGGGGGGGGGGGTGATACATAATATAACCACGTCATAACGTGAGTTACGAGATAAGAAATCAGAAAACACGCAAAGGGGCGGGTTGGCAATAGAATACCCGGGTGACGGGGTATGAAGTGACCGCGACTAACAAGTCTAACCGCCAAAATAGATAAATTAATAAAAATAACGGACACGAGCTGAAAGTAACGGCCCACTAGGCCTTACACATGAAAGACGTACGCGTCAATATAAATGAAAACTTTGACCAAAAGAAACGGGTGCCTTGAAAACGAAACTAGGTTCGTTTGATTAAACCAACGAACTACGTAAATAAGGTTTCGGGGACGAAACCTCTTTAAGGGGGGTAGATTTGTAACACCCCGAAAACGGGTTTGGTAATCAAACCCCATTAATACTAAAAGACGGGTAAAATACCGTTAATGGTAAAATTAACCCGATAAATATTAGGATTTAAATAATTAAACCTAATATTAAATAAAAAGAGAATAAAAGTTTTGAAAAAAACAAAGCTTATGACAGGCCGACTTAGCTGGACTTAAATAAGATGGGTTATAACTCCCGGAATCCAATAAGTTAACTAGGAATAATAATAATCTGGTTAGATAAAAGTCTTGTAGTAACTCATAAGTGGGATAAAACACTAAAAAATAGAACTAAACAATAGTTGAGGGACTAAAAGTGTTTAGTTCCAAACTAACAATAATAAAACATAAATTAAAACTCAAAACACACACTTGTGTGTGTTTGAGTTCGATCAGAAGCACAAGGCGACCAAGAGAAACCCCCACAACCCTAGTTCTTGTCTAATCTCTCAAATTGAAGGTCCAAATCAATTCTAAATCAAAATCTGAGCACGAATTAGTGATCTCCACTGAAAAAGGAGTCACAAGGTATGTAAATTTCATGAGAAATCTCTAGTTAAATTTCTGAGTAAACTTAGAGAATTCGAAACTATGGTTGCATGTTTGTTATATAGGTGATATAGGAACAATATAGTGTCCAGGGGTAAACCCTAGACAAGTATACGATGAAATCATGCCTAATTGTAGCAAAATTCATAATCACCATTGAAGGTGATAAGTGGGTTTTGTAGAAACATGTTAAACACTAGGATTTTGATAGTTATTCTAGTGTAATTTGAGTTCCATGAAGTAAATTCATATTTTTTGATGCTAAATTCGTGTATGTGATGTTTTTAGGGTTTTGATTGCTTAAAAAATAGAGTTATAGTGTCATAAACATGTTTTAATTGAAAGCTGAATTCAAACAGCTTCTGATCAGAATTTACAGCCGACTTGTATTGGCTGTAACGTGGACAAAACATGACAAAAATATGTGTTTCTTGAGTCAAAAATGTAATTCCAGGAAATATCTTTAAAACCCCACTGGAATTGCATTTTTTCGACGAAAATTGAATGTTTTATGAATTTTTCGGTATCGAAGGTTCAGGCTGCGTTTTCTGGCAGAATTTGCAGCCCATTACGAATGTCATAACTCAATTTAAGAATTGATTTATGATCTCAAATTTTTACTGTAGGTAACTTCAGGTAATTCCAAAAACCTCCAATTGGAATTTCGTCAATCGGATAAACGAGGAATTTTAAATGAATTTTTTCGTAAGCTGCAGTCAGAAGTGACGAATTTGATTGCAGCTTAATAAATGAATTTTTTCAAATTTTTGGTAAAGAGTTAGATCTTGAAATTTTAACACATGGCCTAACCCTCCGAGAGGTACGTCACATAAAAAATCATAATTTTTGAAGACTTGTAAACATGCTAAACATGTCACCAAAAACAGCCTATTTTTGGGTGATATGAACTTGCCTAATTGATGTTAATCTTGGCTAAATGACAAGTTACAAACTAGTTGTTGAATATATGGCATGCTTTGATTGATAAGTGTGTAAAAAACGGGGGTCCATAGGGTGATGGCAATTGTATAAAATGATCAATCTAACCATCTTATGGATGTTATGATATAGTTTGACTCTAAACAAGCTAGGTGGGGGCTTGGAGAGGAACGAGTCAAACGGATCATGGATGCGAAGAATGTTTGCGCGGACACGAGGTAAGTAAAAGCTTACACCCTTTTTATAAGACATGCATTTATTCATAGATTGTAAATATGACAAAAGGTATATCCGAAATACGTTTCCGATACGAAATAATACGGACCGGAACATATAAAATGATGAAAATCCTCGGTTAATGGAAAAAGAGATCTAATGATAAAATCCGAAATGGGTCGGATGGGCGAATTGGTAGTTAAAAACCATGTTTTGTTATGTATGTAAACGTTTGGTCATATAGGCCAAACGAGTCAATGGTGATGATAACACCATTTGGCAATATCGACTAACATTTGGTTGTCAAGTTATATGTTAACAGGATTGAACAGAATTTGAATAATTGCGTCGCCATGGAGTAGTGACTAATAAAAGCAAGGTATAAAAATGAAACGGGTCTATATGTTGACCGGGCCAGGTACGCATAAATAAGATATTAGTTATAAGCGCGATTTTGGGTCAAATGGATAGTGAAAATCCTTCGTCGTAAAGTGGGGGATTAAAATTGACCAAAAGGCCTTTAATGGGTAAGTCGGGTAAATGACCCATAGAGGTTGTTTAGAAACTCATATCATGACTATGCAACCCTTAGATAAGTATAAGAGTTGTAGGCATAAATTTCGTGGGTTGAATGTCTAAGAATTGGTCATTCGCGTAAAATGGCTAACCGAAGGGTAATATTCGGGTTTATTAGTAACTTATGTTAAATCCACCACAACTATAGTTGTGGTGGAAGTTGTGGTGGAAGATAAGTAGTTGATTAATAAGGGAATGCGAAGTGCGAAAAGGGAATAACGGGTTTGATGCTTAGGTGCTTAAAAGACCTTTAAACGGGTCAAAATAAATTAAGTAGTTAAATGTGGATTAAGTGACTCGAAAGATACATATAAATCGGCGAATGTAAATGCGTAAGCGAACCCGTAATAGGTGTGAAAACGCTTTTGCTTGATAAGCCCGGGATGGGTAGGAAATGCTAGAAATGACTCTTAATAGCATTCTTGTAATGTAACTTAAATGAGTCGAATAATAGGAAAAAGGGATTTATAGATTAGTTGCCTATAAGCCGGTTTTTAATACGAACTATGATGGTAAACAGGTCCGTATTTTGATTACGGACACGTAGGAAAAAGAATCTTGCAAAACAGAGGTCTAGATTAAAAGTTATACTAGTTTGAAGTCGATAATTTGGTTAAAAACATAGCTGGGAATCTGCAGCATTAAACAGCAAACCTGCTGGAAGAATAAGGCCGTCACGCTACGCGACGGCAGAACAACAAAATGGTTGCGCGACGCGAAGAATGAGTCGAAACCGGTCACGGGGCGCGACCGACTTATATGTCAGAAATTTCGTTTTGTTTCCATTATTGAGCCTTAGAACTTGTTTATACGTGCTTAAACGTTGTCAAATCTAACAGTTTATGTGGTTTTGGCACTAGGTTAATGCTCTCAAGATTTCCGGATGAAGATCAAGCGACTTTCAAGAACCGAACACATCGAACAAGCTTGCGCATTGATTTATTTTGTTGTAAATAAATATGTAAACATTAAAAATTGCATTTGATTGTTTAGACTAGTTAGAATGTTAACTTAAACACTTTGATCATGTGTGGTTGTTATCCAAACAAAGTTTTTGTAAGCTCACATTTTTAATATAAAATGTGTGCAATATTATTATAAATGCGTGTAAACATGATGTTTGGATATTTAGTATGGACATAGTTGAAGCTTAAAGTATGTTAAAGGTTGTTAAGTCATTTGTTATAAGAAATGCCTATTATCATCTCCTATCAAAGTAGAGATTCTCATTCTAGAAGTGCCATCGTTAAATGCATAAGTGCATTAATATGTTTTGCTAGCTATGTATGGTTATAATATCTTTCACTTGAGCTTATTGTCATGATATAACCTGTGTCAAGCGAAAAGACATGGGAATGAGTTCAAAGAAACATTTCAGGTATAAACGATATTTGATTATATTTTACTAACCCATTAAAACAAGTTTGGTTAGTCTTGTAGATGCAGGAATGTAACGAAACACAGTCATGGACATATGATAATTTTTGGAAAGAGGCACCTAAAGTCTCGTTAGAAGATTATACAACATTGCTCAACATAAAGGATTGCACATTAAGGGATCAAGCAACAAATCATTTGCTACAAAGGCTTTATTCGACTTTCAAGGAAGATGGACACACGACACTTAAAGGATACATGTTAAAATGAGGGGGAGACTTATTCAAGTTGCACTCTTTTTCCCTTGACTAAGTTTTGTCCCATTGGGTTTTCTTAGTAAAGGTTTTTAATGAGGCAACATATCTGATCCAAAAGTATCAGGAGGAGAAAATGCGCGTTGCACTCTTTTTCCCTTAGCTGAGGTTTTGTCCCACTGGGTTTTCCTAGCAAGGTTTTTAACGAGGCAGCATCACCAAGCGTATTAAAGAATAGTATATCATGTGGATAGTCAAGGGGGAGTATTATGAATGTATCCATTATGTGGTGACTATCCACATCTATAACTCTTATCCCTTTAGTGCATCCATTATGTAGTGACTATCCACCTCTATAACTCCTATCTCTTTAGTTACTATTGTACTAATGTAAGGGCCTATATATAATGGCATTTGTATATGATGTTGAAAGCAATCAATAAGAAATCCATCTCCAATTCTCCCATTCTTCTCTATACATTGCTAGTAGGTCGTCGTTTTACAACAAATACGACCTCGATCACCTTATTTAATACTACATTTATAATTGAGTTAAATGCCCGGATAGTTCCTGCGGTTTGACCTTTTTTCACATTTAGTCCATAACTTTCTAAAATTACAGCTATAGTCCCTAACTTTTTCAATTTCGTTCCTGGATAGTCCCTGGCACGGATGGAGGTTAGTTTTTCAGTTAAGTGGATGTAAAATGACCTAAATACCCTTACTATTAAAAAATAACATTTAAATCAATAAAAGAGTTAATATATAATTTAAGTGGGGCCATCTTTTATATTTAAAACCTAAAACATCTCTGAACCTTCTTCTCCATAACCACCGTATCCACCCTCCGGCGCCTCCAGCCACCGCCTCCACCCTTCACACAAGAACCTGCAAATCCACACTCCGCCGTGGTTTTCTTCCGACAACAGCACCTCGATGACGTTTCTTCACCTTCAAATCTATTGAGTATCTGACCTCAGCAACAATACCACCATCTCGAACCAAAACAACGTACTAGGTTTCAAAGAAAATAGCCTCGTACCAGGTCTCGAACCAGAACGGCCGTACCAGGCCTCGTAGAAGTCTTTGTACAGACTTCAACAGCAGCACCATAGTTACCTACTCTATTCTACAAAACCCTAGCCGCAGTGGACACTGTAAGGCCCCCAAACTGGGCACCTTACCTTCTGGTCACATAACAGTGTACTCTTTAAAAATAAGACTTTACTCAAAATACGCAGCGGAAAATTTTCAATTAAAAACAATACGTAATTTATTTAAACTCAAAATGTTATTTAGCCGTTAACAAACCGAATGCCTTCCACCCTAACACAAGTAATCTCATCTGCTGGCCAAGAGCAACACTGACTCAAATCACACACCTGCAAAACAATCTAACATACATGCAAAAGTCAGCTACGCTGAGTGAGTTCTAATAGTTTAAGTTAAAGCTTTTAAAACACATCGTAAACGCTTTATTTAAAAATCAAAACACCGCCTTTGTAAAAACACCAGCGTTTATTAAATTACGTTAACATCATTTTTAAAGTTTAACGGGTCCAACCCGTAAACCAAAACTCTACCCGTATCTTAGGCCAAATCATCCTACAAGTAATCCTTTCTGATTTGGATCAGATCACTTAAACATCAAAGGACGACCCGATATCCATCTTAATAAATAGAACGATTAACCAAACCGATCTGTATCTAGGACATAACAACTAAGTCCTAAAACTCAGTTGTAACTTAACCTCATCCATCGACTACATGGTTTAACATCACTCGACAACTGTATAATAGAACATCATTCGTCACCTGCATCATTTGACATCATTCGTCAACTGCACAAATAATTATCACATACCCACCATTTAACTAGCGTGTAACACATAAGCACATAAGGTGGGAACCTAACATATGATTTGTTGCCCGTAGGCTATCATCATTTGCCCTCGTCAGGGCACCCCCGTCAGGGTTTCGTCTCCTCCAATTTGACTCCGAAGAGTCCGTCTCCCGCATATTAACCCCGAAGGGTCCGTCGTTGCCACTAGGGCTAATCATCTAAACACCTCAAGGGTGTTTCTCGTGACCTGACGCCACCCCGAAGGTAACCCCGCCATCACGAGTAACCCGCATCCTGTGACCTGACGCCACCCCGAAGGTAACGCTGCCATCACAAGTAACCAACATCTCGTGACCTGACGACACCTGAAGGTAACGCCGCCATCACAAGAAACCAACATCTCGTGACCTGACGTCACCCTAAAGGTAACGCCGCCATCACGAGTAACCGACATCAAACACCTCAAGGGTGCTAATTCACATAAGGCACGTATACACATACAATGTTAAAAGCACGTCAACTATTCGGCAACTACTACCTTCCGGATCTCACTACCACTAAGGTTCGAAACCTATGATAGAATAAAATTTATCATGACACAAGTTGTGCTTTTAATATCGACACCTACCACGCCCCATCCCTATACGACCTCGACATAACTAAATAAAATGTCATACGCTTATGCAGGACTAATATAGCCCTATTAATCACTACGTCGTATAAAAACATTGTTCGTGGGAAAACGTTTATAAAACATTCTAATCGCAAGACTTGTTAATGTATAAAACTCGTAGCATGTATGAAAACATGTGAAAAGCATGTATGCTAGCCCCAAAAATATTTAAGAAAAAGAGGATTAGAACTCACCTCAGATGTAAAGCTTAGCTCGCTTCACCAAAAAGACTCGAGAATCATAAGAAAGAACGAACCCTAGACGATTAAGAACTTTCATTAAACATTCGACCCAATACTCCGAAACAAAAACCATTAAAGTCAAGAAAGAGAATTAACATGTATGTGTGCTTGGTTAATTAATTCTCGTGTGTGGTAGCTTGCTTACCTTTCAACTTCCACGTAGACTTATACATGCTTGCTTGCTTCTTTATTTCTTTTCTAATCACACCAGCCGCCATTTATAACCTATCAAATGATATGCATCCTCAAAACACTTTTATCACCTTCTTTCAAGTCTGCATGATAAAACCACATTTTTTAATATAGCCGAAGCACACACACCAACCCAGCGTTGTGTGTTAATAATTGGTCATCTTCAACCCAAGCCCTCTCCATGTAAGGGGAGTGGGAGCGGAGCGTTATTTTTCCGTGATGGCCAAAATTAACGCGTGATAAAAACAAAACTTCCACCACCACCGAAAATGTTCACGCGTGAAATTGAAATTCCGTTATATTCTTCACGCGTTGAAAACAATTGCCCATCAACTTTTGTTTTGTCTTTTTATGTTGAATTAATAGCAAGTTTGATGAAAAGTGCAAATTAGCCCCTCAACTTTTGTTAGCTATTTTTAAATAGCTTTCCTTTAATTGCAATTCAGGTCCCTCATCTTTATATAAATTTTAATTGCCCATCTCGACGAACCGTTTAAGTCGGTTGTAATTCAACAACAACGCGAGATTTCCGAAAGGTGGGGTTGGGAGATGTCACCCGTTTAATTTAAGTTTTTTTTCCAATGTTGTTTTTTATTTTGCTATGTAATTTATTTTTTAATTTTAATGAAATTTATAATTTAGTGTTTTATTGTTAATTTCTAATTTAAAAAATAAAAAAAAAGTTATGAATGATGGAATTCCATCACTAGTGATGACCACCGCCACTACAAAATGCTTGTGAGTGATAGAATAGTAGCTGATGACATGGCAGGAGTTGATTGGATATTGTGAGTGATAGAATTCTATCACTAGTAACCACCCCCACTCCCCTAAGCTTTCCTTTTCTCCCCAACGTAACCAATCCATAAACACCAGCATCATGAATAAAAAGATCATCATTACCAAATCATGCCTCTACATCACCCAACCAACACCCATGTCTCGAACCCATACACGCTTTCTGTGAAGCTCAAGAGCATCATCATGCATACACTCATCATTCATGTTGTAACCACCCCAACCACCACCCTATCACTACCAAAATATGAACCGAACACCACTCCCATCATTATCATCACCATACCAGCCACCGTCATCGTCTTCGTTTACAGTCAACACATTGCTAATCACCTTCACCTAAACCGCCGCCGATCACCCTCACCTTTTCCGAACGCCACCGTCATTGCCAATCGTCATGGGCTCCATGCAAGTTTGCCAAAAACTGAACAGGTCTCTCTTAGACCAAGTTACTCCCAAGATATTCAAGAAACGGTAAAATCTAATTCTAGATTTTATGTCATTTTTGATGGAGAGCATAGAGGCATATATGAAGATTGGTCCATAGTGTCTCCTTATGTTTCTGGAAGACCGGTAACATTCAAGAAATTTGGGTCCTTATTACAAGCCCAACAAGAAGCCACTAGATATTCAGCCGATTGTGGTAAAAAGGAAATTCCTCTAAAGCAATTTCCATATCTTCACGAATCATAGTGAAACCTCATTAGCTAACGGCCTCCTGCCTCAGCGGTACTTTCACGGGCTCCAGGACTCCAGGTTTTACAGAATAAAAACTTTCATGATAAAAAATAAAAGATAGAAGTTTACAAAGGAGTTTTTTATTTCATAACTGTTCTCCCGAAGGAGAACTTCTTGATATTTACATAACCCCCTTAAAGGAGTTACTACTCCATACTAGAACACATACTAGAAATTAAAAATGATCATAATGATCAAAAAGGAAAAGTGGGTGAGAAAAGGAACGAAGAATTCTCAAATTGAGAATTGAGAAGTTGGTGTAGAGGATGTAGCCAGGGGTTTTCGAGATGTCTAAAACTAAAGAATTCAACTTCTTTATATAGGAGAAGTGAATTTTACAAAAGGTCTAAAATAGCCTTAAGTCTTCGTCATGCATGACGTTTTTTAATCGACATACCCATGTGTTGGGTCCAGTTCTCGATTGTCTTCATCTGAAAAGTAGCTGTCTTTTTCAGTGGAGTTTTTGTTTTCTTCTGACGAAGATGCTTTACAGCATTCGCACTGATGGCTTTCCTGTTCTCTTTGCATTATTTTGCAAAGTCTTTGTTTGGTAGCGGGACTCACATCAACTTTATTGAAGATAATGCGTTGCTCCATTTTTTCTAAAGCTTCCTTCTCGTGCTTTGGTAGTGGAGTTCCACTGTAACTTGTGATAATGCAGTGATCGCTGCAATAATTCACTTTATTAAAGCTTTTTAATTTAATATTTTGAAGATTATTTAGGATTTTTAAGAATCCTTTAACCCTTATTTCGACCCAATTTTCGAAATCTTCTTGCTCCTCATTCATCACTTTTGAGGGTTTGACGGTTCTTGCTTTTGCGAGCCCGATTTCTATATGATGGTAATTTTGGGAAGAAGTTCCTTGGTACCAATCTGGAAGTGTAGAGTTACACTTTATGAAGATGTTTGCGTCTTTTGCTGCAGCAATCTTCTTTCTAAAGTTTTTAATAGCTTTCTTTATCCCTTCTGGAAACATGCTGATTTCAAGCAGATTTGGAGATAGGTATATGAACTTTATTAGACCAGCAGAAAATGCTAGTGAAACAAGTTCTGGACTTGCGCCTGGACAAAAGACTAAGAGACTTTTTGTAGCCTTATCTTCTGTATAGACATGTTCAAACTCAAAATCTTCTTGACTAAGAGCTCTTGTTTTAGACCAAATTCCTCTGAATTCGTCCAAAGATATAATATCTTCTTCTTCTTTCTCTTCTTTTATTGTTGGTCTTGAGAAAGTATTTTTGAACTCAATGATTCTTTCTTTTTTCTTGGGCTTCAATGGCTCAGGAAAAATTGTTACCTTTAAAGGTATTCTTTTCTTTCCGAGGTTTGCTGAATATCGGGTAGCTTCTTGTTGGGCTTGTGCTAACGACCCAAACTTCTTGAATGTTACCGGTTTTCCAGCAACATGTTGAGACACTATGGACCAATCTTCATATATGCCTCTATGTTCACCATCGAAAATAACATAAAATTTTGAATTATGCTTTTCTGGAATTTGTGTCACTTGTAAGTAACTTGGTCTAAGAGAGACCTGTTCAGTTTTTGGCAAACTGTCAGCCATCAACGGATTTGATGTGCCTTTACCAGAGCCGTTTGCTACTGGGCTAGATGAAGATCGTAGTTCTTCATTAACTTTATATTTGCTTTTTTCCAAAGCAACAGGAGTCAACGGATTTGTTGAGTCTTTACCAGTCGCCGTTTGCACTGGACTAGATTCAGATTGTATCCTTTCGGAATCCTGTTCTGAATTAACAGTTGTGTCTAGACTTTCGTCGTAGAGAGCTATTTTTTCTTGAATAGCTTTTAATTCTATAAAAAGAATTTTTTCTTTTAGGCGTAAAGCCTTTAACTCTTCCATTTTTTCAAAAATTTACCTTTCTTTTTGTAAATGTAATTGAAAGTGATGAGTTTTTTGAATGAAGGAATGCCTTCAATTTATAGTAGCAGAAATGAAAGTGACATTTTTGCTTAAGATTTCTGAAAATCTCGTGTCAAGCTATCAGTTAACACATTTTTGGCCCCCTTACCGTGTCTGTCATTTGACAAGACGACCCTGTTTATTGTCTCCAAAAATATCTTTGTTTTTAGAAAATAAATAATTTTTGAATAAACAAATTTCAGAAAATCTTTTTGTTTATTTTTATCCCCCCAACTAAAAGAGTGGTTGGACTTCATTCTGAATCTTCCGTAGAAGAATCGGATAATATTTCTAATGCATATACTTGCGTATAGCCATCAAAAATATTTTCATAAGGAAAATATCCTTCAGTTTCCGCTGTTGAAATAATTTTTAATTTTTCCGGAAACTTTTGTCTGTTGGGACATTCGTTTGCATAGTGTCCTTCTTCAGAACATATCCAACAACGACATTTTTTCTTCCCTTGAGGACAAACCTTAGGTTTTTCTTTTGAAAAGTATTTTCCAGGAGAAAACTTTCTTTTCTTGGTTTTCCAAAAACGTTTTTTAGTTTTTGTTTTATATTTATTTTTATATTTCTTTTTGAAATAATTTTCATCTTTTACTGGTTCACAACCAAAAGTTAATTGTGGTAACTCAGTAAGTTTTTTGCAACAGCTTTTGTTAAAACGTTTTAGCTGTTTTTGTTTATCAGAAAAATCACAGTAAATCGCAATTTCTTCTTTGACAATTCTTGTTGCAAATCCAAGAGAATGCATCGTGAATTGATTCTTTTCTTTGTTCCACCGTTCTTTGGCTTTTTCTCCAACGATAGGAATCTTCATTAAGTAAGCCTCAATCCAAGAGTGGAATTCACCTGTACTTAATTTGTATAGATTTGTTTCGTAAAGACAAGTAAAATCGTCTAATAAACAAATATCACAAATTTGTGCTTTTGCAAGATTTTGTCTTGCTTTTTCTAGCAATTTTTGATTTTCATGGTCTTTATTCATTATAAGGTCAAGACCTAAAAACATCATGTATATTGCATTTATGATTTGATCAAAAAGATCAAAACCATGTAAATTTTCATCCCAAGTTGTTCCTTTGATGAAATTTTGTATAATTCCTGCAGACTTATGTTCTAATAATAATAACAAAGCCTTAGCATTTGAAAATTCATCTGAATTAGTCTGAATGATTAGACTGATTTCAGTGTTCCATTTATCAATTACCTCTTTTCTTTTGTCGAGGTTAAAGATACAATCAATCTTAATAGTATTAATAGTAGTTGCACTACCATTGTCATTACTATTATAATCAGGTATACCTTTATGATACGGCATGGAAAATTCCGTATTCTTTTTTCTATACCTGTTACCTTTGCTAGTAGAGGCATGGTAAGTTTTTTGTCTCGGAGACATTTCAATATCTGAAGAACTTTCTTCAGTATCGGGTTCTTCTTTCTTTACCGGAAAGGTTCTTGGTTCTTCATTCTTCAAAACAAAGACCTGTTCTTCTTTATTTTCAGAAAAATATCTTTCGTTTAAGATTTTATTTTCAGAAAACTTTTGTTCACATTCTTTATCATTTAAAGAAATGAGACTAACAATTTCTATTATTTGTTCAACTGGAAGGGTATCCAATTGTTCATCTAAAATTTGTTCCAATTTTTTAGTGATGGAACTCATTTTATCCACAAGATAAAATAATCTTTTTATTTTCTAGATTTTGAATTTCTTCTTTCATAGAAGAATTTTTTCTTTTTAAATCAGTTAATTCAAAAAGTTTGTCAGAAGGATGGATACTCCAATCCGAATGTAATTCTACAATTCTTTGATAATTTCTTTCTATGTAGAAATAATTCATAGAAATCTTTCGATTTATGTCTCTAAAAGAGTTTCTTAATTGTCCTTTATTGGTCATTTTGAAGTTGATCCAAAAGGCCATGTTAATGCATTAGGACATTTAGAACTTCCTAGAGATGGATTTCCAACGTTGAAATTTGGAAATGAATACTTTTGAAAGCATTTTTCATCATCAATTTTTTCTTTTTGCCTTTCGGGCATAAGAGTTTTTGAATTTATTTTTTCATCAATTTTGTCTGAAACATCTTTGATGATTTTTGCGGCAGTTGCCTCAAGATTTTCGTTGGTAGAAAGACTTAGACTATCCAACTTTCTTATTAAATCTTTAACAAGTTCCTCTAATTTCAAAAGAGTAGTCATGTTACAGATATAATTGCTTTTTTGGCTTTGAGCTCAATAATTTTTTGCTCAGAAGCAAAAATGTTTTTCTTAATAATCTTTATATTAAGAATTTTTGCTTTATGACTTAACATAATATTAAATTTAATTTGATTTATTCTCATAAGCTCAAATTGTATATCAGCCTCTTCATAGGTGATTTGTTGATCAAGATATTGTAAATAATCTAAAATTGGTTTTGAAGACATTATTCTCCAATAACTCTTTTTAAAATTTTACCATATCCATTTATTCGTTCTGACAAAGAACGAATTAATCGTTCAGTATTACTTGAATCTCCTATTTGTAAAGAGTTTCCAGCATAACTGTGTCTAGGTTCAAATCCTAGCATCTTTTTATTTCGTGCAATATCAATTGCCCAATTTTCTTGTAATTGTGATGGCTCAGCGAATTTGCTGCCTTCAACAATTCCAATTTCAGAAAATATATCTTCAAGAGTTATATTTTCATTTTCCTTATACTCGATTGAATGAGTACTGTTGGTTAAAGCATAAGAGATTAAATAATTAATCGTAAATACCTTATTACCTGGTTCCATAAGATCAGTTCTTTCGCACTGGTGTATGAAACTTAAAGTTTTGTCGAAATCTTTTGAATCTCGATGTAAAGCAAATTTAGGATAGACAGTAAACATAAATTTACCATAAGCTAAATTTCCTTGAATTGCTCCAAGAAGAGCATCTTGCCTATTGATAATTCTATTATCAACGAGTGCCATTTTTATGGGAAAATTAATTCCGTCTCTGAACTGAGCTTTAAGGAGGATTTTAACCGCTCCTATGTGTACCGTATTGAGAGAATTTCTCAACTCTGGTTTAATGTGCAAAAGCTTTTTTGCTATTTCACCCTTTGTTAAGAGTGGCAAATAAACTTCACCTGCTGTGTTTTTAATGTCAACTGAAAGTTCTTCAGTGTTAAAACAATAAAATATGTTGTTTTTTCTAGAAAAGGCTCTAGAAACTAAACTTTTTAAAGTTTTTGGTTGATTAAAAACCTGTTTATTGTTAAGCTCAATTTTAAGCTTACTAATTTTTGTTAGTTGATCAGAATTAATCATGTAATCTGATACAAAACCTTTTTCGTTTTCACTAAAGTTTAAAACTTCAGTTACTTCTTGTTCTTTTGATTCTTCCGAATCTTCATACGAATTTTTAAAACTCATTTTAAATTTTTTCTTTTAAGAAAATGTTTAAAATTTATTTTAAATTGTTAATTTTTTAAGGAATCAGGAACTAATCCCCTCTTCTTAAAAAAGAGCACATGGCTCTGATACCACTATGCGGAGTGACTTCAGAATTTTTTTACAAATTCAACTAAAGGGTTCATTAAGTCCTTTAGGGGTTTTGTGGTCTGGTTAAGACTCATTGGTTGAAAGGAATCTTTTTCCTTTTAGCATACTTTTTGTATACTTGTAGATTAAAAATCCTTTGTGTGGATTAAAATCATTTTTTGTAGACGGTATTTTAGCAAAAGCTATGATACCAACTGACCCAGTTAATAGGCTATAGAATATAAAATTCATTAAATGAATCTTTTTGAAAAAGATGCACAGTAATTCTTTTCTTTTTAGTCGATTAAAAAGAAAAAGATGCATAGTATGCATAGTATTTTGAATATAATATTCTAAAGATTTCTTTGAAAAGAATCTTTCATTATTATTAATCGATTGAAAATAATCGATTGATAACTTAGATTTCAATTTATTGAATATAAAATTCATAACTTGAAATTCAATTTATTGAATTCAATCGATCGAATTCTTTGAATTCAATTTATTGAATATAATATTCATATTAGAATTATTAATCGACTTAAAGTAATCGATAGATAATTTGAATATGAAATTATTAGCCGACAAACGTAGACTAATATAAACAATTTTGAAATTGTTTAATTGAGGAATCAATCCTTTGAATTTATAAAATTCACTATTTTTTTTTTTTTTTTTTTTTTTGTAGTCATATTTTGACTATATTTTTTAGATTGAAAAATCATTTGTTTCGATAGTTGTTAATCGATTTTCTTTTTATGTTTGTTTATAAACATCATTTTTTGATTTAATCAAAATCTTAGTTTTGTGTTAGAATAAAATTCTTTTTTAAGATTTTAAGGAGAGATATGAAATATCAATCTTGAAGTAATTTAACAGTATGAAATAAAATTTTATACCTTTCTTCTTCTTGTATCTTCTTCTTGATTGTTTCTATATTTTCTGCAAGGAACCAATCCAACCCTTATTTTCCCTAACGGCCTCATGCCTCAGCGGTACTTTCACGGGCTCCAGGACTCCAGGTTTTACAGAATAAAAACTTTCATGATAAAAAATAAAAGATAGAAGTTTACAAAGGAGTTTTTTATTTCATAACTGTTCTCCCGAAGGAGAACTTCTTGATATTTACATAACCCCCTTAAAGGAGTTACTACTCCATACTAGAACACATACTAGAAATTAAAAATGATCATAATGATCAAAAAGGAAAAGTGGGTGAGAAAAGGAACGAAGAATTCTCAAATTGAGAATTGAGAAGTTGGTGTAGAGGATAGAATAGTAGCTGATGACATGGCAGGAGTTGATTGGATATTGTGAGTGATAGAATAGTAGCTGATGACATGGCAGGAGTTGATTGGATATTGTGAGTGATAGAATTCTATCACTAGTAACCACCCCCACTCCCCTAAGCTTTCCTTTTCTCCCCAACGTAACCAATCCATAAACACCAGCATCATGAATAAAAAGATCATCATTACCAAATCATGCCTCTACATCACCCAACCAACACCCATGTCTCGAACCCATACACGCTTTCTGTGAAGCTCAAGAGCATCATCATGCATACACTCATCATTCATGTTGTAACCACCCCAACCACCACCCTATCACTACCAAAATATGAACCGAACACCACTCCCATCATTATCATCACCATACCAGCCACCGTCATCGTCTTCGTTTACAGTCAACACATTGCTAATCACCTTCACCTAAACCGCCGCCGATCACCCTCACCTTTTCCGAACGCCACCGTCATTGCCAATCGTCATCCTCCTTCACCACCGTTGTAGTCGGTCACCGTAGTCAAACCACCACTTTACAACTAAGTCACTTTTGCCATCGTCATGTACCGTTACTCACCAACGCAACTACAATCATAACCATCATCACCATCGCGATTCCATACACCAACTTCATCACTACCATCGTACCATATCGAGTCACCACCTTGACCCATCCTCGTCTCCATCACATCCGCTCGCCCCGCCAATCATCACCATCATCACCACTGAAGTCACTCACGACCACTACAATATCTCTATCTTCAATCACCACCACCAAATCCCAGATACCATCCTACTCCAACATCTCGACTAGACAAAAACAATAATGAACGGTTAAGAGAATTACCTTAATCGCGATCGGAAAGCAAGAACTCAAGCCGTTGATCTTCTCCTCGTCGTCCTCACACTCTACTCCACTCGAACTCTTTCTCTCTCTCTTGATAACTGCCGCACCATGGTACTTAGGGTTTTATTATGTACATGAAATATAATCACACATATTACACTTTGACCCTTGAAGTATATATATAGAGAGAGTATTTTATTCTCAAAGAATATAAACCAACTTCCATTAATTGCATTATGCCCCTTCAAGTTCCATCGAGTTAAAACCGACACGTTTAAGACTACACTTTGTCCCGTGGCTCGCACATCAAGTTTGTTACTCGTTAAGTCACACGGTGTTAGAAAAGAAGATTCGGGATGTTACAGACACATTCAACGCAATATATGATTTGGGGGTTCTTCATCAGATCTGGTTTGGGGTTGGGGGAGATGAGATCGGAACATAAACAACGGTTCCGATTTAGGTTCATTTAGGTGTTTTTTCATGGGTAATCTTCATCATAGGTGGCCTTTCATCTTCATCGTAACATATCGATTTCGGTTTCATTGTAGCTTGTCCAGTTATATGGAAATTTGTTTAAAAGAGGGTTAATTTGTCAGGAAATTTGACTAGATGTTAAAAAGACCATATAAATACTAGGCTACATCGATAAAACCAAGGCGGAGTGTGGATTTGCAGGTTCTTGTGTGAAGGGTGGAGGCGTTGGCTGGAGGCAGCGGAGGGTGGATGCGGTGGTTATGGAGAAAAAGGTTAAGAGATGTTTTAGGTTTTAAATATAAAAGATGGCCCCAATAAATTATATATTAACTCTTTTATTGATTTAAATGTTATTTTTTAATAGTAAGGGTATTTAGGTCATTTCACACCCACTTAACTGAAAAAATTAACTTCCATCCGCGCCAGGGACTATTCGGGAACGAAATTGAAAAAGTTGAGGACTATAGCTGTATTTTTAGAAAGTTTGGGACTAAAGGTGAAAAAGGGCCAAAGCACAGGGACTATCCGGGCATTTAACTCTTTATAATTTATAAAAATGGTAGTTTTACTTAATTTACTTAAACAACTTCTAAATATATTGTTGATCTTTAAATTAGCTATCCTCGCGATTTTTAAACGACCATATTTTTTTCATATGTTAATATGTTATTAACAAAACTACACTGTAAAACGAGAATTTTATTCTCTTTGATTTGAGTATGATATTGCTATAGATTTTGCTTAATTTAAAAAGTTAACATGCTATGTGATTACTAGTGTTACCCGCTGCATCACCTGTGCATTCCTTTAGTGAGGTGAAACACGCATACTCTTTATACAACCCCAACCACGTCATCAATTGTTGGAAATGCACTCCACGAATCTTTAACCAATATTAAAATTATACTAAAAGGTAAGTGAATATGACAGTTTTAAACATCTAGTTTTCTATACGAAATCATAGCTACGTCATTTTGTTAAAAGAATCCCTAAAACATTTTTTCTCTAATCTAATTCCAAATTCTTCTATGTTAGAAATTGATTTCTTCTAATTTAATTTCAAATTCTTCCAAATTCTTCTATGTTAGAAATTGGTTTCTTCTAATTTAGTTTCAAATTCTTATATGTTAAGCATTGGTTTTCTCAAAATTATTTCACCTATGTATACATATATATTAGAAACTAGACTATAGTCCTGTGTGTTACAGGGTTAAATGATAAGATTGGTTGTATTCGAAGAATAGAATAATTATAGAATTTTAATTATTCTTGATATTGCACATGTTAAATATA
Source organism: Helianthus tuberosus (assembly GCA_030545235.1). Lineage (NCBI taxonomy): Eukaryota > Viridiplantae > Streptophyta > Magnoliopsida > Asterales > Asteraceae > Helianthus > Helianthus tuberosus. The sequence continues at coordinate 12,261,799 of CM060394.1, forward strand.
AATTTTGATATAAACACATATTACCCTAACATGAACTATCCATACCACTCGCTATAAATGACGCATTTAAGCAAATATTTTTTATTTATTTGTTACTTTAGTAACAATAATTAGATATGCATCAAATATATATATATATATATATATATAACTAAAATTAGATTTATATATACGTTATGATACATAAAGAATGTGAACAAAATTCTTAAATATAATCATTATCTTGGGGAATAAGAAGTAGAAAAAACTAATGAACACATTAAGGTTTTTTTTTTATATTTTGGGATGATAATGAGAAGGCTCTTAAATCTCAATTGAGATGGAGTTGGTGGCGGGAATGGATTGTGATGGGTATATCTAATTATAATAAAAGATTTCAGTTAATGTCATATAATATTCTCTTTTTCAATTCATTAATAATATTATTATCTATTAATTAAATTTTGTTTAAGTTAATAGATTTAATAGATAAATTCATCCATTTAGTTGAAATAATCACTCCACTTCACTATTTTTAATATATAAACTCAAATCTGAGTGTTATTATTTTACATATTTTTATGGTGTTGAAATGAAATATTAATGCATATAGTTAAAAAAAATAACATTTTTAATAACGTAACACCATGTTTCTTAGATAATAACAATTATTTTTTTCAAAGGTAAACATATCATTTAATTATATTCATACTTGATTTACGCAACACAGATAAAGTAAATCAAACCATATGCTTATCCATTTTAAGAAATAATAAAATCATAGATAATTTATATATTATTTAATCATAAATTAGAATTAAATATTAATGAGTTAATAATATCGTTAATGAATTGAAGAAGAGAATGTCATGTTGTATTATTTGAAGTCTTTTATTAGAATTAGATATTTATATTTATTTGTTATTATATATTTAGAAATATTAGATTATTAGATATTTATTAATATTATTACTAAATTGATGGAGAAAATGTCATGTGGCATTAGATGAACTCATTTATCATAATTAGATTAGATTGACATGTGGCATTAGAAAGACTCTTTTATTATAATTAAATTAGATTTATTTCTTCTAGAGTAAATTACAAGTTTTGTCCTTTATGTTTGTACCAAATTGCAGGCGGTGTCCTTTGTCTTTAAATTTGACGAGTTTTGTCCTTAACATTTCAAAATCTTGCACGTTATGTCCTTTAGCCCTAACTCAGTCAGATTTTTTTTGTTAAATATGGTCATGTGACTTGCACATGAGGGCAAGTTTGTCATTTTATCTTTCAGAGGCCATTTTGCAATAAATTATTATTCAGGGACTATTTTTAAAATACTGGAAAATAAAAAAAGAAATATAAATCCTCTCCCTTTCTCTCCTCTCTCTCTCTCTCTCTCATTACTTCTCCCTCGTTAAAATAACAATCAGATATTTTCAATATTGGCCATTGATCTCTAGGTCAAGTGGTGGAGGGCTTGCATTTCTCTTGAGAGATGCAGGTTCGACTCCCACTTGGTGCAAAGTGAGGCACTGGTGGGCAATGATAGGAGACCCAGGGAAACCTGGGTTGGATCCTTGAGCCAAACGGGTTTTACCGGTAATTTCACCATCGTGCCTACGGGCGGGTGGATTATCGGGTTTTCCCCGGAATTGGTGGTGGACTCGGGTTACTCTCGGAGTACTCCGTTTGTCCAGTGGGTGCCCCGAGAGTGCTCGGGATTGAGTTTGTTGGCCATTAAAAAAAAAGATATTTTCAATATTCAAAATCCCCAATTTTCAACAATCAAAATCAGTCACTAAACAGTTTGAACTTTCTCGCATCAAGAACCAGTTTGAAATAACTCCCTGCTCTGTTGTTAGCGCCGCCGCCGCTGCAAGTTTTTCCGGCAAACCGCCTGTTGACGATCGAGCATCGATTCCAGGTTAATTTTTAAAAACTGGGTTAAGTAAATTCTTTTCTGGTGTATAGCTGGTGAACTACTCAGGCCTATCAAATTTTATTTAAGCCCGCTAAATTTAGTTGAACAAACCTTAAACCCCATTATTTCATTGAACAATCTCGAGCAAACCTGATTTGTAATTTGATCTCTATTGCAAACCTAAAGTTGATGAAAATGTAGCATGGTTATGCACTTGAGCTATTGGCCAACTAGAAAAATATTAGACGTTGGTGATGAAATCGATGTGAATGTTTTCTTGGTGGAAGGAATGATCATTTAATTGGGGAGAAGTGATGAGAGAGATAGAGGATGGAGAGGAGAGAGAGAGGAAGAGTTTTTATATTTCTTTTTTGAGTTAAATGTCATTTTAGTCCCTGTGGTTTGGGTCATTTTGCCAGTTTAGTCCAAAGGTTTCATTTTTAACCTGTAGGTCCAAAAAGGTTTCACCGTTGCCATTTTAGTCCACTGGGCTAACTCCACCCATTTTTTCTGTTAACGAGAAGACCAATTCTGTCATTTTATATGGCTGAATTGCCCTTTTAGTTAACAGAATTACATACAAAATTACCGAATTGGCCTTCTCGTTAACAGAAAAAATGGATGAAGTTAACCCAGTGGACTAAAATGGCAATTGTGAAACCTTTTTGGATCCACAGGTTAAAAATGAAACCTTTGGACTAAACTGGCAAAACGGCCCAAACCACAGGGACTAAAATGGCATTTAACTCTTCTTTTTTAGTGTTTTATAAATAGTCCCTGAGTAATAATTTATTGCAAAATGGCCCCTGAAAGATAAAATGACAAACATGCCTTCATGTGCAAGTCACATGACCATATTTAACAAAAAAATCTGATTGAGTTAGTGTTAAAGGACATAACGTGTAGGATTTTAAAACGTTAAGTACAAAACTCGTCAAATTTAAAGGCAAATGACACCTCCTGCAATTTGGTACAAACATAAAGGACAAAACTTGTAATTTACTCTTTCTTCTAATTTAATTTCAAATTCTTCTATATTAAGCATTGGTTTTCTCAAAATTATTTCACCTATGTACATGTAAATAAAAAGTCAATTTAATCAAAAAGAGTAAATTACAAAACTCGTCCTTTATGTATGTATGTTATTGCAAATCATGTCCTTTGTCTTTAATAATTACATTAATCATACCTAATGTTTACAAATCCTAACATGTTATATCCTTTACCCCAAACTCAGTTAATTTTCTCAGTCAATTGTAGCCACGTGGGACCCACGTAAGGGCATTAATGTCTTTTAATCTCCACATCTGTTCCCCCATCTAAAACCCCAAATAACTTTAATAGTTATGCGGATTAAAAGAACCTACAAAATTTCAGTAACCAACTACAAAATTAAAGAAACAAATATCAGATTTACAATTTGGTGTAACCAACAACATTGGCGAGATACATAGTGTAAAATTTCGGATACTGAAACATGAAATTGAGAAAGAATTGGCAAAAGGTACCTTGGCATAACAGTAGCAGAACGGGATTCAGAATCAGAAAGGGGTTCTTGTTAATCTGAATAGTTATGCAAATAAATCACCAACTCCTTGACGCCATTCCTATTCTACTTCCCTCACGATCTCCGTCATCGTGGTTTCCGATCACCAACCGATCTTCCCGTGCTAACATCGCCGCCGCCCACAATACGATTAAACTTAACTGTTTTAAGACAAAAGCTTCTTCAACGTCAGCAGCGAATATGGCAACTGAGAAACAAGTTCAGGTATTTGATTCCGAAGAAGCCCTTTCGGTTTCTCTCGCCAAATACACTGTCGATTTGTCCCAAAAGTTCACCCAACAAAAGGCTTCATTCACCGTTGTTGTCTCCGGTGGATCTTTGATCAAGTCGCTCAGGTTTGACTTATTATTTCCATTTTATATTTGTGAATTGTGGGTTTTTGGTTGTATAATCACTTTCATTTTCTGTTTCTTCAACCCCTTTGTTTACGGGGGTGGTTGATTGTGCGGTTTATTGCAGTGGGTTTAGAGAGAGAGAGGGAGAGGATTTAGAGGGAGAGAGAGAAGAGGAGGTTGGGCTGAAGTTAGAGAGAGGTTTTATTTTGTTTGAAGTAAATAGGGTAAAATGACTAAAATACCCCCATGTATGTTTCAGTTGATTAGATTTAACCATAAAAACTAACTGAGTTAGGCTTAAAGGACATAACGTGTAAGGGTTTGTAAACATAGAGTATGTTTTCTGTAATTATTGAAGACAAATGACACAGTTTGCAATAAGTGACATACATAAAGGACGATTTTTGTAATTTACTCAATCAAAAAACAACAGCTGAATGAAAAAATGAAAATAATTTTAGATTTTTCACTACATGGTTTTGTGGAACAAAAAGTTAAATCATCGTTTGATAACCGATATCCATTGAATTATAGTCTTCAAATAATAACAATCAAACCAAACCAAACTAACTCAACTCATACTCACCCTACTTAAAAGAAATAATCAGCATTGATTAATAAATAGGGTTACAAAATATCATCCAACAAGTGCTTTTAAGTCTTCTAACTTCATTACTAAATAATCAACCATCCATCTTTAGTTCTTGTCTACTAGTCAAGTTTTAACTAACTTTTCTTAATCCACAACACAACCATCTATCACCAAAGTTATCCTAACATCCAAATCCACTAATCTAACTTCATTACTAAATAATCAACCATCCATCTTTAGTTCTTGTCTACTAGTCAAGTTTTAACTAACTTTTCTTAATCCACAACACAACCATCTATCACCAAAGTTATCCTAACATCCAAATCCACTAACTCCATCTTTACTATAATCTTCAAATGTTAAGAATCTTCTCCATATCTACTACATCAATGTAATAATTGTCACTTTTTTTAGATTTCAAGCCTCATCTCAACCGACTTATATACCCGACACACTTTAAGAAAAGAGATATGTGTATTTGCTATTAAAATAGAGTAATTGATTATCAAGAATCCTTTTCAAATATACATAGCCCTATATCAGGACTTTGTGTGGTAACATATGGACTTTGGAGTGGGACTGATACTGAAGTAATTGCTTCACATATAGATGAGTGTGTGGAAAAAGAATGAAGAAACATTGAAATAACTGCTTTACATATAGATGAGTGTGTGGAAAAAGAATGAAAAAACATGTATGTATAACCTTAAAAAATCATCATTATGTCTTCTGGTAATTTAGTTTTTGTTTTATACTGCCGATTAACATTTTAGTCTTAGGGGCTGTTTGGCAACTTCTGAATGGTTAAAGGGCTGTTTGGTAACATCTGAATGGTTAAGTGTTGAACCAGTAAGAGGTCTGAACCATTAAGAGCATGTATAATGCTAAACCGTTCAGAGGCAAATGTCTGACCAATTCAGATTAGAGGTCTTAACCATTCAGACTTTGTATAATGCTTAACCATTCAGAGGCAAATGTCTGAACCATTCAGACATCTGCTCGTGAAACAAACAGTCTGAACCATTAAGTGCTGAACCAGTAAGAGGTCTGAACTATTAAGAGCCTCATTAAGAGGTAAACAAACTGCCCCTAAGTGCTGAACCAGTAAGAGATCTGAATCATTAAGTGCTGAACCAGTAAGAGATCTGAATCATTAAATGCTGAACCAGTCAGAGGTCTGAATCATTAAGAGCTAGTATAATGTTTAACCGTTCAGAGGTAAATGTCTGACCAATTCAGATTAGAGGTCTTAACCATTCAGACTCTATATAATTCTTAACCATTCAGAGGCAAATGTCGCGAAACAAACAGTCTAAACCATTAAGTGCTGAACCAGTAAGAGGTCTGAACCATTAAGAGCCCCATTAAGAGGTAAACAAACAGCCCCTTACTTAAGTTTAAGTTATTAGTTAATTTGACCAGAATATTAATTTCGTTTATGTTTTATTTAAGTATAGCGATATATGTATTGGCTGGGGAAGGATCCACTAAGATGTTGGTTTTGCCTAAGTAGCATAAGAATGATTGTGAAGATGACATGTGACACTCCTTATAGGTAGGATGAAAGGGTATTTTGATCTTAAAACAAAAACTCCACCCATTTGTTTTTTCAAAATACAATACAAAAAATCTTGTAAAAAAAATATAGTACAAAAAAAAATGTAGCACACAAAATCAAATACAAAAAATCCAGCACAAAAAATACAAAAATGTTATACAATATAAAAATCTAAGACAATTTTTTTGGGTTTTTTTTAAATCTCATATTTTATATAGCAATATGGTGCTTAAATTAAAGATAAAAAGATTCTCGATTTTATGGTGCAATTTTTTTTTTTAAAATGTCGTATGAAAAAGTTAGAGTAAATTACTTTTTGAGTCCCTGTGTTTTAGTGGTTTTAACCATTTGAGTTTAAAATCAAAATGTTTAACGCCCTGAGTCCCTAGAAACTGTTTTTTGAGTCCAATTTTTAACCTTTTGAGTCCAATTTTTTTTAACAAAATTGGATTCAAACCGTTATAAAATGAACAAATTGGACTCAAAACGTTACAAAATAAATTGCTAGGGACTCGGGGCGTTAAACTTCTTGATTTTGGACTCAAGTGGTTAAAACCACTAAAACACAAGGACTCAAAAAGTAATTTACTCAAAAAATTATGAACGTTTAAAAAATGAGAGAAGAATACACATGTCTTGCATGTAAACAGAGAAAGTCAACAAATAGATTATTATAAAAATACCCTTACACCCATCTTTTTTCTAGCATTCTGATCTTAACCATTGATTTGAAAAATGAAAAGTCAAGATTTTCTTCTTATCCTTCTTAGGCAAAATCAACTTTTTATTTAATCTTACCCCATGTGTTGGCTAACTTGATGGAATTTAATGTTTCGGGTATTAGAATAGTTTATAATTATAGTCTTATTTTAAATGTTTGATAGAACTTAAGATTTGATGATAAAGTTTCTTTTATTTGCGTAAACATTTGTTAAAACTAGGGGTGAGCATAAATAGGTCCGAACCGATATTAACCGATAACCGACCCGAAAAGACACCCAAACCGGACTGAACCGAATCTGGTAGGGTTGAAAATCGGTTCTAATATTTATACTATAATCGGGTTGGGTCAGTCCAAAAACAGGGTAAAAACCGAGATCAAACAGCTGGACCGATTTATTAAAGATGTAACAGTTAGGTTTTTTTTTTGTTTCGGACTTTTGACTCTAGGTTACAGGCTGGTGTAAGCAGCCCATTTGAGATATGATTTTTTATAACTTAACTAATTCACGACAAAAACAAACCATCATTCATCATTCGTTTTTTTATCATTAACTTAATATGCTTAATTCTTTCATGCCGGTTGTGTGCTAAATTCATCATTTGTTTATATCTTTCAATGTTTTTCTGCATTTGGTAATGAAAATAGAAAATATATCATACACATCAACATCTGGCAACATGTTTTGTTAAATATTTCTTTCGGACATCTTAATGAACACTTGGTGTCCAAAGAGTTCAACTATGGATATTAGACATTGTCATGAAACATAAACAATCCATGAAGCTTAATTAACTTGCAAATTTAATAATTATCATTAAACATAAACAATTATATATCAAAAAGGTATTTGCAAGTCGTTGAAATGAATTCAAAGTAGGTTTCACAATTCACAATGAATAACAATTAAAGTAATTCAAACATAGAAAAAAAAACAATGTAATGGAATTCATACATTCAATGTGATTGAATGGATTGAAATTAAGGACCCTATTGCTTGACTCCTAAATACCATACACGATACACCCTAGTTCAATGATTCATTATTCATTATTGCTTGATTCCTAAATACCATACACGATACACCCTAGTTCAATGATTCATTATTGGTCGTTCATGTGATTTCTATGTACAGTGGCTTCAACAGCTCCAACTCATAGGTTTTGAACATGAGACCCATATAGGGTCGAGTATTATAATTGGGACCGAGACACCCGATATTATAAATAACCGGAACCGACCCTATATTTAGGGTATGATATTACGGTCGAGTCAGTTCTCGGGTCGAGTCGGGTAACACTCGGTTCGGGTCGGGTAATAACAAATGCACACCCCTAGTTAAAACACATCTAATCTTTTTTAGCTTCCATTTTACATGATATACGATGGATTGCAATCTTGTCCTGCATCAGCATGGAACAAGTATTGTTCACTCAAGAAAAAATGCTACATCAAGTATGCTAAAAATAGGTTTCGTAATCATATAAGTCGACCAATTTCAAAACCAACAACCTTAAACGATATATATATATATATATATATATATATATATATATATATATATATATATATATATATATATATATATATATATATATAGTGTGAGGTTCATTGGGGAACACTAAAAAAGTGGGGAACCGGGGAACACTCTTAAAAATTTAACTTAACATGTTAAAAATTAGTTTTTTAAATATCTTTTTCGGCGCTTCTCCTTATATATACTTGTAGAAGCATTTTTAATAAAAAAATAAAAAACTAAAAATATTAAAAAAAACAATTAAAAAAAGGCTAAAAAATTTTTTTTTTACAAAAAATATTTTTTTACTCGACTAGATTCTCCTCCTTTTTATAAAGAAAAGCGCTGAAAAAAATTTTAAAAAAAATTATTTTTAACATGTTAAGTTAATTCTATAAGATATAACTGTTTTTTGAACATTTTTTTATATTTTTAGTTTTTGATTTTTTTTATCAAAAATGTTTCTACTTGTATTTATAAGAAAAAGCGCCGAAAAAAAATTAGAAAAATATTTTTTTTAACATGTTAAGTATAATTTTTAAAAGTGTTCCCCTGTTCCCCATTTTTTTAGTGTTCCCCAATGAACCCTCCCCTATATATATATATATATATAACTCAGTTGTAACATCGACCTCACCCAAGTATATACTTGAGTTTAAGAATACTGGGTTTTTATTAAATAAAAAATCAGCATTTGGGAATTAATTTGTCGAGGAAACAAATAAGCGTACAGAAAATATCGATGGCTGGTAGGTGCCGGATATTTGTTCGGTATCACAAGCCCCTTTTATCACCGAACAGTCGATTTGATTTGTATTGTCTTGTCAATATTATTGTAACACTAAATTGAAAACATTGAAAAATAGAAAAAAATGTGTTTGTGGAGAACCAACCCCTTATTGGCCCGTATAAAAATGTCGTTTCAACTATAACTCATTTTGACCCGTCTTGTATCCTCCTCTACAAATAACGTACCTTTGTAGCTTCACATAAGATAGCATGCATAAAGGGGAGCAACCAACAAAACCGATATATGAAACCTGGTAATGAACAAAGTATAGAATGTGAAGTGTTATGAGATAAAAATGAAAAATTTATTACAACTTTTTTTGTAGACTGTAATAATGTTAGAGAAGCAAAAGCAAACTGGAAATGGTAACAAAGTGTGGGCCTAATGATGTTGAAACTGAGGCCGAGTAATAGTTGTTGACGATGCTAGAAACAAAATCTTGGAGTTTACCTGCAACACTAATGCCAGGGTCAACGATTAATGATCCCATGAAATCTGAATTTCAGAAGACTTTGAATCATATGTGACCGCAAATGTCTTTCTATCTTTATAATCTTCATCCCAACACTTTGAGTAATCGTTTGGGTGTTCGTCTAAATCACCTACTTTACTTTTACTACGAACAAGTTCAACATTAAGACCACCCTTCTCAGTTTGAAATGAAATATTTTGAGTGGATGTAGAATTGAACCATGGGATGTGCCCCAATGAACTAAAGGGTACATAACCCACCCTTTCATAGCCATCTCGTTCACGATATTTCTTTAACTCTTTAGAGTGATCCGTGGACATCTCCTGCTTAATGTCTATGTTAAACATCCCGGCTTTGCAATTACTAGCACGTAATGATAATAAAAATCCACTAAATTCACTGTACCAGTTGGGTGGAAGTTGCAATGTGACAAAATCCGTAAAAATGCTTGATGGTTCAACATCGTAATAACTTACGACACTCATAAAGCGATCTTTGAATGCATTTCCCTGCCACGTTTTCATTCCAATTATGATGCACACTATTATTATATTGCAAGTGAAAAAAAGATTGAAATTTAAAAACAAGATAAAAGTTATACCTCAAGCATAGAACTTAGTACCCTGGTATTCGTTCCCCCCCAAAGTGAGACTTTCCATAAGCATTTATAGTCTGATAAATCTCTTATAATTTTAAGTGAGGGACAACTATCTGCATAGAGAATAGCTATGCTTGATGGGAGGTCTGGCAATTCTAGGAGGTTGGTACAGGATGTTAAATTGAGGCACTTGAGATGCGGGATTTGAGAGATGCTGGAAGGTAACTGGGAAAAGTTGTTATAACTTAGGTCTAGTACTTGTAGGTTTAATAACTCACAAATATCAGATGGGATGTCTCCATCTCCCAAATTGCAAACCCTAAGATCCAACTCCCTTAATGAACGTGGAAGCTGAGGTAGCTTCAGGCTCACCGACTCGTCATGATGAAAAGATTGTAACCCCGTACAATTGGTGAGATTCAGGTCTTTCAAACTTTTTAAGAGATGAAAGTTTCCCTCTATCCTTTTCAGTTCGCGACAATCACTTAAAACTAAGGAAACAAGGTTGGTACAAAATTGTCCAAATGACGGTGGGATTGTTTCTATACCAGTCAGACTCAAATTTAGGATTACCAAGCCATCCATGTTCGACTGGATATCCGGAAACTGTTGAAGTTCAGAGCATCTAGAGAAATTAAGAGTCTCCAATTTTTTCATTTGTATGATGGGTGGAAACCTTTGAAGTCCTGAACAGCAGCTCATATTCACGAAAACAAGCCTTCTGTGATATCCAATTGATGGATGAATCTCCTTTAAACTGCTACAGTACTCTAAAATCAATCTTTCAAGACATGGAAGGCCGTCAAAATCTGGTGTCATGATTAGTTCTGATGATCTCGTAAGATCAAGAATTTTCAAATTTGGTAGATGCTGTTTCAAGACAAGTAGGAAAAGTCAAATAAATCAGTATATGACATTTTCCTTTCACATAAGCATACTTCTTTTCAATGAATCATTAGGCGGGAGCTCTTAATTGAAACTAGCATATGAAATAACATCTTAATATCTTAATTTAATGAAAAGGATAAATATGTAATATATATGGTTTAGGAAAGGGAAATATGCAATTGACTTTGGTGGTTGGGTAAATATGTAATAATATATCTTAGCAAAAGGGGAAATATGTAAGAAATCCATTAAATTTATTACTTCTGGCAATATCATCAAAAGTTTCTTTAAAGCATTTGGCATGGGTATAATGCTGACTATACAGGAAATCGAAACTAAGCTAATTTGTCCCTAATCTATAGAGAAAGTATGACATGTATTTCTCTTAATTAATATACATCTCTTTTTCTACATGTGTCACAAACTCAATAACCACCATCAAATAAACAACTAACTAAATGCAACTAATTCGTTAGTCACTCTAACAAACAAATTATGTTCATTTTATGATTCATTTCACAGTTGCATTGCAATGGTTTGTGAAACTACAATATTTACCTACCTTACACCCTTCCCAGAGTTTTTTTTGCTGGCTTAATCTCAACATTATCCATCGAAGGTTCTTCATGTTTGCAACAACATCAAATAGACCTGGATGGCTGATATCAGTTGGCAAATTAGCTAATACTTCATTTTCCTGTGTTAATTAATCAAAGGAACCAAATTGTGTCAGTAACGCTATAGACAAACGTCATTAAATGCACACATACAAACTATATTTTTGCAAAGTTAATTTAACCATTGAGGGTGCAGCTGCCCCCATATCATAGAGGTATTCAAGATCTTTCCACTTCCAAATCCTGCTATGTTTCTCGAGATTATTAGGGTGTTCCCCTCTAACAATGTAGTGGGCCATTTCTTCTATCAAGTCATGCATCTCAAATTTACCATCTACAACTTTTATGAGAGACTTTTGTTCCAACACCTTTATCCCTATACCAGGGTGTAAATTACAAGCATCAAGAACCATCATTGCACAATCCATCTCCTCTGATTCCCATTTTCTCATGAAACATGCAATATCCAAGAATAAGTCTTTCTGGTAGGGTTCAAGCCCATCATAACTTATTTTGAGTCTCTCCATGACCTTATCTTCTGGGATGCATTTTAACTTCGCCAAGGTACTCTTCCACTCATCCTTGTCTTTTCCATATAGAAAAGAACCTAAGACTTTAAGTGCTAATGGGAGCCCACCAGCATAAGAAATTATACCCAGTGAAAGCGGCTCATGATCTTCAACAGGTTTATCTTTATGATATGCATGTCTATTAAAGAGCTCGGTCGCCTCGAAATGTGATAACAAACTCACTTCATAAATTGTGTGCACCCTGCCTCTTAGCAAATGCTTATCTCTAGTAGTGATTATTATCCGGCTTCCCTCTCCAAACCAATCAGGGGATCCCGCTAACGCCTCAAGTTGCTTAACATCATCAACATCATCGAGAACAACTAAAACCTTTTTGTGACATAGCCTTCTTTTTATCATGCTTCTTCCTTCTTTCTCACTCCCTACCACAATGTCTTTTGTTCTCAAAACAAGTGATAGAAAAGTTTCTTGCAATTTTTTCAAACCATGCTTGCTTGATTCCTCGCGGATATTTTCAAAAAGGCAACAAGCTTCGAATTGGCGATAAATTTCCATATAGGCAGCAGATGCGAGGGTAGTCTTACCACCACCCCCAACTCCCCATATTCCAACCATGCGCACACCAACCGACCCAATTTCCATCTTTGATTTCAGATCCTGTAAGCGGGTCTCTACTCCGATCAGGTCTTTATTGTCGTTTGTAACTAGTGAAGAAAGCCTAGAAGAAAATGTACCAACAATGTCCCTGATGCATTTTGCTTCATGGCTGCATGAAGGGTACATAAGGATAATTAGAACTAGTTCCCAAATCCCACTCACTTATTTAATTTTAAAATTACCAATTATACAACTGAATTTGGATTTATACTACCTGTTTTTTGTGCTATTGATGACCCATCCAGATAGGTTGCCTGCCTTTTCCAGAGCTTTTTTCCATGATTCAACTTTATTCGGATTTTTCCTCTTGTGTTTGGAAAAGTAAGAAAATGCTTTTCCATATTTCCCTTTTTGATTTCTCACAATGGATGGATCTACAGCATAAAATACAGGCATAACAATTTGCCCTTTCTTGTCCATGCATTCTAAAATACACACAAGCTCGTCCAAGCACCAAGATGAGTCCGCATAGTTTTCCGAGAATACAATAACGGCTATCCGTGATTCTTGGATCGCCTTCAAAAGGGCTGGACGGATTGACTCACCCGGAGCAAGTGTTTCGTCAACCATGTACGTGTGGATTCCTCGTTGTTCAAGAGCCGTGTAGAGATGACCCACAAAGCCCTCACGGGTGTCTTCTCCCCTAAAACTCAGAAATACGTCATGGTTCCATGATTGAGAAATAGAGGACGGATTCAAGTGAGAAGAGGACGGTGAAGATGTCGTTGATCTGTAAATCGAATTTGTCAAGTAGATTGATCAAACAATGACATTGTTAAGTGAGAAATACGTCATTGATCGGTTTTGCAACACCATTGATTACACATAGATTGCGTGGTTATGCATCTTTGGATTGATTTCAGAGAGAATAAAAGCAACAGACCGACTGAAAACCGAAACATATATTTTCAATTTTGACTTTATCAAATTTGGGCTTTAAACATGATTTTGGGTACGTCTTATATTACCCAAAATTGAAGCTTGATTTCTACAATTTTTCAAAAAGGAATACATATAAAGTAATACTAAATCAAACACTAAAAGATCGAGGAAAGAACACCTTTCTTGTTCGGAAGACATTGGGCTGTGTTGTTGACGGCGATCGGAGGATCTTCTGAAGAAAACGGAAACGATGTAGTAGACGGTGACACCGGTGGCGAGTAAAGTGAAGAAAGTAGTGGGAGAGAGTCCAGTGTAGGTGGTGATGGCTTCTTTGAGAGTCTCCATAAATTCAACAGCCATTGTTCACGATTGTTGTAGTGGTTTACATGTTCATGTTAGGTCCATGTGGTAGGTGAGTATTACGGTTTTATTTAAAAAAAAATGATTTAATTACATGTTCATGTTACTATGTGGTAGGTGAGTATTACGGTTTTATTATAACTAGTATTAAGCCCCTGTGTTGCAGGGCGGGGATCGCAAAACCGTGCTACCAATATTGTGGGGTGGGAGAGTAAAATCATGCTAAGAAGCAACCGAACGACGATCAAAACCAAAAAACGACGTAAAATAAAAGCATGTATTTTAACACTAAGTAACTCATGTGACGGAAAGAAAACAAAGTTACTTAGTTCTATATTTCCCTTATGATCTGGAACGGAAAAATTAGGATTCGTATTAGAGCGATGTTACTCAGTTCTTTAATTCCTTTATGATCTGGAATTGAAAAATTATATATATATATATAGAGAGAGAGAGAGAGAGAAAGAAAGAGAGAGAGGAAGTATAGAATACAAATCCCCTTATCATACATTATGTACGCTACATCCATGGCCGTACACGTGTCGTGATTCATTAATCTTTCATAAGGTTAAATCAGACAATTCATTCAATCAGCTGAGGGCAAATTAGTCTATTCATTCAATCAGCGAGAAGTTCGTTACACCACTATCCCGGTAATTATAATTCGTATCAGTTTCAAATTTTCATAATTCTCAAACAATACGTTGCAGTTTTGTTTTTCTGCGTTAGGGTTTGAATCGATTGTTGTTTTCAATGGATCCACATAGTAGCACCGGACGAAACACAGATGTTGAGTTTGAAGACGCTCGGTCGGTCGGTGATCAGGTTCAATTATTGTAGGATCGTTTTGGCGACCTAATGAGTCGATCAAAATCAATACACAACTGTTTGAGAGGCGGAAACAAACAAACAGCCTAGAATCAGTGAAAGAAATGAGTAGAAACAGAGTATGATACTTAAAACTAGCTTCTCATTGATATTTGATTTGAAAATCGGGCAGCACTTCGTTACACCACAACTAATTCCGTGCCAAATGAGAAGCTACAGTTGCCTATTTATAGGCTTCTGATTTCGCATGAAATGACACATGTCATTTCAAGCGAAATTAACAACTCTAATTTCGTTTGAAATGACCACATGTCATTTCAAGCGAAATCACTACAAAATAGCATAAAATTACATTTTTAACCCCTATACAAGCTACCGACATGACCTAGACTTTAGACGTAGGCTATAGACATTATGCACCAACAAACTCCCCATTGGATATTGCCGGAGTCTTCAGTCTGGTCTTCAGCTCTTCACAGCGACTTAAACTTTTCTTCCCTTTGCTTAGGCTTCCTTTGCAACAGCTTCCTAAGCCTTTCATTTTCTTCAACCTTCTTCTTTTCCTCAACAGCCATTCTTTGCACAACTGTATGCCTTAGCATGTTGTCTCTTTCTTCACGAACCTTTCTTTCTTTTTCAGCCTTCAACGCTTCCTCTTTCTCAATCTCTCGCCACTTAGACGTCTATTTATTGTCAGCATTGATCCCTTTTTGGAAACGGATAGAAACAACCTTTTGAAATTGCATTGCTTGCTCTCTATCTTCAGCTTTAAATCCAATCTTGTTGACGAACAAGCACTCTATGTCTTTTGCAGAGCATTTAACCAACCATAAAGGATCATACACATGAATGTGTCTAACTTCGTTCTCAACTCTGTAGGTGATCACAACTTCAGTTGTCAGACAGCTGTATACCCAATACATAAACCCCTTATGGAAATCTTGTTCCATTTTTCGCACTGGAATATTCTTTAATACTTATGGCTTCTTTATCTTCAGGATTGTTTCTTCATTTCCAGTTTCAGGATTCACCCTCCTCACTTTCTTTGGTTGATGTGGCTTCCAGTGTTTGAATCCTCTGAAAGCTTCAAATTTCATCAAACCCCAGATGGGTACATCATGCTTTCTGACTGGATAGTCCAAAGTTCTAACTTGTGATAACTCTTCAACATCCCACCAAGGTAGGGACATGATATCCTGAATATATTCAAAATACTGCACTCCAAATTCTCTTCTAATAGCATACACGTTCACTTGGGGCAAGAATCCCCAGCTGATAACGTCACCAAGTGATACTTCTCTATCTCTTTTATAGAACTTGAGTGGACGTTTGAATTTTCTTTCATTACTCTTTCGAAACCATTTCTTTCTTTCTTCCTTCCTTCTGTGCATCTTTCACTGTACCATCAAAATTCTTATCTTTCAGACATTCTTCAACCTTCCGTCTCAACTCATCAATATTTTCTTGACTGAAAAACTCAACCAGCGTTGGAAAGTCTGAAGTATCAACATTCACATTCTCTTCATCGCTGCAGTCTTCAACTTCAACACAATCATAATTATCAGCTTCATCAACATACTTATATTGATACTCTGGCTGTTGATTCATATCAAATGCATTCAACTCTTCTTCAAAGTCAAACTTGAAGTTAGGATCATCAATACGCGTCATTTCAATAATATCATTCATGGTGTAAGTATGTCTGATTTCACTTTCCTCAACATCAGGCTCCAGACGCAAAATCAACTTTTCAACTTTATCAACGTTTTGATCATCAACGTTCTCCCCCTCACCTGTAGCATCCTCAGGCTCTTCATTCATATCATCATGAAGATAATCATCGACTTTTTCTTCATTTGACGCTTCAGTGACTTTAATACCAGAAGTACCCTGATCGTCATCATCATTATCATCATCACTATGACTACTTGCAGAAAATACATCATCATCTGCATCATCTTTTTCAAGATCATCATCTTCTTCATCTTCATCATCTTCATCAACATCTTCATCATCATTAATAATATCATCAACTAACACATCTTCCTCAAAAATAGCAGAAACTGGAGAGAGAGGACGAGGATTCTGAATAGGTGATTCTGGTGCAGTAGATAGAACAATTGCTCTCTCAGAAACACCTTCAATACCTTTACCCTTATCTTTCATTTCAGCTTCTAAATCAGCTTGACGTTTTGCTCTAACCTCCTCAATCTTTATTTCATCAAATTTCTGTTCAACAGTCTTTCCAAGCTAGTTTTCTAACACTTTATTCATCATGTATATCTCATGTTCTTTCATTGCTTTAGCAGCTTCCAATTCTTTGTTCTTTAACTCAAAGTACTTGTTCTGCTCATCTCTACGTGTCTTTTCTTCTTGCAATTCTGCAAGTTGAACTTTCATAACATCAATTTCAGCTTCATCAGCTTCAAATTTCTTCAACAATGATAAGTTTTCAGCTTCCACAATCTTTACACGCATCTCTAGTTTCTTCTCTCGATCTAACAACCTTTTGTTTTCAACCAATACTTCTTCAACTTTCTTTTCCAACTTTTTCACCGTCTCATCATTCACAAAGCTGAAGTCTCCAATATCTTCAAGAGGAATATTTGGAACGTTTGGAAAATTTTTGCATCCAGAAGAACCAGGAGTTGTTTGTATCGGTGGTTGTGTGGATGGAGGTGTTTGAAGTAAATGAGGTGAAATGATAATAGGTTGTTGATGTGGAGGTGATAATTGTGGTGGTGGTGATGGTGGTTGTGGTGGTGATGAATGAATTGATGGTGTGGGTTGTCTTGGTGGTGATTGATGTGGTGTAGGTTCAGGTGGTGGTGATGATGGTTTATTGGGTTCCTGGATAGGTTTCTTCTTTAACAAAACTTTCAACCTTTTTGCTGCCTTTGGAGTTACAACACTTTTTCTTGCAGATTGCTTCTTCTTGCCACCAGATGATGGTGGTGTTTGAACATCTTCAATATTTTCTTGAGACAGAGTATACTCATCATCATCCTTTTCTTTTCTCCTTTTTCTCTTTAACTGTTTCTCCTTCTCTATTTCAGCTCTAATTCTTTCTGCACGTTCATTTTCATCAATCTCTGATTCAGATGAGCTTGTTGTACTTTTGTCTACATCATCACTTTTATTGTCACCTGCTTTCTCTTTTTCCAACTCATAATCAATATTTTCCAACACCTGTTCCATTGTAGGAGATTCTGGATCTTGTTCTTTTTCAACATTAACTTCAATTTCAGCTTTAGCTTCCTCCTCTGATTCATCAACAAGTAATGTCTTAACAGCTTTCTTTTGACGCTTTTTGGGTTGTGATGAAGAACCCTCCTCCACTTGAACTTTCGGAGTTGTTTTCCTGCTCCTCTTCTTTTTCTCTTTCAAGAACCACTCGTTTCGAGTTCCTTTGAAGCTTTCAAGTGTTTTTAATTCATCTGCATAACTCTTCTCTTTCATTTCTTTCTCATTTCTCCAGTTCTGATGATTGATTGGATCTGGATCTTGATAATTCTTATCTTTGATGAAACCGAAAAATTCAGCTTTTGTTGATGGCTCTGGATGGTTTGGATGATATCTAGCCAATTGTTTCACAGACTCATTATCCATGTGAGATAACACCAACAGATCATTGTTTTTATCTCTCTCAAGATCTGGATAAGCATGATCCACGATCATGTGTACAAATCGTGGATACACCTAAGTCTTGCTCTTTGAAGTAATGTTCTCAACCATATAATGAAACACAATCTTCGAAAAATTATATTTCTTGTTTAACACGAGAGCTGTCACCATGTTCATTTGATAATCCTTCATCGCATCATAACCTCCCTTTCTATGACTTAGTGCTTGCAATACTGAGTGAATAAGTGTAACAACCCTCGGTAAAACCAACACCCTCATAATATTTCCGACACTCTAGTATATTGTAGAATGTCTCAATATGTCTTATATTACACCTCGTATGTGAAAACCGAGCCCGAAATATGTTATAGCATTTAAAAATAAATTAAAAACATTAAATATTAAGCTGAGGCGGGCCGCGTAGACCCACCCCAACCATTCACGCGGGCGGTATCAAGGTTCAGAACTGATTTCATTGATTTCATTAAGTTCAGGCGGGTCGCGTGAGAACACCCCATTAGTTTACGTGGGCCGCGAGTGTCCTGAAGTGTGGCGTAGCCCGGTGCGGCCACGTGGCCCAACACCCGGACAAGCTAGTTGATGACCCAGCTAAGCTACGCAGTTGACCGGAGTCAACGCGGGCCGCGTAGCCCTATGTCTACCCTTATGCGGGCCGCGTGGAGACCAGTTTCAACAACTATATAAGAAGGCCATCGGGTTTCACTTTCCGTCGTTCACAATTCAATTCTCAATCTCAAATTTCTGTAGAAGAGTTATAATAGTCGGGTATTATACCCCTAATTAGCGAGGTTCTGCTCCGTTGTAAGTATTATAACCCCAGTTTCATAATAGTTACGCTGCCCGATGGATTTAGGGTTCCGTAACAACTGTCGTGGTTCTGCCCGACGTAGTTGTTGGAATGCCGTCTCGGGGAGGGTATCATTAATATTTTCAAAGGGTTATGATACTAACCTATGTACATTTGTATAAATTATAGATTATATCCAGGAAACCCTTACGCGAAGTCTAAGATAGCAATGTGAGTTTATCCTCTTTTTGTTAACCTTTTCTTGAATATTTTACAAAACCTTAATTGTTTTACAATGTGATTAAGCGGTGATTGAGTCTTTGTAGTTCTTCAATTACTGCCGGTATTATGGGGTTTTGTATACAAAATTTAAGACTTGCGAGTAGTAGGTCAATACGACAGTACGTTACAATTGGACAACGAGTTAGCCAATGTGTAACTTGACCATAGCCACAGATCCGGTCGAGTGGCAAATACTGAATGAGTAATTGTGTAGAAATAAACAATGTGATCGCTCTCAATACTGTTTTAATTGATAAAATGTTTCTTGATTAAACTGGGATTCACTCACCAGTATTTCCGACTGACAAATGTTTTTAAAACGCGTTTCAGGTAACAAAATGTGACAGCCAATTAGTAAAAAGCCAGCTGGAGAGCACTGAAGGCTTGGGAAAAATGTGGCTATAAAAGTTACCTAATAAACGATGTTTAAATTCAATAAAATAGGGTTTATCCCTATAAGTGTATTGTAATAAGAAACTTGGGTTTTGCCCATGTTATTATTTATATCAAATATGGTGGTTTTACTCTGATAAACATTTCCTAACTACGGTCCTGATGAAATTTCCGCTGCAAGATTAAAATAGCTGATACCACCGAAACTCTGAGCTCGCGTCCGCCCGTTCCCGGGACAGATAAGGGATCGGGGATTGCGACAGAAGGTGGTATCAGAGCCTAGCCACTGGTCTGAGCCAAAGAAGTGTTCTGCTGACACTTAAATTCTAAATTTTGTGTTAGGAAATAAATTACGGAAATACGTGCATAAGTGTATTTATTTGTTATGTGTTATTTGACTATTTGTTAATTTACAGTATGAGTGATCAAGGACCCTCAGACATGAGTCGCCAGTTATCTGATTCACCTAGGAGTGAAGGTACTTCTTCACAGCCTGCCCTTTCTGGGTATTCTGCTGATCAGGAAGAAGGAGTGTTTGCTTTTAAAGCTCAGTCAGAAGAGCCATTCCCTCATAAGAAACGAGGATGGTTCAGTAAGGAAGCCTTTGCTCGTAGGAAGAGAATGCGAAAGTTGCAACAACAAAGAATTCTAGCAGCTGCTAAGCGAAAAACAGATGCCCATACACAGGATATGCTTAATAGAAGCCTAGCCAATTTCCATATCCTAGCCACAACTGCTGCTGACCCAAGTCTGGAACAATTAGTAGCACCCCAACCACAAATCCCAGAACAACCCATGGAGATAGAAAACCCTGAAAACCAAGTGGAGATGCATGACTTCAACCCAGAAGAAATCCCTAGGGTACCTGCACCAAACCCTCTAGACCCAAATTACGACCCCTGGTGGGACGATAATAGGGACTTTGTGCAACGTTACCCTATCCATGAAGACACACCCATACAGAACATAGGAGCCTACTCAGGTATGGACCCTTTAGATCCCTATTACCACGATGAATATATTAGGGGGATCTTAGAAGATCCTTACCGATTTCAGGCACTTTCACCCCCATATCAGGAACCCGCACCTCAGATTCCAAACCCAGTCCTAGAACCTGCACCCCCAATGAGTGCAGAAAACGTCCAAGAACTTAGGACTTCGGTGATGAAATTCTAGAAAGCAGTGAGAGAATGCGTCAGGTAGGAGAACGTCTCGTATGGAAATACGATGAACGTAATATGGATTTTTGGATAAATCCATATCCATAATGTGATGGAGAAAATGGTAGTGGTAATAGTAATAATAATAAAATAATAAAATAAAATAAAATATGTGTGTACGGAAGCATATTACTGTTAGTGTGATTCTATTTCTGTTGGTATTGTAATTTTTATTTCAGTACTAGTGTGTAATAGATGCATAATAGTATATGAAAATAGAGTAAAGTAGCAATGATCTACGCTTTTGGCTAGATTACGTGTCATGTGATTAACTATATTAAATATTTTCTTGTGACATTAATATGGGATAAATGTTTAAAAAAATTCAGATGGCCGACGAAGGAAATCAAGGAAATCTGAATAACGATAACCAGAGTAACATTCACTACGCCAAAATAGGGAAACAGCCACACAAAAAAAGTGTGACTATATGTCTTTCGCCTCACATATTTTTTTCAGGTCAAGTGTGACCAAAGCTCGAGTCATCGTAGGTATCATATGGCCACACACATTTTTAGTGGCCGTATAACTTAAATGTGTGGCTAAATTGTACTAACATTTTTGGTTAAAATCTAGTAGTTCCTTCGTTAAGTGTGGCTAAAGGATAGCAACGGCCACATATATTTACTTTAAGCCTGACCGTTACTACTATATAGTCACATAAATTACCAAAAATTATTGTTTTAGCCACGTCAATTAAAAAAAAGTGTGGCAAAAGGGTTGTTGTAATCAAGCATTTTGCCCATTAAGTGTGGCTAAAGGGTAGCAACGGCCACATGAATTTACTATAAGTGTGGCCGATTCTATTATAAAGTTACATGAATTTGTTGTAAGTGTGGCTAAGAACGTTTACTAGACACAAAACAATTTTGTAATTTTAAATGTGGCTATTGTCTAATCTTTGGTCGCACATATTTGTTATTTAATGACGTTTGGTATCATTTTGTCATACAAACAAAAAACAAAGTGACTATGGTGTGGCTAATGGTACTTTTAGCCACAGGAAATTTTGTATTTTTAAATGTGGCTATTGTCTAACATTTGGTCACACATAACTTCTTTTCTCATGACATTTGGTATTATTCTGTCACACAAACAAGAAACAAAGTGAATATGGTGTGGCTAATGGTTATTTATAGCCACACAAAATTTTGTGTTTTTAAATATGGCTATTGTCTAACATTTAGTCACACATAACTTCTTTTTCCATGACGTTTGGTATCATTACGTTACACAAACAAGAAACAAAGTGACTATTGTATGGCTAACTGTTATTTATAGCCACATAAAATTTTGTAATTTTAAGTACGACTATTCTCTAACCTTTAGTCACACGTCTTTATTATGATTTTATGTGGCCATTTTTGTGTAAACATGAGAATCTAAAATACAAATGATATTAACAATAATAACCCAGAATCCATACATAAGTTTTTGGTTTAATAAATATTAATTAAAGACATATTTTGGGGAGAAATTTTTAAAAATACACTAAGTTTAACATTTGGTCACACAATTTTTCTGGTCACATAATATAAACAAAGTAACGATGGTGTAACGAATGTTTATGTAAAGCCACATGAAATTTTGTAATTTTAAGTGTGGCTGTTGTCTAACCTTTGGTCACACAATATAATATATGTGACCGTATGTATTAGATTTTAGCCATATTATTAAACATAAAATGTAGTTGTATATCACATTTGGACACAAATTTCCAGTGTGACTGGTTTTTCTTAACTTGTGGCTAAAAGTTTCGAATACATTTGTTTTTAGTCATATGTAACAAATATTGTGGATGTAGATCACACTTGGCCACACTTTTTTAGTGTGGCTAATAAAGGTCGCATTTTTTTTTTCTTAAAGTGTGGCTGAAGGTTTTGAATTCATATGTTATTGGTCACATGGAAACAAATATTGTGATCATAGATAACATTTGGCCACACTTTGCTAGTGTGGCTAATATATGTCATAGTTTTTTCCTTAAAGTGTGGCTAAAGGTGTCAATTACATGTGTTTTTCGTCACACGATACAAAAATATGTGGCCCTAGATCACATTTGGCCACACATTTCAAGTTGTGGCTAATAAATGTCACAATATTTTCTAAAAGTGTGGCTAAATGTTCTGAATTGGTATACAATGGTCACATTAATAATAAAATGTGTGGCTAAAGGTTTCTTAAAATGTTATGAATGACCTTTAGCCACACATTTTTTCAAATGTGTGGCAGGGCGGTTTTGCTAAAAGTGTGGCCGTAGCCCTTTTTTCACGTAGTGATTAACGTGGTTAATGAGAATCCAAGCATCAATAACAATGGAAACCAAGTGGATAATAGTGCTATCCAACACATAGTGGCATAAGGAATTATAGATGCAATGCCATTTATTCTTCAAACTGTTAAGGATGCTGATAATAAAAGTAAACATAGCAGTAAGCGACCAATTGAACCCGAAAACAGCGTGAACAATGGACCTTTACTTCAATTGCCTATTCCCAAAAGAAGAAGAACTGTGTCTTACGGTTGTTCATATAAAGAATTCTGGTCTTGTAAACCAATGGAATTCTCGGGCAACGAAGGGGCCATTGCAACCTTACGCTGGATAGAGAAGACTGAGGCAGTCTTAAGGATAAGCAAGTGTGCTGAAGAAGATAAAATCTTGTTTGCTTCTAATCTATTTAAGAATTCAGCACTAGAATGGTGGAACACTATCCTCCAAACAAGAGGAAGTGATAGAACTTACAATATGGAATGGGAAGAATTTAAGGACAAGGTAGAAAGGAAATTCTGCCCACCCAATGAAAAGGAACAGATAGCAAACAAATTCCTAAACCTTAGAATGACTGGTGTGGATGGTAAGGGATACACTAAAATATTCTTCGAATATGCTAGAATAGTGCCAACTCTTGCTTCACCAGAACCAGTGTTAATCTCCCGTTATATTTGGGGATTAATTGGAGAGATTAGACATGTAGTCAAGGCAGCTAGACCTCAAACCATAGAAGAAGTTGTAGAACTAGCAAATACCTTGACAGATGAATTAATCCGTACCCGAGAAGAGGATCAAAGGAGGAACCTAACCCAGAAGCTCACACAAGAATTTCGTTCTGGAAATTCTAATCGTGGGAAAAATATAGGTTCTACCTCTGCACCTTACTATAGGAATTGCAAAAGAAAGCATTCAGGAAGATGTTCCATATACTGTAACTTTTGCAAAATATCGGGACACAAGGAAGAAAACTGCAGGAAGAAGGCTAACATCCGGATATGTTACAACTGCGGAGAACAAGGCCACATCAAGCTTAATTGTCCGAAATTAGCTCCAGCTCCAGACAACAAGAATACTAAAAATGCTAGAGCATTTGTTCTGACTGCAGATGAAGCCAAGATGATTCCAGATGTCATAGCTGGTACGTTTTTAGTTAATGATGTTTTCGCTAAAGTATTATTTGACTCTGGTGCAAACCAAAGTTTTATTAATACAACATTTTGCAAATTTCTAAATCAGTCATTAACTAAACTACCACAAGAATGCTTAGTAGAAACAGCCAATGGAGAAACCATTAGGATTTCTGAAATCCTGCAGGGAGCAAGAATAGAAATTTTAAATCAGAAGTTTATTGCAAATCTGTATCCCATGAATCTGGCAGGATTCGATGTTGTTTTAGGAATGGATTGGTTAATAGCCAATAAAGCCAGTATTTTATGTGATCAAAAGTCAATCCAAGTAAGTTCACCGAAAGGTAAAACGATCACAATTAAAGGAGATAAACCCACTAGGTCCACTAAATTTATCTCTGTGATGAAAACTGCAAGTTGTATAAGAAAAGGTTCTATAGTGTATTTGATTTCCATAATCACTAACACTAAAGGAAAGGATTTAAAAGATATTCCAATAGTATCTCAGTTTTCAGATGTATTTCCAGAAGAATTGCCAGGGCAACCTCCAGATAGAGAAGTTGAATTCAGAATCCATCTGATTCCAGGAACATCACCGATTGCCAAAGCACCTTACCGTTTGGCACCTGCAGAAATGCAAGAATTAAAGAAACAATTAGATGAATTGTTGGAAAAAGGATTCATACAGCCAAGTTCGTCGCCATGGGGAGCGCCGATACTATTTGTTAAAAAGAAGGACAGATCAATGCGTATGTGCATTGACTACCGTGAATTAAACAAAGTCACGATTAAGAATCGGTATCCATTACCAAGAATCGATGATCTGTTTGATCAATTGCAAGGAGCTCGATTTTTCTCTAAAATCGATTTAAGGTCAGGATATCATCAATTAAAGGTACAGGAAGAGGACGTTCCTAAGACCGCATTTAGAACAAGGTATGGTCATTATGAATTTACTGTCATGCCATTTGGTTTAACCAATGCCCCAGCTGCATTTATGGACATGATGAACCGAATATGTAATCCATATTTGGATAAATTCATAATTGTCTTCATAGATGATATTCTAATTTATTCTAAGAATAAAGAAGATCATGCAAAGCATTTGCACGCACTTTTAAGTCTATTAAGAAAGGAAAAGCTTTATGCTAAATTTTCTAAGTGCGAATTTTGGTTAGAACAGGTACAATTTCTTGGACATTTAGTCAATCATGAAGGAATTCATGTAGATCCAACAAAAATTGAGGCAATTACTAAATGGAAAACCCCTGAATCACCAACCGAGGTTAGAAGTTTCTTAGGATTGGCCGGTTATTATAGAAGATTTATTCGAGATTTCTCTAGAATAGCCTTTCCCTTAACTAAGCTAACCTGTAAATCTGTTAAGTTTGAATGGGGATTAAAACAAGAAGAAGCCTTTAAAATTCTTAAGCAAAGATTAACCCATACACCCATATTTGCATTACCAGAAGGAGCTGAAGACTTTGTAGTTTATTGCGATGCTTCTAAATTAGGTTATGGATGTGTATTGATGCAACGACAAAAGGTTATAGCTTACGCATCTAGACAACTTAAGAATCATGAAGAGAATTACTCAACCCATGATTTAGAATTAGGAGCTATAATTTTTTCTCTTAAGATTTGGAGACATTACCTTTATGGTAGTAAGTTTACCATATTCACTGATCATAAAAGTTTAAGGTATATTTTCAAACAAAAGGAATTGAATATGAGACAAAGACGCTGGATGGAGATGCTTAGTGATTATGATTGTGATATCCAGTATCATGAAGGAAAAGCAAATGTAGTGGCAGATGCTTTAAGTCGAAAGTATCATGAAAAGCCAAAAAGGGTACGTTCTCTTAAATTAAATCTGCAAGTAGATTTAAATGATCAGATAAGAGAAGTACAAGAATCAGTAATCAAGGATGATTCTGAAAAATTAAAAGGTATGCTAAAAGAATTGGAACAAGGAGTAGATGGAATTTGGAGATTTCATAAAAAGAGAATGTGGATACCTAAATTAGGAAACCTACGTCATCGTATATTAGAAGAAGCCCATAAGTCTAAGTATACGATGCATCCAGGAAGTGATAAGATGTACCAGGATTTAAGGAAAAATTTATGGTGGACAGGAATGAAAAAGGACGTAGCAGCTTATGTTTCTAAATGTTTAACTTGTTCACAAGTTAAAGCTGAACACCAGAAACCCTCAGGTTTGTTACAGCAATTAGAAATGCCAATGTGGAAATGGGAATTGATAACAATGGATTTTGTTACTAAATTACCCAAAACAAAGAAAGGAAATGATACAATCTGGGTGATTGTAGATAGGTTAACCAAGTCAGCTCATTTTCTACCAATGAAAGAAACTTCCAGTATGGAACAATTAGCTAAATTATATGTAAATGAAATTGTTTCTTTACATGGCATTCCTTTATCAATTGTTTCTGATAGGGATAGCCGATTTACGTCTCATTTTTGGTCAAGTTTCCAAAAAGCAATGGGAACCAAGTTAAAGTTAAGCACAGCTTATCATCCTCAAACGGACGGACAGAGCGAAAGGACCATTCAAACAATGGAAGATATGCTTAGAGCTTGTGTAATTGATTTCGGTGGTAATTGGGACGATCACTTACCTTTAATAGAATTTTCTTATAATAATAGTTATCACACAAGTATCAATGCTGCACCATTCAAAGCACTTTATGGACGAAAGTGTCGAACCCCAGTCTGTTGGGTAGAAATTGGGGAAAAGCAACTATCTGGACCTGAGATAGTGCAGGAAACAATTGACAAAAATATTCAAGTCAAGGAACGACTAAAAACAGCACGCGATCGACAAAAGAGCTATGCTGATAACAGGCGAAAACCATTGGAATTTCGAGTAGGAGATAAAGTCTTGTTAAAAGTCTCTCCTTGGAAAGGAATAGTAAGATTCATCAAACGGGGAAAGCTAAGTCCCAGGTATGTTGGACCTTTTGAGATTATTAGAAGAATAGGACCTGTAGCCTATCAGCTATAACTGCCAGAGGAAATGGCAGGAATACATGATGTATTTCATGTATCAAATCTCAAAAAGTGTTTAGCTGATGAATCACTGATAGTACCTCTTAAGGATATAGAGGTAAATGAACAACTCAAGTTTGTAGAAAGGCCTCTACGGATTGAAGACAGGAAAGTCAAGAATCTCAAGCATAAGAGATTAGTTCTAGTCAAAGTAAAGTGGGATTCCAAAAGAGGACCTGAGTACACATGGGAGCTTGAATCTGAAATGCAAAGGAAATATCCGCATTTGTTCCAGTAGATCTCGAGGACGAGCTCTAAAACAAGGTGGGGAGAATGTAACAACCCTCAGTAAAACCAACACCCTCATAATATTTCTGACACTCTAGTATATTGTAGAATGTCTCAATATGTCTTATATTACACCCCGTATGTGAAAACCGAGCCCGAAATATGTTATAGCATTTAAAAATAAATTAAAAACATTAAATATTAAGCTGAGGCGGGCCGCGTAGACCCACCCCAACCATTCACGCGGGCGGTATCAAGGTTCGGAACTGATTTCATTGATTTCATTAAGTTCAGGCGGGCCGCGTGAGAACACCCCATTAGTTTACGCGGGCCGCGAGTGTCCTGAAGTGTGGCGCAACCCGGTGCGGCCACGTGGCCCAACACCCGGACAAGCTAGTTGATGACCCAGCTAAGCTACGCAGTTGACCGGAGTCAACGCGGGCCGCGTAGCCCTATGTCTACCCTTACGCGGGCCGCGTGGAGACCAGTTTCAGCAACTATATAAGAAGGCCATCGGGTTTCACTTTCCGTCGTTCACAATTCAATTCTCAATCTCAAATTTCTGTAGAAGAGTTATAATAGTCGGGTATTATACCCCTAATTAGCGAGGTTCTGCTCCGTTGTAAGAATTATAACCCCAGTTTCATAATAGTTACGCTGCCCGATTGATTTAGGGTTCCCTAACAACTGTCGTGGTTCTGCCCGACGTAGTTGTTGGAATGCCGTCCCGGGGAGGGTATCATTAATATTTTCAAAGGGTTATGATACTAACCTATGTACATTTGTATAAATTATAGATTATATCCAGGAAACCCTTACGCGAAGTCTAAGATAGCAATGTAAGTTTATCCTCTTTTTGTTAACCTTTTTTGGAATATTTTACAAAACCTTAATTGTTTTACAATGTGATTAAGCGGTGATTGAGTCTTTGTAGTTCTTCAATTACTGCCGGTATTATGGGGTTTTGTATACAAAATTTAAGACTTGCGAGTAGTAGGTCAATACGACAGTACGTTACAATTGGACAACGAGTTAGCCAATGTGTAACTTGACCATAGCCACAGATCCGGTCGAGTGGCAAATACTGAATGAGTAATTGTGTAGAAATAAACAATATGATCGCTCTCAATACTGTTTTAATTGATAAAATGTTTCTTGATTAAACTGGGATTCACTCACCAGTATTTCCGACTGACAAATGTTTTTAAAACGCGTTTCAGGTAACAAAATGTGACAGCCAATTAGTAAAAAGCCAGCTGGAGAGCACTGAAGGCTTGGGAAAAATGTGGCTATAAAAGTTACCTAATAAACGATGTTTTAAATTCAATAAAATAGGGTTTATCCCTATAAGTGTATTGTAATAAGAAACTTGGGTTTTGCCCATGTTATTATTAATATCAAATATGGTGGTTTTACTCTGATAAACATTTCCTAACTACGGTCCTGATGAAATTTCCGCTGCAAGATTAAAATAGCTGATACCACCGAAAATCTAAGCTCGCGTCCGCCCGTTCCCGGGACAGATAAGGGATCGGGGGTTGCGACAATAAGAAACTTGTAAGGTTTTGAAAATTTTGATTTTAAGTAATTAGCACTGTTCAGTGCACCATTATAACCCATCCGCAACATGCAACCTTTGACCATCCTCTCAGGGAACTTTGACGGAGAATTTTCATCATCCGGAAAGTCTATCACCACACGTACTAACTGCTCTGTGATAATGATCGGTTTGTCTTCACCATTCAAGCTCACAATTAAGTTTATTGTTTTGTGTTCATCGTCACACGTTGCGTTATTACAGAAGTGTTCAATGTGTGATCTAAAAACCAAATGTTGATTCGTCAAAGCTTTCTGAATCGGTAACCTTCTCATAAACTCCAGAATACTCTTGAATTCGGTCAACTTTGGTATCTTCTCTTCATTGAAAACACAACAACTGTTGTGTAATGGATCAAATATCACATTTGAAGCCTGAAACATAACAACATACAATCAAATTAACACTTAGAAAAACTTTTCAACACATTGATTCATTCATACGAAATCATCTCAAATGGAATACCAATTCAAACGAAATGACATGTTCATGCGGAATACCAATTCAAACGGAATGACAGTTTGAAGCGAAATCACAATTTGAAACGGAATCACTTATTCAAACGAAATCACATCTCATGCGGAATCACAGTTCAAATGGAATAACATTTTGATGCGAAATTACTTCTTAAAACGAAATGACCATCTGAAACGGAATATCATCTTGAAACGATATGGTCATTCGAATCGGAATTACATGGTTCAATCGAAATATCAACACAACAAATTTTCCATGATCTGATGATGAAATTGATTATCTGGGTTTGTTCTATGATGAATTCCGAGCACAAGGGCCTGTTTATTGTTCAATTTTAACCACAAATTTAATCTAGATCTAAGTTCACAGTTCAGATCTACCGACAACATACAAAAACATGTTATTCAGATCAAATTGAAGCCCTAATCAAGATCTATATCATATTCCGAGTTCAGGGGTATGTTAATCATTTATTAAACAACACAAATAAACCCTAGATATAAGATCACAGTTATGTTCATCGCCGACCAAAATGAAATAGTTCAGATCTGGGTCAAATCAACAAAAACTCTCACCTTTCCCATGATCTAAGATGAGTAAACCAACTTAGATCAGATTATAAACATCAATCGGGCAGTATAATGGCTAGAAATCAACGATTTTGTGATTTAGCGTGAAATCGCTTTGGCAGAGGGTTTGAAGCGGAATAACAAGAATGATAAGTTCAAGCGGAATCCCCTCACTATTTATGGACCAGCTATTTTCGTGTGAAATTGGCACTGAGGTCTTTTCAAACGGAATCACCTTTCAAGTGGAATTACATTTTCAAACGGAATCATGTTTTCAAGCGAAATCAATGTTCAAATTTTTAACTTTTTCAGATTTTACCGACACACCCAGTTAACCAAGTCCAAGTTAATGACCTTGGTTGACCAGTTTATGAAGTTTGCTGACTTTCTGAAACAATTTAAGTTCAAGTTAATGAACTTTTAAATTTTCAAGCAATTACCAATCACTTTTTCTCAATCTTCTACTTACCCAACCCTCATGATCCAGATTTGTTCAGCACATAAGACTTTGATCATCTGATCCCCAACATTCGTTGTCGAAAATAAGATGAAATGCAAATCTTTTTGAATTTTTGATTATGATAAGCAATAAACTGTACACACAATATTTTTGTGAGCGTGTTAGGGGATCATATCAGCTGCCGACAAGATACGAGCATCGTTAAGCTTTGATTTCATACACAGTATTAAACAGTTCACAGTGATTGTCGATATACTGATCCTTTTAAATTTTCACACAAAGTTCAATCTGTTCAGGATACGGATTAGTGTTTTAAGGCTTAACTTTTACGAGTGTACCACCTCAGAATATACTCCCGTATCCAGATCCCAATATTCAGTCTTACAGGTGAGTATACCTAGATGATATCTGTAAGGGGTTAATTGCGAGGGCCGTGAGAGCTCAGGCTATTGCTTCCGCAAAATCAGAGAGATGACGGCTTCGACTTTAGGTGGGTCCCCTTTGGGGATCTTCTTTTACAACAGCACATGATTAGCATTTTGCATTATTTCATCATTTTTTTATGCTGAGGGGGGGCTATTATTTCAAGCAGCTTAAAGTATTCTCCGGGGACTAGGCCATTGCTTCCGCAAAATCAGAAGTCCCGGGATAATACCCCAGATATCACTAAGTATAAAGACCTAGTGAAGAAACACCAACTAAATGGTCGGAACCGAGATAGTTAGGGGGTTTGAATCCGCATAAAAGGTTAGCTCTCCCTCGGTTGATTCAGTTGCAATGGAATTACTTCTCCGGTAGCTCTGCAAAAAAGAACACCGTTAGCCTCGCCAAGGGGAGAAGAGGGTTCTCTCCTTGACCCGACTCCGGCGTGAGAATAAGTATTGGTATCGGAGAAGATAAGTATTTGAAGAGTGAGAGTAGTCTGCCTTTCATACCTGAGCTGTCCTCATATTTATAACCGGGAGTCTTTGGGCGGGAAAACCCGTTAGTGAAAAGTTGACGGAAGATGCTAACCCCGTAAGCGGTTACATTTCCTTCCGTCAAGCTTCTTGATCCGATGTGAGTGCACACGGATCGTGGTTTAGATCAATGGCTGGGGATATGCCACGTGTAATAGTGATCAAGTGGAGATTACTCTCCAATTACATGCTATCGTTGTGATCTCAGGGATGCCTGAGGTGATGACACGTGTCCAGACGGTTATAACCGTCTTAGTGGTGCACGATTGAATTCTTTCTAGAAGATTACTGCTGTAATCTGATGTGACCCTTATTGTGTGGAGACAGCTGAACAAATAAATCCCAAGCCTGGGTAAATAATATCCAAGTCTGGATATTGGGCGGAAATGTTCAATGTAGGATTTTTACCCTTTGCTCTGTGGGAGAAAACGCAAGGACTTATGATTTCCCTTTGGCGCGCAAGTGTTAACTGTTTGCTTGTTTCTTCTGTGTCCTCTTTGTTGGACCAGTGCGCGGCCGCGCAAGGTCTAAAGAGGATTAAAGATGAAGTTGTGGTTTTTCACTTAATGTCTTCTTTATTGGACCGGTGCGCCGTCGCGCAAGGTCTAAAGAAGGTTAAGAAATCGAGGTTGTGGTATGGTCCAAACGCTCGGAATGAGGTTTTTGGGACCTTACCCCTTCAAGTCCCCCCAGTCTAGTGTTGCTCTTATGCAAATAAGTGGAGCACTGGACTATGAGAGAGAAATGCTTTTGCTGCAGGGTTTTTGGCGTGAAGGTGGAGAATTTTTTAAGAGAAAATATACTTGCACATTGTTTTGTTTTTCGATAAATCTTTGAAGAAACTTTGTAAGGTTTCTTCCTTGTTCTGGCCTGCTTTGTCATGATCTCTGATGAGACTTCAGTTATGTTTTTTGGTGTTTGTTTTGATGTTCTGCTGCTGTGAATGCTGCTAAAGGTGCCTTGCTGCACTAGTAACTTTCCTTTGTTGATGCAATGTTATGCATTCATGTTTTGTGTTTATTGATTTACGTTTGAATTACAATATGTTGCATGTGTAGAATTACTTTGTTTAGGTAGAGCGAATAAGAAATGGTATTGTGCTCATGTGTGAACGTTTGTCTCTTATATGCGCTTATGTTGCGCCTTTTTTCAGACTGTTCATGAGGTGTACAATGTTTACCATTTTTTTTTCGCGTGAACCAAAATAATTACATGCAATTTGTAACAAACAGTAACATGTATGAAGATGATGTCTGTATTAATAAAGCGCGAGGCAAATAATACAAGTGTAATGGAAAAAATACCTTGCCTGTATACGTTGGACTTGTTGAATAGCTTGGCTAGTTGCTGCGCGTTCCTGGTGTGAGGAAAAGTTGCTAGTTGTGTCCTTTTAACTTGGTGCTCGTTGATTGGTTGTACTAGCGTATTTACATGGATTGTCAGGGTTGCGTGTTTATGAAGGAGCAAGTGTATATGTGTTCGCTCGGAGAATACGCGTATAGCGACTTAAAGGAGTATGCGCGGATAGCGACTTATGTGCTTAAATGTAAGGGAGCAAGCGCGGATGGCGACTTACGTGCTTTGTAAAGAAGCCTGCACGTATTGCGACTTACGTGTTTGTATGTAAGGGAGCAAGCGCGGATGGCGACTTACGTGCTTAAATGTAAAGAAGCCTGCGCGTATGGCGACTTACGTGCTTGTATGTAAGGGAGCAAGCGCGGATGGCGACTTACGTGCTCAAATGTAAAGGAGCATGCGCGTATGGCGACTTACGTGCTTGTATGTAAGGGAGCAAGCGCGGATGGCGACTTACGTGCTCAAATGT
Source organism: Helianthus tuberosus (assembly GCA_030545235.1). Lineage (NCBI taxonomy): Eukaryota > Viridiplantae > Streptophyta > Magnoliopsida > Asterales > Asteraceae > Helianthus > Helianthus tuberosus. The sequence goes on from CM060394.1 coordinate 12,295,523, forward strand.
AAAGAAGCCTGCGCGTATGGCGACTTACGTGCTTGTATGTAAGGGAGCCAGCGCGGATGGCGACTTACGTGCTCAAATGTAAAGGAGCATGCGCGTATGGCGACTTACGTGCTTGTAAGGGAGCAAGCGCGGATGGCGACTTACGTGCTCAAATGTAAAGAAGCCTGCGCGTATGGCGACTTACGTGCTTGTATGTAAGGGAGCCAGCGCGGATGGCGACTTACGTGCTTGTATGTAAGGGAGCCAGCGCAGATGGCGACTTACGTGCTCAAATGTAAAGGAGCCTGCGCGTATGGCGACTTACGTGCTCAAATGTAAAGGAGCCTGCGCGTATGGCGACTTACGTGCTTGAATGTAAAGGAGCATGCGCGTATGGCGACTTACGTGCTCGTATGTGGAGCATCCGACTTGTATGGAGACTGAGATGCTCGTATCTAGAGCAGCAGACTCGTATGGAGACCGACGTGCTCTTATCCTTAAATAAGGAGTATTAGTTTTACCAAAGTTTTTGATGTGGTTTTTCAATCGGTGGTATTATACCGCAACAATAGTATGTATATTGTTCCCATCATCTTGAAAAGATAACGGATGGCGTATGTCTTTTTTAATGATTTCTTTCATCCATCGAATTTTAAGTACCAGTTGTACAGATATAGATGCTCTAATTATGCTAGTTACTATAAATGCTTGTGCATATATATCCGTTATAGCTTAGATAAGTGTCAGGTTGTAACACTTTCATGTTGAAAAATCATGGCACTTGAATTAGCATAAGTGCCAGTTTAAATGTTTATAAGTGATAGCACCAACTGTTTAGTGTATACTAGAAAGTGTTCATGTTATGTAAAAGAAATCTGGGATTTGTTCTCTTTCCCTTATTTTATTTAAGGAAAAATCAAAAGGATCTTTCAGAGGAATTTGTAGTACCTAGGTTTTGACGAAAACCGTATTAGTCAAGGCTTATAGCCCCAAGAAGCAAAGCTTCGGAAGTTATGCGTTGTGCGACCTCAGATCTGCAGCTTGTGGATCATAGAGCTTAAATGAAACCCCCAGCTCTGGAGTGTTTGTGCAAAATTTGATTCATGGCGATCTGGAACCTGTTGACCCAGTACTCTGGAGTTTTTCTCCATGAATAGATTTGAACGGTTATGAACTCCCGTTTGCATTAGGGAAGTAATTCCTCCCGAATGATTGTTGTTGCTTTCTTGCCGAATATCAGATCTGATGTTTGGGGACTCAGGTTTGATAATTTGTGTGAAACTTGGTTTAAAGCTTTGTGGAATCTGCCGATCCAGTATTCTGGAGTTCTCTCTATGAGTTGATCATAGTTCCGTTTATTTGGCCTTCGTGACGGACCTCCTTGAACCATATGTATTTGTTTAAGTTTTTGATAACTGCTATATTTGGATTGTATTTTAATGGTACGTCTGGATTGGATGTCCCCCCGACGTGGTGTTGGTGGGTCCAATTCTGTAGTGTTGATTTCTTCTCCAGATCTGATGTTTGGGAAATCAGATCTGGCGATTTGTATAACGATTGTGTCTAAAGCAGCTTGGCATCTGTTAAACCAATGTTCTGGGGATCCTTCTATTTGTAAATTGTTTCCGACGTTTGGTCGAGAACTAGATTGCCGGTGAGATGATGAATTTTCTGCCATGTGCAAAACAGAAAATGAAGTGAACTGAATCGAAACGAGATAGAAACTAGAAAACTGAGGAATCGGTGGGCGCCAATGAAGAAACACCAACTAAATGGTCGGAACCGAGATAGTTAGGGGGTTTGAATCCGCATAAAAGGTTAGCTCTCCCTCGGTTGATTCAGTTGCAATGGAATTACTTCTCCGGTAGCTCTGCAAAAAAGAACACCGTTAGCCTCGCCAAGGGGAGAAGAGGGTTCTCTCCTTGACCCGACTCCGGCGTGAGAATAAGTATTGGTATCGGAGAAGATAAGTATTTGAAGAGTGAGAGTAGTCTGCCTTTCATACCTGAGCTGTCCTCATATTTATAACCGGGAGTCTTTGGGCGGGAAAACCCGTTAGTGAAAAGTTGACGGAAGATGCTAACCCCGTAAGCGGTTACATTTCCTTCCGTCAAGCTTCTTGATCCGATGTGAGTGCACACGGATCGTGGTTTAGATCAATGGCTGGGGATATGCCACGTGTAATAGTGATCAAGTGGAGATTACTCTCCAATTACATGCTATCGTTGTGATCTCAGGGATGCCTGAGGTGATGACACGTGTCCAGACGGTTATAACCGTCTTAGTGGTGCACGATTGAATTCTTTCTAGAAGATTACTGCTGTAATCTGATGTGACCCTTATTGTGTGGAGACAGCTGAACAAATAAATCCCAAGCCTGGGTAAATAATATCCAAGTCTGGATATTGGGCGGAAATGTTCAATGTAGGATTTTTACCCTTTGCTCTGTGGGAGAAAACGCAAGGACTTATGATTTCCCTTTGGCGCGCAAGTGTTAACTGTTTGCGTGTTTCTTCTGTGTCCTCTTTGTTGGACCAGTGCGCGGCCGCGCAAGGTCTAAAGAGGATTAAAGATGAAGTTGTGGTTTTTCACTTAATGTCTTCTTTATTGGACCGGTGCGCCGTCGCGCAAGGTCTAAAGAAGGTTAAGAAATCGAGGTTGTGGTATGGTCCAAACGCTCGGAATGAGGTTTTTGGGACCTTACCCCTTCACCTAGTATCTCAGAAAGAGGGACCTTTCAAACAAGATTTCGGGGGTTACCCATATATCCGAGAGATGTTCCCCACATAAAAGCAAGAAATTTAGGTTTATATCCCGAACAAACCTACTAAATGTGTAAAAACCTATCGGCATATCATCTGCAAGGCTGCTTAACACATTTTTACTTTACATTTCTTTAGCGTACTGCACTGTCTAGCTGATGTACTATCATTTCCCCTTTTTACACAAACTCATTTTTTACTTTTTCTATTGTTTTTGGATTTTTGAAAATTTATCATGTTTTTGTATTTTTCTGCAAACTTTCTCCCCCTAAAAACAAAGACATATTTTTGTGTTTTTGTTTTTATCAAAAGCAGAAAATAAATTATACAAAAAATTTGAAAACACAACGTGGATCACATCAGATCGCCGTCCTCCTCGGCTTCACATTCAACAACCCTCCCAGAAAACAAATTTTTCATCCCATTTAATTTCAAAAGATAGTTAAATCTCTTTTTATCAAACGGTTTGGTGTAGAAATCAGCTTTCTGTTCATCGGTGTGTATATGTTCGATTCGAATCAATTTCTTCTCGTGACAATCACGGATGAAATGATGTAGAATTTCTATATGTTTTGTTTTAGAATGATGAACCGGGTTTTTCGTTATATTAATCGCTGCTTCATTGTCCACAAATATAGGCGTGTCCAAGAACTGCAAACCAAAGTCTCGCATCTGCTGTTGGATCCAAAGGATCTGAGAGCAACAGCTCGAAGCCGAAACGTATTCAGCCTCACAGGTAGAGAGCGCTACAGGGGTTTGTTTCTTGCACTGCCAAGTGACTAGTCGAGTTCCAAAGAACTGACAGCCTGCAGTGGTTGACTTAGCATTTTGCTTGCAGCTACCAAAATCCGAATCAGCAAAACCTGTGAGAGAGAAATCGCCAGACATAGGATACCACAAGCCGGTTCTTGGGCAACCTTTCAAATACCGTAAAATTCGTTTCACGATCGTCAAGTGTGACTGGCGTGGGCTGGACTGATAACGAGCGCATAAGCAAGTCGGATACATGATGTCTGGGGGCGAGAAGCAGTAAGATACATCAAAGATCCAATTATCGACCGGTAATAAGTCTCTTCCACTTTTTCTCCACTCTCATCTGGGCAAATCCCATGATTCTGAGCCAGTGGGGTTGATGTTGGAGTAGATTCAGACATGTTGAACTTTTCCAGAACATCGTTCACGTATTTGGTTTGATGAATGAAGATTCCTTCGGGCATTTGCTCGACTTGTAGCCCTAGGAAGAACTTCATCTCCCCCATCATAACCTTCTCAAAATCTTTACACAAATCGTCATTTGTTGAACCAAAAATGATATCATCGACGTAAATCTGCACGATCAATAGATGTCCTGCAACCTCTTTGATGAACAAAGTGCTATCAACCGTCCCTCTGGTGAACCCGTTGGTCAGCAGATGTTGGGAAAGCGTCTCGTACCAGGCTCTAGGGGCCTGGTGAAGTCCGTAAAGCGCTTTATCGAGAAGATAGACTTTGTTTTTATGTACTGGATCTGTGAACCCGGGCGGTTGTCCAACATACACCTCTTCTTTGATTTTCCCATAAAGGAATGCAGACTTGACATCTAGTTGATAGACTTTGAATCCTTTGCATGACGCGAATGCCAGGAAGATTCTTATCGCCTCGAGTCTAGCAACAGGGGCATATACCTCGGTAAAATCAATCCCCTCCTACTGACTGAAACCCTGTACTACCAACCGTGCTTTATTTCGAACAATGACTCCTCGATCATCCCTCTTACACTTAAAGACCCACTTAGTCTTTATCAGCTTCTGATTTTCAGGAAGATCTACCAATCGCCACACTCCTAGCTTCTCAAACTGCTGCAACTCTTCCTGCATTGCGTTTACCTAGCTTTCCTCTGTTAAAGCTTCCTTATACGTTCTTGGTTCAACCTGCGAGATGAAACACTTAAGTGAGAAATCAAATTGTAAAGGAGCGATAGTTGAATAAAAACAAGTAAGAGGTATGTTGATCTGATCCCGCGTTTTTACTTCGCTTTGAAGATCACCAATTATTTGTTCTGAAGGATGATAAGACAGAGTTCTTGGCATGACACTGTCAGGCACGTTCACTTCCGATAGCAGATTCGTGATGTCTTGATCACTGGTGTGATCCTCAGCTTTAGTCGTAGCAACATTTGGTTCCTCGTAAAAAATTGGACCGTCTTCCGATTCTGAGTCGTCAGAATTATCAAACGTTGGAGCTGGTTCCTCTGGTGGTTCGTGAGCTGTTCCACTTGGACCGGCCTCGTGATCGTTTGTACCATTTGTAGGAATGTTTGTACCCACATCAGGCTGAGAAACTACCAACGGTCTAGGCACCTGATCTTGTACCATAGATTGCTGCTGTTGGTATAAGTAAGCTAGTTCCTCTTCACTTGGCTCTGTCGGCAGTTGGAAAGACTCCCAGAGTTTGTCATAATCGAAAAGCAATCTTTGTCCGGGAAGTTGCGGTGGAGATGTAAATCTCTGACAGTCAACATGCTGAACTTGAATTACCTTCCCCAGGCATGGAACGAACACCCTCTTCAGCGGACTTGCATATCCTACGAAGAACCCTCATTACTTTTCGCACCAAACTTGCCATCTTGATCAATGAAAGTACAAGGTGACCCAAATGGTTCTAAAAACTTCAAATTTGGCTTGTAACGATGAAGAAGTTCGAAACATGTTTTCTTGTATTTCTTCACTGTTAGGACGCGATTCGATGTATAACACGCTGCTGCAACTGCTTCACTCTAGAAAAATATTGGCAACTTGGAATCGGCGAGCACAGTTCGAGCTGTTTCAATTATGGTACGATTCTTTTGTTCAGCTACACCATTTTGCTGTGGAGTGTATGGTGCACTAAATTCATGAAGAATTCCTTTCTCATTACAAAACTCGAGCATGCGATTGTTTTTAAACTTCGTTCCATTGTCACTTCGTATTCTCCTGATTGGCAATTTGTACAGCGTTTCCATCTTCTTGAATAGAACCATCAACAACTCAAATGTTTGATCTTTAGTTTCGATACACATCACCCATGAAAACCTTGTGAAGTCATCAGTGACCACAAGATAGTACAAGTCTCCACTAATGCTCTGCACATTAACTGGTCCAAAAAGATCCATGTGGAGCCTTTCAAGCGGTACCCTGATTGAGTTCAACATCTTTTGAGGATGTGTCTTCTTTGTTTGTTTTCCCTTCTTGCACTCTATACAATCATCATTCAAATGAAAGTTTTTCAAATTTACACCTTCAACTAAATCATTGTGTACAAGAAAATTCATTTTTCTGACATGAATGTGGCCCATCTTTCGATGCCACATTCTGGACTCTTTTTCAGTCGCTTTCGTTTTTGTCACAAAACATTGTTTTTGATGATCTGTTGTTGTTGCGACGCTCATATCGAGTACATACAAATCATTTTCTCGTGGAGCTCGCATCAACACCATTTCCTCTGGAATTTTAAAACCAGGTTTTATGATTAAACATTCATTTTTAGTAAAGTGTACTGTAAAAGACTTGTCACAGATCTGGAGATGCTCAACAGATTGTTTTCAAGTTCGACTATGTAGTTCACTTTTTCAAACGACACAACTCCATTTGTTAGAGTTCCTTCACCAACTATCATGCCACCCTGATTTCCTACAAATCCAACATATCCACCGTTGATTGATTTAACATCGTAGAGTAAAGCCAGCATTCCTGTCATATGCCTTGAAGCTCCGCTGTCCATGATCCACTTCGAGATTATTGACCTCGGAAGCCCCTGCATACATTAAAGAAATTCATTCAAACAATGAAGCCCATGATTTCTTTACCTTTGGAACACTACCAAACACTAGATCACATGACACATCAACTTTCAGAATGTTAAAGATGACGTTTGGAACAACAGGTTTAGCTTTTGGTTTTAAATTTTTCTCTTTAAATGGAGGGAATTCCTCAAGCAACTTGTCTAGTTCAAATTCAAGTTTCTTAACATCATTTGCACACGCTTTTGGTTCAGATTTTAGCTCTTTTTCCATCTTCTTTTCTCCAACTGATTCTTTTGGTTTAACTACCCATGATTGGTTTTGCAAAATTTTTGTCTTTGGATAAATCTTTGAAGTCTTTTGAGTTTTTGAAGATTCACCAATCTCAAATGTTGATTTCGGTTTTTCTTCGGACTTCAAAGATTCACCTCTTTTCAAAATTCGAATAGGGGAAATCATAGGTGTTTTGCCCTTTTCATCAGCTGAAATTTTTTGTTTAGGCTTTTGCAAAACTGGTTTCTTGAAAACGGGGTTTTCAATCTTTTTGGTACATTGTTTCGCCATATGACCAATCTCATTGCAGCGGTAACAAACTCTTTTGTCATACTCAACAAAAGTAGATTTGTTTGTCTCATTTCTCAGCTTTTGTGCTGCATTGAAATCATCAATCGCCTTCTGACTAAAGATATAATCTTTCTCGACTTCAGTACTAGGACCAACAACAAACACCTCATTTAATTTCTCCTTTGGCTTGACATCCTTTTTAGCCATTTTCTTTTCAAAACCAATACCTTTGTTTTTAAAATTGTTACCATTTCTTTTGTTAGATCCATTATTACCCACCCATTCTTTCTTCCCAGGGTTGTTTGGTTGTTGTTTCACAAAAGACTTTTTAGGTTTTGAAAGAAACTCGTTGTTGTTAATCTCTGAAATGTCAATCTCAACAAGTTTAAACACTTTTTCAACATTTTCAATTCTGGCATTTTGAATTGGATACTCAAAATCAGAATAAAGTTTGTCAGTTCCGGTCATTGTGTAAACCACAATGATCGAATCATCATTCACAACTATATCTGATTTTGGTATGAACTTGTCCAAGAAGTTACCATCTTCTTCAGAATCAGAAATGGAGTTTTCAAAATGAGTTTTCACAGTATTAAACTCCGAGTTATCACTTTCTTCATCTAACACTTGGTCAACAACGGTTTTGATCACCTGTGACTCATTATCAGTGTCGGATGGAGAAAATATAACATCAATGTTCTCAGGCAACTCATTCTCAATGGTTCTCAACTTGAGATTCAATGCAGTTTCCACCCCATCTGGATACTTTTGAGTGTAATGATTCCACATTGGGGGTAGAACACTTTTGAAGACATGTTTCGCATCAGGTTGTTTCGGAACAAATAGATCAATAACATATGATGAAGCATCATAACTCATCAGTTTCTTATCAACCCTTTCAGTTTCAATTCTCATTATCTCAAGTTCTTTTTTTAAAGAAGCAATCGTGTCTAAAAGAATGTTAATTTCCATTTGTTTATCCATGACAGTAGATTTTAGCAATTTCGTGGCTTTATCATTTTCAAAACTTTCTTTTTTAATCATTTTGATTGATCGAGCCAAAATGTCATATGCTTCTTTTGTCTCACTGAGATCAAATTTTACTTCATCAGTAAATTTCTTCAATTCTTGAAATTGCTTGTCTTTTTCAAGACAATCCATGCATGGTTTTGAACAGTTTTTGCATGGAATTTCAAGAATCGAAACAACATCTTCGGCAACCTTTTCTTCTTGATCAATTTTAATATCTGTTTTACCAAAACCATCAGACTCAGACTCAGACTCGTCTCCTGATTTGATCTCCTCATTTTCTGATTTTTCGTCAGACTCCTTTTTGACCGTTTCGACAGACACACTTTCAACTGACTCGGTTTCGACAGACTTTGATTCTACAGATTCTGTTTCTACCTCTTTTAGCTTGCCCATAAATGCTTTATCAGCAATCTCTTTTAGAGTCTCTTTATTCATTTCTTTTGACACGTCTATTATCTCTTCGACTGGCTCTTTTTCAAAATCGTATCGTGGACAGAATCATGTGGTTGGCTCATTGAAAAAACCTGCAAAAGAGTCAAACATATTAGGAGGCATTATTGATTTGAAAGAACTAGCAACAATCTCCTGTTCAGATTGGTAGTAATAGACTTCTGCAGTAACTTCTTCAAGTTCTGCCAAACTTTCTTCAGACATGACTTCACTAACTTCTTCTGTTTCAACAACGCATTCTGGTTCTTCCACAATCTCTGCCATCATTGCCATACCCTCACTGCCAGGGATATACTTATCCCAACTAAACCCTTCAGCAACTTTCTCATCATCTTGGTTGACTAAGAGAGCCTTTTCAGGCTTATTCTCGATCTGAGGTCTTTGTGTGAATGGTTGTTGATTTGTCTTATGGTAAATAGCTTGTCTGTAATAATCATTTGAGAATGGGTTTTGATGGTTGTTGACTTCTCGGTTTGGACATTCACGTTTAAAATGTCCTTTCTCTTTGCATTTGAAACATGTGACTTTAGCTTTATCAAAACCAAGTTTGCTATCCGGTCCTGACAGACTGTTCCGACCAGTGATTTCCATAAAACGTTGAGCTCTTCTCACCAAGCTTGCCATTCCCCATTTGATGTCGATCAACTCCAGCTCCTCTGGATCAATCTGATCATAGTCTTCCTTTGTCATATCGGGGTTCCCAATTCTACCTGCAACCAAGCTTTCATACGATTCAAGCACCGAAGCAAGAAGTGCTATGTGCTGCTTCGTTGATGATTCAGTAAAGTCTTGAGCATTCTTTATGTTCACCGCTATGTTGCACAGAATTCCTGGACCTTGACTCTGACTGTTTGATCTTGACGAACTTTGAGTGTAGGATTGATCAGGCGAGTTTTGAACCCTAGGATTTGGTTCAAAACTTGCAAATGGTGAGTTGTTGTTGCTTGATGTGACAAATGATACTCCGGATGTTGAATCTGCACTAAAGGCTGTTTGCACTTTTGGACTTAGATTCGATGTTGTTGGAGTACTTCCTTTGTAATACAATGAGACATCTTGTTGCACACTTGAAGACTTCATTTTTCTAATCTTTGCCAGCTCAAGCTCATGAGATTCTATTTTCTCAATGAATGAACTAAGGTTGAATCCCGAATACTCCAAATTATTTTTCAACACCAACAGATAAGTGCCCCATTCATCGTATGGTAACGCATCCGCTAGCTTATCAACCCATTCCTCATCCGTCTTGGTTATGCTCAACCTCTTCATCTCAACAACTAGATGGCAGTATCTCTCGATTAACTGTTTTGTTGTTTCTCCCTTCATACCCGTAAAGATATCAAACTCTTTCTTCAACAAAGCAGTTTTGCTTTTAATCATAGACACACTTCCCTGAAACTTAACTTTGAGACAATACCAAACAGACTGTACACAACTTTGATCTTGTAGCAGAACTAAGATATCCTCTTTGATGGCTTGCTATAGGATACTCATCATTTTCTTTTCTGCCTTGAAATCTTCTTGTTCTTGTGGAGTCAAACTTCCGATAGATTTCTCTAAACCCGAATCATTCTTTGGAGGAATATATTTAGACTCGATCTTCATCCAACATTCGAAATGGTTAGCTTGCACCCAAGTCTTAAATCTATCAGCCCATCCGGAATACTCGTCGATGTTCATCAACTTCGGCAGTTTCTGCATTGTACCGAGTTCATTTTTCATGTTCACATTTTGCATGATACTGGCTGGTGTTTGTACTGCCGTCATCCCCCACCGGCAAACAAGTTGTAAAACTCTTGATTATCCATTTTACAAAAACAGTTTCGGAAAAATTTTCAAGTTTTGAAAACTGGTCACTTTCAAGCGAAATTACTTTCTACACACGAAATGGAATTTCGAACGAAATCACAAACAATATGGACTTTCACACGGAATCAGATTTTCACACGAAATAAGATTTTCAAACGGAATCAACTTCTCAAACGGAATAGCACTTTCAAGCGAAATCAAGTGCCATTTTCACACGGAATTACTTTTCAAGCGAAATCAGCTGTTTTCAAACGAAATAAGTAATTTCGTGTGAAATTACCTCAACTTTTCAAACGAAATCAAAGGCTCGTTCAAACGAAATTAACTTTTTGGCCCATTTTTGTCACTTTTAGTCTGAATTTAGGTCTGATTCTTTCAAGGGTTTGTTAAAACTGTATTTTACACACAATATCAAAAGATCAGTCCATTTTGTCCATGAATTTGTCCAGAAGTCCAAAAATGAGTAGAAAAAAGCACTGATTCAAGTGTATTGACTCATCCTGATCTCTGATACCACTTGTAGGATCGTTTTGGCGACCTAATGAGTCGATCAGAATCAATACACAACTGTTTGAGAGGCGGAAACAAACAAACAGCCTAGAATCAGTGAAAGAAATGAGTAGAAACAGAGTATGATACTTAAAACAAGCTTCTCATTAATATTTGACTTGAAAATCGGGCAGCACTTCTTTACACCACAACTAATTCCGTGCCAAATGAGAAGCTACACTTGCCTATTTATAGGCTTCTGATTTCGCATGAAATGACACATGTCATTTCAAGCGAAATTAACAACTCTAATTTCGTTTGAAATGACCACATGTCATTTCAAGCGAAATCACTACAAAATAACATAAAATTACATTTTTTACCCCTATACAAGCTACCGACATGACCTAGACTTTAGACGTAGGCTATAGACATTACGCACCAACAATTATCTGCTTATTAGAGAGTTACGATTGCCGAAGTTATAAATCCTAGTTCTGCAAATGCAAATGCAAATGCAAATGCAAGTGGTGCAAATGAGTTTTCGAATGGTAATTTTTGTTAATTCAGATGTTTAATTGTTCGCAGATGTTTTTGTGTAATCGTTCTAATGATTTTGTATGATTATAACTAATTGGAAGGTTTTGAATGTTTATTAGAGGATAATTGATATGAAAGCAAAGTGTTTAAGTTCGCATGTTATGAGTCTGACAATTCGCATGTGATATTAATTCTAAATGCTGATTTCGCATGTTACGATATCATAAATCGCATGTGTAAAACATATTATCAAAATGGTCAATTTCGCATGTTATGAGTCTAACAAGTCGCACGTTTCGTTGTTCTTATGATGAAATTTTGGAGTTCTCAATATATCGCATGTTATGAGTTTGATAAATCGCATGTGTTGTCTCTTTTTTATTTGATTATGTAGATGAAAGGCTTTATATTCCGGAGGTTGAAGCATCAGCTACACCTGTGGTTGGAATGCAATTTAGTTCTCTCGAACAAGCATACGTGTTTTACCAAACATATGCTAAGTTAGCTGGTTTTTCTACTCGCAAAGGTGGTGAAGTACACAGTGGTGGTATAACCAATACTAAGTATTTTATTTGTTCTAAAGAGGGACATAAGCCATTGTTTATTGACGATGCTTATTCGAAGTCAAAAAAAGCCATTCAAATTAAGGAACAGATGGACCATTAGAACTGGGTGCAAAGCTCAACTTATGATTTCTTCGGTGGATGGTAGATCATATACAGTCAAGAAATTTATTGATGGCTATAATCATAAGTTTGTATGTCCACACGATATTCATATGCTGCCAGCTTACAGGCAATTGTCAAAAGTCCAGGAGGAAATGATATGGGAACTAGGTACTCTAAACCTTGGCCATGTCAAAGCTTTTCATATAATGAGGAAACGATATGGTGGTTTCGAGAATGTTGGCGCCACGGTCGATGATTGCAAAAACTTTAAAACTCGAATTAATAGCTATATAGGAGAATATGACGCTGATATGGTGATCAATAAGTTGACTGCCAAAAAAGATATTTAGTTGATTTTTCGTTTGAATATTCTGTTGATGAGGACAAACGGTTAACTGGTTTGTTCTGGGCCGATGGGTTTTGCAAGCGTAACTTTATGGAGTTCGGGGATGTGATATCGTTTGATGCTACTTTTAAAACAAACAAGTAAGTGTTACATTAATGTTTTTTAATATTTTTCACATGTTATATGATTTTGTAAACTGGCAATATCGCATGTTAATATAAATTGAAATTTAGGTGTTGAATATATCGCATGTTTTAATGTCTATTTCGCATGTTTATAATGTTTATTTCGCATGTTACACTGTGTACTTCGCACGTTACTAAATCTTGAATTATTTTTTATTTTCAGGTATAAGATGGTGTTTGTTCTGTTCACTGGGATTGACAACCAATGTCGAAATGTAACCCTTGGAGCTGGGTTATTGGCATCGGAGAACATTGACTTTTATAAATGACTTCTCAATTCATTTGTAAATTCATTTGGACGTCAGCCAAAGGTTGTAGTGATGGACCAAGACCCTGCGATGAAACATGCTATTGAGGGTGTTTTTACTACCAGCAGACACAGATTGTGCATGTGGCACATAATGAAAAAAGTGGCAGATAAGTATACTATGCTATATTATCTTTCATTAGCAATTTTTTTACACTATATATCCGTTACATGCTGATATGAAAACCATTTATCGGTGTAGGTTGGACACGAGTTGTGCAACAATGATGAGTTTAAAAGGAAGATGTGCGATATCGTATGGACTGATTCCATTGAGCCAGAAGTATTTGAGAGACAGTGGAAGTTGGTAATGATTGGGTACGATCTTACACAAAATAAATGGATTGATGATATGTTTGTGATGAGATCCATGTGGATTCCGGATTTTTACTGGCACGAGCCAATGTCTGGACTTATGAGAACAACTTCAAGATCAGAGAGTGAGAACCTTTTTTTTTTTGCCAGGTGGCTAATTCACAACTCATTCTCGTAGAGTTTATGAATCATTTTGACGGTTCAATGGATGTCCAAAGATTCAATCATAGAAAAAATGATCATATTTCAAGATATACTGAGCCTGATGATTGGAGCAAAACTACTTTGGAAAAAGATGCCGCTAAGATATACACCAGGTCTATATTCTTCGATCAGCAGACAGAGATATATGAAACCATTATCGAATGTCTGCCAATGGACACCAAAATTGAGGGTGCCCAGATAAGCATATCGTTGAAAGACTTTAAAGCTCATGGAGATGGTTTTTTAGAGGTAATACAGAATATATTTTAAAACATGCGATTTTGAAAACCCGCATGCGAATTTAATACAGAACATGATTTACAACATGCGATTTTGAGGAACACATGCGAATTTAAATTATTTTCAAGAAAATTATTTTTTTAGACATGCGATTTTGTTCACATACACATGCTATTTTAATTTTTTTTTTGTTTCTGTAGGTGTGTTTCAAGAATCTTGAAGAGGATGTAACTGCACAATGTAGTTGTCTGCGTTTTGAACAGTATGGGCTGCTATGTAAACACATCTATTTTCTTTTCAAGATGTTTGGTGTTAAAGAAATACCAAACAAATATGTTATGAAGAGATGGACAAAAGATGTGGTTCTGAATGAATTAAACTCCACGTTTGATGTAAAGGTGGATGCTAAGGATGAGCAATACAAGGCTAAACAGATTGCTCGCGAAATCATGTACACAGGGTAGTATTTGGTTAGCAATTTGATTACTGACCTTGATCAACTTGTTTTAGTCAGGGATCAAATGAAGCAGATTAAAGAAAAAGTTGATCAGAGTCGTATAACCAAGCAGCTTGATCCAAAGTTTGACCGGTTTTCAAAGTTGATTGGTTATCAACAACCGGTAACTAATGCACCTCCTACTGTCCGTGTCCCAGCTGGTATAAGAAACAAAGGTCTTGGGTCCCATAAAAGGATTAAATCAAAGAATGAACAAATGATCAGCCGCAAAGGGAAGAGGACAAGGACATGTAGTGTATGCAATGAAAAAGGTCATGATATTCGGACTTACGAGATGCTGAAAGGCAAAAAACAAAAGAAGATGAAGGGAGTTCAGATTGAAAAAGATCCCGGCCACAAAGTCAAGGAGGTCAAAGACGAAGTTGATGAAGAGGAGGATGAGTTCGAAGATTATAGTGGAGGGAGTGATGATGGAAGTGAAGAAGATGTTTGGGAGGAGGTTTCAGAGGATGAAGATTAAATTTTTTAATTGTACATGCGATTTTACACGAGAAACATGCGATTTAATATACATGAGGTTTAAGTACACTAACATGCGATTTTAGTATCTAAACATGCGATTTCATATACATCAGTATATAAGTAGTGTAACATGCGATTTTATTGTGTTTCCATTTTATGACATATGATTTGTGTTATCTTGTATTTGTTACAAACATCCGATATATATGTAATTCATTCATGCGATATATATAATAATTAACCATCAGATGTTTTCAAAACATGTATACAAAACATAAACATAAAGTTATTGTTATTGTTTAACACAACTAAAGACTATAAAATGATAAAGAGAAACCTAGTTACTTGAAGCAAAGATTTTGTCACGTTCTGCCGAGCTGAACTCCATCTTCTCTTTCACTGTAGTCAGAGCATCATTCAGAAAAGAGAAAACCAAGTCATCAGCTCGAGACTATTCCTTGATGTGCTCTAATGAGGCGTCTCTGAAGCTCGATGGTGGTTCTTCAAGGAGTCTCTCCCACATGCCTTGATTTTTCTTGATTTCTGCAAGAAACTTCCCCTGCACATCAAGAATCAAGTGAGAAGAGTTGAAATCGGTGCTTATTTCTGTCAACGTGCGAGTTGACAATAGTTCCTTTATTGCAATGTTCTTTAATTGTTCCGAATCTTTAGAAGACATTTTTGTGTGTGTTTTGTGTGTGTTTGTGTTTGGTGTCTTAATATGGAAGGTTGTTATGCCTGGATATTATACATTAAAATAGTAAATTTATTATGTAGGTAGGGTGGTAAGTTCAGGAGTATTTATGTTAAAAGTGATCATTACAAGTCACATTACAGTCACATCGGTATTAAATTCATTTTTTATATAAAATAGTAAATTTATATTTATTTTAATTATCAATTCATAATTTCTTATTGTGCATTTTAATCAATGTGGAAATAGTTATATGAAATCATCAGCATCAATTTTTTTAAAATCGCATATGGCTCGAAACAGAATTCACACACTATAACAAACCACAAACAATATCCCTTTTTTTTTAAAAATCGCATGTGTCTCGAAACAGAATTCGCACACTATAACAAACCACAAACAATATCACCTTTTTAAAACTCGCATGTGGCTAGATACAGATTTCGCACACTATAACAAACCACAAACAATTCTTTTTCGCATGTTTTTAAAAATCAACAACCTTTCTTTGTTTTGAATTGTTTTTCGCTTGTTCAAAATGCATTTCGCATATTATAATTGTAACACCCCGCGTTTTGAAGTCAAAGTACAAGTCAAAGTCAAAGGAAGAAAAGATTTCTAAATGCGATATGTCATTCCTTGCTTAATTATTGATTGTACTCTTTGACTTGTAATCGATACTCTATTTTATGTTACTTTAGTTGTATTATGTGGAGTAAATGTAATAATCGCAGTTTATCGCTAATCGACTTATCGCTATCGCATCGCAACTTGAATCGCATGTTCTGGATATTGTTTTATGTCACACCCCCAAAATCCACATGCGGAGTATCACCGCTTGGAGGCGTGACTGACCAGGATCAAACCACTAATCATATTGAACAAGTAAATAATTAAGTGTAAAAGTCCAACCAACACGATTAGTGTCCAAAGCAAACATAGTTAAGTTATGAGCGGAAGCATAATGTTTTAAAACCAAATCATAAGTTTAGATATTCAAAGGTTTAACATGGCACACAGCTGTCCATGTCCCACAACGACTCTTCCTTGTGCAAGCTCCAGCTAGGTACCTATAGACCTGCAAAGCATGTAGTAACGAGTCAACAACAAGTTGAGTGAGTTCACGTTTGGTTGTCCAGTTTATAGTTGTTCCGAAAACACAGTTTGTTCTTTACCAGCTATCCAGCCGTGGGGGTTACCCCATAGTTCGAAAAACATTTATTAGTTACCCGTTCTTACGTTGGCTATTCCAGCCCGGCTCTATAGCCGTGGGGGCTACCCCATGTTTAATTCACCAGACTCGTTACCATATCGACTACTAACGTTCGTCATGTTTAAGTGCCCTAACGTCTGTGTCTATCATCACTGACGTGCCATAGTCCATTAGTCCACGCCCGTCCTCTGCGGCACGGTGTGAGGTTTGTTAAACCTAATAGCGCTATTTAACTAATGACCCGTTCGCCATTGGCCTCGGCGATTAAGTCGATATAAAAGGAGGGACTTCGTTGATAGAGTTCTAGTCTAGTATAGTTAAATCCGTCTCATACTGGACGAGGAATCTATGTTCCTGATTATGTCTCAACAGGACGAGGAATCTATGTTCCTGATTACGTCTCAACAGGACGAGGAATCCCTATTCCTTAACCCATTCCCAACCCCTGGGAATCCCATGCTTTGTAACGAAGTGTGAACTCACCTTGGTTTGCTCGGCAGATTACACAGAAAGGTCAAGTCTAGCAGCTAGTGGTCAACCACGTCCTAACATGGTTATCACACATGTCAGGTTTAGGTGCACGTATGATTACACATAGATAACAGAACACAGGTTGATCATGGTAAACACGTAATACATGTTAACACCTTAACAATAACAGTCAAGTACACATCACGCCTAACTTGTACGATTCAACAGATAAAGCACGATAACAGTCGGCCCAACATGTTGTGCGGTCGGCACAGCCTTGTGCGACCCACATCATGTTGTGCGATTCAATAATACACCCGGCCCAACATATCAAGAAGCCCAAATAACATAAGTGGTTCAATAAGTAACCGACCCAACAATTAAATAGTGGATCCCTTGTGCGATTGAGACTAGCCCAGCCCAATACATAATCATACGGCCCAAATAACAAACAAACAAACAATCTTGTGCGACTCAGAGGTCCTTGTGCGACTGGGGACCTCTTGTGCGACCAGGTCAGCGTGTGCGAGTGGACTCCTTGTGCGGTTCATTTAAACATCCGAATAATTTGCATATCAGTTACATTATTCAATCAATTCGTTTGACCGCTTTAACAGTTTCCATAATTGCATACAATCAATCAACACAATTAACCATTTCTAACCCACCCTATATCGATCAAACAAAGGTTTTATCATCAAATCTCTATGAACCCTAAACATATAATCAACAAGCACCAGTTTCATGTTAACCTCATACTCGAGTTTATCAACTAACCATCCGTAAGAAACATCCAATTTGGATTACACACAACATTACAAAGAGTCAAATTTGCATTCGGCACCCATGAATTCATAACCATGCTGATAACAATATATTAAATTATGAGACTAATGGCCGACAACCCTTTTAAGAATTATTATGTAATTGGACCTTCAAAAGACATTGTCAATCATTTATCATTGGTTCTCTACATCTCACATGAGTTAACCTTTTCATAAAAGTCCACTGCAAGTATTTAATGTGAACTAACACTACCTTGCAACTTTGACTAACCCAATTCACCTTTTCAGTAAACACATGGCCATCACATTTCCACAATCATTATCTCATCATTGCTTTAATACTATACAATCCTAACCTAGTGTAATTTCATATCATCGACCCACATTAGATCAGATTACATCAATTTGTTACCGTGAGATTTTGTCAAACATTATTCTCATGCTTCATATTGTAATTAAGATTTTCTAATCAACAACCATATATCATACGAGACCTAGAATTACACGTGCCCGTTTATTATCATTAACACGTTTGCACACAACCGAACATAATCAACCAGAATCAAAGCAGATATGTCAATACTAACCGGGGGTTTATAGAGGCCATACTAGGACGATGAGGATGGTGTGACGAGCAGGAAGGTTCACCGAGAGAAACTGCCGTCAAGGGTCTTGGAGCAATTAGGGTTTGCAAAACGTGTGAAGGAAGTTGCATGCTCCCTCTCATACTAACGTATATACAAGATCGCAAAGGATGGGCCAGGCTCCCTTCGGTTTGGGCCTGAAAAGTGTGTGAGTGTGTGTGGGCCGAGGAGCACATGAACGAGATGGGGGGTTTCGGCTAAGAGGTGATTTCAGCTAAAGGTTCCAATTTGTTGATATAAGGCATGTCACTAATACAAAACATATATTACATACACACTTAATGCACACCATATAAATCATATAAATCACAATACGATTTAATATAATACAAACATACACAGTTGTGAACAAACAAGTCGTGTAAACAAACACCTTAAACAATTAACGTGCAATGAATGCGAAAATGGAATCTTGGAAACTCGAGTTGTCACATTTTATGTGTGTGTGCTACTTATGTGTTACTTGTGCATGTTTATATTTGTTTTGTGGTGATTATTCGAAAACATAATTGCAACTCTATCTCATCACAATCTCATCGCGAACTGGAAACACAAGGTTATTTATGTTGTTGTGTGTTAGTTAGGTTATTTGTGTAGCTATTGTTTAATACTATCGCATCGCTTACTCGAAATGCATCGCAACGCTCAACGCACGAAACGAAAAGTCAAAAACCAACTCGCGGCATCCCTTCGATCGAATGACCATTCTATCGAATGACCATTCTATCGAATGGTCATCCTTCCGGATGACCATCCGATCAGATGGCCATCCGATCGGACTGCCCTCCTATCGCACCTTTGCACCGCCTTTCCCCGTCTGTCACCTATAAATACCACCTGTCACATCATGAACAGTGATGTGACAACTCTCTCATCCGACCAGCGCACTTTGGGCTATTTTCTCTCGATTTCTCGCGATTCTTGTAAGTTTCTACCTCAAATCTTGTACTTCTATGATCTACACACTCTTTCTCATCATTTTCACCATCAAATCTTAACTTTTCACCATGGAATCGGCTGATTTGGGGTGTTCTAGGACGATGTCATCATGGGTTCTCATGAACTTCAAAGTGTGACCTCATTCCACCAAGAACAACTCAGATCTAAGAGATTTCAACTTGTTTAAACGCTGATTTCACCATAATCTAAATGTTTTCCAACTGATTTCCACTTTTCTTCATCATTCTTAACTTCTCACATAAAAACCGATGAAATCCGAGCTCGTTCAGACCTTCTACTCATTCTATAGTGAAGTGTTGGACTGAGAATGGATTTCTATCAGAGAAGAAGACCGATTCACGGGTCGAACATGAAATACCGTCAAGAACAGTTAACTGATCAAACGGGGTGATTCCCATCCGATCGGATGATTTGAACTTGATGGGGGTTTCCGTTGTTTAACACGTGGTCATACCGTCTCGGTTCAATCGCGAAACTTTTCAAACCTAACATTTTTCTACAAAGTACTCAACGAACAGGTCAGCAAACGGACTGCCGTCCGATTGGATTGCCATCCGATTGAACGATAATCAGATCGGATGACTTGTGCCATTTCAACACTTAAAGATTTTCACAAAGTTTCAAAGGAGTAGCTTCAAAGGAATCGCCATCCGATCGGATGGCTATCCATCCAGATGACCATCCGGCCGGATGACCTGTTTTGTTGAAACACTTATGAGCTTTGAAAATGCTACAACGAAAACTTCAAAGTCACATCATACACAAACACATCCTTCCCAAACGGATCACCCTCTGAGCAAATGGCCATCCGTCCGGACGGTCATCCGATCGGATCACAATCCGTCACTTGTCTCACTCGCACCGTTTAACGCGCCGTTCATCGCTTATGCTATCGTTCTGTAATCAGGCTAACTTTCCAGTGCTCCATTCAATCCAAGACGGTGTTTATTTATTAAACGCTATCTGTGAGTATACTCGATCCCTTTTTGCTTTACGCACTTTTGGGTGTTACATACGTTACATATATCAAATCACATCGATCACACAACGCAAACACTTTTATACGCTAACTGCTATCGCATGTTATACGTGTTATTCGATGAATGCTTGTATGTTATGTCTACAGAGTGATTGTTGCCTGACACCT
This sequence comes from Helianthus tuberosus, assembly GCA_030545235.1. Taxonomy (NCBI): domain Eukaryota; kingdom Viridiplantae; phylum Streptophyta; class Magnoliopsida; order Asterales; family Asteraceae; genus Helianthus; species Helianthus tuberosus. Next base: position 12,316,063 of record CM060394.1, read on the forward strand.
TAGCAACGATAGTACTATAGTTTGGACTCAGCACCTGTCGTGGACGGGGGTTGCTAAGGGTAATTCTTCACGTGTCACAGTGGTGATATGTGTTGCGCACTCTACAACTCGCAGTCACGTCTGTGCATATTTCATTATCGATAACCTGCTAGATTCACTTCTCAACATGTTACATGCTGGTTATGCGTAAGCGATTTTGCTAACTACTATACTATTAAACTTGTATGCTCACCTTTACACTACGTGTATTAACTTTTTTTAACGTATGTGACAGGTGCTTAGGATGCTGTACTTTGCCATGCTTTTGTGGAATCAAGCTAGGAGAGAGTCTAGAAACAAATTTAATAAATTCTGAGTTGTCGAAACAATTTATTTATCTATGAGATACTATGTCTGTATTAACTGATTTGCTAAGTATGTTATGGTATGGGACGTAACTTAAAATATTTGGTAAAATTTAGTTGTTATGGATTTCTCCTGGACAATCTGTTTCGCTCAGTGTTGCGCCCCGATGTTTCCGCCATCGGTTAGGGTGTGACAGATTGGTATCAGAGCCATAACTATAGGGAATTAGGCAAGACTCAACCTAGTCCAGGTCGATGTCTTAGAAACGACCTAGTCTATAGTCTAAGTACCAACAGACCGACTTGCGCATACCCGGTATGGGTTATGTACAAGCTTACTTGATATTCTCACTCGAACTCGCTAGACACTATCCCTTAGCCTTTCCTAAGGCTAGCACCCGCACGCAATATTTTCGAAAATGAATGAGTGATTAGATTGGGGACTAGGTGTGAAAACCGCAAACTCTCGATTGGATCGCTTGTTCGATGCGACTTTTTACTATAAACACGAGAATTTGTGTTGAATCAGGAGTGAAATCCATACTTCGACGCAGATTTTCCTCTCTATCTCGTGATTCTATCACACAAACAGGAATGCAGTCGTTAAGTTAAGGGTGAAACCCGAACCTTGATGACCTGTTCCGCTCTTTATTTTTGGTTTTACCAAAACTCTCACCAAACTCTAGACGGACTCCAACGACACGAGTCACGCTGTAACTGGAAGGATGCGTGCCGATCGCCCGGATTGAGGCGAGAGCACAGTCCAGAAGGCCAAAGTGTGTACTCGGAGTCCTTGTGAATAGTCGAATCACTTTGGATAGTCGACGTCTATCAGCCGAGACAATCTATTCTCGATTTTGTGTGTTTTCAATTCTGGATTTCGCCACTGCTGACTCTGTGACTTATCCTTTTTATGAGAAGTTTTATGTGTTTTATGTGGTTTTACATGTTTATGTGTTCTGATTTTTGGTGATTTACACGCTTTTCGCTTATCGCTTCGATCAACACGCACAACTCGCACTGCACATTTATCTCAATACGCTAACAAATCGCGGAACTCTCGCAATCGCTACTCGCAACTCTTAATTGCTCACGCGGCTGTGAAGGATAGGTGAATACGTGCAATATATGTAGGTGAATACATGCAAAATATAGTGTAATATAAGGTTTCGGCGAGCTGTGCGCTTATGTGTATACGTGCTTATGTGCCTATGTGCTTTTGTGCTTTTGTGGATTAAGTGCCTATGTGATTGTGTGATTAGACGTATTACTGAGCTTTAGTAGTATTAAGTATGTTGTGAGGTGAGATTGACTATATCGCGTCTGAGTCCTACGATAATGTCTGTTGCAGACAATGTCGTCATTTGGATCGCATACTTCTCGAGTTGCACGATGAAACCATGAGGACAAACGCATCGCTGCTTTAGTCGCAAAGCAGATGGCTAAGGTCATTCCGCAAATTGTCAGCGAGCTGAATGAAAACACTAGCAAGTCCTCTAAGGAATCAAGGACTGACTCACCTCGTGCTACTTTTAGCTTCAAGCAGTTTAAGGCCTGCGGACCCAAAGAATTCACTTGAGAAGACGGGCCTACCGCCATGTTTCAATGGTTCGATTCAATTGAAGTCACCATGTGCCAAAGCGGTTGTCCTGAAAACCTACGCACTGTTAACGCCACTGGCGTTTTCCAGTCCAGGGCTATGGACTGGTGGACTGCCGAAAGAAACAAGCGTGGGAATGATGCAGCCTATGGGCTTACGTGGGATGAGCTGAAGGACATCATGATGAAGGAGTTATGCCCTCCCCACGAGCTTCAGAAACTGGAGGACGAGTTCTGGCACATCAAGCAAAAGGGCGGAGACAACCCTGGTCTAACTTCCCGTTTTAAGCAGCTGAGTATAATTTGTCCGGGCCAAGTTACTACCCTGAAATCACCATCAAGAAATACATCTGTGCTTTACCAGATTGTGTGGCTGATTTCGTGCAGGCCACGAAGACAACAACCATTGAGGAAACCTTCCTACACAACCTGTCACACCCCGATATTTCCACATATTACCGGTGGGCCCGACGGAGAGTATCGTGACGTAGTTGATATCATCATTGTCAATACACACAATAATATAGCACAGCGGAAGGCTGGGTAAATAAACTATTACAAACCATAATGTCTGAGTGTTCGAGTGTATGAATATACAGACTGGAATGTAATAAGATCCACAGGCGGATCATAATTAAATACAAAGAAACAAAATAACAGACTTCAGGTATCTATGGATTTGCAAGATCCTCTTATGACACCTAATAGCTCCAGCCTATTACGAGAGGTACCTGTCAAATCAGTCTTTAAGAAAATACGTCAGTTTACACTGGTAAATACAATTAACTGACTCTTTTTGAAAACATTTATGAAAATTTATTTAAGTGCACATAGCACAAATCATTTATAACTTGGGACAATTATTTAAAGATAATCTTGTATACAGATTTACATGTTTGTCATATAATTGGGGCCGGTTAGAAGCCGGTCTTGATTAACCGACTCACCACTTATAGAACCCACAAAGGAGTTATCCCCAACATGTGGGTTTATGTTTATTATTTAGCATCTGCATCTGTCAGGTGTATGCCTACACCCCGTGCATAGGTCGTGGTCATTTTCAAATGAAATGAGCCGAGGATATCCAGGACACGGTCGAATTAACCCCCAATGTTTATGTTATCAAACAAGACAGATTAAAATGGGTTATGTAAATTTATTAATCACAATCCGATTAAATGATTTCATACCCGACCAAGTGGTATTATTATAATACCATATCCCAAGCCCGTAAAGGGAAAATAAGTTAAAAATATTTACCTGATGCTAGCAGTATAATCCTAAAGCTTTTTGATGGCACCTTCTACCAGAAGCTATTTAATCTGTATAGAAGGTTTATTATCTATTAGGATGCTAACGGGTCTTTAATTTAGTCAAGGACTTAGACCGGCTAGCTAGAAGGAAACCTTACGGTTCTAAATGCTAGATTAAGCGGAGACCGGAATAGAATGTGGTTTAGACCCGACAAGCTTGGATACTTGTATAATATGGGTAAACTAAACACATTCTGGAAATTGAGAATTTAATGATAAGGTTAAGCCCGTTTTGGCTATTTTACGTAAACTAGTCACGTAAACCGATCCGAACGCATAAACGCGTAACGGGTAACCAAATAAATTGTATATAGGTCTTAATCGTTATTATGCTCAAAATATGTTAATACATCAGTAAGATGTTAACATATATGCCCAAAAAGTAATTAAAACCAAATTAAGTCCCATAAGGGCATTTTGGTAATTTTAATGCTCATAAAAGAGTTTAAATATTAAACTGAGTTTCAGGTCTGAAATGATCAGTAATAATATGTATTTTTATAAGTTATATCAGTAGAGTATTGCATATATGTGAAATTTATCTTATATAACCAAACTATGCACCGTAGGGGCATTTTGGTAATTTCACATAAGCTTTAAAAGGTCAAAATAGACTTCTGAGTTTAAAAACTTTGGCTTACTGTTTAATTATATAAATTAACTTAAAACATCAGTAGGTAATAAGTTGTATATGCCAAAAATATATTTAACTCATACTATGCGCTAAAAACGCTAAAAAGTCGGTTTTTAAGGGATATTCAGATTAAAATAGGAAATCTGAGTTTTTGATCAGTTTATAAAGTTCAAAATATTTTATTTATCATATAAAATCAGTAGTAAAAAGTTTGACATCAAAATGTTATGTAAAACTCATTTTATGCATGAAAAGGGTAAAACCGACAATTACCGAAATCAAGCTATAATCCTATGTTATGCTCAGCCTAAAAATAAATAAAAATCTTCAAAAATCCCAAAATATTATTTTACATCAGTAGGTAAAATTTTTGGTATCAAAAATTGGGTTTAGATAGGCTTTATGCTAATTACGCCATTTAATTAATAAAAAGCTTTCTAATTACGCTATTGAGCATAACTCCTAATCTAGACCTCAAACTGATGTCAAATTTTCTGGAAAGTCTAAATATCAGTAGCAAAGGTGTTTGTCCATTCACATTGCTAAAAATCTCAGTTGTGTGTCAAAAGGGCATTTATGGCATTTTTAAGCATATTAACGATCATGTGCATATAATTCAAGCCATTAGGCACCATTCAATATAACTTCAGAGGGTTATACTACTGAGTAATGTGGTTCTAATAGAAGCTTAAAACATGGGAGAATTAAGCTTGGATGGGTCAGAACTGAAAGTCAAAGCAAAAGTCAAACTTTTGCGACTTTCGGTTATAAACTGACCTTATACTATTAATTGCCGGGTTAGGACTGATAAAACATGTTCTAATATTAATTACCAAGTCATTAAAATGTTAAAATATAATTTAGAACTTCTGTTTTATTAATTTAAATTATTTTCATGCATTTTGTCCAGTTTGACTTTTTGTCAAACTACTTTGACCCGACAATTAACTAGTCAAACGAGATAATTAGGAGGTGCCCTTTTAAGGGTTAATCACCTACCTTAATATGGTTCCATAAACACTTTCAATTTGATCAGTGGCTGGTCCATATGTGATTAAAATGAAAGTCAAACCTAATTTACGACAAGTTTGACTTTTAGGTAATTAAGCTAATTAAACGACTTAAGCAAGTAATTAGAAGCTTACTAATGGTTGTTGGTGCTTCCGTCTGTCGTCTACATCTTGTATCGAGTCTTGTATAGAATGTATTAGACCAGGGCACGGAAAACGAGAAAGTGATTTTTAGGGGTGATTCCTCTCGAAATGACACCTTGTCATTTCAAGCTAAATCATTAGATCCTGATTCCGCTCGAAAGTTAATGTTCTGATTCCGCTCAAAATGCACATAGCATGTTCAAGCGGAACCCCAAGCCTATAAATAGGCAGTCTTGAGCGAAATCACATAGTTAGTTCTTCCGGTTTGCAACGAAGTGCTGCCGATGTGTCGAGTTGCTGTAAAAGTCATTCAATCAATACAAATCGACAGTTTAAAGTGTATACTCGCTGAATTGAACTCAGTTTGTTTGTTTCCGCCACTCAAATTGAGAAAAGCTCTTCTGATAGACTTGTTTGGGTCCGAATTCGATCCTACAAGTGGTATCAGAGCTCAGGAAGAAGAGTTCTATACAATTCAGCTGTGATTTCTGATTTCTACATCTTCTTTTTCAATCTGAACATCTTTTCACGGTCAGAATCTGCTCAATTTCTCACAACTGGCTCGGAATCATGTATTAACAAAGCCTTAGAAGTTTCAGACTTGAATACGAACTAAAACTGATCATTTTTGAGGTTCCGCTTGAAATCACTCGAAAGAATGATGACGTCACCAGTGATTCCGCTTGAGATTTGGTTCTGATCCCGCTCAGAATCGGCATTCCGCTTGAAATATTTTCTGGTTTCGCTTGAAAATAGAGATTCTGCTTGAAAGTTCAGTTTGATTTCGCTTTAAACTGTTGTCGTGATTCCGCTCCAAATTACTTAGTGATCTCGCTCTAAATTTCTGTGTGATTCCGCTTCAGAGAGTATCTCGCTTGAAATATATTGACTGATTCCGTTTGAATCAGTGTGTTTGTGTAATTCATTGATTTCGCTTGAACAAGTTTTAGTTTGAAATTTGTTATTTCGCTTGAACAGTCAGTTTAGTATTTTCTGTAAGTTCGAAACAATGGACGAAGATTTTTACAACGCATTCGCTACACCGGTTACCCCGATCAGTATTGCACAAAACACGATGTTGGAAAACGAAACGGGTATGCAAAAACCACCCAAACTCATGAATATCGAAGAGTATAAGGGTTGGGAAGGTCGTTTCGAGAATTAGGTGCAATCTAACTATCTTGATGCGTGGGAATGTGTCGAGACAAAGTATGTGAGGCCGTTAAATGATAATGAAGAGGAGATTGCCATCAAGGATATGAGTGCGGATGACAAAAAGAAGTATAAGAATGAGAAAATGACGCTAAGTTTGCTACAACAAGCTGTGAAAGAAGAGATCATGGTTTTATTGCAACACAACGGAAGTTCATACTCAATTTGGAAAGCATTAAGATCGAAGTTTCATGGAAGTCAAGAGATGGTTAAGAACAAGAAATCTCTTTTGAAGAAAGAGTTCGATCTGTTTCGTGGGTTGAAGAATGAAAGCACAAGGCAAATTATTGAAAGATACTGCAATCTGCTAGCAAACATGAAGAGATTGAGTATTGAGAAAGACAATGAAGAATTGATTGAAAAGCTAGCTGATGCTTTGCCACACGAGACTTGGGGCACTTATCTCATGATGCTCGGAAACAAGAAATGTTTTAGCAGTCTGACACTAAGAAAGTTCATTGAAAAGATTGAAGCTCAGGAGATGGAACAGAGAAAGGTCTTATGGATGAAAGATTTCGATGGTGAACAAGACATCGGACTTTACTACAAAGGTGGGGTTAGTGATAAATCCACCAATCTGTCACCGAAAGTTCAAACAGCATTCAATGCAAAGAATTCATCTGAAAGTTCTTCCAAAGGATCAAGTAGTAACACAAGTTTTTCATCATATCCATCTTTTGATCCAAACATTTCAGCAACAAAGAATGGCAAGAAGTTACAGTGCAACATTGTACTGAATCTGGAGAATGATGAGGATTATTCAGCAGAAATTGCCAAAAGTCACATGTCTTTGTTGGGAACTGTATTGGAATCATATGGTAGTTTCGTTGCAGGTCGGATCGGAAATCCAATGCTTACAAAAGAGGATTATGATCAGATTGACGCAGAAGAGATGGAATTGATGGACATAAAGTGGTGCTTGGCAAGTGTGTTGAGACGAGCTGAGAAATTTAAGCAGATCACAGGAAGAGATGATCTACGTGAAGCTAATATTTCAACTTTAGGATTTGATAAATCTAAAGTCACTTGTTTTCGTTGCAGGGAAAAAGGACACTTCAAGAGGGAGTGCAAAAACCGCGAAGCAAGTGGAGCTCAAAATCCATTCAACAACAACAATGATTACTATCGGAAAGCGATCTATCATCAAGTCGCTCAACAACTACAAGAACCACAAGTGGCACATGGAAGAAAAGTGATTGAAGAATCATCAAAGAGAGCATGTTTGGGAAATCAAGAAAACTTCAATTGGGATAAATATATTCCAGCTGATAACAAAGCGTGCCTGATAAACCAAGATGATGAAAATTGCCTGAAGGTTTTAGCTGGGAAAATTTCAATTGGGATGATTATGTTTCTAGCAAAGATTCAAATCACAAAGCGTATATTTCTCGAGTGGAAGAGGATAGTGATGACGATCGTGAGTATTGGTCAAAGAAAATGGCAGATCATTTGAAAATGATGGCTGAAAGTGATAGTGAAGATGAAAAGGCCAAGAAGAAAAAGAAAAAGGTAAAGACACCGGTAAGCAGCGATGATGAAGCTCCGGTGATTCGAAGGAAAGTGAAAGAAGTTCCAAAGTTCAAGATTAATGAAGATGTTATTGCAAAAGAGATTCCTGCTAATTGTGAAACCTGTGAAATCTTGAAGAAGAAAAATAGTGAATTAATCAACAACATGAACAGGTTGAAGGAATCATATGATGTGCTCAACAAAGCGATGAATATGTACAATGACACTAGTGAAGAGCAAGCAACTGCAATGAAGACACTTCAAGGTGCATTCATGATCAAACAGAAAGTTGTGAACAACTACATTGAGAAGTGTGCTGCTCTGGAACAGAAACTAGTGCTACAAAGAATTGAAACTGAGAGAGTTAATCGTTTGTTGAAAAGTTACTCATGTACTTCTTATGTCATTGACAGGATTTATCCAACCGTTGAAGGCATGAAGGCATTCGAAGAAGATGAGGTAACTGAAGAAAAGAATGCTGAAAAAGTTTCTGATGAGAAGATTTCTGACAAGACTTCTGAAAAGAAGAAGAGTGACACAAAGAAAAATAATGACAAGAAGAATTCTGGTAAGAAACAAGATGTTGGTTACAACAAGTGTCCACCCCCGCTAGAAAATGGATATTTGCCCAGAAATCCAAATGATGAAAGAGTCAAAAAGGCTACAAACTTACACTGGGAGTCGGAGTCCTCAGTAAATTTGCCATAAAATATTGATGTCATTTTTACATCGTCTGACACTGATCAACAATCTGAATTGATGAAGATAGTGGTGGATCATGTGTTAGATAACGATGAAACAGAGGAGTTAAAGTCGGAGTCAATGTCGGAGTCAAAGTCTGAGTCCAGCACTCCGGGTCAACAAGAAAAACAGGGCAAAAGAGTTTATAGTAATGATTTCCTGTTATCAAAATCTAATTTGAGTGATGAACCATTTAAAGTTGCTTATACTTTGAATGATTGGGACAAATTATATTCTGATGAGGAATTTCCGATAAGAGGTGTCAAAACTGAGATGATAAAAAAGGTTTTCAAACTTATAGAAATTAACATTTCTGAAATAAAAGATTTAAATCTTATTGATAAACCTAAAAAATACACCTCAAGAGTACAACAAAGATTAAACAAGAAAAAAGGTTACAGTTCTGGTTCTGGTTTTCACAAGAAACCAAACCCTAACCGTAATTTCAAAAAGAAAGGTCTTGGTTTTACTCCAACAGAAAAACAGAAAAATGAAAAATATGTTCGTGATTTTAAAGCAAAAATGACATTTGTTTCAGGAACTAGCTCAGAAGAGGAAGAAAAGAAAGAATTCTGGAGGCAGTCAAACAGTGAGTTCCTTGCAAAGAAGCAAGATGACATGAAGAAGATGGCTGAGCAGAAGAAAGATACGAGAACCTGTTTCCAATGTAACAAAGTTGGACATATTGCCAGGGAGTGTTCTAAGGCAATACAATCAAAACAGGGAGTATCTCGTAAACTAAAAGAAAAGGTGGTTGAGTTTGAACCACCAATTGACAGAACTAAACTTTTCAAAAATTCGATTTTTGAGATTGGTGAATGTTCAAACAAGTTTTACAACAAAAGAGCTAAATCTGACAACCAGAAATGGGTTATTAAGAAGTCTGTTGATAGTTCTAGCGATGATTCTGATAGGTCAAAATCAGAGGAGCTATCTTCTGGTGATGAGTCTGATTCCACAAAATCAGAGGAGCCACAGGTTGTTTCAAAAAGTGAAGGATCAGTTTCGACTGTGGATGATGAGAATTTTCCACCACTTCGGGCTGAAAATTTTAAAAAGAAAATTGGTAAAGTTGAGATATCAAACCAATTTTATGATGATAAAAAGGTTTTTGATGTTGAAAAAACCGTTAACCCCACAGTGAAGCACATTTTTGGTAAAATGATTGATCGAAAAGTCAAAGGAGTTAAAGAGTTCTATGAGAAGAAGAGGAAAGGTAAGAAACCGAGTGATGATGACTGGGTAACACCCAAGACTGGTCAGGCTTGGGTGGATATTCTTTTTGAATAGAAAAACCTGACTTGCCGAAGTTCCCAGGTTGGTAAGCGTGGAACATGAATCGGCATCATTCTTTGTATTTGATTGTGTTTTTCGTACAAGTGGTAAATCAGGGACATTAATTTGTACTTGATTTTCTATCAATGATTGAAAGACAATATGATGAACCACATCCCCGAACCTACAAATAGTATACCTACAAGTGGTAAAATCAACTAAACTTATTTTCCAGAAAAATCATTTTGATTAAAACAAACTTAAGTGTTTTGAAATCTAAATGGGAAAATAGTTTGTTGATAGGGGGAGTTCTGATTGTTTATGCCAAAGTGGATGGTGAATTGAAGCGATTTGATATCGGTTGTCAATTTTTTTTAGAAAACAAACTGTACAGGTAGAGTATCAAAATTTGTTTTTCAAATTTCCTTTAAATGTGTTTGCATTTTAGGGGGAGTAGAAATTTCAGAAAATTCAAAAACATTAGAAAATTTGAAAAATACAAAAACATGATAAAATGAAAATGAGTTTTGGTGTTTAGAAGAGGAAATGATAGTACATCAGTGGGCGATCACAACATGCTAAAGAAATGGAAAGAAAAATGTGATAAACAATCTCACTGCGGATGTGTCAGTAGGTTTTTGCACATTTAGTAGATTGTGACGAGATATAAACATAAAATTCAAACTTGCTTAATTCGTGGGTAACAACTTCTTGGATATATGGGTAACCCCCGAAATCTTGTTTGAAAGATCCCTCTTTCTGAGATACTAGGTCTTTATGCTTAGTGATATATGGGGTATTATCCCGGGACTTCTGCTGAATGGAAATTCTGACCTAGTCCCCGCATAATACTTTCCGCAAAAGCTTGAAATATAGCGCCGCCCTCAGCAAATTGATGAAACAATAAAATTGATAGTCATTGTTGTTGTAAAAAAGATCCTCTAAAGGGGACACACCTAAAGTCGAGCCTTCATCTCTCTGCTGAACGGAAGTTCTGACCTGAGCTCTCACGGTTTCGTACTGATTCATAATTTATTCCCTTACAGATATCATCTGTGGTATACTCACCTGTAAGATTGAATATTGGGATCTGGATACGGGAGTATATTCAAGTAGTGGGACACGAGATTAAGTTTAAGTATCTAAGACATTAATACCGTATCTCGGATCAGTTGAAATTTGTGTGAAAATTTAAGTGGACCAGTATACTGACAATCTAGGTGAATTGTTTAGAACTTAAAATGAAAATCAAGCTTAACGGTGTTGGTGATTTGTCTCAGAAACTGATATGATCCTCTTACACAATCTCACAAAAATATTGTTTGTAAATATTTCTTTACTGCATTTACTTTCTTTCAAAAATCCAAAAAGATTTTAAGTGTGTTTTAGCATAACTTTTGATAAATACAAAAAGATTTTCGACAACTGGTGTTGAAGAGCTAATTTTCAAAATTCCAAGTGCTAAACTTGACGAACTGGTTTGGGAATGTTATGTGTGAAAGATTTTAAAGTCTTGTTACAAGTGGTCATCAGAAGTTTTGAATTTGATACACCTACAAGTGGTTCACCAGAGGCTATTTGATAGATCAGTTTGTGATGTAATCTACTAGTGGTGTCTGAGTGAGTTAAAGGTGTATATCAGAAATCTTATGTTTGAGGTAGAGATTGTGCAGATAACCTGAGCTGGAGGAGAGCCAGGTCATGATCTTGGAATGGATTATGAACCTGTGAAGGCCAGACTGCGATCCCAGCTGATTGAGAGGGGGAGTCTGAAGGACAAAGAGCCAGGTTCTGATTCTAAGATTGTTGCTGCTGATGAATTTAAAGATTCAACACTCGAGGGGGAGTGTATGTTGGTGAAAATGGATAGAGAAGAAGTCAACATCCGAGAGGAGGAGTTTGTTGATGATAGAGAAGAGAAGATAGAGATTGAGAATGCTTACAGCGTCAAATACTTAAAAGAGAAGCCCAGAGGCTGATAAAGACTGAAGATGCGAAGACTCGACACTGAAGACTCCGTCAACATCCGAGGGGGAGTTTGTTGGTGCATCCGTCTGTCGTCTACATCTTGTATCGAGTCTTGTATAGAATGTATTAGACCAAGGCACGGAAAACGAGAAAGTGATTTTTAGGGGTGATTCCGCTCGAAATGACACTTTGTCATTTCAAGCTAAATCATTAGATCCTGATTCCGCTCGAAAGTTAATGTTCTGATTCCGCTCGAAATGCACATAGCATGTTCAAGCGGAACCCCAAGCCTATAAATAGGCAGTCTTGAGCGAAATCACATAGTTAGTTCTTCCGGTTTGCAACGAAGTGCTGCCGAAGTGTCGAGTCGCTGTAAAAGTCATTCAATCAATACAAATCGACAGTTTAAAGTGTATACTCGCTGAATTGAACTCAGTTTGTTTGTTTCCGCCGCTCAAATTGAGAAAAGCTCTTCTGATAGACTCGTTTGGGTCCGAATTCGATCCTACAATGGTCATAGCTATCTTTTCTACACTTGTAAGTCTTCTCCTTACTGATTGCAAGATCCAGAAGTTGTAGTATATGAATTTGTTGCAAGTGTGCTTATGAACACAAGTCTAATGCCCTTTATATACTAAACCCCAAGTGCTTGGATCAAGAACAGCTATTATGTGACATCCTAGGATCACTCCAAGTGTCCTAGTGGATTTATATTACCGTTTTCCAGCCCCTAGAATAGTTAAAATTGAGGTTGAGGCGGTGCAACAGCTTAAAACACACATCTGTCCATTTTTCTACACTGGTGACTGTCAGGCGGCCCGCGTAAGGTCATAAGGGACCTTTACGCGGCCCGCGTGGAACTCAGTTTCAGGTTCAACAACTTTTAAACATGGCAGAATCAGTCCCTGGGTGTTTTAAATCCTATTTGACCTCCTTTTTGACATGTAAGGCCCTTGTAGTTAGTTAATTGAAGCTCAAGGATGTATGAACAAACTTCGTTAGGCTCGGTTCCGTTAAATATCTCTATGAAAGCAAGTTTCATCAAGTTGACACTTATAGCCCAAAGTCTTGAAAACATGCTTAACGATCTCGAAACCACGTGAAATTTATACCACTTATTCTTAAGAGTATATTTGAATATTTCGAAGCCTCGGGTTCGTTAAAAGGTCACTCAGAGGTCAGAATTAACATGTTGACATGTTTAACCCTTGCATTTTAATAATCTTCCGATTATTTTCACAAACGGCTTCTTATATCCAATCAATCACTCGTTTAAGAATATCTTCATCACGTATGATCATTCAGTGGCACAAGTTTGGCATGTTGACACTTTTAGTCCCTGTGGTTTCATAGTTTCACTGTTTGACAACTTTAGTCCTTCAAACTCAATCTTTCACATGATTAGAGTTTACGACACGTGCCCTTACATAATTGGACATGTTTTTACGTGGTGTTACATCCTCACCCCCTTAAAAGAAATCTCAACCCCGAGATTTACTGGAATAAGTGAGGGTACTTCTATCGCATAGTGGACTCCACTTCCCACGTATATTCGGGACCTCTACGGGCATCCCATTTGACCTTTACTATAGGCACATGCGTTCTTCAGAGCCTTTTAACCTGTCGATCCTCGATCGATATAGGTCTTTCAACAAATCTCAAGCTTTCATCAATCTGTACGTATTTATGAGACATAGCTAGCGATTCATCGGCTAGGCACTTCTTGAGATTTCAAATGTGGAACACATTATGAATTCCACTCAACTCCTCAGGCAAGTTTAGCTTATAAGCTACACTGCCGACACATTCAATAATCTCGAATGGTCCAATATATCTAGGGCTCAACTTGCCCTTCTTACCAAAACGCATCACATCTTTCCAGGGTGATACTTTCAGTAAGACTTTATTGCCAACCTCAAACTTTAAAGGTTTTCGCCTCTTATCAGCATAACTTTTCTGCCTATCCCTGGCAGCTTTCAGGCGATCACGAATCTAGACAATCTTGTCCGTTGTTTCAAGGACTATATCAGGTCCTGATAACTGAGCTTTTCCTACTTCTGCCCAACAGACAAGCGTTCTGCATTTCCTACCATATAATGCCTCAAAAGGCGCAGCCTGAATGCGTGTATGGTAACTATTGTTATAGGAGAACTCTATCAAAGGTAGGTGGTCATCCCAACTACCACCTAAATCAATAACACATGCACGAAGCATGTCTTCCAAAGTTTGAATTGTACGCTCACTCTGTCCATCTGTCTGAGGATGGTAAGCGGTACTAAAATTCAAGCGTGTGCCCAAAGATTGTTGGAAACTTTTCCAAAAGTGTGAGGTGTATCTGGTATCTCTATCAGAGATAATAGACACCGGTACGCCATGAAGAGCTACAATCTTATCTACATACAACTGGGCTAATTTGTCGGAGCTATGAGTCTCCTTGATGGGCAAGAAATGTGCTGACTTTGTTATTCTATCAACTATAACCCATATGGTGTCATTTCCATGCTTTGTTTTAGATAACTTAGTTATAAAGTCCATAGTTACCATTTCCCACTTCCATGTGAGAAGTTCTGGCTGCTGTAGCAGGCCCGATGGTTTTTGATGTTCTGCTTTTATCTGAGCACAGGTCAAGCACTTGGCTACATGGGTGGCAATAGATTTCTTCAACCCTATCCACCAATAGTTAGCTTTCAAATCCTGATACATTTTGTCACCTCCAGGGTGAACTGAGTACTTGGAGTTGTGGGCTTCCTAGAGGATTATATCTCGAAGTCCTCCATGAATAAGAACCCAAACTCTTCCATTCATTCTGAGGATTCCATCCTTCCCAGGTGCTAACTGTTCAGCAATTACTCCTAACTTTTCATTTGGAAGGTTAACTTCCAAAACAGCATCTTTCTGTGTAGCTAATAGTCTTTCATTCAGACTATTCTTCAGTTCAATGCTCTTAGCATTAATCCAGATTGGTTTAACTCTTTCCTTTCGGCTTAGAGCATCAGCGACCACATTCGCTTTACCAGGATGATAACGAATTTCGCAATCGTAGTCATTCAAGGTTTCCATCCAATGGCGTTGTCTCATATTGAGCACTTTTTTATTGAACAAATGTTGGAGACTTTTGTGATCAGAAAAGATCACACATTTAGTTCCATACAAATAATGTCTCCATAACTTTAGTGCGAATATAACGGCACCCAACTCCAAATCGTGGGTGGTGTAATTCTTCTCATGCACTTTTAATTGTCGTGATGCATAGGCAATTACTTTACCTCGCTGCATGAGCACACAACCCATACCGGTGTGTGAAGCATCACAGTATACGACAAAATCTTCAACTCCATTAGGTAAGGTTAGCACTGGAGCATTGCTCAATCTTTGCTTAAGAATCTCAAAGGATTCTTGTTGTTTCGGACCCCAATCAAACTTAACATTCTTACGGGTCAAGGAAGTTAATGGTGTAGCTATCCTTGAGAAGTTTTCAATGAATCTTCTATAGTAACCTGCTAAACCCAGAAAGCTACGAATTTCGGTTGGAGTCTTGGGTGCTTCCCAATTCATTACGGCTTCTACCTTAGCGGGATCTACTTGGATACCACGCTCACTAACAACGTGTCCAAGAAATTGGACTTCACGAAGCCAGAATTCACACTTGGAGAATTTAGCATATAGTTTCTCTTGTTGAAGTAATCCTAAGATACATCGGAGATGTTTCTCATGATCGTCTTTATTACGGGAGTAGATAAGTATGTCGTCTATAAAGACTATGACAAACTTATCTAAATATGGTTTGCAGACTCTATTCATGAGGTCCATGAATGCTGCTGGTGCATTAGTGAGCCCAAAAGGCATCACTAAAAACTCGTAATGTCCATATCTCGTTCTGAATGCCGTCTTAGGCACATCTTCAGTCCTAACCTTGAGTTGATGATACCCAGATCTCAAATCAATCTTCGAGAAGAAGCTCTCTCCTTGGAGCTGATCAAATATGTAGGATCGAGAATCGACCTGAACGAGTCTATCAGAAGAGGTCAATCCATATCTAAGGCAGAATTCAATGATACGGACATGAATACAGCTTGATTCACTCTTTAACTGTCTTGTATATTGATTTGAAAGCGTTACAGGTCAAATGACACGTCGGCAGCACTTCGGTACCGGAATCAGGAACTGTTATAAATGATTTGAACACTCAGCTATTTATAGAGGTGTGATTTCGCACGAAATAGACATCAACCATTTCGTGCGAAATGGCCATGGTTCATTTCGTACGAAATGGCCTAGCCATTTCGTGCGAAATGGTCTTTCACCATCCTATTCCTATTTTCTCGTAAACTGAGCTCCAAACTATCCTATCTAGACAAATGACTCGATACAAGACGAAGTCGACAGACATATACACCAACAGACTCCCCCTTGGATGTCGACGAGTCTTTAGTATACGTCTTCAGAATGTCGAATCTTCAATCTTTATCAGTCTTTGTGCTTTTCAAAAGTATCTGACATTGTAAACTTCATTCAATCTCTTTCTCTTCTAGAATCTCAATCTGGTTCTTTAGCTTTCTAATTCTCTTGATCAGATCTCTTGATTCCTTAAGTTCATCAGCATCAGCAACTTGTATGATTAGGATTCAAAACTCGCTCTTTCGAATTTTATCCCAAGATCAGTAGCTGGCTCTTACAACTTCAGACTCCCCTTTGCTAGCAGACTCTCCCTTAAATTGTGTTGGGATCGTAATCTGACATAGCTCTCGTCTTGAGATAGAAACCTGGCTCACACTCAGCTCAGGCTTTATGCTCGGGGACCTGCACAAATCTCTACCCAACAATAAATTTCACAATTTTAACAATTTGACAAATTTATATACCACTGGTAGATATCATTCAAAATGATTTAACTTTTAAAATCTCTGATGATCACTTGTAAGCAAAACATTCAAAATTTGACATTTTCAATAAATTGAAATTATTTAATCTTTTCAAAATCAATTTTCATTTCAAAGAAACTCTCCCAACCCAGCTGTCGTCATGTTTAGCACTCGGAATTTTGAAAATCAGCTTTCCAACATCAGTTGTCGAAAATCTTTTTGTATTTTTCAAAATTTTATGCTAAAACACACTGAAAATCTTTTTGGATTTTGTTTAAAGAAATGCAGTAAAGACATACATACAAAATAATATTTTTGTGAGTTTGTGTAAGAGAATCATATCAGTTTTTGAGACTGATCACTAGCACCGTTAAGCTTTAAACATTTTAAGATTTAAACGATTCACATAGATTGACGATATTGTTATCCTCTTAAACTCAATCTAAAAACTTTCAAAATGCTTACTGATACGTTAAAGTATATTAATATTTGCACTAAATTCTTATGGACCCCACGATCTCAGCATATCCCCTCATCATGCAATACACTAACTCAAGTAATGCCTTTAAACTTTCATCAACTGTGATATGTGCGAAAACAATGCAGAATGTTTAAACATTAACAATCAGGTCGATCTTTCGATACTCAGAGAAAGTCCAATGTTTAAACAAAAAAAGAAATAAAAACAAGTTGAAGTTGTTTAGACTTTAACCTCCAGGACGATACTTCCGTATACGCAGAGGTGATCCAAAGCTTAAACGAAACACCAAGAAAAATAAAACAGAACGTTTAGGCAATAACATCCAGTTCGATACTCACGTATACACATAGGATGTCCAATGCTTAAACAAAATAAAGAAATCAAACAAGTTTAAATCTTTGCAAAAAGAAATGCACAATCACAGTGACTTTTTCAGCAAGTTGTGAAAGTTCACAAACTATCCGGTTTTTATGCTATTTTAGCATTCAGCGATTACTGAGTAGGTACACAATCACGAAGGACAAAACTAAGTACTATGCTATCAACCATGTTTCCCACTAGAACTAGGCTTTTTTATTAAAGTTTGTATCGTTATCGCAAATCTACTAGTCTAGCTGAGCCTATCGTCACATCTTTAGTGAGACCGTTTATCACCTTTTAACTTTCCATTTCTTTAGCGTACTGTGACAGTCCACTGATGTACTATCATTTCCTCTTTTTCACAACAAAACTCAATTTTTGATTTTATCATGTTTTTGGCGTTTTCAAATTTTCTAATGTTTTTTTTTTGGATTTTCTGAAATTTTTACTCCCCCTAAAATTCAAAACCATCTAAAGAAGATTTGAAAACGAACTGTACAAGAAAAGTGACAACTGTTGTGAATTGCTTCAAATCGCCATCCACTAGGCATAAACAATCAGAACTCCCCCTGACAACACACTATTTTTCCATTGTGATCTCAAAACACTTAAGTTTGTTTTAATCAAATGGTTTTTCCGGAAAATTAGTTTTGATGATTTTACCACTTGTAAGATCAGGGTTTTTCATCACATTGTTTTTTAGTCACTTGTCTAAAAGTTAAATCAAGTTCAACTTAATGACCTTGATTAACCACTTGTAGGTGAAATTCTTTTTCAACCACTTTGGGGTACTCATCAATCATACCACTTGTAAAACATCATATGACAAATTTCAGAATAATATCACCACTTGTAGATTGAAATATCACAGATGTGAATTTCTCAAGAAAGATGCCGATTCCTACTCCCCAATTACCAACCTGGGAGTTTCGGCAAGTCAGGATTTTAAGTAGAGAATGCTGTCACCCAAGCCTGACTAGCCTTGGGTGATTGTGAAACATCCTTATCCCACCATCTTTTTTATTTATAAAACTCTTTTACACCTTTTACTTTTCCATCAACCATCTTCCCATAGATATGTTTTACTTTTCTATTAAAAGCTTTTTCAGCATCAAATTCTTCTTTACCAGAGAAGAATTGATCTGAAATCTTAACCTTACCAACCTTGGATTTCAGGTTTTCTCTTGTTAATGACGGAAAGTTTTCTTCGTTCATTTCTGGAACGGAATTCTCATCATTTTTCTCAACACATGACTCCTCTGACTTTGACGAGTCAGATTCATTGTCAGAACTAATTTCTGATTTAACAACCCATCTTTGTTTGTTCAAATCGACTTTTCTTTTATAAAAAAAACGTTTCGAACTTTCACCAGTTTTGAAAGTCGAATTTTTGAACTCTTTGAATTTTTCTGTTGGTTGCTTTGAGTTAGAAGAAACTCCCTGCTTTGTGTTTGTTTGCTTTGGGCAATTCCAAGCAATGTGTCCAACTTCGTGGCATTTGAAACAGGTTCTTCGTTCATCTCTTTTCTTAGATTCTTTCAACATATTCTTTTTTCTTTCAGCAAGAAACTCTTTGTTTGTCTGTCTCCAGAATGGTTTCTTCTCTTCTTCCATTGAACTTGTACCTGAAACAAATTTAGTTTTTGGTTTATAAGTTTTCTCATTTTTATGATTTTCTGGGGGTATGAAACCCAATCCCATCTTTTTGAAATTACCGTTATGGTTTGGTTTCTTTTGAAAACCTGAACCAGAATTGTAACCCTTTTTCTTGTTTAATCGTTGTTGAACTCTTGAAGTGTATTTTTTAGGTTTTTCAGCAAGATTTACATCTTTTATTTCAGAAATATTAATTTCTGTTAATTTGAAAACCTGTTTGATCTGTTCAGTTTTGACACTTCTTATCGGAAATTCTTTATCAGAAAATAATTTGTCAGAATCATTCAAAGTATATGCTACTTTGATTTGTTCGTCATTCAAATTAGATTTTGATAATAAAAATTCTTTATTGTAAACCCGTTTAACCGGTGAACTCGGACTCTTGTCTGATGAACTTGAACTTTCAGATTTAGACTCCGACTTTGACTCTTCATCCATATCCAACACCTGATCGACCACTTTCTTTAATAATTCAGACTCATGATCAGTGTCAGACGCTGTGAATGTGACGTCAATGTTGTCTGGTAACTCTTCAATGGTTTCAGACTTTAATTTTATGTTGACTGCCTTTTTTAATCGTTCCTCATTTGGCTTTCTGGGAGAATAACTTTCCCAGATCGGAGGCGGACACTTGTTATACTTAACACTTTGTTTCTTACCAGTATTCTCTTCCGTCTTTTTATCTTGAAAAGCTTCAAGACCTGCAACAGTAGGATAAACTCTGTCAATCAAATAATCACAAGTTGTATAACTCAGCAACAAACGTTTGATTCTTTCACTTTCAATCTTTTCGAGTTCCAAATCCTATTTCAGCTTAGCACAATCTTCAATATACTCATTGATGACCCTCTGCTTTGTCATTAATGTAGAACTCATCATTGTCTGAGCAGCTCCCATTTCTAGGTTTGTTTTGTTCAAACTATCAACCGTCTTGTTCAGCACATCATATGATTCTTTTACATACTTCACATCAAACAACATTTTTTCTTTCAACTCTTCAAGTTCATGAATCTTCTTGTCTTTCTCCTCACAATCTTTGCATTGTTCCAAACATTTCAGACAAGGTTTCGTGACTTCAACAATCTTCTCAACTTCGACTATTTTTTCAACTATTTTCTCCACCACCTTCTCAAATATACTTTCAATCACCGATTCTTCATCAAATTCCACTTTTACCTCACACTCTTCATCTTCGACCTTTTCTGTCGAATTTTCTTCAACTTTTGCTTGTTCAGCTTCCATTTTTTCCTGTTCTTCAGCAATTCTTTTTGCTTCCAGTTCTCTCTTCAATCTAGCAGCCTTCTTCTCATTCAACATCTCGATCTTATCTGCAAAAAACAAATTAAAACTGAATGAGTCTAAACTTTTTCTAGCATTATTAATGTACTCTTCTTCATCATCGGTATCTACATCACTTTCTAATGATCTGAAAATCTTTGTTCTTTTTAGCTTAGATTTGACTGCTTCTTCTTCCAAGATTCGAGCAACAAGTCCTGAATCAGCCGGAATGTATTTATCCCAGCTAAATCCCTCTGCCACTTTTTCATCATCTTGATTAACAAGAAAAGCTTTCTTCTTTCCGTCTTCAATAGCACGGGATGATGATGGTTGTTGAGTAATCTGATGAAAAATTGATTTTTGATAATAATCGTTCTTTCCAAACGGATCTTGTCTTCCAGTTGCTTCTTTATTTCTACATTCTCGTTTAAAATGCCCCTTTTCTTTGCAACGAAAACAAGTAACCTTTGATTTGTCAAACCCTATCGGAGATGCAGCAATATCACGAAAATCATTTCTTCTGGTAATTTGTGTGAATTTCTCTGCTCTTCTTACAGCACTGGCTAAACACCACTTGATGTCCATCAACTCAAGTTCTTCAGCATCAATCTGGTCATAATCTTCTTTGGTAAGCATCGGATTTCCAATTCTTCCAGCAACTAAACTTTCATAAGATTCTAACATAGTAACAAGTGATGCCATGTGTTGCTTAGCCATCTCTGGAGAAAGATTTTGACCATTTTGAATATTCAATGTAACATTGCATTGTAAATTTGTTGAATTCTGTCGTTGAGGACTTGGTGTTGTGAAATTTGGATCAAAACTTGAATATGAGGAAGAATATCCACCACTCTGAGTTACAGTACTAGCATTTGTTCCAAAAGAACTATCAGCACTGAAAGCAGTCTTAATCTTTGGACTTTGAGTAGTCTCAAATTTGCTTCCTTTGTAGTATAGACTTACATCCTGTTGAGCATTTGGATTATTCATGATATCAGTTTTCTGAATATCCAATTCATGTTCTTCAATCTTCTGTATGAACTTCGCCAAACACATATTTTCAGATTTTCTCATATGTTTCAAAATCAACAAATATGTTCCCCATTCATGTTCTTCAATCTTCTGTATGAACTTCGCCAAACGCATCTGCTAGCTTATCAACCCATTCATCGTCATCTTTCTTGATTTCCAATCTTCCCATTTCCCGAACAAGATGACAATATCTATCGATAGTCATTTTTGTTGATTCACCTTCAAATGCTACAAACATATCAAATGATTTCTTTAGTAATGCACGCTTGTTTTTTATCATATCAGCGCTTCCCTTAAACTTGTTAATCAACGCCAACCAAATTGATCTAGCCGTGTCTTCATGTTGAAGCAACACAAAAATATCTTCTTTTACGGATTGTTGGAGAAGACTAATCATCATTTTTTCACTGGTGTATTTCAATTTCTCATCTGCTGAATAGTCACTAAAAGCTTTTTCAATCCCATGTTCATTTTTCGGTTTACGTAATCTACATCTAACGAACACCATGCACCAAACTTATAGGCTTGCACCCAGTTTTCAAAACGATTTTGCCATCCTTTAAAATCCTCGATGTACATAAGCTTTGGAGGCTTTTGAGACGTTCCCGTTTCATTTTCGATTTCAATTGTTTCTGTAGCCGTGACTGAGGCAGTTGGAGTAGTAGCAAACGCGTTGTAAAATTCCTCTTCCATATCTCAGTAACCTGTTTCACAACTTCACAAAGTTTAAACAAAAAGTAAGTTCACACGAAATGAGATCTCAAACAAGATGGATCCCTTTGATGCGAAATGGAACTTTGGTGCGAAAAGGTCTCTTCAAGCGAAATGAATATCTGGTGCGAAATGAACTTGAAGCGAAATGACTTTTTGGTGTGGAATGAATTTCTGTTTTCGTGCGAAATGGAGCTTCAAGTTAATTCGTACGGAATGAATATCTAATGGATCATTTCGTGCGAATACTTTTCAAGCGAAATGACGCTCTGATGCGAAATGGAATCTGATTTCGTACGAAATGAAATACTCAGTGTCTATTCCGTGCGAAATGACGTCCAAACTGTTGATTCCGTGCGAAATGAGTTTCACTGAGATGATTCCATGCGAAATGGACTATATCAATCCGTACGAAATGATGATGACATAATCCTATCGGCCAAAATTTTGTCAAATTGATCTGGTTTTAGGTCGCTTTCAGATCCAATTCTTTCAAGGATTCGTTAAAACTGTATTTTACGTGATATATGAGAAATTCAATCCATTTTAACCGTAAAAACTTGTTAATTTAGAAAAAGAAGGTGTAGAAGTCAGAATTTTGAAGAAAACAAGCTGAATTCGGTAAGAACTCTTCCTCCTAAGCTCTGATACCACTTGTAGGATCGAGAATCGACCTGAACGAGTCTATCAGAAGAGGTCAATCCATATCAAAGGCGGAATTCAATGATACGGACATGAATACAGCTTGATTCACTCTTTAACTGTCTTGTATATTGATTTGAAAGCGTTACAGATCAAATGACATGTCGGCAGCACTTCGGTACCGGAATCAGGAACTGTTACAAATGATTTGAACACTCAGCTATTTATAGAGGTGTGATTTCGCATGAAATAGACATCAACCATTTCGTTCGAAATGGTCTTTCACCATCCTATTCCTATTTTCTCGTAAACTGAGCTCCAAACTATCCTATCTAGACAAATGACTCGATACAAGATGAAGTCAACAGACATATGCACCAACAAAATAAATCATCGATCCTGGGTAAGGGATAACGATTCTTGATCGTTACTTTGTTTAGCTCACGATAATCAATGCATAGGCGCATTGATCCGTCCTTCTTTTTCACAAATAATATTGGAGCTCCCCAAGGCGAAGAGCTAGGTTTTATAAAACCCTTTTCCAGTAAATCATCTAATTGAGTCCTGAGCTTTTCATTTCAGTAGGTGCAAGACGATAAGGAGCTCGTGCAATAGGTGCAGCTCCTGGTAGAATGTCTATCCTGAACTCTACTTGCCTCTCAGGAGGTAATCCAGGTAACTCGTCAGGAAAGACATCAGGGTATTCGGAGATGACTGGAATGTCTTCAATCTTAGGCTTCGGATCTTTCACAGTCACTTGTGCCATGTAGATGACACATCCACTCTTTAAGCACTACGATACCTTAAGAATAGACACATTGCTGGGCAACCTGTATTGTGTATCTCCTTGAATGGTGATGGATTTGCCAGAAGGGGTTTTGATAATAACTAGCTTTTTATCACGGGCAATTTGGGCTTGGTTATGCGACAACCAATCCATGCCCAAAACTATATCAAACCCAGCCAACTTCATTGGCAAGAGGGATAGCGGGATAGAATGATTCTTGATGGATATAAAGCATCCATCCAGCAGAGTTGAAGCTGTTTCTAAGGTACCATTGGCAAGTTCTACCTCATATTTTATGTCTAGAGTCTTAATAGGCAAATTCAGTGACTTACAAAACTTATGGTCTACAAAAGACTTATCAGCACCTGAATCAAATAAGACTCTAGCATAATTATAATTAATGAGGAAGGTACCTGTTATGACGTTCTCATCGTTCACCGCTTCCCTAGCATTCATTTGGAAAATCCGTGCATTGGTTTTCTTTGCCTCCTCGGGCTTCTTAGCATTCTTGGAGCAATTGGTTTTGATGTGCCCCTTTTCATTGCAACCGTAACAGGTTGCATCCTTAATGTTCCGGCACTCTACAGATTTGTGCCCTTTCTTTTTGCAGATACCACATGGTTTGGCTTGTGGATCCTGATTGCACTTTCTAAAGTGCCTTTTATTGCAGGTTTTGC
Source organism: Helianthus tuberosus (assembly GCA_030545235.1). Taxonomy (NCBI): domain Eukaryota; kingdom Viridiplantae; phylum Streptophyta; class Magnoliopsida; order Asterales; family Asteraceae; genus Helianthus; species Helianthus tuberosus. The sequence goes on from CM060394.1 coordinate 12,340,298, forward strand.
ATCTGGGCTTATCACTTGACTGCCCCTTCTTAAAACTAAAGTTCCCTTTGCTCTTCTTGTTAGACTGAGGGGACTTGTCTTCCTCTCTTTTCCTCTTCCCTTCATCGGTAACCTTCTTTGCCCTATTCCTCACAACATCCAGGGTGAGGGACACAGATAGATCCACAGCAGATCTATAAGTGGTTGGCTTAGAGGCCTTAACATTTCCTTTTACTTCAGGGGCCAAACCACCGATGAAACGCGCAATGTGTTTGGGTTCAGGAGTGACTAAATATGGCACAAGCCTTAACATTGAGTTGAATCTAGTCACATAGGATCTACAATCCAGATCCTTCATCACTAAGGTGAGGAAATCAGTCTCTATCCGCTTGACTTCGTGCTGAGGGCAATAGGTATCCTTAACCAAATCAACAAACTTGTTCCATGAAAGATTGTACAAAGGAACCTTCCCAGTGGCTTGCACTAATGCTTTCCACCAAGTGAGGGCATCGGCCTTGAAGGATTGTTACACAAACTTCACTATATCCTCTTTAGCACATCCGTTGATGTCTATCACAGTCTCCATCTCGTCCAACCATTTCATGCAATCTATTGCTCCCTTTTCTCCTGTAAAATCCCTCGGCTTACAGGAGACAAATTACTTATAGGTACAACCCTTGGTGTACCTGGGAATCGGCTCGAGGACAATCTGCCTCTTGGGCTCACTACCCTGATTAGATGAGTGCTGAGACTCACTTTTCTTATGAGTATGAGGTTGAGAATGGGATCTCGAATGAGTTTGAGACCGGACAATACTTGGCTCTTTAAATTTAGCATCCACCGCCTGAGTAACTGCTGCGGTGATCATTGCTTGTAGTTCGGCACCAGTGATACTAATCCTGGTGTTGTTGCCTTCTGTAGGATGACTGTTTGCTTCATCCGAGCCAGCCATTTTTGAACACTGTATCAAACAATGATGATATTTAAATTTTATAATGTATCATCGTATTGATGATCAGTTGGTCATGGTATTATTAAACCATTTAGACCATTTTAAATAATAATTAAATAACCAATATAATATAATATTCTTTATATTTATTAGACAGGGGAATTATAATTCACCACTCTCAATGTCATAAAAGACATTTTATTTATCATTAGACTCGTCTCGAAGGACATTTAGATAGCTCAGAGAGCTTATCATAGGGACGATTAAAATATAACCAACGATCTCTTGGATCAGTGATCTTTTAAGGGTCGAACGAAGTTCATCGCCTTTTTGACAAGAAGTTTTATAAAATAAAACTATCATTGTCATTATTATACCTTTGCTTATAAGCATACATCTCAAATGGATGTTTTGGTGTATACATCTTATTGACGTTTATTAGCCATGATTTACATTGATCATATAGGCTATATATAAGTGACTTGGAAGTCCAAGTACATTTGGAAGCTTGTGTGGTTTCTCGTACCGCACAGCCAGGAATGTTAACATATTTTCAGATGTTAACAGAGAATTATTATCTTAAAAAGGTTGTACCATCATAGCCATTTAATATTTTGGCTAGGTTATACCTTTAAGAGTTTCTTTTGCAGATCAATCAAATTTGAAATGATATAGTATGATGTAATAAAATACATATTTAAAATCAAAAATAACTTCATTAAACCACGAAACGAGTACAACCTTGCCCTAAACGAGACTTAAAACAACACAAACTGCCCACGCAGGGGCTACAGAAACATAAAGTAAGTCCACGCAGGGACTTGGTACATGAAAATAAAATAAATGTCCTCGCAGGGACTTGATTAAAAGATAATACAAGAAAGATTAAATAACTTCCTACTTCTTCTTGCCTTTAATAAGGCTTGCAAGGCCCTTCATAAAACTACCATGCTTCTTCTTGGTTTCTCTAGCTTCGTGTTCAACCTTGTCTAACCTTTCCAGGATTTCTTGAGTCTGCTGTTGTTGGAAAGGAGGAGGTTGCTGATATGAGGGGTATTGATACCCCTGTACCGGATATCCAGTTGGATGAACTGGAGGGTAGGAAGAAGGGTAAATATGATGGTATTGTGCAGATGTGAGGTACGGATCATGAGTTCCATAATCCGATGGATATCCTGATGGATTATACCCAGATGAACCTGGGTATGTCGGGATCGGGTTGTCGAAACCCAAAGGCGGCTGCAATGGTGCATGTGAAACTGGCGGAGGGTTGACTTCCGGCACAGTGTGTGAGGGTCCACCCGATTGGGGGTCCTCTGGAATAGGAGGGTAAGAACTTGAACACTGAGGAGAACTAAAGCGAGGTCCTCCTCACATGGATATACGTGCATTTCTCCTTTGCCTCGGAGGCTCGGGAGGTGGCTGAGGCGGCTCCTCAACAGGAAGTGGTGGAGGTGAAACTGCTTGAAGTTGGGGTTCAACCAAAGGAGGTTGAGCTGGGGAGTTATGGTACGAAGGAGTAAAGTACCAATCATAAGCGGCCATTCTCTCTTGGTATGAATCGGGCCCACGGTACGGTGATCCCTGAAATGGGGAACCGCTTGAGATGCTAATTGGTGGCCCGGTGTTCCGGTTTGCATTTCTGGGTCCGGGTCGTCGTCCATCTCCATTTCCTGAGAAAAGTGATCCTCAGGGCCTAGAGGGTTGTAGCCCAAAAAGTCGTTGACATAATCATTCGGATTAAACTGTGCCGGGGAGTAGGTAGAATCCAAATGGTGAAGGGAATGAGAGTGCAACGAATGGTAAGACTGGTGAGATTCATGGGAGGGATGGGAGTGTTGAGAATGGTGCGAAAGCTAGGGCTCGTCTGGGACAGGCGGCCCGAATGATGGATGGAATGAAGGAGATGAGCTCAATGAGACAGAGTGTCTCGCTGGTTCAAAAGAGTGACCCCACATATTGTGAGAGTCAGAACTGGAAAATGACGCAGATGGGGTGCGTCAATGTGAAGGTCCTACTGATGGTCCCCCTCGCATGGGACCCTTTCCTTTACCCCTAACTCTTGGCGGCATTAAAGCTGATTTCTCCTGTCAAAATAAGTAAAACAAAACAAAATAAAATATAAACAGCATAGGAAAGTTAAGAATAAATCCTAGGTCATTTGCCTAGACTCGAGAGTCTAAGGAATGTGCTTATTGTGTCATTGAGATTAAACACAAAAGGTTAGTGTTTAATTCACTCAATATTGGCTCTGATACCAACCTGTCACACCCCGATATTTCCACATATTACCGGTGGGCCCGGCAGGGAGTATCGTGACGTAGTTGATATCATCATTGTCAATACACACAATAATATAGCACAGCGGAAGGCTGGGTAAATAAACTATTACAAACCATAATGTCTGAGTGTTCGAGTGTATGAATATACAGACTAGAATGTAATAAGATCCATAGGCGGATCATAGTTAAATACAAAGAAACAAAATAACAGACTTCAGGTATCTATGGATTTGCAAGATCCTCTTATGACACCTAATAGCTCCAGCCTATTACGAGAGGTACCTGTCAAATCAGTCTTTAAGAAAATACGTCAGTTTACACTGGTAAATACAATTAACTGACCCGTTTTGAAAACATTTATGAAAATTGATTTAAGTGCACATAGCACAAATCATTTATAACTTGGGACAATTATTTAAAGATAATCTTGTATACAGATTTACATGTTTGTCATACAATTGGGGCCGGTTAGAAGCCGGTCTTGATTAACCGACTCACCACTTATAGAACCCACAAAGGAGTTATCCCCAACATGTGGGTTTATATTTATTATTTAGCATTTGCATCTGTCAGGTGTATGCCTACACCCTGTGCATAGGTCGTGGTCATTTTCAAATGAAATGAGCCAAGGATATCCAGGACACGGTCGAATTAACCCCCAATGTTTATGTTATCAAACAAGACAGATTAAAACGGGTTATGTAAATTTATTAATCACAATCCGATTAAATGATTTCATACCCGACCAAGTGGTATTATTATAATACCATATCCCAAGCCCGTATAGGGAAAATAAGTTAAAAGTATTTACCTGATGCTAGCAGTATAATCCTAAAGCTTTTTGATGGCACCTTCTACCGGAAGCTATTTAATATGTATAGAAGGTTTATTACCTATTAGGATGCTAACGGGTCTTTAATTTAGTCAAGGACATAGACCGGCTAGCTAGAAGGAAACCTTACGGTTCTAAAAGCTAGATTAAGTGGAGACCGGAATAGAATGTGGTTTAGACCCGACAAGCTTGGATACTTGTATAATATGGGTAAACTAAACACATTCTGGAAATTGAGAATTTAATGATAAGGTTAAGCCCGTTTTGGCTATTTTACGTAAACTAGTCACGTAAACCGATCCGAATGCATAAACGCGTAACGGGTAACCAAATAAATTGTATACAGGTCTTAATCGTTATTATGCTCAAAATATGTTAATACATCAGTAAGATGTTAACATATATGCCCAAAGAGTAATTAAAACCAAATTAAGTCCCATAAGGGCATTTTGGTAATTTTAATGCTCATAAAAGAGTTTAAATATTAAACTGAGTTTCAGGTCTGAAATGATCAGTAATAATATGTATTTTTATAAGTTATATCAGTAGAGTATTGCATATATGTGAAATTTATCTTATATAACCAAACTATGCACCGTAGGGGCATTTTGGTAATTTCACATAAGCTTTAAAAGGTCAAAATAGACTTCTGAGTTTAAAAACTTTGGCTTACTGTTTAATTATATAAATTAACTTAAAACATCAGTAGGTAATAAGTTTTATATGCCAAAAATAGATTTAACTCATACTATGCGCTAAAAACGCTAAAAAGTCGGTTTTTAAGGGATATTCGGGTTAAAATAGGAAATCTGGGTTTTTTATCAGTTAATAAAGTTCAAAATATTTTATTTATCATATAAAATCAGTAGTAAAAAGTTTGACATCAAAATGTTATGTAAAACTCATTTTATGCATGAAAAGGGTAAAACCGACAATTACCGAAATCAAGCTATAATCCTATGTTATGCTCGGCCTAAAAATAAATAAAAATCTTCAAAAATCCCAAAATATTATTTTACATCAGTAGGTAAAAATTTTGGTATCAAAAATTGGGTTTAGATAGGCTTTATGCTAATTACGCCATTTATAATTAATAAAAAGCTTTCTAATTACGCTATTGAGCATAACTCCTAATCTAGACCTCAAACTGATGTCAAATTTTTGGGACAAGTCTAAATATCAGTAGCAAAGGTGTTTGTCCATTCACATTGCTAAAAATCTCAGTTGTGTGTCAAAAGAGCGTTTATGGCATTTTTAAGCATATTAACGATCATGTGCATATAATTCAAACCATTAGGCATCATGCAATATAACTTCAGAGGGTTATACTACTGGGTAATGTGGTTCTAATGGAAGCTTAAAACATGGGAGAATTAAGCTTGAATGGGTCAGAACTGAAAGTCAAAGCAAAAGTCAAGCTTTTGTGACTTTCGGTTATAAACTGACCTTAGGCTATTAATTGTCGGGTTAGGACTGATAAAACATGTTCTAATATTAATTACCAAGTCATTAGAATGTTAAAATATAATTTAGAACTTCTGTTTTATTAATTTAAATCATTTTCATGCATTCTGTCCAGTTTGACTTTTTGTCAAACTACTTTGACCCGACAATTAACTAGTCAAACGAGATAATTAGGAGGTGCCCTTTTAAGGGTTAATCACCTACCTTAATATGGTTCCATAACCACTTTCAATTTGATCAGTGGCTGGTCCATATGTGATTAAAATGAAAGTCAAACCTAATTTACGACAAGTTTGACTTTTAGGTAATTAAGCTAATTAAACGACTTAAGCAAGTAATTAGAATCTTACTAATGGTCCTAGCTGTCTTTTCTACACTTGTAAGTATTCTCCTTACTGATTGCAAGCTCCAGAAGTTGTAGTATATGAATTTGTTGCAAGTGTGCTTATGAACACAAGTCTAATGCCCTTTATATACTAAACCCCAAGTGCTTGGATCAAGAGCAGCTGTTATGGGACATCCTAGGATCACTCCAGGTGTCCTAGTGGATTTATATTACCGTTTTCCAGCCCCTAGAATCGTTAAAATTGAGGTTGAGGCGGTGCAAAAGCTTAAAACACACATCTGTCCATTTTTCTGCGCTGGTGACTGTCAGGCGGCCCGCGTAAGGTCATAAGGGACCTTTACGCGGCCCGCGTGGAACTCAGTTTCAGGTTCAATAACTTTTAAACATGGCAGAATCAGTCCCTGGGTGTTTTAAATCCTATTTGACCTCCTTTTTGACATGTAAGGCCCTTGTAGTTAGTTTATTGAAGCTCAAGGATGTATGAACAAACTTCGTTAGGCTCGGTTCCGTTAAATATCTCTATGAAAGCAAGTTTCATCAAGTTGACACTTATAGCCCAAAGTCTTGAAAACATGCTTAACGATCTCGAAACCACATGAAATTTATACCACTTATTCTTAAGAGTATATTTGAATATTTCGAAGCCTCGGGTTCGTTAAAAGGTCACTCATAGGTCAGAATTAACATGTTGACACGTTTAACCCTTGCATTTTAATAATCTTCCGATTATTTTCACAAACGGCTTCTTATATCCAATCAATCACTCGTTTAAGAATATATTCATCACGTATGATCATTCAGAGGCACAAGTTTGGCATGTTGACACTTTTAGTCCCTGTGGTTTCATAGTTTCACTGTTTGACAACTTTAGTCCTTCAAACTCAATCTTTCACATGATTAAAGTTTAGGACACGTGTCCTTACATAATTGGACACGTTTTTACGTGGTGTTACACAACCACTAATTTAGTTACAAACCAACAAAAGTGGATGACATCTAAACTTGAAATTCATATCCTAAAACGACACCAGCGCCCAGGATCCAACTTGTTTCCTGAAATATATGTAATTTTGAAAACATCAACAAAAGTTGAGCGAGTTCATGCGTTTTGTATGAGTACTGATAAACTTGTAAACATTTGAGAGACTCCTTTGAAAACAGGTATGAAAAGCGTCTATGAATAGATCAAATTAATGTTTTGCAAGGACATTAATATATGTGACAACATGGGGAGTACTCAACCCGAGTAGGCTATTATCTTTGTCGAATCTCCTCGACTGTGTTGAATTCCCTCGACTGTGTCAAATTCACCTTGATTGTGTCAAATTCCCTTGACTGTATCAAATCACCTTTACTGTGTCAAATCACCCTTGACCGTTGTCAAATCACCACGACTGGGACACTAAAGCACTCTAAGTGGTCACATAAGGACCATGAGTGGGGCTCGGTCGTACCCGTTAGATCTAACCTTTGTCCACAATTCTTATGAGAGTTATTGGCATTTCAATTTCAATCTATGCTCACATGATCTAATAGTTCATTTCATAGCCAAATCATACCATTAAAACATATGTAACATGTATTTCACCCCCGAGAGTTATAAATCCAAAAAAAAAAACAGTTAAGAGAAAAGGGGGACATGAACTCACAAGTTTGCATCCTGCTATCTCGTATGCTCGAAGTCCTTATATGGGTCATACAACTACCTACACATGTGCCATGTTTTATTAGACGTTTAGGTCATGTAACGACTTCTTTGTCTTAGTTGTTCATTAAGACTTGTTTTGGAAATCTTGGTGTAATTTGAGTTACATCGTTGATGTATATTATAATATTCCAAAGTATATAATTATCAGTTAAAATAATAATATTTTAACTTAAATTATTTTCATCCATTTATTTGGAATATTGTCAAAATAATATATGTTTGCCTTAGTTTGTGTTGTAATTATTTTCCTGGATATTTTCCAAGTATAGGTATAATTATCCTTGTGTATTTTGCCAAGTATTTGTGGTGTATTCCGGTGTGAATTCGTACGTACGAGAATACGTATTTCTTGTATCTATTAAGTATTCATATACTTAATTTTTGTATTTACATTTTCCGGAATATTATTATTTTTAACCAATAAAAATCACCAATTTGTATTCTTAAAAAATATATAAATATTTTAAGAAACTTGTGTAGAAAATTATTTAGATTTCTTCCTTGGCAAAAATATTTATACTTTCATATAAATCTCAAAAATATCATATTTTCAAGATTAATTTAGAAAATATTTATAAATCCATTTTTCACTCCAAAAATAATATATTCTAAATTTGTTAAGAAAATATATATTTTCTCCAAAAATATTATATTTTCTATTTGTTCAAGAAACATATATCCTTCCTTACTCAAAATAATATATTTTCTTCTTGTCAAAAATTACGATATATTCTTGTAATATTTCTAAAAATCATATTTTCGTTTTCTTGGTTTCCAAAATACCGTTTACCAAAATATACTCACGAATTTAATTCCGGAATATTTTTGTAAGTTATATTACTTGTTCGGTTTCACCAATATTTTGGGTATAAATTATATATTCATTTCTTGGAATTTTGGTAGTATTTTGGTATTTTGGTGAGTTATATTATTTCAAGCCCTAAAATAATATAACTAATACACATAATATACAAATAATCACACACATGGTGACATCTAAATATACATTCTCCTAAATACATATTTAGTCACTTTTATTATCAAAAACCAACCTCCAATATTTTGTAATTTTTGTAACAAAATTTATGGCAAACTTTATATGAAAAATCATGGTTAAAATATAATTGTAAATATTTGTTTAAAAATATTTTTTCTAAGTGTTAAATTTCTAGAAAATTTTTTCCATAGTTTCCCCTTAAAAATGGAGGTTTCCATGCTTTCAAAGCATATCATTTTCTTTTATAAATCATCACAATCATCAACAAATCAAATAATACTTACCAATTTGCCAAAATCAAGCATTAATCACTACTTCATGAACTTGAAAATTTACAAAAATTTGTAGTAACTTACTAGTGTGTTTAGTAAGCTTAGTTACCCTTCAAAGTGTGTTATTCATTTAAAAACATCATTATTGAAGAAGTTAGATCTTCACAACTTGTAAATCATTTTTCTAAAATTATTTCTTCTTGAGTTTTTCTTGTTAAATATATATTTCTACACTTGAATAGCCACTAAAAATGTGGTTAATTTCTTTAAAAACCAAGCTTATGTAAATATTGTATTTTTAACTTGGTTTCTTGAAAAATCATTCTTGAAATCATATGTTTACAAGACTTTATATTCACTTTGATCATCATACTTCAAGAAAAACAATTTATACTTTCAAGTTCATGCTTTACATATGGATGATTACTTTGATCTTAACATAATCATCCTCTCATCTTGCTAGATTATGTCTTTAATCACCATCTAGCAAGATCATATGATGTTTAACATCATAAACACAATCAACCAACAATCAAATAGCATAACAACACTTAAACAATATGTATTCTCATGATTTTTAAGCTTATGTCCATGATTCATGTTCTTGATTCATAGGGTTCTTCATGTTTATCAACTTATACCATCTTTTAACCAACTTAATAAGATGTAAAATAAGGTGTAGACGATCTTACTACTAGCTCAAGGCTAGGGATGAGCACAAGATGAAGATGGGGTGGTTAAAAGCTTGTATGAGAGGTCCTTCAACTTCCAAGAGTTCCTAGCTTCCTTATGTTGCTTCTTACACCTTTGTATATGTATGAAATGGATGAAAGTTGAATGATGATGATGATGGATGTGTGGGTGTGTGTTCACGGCCATAGGTGAAGGGAAGGAAGAAGAAGAGTTTCAAGTGTTTGTTTGTTTTGAGAATGAATGCATTATGAACCTTAAGGTTAACTTATAATCTCTAATACATGAAATCCAATGGGTCTTGTGTTTAGTAAAGTTAGAGACAAGATCAAATAAATTATACAAAGAAAATCCATAGTGGGGCCACCTTGTTGGCCGTAAATAGGTGGGTGGGGCGGGGGGTCTAGACTAGGTTGTAAATGGTAGTTAGTTTATATAGTTACAATCCAAGTGTTTAGTTAGGGTGATTAGTTATTAGGATGTTATATAGTGTGTTATGATGTTCGGTGACCATAACTAGCTTCGTAATACTGAAACAATGTTTCTAGTGAAAATTTGGTATTTCGGGTAGTGTCCGGTTGTTTGTTTCGTTACGGTTCGTTAAGGTGCTAAATTACGCAGTTTAGTGTGCTTTATGTTGTCTTTTATGACAGTTTTGATTCCCGACACTTAGGAAAGTATTATGGGTCATTAAACCACATTTCAACATTATATTTAGTTGTTAAAATGCTGAAAATTGATGAATTTGTTTATTTTCTGCAGAATTATGCAGTTTTAGTGTGTTTCTAGCATTTTCCGGCACCTAAGTTATCACTAGGAAGATAGTTTTGTAATCCCTACTTTCCTACACACTATTCTAGCGTAACACATGGTTCCGGGGCTCATTCTGTGTCTTAATTTCATGTCTGCCTGAGTACTGAACTCCCGTCGGTACTTCTAGTTTGTCTGATAATTGTGCTAACTTTGTTCTATGCATTAAGTAAACCACACCGTGTTGCATGTAATAAAGATAAACAATCTTGCAACATGAAATGCCTTTGTATGTATATGACAATAATCAGAAATTCATTCGTCTAGTCAATTCATTCATGTACAGTCATTAAAGCACAGATTACTGTTTATTATTGTACGGAACACATGGAGAAATGTCAGTTGTCACATAATCAAAACATAACATACGAATGGTAAACATACTACATGATCATAAAACAAACTCCATGATGCCATTGATATTAAATATTCAAAACATAAGTTAAGTTTCGTGTTTACATCACAGCATAAAATGTTGTCTGAAAAGTTTAATATCATCACCCGCTCTGCCCTACTTGTACTTATCATCACCCGGTTGGAATCGCATGCTGGTTTTGTGTTCACTGCAACCTGTACGGCTACTTTACTGCTAACTGCCATACCGGTCCCTGCCAAGCTCCAGCTCAAGGTCAAGCTCCTGCACTACCAGCTCCTCTTCCTACTCCACAGGGCCAACAAGCAGCTCCTGCACCCGCTGCTCACGTAAGATCCTGCTTTGCATGTGGTGATCCCAACCATTTTGCAAACATGTGCCCCAACCGAGTGGTGAAGCAAGAGCCACAACAACAGCCGCAACAACATCAACAGCAGCAGCAGCTCGCGGACGTGCTTTCAACATCAACGCCCGCCAGGCTCAAGCAGACAACAATGTGGTTAATGCTCCTTAAGCGTAAACGCCCCCATCTCCCTACGACGTTCGACGTAGAAGTTGCCACCAGAAGAACCGTCGCTATCAATTCTGTTCTACGTGATTGTACGCTTGAACTCAACAATCACGTCTTCCCTATCGATCTAATCCCGATGCAGCTTGGTAGTTTTGACATTATAGTAGGCATGGATTTTCTTCGTGAAAATTGTGTTGAAGTTGTTTGCTTCGATAAGATGATTCGTTTCTCGCTCGCTAATGGTGATCAACTTTGTGTGTATGGCGAAACTCCTTCGAAAGGTCTCAAACTCATGTCATGTATCCAAGCGAGCAAGTATCTCCGCAAGGAATACAAGGCTTTCTTGGCTAACATCGTAGCAGCGGAGAAGGAAAAGAAAGAGAAGGCAATAGATAAGGTGCCTGTGGTTCGTGATTTTCCTCGTGTATTTCCTGATGATTTACCTGGTTTACCTCCGAGTCGTGATATCGACTTTCGTATTGATCTCATTCCTGGAACAAATCCTGTTGCTAAAGCTCCCTATCGACTCGCTCCTTCTGAGATGCGCGAAATCTCGAGTCAACTTCAGGAATTGCTTGACAAAGGCTTTATTCGCCCTAGCACCTCTCCTTGGGGCGCGCCTGTCCTTTTCGTCAAAAAGAAGGACGGATCGTTCCGGATGTGCATCGATTATAGGGAGTTGAATAAGCTGACTATCAAAAATCGCTATCCCCTGCCCCGCATTGATGATTTGTTTGATCAATTGCAAGGCGCAACGTGTTTCTCAGAAGATTGATTTGCACTCAGGCTATCACCAGTTACGCATCCAAGAGGAGGATATACCAAAAACCGCTTTCCGAACCCGATACGGCCACTACAAATTCGTTGTTATGCCCTTTGGTTTGACCAACGCACCCGCGGTTTTCATGGATCTGATGAATCGCGTGTGTAAACCCTTTCTCGACCGCTTCGTCATTGTGTTCATCGATGATATCCTGATCTATTCCAAGTCGAAAACCGAACACACGCAACATCTAAGTTTGGTTCTCGAATGTGCATGTTACATGATAATTATAAATTCGCATGTTAGATGATACAAATGTTAGGCTAAAGGGTGTGGGAGTCATGGTTGGGACATGATTCGCCACCTAGGAACATGAATGGAAGGCTACGCCACCCCCTTGCTTGATCCACCATGGTTTGCATGGATTAAACTATGGCAACCATGGTCCTCCTTTCCATTTTTCAAGAAATCATTTCCTTTTTTTAGACAAAGATAAATTAAAATAAATAAGGGGATAGTGGTTTGCGTCATGACCACACCCTTAGGATAGTGGTTTTGGATTGGGGATTAGATGTGTGTGACATGACACTGACGTGGAGGGTCATGGTTGTCATGAGGGTCATGACCACACCCTATAGCCTTATACACATGTTACAAATGTTTCCTTTTGAATTCACATGTTACATGTCAGTTCTTAATGTTTTTTTTTTTTTGTCTTTTTCAAGGAATTCGCATGTGTATGCTGCTCAGTTCTAATTTTTCCAAGGAATTCGCATATTACTATTTTTTTTTAATTCGCATGTAAATCTTCCCAGTTAAATCGCATGTGTATAATCTGTGTGCTGTAGTTTATTAATTAGTCGTCACAGTTACAAAATCGCATGTGTATATTATTATTTAAAGTGCGCAACGTCTAATTGCATGTTATGATTTTAATATGCATGTTATTATTCATGAAATCGCATGTGTGTGTATGTTATTGAAATCACATGTGTATTTTTCGCATGTTGTATTTATTTTTTACATATCGCATATTGAAGAATTAAATCGCACGTTGAAAATACAATCGCATATTACAATAATCAATAACCTGGATTCATCTTCTTTGATTCCTGGTCGATCGTTGTTAGTCTTCTTCCGTTTGTCCCTTACAACTCCCAAATCAGTAGTTCTTATTATCGTATGATGATATCGCACCAAAAGGAACGAAGGGAGGTTGGGGAAGAAGAATTTCAGGTTTTTGAATTTGATTTAGGGTTTGATTTTGAACTATCATCGGTCAATTACAGAGATTTATGACCTCGCAATGACGTTTTTAACCTTCTTGGTATGATTTAAATATATTAAAAGGATTAATTTAATCATTTAAATTAGTTTCGCCCGCGTTTGATCGAGTGAATATCGTACGGCTGTGGGCATCGCGTACATAATGTAGGATAACATGTATTGTACGTTAACCGGCCTCTATATATATATGTGTGTGTGTGCGCGCGCACTCTAAATGTACTGAATTTTCCAAATTTTCATTTCCATTTTACTAATCAACTGTTGTGTTTCAAAGAAATTGTTGTTGAACAAATTATCGGGATATGGAAAAACTTAATTTTTTTAAAAGATGGTGTTTTAAGGTTACCTCCTAGTTTTAGATTTCATCCGACAGATGAGGAAGTGGTTGTACAATACTTGAAGCGCAAAGTACAATCTTTTCCTTTGCCTGCTTCTATTATTCCTCAAGTTGATGTTTGCAAGCCTGATCCTTGGGAGTTACCAGGTAATGTTTTTGTTGTCCACATTTGTTATGAACAATTTGTGTTTTGATTAGTGCTACAAATTATAATATAGACCATTTAGTAATTACCTATTTCTTATCATTAGGTTTACTTGAGTGATTGGGCTTTTTTGTTGGTCATAAAAAACATTTAGTCTTGGACCCATACATGTCTATTGGGCATCAATCGATCGCCCTATCTTATGTGAGGATTTTTTTTCTGTCACCCTTCAATCCATTAACCTAATATATTTTAATATTTCAACCCCATGATTGATACCTATATTGCTAAATGCACCCCCTCTAACTCTCATACATATAACATGCATACACTTACATGAACAAGCTCATTCTACACATGAATTTGAACATCTACTTGTTGAATCGTTTTACATCTCTTAACTTTAAGTCGACCAACAGCCAAGATCAACCTGACGAATCGTTGTAGCAACACTGTTAAATTAGTTACTAGCTTGGTTCAGGATTTGTTAAGTCGACTTAGATTCAAAAGAGTTAAGACAAGCAAATTGTTTGTTTATCAAGAATCGCTTTCAAATATGCATAGCCGTATATAAGGACTTTGTGTGGTAACATATGGACTTTGGTGTGGGACTGATAACGGAATAACCGATTCATATATGGATGAATGTATGCGGAAAAAGAATGAAGAAACATGTATGTATAACCTTAAAAAAATCATTATTATGACTTCTGTTTTATATTGTCAATTAACATTTTAATCTTACTCGAGTTTAAGTTATTAGTTAATTTGACGAAAATACTAATTTCGTTTATGTTTATTTAAGTGTCTAGTGATGTATGTGTTGGCTAACTTGACTGAATTTAATGTTTCGGTTATTAGAATAGTTTATAAATATAGTCTTATTTGTAATGTTTGATAGAACTTAAGATTTGATAATAAAGTTTTTTTTTATTCGAATTTCCGTAAACATCTGTTAAAATACATGTAGACTTTTTTAGCTTCCATTTTACATGATAGGCGATGAATTGCAATCTTGTCCTGCATCAACCTGGAACGAGTTATTCTTCGCTCAAGAAAAAATGTTACATTAAGTATGCTAAAAATAGGTTTGGTAATCATATGAGTCGACCAATTTTAAAACCAACCTTAAATGCTATATATAACTTAGTTGTAACATCGGGCTCACCCAAGTATATACTTAATTTTATTTTAAGAATATTAGGTTTTTATTAAATTAATTTGTCCGAGGAAACAAGCGTAAAGAAAAACTGATGGTTGGTAGGTGCCAGATGTTTGTTCCGTATCACGAGCCCCTTTTATCACCGACTAGTCAATTTGAATTGTGTTTTCTTATCAATATTACTGTAACAATAATGTTTATGTATGATAGTCACTGCACTAAAAATTAAAAAAAAAAAAACAGAGAAAAATAGAAGAAAAGAAAAAGGGTTTGTCGAGAATTAACTCCATTTTGGCCGGTATAAAAATATGGTTTAACCAACTCATTTTGACCTATCTTGTATCCTCATCTACAAGTAACATACATTTGTAGCTTACACATACATTTGTAGCTTACACATACGATAGTAGCATAAAGGGGAGTAACAACCAACAAAAATGATATGAAACCTGGTACTGTATAAAGCATACAATGTGTAGTCTTAAGAGACGATAAAGAAAAAATTATTACTTTTAGACTGCAATAATGTTGGAGAAGCAAAACAAACTTAAAAGGATAACATAATAGTGCGGGGCTTAATAATGTTGAAATGGAGATCAACTAATAGTTGTTGACAATGCCAGAAACAAAATCTTGGAGTTTACCTGCAACACTAATGTCGGGATCAACGATTAATGATACCAAGCAATCCGAATTTCAGAGGACTTTGAATCATATAGGATCTCAAATGTCTTTTCATCTTCATATTCTTCATCCCAACACTCCGAGTAACTGATTGGGCGTTCCTTTAAATCACCTCCTTTACTTTCACTACGAACAAGTTCTACATTAAGACCACCCTTCTCAGTTTGAAATGAAATATTTTGAGTGTATGTAGGATTGAACCATGGGATGTGCGTCAATGAACTAAAGGGTACATAACCCACCCTTTCATACTTATAGTTATATGGTTCCCTAGAATCTTTATCAAACTTCTCAGATTGATCCGTGGACACCTCTTTCTTAACAACTACGTTGTACATCCTCGAGTAGCAATTATCATGATGCAAGAACAATAAAAATCCACTAAAGTCACTATACCAGTTGTGTGGAAGTTGCAATGTGACATATTCTGTAAAAATGCTTGATGGTTCAACATCTTGATGACTTAAAATACTCATAAAGCGATCTTTCAATGCATTTCCCTGTCACATTTTCATTCCAATTATGATGCACACCATTATTATATTGTAAGTAAAAAAAAAGATTGAAATTCAAAAACAAGATAAGAGTTATACCTCAAGCATAGAATGTAGTACCCTCTTATTCGTTCCCCCCCAAAGTGAGACTTTCCACAAGCATTTATAGTCTGATAAGTCTCTTATAGTTTCAAGTGAGGGACAACTATCTGCATAGAGAATAGCTATGCTTGATGGGAGGTCTGGCAATTCTAGGAGGTTGGTACAGGATGTTAAATTAAGGCACTTGAGACACGGGATTTGAGAGAGGCCGGAGTGTAATCTGGAAAAGTTGTTTCCACGTAGGTCTAGTAGTTGTAGGTTTAATAACTCACAAATATCAGATGGGATGTCTCCATCTCCCAAATTGCAATCCCCGAGATTTAACTTCCTTAAAGAACGTGGAAGCTGACGTAGGTTCGGGCTCACAGACCTGTCTTGATGAAAAGATTGTAACTCCCTACAACCAGCGAGATTTAAGTCTCTCAAACTTCTTAAGAGATGAAAGTTTCCCTCTATCCTTTTCAATTTGTAACAATCACTTAAAACTAAGGAAACAAGGTTGGTACAAAATCGTCCAACTGACGGTGGGATTATTTCTATACCAGTACCACTCAAATCAAGGGTTACCAAGCTATCCATGTTCGACTGGATATCCGGAAACTGTTGAAGTAATTTGCAAAAACCGAGATTAAGAGTCTCCAATTTTTTCATCTGTATGATGGGTGGAAACCTTTTAAGTCTCTTACAGCTTCTCATGTTCACGAAAACAAGCCTTTTGTGATATCCAATTGATGGATGAATCTCTTCTAAACTCTCACAATCCTCTAAAATCAATCTTTCAAGACATGGAAGGCCATCAAAATCTGGTGTCGTGATTAGTTTTGATGATCTCGTAAGATCAAGAATTTTCAAATTTGGTAGATGCTGTTTCAAGACAAGTAGGAAAAGTCAAAAAAATCAGTATATGACATTTTCCTTTCACATAAGCATACTTCTTTCCGGTGAATCATTAGGCGGGAGCTCTTAATTTAAACTAGCATATGATATAACATCTTAATATCTTAATTTAATGAACAGGATAAATACGTAATATATATGGTTTAGGAAAGGGAAATATGCAATTGATTTTGATGGTTGGGTAAATATGTAATAAGATATCTTAGCAAGGGGAAATATGTAAGAAACCCGTTAAATTTATTACTTCTGGCAATATCATCAAAAGTTTCTTTAAAGCATTTGGCATGCGTATAATGCTGACTATACAGGAAATCGAAACTAAGCTAATTTGTCCCTAATCTATAGAGAAAGTATGACATGTATTTCTCTTAATCAATATACATCTCTTTTTCTACACGTGTCACAAACTCAATAACCACCATCAAATAAACAACTAACTCATTAGTCACTCTAATAACTAATTATGTTCAATTTGGATTTCATTTCACAGTCTTATTGGAATGATTTGTGAAACAACAATATTTAGCTACGTACCTTAAACCCATGCCAGAGTTCTTTTTGTTGGCTAAATCTTAACATTAGACAACAAAGCTTTGTTGGCTGAAAATTTGATAAGAATGAAGATGCTGGATACTTATCAAAATGAATCCACCGAAGTTTCTTCATGTTTGCAACAACATCAGATAGACCTGGATGGCTGATATGAGTTGGCAAGTTAGCTAATACTTCATTTTCCTGTGTTAATTAATCAAAGGAACCAAATTGTGTCAGTAACGCTATAGACAAACGTCATTACACGCACAAATACAATATATATTTTTGCAAAGTTAATTTAACCATTGAGGGTGCAGCTGCCCCCATATCACAGAGGTATTCAAGATCTTTCCACTTCCAAATCCTGCTATGCTTTTCCGGATTATTAGGGTATTCCCCTCTAACAATGTAGTGGGCCATTTCTTCTATCAAGTCATGCATTTCAAATCTTCCTTCTTCTGAAACTTTTATGAGGGATTTTTGTTCCAACACCTTTAACCCTATAACAGGTTGCAAATTACAAGCATCAAGCACCATCATTGCCTCATCCATCTCATGTCCCCTCCAAAAACATGCAATATCTAAGAATAACACTTTCTCAATAGCTCTAAGTCCATCATAACTTATTTTGAGTCTCTCCATGACCTCATCTTCTGGGATCCATTTTAACTTGGCCAAGGTACTCTTCCACTCATCCTTGTTTTTGTCATATAGAAAAGAACCTAGAACTTTGAGCGCTAACGGAAGCCCACCAGCATAAGAAACTACATGCAATGAAAGCGTCTCATATTCTTCAACAGGTTCATCTTTATTATATGCGTGTCTATGGAAGAGCATGATTGCTTCGTAATGTGATAACAAACTCACTTCACAAATATTTGTGTGAACCCTGGAGGATAGCAAATGCTTATCTCTGGTAGTAATTATTATCCGGCTTCCCTCACCAAACCAATCATGGGATCCCGCTAACGCCTCAAGTTGCTCAAGATCATCAACATCATCGAGAACAACTAAAACCCTTTTGTGACATAGCCTTCTCTTTATCATTCTTCTTCCTTCTATCTCACTGTCTGCCACCACAGTTGTTTTCAAAGCAACTGATAGAAATTTTTCTTGCAACTTTTTTAAACCATACTTGATTGATTCATCACGAATATTTTCAAAAAAGCCACAGGCTTCAAATTGATGAGAAATTTCCATATAAGCAGCTGATGCGAGAGTAGTCTTACCACCACCCCCAACTCCCCATATTCCAACCATGCGCACACCACCCGACCCAATTTCCAACATTAATTTCAGATCACGTAAGCGGGTCTCCATTCCAACCAGGTCTTTATTGTCGTTTGTAACTAGTGAAGAAAGCCTAGAAAAAACTGTACCAACAATGTCACTGATGTATTTTGCTTCATGGCTGCACGAAGGGTACATAAGGATAATTAGAACTAGTTCCCACTCACTTATTTAATTTTAAAATCATCAATTATACAATTGAAACTGTATTCAAATTGCTAAATGTGAAGTATGAGATTAGTTAATTCCAAGTTAAAAAAGAGGCAATAGCAATACAAGTGAATTTACAACAACACAACACAACACAACACAACACAACACAACACAACACAACACAACACAACACAACACAACACAACACAAAACATTATAATACCTACATTTTGAATTTGTATATCCAAATATATAGACTATCAAGACTTTCCTTATTACATTTTTACATAATACTTGTCCAAATGTAAGCCCTGTGATATTATTTTGACTATATGTTTTGTAAAAGACTGGTTGTATCTGACTAGCATTTTTGTATAAAGAACGTCTTTTATCCTTTGAAAATCTATACATCTTGGCCTTAGGGATTTTTTTATTTAAACACCCTTTAACACTTTCTTTTGAATCCTATATATTATTACGATTGTAACAAATTTTTATTTTTGGTAAATTTCATCTTATGTGACCCACTTTATTGTTATATAATTTTTTTTTAAATTGCTCATTTGATGTGTCAACAACATAAACAAAACTTAAATCGACTCGTTATAGAATGCAAATATCTAAAGCATAAAAATGATTTAAATTAAAAAAGATTTACCTGTTTTCTGTGTTACTGATGACCCATCCAGATAGGTTACCTGCCTTTTCCAAAGCTTTTCTCCATGATTCAACTTTGTGCTTATTTTCCCTCTCATGTTTTCTAAATGCTTTTCCATATTTCCCCTTTTGTTTTCTGACATCTGAGGGATCAACATGATAAAATATGGGCTCAACTATTTGCCCTCTCGTGTCCATGCACTCTATAATATGTTCAAGCTCGTCCAAGCAGCAAGATGAATCCGCATAGCTTTTAGATAATACAATAATGGCTATCCGTGATTCTTGGATAGCCTTTGAGAGGGATGGACCCATTGACTCGCCCCGAGCAAGTGTTTCTTCATCCTTGTATGTGTAGATTCCTTGTTGTACAAGAGCATTATAGAGATGATCCACAAAGCTCTTACGGGAGTCTTCTCCTCTAAAACTCAGAAATACATCATAACTCCATGATTGAGAAATAGAGGCAGGATTTGAGTGAGAAGAGGACGGTGAGTATGTCGTTGATCTGTAAAATCAAATTTGGTTGGAATTAGTATGAAAAAAAGCAGTGGAACTTAGGTCAAAGAAACAGAGATGTGGTATTAAGTAGTTGAGATGCGTCATTGATCGGTTTTGCAGCACGATTGATTACATATAGATTGCGTGGTGGTGCATCTTTTGATTGATTTCAGAGAGAATAAAAGCAACAGACCAACTGAAAACCGGTAACATATATATTTTCAATTTTGACTTTATCAGGTCAAAGCATATGCACTCACACACAGTGTATAATAAGAGTAAGCTCTTACGGGTGTCTTCCCCTCTAAAACTTAGAAAGACCTCATGATTCCGTGATTGAGAAATAGAGGCATGATTTGAGTGAGAAGAGGACGGTGAGGATGTCGTTGATCTGTAAAATCGAATTTGGTTGGAATTAGGCTATGTTTGGGGTTGAGTTTTGAAAATAGATTATGTGTTTTGAATAATCAGAATCAGATAATTAACCTGTAACAAAACGTAATGTTGAAAGATAGTGTTTGGATTTGATTATATTGCTTGATATCACAATAATCAGATAATCAACTATTTGAGTGTTTGGCAAATATATATTTAAAAAAATAAATAAGTGAAAATCCTTTTCTAAACGCAAATAATCAATTTTTCGAAAACTGCGTTTTGTTGCAGTAGGGGGGAGCTGCTTTTGGAAAACTGCGTTTTGTAACTTTCTATACGCAAATAATCAATTTTTTATTTTATTTTTTTACCCAAACACTCAAAACTGATTATTTACGATTTCAAAACTCAATAATCTAAAAATCTCCCTCAAAACTCAACCCCAAACACCCTCTTAGTATGAAAAAAAGCAGTGGAACTTAGGTCAACGAAACAGGGATGTGGTATTAAGTAGTTGAGATGCGTCAGTTTTGCAACACCATTGATTACACATAGATTGCGTGGTTATGCATCTTTGGATTGATTTCAGAGAGAATAAAAGCAACAGACCGACTGAAAACCGAAACATATATTTTCAATTTTGACTTTATCAGGTCAAAGCATATGCACTCACACACAGTGTATAATAAGAGTAATATAAGACGTACCCAAAATCATGTTTAAAGCCCAAATTTGATTGAAAGTTGGTATCTTTATCAACACAGATAATTTAAAGGAAGAAATACTAAATCAAAACCCTAAAATATCACAGTAAATTTTACATTTTCCCCAAAATTGAAGCTTGATTTCTACAATTTTTCAAAAAGGAATACATATAAAGTAATACTAAATCAAACACTAAAAGATGGAGGAAAGAACACCTTTCTTGTTTGGAAGACATTGGACTGTGTTGTTGAAGGGGAAAGGAAACGACGCAGTAGAGGATGACAACGTTGACAAGTAAAAAGAAGAAAGTAGTGGGAGAGAGTCCGGTGTAGGCGGTTATGGCTTCTTTGAGAGTCTCCATAAATTCAACAGCCATTGTTCACGATTGTTGTAATGGTCTTGTGGTTCTGGTTCATCTACTGGTGTCTAAAATATATTTGGTATTTTTTTAATACAATGTCCATCTATCTACTTGGTATTTTTTTAATACAAAATATTCTTTAAAAAAAGTTAATCACATGCTTAGTGCATGTGGTAGGTGAAGATAACCTTTTTTTCATTTTTAAGTTATTCTTTTGAAGTTTTAGTTTTGTTTATTGGTCGGCTGCCCCCTAATGGAGAGGGTGAAACTTGAGTGTTAATGTATTTATATTATGGGTTTTGATGCGGTTTAAGTGATTATATGCTTTGAATGGGATAATTACGAGAGATTGTGGTTTTGCAAGTTAATCGCTTAAATCGGTGAAGTTAAAGTGTTTAGAGATAAAGCGGAACACCCGTGAATGATAATCAAGGTATATTGCATTATTCGGGATTGGTTTTGGGTTAGAAGATAACTTGGAAGTACGAGAAATGCGAAAGAATGAAGTCCATGGGCCTATGGGTCATTCGATGAAAGTTGACATGTCGAAGAAAGACCAAGTGGAAAACCCGTTGTAAGCTACGGTGGCCATTGCATAGCTTACGACCAGCCATATGATTCAACAAGACAACAGCATGCCACAACCGTAGGTTATGGTGGATTTGGCGTAGATTACGGCTATGAAGCATCAAAGAAGCAGACATGGTGAGCCGTGGTGGGCTTCAGATGTGCATGAGCAAGTTGGCTTTATTGGGGTTTAAAAGTGAATTTTGCTAACCCTAACTTAAGATTCAGCCACCACACGAATTGGGGAGCCCGTAGCACACTTTTGGGACATTATTTAATCGATCACCATCATTCTTCTCATAAAATCAACAAGATTGAAGATGCAACTGATCACCATTCAAGTTTTTGAAGATCAAAGCACCGAGATGAGCGGCTAATTTCTTAGTGGTTTCCTCCGGGTGGAGGATTCTTGTAAGTAGACTAAGTTATGTGTTTTTTATTGTGTTTCAACTTGGTAATCTAAGCATTCGATGCTTTTTACCATTTGATTAGATTGACTGGATTGTAACGATTGGTTTTACTTTAATTCTTAATTCTAATTCATTCAATTCCCGAGAATTCTAGCAATTGAGATATATTTGATAGGGGTTAGGGTTGGTAATTTCAATTGATTATTCGTATGATAACCTTCCGATTGTTTTGCAATCGAAGTAAGTATTTTTGGATAATCACAATCAATTAAGTGAATTATGCAATCATGTCTATGTGATTGTGACAATCAAACACGTAACTGAAGTCTATTTTGAATCTAAAATCCGGAGGAACCATTGTTTTCCCTCATTGTTACAAACTTGTTTTAGTATTTCATAGTTTAATCAAACAATCAAACAACCAATTTACATTTTTACAATTAGTTCCTTTATACTTAATCAACAACGCTTTCCACCATACTCCTCTGGTTTGTAAGGTCGTCTTCCTTCGACGAACACACGAATCGGACCGGTCGAACACACACGCGATGTGCGGAAACCACCGCGTGTCTCGTACCGCAACGTAGAGCTCGTTGATGTGTGCAAAATGTAACATATAAATTATATCAAATGAGGCATAAAACTAACCCTTTTTTAATACTAATGTTGGAAAAAGTGTGTTTTTGTCTTCCTTTTGAATTTACAGGACCAAATGAGCTTAAACGAACAAAAGGAACAAATATACAACCAAAACCAACATAAATACAAAGAAAAGGAATAAACATGACATGCCCGACCCCTAGGTAGCATCCCTAAAGCAAAAAAAAAAAAAGACAACAGAAGACTAACCACAGGGCTGTGCCCAACCGGACACAGGGGCGTGGTCAGGAACCTGCAGAAAAGACAAACCTGTCCAAGCTTCTACGCCCACCAAGGGGGCGTGCCCAGCTTAACACGGGGCGTGGTCAACGCAAAGATACGCAGAATCTTGCAAAATCTTGATAGTACAGATACGATGCTGACCATGGGGCCGTGTGGGACCCTCTGCTGACAACTGCATTTAATGAAGGAAGAGAAAAAGGCTGACCACATCTTTTATCAGCAGATTGTATGTCTGACCCCAACCGATGGCGGAATCATCGGGGTGCGGCACTGAGCGAAACAGATTGTCCAGGAGTTTCCATAACAACTATAATTACCAAATATTTAAAGCAACATGTCCCATACCATGTCATATAAGATAATACAATTATTACAGAAAAGATCTAGTCAAATTGTTCTGTTCCGACAACTCAGATTCTTATTACAGACAATTGTTTATTGTTGACCTAGGTCTTTCCTAGCCTCGATTTCACAGCAAAGAAAGCAAATAAGCATCCTAAGCACCTGTCACATACGTTAAAGTAAAAGTCAATACACATAATGTAAAGGTGAGCATACAAGTTTATTAGATATGATAGAGTTCGAAATCGATTACGCATAACCAGCACGTACACAGTGTAAAATGAGGCATGTTAGTTATCGACATGAACCTATCGATACCAATGACTGCGGGTTGACTGCCCAAGGCAGTTCGCGATACACACTCACCATTGTGAGCCAGGTAACTAATTGTCCTTAACAACCCCTGAGTGAACAGGTGCTGAGTCCAAACTATAGTACTATCGTCGTTAAGGCAGGTAGACAACATTCCATGTGTAAACATAACAAACAGGCATTCATTAAGTCACGTATAACATGCGATAACGGTTAGCGTTTAAATAGTGTTGCGTTGTGTGATTGATGTGATTGGAATATAGGGAACGTATGTAACACCCAAAAGTGCGAAAGCAAAAAGGGTTCGAGTATACTCACAGCGATGATGGATTGAAGGGAACGCTTAGAGAGTAATTAGCCTGAACAGATTGATAGCATAACAATAAGCGGCGCATAAAAACGAACAAGTGGTAGTGGGTCGATCAGCAGTTCGATCGGATGGTGGGCCGATCGGACGGCCGGTCGTTCGGGTGATAGTCCGTTCGGCTGGTCATCCGGTTAGGTGACCTTTCGAGTGGATTGTTTCTTCCTTTGAGAAGGATATGTTTGTGTATGATGGTTTGACTTTTGAAGTTGTTGTTGTTGTAGCATTTGAAAACACAGAAGTGTTTCTACCCTTCAGGTCAATCGATCGGACTGTCGTTCGATCGGGCGACACTCCGGTAGATTAACACTTAGTGAGAACAAGTTCACAGTAGTTGTCAATCGATCGGATTGTAGTTCGATCGGGTGGCAAACCATTGTATTTGAACATGTTGGAAATTGTTTAAGTGTTGAGTTCAAAACATCACATGGTCAAGGTGGCAGTCCGATCGGATGGTAGGTCGATCGGTCAGCACCTCGTTCG
The DNA here is from genome assembly GCA_030545235.1 of Helianthus tuberosus. Classification (NCBI taxonomy): domain Eukaryota; kingdom Viridiplantae; phylum Streptophyta; class Magnoliopsida; order Asterales; family Asteraceae; genus Helianthus; species Helianthus tuberosus. Next base: position 12,365,321 of record CM060394.1, read on the forward strand.
ATGTTCCATAACTCTTGAAGTTTGAAATGTGGGGCCAAGATGTAAGTCGATCGGGTGACCGGTCGTGCGGATGACTGGCCGATCGGACACAGTCCGACCGGACGGTTCTCCGTCCTGGTCGTCTTGTTCGTCTTACACTTGGTTGTTTTGATTGTTTGTCGTTTTATCGAGACGTTTTGATAACGTGTTAAGCAACAGAACCCTTGTCCATACTTGGTATCCCTGATCGGACAGGAATCACCCAAAATCCGACTAGTTAACTGTTCGAGACGATGTTCCTTGTTTAACCCGAACTCAGTAGTCTAGTGGATAGAATCCAGATCTTGAACTAACACAACCACAAGAATGAGTGGTAAGTCGGTACAAGCTCCGATTCTATCGGTTTTGAGTGCATTGAGTGAAAAAGAGTTGAAAGAAAGTTGGAAAACCATCTTTCAATCCTTTTCGTTGTGAATATGTTTAGATCTATGAAAGATCTTTGTTTGTTTATGTGGAAATCGGTTAGATCCAAGTTGTCCTTGATGGATTGAGGCCAAAACATGAAATTCTCAAGAACACATGATGACGTCATCCTAGAATACCTTGAATCTTGATGATTTCACGGTTAAAAGTTAAGATTCAAAAGATAGAAAGGTGTAAGAGTGCGTGTAGATTAAGGAAGTACAAGATTTAGGACGAGATCTTACCGGAATCGCGAGAAATCTGAGGAAAAGTGGAGAAGATGAGCTGGTCGGAGGAGAGTTGCCAAAAATGGAAAGTATGATGGTGACAGGGGTATTTATAGGGTTACCCGAAGTGGAAAGGGGAGGAGAGGAGCTGATCGATTGGCTGGCAGCCCGATCGAGCAGCGGGCCGATCGAGCGGCTGGTCGCCTGGTCGATCAGTCGCCTGGTTTGAATGTTCGGTGCGACGAATGATGCAGTTTCGAGCGATGCGATGCGATAGAGTTTCCTATTCAAATTACTTTTAATCCCAACTACTATATCTAACATATAATCATCCTATTTTTACTTGCGTTTAGCGATTGAGATTCGATTGCGATTGAGTTTCGATTGCGATTCGATTTATTATCACATAATAATATAAATAAACATGCACAAGTAACACATAAAAGGCACACACACGTAAAACAATATCCAGAACCCATAATTCGAGTTGCGAGCGCGATTGCAATAAGCGATAAACATCGATAAATAGCGAATAAACCACGATTATTAATAGATGCACCACATAATACAACTAACGTAAACGATTAATTAGACTAATTACAAGTAAAAGAAGTCAAAACGAGATTAGAGCAAGGAGTGACAGATCGCAATTAGCAATCTTTTCTTCCTTTGACTTCAATCTTGACTTTGACTTTGACTTTCCAAACACGGGGTGTTACAGCCTCCCATTGTTTAGGGAATTTCGTCCCGAAATTAGGATTCAACAGTAACAAACAACTGCGGGTACTTCGCATTCATGTCGCTTTCGAGTTCCCAAATGAACTCTGCGCCTCGTTTGCCTTCCCATCGAACCTTGACAATAGGAATGCACGAGCGTCTGAGCTGCTTGGTTTGGCGGTCCATGATTTCGACAGGCTTTTCCACGAAGTGTAGTGCTTCGTTTATTTTGAGATCCTCGAGAGGAACTTGGACATCATGCTCAGTAAGGCATTTTCGGAGGTTAGACACATGGAAAGTTGGGTGAACGTTGTTGAGTTCCTCCGGTAGTTCGAGTCTGTAGGCCACTTTTCCAATCCTTTCCAGAATTTTAAAGGGTCCAACAAATCGAGGTGCGAGCTTTCCTTTCTTTCCAAATCTGACCACACCCTTCCAAGGTGAAACCTTTAGGAGTACGCGGTCACCAATGGCAAATTCAAGGGGCTTGCGTCGTCTATCGGCGTAACTTTTCTGACGACTCCGAGCTTTCAGCAAATTGTCTCTTATCTGGAGGATTTTGTCAGTTGTTTCTTGCAATAGCTCGGACCAGTTAGTTGCGAGTGACCGATCTCGTGCCATACAATAGGCGACCGACATCTTCTTCCGTATAAGGCCTCGAATGGTACCATTTGAATGCTGGAATGATAGCTGTTATTGTACGAGAATTCGACCAACGGCAGGTAAGTGTCCCAATTACCACCGAAGTCTATGACACATGAGCGAAGCATGTCTTCCAAAGTACGAATCGTTCTTTCAGTCTGACCGTCGGTTTGTGGATGAAATGCGGTACTCAAATTAAGCTCAGTTCCGAGTGCAGCTTGAAATGTTTCCCACAGACGCGAGGTAAACCGACCATCACGATCAGAAATGATGTCGCGAGGCGTACAGTGTCGACAGATAACTTCGTCTGTGTAGATTCGGGCTAATTTCTCTACCTTGTAGTCTTCTCGTATTGGCAGGAAGTGAGCTGATTTGGTCAAACGATCAACGATAACCCAGATGCTATTGTGACCTGCGGTTGTACGTGGGAGTTTGGTTATGAAATCCATAGCTATACTCTTCCACTTCCATATAGGGATTGGGGATTGTTCGAGTAAGCCAGAGGGTCTTTGATGCTCGGTCTTAACCTTCGAGCAAGTCAGGCACTTTCCTACGTAAAGAGCGATATCCCTTTTCATGCCCGGCCACCAGTACTTGTAACGAAGGTCCTAGTACATTTTGTCGGCACCGGGATGAATAGAATACCGAGATTTATGGGCTTCTTTCATCAAAACCTTTCGCAAATCGTTTCGCTTAGTGATCCAAATTCGGTCCAGATAATGAAATATCCCATTTGATTTACTCACTAGCTGGGCTCCATCGTGATGAATTCTTTCCTTCTTCAAAGTACGCTCGGTAAAACATGCATGCTGGGCTTCGAGAATGAGAGACTCGAGATGATGCTGGGCTGGCATGTTTGGAATGCTATGCAGGTAACTTCGTCTGCTAAGAGCGTCGGCAACGACATTTGCTTTGCAAGGATGATAACGAATCTCGCAGTCGTAATCGTTGAGAAGTTCCACCCATAGGCGTTGACGCATATTAAGTTCTTTCTGGTCGAATATATGTTGTAGGCTCCTGTGGTCGGTGAAGACCGTACACTTCGTACCGTAAAGGTAGTGTCGCCAAATTTTCAACGCAAAAACAACTGCGCCTAGCTCGAGATCATGGGTTGTATAGTTCTTCTGGTGGATCTTGAGTTGACGAGACGAGACGCGTAAGCGATAACATTGTTTCGTTGCATAAGAACACAACCAAGACCAAGGTTTGAGGCATCGCAATAGACAATGAAGTCATCGTTTCCGTCGGGTAAATCAAGAACGGGAGCATTGCAAAGCATGTGTTTGAGGGTTTGGAAGGCAGTCTCTTGTTCAGTTCCCCAAACAAAAGATATGTCTTTATGCGTGAGAGCGGTAAGCGGCACTGCGATCTTAGAGAATTCTTCGATAAATCGACGATAATAACCCGCTAGTCCGAGAAAAGATCGAACTTCAGACGGGTTCTTAGGCGTAACCCAACTCTTGACTGCTTCAATTTTAACGGGATCGACATAGATACCTTGACTATTGACGATGTGACCGAGGAATTGAACCTCCTCCAGCCAAAATTCACACTTGGAGAACTTGGCGTAGAGTCGATTTCCTTGGAGTAGCTCGAGAACCAAACGTAGATGCTTCGCGTGTTTGGCTTTCGACCTAGAATAGATCAGGATATCATCGATGAACACGATGACGAAGCGGTCTAGAAATGGCTTACACACGCGATTCATCAGATCCATAAAGACCGCGGGTGCGTTAGTTAGACCAAAAGGCATAACAACGAACTCGTAATGGCCGTAACGGGTGCGAAAAGCGGTTTTGGGTATATCTTCCTCTTGGATGCGAAGTTGGTGATATCTTGAGCGTAAATCGATCTTGGAGAAACACGAGGCACCTTGCAGCTGATCAAACAAATCATCGATTCGGGGTAAGGGATAGCGATTCTTGACGGTCAACTTATTCAACTCCCGATAGTCGATGCACATCCGGAACGACCCATCCTTCTTTTTGACGAAAAGGACTGGCGCGCCCCAAGGAGAGGTGCTCGGGCGAATGAAGCCTTTATCAAGTAGTTCCCGGAGTTGGCTTGTGAGTTCACGCGTTTCGGACGGAGTGAGACGATAGGGCGCTTTAGCAACAGGGTTGGCTCCAGGAATAAGGTCGATACGAAAGTCGATATCACGACTTAGCGGTAAGCCTGGGAGATCTTCAGGGAACACATTAGGAAATTCACACACCACGGGGACGTCGCTTACTTTTGTCTTCCCTTTCTTTTCCTCCTCCGCTACTACAATGTTAGCCAAGAAAGCTCTGTATTCCTTGCAGAGATACTTGCTAGCTTGGACACATGACATAAGCTTGAGATTCTTCGAAGCAGTTTCGCCATAAACACACAATAAATTACCATTCGCGAGCGAGAATCGAATCATCTTGTCGAAGCACACAACTTTAGCATGGTTTTCCCGAAGGAAGTCCATACCTACTGTGACGTCAAAACTTACGAGCTGCATTGGAATGACATCAATAGGGAAAACGTGATTGTTGAGCTCGAGAGTACAATCACGGATAACAGAATTAACGACTACAGTTCTTCCGGTGGTAACCTCGATATCGAACGTTGAGGGGAGATGTGAGCGCTTTCGATTAAGGAGCTTTTCGAATTCGATCGACACAAAACAATTATCGGCTCCAGTATCAAATAAAGACGATGCATATATACCATTCACAAGGAACGTACCATTGACCACGTTGTTGTCAGTCTGGGCCTGGCGCACGTTGATGTTGAACGTTCTGGCGCGGGCGGCTTATTGTTGTTGCTGCGTAGGCTGCTGCTGTTGCTGCTGCTGAGGCTCTTGCTTCACAACCCTATTCGGGCACATGTTTGCGAAGTGGTTGGGATCACCACACGCAAAGCAGACTCTGGCGTTGATCGCGGGTGCCTGAGCCGCTTGTTGGCCTTGAGGAGTTAGGAGCAGAGCTTGATGAGCAGTGGCTTGAGTTGGTGCTTGGCGAGGGCTAGTACGGCAGTTCGCAGTGAAATGGTCGTACATGTTGCAGTGGGCGCAAAAACGGCAAGCTAGACCCACCGGGTGATGATAAGAGCATGTTGGGCAGGCGGGATGAGGGCCGGTGTATGCACGCTTAGCGGGAGGTGCATAGGTCACTGGAGCAGTTTGGCGGTGTTGTTGTTGAGGTTGCGGAGCTGGAACTGCTTGAAGAGGAGCGGCGGTAGTGATGACACAGTTCTTGTTGCTGGAGTTGCTGTTGTTGTTCTTCCTCTTGCGACGAGAGGACTTGGAAGACTGAGGAGCAGCGGTGGTGTCGGCGGTTGGTGCGGCGGTGGTAGCTTGATGCAGGGACTTTGAAGCTTTATCTCAGAAGCCAGCTTTTACTCGCTTGTCGTTGATTTCGGCGGCAAGCAAGTAAGTTTTTCGACCGTTGCTGGCTTTGCGGCATGCATAAAATCTGCAACACAGTCTGGCAGAGCTCGAATGTACTTCTTGATCGTCATGTCGGTAGTCTTGACCTGATCCGGACATATAATGCTAAGCTGCTTAAAGCGAGCAGTCAGAGCTGCGTTCTCTCCATCCTTCTGCTTGATATGCCAGAATTCGTCCTCCAGCTTTTGGCGTTTATGGGGAGGGCAGAATTTGTCCATCATAATGGCCTTGAGCTCTTCCCATGTCAGCTCATAGGCTGCATCATTTCCGCGTTTGTTTCTTTCGGCCGTCCACCAGTCTAGTGCGCGGGACTGGAAGACGCCGGTAGCGTTTAGGGTACGGAGATTTTCAGGACATCCAATCTGGCGCAGAGTGACTTCGACGGAATCAAACCATTGAAACATAGCTGTTGGGCCATCTTCGCCAGTAAATTCCTTTGGACCACAAGCTTTGAACTGCTTGAAGCTGAAAGCAGTCTTGGGAGCAGCTTTAGGAGCTTCGGTTCTGGACTCCTCAGATGATTTGCTCATATTCTCATAGATTTCACTCACGATCTGAAGAACAACCTTTGCTACTTGCTTTGCGACGAGAGCAGCAAGGCGTTTGTCTCTCTGTTCTTGGCGAGTGATTCGGGGGTGACGAGGTCCAGATGATGGTCCAGTCGACATTGTCTGCAACAGACATCGTCTTGGATCTCAGACATAGAATAATCGATTCTCACCTCATACGTCTAATACTACTACAGCTCAGGAACACGTATAATCACGTAACACATAGGCACATCATCACAGATTCACATAAGCACAGAAGCACGTCTGCACGTAAGGCACAAAATCACAGAAGCACATATAAACACATAGTTCTCCTAGGAGCACACAGAGGCAGTCAGAATACAGAAACCTATCATTCAAAGTCGCGCGAGCGTTCGAGAATAGCGATTGCGATTACATATCGTATAGTATAGTATAAGCGATCATCGATTCGAGATAGATGTGTAGTGTAGTCTGTGGGTGTCGATTGAAGCGAGAAGCGAAAAGCGAATAATTCACCAAAATCGAAGCATACAAAACAGAAAATCGACACACAAAACACACATAAAAATCAACAAATATCAAAGTCGGCAGTTGCGGGCTCAGAATCGAAACATATAAAATTGGCGTGAATGCGAAATTGAAATCGAGTATAGATTGTCCTAGGCTGATCGACATTGATAACCCAAAGCGATTCGACTAATCACAAGGACCTTTAGTGCACACTTCGGCCTTCGGGACTGTGCTCTTGCCTCGAATATGGGCGAATGGCACGCCTCCTTCCAGCTGAAGTGCGACTTCAAGTCGTTGGAGTCCGTCGAAACTTTGGTGAAAGTTTTGTAAAACAAATAAAGCGGAATAAGTTGTCAAGGTTTGGGTTTCACCCCTAGCTTGACAGCTTTGTTCCTGTTTTGATAAGAAAATAGAGACGAAAATTCGCGTTAAAGTATGGATTTCACTCCTGGTTCAACGCAAATTCTCGGGTTTTATAGATAAATACAGATCAAATGAGCAATTTAATCGAGAGTTTGCGGTTCTCACACCTAATCTCGATCAAATTACCTGTTTATTTTCGAATGATAGAGCGCAGTGATAGTGTAGTGCAAGCGAGAATAGCGAGATATGGCAAGTAAGTTCATACCAAACCCCTAAGGATTTGTACAAGTCGGTCTGTTGGTTCCTAACTATAGACTAGGTTGCTTCTAAGACATCGACCCGGACTAGGTCGAGCCTTGCCTAATTCCCTATAGTTATGGCTCTGATACCAATCTGTCACACCCCAACCGATGGCGGAATCATCGGGGCGCGACACTGAGCGAAACAGATTGTCCAGAAGTTTCCATAACAACTATAATTACCAAATATTTAAAGCAACATGTCCCATACCATGTCATATAAGATAATACAATTATTACAGAAAAGATCTAGTCAAATAATTCTGTTCCGACAACTCATATTCTTATTACAGAAAATTGTTTATTGTTGACCTAGGTCTTTCTTAGCCTCGATTTCACAGCAAAGAAAGCAAATAAGCATCCTAAGCACATGTCACATACGTTAAAGTAAAAGTCAATACACATAGTGTAAAGGTGAGCATACAAGTTTAATAGATATAATAGAGTTCGAAATCGATTACGTATAACCAGCACGTACACAGTGTAAAATGAGGCATGTTAGTTATCGACATGAACCTATCGATACCAATGACTGCGGGTTGACTGCCCAAGGCAGTTCACGATACACACTCACCACTGTGAGCCATGTAACTAATTGTCCTTAACAACCCCTGAGTGAACAGGTGCTGAGTCCAAACTATAGTACTATCGTCGTTAAGGCAGGTAGACAGCATTCCATGTGTAAACATAACAAACAGACATTCATTAAGTCACGTATAACATGCGATAACGGTTAGCGTTTAAATAGTGTTGCGTTGTGTGATTGATGTGATTGGAATATAGGTAACGTATGTAACACCCAAAAGTGCGAAAGCAAAAAGGGTTCGAGTATACTCACAGCGATGATAGATTGAAGAGAACGCTTAGAGAGTAAATAGCCTGAACAGATTGATAGCATAACAATAAGCGGCGTGTAAAAACGAACAAGTGGTAGTGGGTCGATCAGCAGTTCGATCGGATGGTGGGCCGTTCGGACGGCCGGTCGTTCGGGTGATAGTCCGTTCGGCTGGTCATCCGGTTGGGTGACCTTTCGAGTGGATTGTTTCTTCCTTTGAGAATGATATGTTTGTGTATGATGGTTTGACTTTTGAAGTTTTTGTTATAGCATTTGAAAACACAGAAGTGTTTCTACCCTTCAGGTTGATCGATCGGACTGTCGTTCGATCGGGCGACACTCCGGTAGATTAACACTTAGTGAGAACAAGTTCACAGCAGTTGTCACTCGATCGGATTGTAGTTCGATCGGGTGGCAAACCATTGTATTTGAACATGTTGGAAATTGTTTAAGTGTTGAGTTCAAAACATCACATGGTCAAGGAGGCAGTCCGATCGGATGGTAGGTCGATCGGTCAGCACCTCGTTCGACGTTCCATAACTCTTGAAGTTTGAAATGTGGGGCCAAGGTGTAAGTCGATCGGGTGACCAGTCGTGCGGATGACTGGCCAATCGGACAGCAGTCCGACCAGACGGTTCTCCGTCCTGGTCGTCTTGTTCGTCTTACACTTGGTTGTTTTGATTGTTTGTCATTTTATCGAGACGTTTTGATAACGTGTTAAGCAACAGAACCCTTGTCCATACTTGGTATCCCTTATCGGACATGAATCACCCAAAATCCGACCAGTTAACTGTTCGAGACGATGTTCCTTGTTTAACCCGAACTCGGTAGTCTCGTGGATAGAATCCAGATCTTGAACTAACACAACCACAAGAATGAGTGGTATGTCGGTACAAGCTCCGATTCTATCGGTTTTGTTTGCATTGAGTGCAAAAGAGTTGAAAGAAAGTTGGAAAACCATCTTTCAATCCTTTTCGTTGTGAATATGTTTAGATCTATGAAAGATCTTTGTTTGTTTATGTGGAAATCGGTTAGATCCAAGTTGTCCTTGATGGATTGAGGCCAAAACATGAAATTCTCCAGAACACATGATGACGTCATCCTAGAATACCTTGAATCTTGATGATTTCACGGTTAAAAGTTAAGATTCAAAAGATAGAAAGGTGTAGGAGTGCGTGTAGATTAAGGAAGTACAAGATTTAGGACGAGATCTTACCGGAATCGCGAGAAATCTGAGGAAAAGTGGAGAAGATGAGCTGGTCGGAGGAGAGTTGCCAAAAGTGGAAAGTATGATGGTGACAGGGGTATTTATAGGGTTACCCGAAGTGGAAAGGGGAGGAGAGGAGCTGATCGATTGGCTGGCAGCCCGATCGACCAGCCGGCCGATCGAGCGGAGCTGATCGATTGGCTGGCAGCCCGATCGAGCAGCTGGCCGATCGAGCGGCAGCTCGATCTATCGGCTGGTCGATCGGCTGGTCGCCTGGTCGATCAGTCGCCTGGTTTGAATGTTCGGTGCGACGAATGATGCAGTTTCGAGCGATGCGATGCGATAGAGTTTCCTATTCAAATTACTTTCAATCCCAACTACTATATCTAACATACAATCATCCTATTTTTACTTGCGTTTAGCGATTGAGATTCGATTGCGATTGAGTTTCGATTGCGATTCGATTGATTATCACAACATAACATAAATAAACATGCACAAGTAACACATAAAAGGCACACACACGTAAAACAATATCCAGAACCCATAATTCGAGTTGCGAGCACGATTGCGATAAGCGATAAACATCGATAAATAGCGAATAAACCACGATTATTAATAGATGCACCACATAATACAACTAACGTAAACGATTAATTAGACTAATTACAAGTCAAAGAAGTCAAAACAGGATTAGAGCAAGGAGTGACAGATCGCAATTAGCAATTTTTATTCCTTTGACTTCAATCTTGACTTTGACTTTGACTTTCGAAACGCGGGGTGTTACATTGTACCTGGTCAGGTTCACGAAAACAAGCCTTTTATGATATCCAATTGATGGATGAATCTCTTCTAAACTCTCACAATCCTTTAAAATCAACATTTCAAGACATGGAAGGCCTTCAAAATCTGGTGTCCTCATTAGGTCTAGTGAACCACTGAGATCAAGATATTTCAAATTTGGTAGACGCTGTTTCAAGGAAAGTAGAAAAGTCAAATAAATGATTATACAACAACTTCCTTTCACATTGGCATACATCTTTGCCCATCTCCTAATTTATACACAAATTTTACCATCTTAATAGCTTATAATAATAGCCTCTGTAAACATGCATAGTAAATTCCAATTGCTTAAAACATCATGTAATTTTACATCATATCGTCTAAATTTTTCATCGATTCTGGCCCAAAAATCTACAGTCAGTATATTACATTTCAGATAATTTTATTTATGGCAATATCATAAAGAGTTTCATTAAAGCATTCAACCTAAATTAAGCTAATCGATCTCTAATTATACAGAAAGTATGATATGTATATATCTTAATGAAATATTTAATTACACCTATGTTCATTTTAAAATTCATTTCACAGTTTATTGCAATGATTTGTGAAACAACAATATTTATCTACGTTATACCCATGCCAGAGTTCTTTTTAATGGGAATTCCACAACTGTTGGCTGAAAATTTGATGGGAATGAAGATGCCGGATACTTATGAAAATGAATCCACCGAAGTTTCTTCATGCTTGCAACAACATCAGATAGACCCGGATGACCAATAGTACTATGGAAAGCTAATACTTCAGTTTCCTGTGTTAATTAATCAAGGGAACCAAATTGTGTCAGTAACATTATAGACAACAGTCACTTGATGCCAGATATATGTGAAATATTTTATTGCAAAGTTAATTTAACCATTGATGGTGCATCTGCCCCCATATCAAACAGGTATGCTATATCTTCCTCCTTCCAAATTCTGCTATGCTTTTCAGGATTATTAGGGTGTTCCCCTCTAACAATGTAGTGTGCCATTTCTTCTATCAAGTCATGCATCTCAAATCTACCATCTACAACTTTTATGAGAGATTTTTGTACCAGCACCTTTATCCCTATACCAGGGTGTAAATTACAAGCCTCAAGCACCTTCATTGCATAACCTTTATGCATTCCCCTAAAGCAACATGCAATATCTAAGAATAAATCTTTCTCCATAGTTTTAAGTCCATCATAGCTTATTTTGAGTCTCTTTGTGACCTCATCATCTGGGATATCGTTTAACCTGGCCAAGGCACACTTCCACTCATCCTTGTCTTTGGGGGGGGGGGGGGGGGGGGGGGGATAGTGCACGGTCCTCCCAACCGCCGGAGTGATCTCACTCCGGGAGCCGCTACCCGACCAAGCTAGCTCCACGGTGACTTCCCCATGCCGAGTTCTTACCCTGGGTGACATATGCCACTCCCAAGACTCGAACCCGGTACCTCTGGGAAGAGGTGGGTGTCGGTGGCCAACTGGGCTACCCCAGTTGGTTTCATCCCTGTCTTTGTCATATAGAAAAGAACCTAAAACTTCAAGCGCCAAAGGGAGCCCACCAGCATAAGAAACTACATCTTCTGAAAGCATCTCGTAATCTTTTGTAGGTTTATCATTTTGAAAAGCATGTCTACTAAAGAGCTCGATAGCCTCGTCATGTGATAACAAACTCACTTCATATACTTCATCTACATAGCGGGTACTTAGCAAATGCTTATCCCTAGTCGTGACTATTATCCGGCTCCCCTTACCAAACCAATCATGTGATCCTGCTAAGGCCCCTAGTTGCTTAAGATTATCAATATCATCAAGAACAACTAATACACTTTTGTTACGCAACTTTCTTTCTATCATGCTTTTTCCTTCTATCTCACTCCCCACCTTAATGTCTTTTGTTTTCAAAACAAGCCTGAGAATTTTTTCTTGCAACTTTTCCAACCCGTGCTTGTTTGATTCCTCACGAATATTTTGAAGAAGACAGTGAGCTTCAAATAGGTGAGAGATTTCCGCATAAGCAACAGATGCAAGAGTAGTCTTACCACCACCTCCAACCCCCCATATTCCAACGATGCGTACACCATCTGACCCAATTTTCAACTTTGATTTCAGATCTCGCAAGCGAGTCTCTATTCCAATGAGGTTTTTATTGACATTTGTACTTAGTGTAGGCAGCCTATTAGATATTGTATCAACAATTTCTTTTATGCATTTTGCTTCATGGCTGCACGATGGGTAAAAAAGGATAATTAGAACTTAGAACGCACTCCCATTCACTTAATGAGGTGAGGGTCTCACTAATTCAAAAAGTACCAGTAACCACTATCGGCTTCAGTCTTTCAATATTAATATTTATAAAACAACTCCCAATCAAATGCAAGGTTTTTTGTTCTTTTTTATAACCTGGCACCGTAAATTAAACACTTTTTAACATTTCCTTTTGAGTCTTATAAACTATTAACACGTTAGATCTGATTATAAACATTAAAAGCTAAATTATAATGATAGCAACTATAATTTTGGTAAACCTGGCTACTCTCAATTTATTTGACCCGCTTTATTGTTATCTATCAAATTTGGTCTGGTAACTTGTCACGGATAAAAAAAAACTTCAATCGATTCATTATAGAATGCAAATATCTTAAGCATAAAAATGTTTTAAAAAAGAGAGAATTACCTGTTGTCAATGTTGTTGATGACCCATCCAGATAGGTTGCCTGCCTTTTCCAGAGCTTTTCTCCACGATTCAGTTTTGTGCTTATCTTCCCCCTCATGTTTGGAAAATGCTTCTTCATATTTCCTCTTAAGTTTTCTCACATCAGAAGGATTTACATGATAAAATATGGGCATCACAATTTGCCCTCTCGTGTCCACACACTCTATAATATGTGCAAGCTCGGCCAAACACGAAGATGAATCCGCATAGTTTTCAGAAAATACAACAACAGCGATCCGTGAGTCTTCGATAGCCTTCAAGAGTGCTGGACCGATTGACTCACCCCGGGCAAGTGTTTCGTCATCCTTGTACGAGTATATTCCTTTTTGTTTAAGAGCCGTGTAGAGGTGATCCACAAAGCCTTTGCGAGTGTCTTCGCCTCTAAAACTTAGAAATACGTCATAATTCCATGATTGAGAAATAGAGGCAGGAACTGAATGAGAAGAGGAGGATGAAGATGCCATTGATCTGTTGATCAAATTTGTTCGGAATTAGTACAAAAACAAGCAGTGTAAATCAGATCCAAAAAGAGAGATGTGGTCTTGAGTAGCTGAGATGGATTAAATATTTGAGAAATCCCCCTTTCCAGGAAATTGGCATATGCAGGAAACTTCATAATACTTTCAATAATGTATATATTATTACTAAAATTAAAGGATTACGACAACATGAAGATTAAAATACTGTTGGTTGTTATTTATATATGTTGATCTAGAGGGGTAGCGTCCCCATCACACTAAATTACTGTCTACCAACTATTTTATCATATGCATGAAATAATTGAGGGTCAAAATAGACTACAACCTTTCACATTGCATACCTTAATCTTTCTTGTATTTTATATCTATATATTTTGTTCTAATTTCTTAAATTATGTATAATGTTTAAATTTTAATGAGCACACAAAATGCTTACCTGATGCTGGTACTGAGAAAATTCACTGTTGGATTTTGCATTGGGGAGGTGAGTTGGTCTTAAACTAAACCTGCAAATTTGAATGTAACATTCCAAAGTATAAACTCATAATTAATTTAAACCAGAAGCACCAGAGTTAGTAATCTCGAAGATAGATGTATGACCCGTTCTACTAAGATATTGACTGAAATCGGGGGCTATTTTCGAATGGCATATTCGAACTTGAGCGAACTCTTGATTTCTGAGTTTTCTTGGTTCAGCTGTGACCACCCAAGTGATGTGTGTACACCTGGCTCAGGGAACAAAACAGATTGGGGAGGGTCAGGGACGGGCACACACAGTTTTGGCTTGTCAAATTGTCGGGTCAGCTTATTGTGTTGTTTGTTAATCAGATAATTTCCGTACCCAGCTTTCATCTATTTCGGGTTTACAATTCTTCTGATTAAATTTAGTTTTTGATTGACACGTCAAGATTAGAAGAAGATACCTCCTTCATTCTGTTATGTTTCTTCAAATGAATGGACGATTAAAGCCGCGATCTCGGCTTCTTCTCATACCCTGCAACCTAGAAATCATGTTGTAGAATAAGTATAACATTAAGGAATCATATGAAATATAATTGTAAAGGATCCGATTATTAATAATACATCATTTTTGCACAATACTGAATCAATATTTTGGCATGAAGGAGATCAAGAGAGACCTCTGCACCAAATTTAAGGAACAAAAAAAGTAAACTGCAGGTGTGTGTGTTGGTGATCCAGAAACCTCGACACCCTTGCCACCATATCAACAAATTACACATTTACTGTTTTTATCAAAATAAGTTATTAATCCCAATTCCTCCTAATAAAAACTCATCATGGTTTGCATGATTCGACCTACTTTTTTCATTGAGGCATTTCATCAAACACTTGGTATGCATGAAACTACAAACAACATGTGATCACAATATACAAATAGAGTAAGAAGGTGTGGTTGACACCTGATACACAAAGTAAGAAAGCTGAGGGAGAAAAGAAACACATACCAATGTAGACAGCTCCAAACCCCACACAGGTTTCTTCTGGTTCAAGTGGGATCACGGATGATGCTGGTTCCTGTGATGAGAATCTTGACTTCTTGACAATAGCCCTAGATTAGTAATCACGATTTCATGGTTTTCAAAATGGATTCTTAATTATTTCCCCAAATTACTGAAATTCTTTTCATATCCCTTTTATTAATCAACTATTGTGTTTCAAAGATATTGTTGTTGAACAAATTATTGGGATATGAAACAGCTGAATTTTGTTAAAAATGGTGTTTTAAGGTTTTTAGATTTCATCCAACAGATGGAGGAGGTGGTTGTACAATACTTGAAGCACAAAGTACACTCTTTTCCTTTGCCTGTTGGATCAGAAGACAAACGGAAAGAGTCGCCGGAAGATGAAACAGGCGGAACAAGAAAGAATCTGAATTTGAACCCATTTGCGGGAGATATTTTAGCTATTGACTTTACAGGCACACCAAGGGGCTGTTTGGTAGCCTCTTAATGACCATTCAGATGCTACATCTTAATGGTTTAAAACCTCTGAATGAATAAGAGGTAACCTCAAGTCTGAATGGTTAAGAGGTAACCTCTGAATGGTAAATCATCACATGTTACATTCTTCTACATTCTCATTGGTAAAATTCTTAATGGTTCCATTAAGAGGTAGCCTCTTAATGACCATTCAGAGGCTACCAAACGGCCTCCAAGTGTTTGTTTTAGGGTGCTACTATACGCACCCCCTATTTACTTTTTTCACCCCTCTCCTCTCACGTACTTACAGGTGGGGCCTGCGTGGGACCGACAGTTTTCCTCTCACAAGGGGGTGTAATCAGGAAATAGAGGGGGTGCGTATAGAATGAGCCTTGTTTTTAATGCCTCAATGAAAGATGCCCCCTTTTGTTTCATTTTTTTAAACAGCTTTGTTTATATTATTTGGTATTCAGGGCTCTAATTCCATTCCAAGAGAAACTTCTGTTCCCAAAGCTAAACAGGTAGCTAATTGAAAATTATAGTTCTTTTCTATTTGATGACAGGTAGAAAATGTGGTATTATATCTTGCAAGCTCTCAAAGATAAGCAGCCTTATTCCATCTTTTATTTATTCAGATCGATTGCTTTGTTTTTTTTCTTTTTTTCCTTTGCTTTTCTACATTGGTTATATGCGTGTTGCAAACGATGGTGATTGGATGCGTTTTTTGTTTGAATTTGTGACAGTCAGATAAGATAAGCAGTAGAGTGAGTGAGTGGTGATTTGCCGATTTCTGAATATTTAAGGATTCATGTGTAGGCAAAAGATCAAATACAAATAATCTTAACATACTAAACATACACATTGAAGGAAAACCCAAAAAGACAAGGTGGCATTTTTGTAATTACCACCAACTATCAAAGTTACAACCAAAAATACCTAAAAAAACACAGATTTTTTTTTTTAACATTTTTTATTAAAAAATCGCTACATTTCGTTAGCAAAAAAAAAAAAAAAAAAAAAAAAAAAAAAAAAAAAAATTTTTTTTTTTTTTTTTTTTTTTTTGCTGCTACTAAAAGTAGCGATTTTTTAATAAAAAATGTTAAAAAAATAAAATAAAATAATTTGTGTGTTTTTTTTTATTTTTTTAGATTTTTTTAGGTTTTTTGGGGGTTTAGTTTTTAGCATTTTAGCTTGGGTGGGGGGGGGGGGGGGGGGGTTAGGTTTTTGGGGGGGTGGGGGGGGGGGGGGTTTAGGTTTTTTTAGGTTTTTGGGGGGTGGGGGGGGGGGGGGGGGTTAGGTTTTTTTAGGTTTTTGGGGGGTGGGGGGAGTGGTTAGGTTTTTTTAGGTATATTTGTAGAGTAACTTTGATAGTTATTGATAATTACAAAAATGTCACCTTGTCTTTTTGAGTTTTCCTTCAATTTGTATGTTTAGTATGTTAAGATTATTTGTACAAGAACTTTACCCTTCATGTGTAAACTGACCCCTGGTTAATCAAATAATCAGATCATTTTTGTTGTTGCCACTTCTAAATTTGCTATCAAAAACTGATTATTCAGTTTCACTGTAACTTAACACTAGAAATTGATTATCTATGACTTGACGATTGTTGATTTATCCTTTGATGATTTTTGTTTTGAATAGTGTAATGCATGCTATTAAATAGAAATGAAACTGTTATATTATTGCTAAAGAGCTATTTAATTTTTCACTCTGTGTGCAGGCCAGGCAAGCAGCTGACATGGCAGTTGCAGAAAGTCAAAGAAAGGCTGAGGAGGCTCTAAGTGTTCTACAACGAGCGGTTTCTAAGGAATCTGGTTCTGGCAGACTTAATAAAGCACCTCAAGGTAAATCTATTTCTATTTGCCAATATTGTTAGATAATGAATCACAGTTCGGTTTACAATTGCCTATGCTTTAACTTAACCAACTTTATTAACGTTTTGATACCTGGTTGAAGAGGTGACAGTTTTGACAAAATGGTAAAATACAAAAAAAATAGCTTACGGAAGGAAGTGGTCAAATGGGTTGAAAGCTGCCTAAAGTGTATATTTCATGCACACTACCTTCTAAGTGTATATTTACCCTCAAATGACTATCTTGATCATTTTCTTGCAGGTTTAGAGGTGTTGTAATAGGTGTAAGTGAGATGGATCTATTCAAATGGCCTAATGCTCCATCTGAAAACCATGTTGCTGGTATTTAATTTTCTTGGTTATAACACTCGAACAGTTGGAATCAGACATTTGACCATTTTGACCCGTTTACATCTAAACGGGTCAATTTGGATTATGTTATGTCAGAAGATTAAAATTAGCGTAATGCTCTTTTAATGCATAAACGATAAACTCTTCTAGATCATTTTATTCAAAAATTTAGGTCGTTATTAAGAAGATACAAAATCTTGCAATTATATACCACACAACATTTCATACAAAAGTTAACAAATTTTAAACAAAAAGTATTTTTGGTAAACCCATGTTGCATGCTACCACAACTAGCAAGAATCTTGAAATTTTATTGTCATTTTAGTAATATATTTTTTCTGTATTTTTTTGCAGCATTGGGTGGATGCTTAGACTTTGAGGAGTCAACAAGGTCCTCTAAGGTCAAGAAAATATAGTTGGTAAGATGAACAACTCGTTAAGCTTTGGAGTACAACCCTCGATGCATGCCAGTTTTTCTCCAAATCCTATATTGTTTACGGGAAAAAAGTACAAACATTGTGACCAATCCGAACCCGACCATTTTGGGATCTAACAACACTAGATTCCCAACAATATTTAAAGGTCAAGAAATTTGTTCGTTGAAATCCCTAGCTGGAAAACAAATAGTTCGTGGGGCCCACCAAGAACCGATCTTAACATACATCGATCAAAACCAAACAATACTGTTTTGTACCCACCCACTTGGGTTCCCAATTGGTCAGGCTATTTTTTTAAAAGCGCTTACAAGGGATCATAATATTGTTAATGGGCTAAAGTACAAGTTCAGACTCTTGTTGACCTCAGGAAAACAATCATTGACCGAAATCGAATCGTTGATAATAACTCGGGCAGTTTGTATAAGCGGGTCGAAACAAACACTCCCTTAGTAGATGGTTTTAGGAGGTGGCAAGAGTGGTGGGGTGCGGGTCGAAACAAGTTTGGATTAAAGCATACTTTTTTTAGTATGGGTTGAACCATGCCTGATCAAATGGACACACCACACACTCTGGTCCACTTTAAAAACTTTTTACTGAGAATGAAAATGTTAATTTTGATTAAATTGACTAATCTTCTGAATCTTTGAAGAAAATGGTTCATGGATAATGTATGCATGGTTTACCCAACACTTTTATTATGAAAGCCGCTTTCATAGACTTCATAGTGCCTGATATTCGCTAATTTACACATATTTTAGTCCCCCATTTTATGCGTTTTCGGCCGTAAAACCGTCATTCGGATACTTAATCATGTATACTTTTGTTTACAGGCCTAAAACAGCATACAAGACAAGATGATAGTGAAAACGAGGACTTTCCGGACGAAACGACAAAGCTGCGGACATTCTGTGAAGATTCTGACCTGGGCAAATGGCACGGTCGTGCATTGAGTGGAACGACCGTGCATATCCGACAAAACAGTCCAGCCCGGCAGTGAACGAGGGTGCAATACGGAGTGCAAGTCAATCCCGGAGATGCACGGGCGTGCGTCTGATTGCACCCCGTGCGGATCCGATGTCCAGCCAAACCCCGGAACTGCACCACCAGTGCAGTTGTCCGTGCAACATGATTCCGGAAGTGCACGGTCGTGCGTCCCAAGGAACGGTCGTGCGACCTCGAAGACCAGTCAACTCTGCTGATGTCACAAAAGTATGGTGCAACGTAATGTAAAAGTGAACGGTCGTGCACTTTATTGGCACGACCGTGCGATCGCAAAATGTTATAAAAAACAGACAGTAGCATTCTGTTCGTAACTCTGGACATTTTGGAAGCGATTCTGGCGATTTTCAGGCTCCGGAGGCTTCTGCTTTCACCCGGATTCAAGCCACATTGTGCCGATTAGCTTTGTTATCTTCCAGATTCTTAATCTTATGCTTGTTTATGGTTTGGTTTTCTAATCTTTCCAGAATTTTGTTAATCTTTCAAGCATTTAGATTAATATTTATTTATTATTGTAGCCTTTGGGCAAAAACACAACAATCCCTTGCTTGATTATAGCCATTAGTATGTTAATCTTTGTTTGTAATGACATTTGGAACTATTTTCTATGTTAATCTTTGATGATTAGTTTGCAACCTTGTTATTGATATTGATTTCTTGATTATAAGTAATTGTGTTGGATGATTGGTACTTGGTTAGTTGAGATAGTTGAAAAATGAAGCTTAATTAATCATGTATTAGTAAACTTTAAACTTGGTTAACTAGTTTAGCTTGGTTAAAATGTGGGCACCATGATACTAGAAATGGTTAGTGGTTTAATAAAATGTAATTATTGTTAATCAAGAAAGCTTGCCGTCACGTAAGGACCTTAATGGGTTAAATGGTGTTGTTATGAATTCTTGCCATGATTTGTTAGCTTAGTTAGTAGTTTAGGCCAAAATTGCTATCTTGGTGAATTTATGTGCAAGATTTGTAAAATGAACTCGGTTGTGATTTAATCTAGTTTATGCTTGTCTCGGTGGTTGCATTGTGTTTATCGGTGTCGCTTTCCTTGTTTAAGTGAGGTTAGAAAACTCCTAACGGATGACTAACTTATTTTTAAGAGATTTTCATAGACATTTGTCAATTGCACGTTAAAGAACAATTTTAGGTGGTTAAAGTGTGTTTATCGTTTTAGCTTTCCGAATGATTGTCATGTTAGGATTCCCGAAAGGGATACTAATTGTCTTAAAAATGGAAAATTGACCGAATGCTTCTAGTGCCAAAACTGACTACATATATGATGGGGTACACTTGACTCTTTCGTGTGTGTTTTGATGTAAAAGTAATAATCACTCATATAAATTTAAAACCAAATCGTGTGTAATTTCATTGTAAAAATATGTGTAGTCGCGCATACGTCAGTGCCCGATTTACATAAATAAATTTCCATCGCTGCCGTAACTTTCAGGAAAATTGCAAATCTGTGTAAAGCCGTATACTTAGGTGCCCTGCAATGCTGGTTTTTAGTTGCCTTGATGTAACTATAGAATACATGTATGGCCGATGGCCTATGCACATTCTCGATTGCTTTGAAGAGTGTATGCTTTTAAAAGACTTTGGCAACTGTCATCTCGTTTGACCCTTTTGGTCCTTTTAAACCGATTCTCCTACAAGCTAATTTTTTTTATTTGGTCCATTTAAGATAAAACACAAACCAGATCAACCCATTTCAAAGAACCGCATCTTGATTTGACTTTAGTTTATGTTGGCCAGGGCAAAAGTAGAAGAGAAGAGCTGGTGAAACTTAGGAATTCAACCATTCTCCAATCCGTCAATCTCGGGATATGTTGTAAGGATCTTCAAAAATGTCCCTAAATAACCCATAAATTCAAAATCGGACCCTGAAACCCTACTGTTCATGAAAAACCAAGAAAATCAAGAAAATTGGGTTTCAGGCGGGCTGCGTAAGGTAAGCCTATGGCTTACGCGGGCCGCTACAACCCAATGATCAACCAGATAAGTTTTAGGGTTTCCAGACGGGCCGCGTAAACCATAAGGCATGTTTACGCGGGCCGCGCCAACTTAAGTTTGACCGGATAAGTGTTCCGGGGCCACGTGTTGACCAGCTGGGGACCTACTCATGACCAATCAAACCTACGCCTAGACTGGGCGGCCTCGCGTGCCGCGTAAGATGCATGTGTGGGTTTACGCAGGCCGCGTAAAACCCATTTTCAGGCTATAAATAGCCTAGCTCAGGGGCTTTTGATGCGTGCGAAGTGTCGTATATATTAGGTGTATATTTTAAGCCCTTTTTAACACTTATTTTAGCCAAGTTTTAAATTTATAAAACACGATATTTCACTAACACTAAACACACATATGGGCAAGTGCACCCATCGTTGAGTGTAGTATAGCGTTGGTAAGATACCGAGGTCGTCCAAGGACACAAGAGCTTTTAGTACCGGTTTATCCTCAACGTCTAACCAAAATAAAAGTTTAGAAAAATGTTTTAAACTAAGAAAATTAAAAACTAACTAAAATGCTGAAAAATAAAAATAAAATAAAAACAGATAGACAAGATGAATCACTTGGTTCCGACTCGTATCTAGTATAACCTTTGATTATTTCCGCACTTTTGCACATAATTAAGAGATTATCTTAGTTATTGTAGTAGGCCCCTCTTTTGAAGGTGACGTTACCCTCACCCCAGTAGTTTGAGTCAGCAGGGATACAATCCTAAAAGGGTGGATTATTGGAAGATAATGAATTAAGTTATTAATGCAGTATTGTGGTAGGCCCCGCTTTTGGCGGTGACATTACCCTCGGCTAAGTAGTCTGAGTCAGCAGGGATACAGTCCTAAATAGCCGGGTTATAGTATTAATAGTAGTTAACTTATGAGGGGATCAAAGAGTTTGGACCCCCGCCATCCAATACCGTGAAGTATTGAAGGAGGTCCTACTAAATTTGACCCAGGTCCATTGCAGGACCTCTAAACGCTGAACAATGGCAAGACCTTTACCAAACCGTTCCCTTAACCCCCGACCAGGTAGCCAACATATCTCCATATAGACCGTGGAGATATGAATGGTGAAAATCCTTTATTTTATATAGACAGTAAAATAATGCCAAGACACCACGGACAAACGATAAGGAAAGATCACCTTCAACATAAGTAACTAGTTATTAAAGTCATTAATACAAAACCAAAGAAAAAGTGCAAAAGATTAGAAATAAAAAGTATTATACTAGACACTTTGTCTTCACCAAGTGATGTAAGAGACTTAGGCAAACATGGCCTTGATTGTCAAGAACTCTTACGATCAATCTTGGATCCCGAGACGACTCACACACTCTACGATGGACAATGGATGATGGTGGTGGATTATGGTGTTGTGATGGTGGTGGGTGGTGGATGAAGTGTGAGAGAGGTGGTGTGCCAAGGGATGAGGTGAAATGAATCCAAGCACTCCTATTTATAGGCTGAACAGAGCGCTGGACACGGCCCCGTGTCCGCTGGGCACGGCCCCGTGTCCGTCTGACAATCTCTCTCCTCATTAATTGTAATTCGCAATTACAATAAATGCGTCTGCTGTACTTTCGACACGCCCCCGTGTCCGCTGAGCACGGCCCCGTGATGGGCAATAGAAGCTTCTATAGATTTGTCTTTTCTGCTGCTTCTTGGGCACGGCCCCGTGCTGGCTGAGCACGGGGCGTGTTCAGCCTTCTGATTTCTCTACTTTGCTTTGGAAGGTGCCGTTGAGGGGTCGGGCAGTCCACTAATATCCCTTTTCTTGTATTTATGTTGGATTTAGCTGTCTTTTTGCTTCTTTTGCGTTTTTGAGCTCATTTAATCCTGAAAATACAAAAGGAAGACAAAAACACTCTTTTTCCAATATTAGTACTTAAAAAGGGTTAGTTTTATGCCTCATTTGATGTAATTTATATGTTGCATTTTACACACATCAAATACCCCCACACTTGAACTTTTGCTTGTCCTCAAGCAAAACTCTTTAATATATGGCTTACACTCCCAAATGGAATAGGTAGAAGAGAATGTTTTTGGCTTATCGTAGAGTGTCGGGATTTCCAAGATCTTTTTGGGTTTTATTTTTATTTATTTACAATTCTATTCGTAATGATTTATTTAGAACTTTTCATAAAAGAAATTACTTATTTGGGCATAACATGCCTTTTTTAAAATTCCATTTATATACAAGTTCACATACCTCACGGGGAAATCACTCACACTCGGCCGAAGGTGTATTTTTAGTGAATCACTTGAGAGCGGCATGGAACTTATTCCTACCATAGGCTTGCCAAGAAATCAATCCTCCTCCTTTTTAACTTTTATACCTTTGTAGATATCAAGAGGACTTTGTGGGTTAAGGGTTAGGCTAGGGTTAAAGGTAGGTGGTTGGGTTGGTGGTTAGTAGAAAAAGGGCTAAAAGCGTAACAAGTGTCGGTTTTCGTATTTTTGCAATCTTTTATTTTGATGAAGCTTTTATTCAAACTAAGTTATTTTTGATTAACTTGTTTGTTTATTTTCTTTTTTTTTTGCTTCATCATTATCACACAATTTTTTTTTTTTTACGAAGAACCGAACTTGTTATTAAAATAAAGGGTTAAAAATGAAAAAGGTTTTGGTGGGTAAAAGGGTTTTTTTGTTTGGGTGATGAAACGAAAAGGTTTAGGCTCAAAGGGGCTAACTAGGGGGATTTTTGGGTAGGTGGTAAAAGAAAAAGAAAAATAATGGTGTAGAAATAAAAAGGGTTAGTCCTAATGCCTCCATCATTTACTTACTCGGGTTTAAGTTGGTAAGGACCAGGAATGTATTGTCATGGCAAGTTCTAGAGTCGTAAGAACCAAGCGGCTATTCACACAAGAAACGAAAAAAGAGCATTTAGTCAAATGATATGTAATTGTGTGCTCAATAAAGGCTCAAAACTCACTTTTGTGGGAATGGGTTTTTATGTGATCAAGTATATATAATCAAATTTTAAATAGGTTTGCTATGCCTTTTCATAATTTTCTTATGTTGGTTCTTTTTATCACTACGCTATTGGTTGTAAATTTGTAAAAATATAACCTTTTTGAGAACTTGAATTTTCTGAGTTAAACCTAGACAAGTAAAAAAAAATGAAATTTTTGAAAAAATTTGGGGTGATTAGCGGTTCCAATAGAGTTTTGTGTAAGGCTTGTGTTTAGGACTTGCAAAATTCAAGGTTCTAGCATCCCCCCCCACACTTAAATTACACATTGTCCTCAATGTGTCCCAAAAATAAATTTTTAGGTTGATTAGATGTGTAAAATAGTGGTTAAAAAGCAAAAATTTGTGTTACTGGGCACTGAACACGGCCCCGTGTTGTCCATGCACGGCCCCGTGTTCAAGTGCCAGTAACAAAATTAAAATAAGAGAAACAGAAGTCTGGACACGGGGGCGTGTTGGATGAACACGGCCCGTGTCCAGTTACCTGAACTGGGCGTTTTTCTGCAGGTGGTTCAGCACGGGGCCGTGTTGGTTGGGCACGGCCCGTGTTGAACCTTCTGAAATGGAGAGAATTGTCGGGTTGCCTTGTTCTTGTGCATGAGTTCATTTTTCTCGTTCCCCTTTTCATCCTTTACCACCATGAGTGTGTTTTATTCCTGAAAATTAAAACTAACTAGAAAACATAAAAATTAATCTAAATTAAACTAAGGATAGTTCCGTGGAATGCCTCCATGGTGCGCCACGTTTATAAGGGTCCTTGGCTAGACCCAAAGCCTGGTCATATGTTACCCAAGTGGGATGTGTTGCATCCCATGTTACACCGTCGGAGAGCGTCATCCAAGCTTGAGTCTATGACCTTCATGTAGTTGACCGGATCTTCTTCCTCTACTCGCTTTCCACATTCAAATTTCACTTCCTCATCCCCAAACTTCAATGTTAGAGTTCCGTCATTCATATCCACCAATGCTTGGGCGGTGGCTAGGAATGGCCTCCCGAGGATGAGAGGGACCTCGGTGTCTTCTTCCATGTCTAGGATGACAAAGTCGGTTGGAAAGACGAATTTGTCAACCTTGACTAGCAGATTTTCGGCGACACCTTGTGGGAATTTGACAGACCTGTCGGCGAGTTGTATGCTCATCTTTGTAGGGCTTGTTGTTCCTAGGCCGAGTCGCTTGAACATTGATGTGGGCATGAGGTTGATGCTAGCCCCAAGATCGGCTAAAGCATTTCGGACGGGGGACTTCCCAATCGAACAAGGGATTGTGAAGCTCCCGGGGTCGATTTTCTTTTGTGGAAGTTTGTTGAGTACTAGAGCTGAGCGTTCTTCGCCTAGGTTAACTAATTGCAATGATTCAATTTTCCTTTTGTGAGTGAGGAAATCCCTCATGAATTTTGCATATTTAGGCATTTGGGTTAGGACCTCAATAAAAGGAATATTAACATGCAATTGTTTTAGTAAACTTTCGAACTTTGCGAATTGCTCATCGGTCTTTTGACGATTCAACCTACCGGGGTACGGAATTGGAGGAGTCTTGGTGGGCTCTTGATTTGGTGTAGAAGCCTTTTCTGGCGCAGGAGGAGTCACAGGCTGGCTAGAATGGCTTCTTTCATTTGGCGGCAATGGAGCATCCTCGGGACCCACGGTTCGATTTCTTAATGTGATGAGATGTACTTGTGCCTTCGGGTTCATTTCGGTATTACTAGGTAACGCGCCTTGTGGTCTCTCGGAGAAATTTTGAGCTAGTTGATTTAATTGTTTTTCAACGTTTTGAATGCTAGCTTGTTGATTTCTGAAATTCGATTCCAATTGTTGAAATCGATCCGAGTTTTTCTTTTCAGTGTCAGAGATGAGGCGAGATACAGTGTCTTCAAGCCTTTCTCTTCCACCTTGTTGTTGAGGAAAATTTTGCGGTTGAAAATTAGTTCGTTGGTTTTGTTGGTTACTACTATTGCCGGGATCTCTCCAACCAAGATTTGGGTGGTTACGCCATCCTTGGTTGTAGGTACCCGTTGGAGGACCCGACGGCCTAGGTCTATTATCCATGTAGTTTACCGTTTCAGTTTGTTCATCTAATTCTTTCATACAACTCCAATTTTCATGTGACCCACCACACCCTTCGCAAGCCATAACCGAGGCCGTTTTTGTCATTTCTAGCCTTTTGATTTTTGAAGAGAGGGCCTCGATTTGGGCTTGTAAAGAGGTGCTTTCATCAACCTTATGGGAGCCCGGGGCAATAGATTTATTACCTCGGGGAGTGTGCCATTGAAAATTGGTTTGAGCAATTTCCTCAATTTGGTTATATATTTCATTTGGGCGACGATTACCTAAGAGTCCCCCGGAGCTTGAGTCGAGTGTTTGTCTTGTGTGTGGCAACAACCCATTGTAGAAAGTGGATACTTGTTGCCACACCGCTAGACCGTGATGAGGACACTTTCTTAGAAGCTCCTTGAACCTTTCCCAAGTTTCATATAAGGATTCCCCATCCTCTTGTGAGTATGTATTAATTTCAGTCATTAATTTAGCTGTTTTAGCAGGAGGGAAATACTTATATAAAAACTTTTGGGCAAGTTCATCCCAAGTGTTTACCGATCCAACTGGGAGGGTGTTAAGCCAAGCCTTAGCTCGGTCTTTTAGTGAAAATGGAAACATTCGAAGGCGGATGGCGTCATTTGATGCTCCATTGATCCGAAAGGTATCACATATTTCTAAGAAGTTAGTAATATGTAGATGGGGATCCTCGTCCGCAAGCCCGTGGAAGGTTGCGGAGTTTTGGAGCATTTGTATCAAATGCGGCCGAAGTTCGAAGTTGTTGGCCTCGACATTCGGTGCATTGATAGCGGCGCCAAGATTTCCTACGGTAGGCCGTAGGTAATCCATGAGGGTACGTTGGTCCGCCATTGGAAGTGGGTCCCCCGAAGCTTTCTCTTGATTTTTAGCTTTTAGTCTTTTTCTGAGAAAGCGCTCGGGTTCTTCTAGGGGTTCTTTTATGTCTCTACTAGAACTGGAGCTCATGCACTACGTAGGAGGTTCAAATGTGGCGCCTGGGTTCCAAGTCCTGCAACAAAAACAGAAAAGAACGCTGGTCAGAATGTTCACCACGGCCCCGTGCTCAGTGAACACGGCCCGTGTTCAGAGGCACAGTAATTGATTTCTGGATCCCTGTTACTGGGAGTTGGACACGACCCCGTGTTGCACCGACACGGCCCCGTGTTCAGCTCTCTGTAACTCAGAAAATAAAAACTGCCAGTGATGATGCTGGGCACGGCCCGTGTCTGACCGGGCACGGCCCGTGCTGAGCTCTGCAGAAGCTGAAAAACTAAGAAAAATCCTAAAAAAATTAAAAAGAAAAATAAAAAATGATTAGGCCGTTGATTCCTAACTTTCTTAAAATCCTTGTGTCCCCGGCAACGGCGCCAAAAACTTGATGCGTGCGAAGTGTCGTATATATTAGGTGTATATTTTAAGTCCTTTTTAACACTTATTTTAGCCAAGTTTTAAATTTATAAAACACGATATTTCACTAACACTAAACACACATATGGGCAAGTGCACCCATCGTTGAGTGTAGTATAGCGTTGGTAAGATACCGAGGTCGTCCAAGGACACAAGAGCTTTTAGTACCGGTTTATCCTCAGCGTCTAACCAAAATAAAAGTTTAGAAAAATGTTTTAAACTAAGAAAATTAAAAACTAACTAAAATGCTGAAAAATAAAAATAAAATAAAAACAGATAGACAAGATGAATCACTTGGTTCCGACTCGTATCTAGTATAACCTTTGATTATTTCCGCACTTTTGCACATAATTAAGAGATTATCTTAGTTATTGTAGTAGGCCCCTCTTTTGAAGGTGACGTTACCCTCACCCCAGTAGTTTGAGTCAGCAGGGATACAATCCTAAAAGGGTGGATTATTGGAAGATAATGAATTAAGTTATTAATGCAGTATTGTGGTAGGCCCCGCTTTTGGCGGTGACGTTACCCTCGGCTAAGTAGTCTGAGTCAGCAGGGATACAGTCCTAAATAGCCGGGTTATAGTATTAATAGTAGTTAACTTATGAGGGGATCAAAGAGTTTGGACCCCCGCCATCCAATACCGTGAAGTATTGAAGGAGGTCCTACTAAATGTGACCCAGGTCCATTGCAGGACCTCTAAACGCTGAACAATGGCAAGACCTTTACCAAACCGTTCCCTTAACCCCCGACCAGGTAGCCAACATATCTCCATATAGACCGTGGAGATATGAATGGTGAAAATCCTTTATTTTATATAGACAGTAAAATAATGCCAAGACACCACGGACAAACGATAAGGAAAGATCACCTTCAACATAAGTAACTAGTTATTAAAGTCATTAATACAAAACCAAATAAAAAGTGCAAAAGATTAGAAATAAAAAGTATTATACTAGACACTTTGTCTTCACCAAGTGATGTAAGAGACTTAGGCAAACATGGCCTTGATTGTCAAGAACTCTTACGATCAATCTTGGATCCCGAGACGACTCACACACTCTACGATGGACAATGGATGATGGTGGTGGATTATGGTGTTGTGATGGTGGTGGGTGGTGGATGAAGTGTGAGAGAGGTGGTGTGCCAAGGGATGAGGTGAAATGAATCCAAGCACTCCTATTTATAGGCTGAACAGAGCGCTGGACACGGCCCCGTGTCCGCTGGGCACGGCCCCGTGTCCGTCTGACAATCTCTCTCCTCATTAATTGTAATTCGCAATTACAATAAATGCGCCTGCTGTACTTTCGACACGCCCCCGTGTCCGCTGAGCACGACCCCGTGATGGGCAATAGAAGCTTCTATAGATTTGTCTTTTCTGCTGCTTCTTGGGCACGGCCCCGTGCTGGCTGAGCACGGGGCGTGTTCAGCCTTCTGATTTCTCTACTTTGCTTTGGAAGGTGCCGTTGAGGGGTCGGGCAGTCCACTAATATCCCTTTTCTTGTATTTATGTTGGATTTAGCTGTCTTTTTGCTTCTTTTGCGTTTTTGAGCTCATTTAATCCTGAAAATACAAAAGGAAGACAAAAACACTCTTTTTCCAATATTAGTACTTAAAAAGGGTTAGTTTTATGCCTCATTTGATGTAATTTATATGTTGCATTTT
The DNA here is from genome assembly GCA_030545235.1 of Helianthus tuberosus. Taxonomy (NCBI): domain Eukaryota; kingdom Viridiplantae; phylum Streptophyta; class Magnoliopsida; order Asterales; family Asteraceae; genus Helianthus; species Helianthus tuberosus. Next base: position 12,394,184 of record CM060394.1, read on the forward strand.
ACACACATCAGCTTTCATTCTGTGTCGACGAAATTTGTCATAAACGAAGTTTCACTGCTCAAAACTATAATTTCATATAGTGAGGTACTGCTACGATACCGGGTATTAACTCGATCGCTGTTACGATTCAATGTCCGATCGATTAAAACTATCCGATGAATGTTTAAGTGCTGCTCACATTAGGGTTTATACTTTGTCATTCGTCGTTAAATCGATGGATGTTTAAGTATTGCACTTTTTCATTTATCGTGTGGGTTTGATCTCGTGAGTTGTCGTAAATGCTGTATTAGTTACTAACCTGGTTTGTGTGCATTGTTATTTAAATTAGGTTATCAGGATAATCAATAGGCTAAGCTTTGCCCGTATAAATCTATGTGAGTCATTCTCTTTTATCAAACTGTTTTACGAAACCTCAAAGTTATTTTCCAGTTATATTTTACAGGGATTAAGTCTTTGTTATCTTTGATTACTGGCAGTAAGTGGGGTATTGTGCACATTACTGTTGTTTTTATCAGTTTAGGTGGGCGTACCTAAATCATGATACATATCACTTTTAGGTGAACGGACCTAAATAGTGATACACGTCACTTTTGGGTGAACGGACCCAACAGTGATATGACCACAGTCATAGATCCGGTCGAATGACAACTGGACCAGATAATTATAAGATAGGAGCAATTATAATCGCTCTTAATACTGTAAATTATAACAAATGCGTCGTTTTAAGTAAAATGAATGATTCACTCAGTATTTCCCCGATGACAAAACCTTTTTCAAACATGTTTCAGGTGATCTGTCGTGATCCAGAAAAAGTACCGTAAAGCACTACAAGCTTAAGGAAGTGGCTCAAAATAAAATAAAGAAACATGTTTTGTAAAAATAAAAGATTTCCCAGTGAAATCACTTTATTGTAAATTACAGGGTTTTATCCCTAAATAAATCAAACGGGCATTTCAAGTTTTAAATGATTCTGATAAAGTCTTCCGCTGTCGCATTAAATTAATAAATACCACGGGATTCCTGCCTCGCGGCTCTTGACCGGGTCAAACCGAGGCTAGGGCCGTGATAGGAAAAGGTGGTATCAGAGCCACTAATTTAAGCCTATTATTTGGGAATACTTAAAATTTCTGATTTCCATTATGTGATTATGTGTTTTATTAACTGCTTATTTGTTAGTTACAGTATGGGTAAACAAAGACTTTCGGCTATCTATCATAAACTAGATACTTCACCTAAAGAAAAAGGAACCTCATCCTCAAAATACCCAGCAGATCTGGAAGAAGGAATATTTGTCCAAAAGGCACAATATGAGAATCCACTTATCCCAAAGAAAAGAAATTTGATTATTAGGAAAAGTCAGGAGAAAGGAAAGAAATCCCAACCAAAGAAAGTGAGGTTTAATCCGGAAACCCATGAAATAGGCAATGATCCACCTTGGGAAGATAAATTAGACGAAAAATGGGCAGACCTTTATATGTTAGCTACTGTAGCAGTAAATGCAAACCTTTAAACTACCAGTACCCTGATCCAGTATTAGTACTCCTATCCAGAAACCAACTACCCAGTAAATAAATAAATAAACTCTAGTATGTTCTAATATTCAGTTATCTTTTGTAAAAATTAGTTACACGGTATGCAATAAAACTTGAATATTTATCTGATAAGTTTTATTATAAAATTTTAACTTAGCATTTTTGTGCATTTTGCATATATGCTAAACAACATGAATGAGCTATCTGAAGCCCTTCGGAATCTCAATCTCTACCCTGTGCCAATTGAAGTTTCCAACGACTTCACTGGTTACTTTGCTGATGTGGAGGAACCTATGGAATTTCAAGCTCCACCTCCAGAGAAAGCAAAACTTAAGAAAAGACGAAGATATGTAGGCTGGAGAAAAGTACGTAGGAGGAAACCAACAACTAGGAGAATTCCAAAAATAGAAAATCCTCTGGATAAAGGAAAAGGAAAAGAAATCAAGGAAGGTTCTAGGCCAGCAGGAATAGAAATTGAGAATAGGCAAGCAGGAAAAGAAATCGGGGAAAGTTCTAAGCAAATCGAGGAATTGCCGCTGCAGGAAGAATTAGATCGTATACTGGTAAGCTGTGACATCATCAGGCCTATTAACAATAACCTCTATCCTTATTCTGCCGAAACCCAAATTCCAATAAATTTGGAACCAGCTATTCCAGACCCTCTAATCCACGCCCAACCTTTAGGAGAAATGGACGAGTGGTGGACTAACGACTGGCAGTTTCAAAACATAATAAAGAGCCCTTATACCTTTCTCCCTCAGTTTGACCCAGAACCTATACCAAACCCGCCGATGAGCAACGAAAACTTAGCCGAACTCCGCCAGTTTGGCGAAGAGCTGATAGGTACAGGGAATAGGATCCGGGAAATAGGAGAACAAATCTCCTGGAAATACGACGAAAGGGAGCGTCGCTACTAAAATGCCAGCTGACAAAAGAATAGGGGGGTTGAGAGGCTGTGGTTGTATAATAATAGTAATAACAAAAATATAAACTCTGTAAAATAGCTTACAAAATAAAAACTTCTGTAAAATAAAAAGTGTGTACGGATGCCTAATATTTATAAAAATGGAAGTCGAGAAATCGACAATTTTGACTATACGTGTGTGGAAAAATTTATGTGATTATGTGCAATTGTTTTGATATATTATCAATTACTTGACACTAATAGTTTACACCTATAATAATTATCAGATGGAAAACGCTAGTAATGAACCAGTTAATGAAGTAAACCAATCCGAGCAAAATCAGGAAAATCAATTTATGACTAGGCAAGATATCGAGAATATTGTTGCTCAAGGGATAGCCAATGCTATTCCAGCAATCCTGGCTGCTGCTCAGAAACCTGTTGAACCTCAACAAATTATTCCTAGTAAACGTACTCAAGAAGATAATTTCAGTAATAGCGTAAATGGAGGCGGCAATCATGACGACAATGATCCACGGCAGGCCCCACTTCCTAAGAAAATGAAAGCTGCAACCCCTGGTTGCACTTACAAGGAATTTCTTGCTTGTAAACCAGCTGAATTTGCAGGCAATGAAGGGGCAACTGCAACACTGCGTTGGTTAGAGAAAACCGAAGCAATAATTATGATAAGTAAATGTGCCAAAGAAGATAAGGTCATGTATGCGTCGCATCTTTTCAGAGAAGGGCCGCTAGAATGGTGGAATACGGTACTTCAAGCCAAAGGAAGGAATGTGGCTTATGCCATGAATTTGGAAGAATTTAAGCAGTTAATGGAAAGAAAATTCTGTCCCGAATATGAAAAGAACAAATGGCAAATAAATTCCTAACCCATCGGATGGTGGGTATAGATTGTCGAGGATATACGTCGACTTTCTTTGAATATGCTAGAGTGGTACCAACACTGGCTTCGCCAGAACCGGTACTCATTTCTCGTTATATTTGGGGATTAATTGGCGAAATCCGTAATATCGTTAAAGCTGCGAGACCTCGCACTATTGACGATGCAGTAGAATTAGCTAACACCTTAACTGATGAGCTGGTACGCACAAGAGAAGAAAACCGGAAGAAGGAGTTGGCTCAAAAGATTACCCAAGGATTTCGTGTGGGTAATTTCAAGAAAAGAGGAACTGGGCAATCCTCATCTCCTCCTTTCTGCAGAAATTGTAGGAAGAAACACTTTGGAAGGTGCAATGTGACCTGCAACTTTTGCAAAGTATTAGGACATCGGGAAGAAGACTGTAGAAAGAAAACCATAACCTGCTACGACTATGGAGAAACTGGGCATTTTAAAACTGAATGTCCCAAATTTTAAACCCGCAGACAACAAGGCTAAGACGACCGACGGAACTACTAAGAAGAATGCCAGAGCATTCCAGCTGACTACTCAAGAAGCAGAACTCATTCCAGATGTGATAGCTGGTACGTTCCTAGTGCATAATGTGTATGCAAAAGTATTATTTGACTCTTGTGCAAACCAAAGTTTTATTAATACTTCATTCTGCCAAGCTCTTAAGTTACCTTTAACCAATCTTAGGCAGATTTTTACAGTCGAAACGGCAGATGGAAATTCTGTTAACATAGATAAAGTTTTGCAAGAAGGAAAGATAAAACTTTTAGGCCACAAATTTTCTGCAAACCTGTTACCTATGAAATTAGCCGGATTCGATGTCGTGTTAGGAATGGATTGGTTAGTAACCAACCATGCTCGAATCCTTTGTGATAAGAATTCTGTAGAAATTCGTACCCCTACAGGAGAAGTGATTTTAATTACAGGAGACAAGCCACGAAAACCATTGAAATTTATTTCAACAATAAAGTTGGCCAGTTATTCAAGAAAACAAGGAATGGTGTATATGATTTCAGTAATCATTAACACTAAGAAAAAGGAACTTCAGGAAATCCCAATAGTCTCAGAATATCCCGATATATTCCCAGAAGAATTACCTGGATTACCACCTGATAGAGAAGTAGAATTTAGGATTCATCTAATCCCTGGAACTATATCGATAGCCAAGGCACCTTATCGGTTAGCACCCACAGAAATGCTAGAATTGAAAAGGCAGTTAGATGAATTACTAAGCAAAGGTTTCATACAACCTAGTTCGTCCCTGTGGGGAGCACCAGTGTTGTTTGTGAAAAAGAAAGATGGGTCGATGCGAATGTGTATCGATTATAGGGAACTAAATAAGGTTACAATTAAGAATCGATACCCATTACCTAGGATCGATGATCTTTTTGATCAGCTTCAAGGAGCTAGATATTTTTCTAAGATAGACTTACGCTCCGGATATCATCAATTGAAAATTCAAGAAGAAGACATACCTAAAACTGCTTTCAGAACTAGGTATGGTCATTATGAGTTTACAGTCATGCCCTTTGGACTAACGAATGCACCTGCAGCATTCATGGACATGATGAATAGAATCTGTAAACCATACTTGGATAAATTCATAATTGTCTTCATTGACGATATACTTATTTATTCCAAAAGTCAGGACGAGCACTGTCAGCACCTGCATGCACTCTTAACTTTGTTAAGAAAGGAGAAGCTTTACGCCAAATTCTCGAAGTGTGAATTTTGGCTGCAAGAAGTGCAATTTTTAGGACATGTGGTGAATCATGAAGGTATTCATGTAGATCCTGCTAAAATAGAAGCAATTACCAAATGGAAGGTCCCGCAATCAGCCATAGATGTTAGAAGCTTTCTAGGATTAGCTGGATACTATAGGCGATTTATTAAGGATTTTTCTAAAATAGCTGTGCCACTGACTAAGCTAACCTGTAAAGCAGTAAAGTTTGAATGGGGACCCAGGCAAGAAGAGGCTTTTAATATTCTGAAGCAAAAGTTAACAAAGGCTCCAATTATGGCCTTGCCAGAAGGAACAGAAGATTTTGAAGTATACTGCGATGCTTCTAAGCTAGGATTAGGATGTGTATTAATGCAATGCAAAAAGGTAATTGCATATGCATCAAGGCAATTGAAAAAGCATGAAGAAAACTATACAACTCATGATTTAGAGTTAGGATCAATAATTTTTGCCCTTAAGATTTGGAGGCATTATCTGTATGGAAGTAAGTTTACTGTATATACGGATCACAAAAGCTTAAGGTATATATTTGGGCAAAAAGAATTGAACATGAGACAAAGAAGATGGATGGAAATCCTAAGTGATTACGACTGTGATATTCAGTATCACGAAGGAAAGGCGAACGTAGTTGCAGATGCCTTAAGTCGTAAGTATCATGAGAAGCAACAACGAGTTCGTATGCTTAGATTAAATTTGCAATTAGATTTAATGGAACAATTGAAGAAAGTTCAAGAAACAGCAATGAATGAAAGGATATATAAAAGAACTAGAGCAAGGAAATGATGGAATTTGGAGATTCCATAAGAAGAGAATTTGGGTACCTAAGCAAGGAGAATTAAGAGATAAAATTTTAGAAGAAGCACATAAATCTAGGTATACCATGCATCCCGGTAACAATAAGATGTATCAAGATTTAAGAAATAATTTCTGGTGGATAGGTATGAAAAAGGATATAGCTAGATACGTATCTAGGTGTCTAACTTGTTCACAAGTAAAGGCAGAACATCAGAAACCTTCAGGACTACTATGACAATTAGAAATGCCTGTATGGAAATGGGAACTCATAACAATGGATTTTGCTACTAAGTTACCCAAAACCAGAAAAGGTAATAATGCGATTTGGGTAATTGTGGATCGATTAACCAAATCAGCTCACTTTCTACCCATAAAGGAAACTATTAGCATGGAAAAATTAGCCAAATTGTATGTAGACGAAGTAGTATCCCTGCATGGAGTTCCACTCTCCATTGTATCGGATAGAGATAGTCGTTTCACTTCCCATTTCTGGACTAGTTTCCAGGAAGCAATGGGAACCCGACTAAATTTAAGTACTGCATATCATCCACAAACAGATGGACAAAGTGAAAGAACGATACAAACTTTAGAAGACATGCTCCGGACATGTGTGATTGATTTCGGTGGAAATTGGGATGATCACCTACCTTTAATTGAATTCTCCTATAACAATAGTTATCATTCAAGTATCGAAGCTGCCCCATTCGAAGCACTGTATGGACGCAAGTGCCGAACTCCAGTTTGTTGGGCAGAAATAGGAGAAAGTCAATTATCAGGACCTAAAATTGTGCAAGAAACCACGGACAAGATAACTCAAATCAAAGAAAGACTGAAGATGGCTCGAGATCGCCAGAAAAGCTATGCAGACAATCGCCGCAAGCCACTCGAGTTTCAAGTTGGAGACAAGGTACTTTTGAAAGTTTCACCCTGGAAAGGAATCGTACGATTCGATAAGAAAGGAAAGCTGAGTCCAAGGTATGTAGGACCATTTCCAGTGATTCAACGAATAGGACCAGTTGCTTATCGTTTACAACTACCAGAAGAACTAGCTGGAGTACATGATGTATTTCATGTATCCAATCTCAAGAAATGTCTATCAGACGAATCCCTGGTAGTACCTCTTCAAGATGTAGAGGTAGATGAAAAGTTAAAATTTGTAGAAAAGCCACTGCAGATAGAAGACAGAAAAGTCAAGTTTCTCAAGCACAAAAGACTAGTACAGGTCAAAGTCAAGTGAGATTCAAAAAGAGGACCTGAATATACTTGGGAGCTAGAATCAGAGATGAAGTGAAAGTATCCTCACTTATTCCAATAAATCTCGAGGACGAGATTTTAATTAAGGAGGGGAGAATGTAAGGATCTTCAAAAATGTCCCTAAATAACCCATAAATACAAAATCGGACCCTGAAACCCTACTGTTCATGAAAAACCAAGAAAATCAAGAAAATTGGGTTTCAGGCGGGCCGCGTAAGGTAAGCCTATGGCTTACGCGGGCCGCTACAACCCAATGATTAACCGGATAAGTTTTAGGGTTTCCAGACGGGCCGCGTAAACCATAAGGCATGTTTACGCGGGCCGCGTCAACTTAAGTTTGACTGGATAAGTGTTCCGGGGCCACGTGTTGACCAGCTGGGGACCTACTCATGACCAATCAAATCTACGCCTAGACTGGGCGGCCTCGCGGGCTGCGTAAGATGCATGTGTGGGTTTACGCGGGCCGCGTAAAACCCATTTTCAGGCTATAAATAGCCTAGCTCAGGGGCTTTCATTCTGTGTCGACAAAATTTGTCATAAACGAAGTTTCACTGCTCAAAACTATAATTTCATATAGTGAGGTACTGCTACGATACCGGGTATTAACTCGATCGCTGTTACGATTCAATGTCCGATCGATTAAAACTATCCGATGAATGTTTAAGTGCTGCTCACATTAGGGTTTATACTTTGTCATTCGTCGTTAAATCGATGGATGTTTAAGTATTGCACTTTGTCATTTATCGTGAGGGTTTGATCTCGTGAGTTGTCGTAAATGCTGTATTAGTTACTAACCTGGTTCGTGTGCATTGTTATTTAAATTAGGTTATCAGGATAATCAATAGGCTAAGCTTTGCCCGTATAAATCTGCAATGTGAGTCATTCTCTTTTATCAAACTGTTTTACGAAACCTCAAAGTTATTTTCCAGTTATATTTTACAGGGATTAAGTCTTTGTTATCTTAGATTACTGGCAGTAAGTGGGGTATTGTGCACATTACTGTTGTTTTTATCAGTTTAGGTGGGCGTACCTAAATCATGATACATATCACTTTTAGGTGAACGGACCTAAATAGTGATACACGTCACTTTTGGGTGAACGAACCCAACAGTGATATGACCACAGTCATAGATCCGGTCGAATGACAACTGGACCAGATAATTATAAGATAGGAGCAATTGTAATCGCTCTTAATACTGTAAATTATAACAAATGCGTCGTTTTAAGTAAAATGAATGATTCACTCAGTATTTCCCCGCTGACAAAACCTTTTTCAAACATGTTTCAGGTGATCTGTCGTGATCCAGAAAAAATACCGTAAAGCACTACAAGCTTAAGGAAGTGGCTCAAAATAAAATAAAGAAACATGTTTTGTAAAAATAAAAGATTTCCCAGCGAAATCACTTTATTGTAAATTACAGGGTTTTATCCCTAAATTAAATCAAACGGGCATTTCAAGTTTTAAATGATTCTGATAAAGTCTTCCGCTGTCGCATTAAATTAATAAATACCACGGGATTCCTGTCTCGCGGCTCTTGACCGGGTCAAACCGGGGCTAGGGCCGTGACATATGTGCACATAAAGTAATTTACTTATCGATATAGAAACATATTTTTGAACCAATAACATCTATATACATGTATATACTATATATTATAATGTTATTTGGCCTGGAACTTGCAAGTCCTTGAAATTTTTCTTTGTTGTATTTTCCATCTTCTGTGTGTACTTTTTAGTTTTAAGGTTTAATTTTTTTGTTCAACTTATTTACATGTATATTTCTTATAGCATAAACTTGGCAATTGGCTAAAAACCCACGAAGCCTACATTATCTTCACCCACATGAAACCAAACAGTATCCTTGGACTTCATGACTTCACACGGTTTCCTTTTTTGGTCATTTACAATCCATCGGCATAATTGGACAAATCACGGGGATGAAAATGACAGTTAACTCTTTAACGGAAGTGTGTTGGTTATTATAATAGTTTATATTTATAAATAGTCTCTTATTTGTAACTTTTGATATAACTTATGATGTGATAATAATTTTTTTATTTTATTTTAATTATATGTAAACGTTAGTTAAAACACATCTTGCCTTTTTTTAGCCTCCATTATACAGATGGATGGCAATCTCGTCCTGCATCAACTTGGAACGAGTTATTGTTCTCTCATACATGAAGGAATGTGACATAAAGTGCGCCTGAAATAGGTTTAGTAATCATATAAGTCGACCAATTTCAAAATAGGCAACCTTAAATGCTATATATAACTCAGTTCAGTCAGTTGTAACATACACCTCACCCGGTGTATACTTAATTTTAAGAAGATTGGGTTTTTAATGATTTTTTTAGTAATCAAGAAAATTCGGCATTTGGGAATTGATTTGTCGAGGAAACACGTAACCATAAAGAAAGTATCATGGCTGGTAGGTGCCGGATAATGATACGGAGCCCCTTTTTGTCACCAATTGTTTTGTATGAGAGTCAATACACTAAAATTGAAACGAATATAGAAAAATAGAAAAAAGTGTTTGTAGAGAACCACCCCATTTTGGCCCGTATAACAATGTCATTTCAACTATAACTCAATTTGACCTGCCATGTATCCTCTTCTACAAATAACATACATTTATAGCTTGTCATATGATAGTATGCATAAGGGGGAGCAACAGCCAACAAAAATGATATATGAAACCAGGTAATAAACGTAGTATAGAATATGAAATCTTATGAGATAAAAAAGAAAAAATTATTATAACTTTTTTTTTGTAGACTGCAATAATGTTGGAGAAGAAAAAAAAGTAGGTTTTATAAAACCTGTTTAACGCTAAAAAAGTAAGCTTCAAATATAAATAAAAGAAATTAATAAATTAATAGGTAATAATAAGTTAATTAAAAATCATACATTTAATAGAATATGTAAGTTAATTAAAGTTAAATCGTAATGTAATTAAGGGGAAGGATCCACTAAAAAGTGGATTTTGCCTAAGTAGTCTAAGAATGATTGTGAGGATGACATGTGTCACTCTTAATAAGTAGGAATGAAGGGCATTTTGGTCCTTATAAATAGAAGTGAAAATGACATGTGACACCCCTTTTGTTTTTTAAAAATACAACAAAAAAAATCTAGTAAAAAAAATCTAGCACAAAAAATGTAGTACAAAAAAAATATAGCACAAAAAATCTAGTACAAAAAATATAGCACAAAAAAATGCAGCAAAAAAATGTAGTACAAAAAAATTCAAAATTGAGAAAAAAAAATTAAGACAAAAAAATTCAACACAAAAATATAGTACAAAAATCCAGCACAAAAAAAAATGTTATACAACATAGAAATACAACATATTTTAGTAGGTTTTTTTAGTCTTTATATTTTATATAGCAATATGGTACTCAAATTAAATATAAAAAGACACTCGATTTTAGGTGAAATTTTTATGAAAAAATAATGTCGTATAAAAAAATTATGAACGTTTAAAAAATAAGGGTGGAACATGCATGTGTCTTGCATGTAGAGAGAGAAAATCCATAAATAGGATTTTCCCAAGATACCCTTGCACTCCTCCTTTCTCCTACATTTTCATCTTAACCATTGATTTGAAAAATGAATGGTTAACATTCTTTCTCATCCTAGTTAAACAAAATAAACTTTTTATTTGATCTTACCCATGTAGTTAATATTAATAGTAAATAAAATAGAAAATTCATAATAGTAGGATAAAAATGTAGGCTGGGGAGCCCACGTGCAACCCACTTTTCAAGATTTCAAGAAAGATAATAAAATTCAATATAATAACAATTTTCTTTTTTATCCAATAGTGGTAGAGTAGTTGGGGAAAACTTGGTGTTACTTGTGACACATGTTTGACTCCCACTCTTCTCATTATTTTCTGCGGCATCCAGGTGAATGGCGAATACGAGTGGTGCCGGTTCGTCTTGGATGGGAGACGAGGTTTTACTGATTCACTGTCGTGTCTTCGGGCGGGTGGAGGTCGGGTTTCCGCGCATCTAGGAGAGCCAATGGACTTTGGCCACAGCGCCCGGTGTCACGTGGCTGACACGTTATTCCTTGTCGTTAAAAAAACATTTTTTTTTTGTTTTAAAGAAAACAGTGCCTTCTTCTTCGGAAGTCTTCAACTTAGTTTTGGCAATAAAGCTCCCACTTTTTTTTTTAAATTATTCCCTTTTTTTTCTTCTTCATCTCTCTCTAAATTATATTCAGGAGTATCCTAATATTTGATTAGGCTACCCGAACACATAAAGACTGGAAAAAAAAAGAAAAAATTACACTTCGCCAAGAAAGTTGAGGGGTCTTCCGGACAACCCCCGGTGTCCACATAGATCCGCCCATGTTTACACCCGAAGTCATAGAAGTTGTTCAATTATTAATATATATTCTTCTTAGTTCCAATCATATTCATTCTATCAAGTCTAAATTAATACGGATGAGCATGAAGAGAATAGCCATAACCTGGATGATATTGAGAATTTAAGGAAACAATCGGCATAAATTAATATTCTTTTTTAAAGGTTATCCCAAGTCTAATTTAATTTAGTAATGGATTATTTTATTACTAAATAAGCAACAAAAATATGCATTGGAACTTGTACATTGTGCTTTGGGGTGTTTTCAAAAAAAAAACTTGATTTTTTATTTTTAACCCAAAGGTTTTTACCTTTTGCAATTTTAATCCTACATAATTTGTTTTTTTAACTTTAACCAAAAACTTTTCATTACTTTTAACCCAAATTTTTTTCCTTTTGCAATTTTAACCCTACACAATTTGTTTTTTTAACTTTAACCCAAAACTCTTCATTATTTTCAATTTAACTTCACAACTTTTGTCACTTATACTTTTCATCTTTGGCAAATTTTCGGTTTACGTATAGTTTTCGAGTTAATACGACGCAACGTACGAGTGTGGTTCGACTTTTTTATATTTTGTTTCAAATTTTGCAAGTTAACACGGCGCAACGTGCATGTGTGGTTCAACTTTTTTACCTATATTTTTTCATGTTTAACAGGTTTGTCGCAACACGCAGATCCTAGGTCGAGTCAGTGTTGGTGGTCGATAACGGTTGTGTGACATTAGTACTATTTGACACCGTTTTACGCCCTGCCGCAACACGGGGTGTGCTTTGGGGGTTTTCCAAAGAAAAAATAGTTATGCATATAGTTGTCGTAACCTTGGCTTTGGGGGTTTTCCAAAAAAATGATTTTTTATACTTTTCACCTAAAAGTATTTCATAAATTACTTTTAACCCAAAACTATTTGTTTTTTACTGTTAACCCAAAAAATTTTATATTTTGCAATCTATCCTCACAACTTTTTTTACTTTCAACTTTGGTCCTTTATAGTTTTCATTTTCCGCAAATTTTTTGTTTTATGCTTGGTTCTAAATTTTGTGACTTAACACATCGCAACGTGCGTCTTGGTTTAACGTTTTCGTTCTAAATTTTGCAACTTAACACGACGCAACGTGCGTGTGTGGGTGAACGTTTTTACATCGTCTATATTTTCCCGTTTGACAGGTTTAACATAACGTGCGGGTCCTAGATCGACTGCGTCTTTGGTTTAACGTTTTTACGTTTCGTTCTAAATTTTGCGAGTTAAGACGACCCAACGTTAGTCTGTGGGTGAACGTTTTTACATCGTCTATTTCTTCCCCGTTTAACAGGTTTAACATAACGTGCGGGTCCTAGATCGACTTAGTTATAACTAAAGAATCCCCGCCGCATTGCGGCGGGTCTCAATCCTAGTTATTATTTATTTGCCATTAGTTTTCAAGATTCCCATGAAAATAATCCAATTTTTAGATGAGATAAAAGAATGAAATGTTATCAACAGATATTTTCTTTCAGTTTCATCCTTGAAACCCCAGCAAGTAGCAGTAGCGATGATTTACATACTTGAGTTTCATCCTTGAAACATAAGGTTGCGTCACTATCTTTAACTTTAATTAATATTATGATTTTGATTCTGACTTTTTAATTCATAATAATCATTTTGAAATTGTTAATCCAAACAAGGCTAACACAGCTAGAGGGCAAAGATTCTTTACTGGTTTGAAATATACGATGCACTTGGATTTAAGTTAATGGCTATCCATTAACCTATACATGTTGGGCCTATTGGGCTTCAACTGATCCGCTATGGCCCTATCTTATATGTGGGTTCTTTTTAGGTCACCCGTCAATCCTTTTAACCTTTAATATTTTAATATGCCAACCCGCCATAATTGATACCTATACTGATAAATGTATCCCCTAACTCTCATGTAACACACAATACACTTACATGAACAAGCTCATCATACACATGATTTTGAACATCGACCTGTGGTATCATTTTACATCACTTAGCTTAAACATATTGTTCTACCCCCATGATTTTTAAATGATGATACCTTTTCATATATTAATATACTTTTAACAAAATTACACCGTAAGAAGGAGCATTTTAATCCCTTTTGTTTGAGTATGATATTGCTATAGATTTTTATTTTAAAAATTAACATGTTACGTAATTACCGGTGTTCTCTGTTGCATCGCGCGAACATTATTTTAGTGAGGTTCAACACGCATACTCTTAACACAACTCCAACCACGTCATCAGTTGTTGTAAATGCACTCCATGAATCTTTAACCGATATTAAAAATTATACAAAAGGTAACTGAATACGACGGTTTTAAACATCTAGTTTTCTATTCGGAATCATAGCTACGCCATTCTGTTAAAGAATCCCTAAAACAATTTTTCTCTAATCAAAATCCAAATTCTTCTATGTTAAGCATTGGTTTCTCAAAATTATTTCACCTACGTATATGTAAATAGAAAGTCAATTTATTCGAAAAACAAAGAGAACCGAACGAAAAGTGAAAATAATTTTAAATTTTTCGTTAAATGGTTTGGTCGAACAAAAAGTTAAATCATCGTTTGATAACCAATATAGCCAATAAATTATGGTCTTCAAATAACAACAATCAAACCAAACCAACTCATACTCACCCTACTTAAAAATAATCAACACTGGGGTAATAAATGGGGTTATGAAAATCCAACAAGTGATCTAACTTCATTACAAAATCATCAATCATCCATCTTTAGCTCTTGCCTACTAATCAAGTTTTAGCTAGTTTTTCTTAATCCATAACCATCTATCACCAAAGTTACCCTAACATCGAAATCCACTAACTCCATCTTTACTATAATATTCAGATGTTAAGAATCTTCTCCATATCTACTACATAAATGTAATAACTGGCACTTTTTTTATATATTTTAAGCCTTGTCTCAACCAGCTTATGTACCCGACACACTTCACAGACAAAAGATATATGTATTTGCTGTAGTAATAGAGTCATTGATCATTAAGAATCCCTTTCAAATCTACATAGCCCTATATCAGGACTTTGTGGTACCATATTGACTTTGGAATGGGACTGATAAATTGAATAAACCGATTCGTATATGGATGGGTGTATAGGGAAAAAGAATGAAGATACATGTCTTTATAACTCAAAATAAAAGTCCTTGTTAAGTCTTCTGGCAATTTAGTTTTTTATTTTATACTTTTAATCGTAATTAAGTTTAAGTTATTAGTTAATTTGACCGAAATATTAATTTCGTTTATGTTTTATTTAAGTCTCTAGTGATATTTATGTTGGCTTGTATGGTTTGAAGAACTTATGATGTGCTAATAAAGTTTTTGCATCTTAATTATACGTAAACACTAGTTAAAACATATCTAGCCTTTTTTTAGCTTACATTTTATGTGATACGCAATGGATTGCAATCTCGTCATGCATCAATTTGAAACGAGTTATTATTCACTCATGCATGAAAAAAATGTTACATAAAACATGCTAAAAATAGGTTTGGTAATCATATAAGTTGACCAATTTCGAAATCAGCACCCTTAAATGTTATAGATATAACTTGGAGTTATTTCATACTCACTCAAGTATATACTTAATTTTGAGAATATTGTTTTTCTAATAAATAAAAAATACAACATTTAGGAATTGATTTGTTGAAGAAATAAGTAACCGTAAAGAAAATATCTATGGCCTAATAGGTGCCAGTAGGGGTGTAAACAAGCCAAGAAGCTCAAGAGTAGGGGTGCAAACAAGCCGAGTGGCTCGCGAGCTACTCGAGATCGGCTCGAGAAAAAGCTCGAAACGAGCCGAGCCTTATCGAGCCCGAGCCGAGCTTGAGCCTAAAATAAAGCTCGTTTGTTTATCGAGCCCGAGCTCGAGCCTCGCATGTGAAGCTCGTTAGGCTCGTCGAGCCTTAATTAGTGTAAATGAGCCGAGTCGAGCCGAGCTTATTCAATCATGTTTACAAGCCGACCTCGAACCTAAAAATAAGCTTATTTAGTAAACGAGCCCGAGCCCGAGCTTCACTTGTCGAGCTCGCGAGCCTAAAAAAGTCTATTATTTATATTATTTTTATTTAATATATAATAAACGAGCCGAGCTCGAGCTTGAGAAAATACAAACGAGCCGAGCTCGAGCCTTGAAAACAAAGATCGAATCGAGCTGAGCTCGAGCCCGAGCTCTCTCATAAGTTAATCGAGCTCGAGCTCGAGCCTGGTCAAGCTCGGGCTCGGCTCGTTTGCACCCCTACAAGAGCTACTCGTTATCGGCTCGGTTAAAAGCTCGAACGAGCCGAGCTTTAACGAGCCCGAGCCCGAGCTTGAGCCTGTATTAGAGCTCGTTTAGTTATCGAGCCCGAGCTCGAGCCTGAAATACAAAGCTCGTTTAGGCTCGCGAGCCTAAACGAGCCCAAACAAAAATTTATTTATTTTTTATATAATATAATAATAATGATGATAACATTGGCGAGTCGAACTCGAGCCGAGCTTTGGCTTGTTTAAGCGATATTGAAGCAAGCTCGAGCCGAGCTTTTAGCTCGTTTGAGGTTGTTCTCAAAATAGCTCGAGCCGAGCTCGAGCTTCATAAAAACATGACGAGCCGAGCTCGAGCCCAGTCGAGCTCGGGCTCGGTCTGGCTCGTTTACACCCCTAGGTGCCAGATATTTGTTCGGTATCACGAGCCCCTTTTATAACCGATTAGTCAATTTGATTTGTGTTTTGTTATCAATATTATTGAAACAATAATGTTTTCGTATGCTAGCCAATACACTAAAATCGAAAAAAAAAAACATAGAAAAATAGAAAAAAAAAGTGTTTGTGGAGAACCAACCTTATTTTGGCCTGTATAAAAATGTTCTTTCAACTATATCTCATTTTGACCCATCTTGTATCCTCTACAAATAACATACCTTTGTAGCTTATACATACCATAGTATGCATAAAGGAGAGCAACAACCAGCAAAAACGATATGAAATCTGGTAATGAACAAAGTATAAAATGTGAAGTCTTATGAGATAATAGAGGAAAATTTATTACAACTTCTTTTAGGTTACAATGATGTTGGAGAAGCAAAAGCAAACTTAAAATGGTAACAAAATGTGGGCAAATGTTGAAAATTGAAACTGAGATCCACTACCAATGTTCCCATGAAATCTGAATTTCAGAGGACTGTGAATCATATGTGATCTCAAACGTCTTTCTATCTTCATATTCTTCATCCCAATATTCTTCATCCCAACACTCTGAGTAATCAACTGGGTGTTCGTCTAAATCACCTATTTTACTTTTACTACGAACAAGTTCTACATTAAGACCAATTTTCTTCGTATAATCATATTTAACCGCTGCCTGAAATGAAATATTTTGAGTGTATGTAGGATTGAACCATGGGGTGTGCCTCAATGAACTAAAGGGTACATAACCCACCCTTTCATAGTTACATTGTTCCCAATCTTCATCAGACTTTTCAGAGTGATCCGTGGACATCTCCTGCTTAATAACTACGCGATACGTATCGGAATGGGAATCAGGAGCACGTAATGATAATAAAAATCCACTAAAGTCACTGTACCAGTTGTGTGGAAGTTGCAATGTGAGTTTGGTATAAATGCTTGATGGTTTGAACATTGGGACTTAACACACTCATAAAGCGATCTTCAACTGCATTTTCCTGCCATGTTTTCTTTCCAATTATTATGAATACTATTTTTGATATTGAAAGTTTAAAAAAAGATTGAAATTCAAAAAACAAGATAAGAGTTATACCTCAAGCATAGAAAGTAGTACCCTCCTATTCGCTCTCCTCCAAAGTGAGACTTTCCATAACCATTTACAGTATGATAAATCTCTTGCAATTTCAAGTGAGTCACAATCATCTGCTTTGAGAATAGCTATGCTTGATGGGAGGTCTGGCAATTCTACAAGGTTTATGCAGTCTGACAAATTCAGGAGCTTGAGACATGGGATTTGAGAGATGCTGGAAGGTAACTGGGAAAAGTTGTTATAACTTAGGTCTAGTAGTTGTAGGTTTAATAACTCACAAAATATATCAGATGGGATGTCTCCATCTCCCAAATTGCAATCGGTGAGACTCAGGTCTTTCAAACTTTTTAAGAGATGAAAGTTGCCCTCTATCCTTTCAGTTTGTCACATTTACGTAAACCAAGGGTTACCAAGCTATCCATGTTCGACTGGATATCCGGAAACTGTTGAAGTTCCTCGCAATCCGAGAGATCAAGAGTCTCCAATTTTTCCATCTGTATGATGGGTGGAAACCTTTTAAGGCTTGAACAGCAGGTCAGGTTCATGTAAACAAGCCTTTTGTGATATCCAATTGATGGATGAATCTCTTCTAAACTCTCACAATATGATAAATTCAATCTTTCAAGACATGGAAGGCCGTCAAAATCTGGTGTCTTGATTAGGTTTTGTGACCATGAAAGATCAAGAATTTTTAAATTTGGTAGACTCTGTTTCAAGAAAAGGAGGAAAAGTCAAATAAATAATTAAGTATACAACAATTTCCTTTCACATTGGCATACTTCTTGCGGGACCATTGATCGATCATTAGGCAGGAGTTGTTAATTTATACACAAACATAAACTAGCATATGATATAACATCTTATAATAACAACCTCTGCTCTGTAACATGCAAAGTATATTCCAATTGCTTAAAACATCATATAGTCTAAAAGTCTCCTCCATCCTCCCCCAAAAATCTACCTCAGAATATTGTTATATTATAGACAACTTGTAATATTAAATTTATTACCTCTGGCAATATCATCCAAAGTTTCTTTAAAGCATTTGGCATTCGTGTAATGTTGACTATACAGGAAACTGAAACTAAGCTAATTTGTCTTTAATCTACGGAGACAGTATGATATGTATTTCTCTTAATGAAATATGCAATATACACCTCTGTTTGTAGATGTGTCACAAACTCAAAACAACAACTAACTAAATGCAAATGAAGGGTTACCAAGCTAACCATGTTCGACTGGATATCCGGAAACAGTTGAAGTTGATTGCAAAGACTGAGATTAAGAGTCTCCATTTTTTTCATCTGTATGATGGGTGGAAACCTTTTAAGTACTGAACAGGATCTCACGTCCACCAAAACAAGCCTTTTGTGATATCCAATTGATGGATGAATCTCTTCTAAACTCATACAACCCTTTAAAATCAATCTTTCAAGACATGGAAGGCCTTCAAAATCTGGTGTCCAGATTAGGTTCTTTGAACAACGGAGATCAAGAATTTTCAAATTTGGTAGACTCTGTTTCAAGAAAAGTAGGAAAAGTCAAATAAATAATTAAGTATACAACAATTTATTACCTCTGGTAATATCATCAAAAATTTCTTTAAAGCATTTGGCATTCGTGTAATGTTGACTATTCAGGAAATTGAAACTAAGCTAATCGAACTCCTAATTTCGTAGAGAAAGCATGACATGTATTTTTGTTAATGTAATATGTTATATAAACCTCTATTTATAGAGATGTCTAAGACTCAATAACCACCATCTAACAAACAACTAACTAAATGCAATTAACTCATTAGTAACTAATTATGTTCATTTTATGATTCATTTCACAGTTGCATTGCAATGGTTTGTGAAACTGCAATATTTACCTACCTTTCACATTGGCATACTTCTTGCCAGACCACTGATCATTTTTACATCACATAGTCTAAAAGTCTCCTCGATCCTGGCCCAAAAAGTTTCTTTAAAGCATTTGGCATGCGTATAATGTTGACTATTCAGGAAATCGAAACTAAGCTAATCGACTCCTAATTTGGCATGTATTTTTGTTAATATAAGATGTTATATAAACCTCTATTTATAGAGATGTCTAAGACTCAATAACCACCATCTAACAAACAACTAACTAAATGCAATTAACTCATTAGTAACTAATTATGTTCATTTTATGATTCATTTCACAGTTGCATTGCAATGGTTTGTGAAACTGCAATATTTACCTACCTTTCACATTGGCATACTTCTTGCCAGACCACTGATCATTTTTACATCACATAGTCTAAAAGTCTCCTCGATCCTGGCCCAAAAAGTTTCTTTAAAGCATTTGGCATGCGTATAATGTTGACTATTCAGGAAATCGAAACTAAGCTAATCGACTCCTAATTTGGCATGTATTTTTGTTAATATAAGATGTTATATAAACCTCTATTTATAGAGATGTCTAAGACTCAATAACCACCATCTAACAAACAACTAACTAAATGTAATTAACTCATTAGTCACTCTAATAACTCATTATGTTCATTTTGTGGTTCATTTCACAGTTTTATTGCATTGATTTGTGAAACAACAATACTCATCTACCTTATACCCATGCCAGAGTTCTTTTTGTTGGCTGTTATGCAACTCTAGATAACCAAGCTCTTTTGGCTGAAAATTTGATGGGAATGAAGATCCTGGATAGCCATACAAACGAATCCACCGAAGTTTCTTCATGTTTGCAACCACATGAGATAGATCTAGATGGTCGTAAAGTAACACTTCAGTTTCCTGTGTTAATTATTCAAGGGAACCAAATTGTGTCAGTAACGTTATACACAAGGGTCATTAGATGTGGATGTATATGAAATATTTTATTGTAAAGTTAATTTAACCATTGGCGGTGCATCTGCCCCCATATCACAGAGGTATGCAATATCTTCCCTATTCCAAATCCTGCTATGCTTTTCCGGACTTTTAGGGTGTTCCCCTCTAACAATGTAGTGGGCCATTTCTTCTATCAAGTCATGCATCTCAAATCTTCCATATTTTGAAACTTTTATGAGGGATTTTTGTTCCAACGCCTTTATCCCTATAACAGGGTGCAAATTACAAGCATCAAGCACCATCATTGCCTCATATTTATCCTTTCCCCTAAAGAAATATGCAATATCTAAGAATAACACTTTCTCATCAGCTGTAAGTCCATCATAACTTATTTTGAGTCTCTTTGTGACCTCATCATCTGGGATATGTTTTAACCTGGCCAAGGCACACTTCCACTCATCCTTGTTTTTATCATATAGAAAAGAACCAAGAACTTCAAGTGCCAAAGGGAGCCCACCAGCATAAGAAACTACCTCTTCTGAAAGCATCTCGTAATCTTCTATAGGTTTATCTTTCCGATATGCATGTCTCCTAAAGAGCTCCATAGCCTCGTCATGTGATAACAAACTCACTTCATATACTTTGTCTGCATGGCGGGTTAGCAAATGCTCATCCCTGGTTGTAATTATTATCCTGCTCCCTTCACCAAACCAATCATGCGCTCCGGCTAACTTCTCTAGTTGCTTAACATCATCAACATCATCAAGAACAACTAAAACCCTTTTACTACGTAGCTTTCTTTCTATCATGCTTCTTCCTTCTAACTCACTCCCCACCTCAATGTCTTTTGTTTTCAAAACAAGTGAGAGAATTTTTTCTTGCAACTTTTCCAAACCATGCTTGTTTGATTCCTCACGGATATTTTGAAGAAGGCAGTGACCTTCAAATTGGTGAGAGAGTTCGGCAAAAGCAGCAGATGCAAGAGTAGTCTTACCGCCACCTCCAACCCCCCATATCCCGACAATGCGTACACCGTCTGACCCAATTTTCAACTTTGATTTCAGATCTCGCAAGCGAGCCTCTATTCCAATGAGGTTTTTATTGACGTTTGTAGTTAGTGTAGGCAGCCTATTAGAAATTGTATCAACAATTTCTTTGATACATTTGGCTTCATAACTGCACAATGCATAAATAAGGATAATTAGAACACGCTCCCACTCACTTAAGGAGGTCAGGGTCTCGTGGCTAATTTAGAATGTACTAGCTAGTAACCACTTTTCACCATGAATTAAACACTTTCTTATAAATAATACAGATTATTAATGAGTTAAATCCAATTACAAATTAAAAATTAAACTATAACAATAGTAACTATATTTTAATTAAACCCGCCTACTAACTTTTTTTTTGAACGGCAAATTTGGTTCACTGACTACCACTGGAGTATCATCGTGCCACGGAACCACCCGAACATATCCATCTTCACTCGGAAATAATGCCTATACACCAATTTAGGAGGAAACCCAATAAATTTGGGAAAAACCCCCTTGTGGGAATCGAACTCATGACCTAATGGTTATAAGCCTTATCTCACCTCCAAGATGCCACTAGGCTATAATGCCATGGGCAGCCTACTAACTTATATGACCAGTTTTATTGTTATCTATCAAATTTGCTCATTTGACTTGTCAAACAATAAAAGCAAAACTTACATAGAGCCGTTTTGTAGAATGCAATATATCTTAAGCATAAAAAAGAGAGAAAATTACCTGTTTTCAATGTCATTGATTACCCATCCAGATGGGATGTCTCCATCTCCCAAATTGCCATCGCTAAGATCCAGGCTCACAGGCCCGTCTTGATGAAAAGATTGTAACCCCGCACAATAACTGAGATTAAGGTATTTCAAACTTTTTAAGAGATGAAAGTTTCCCTCTATCCTTTTCAGTCTGCGACAATTACTTAAATCGAAAGAAACAAGGTTGGTACAAAATTGACCAACTGACGGTGGGATTATTTCAATATTAGTACAATGCAAATCAAGGGTTACCAAGCTATGCACGTTCGACTGGATATCCGGAAACTGTTGAAGTTGTTTGCAATGATTGAGATCAAGAGTCTCCAATTTTTTCATGTGTATGATGGGTGGAAACATTTTGAGTTTTTCACAGAATCCCATCTTCACATGAACAAGCCTTTTGTGATATCCGATTGATGGATGAATCACTTCTAAACTGCTACAGTACTCTAAAATCAATCTTTCAAGACTTGGAAGGCCATCAAAATCTGGTGTCATGATTAGTTCTGATGATCTCGTAAGATCAAGAATTTTCAAATTTGGTAGACGCTGTTTCAAGACAAGTAGCAAAAGTCAAATAAATCGGCAAGTATACAACTATTTTCTTTCACATTGGCATACTTCTGGCCCATGGATCATGAGGCAGGAGTAGGGATGAGCTCGGTACCGACCGGTTCGGTAAATTCGGTACCGGTACCGGTCCGGTACCATTTGCTCATCCCTAGACAGGAGCTCTTAATTTATACACAAATTTAAACTACCATATGATATAACATCTTTATATCTTATAACAACAACCTCTATAACATGCATACTCAATTCCAATTGCATAAAACATTATATCATTTTTACATCATATTGTCTAAAACTCTCATCGATCTTCGCGCAAAAATCTAGGGGTCAGAATAGTGTATTATAGACAATTGGTTATATTAAATTTATTTACTTATCATCAAAAGTTTCTTTAAAGCATTTGGCATGCGTATAATGTCGACTATAAAGGAAATCCAAACTAAGTTAATTTGTCCCTAATCTATAGAGAAAGTATGATATGTTCATTTTGTGATTCATTTCACAGTTTTTATTGCATTGATTTGTGAAACAACAATACTCATCTACCTTATACCCATGCCAGAGTTCTTTTTGTTGGCTCCTAATCAACTGTAGATAACCAAGCTCTTTTGGCTGAAAATTTGATGAGAATGAAGATGCTGGATAGTCACACAAACGAATCCACCGAAGTTTCTTCATGTTTGCAACCACATGAGATAGACCTGGATGGCTGTAAAGTAACACTTCAGTTTCCTGTGTTAATTAATCAAGGGAAACAAATTGTGTCAGTAACGTTATACACAAGGGTCATTAGATGTGGATGTATATGAAATATTTTATTGAAAAGTTAATCTAACCATTGGCGGTGCATCTGCCCCCATATCACAGAGGTATGCTATATCTTCCTCCTTCCAAATCCTGCTATGCTTTTCAGGATTTTTAGGGTGTTCCCCTCTAACAATGTAGTGGGCCATTTCTTCTATCAAGTCATGCATCTTAAATCTTCCATATTTTGAAACTTTTATGAGAGACTTTTGTTCCAACGCCTTTATCCCTATAACAGGGTGCAAATTACAAGCATCAAGCACCATCATTGCCTCATATTTATCCTTTCCCCTAAAGAAATATGCAATATCTAAGAATAACACTTTCTCATCAGCTGTAAGTCCATCATAACTTATTTTGAGTCTCTTTGTGACCTCATCATCTGGGATATGTTTTAACCTGGCCAAGGCACACTTCCACTCATCCTTGTTTTTATCATATAGAAAAGAACCAAGAACTTCAAGTGCCAAAGGGAGCCCACCAGCATAAGAAACTACCTCTTCTGAAAGCATCTCGTAATCTTCTATAGGTTTATCTTTCCGATATGCATGTCTCCTAAAGAGCTCCATAGCCTCGTCATGTGATAACAAACTCACTTCATATACTTTGTCTGCATGGCGGGTTAGCAAATGCTCATCCCTGGTTGTAATTATTATCCTGCTCCCTTCACCAAACCAATCATGCGCTCCGGCTAACTTCTCTAGTTGCTTAACATCATCAACATCATCAAGAACAACTAAAACCCTTTTACTACGTAGCTTTCTTTCTATCATGCTTCTTCCTTCTAACTCACCCCCCACCTCAATGTCTTTTGTTTTCAAAACAAGCTTGAGAAATTTTTTTTGCAACTTTTTCAAACCATGCTTGTTTGATTCCTCACGGATATTTTGAAGAAGGCAGTGACCTTCAAATTGGTGAGATATGTCTGCATAAGCAGCAGATGCGAGAGTAGTCTTACCGCCACCTCCAACCCCCCATATCCCGACAATGTGCACACCATCTGAACCAATTTTCAACTTTGATTTCAGATCTTGCAAGCGATTCTCTATTCCAACGAGGTTTTTATTGACGTTTGCACTTACTGTAGGCAGCTTATTAGAAATTGTATCAACAATGTCTTTGATGCAATTTGTTTCATAGATGCACGATGGGTAATTAAGGATAATTAGAATTTAGAACACGCTCCCCACTTGGCACCATGAATTAAACATTTTTTTTATAAATCTTATTATAAATATTAACGAATTAAAACTAATTACAAATGTTAAAAGATAAACTATAACGACGGTAACTATATTTTTTATTTAACCCTGCGAGTCTCAACTTATTTAAGTCGTTTTCTTTTTATTGTTATCTATAAAATTTTCTCGTTCTCGTTTGACTTGTCAAACGAAAAAACAAAGTTGTATCGACTAGTTATAAAATGCAAATATCTTAAGCATAAAAATGTTTAAAAAAAGAGAGAAAATTAATTACGAGTTTATAGTGTCATTGATGGTCCATCCAGAAATGCTGCCTGCCTTTTCCAAAGCTTTTCTCCATGATTCAACTTTTTCCTTATTTTCTGTCACATGTTTGGAAAATGCTTCTTCATATTTCCTCTTAAGTTTTCTGACATCAGAAGGATCTACGTGATAAAATATGGGCATCAAGATCTGCCCTCTTGTGTCCACGCACTCTATAATATGTGCAAGCTCAGCCAAACACCAAGATGAATCCGCATAGTTTTCAGAGAATACAACAACAGCGATCCGTGAGTCTTGGATAGCCTTCAAGAGGGCTGGACCGATTGACTCACCCCGAGCAAGTGTTTCGTCATCCTTGTACGTGTATATTCCTTTATGTTGAAGAGCCGTGTAGAGATGACCCACAAAGCCCTTGCGAGTGTCTTCTCCTCTAAAACTCAGAAATACATCGCAATTCCATGATTGAGAAATAGAGGCAGGAACTGAGTGAGAAGAGGAGGACGAAGACGCCATTGATCTGTTGATCAAATTTGTTTGGAATTAGAACAAAAACAAGCAGTGTAAATCAGATCCAAAAAGAGAGATGTGGTCTTGAGTAGCTGAGACAGATTAAATATTTGAGAAAACCTCCTTTCCAGGAAATTGGCATATGCAGGAAACTTCATAATACTTTCAATAATGTATATATTATTGATAAAATTAAAGGATTACGACAACATGAAGATTAAAATACTGTTAGTTGTTATTTATATATGTTGATCTAGAGGGGGGCGTCCCCATCACACTAAATTACTGTCTACCAACTATTTTATCATATGCATGAAATAATTGAGGGTCAAAATAGACTACAACCTTTCACATTGCATTCCTTTATCTTTCTTGTATTTTATATTTATATATTTTGTTCTAATTTCTTAAATTATGTATATTTTTAATTTTAATGAGCACCCAAAAGCTTACCTGATGCTGGTACTGAGAAAATTCACTGTTGGATTTTGCATTGTGGAGGTGAGTTGGTCTTAAACTAAACCTGCAAATTTGAATGTAACATTCCAAAGTATAAACTCATAATTAATTTAAACCATAAGCACCAGAATCAGTAATCTCGATATATGTATGACCCGTTCTACTAAGATATTGACTCAGGGAACAAAACAGATTGGGGAGGGTCAGGGACGGGCACACACAGTTTTGGCTTGTCAAATTGACGGGTCAGCTTATTGTGTTTGTTAATCAGATAATTTCCGTACCCAGCTTTCATCTATTTCGGGTTTACAATTCTTCTGATTAAATTTAGTTTTTGATTGACACGTCAAGATTAGAAGAAGATACCTCCTTCATTCTGTTGTTATGTTTCTTCAAGTGAATGGACGATTAAAGCCGCGATCTCGGCTTCTTCTCATACCCTGCAACCTAGAAATCATGTTGTAGAATAAGTATAACATTAAGGAATCATATGAAATATAATTGTAAAGGATCCGATTATTAATAATACATCATTTTTGCACAATACTGAATCAATATTTTGGCATGAAGGAGATCAAGAGAGACCTCTGCACCAAATTTAAGGAACAAAAAAAGTAAATCGCAGGTGTGTGTGTTGATGATCCAGAAACCTCAACACCCTTGCCACCATATCAACAAATTACACATTTATTGTTTTTTATCAAAATAAGTTATTAATCCCAATACCTCCTAGTAAAAACTCATCATGGTTTGCATGATTCGACCTACTTTTTTCATTGAGGCATTTCATCAAACACTTGGTATGCATGAAACTACAAACAACATGTGATCACAATATACAAATAGATTAAGAAGGTGTGGTTGACACTTGATACACAAAGTAAGAAAGCTGAGGGAGAAAAGAAACACATACCAATGTAGACAGCTCCAAACCCCACACAGGTTTCTTCTGGTTCAAGTGGGATCACGGATGATGCTGGTTCCTGTGATGAGAATCTCGACTTCTTGACAATAGCCCTAGTAATCACCATTGGTTATATGCGTGTTGCAAATGATGGTGATTGGATGCGTTTTCTGTTTGAAGTTGTGATAGTCAGATAAGATAAACAGTAGAGTGAGTGAGTGGTGATTTGCCGATTTCTGAATATTTAAGGATTCATGCGTAAAATGACCCCTGGTTAATCAATAATCAGATCACTTTTGTTGCTGCCACTTCTAAACTTGCTATAAAAAACTGATTATCCAGTTTGAAACTGTAACTTAACACTAGAAATTGATTATCTATGACTTGAAGATTGTTGATTTATCCTTTGATGATTTTTGTTTTGAATAGTGTAATGCATGCTATTAAATAGAAATGAAACTGTTATATTATTGCTTAATTTTTCACATTCTGTGTGCAGGCCAGGCAAGCACCTGACATGGCAGTTGCAGAAAGTCAAAGAAAGGCTGATGAGGCTCTAAGGCCGGAGGGTGTGGGGGCGCCACCCCCGCCAGGTCAGCTGCTATAGCGCCCCGGGGCGCTATCCACCCACACCGCCGGAATTAAGGAGGGGGCGTCATACATGGCTCGCCAACATGGTAACGAGGGAGGAAGGGGTTATCAGCTGGGGCCCACTTGTTTGCACCAATCAAGTTTTTTTTTTTCTCTATAGTACCACACCCTTCATGTTAAAGAAGGGGGGGGGGGGGGGGGGTTATAAAACCACTTGGCTGACGTGGCGCCTACGTGGCGCTGAGGTGTCCTTTATAACCCCCAACCCACACCCTCCAGCCTAAGTGTTTCACAACGAGCGGTTTCTAAGGAATCTGGTTCCGGTAGACTCAATAAAGCACCTGAAGGTAAATCTATTTCTATTTGCCAATATTGTTAGATAATGAATCATAGTTTTTTTTTTTTTTTTGAACGGCAAATAATGAATCATAGTGCATGACTCTTTTCAGCTAGATTTGATGTTATATATTCTCTTCAACTAAATATTACCAAGCTCCTACCCTTTTGGAACTCTGTTCGGTTTACAATTGCCTATGCTTTAACTTAATAACTTTATTAAAGTTTTGATACCTGATTGAAGAGGTAACATTTTTGACCCCATTACTAATAAATGAGTTGATTTGATTTGGCTTTTATCCAACGTGTCAAAATGGTAAAATACAAAAAATAGCTTATGGAAGGAAATGGTCAAATGGGTTGAAAGCTGCCTAAAGCGTACATTTCATGCACACTACCTTCTAAGTGTATATTTATTCATTCGATTGTTCATAGATTATTTTTTGGGTTGAAAGGGTTAAATTGGCTAAATCACAGGGGCCAAAACAGTAATTTACTCTTAATAATGGGATATTGAATTTAAATTACTCAAACTTTCACCATTTGACCGTTAACACTCCAACTTTTGATTCGTACTACAACACTATCATCTTTTAACTTATTTTCCCTGGCACTCCCAAACTAATTAAACCCTAACTCAATTAATTTTTTTTGCTAATGTGACACTTTATTTGATGTCATGGCCTTTTTTTGCCGACGTGGCTACTAATGTGGCATTTTTTATGACGTGGCAGCTGATGCGGCGCCTGACATGACGTTTTTATGACGTGACCGCAGAGATGGCAGCTAACGTGACATTTTTTATGACGTGGTATCTTACGTCAGCTAACTGTGTTAGAGTTCAGTTAGTTAGGGAGTGCCAGAGGAAAATAAGCAAAAAGTTGGGAGTGCTGTGAAACAAATCGAAAGTTAAAAGCGCTATGGACCAATTGACGAAAGTTGAGTTTATTTAAATCTAATATGTTATTGATAAAATAAATGTTATATTAATTTCAAGAAGGATTTAGAATTTGCCAAAGCTATTTTCCGGGTAGGAAAGAAAGTCATAGCTCATAACAAACTTAAGGTTGAAAAGGGTGCAATCTCAATCCCAACTCAACTAAAGATTTGATGACGTGAATTGTATCCTAAAGAGAAACGATGTTACGATTTTTCCATTCAGGGTAATCATCACCCATCCAACAACCTCAAAGTTTTTGTGTTTTTATAATTCATATATAAATGTCTTTTTTATAGTTTTTCTTATGAATAAATTTGTACAATGGGAGATGAGTTTTGTTTTGAATTAAAAAAAATAACGTTTAGTGGGCTTTAATATTGAAGTGGTGCAATCCTTTTTACTTCTTTTTTTATGATATTTCCTTTTTACTTCTTTTTTTTATTGAACTTGATGGAAAATGTGTGCTGACGTCAATTTCCTTTTTACTTCTTTTTTTTATTGAACTTGATGGAAAATGTGTGCTGACGTCATATACAGTTGTCACTGTTGTTTTCGGTCAGTGGTTTATAAAACCCGAGCTTGAATTTAACTACTACGAGAGTCCTGGTTTCATGTTTGATACCTTGTGTATTCCTAGTTGGATTTATAAGGGTGTTATCTAGACAACTTAAGCGAACTTCGAATTAGTAGTGGATAGGAGATGTTGGTTAAATAGATTACACTGTCTTAGTATAAATGATGTGTTTAGGAACACATATGCAACATATTCTATCAGAATCATGCAGTTAAGCATGCTTGTTTGTGAGTACTACGGGAATAAGCAACCTCCTAAAACTCCTCGTGATGTCACCAAGAAGAAAACCTAAGCCAAATGAGCAAAGCAGATATTTGCATTGGATATATTGCAATATGGATACTTCCATG
Organism: Helianthus tuberosus; assembly: GCA_030545235.1. Classification (NCBI taxonomy): domain Eukaryota; kingdom Viridiplantae; phylum Streptophyta; class Magnoliopsida; order Asterales; family Asteraceae; genus Helianthus; species Helianthus tuberosus. The sequence continues at coordinate 12,423,575 of CM060394.1, forward strand.
TCGTTCGTGATAGTGGGGAAACCTCATCAACGACGTGTGTACCTTAGGATGTGTGTGTGAGTGGGTGGGTGCGATTGGGGGGGGGGGGGGGGGGGGGTTGAGGTAACACATTGGATGAGTCTCACAGTGACCATAAAACCAATGATGGTGCGTTAAATTGACTGCACCAACTTACACGACATGACGATTGGCACGTTTGGGGCCACGTTCATCCCATCAAACTTCCACAGTTAAGCATGTAGGTGTGACAATACTATAAGGACATGTGACCTATTAGGAAGATTTCATAGGGTCGTCACTCATCACCAACAAAATTTGTGAACTAGTTGGGCAACGTATACAATATTATGGCTACGATGAGGATGTTACAATAACACATGATAACAACATTATGGCATTTACTTATACTTAAAACTATACCAACTAAAAAGTGCGGTTGGTAAACAAAATAATACATGGTTTTACTTTTTTTTTTAACTCCTAACAAACATGTTTCAAGTCCAATGAACATGTTATTGTTAGGTTGAGTTTAATTTTAGACGAAATTTACTAGTAGAAAAACCCTTGTCTATCCGTCGAGCGGGTATCTAATGTAACACCCCGTGTTTCGAAAGTCAAAGCCAAAGTCAAGATTGAAGTCAAAGGAATAAAAGATTGCTAATTGTGATCTGTCTCTCCTTGCTCAATTCCTGTTTTGACTTCTTTGACTTGTAGATAGTCTATTTATGTTTTTACGTTAGTTGTATTATGTGGAGTACTTGTTATAATCAATGTTCATCGCATGATTTATCGCTTGTTTCATCGCTTAATCGCTTATCGCAATCGCATTCGCAACCCGAATTATGCGTTCCGGATATTGTTTTACGTGTGTGTGCTACTTATGTGTTAACTGTGCATGTTTATTTATGTTTATGTTGTGGTGATTAATCGAAACGCAATCACAACGCTATCGCAATCGAATCGCAAACGCTAAACGCAAGTTAATTATGATGATTATATGTTAGATATAGAAGTTGGGATTAAAAGTAATTTGAATGAGAAACTCTATCGCATCGCAACGCTCAATGCACGAATCGAAAAAAGTAGTTGGGATTGCAATCCGATCGAGTGACCATCCGATCATGTGATATTTAGGAACTTAAACAATTTTCAACATGTTCAATGCGTACGGATTGCCACCCGATCGGATTGCAATCCGATCGAGTGACTGTCCTACGGTGAACTTGTTCTCAACCTGAGAAGCCTCGCCAATCGGATCGCCGTCCGATCAAACAGCCATTCGTTCGTTCAATCGAAACCGACCTGAAAGGTAGAGATACTTCTCTGTTTTCAAAATGCTACAACGAAAACTTCAAAGCACAAGCCTTCATACACAAACACATCCATTCCAAACGAGGTAACAATCCAATCGAATGGTCACCCGATCGGATGACCATCCGAACGGATTGTCACCCGATCGACAAGCCACCCGATCGGACTACCGTCCGATCCTTGGTTCATCTTGTATCGTTTTACACGTCATTTATCTTTTATGCTATCGTTCTGATCAGGCTAAACTCGCTCTAAGCGCTCCCTTCAATCCATCGTCGCTGTGAGTATACTTGAACCCTTTTTGCTTTACGCACTTTTGGGTGTTACATACGTTATTTATTCTAAATCACATCGAACACACTACACAATACTTTAACGCTAACCGTTACCGCATGTTATACGTGACTTAATGAATGCTTGTTTGTTATGTTTACACATGGATTGCTATCTACCTGCCTTAGCAACGGTAGTACTATTAGTTTGGACTCAGCACCTGTTCACTCAGGGGTTGTTAAGGACAATTAATTACATGGCTCACAGTGGTGAGTGTGTATTACGAACTGCCTCGGGCAGTCAACTCGCACTCATTGGTATTGATAAGATCATGTCGATAACTTACGTGCTTCATTTCACACTGTGTACGTGCTGGTTATGCGTAAACGATTTCGAACTCTATTATACTTATTAAACTTGTATGCTCACCTTTACACTATGTGTATTGGCTTTTACTTTAACGTATGTAGCAGGTGCATAAAATGTTATATTGCTTGGCTTGCTGTGAAATCGAGGCTAGGAAAGGTCTAGAAACATATAAACGAATTATCTGTATTTGAAATCTGAGTTGTCGGAACAGAACAATTTGACTGGATTTTGTCTGTAATAATTATATTACTTTTTATGTCATGGTATGGGACGTGATGCTTTAAATAATTGGTAAATATAGTTGTTATGGAAACTTCTGGACAATCTGTTTCGCTCAGTGCCACGCCCCGATGTTTCCGCCATCGGTTGGGGTGTGACAGATTGGTATCAGAGCCATAACTATAGGGAATTAGGAAAGACTCGACCTAGTCTATAGTAGGAACCAACAGACCGACTTGTGCATACCCTGTAGGGTTTTGTACAAGCTTTCTTGCTATTTCTCGCTATTCTCGCTTACGCTACACTATCACTGCACTCTAGTTTTTGAAAATGAACGAGTGATTAGGTCGAGATTAGGTGTGAAAACCGCAAACTCTCGACTAAATTGCTTGTTCGACCCACATTTTTATCTATAAACATGAGAATTTGCGTTGAATCAGGAGTGAAATCCGTACTTTAACGCAGGTTTTCGTCTCTATTTTTATCAAAACAGGAACAGAGTTGTTAAGTCAGGGGTGAAACCCGAACCTTAACGACTTCTTCCGATCTCTATTTTGGTTTTACAAAACTCTCACCAAAGTCTCGACGGACTCCAACGACTTAAGGTCACACTGTAACTGGAAGGATGCGTGCCATTCGCCCAAATTCAAGGCGAGAGCACAGTTCCGAAAGTTAAAGTGTGTACAAAAGGTCCTTGGGAATAGTCGAATCACCTTGGCTGATAGACGTCTCTCTGTAAAAAGCCGTAGACAATCTATTCTCTATTTATGTGTTTCGATTCTGAGCTCCCAACTGCCGACTCTGATATTTTCCGTTTATGTGGATTTTATGTGTTTTTTGTGATTTTATTTGTTTACATGTTTCGTTTTTGGTGATTTATTCGCTTTTCGCTTTTCGGTTTAATCGACACACATGACTCGCACTGCACATCTATCTCAATACGCTAACAATCGCTACTTGTGGATCGATCGCATGCTATATTACTCACTGTACTTGCTAATCGCAATCGCTATTCTCGAACGCTCGCGGACTTTGAATGATAGGTTTCTGTATTCTTACTGCCTCTTGTGCTTATATGCTTCTGTGCTTTGTGCTTCTATGCCTTACGTGCTTATGTTTTTTAGAAGACATTTCATTAAAAAATGTCCGCAGACCATTTGTTTTTTAGAATACCATTTGTTTTTTAGAAGACATTTCATTAAATGACCGCTTATATCTGTGCCGCGTAGACCACGCACAGACGTTTAGCTCTGCAGACCATTTGTTTTTTAGAAGACATTTCATTAAAAAATGTCTTCAAACCTCTGCGCGTCCTCTTCCCCACGCAGACATGGTTCAATGTCTTCCAACCCTCTCTCCACCCCTCTCCTCCTAATCTCAAAACACAATCACCATAATGGGACACTCTGTGGAACTCACCATTGAAACAAACCCTATGCGCCCCCATTTTCCCCCAAATCCAATTCATCACGCATCAATGTCCGATCAGTAGATCTGATCAAACCCTAAAACAACAACAAGAAAAATGACAAGCAGCAGCAGCGACATAGAAGCCGGTGAAGAACGTGAGATTCAGAAGAGTTACTGGATGGAACACTCGGTGGAACTCACCGTTGAAGCCATAATGCTTGATTCTATGGCATCTCAACTTGATAAAGAAGAAATGCATTTTGATTGATTGGTTCATTAAATCCTTTTGTTGCTACTGTTTCTGTGTGGTTTAGTTTTTGTTTGTTATCAATTATAATCTTGGTGTCTCTGATTGGCTATTATACACAGAGTGGAAGCAAGTATATAATAAAGAGAGAATACTAAAAAAAAAAGTTACAAATTTCTGACTGAAATGTTCAAGAGAAAGGGGTTTGGGTGAAGAGAAAGGGAAAACAACTTTGCATATGTGGGGTAAAGAAATGAGATGATCAAACACTCTTTTTATTACACTTCGCAGACATTTGGTCCACCTCTTCTCATGCAGACGTTTGCAGATGTGGTCCGCAGATCTTTTGCATCTGAAAAAACAAACACCACCTAAATGACAAAGGATCTGTTCCCGGTTCACTTATCCAACCACACACTTCAGTGTTTGTAAAATGGTTTTGTGAATCAAACTTGTAGGTTTATACTTTATAGCAATGTTTTAAAAACCGGTTTTTAAAACGTACCAGGTTAGGCTTAGAAATGGCTCAACTAGTTGAACCGCATTGTACGGGGGGTTCAACTGGGTTGACTAGTTAACCCTATAAATCCACAATATACAATTTCAACTCAAAAATTAATCAAAAACTATATCATTCCATAATAGAAATATTCCAAAAGTTAATCCATAATCATTTAATAATCCAAAAAATTCACTATTGATACCTTTTGGGGCACTAGTTAAGAAGGTAAATCGTCATCTTTTTGGGCGTATAAAAGATTAAAAGTCCAAAGTTTAACCTTTAGTCCGATTCCGATATAACCCAATTTACAGGTGGTATAATTTCTTTGTCTTTCCCACAGTTTACCGGTATCATTCATACCAGCCAAGCTTTCGGTAGCCGATTTAACTGGTTCAACTAGCCGGTTTAAACCGGTTTTTAAAACATTGGTTAATAGGAAAAAAGTCTTTGTCAAAATAAAGTAAAAACCTCCTACAAATAATTTGATGTGGGTTTTGTACGGTTTAACTACTTGTATAGGTCCTTCCTTGACCAACATTTGGAATTTTTTTATAATAACATAAAACGATAAAAAAGAAATTAAATAAAGAGAGAGAGACATGAACGTATTGCGGAAGAAGACTGTAACCGACCACGTTTTATTAACAATTTTTTTGAAGAAATGCTTTCAATAAAACAACGCCAAAACCGGCCCTCAAATCGGGGACCGAAGGCTCAAGCCACTACAACATATACAAAGGAAAACGACACCAATCTTTCCAAACAATCTTATTACATTTGTACCGACTCTTGACCCAAAGAAACGTAAAAGACTTCACACTAGCCACGATCTTCTCCACACTAGGCCGCTTACCATTGAATACCATATCATTTCTAGCCTTCCATAGCGACCACATTGTAACCACAATTATCCCTTGGACTAAGTTTTTCATCTTCTTACAACCCTTGACCGACTTATACACTTCTAAAAGATCTTTAATCTCAAAAGCATAGATTTGGGTCTAACCGGCACCATCTCCCAATCCCATCCCAAACATTAGAAGCAATGATACAATCCGAAAGGACGTGCATCACTGTCTCATCGTTGTAATTACACCAAGAGCAACTACTATCCGTTATAGCTACATTTCTCCTAATGAGAGCCATCTTAGTTGGTAATCTATTCATTTCCGCTCGCCAAGCCATGATTGAACATTTCAAAGGCACCCATGAGACCCATTTAAGAATAAAATTATTACCAAAATTCGTTCTTTGCATTAACATCTTTCTCGTCGCGTTAGTGGAGAAACCCGAATCATTTGCTGCAGCCCAATACCACTCGTCCTGCACCGAGTCTGCATCCTCACCTGTTAACAGCCCACAAAGATTGACCCACTGCACCAACTCATCTGCTGAGGTCATTTTTTCAACCCAATCAGCGACAATCACCCTCTTGTTATACACAATCTTAGTCCGCTCCGAAACCCAACTTTTTTTATTATCCTCTAACCTGTACAGAAGCGGGAACTTATGTTTTAGAGCGCAATCACCTAACCAAACATCCAACCAAAATCTGACAGAATTGCCGCATCCAACTTTAGCTCTTATAAATGTGAATAGCAACACGTCATTGACTTTTAATCCGGCTGCCACTTTGACAATCGACTTCCAATTCCCCGATGCATACTTATTAACCGGAAGCATCTCCCACATATTATTACTTTTGTGGCAAACCTCAATCACCCTTCTCCATAATGTCTCTTTGTTAGAGCGGAATCTCCACACCCATTTAAAAATAAGCGCTTCATTGACGTCCTCTAATCTTTTAATACTCAAGCCTCCATATTTCTTCGGTTTAGTAACTCGGGACCAACTTACCCAATTCATCTTGTTTCCAACGTTCGAACCCGACCATAAGAACTTTTTCATGATTCTTTCGAGGTTATCCAACACTTTACGTGGCGCTTTATACAAAGAGAAATAATAGATAGGGAGGCTTTGAAGGACCCCTTTGATAAGTGTCACCCGACCACCAATAGATAAAAGCTTCGCTTTCCAAAGAGCTAATCTTGACTCAAACACCTCAATCACCTTCTTCCAACTAGAGCATCTATTCATATTAGCGCCCACTTTAATACCCAAGTACTCGAAAGGTAAAACGTCCCTTTTACATCCCAAAGTTCTGGCCAAATTTTCCGTTTCCTCATTATAAGTACCAACACCATACAAGTTGGACTTGTTTATGTTAATTTTCAGCCCCGAGCATATATGGAAAACTCTCAAAATTCTAGCCAAATTTAATACATTCCCATTCGACCATTCCCCTAGAATAAGAGCATCATCGGCATATAACATATGAGAAAGAACCAAACCATCTTTATCAATCTTTACGCCTTTGAATTCTCCCACCAAAATAGCTTTATTAATCACAAAAGAGAGAGCTTCCATAACTACCAAAAAAAGAAACGGAGACAATGGGTCCCCTTGCCTAAGCCCTTTGTGACAAGGAAACTCAAACGTAGGCGACCCGTTTACCAAAACCGCCGAGCGTGTTGACTTGAGGATCCCCAAAACCCACATGCACCACCGAGGAGGAAAATGCATTTGTTCTAGCATAGATATTAAAAAACCCCAATTCACATTGTCGTACGCCTTTTCAAAATCAATTTTTAATAAAAACGCCTTTTTAGATTTACGCTTTAACCAAGCAAGGACTTCATTTAGGACTAGGGGACCATCCAAAATGTACCTATCCTTTAAAAATGCCGATTGCGACTCCGAAATCACCTCTCCCATAACCTTCTTTATTCTCAAAGCCAAAAGTTTGGAAATCACCTTGTTAATTATACCAATCAAATTTATGGGCCGATACTTTTTCATATTCGTTGGGTTCTTGCATTTAGGTACCAACGTAATAAATGAAATACTACATTCCGGGGATATAAAACCAGTGTCATAGAATTCAGAACATACCTTGAAAAAATCTTCCTCCAAAACATCCCAAAATTCCTGAACAAACTGGAAGTTAAATCCATCCGGCCCGGGCGCCTTATCCTTACCACAATCGAAAACCGCACACTTAATCTCTTCCTTGGAAAAAGGTTGTACCAACTCGTCCCCCAATTGGATCGGAACTGTTTTTAATGTGTCACAAATAATCTTCGGGCGATCACTACAAGACTCACTAAAATGGCTGCGAAAGTGTCTTAATACTTCTCTTTTCACAATAGTCGGCTTCGTGGTCCACTCCCCATTAATATCAATCCCCGGAATAGCATTATACGATCTACGGCCATTAATTACTCGATGGAAAAAACCCGTATTATCATCCCCCAAAGCGGCCCATTTAACCCGAGCACGTTGCTTCAAATCCTTACTTTTTTGCCTTATTTAACACATCAATTCTTGTTCTACATTCCTCCAAAATCCATGATTCTTCCTCAGATAGACTTCGAACTTCCAAAAGCTTTTCTATCGTGTCAATCTCACTACAACAAGAAGCATACTCTTCCTCTTCCTTCTTAGCTAAAACGGACCACCATTTCCTCAACTCAATACTCAAAGTCTTCAGCTTACCAAATAAAGCCAATTGAGCCGATACTGTCCCACCCTCGTTACCCAAAATGCCCCGAACCAAATCCACACAACCCTCTTTAGTAGTCCAAGAGTTGAACCATCTAAAGGGCTTTGGACCAAAGTTTCTGCTAACCATGTGCAGAATTAGAGGGCAATGGTCAGAAAAACCCCTCGGAAGTGCTCTAAGAGAAGCATTAGGCCATTTATTTAAAACCCCTCCACAAACCAATGTTCTATCGATCTTACTTTGCTTATCACCTTTACCCTTCCCCGCGAGAAACGTAAACTTCCTACCTAACAAAGGATACTCCACCAATCCCATTTCATCTATAAATTCATTAAAATCCTTTGCCGTCGCTTCGTTAAATATCGTGTTCTTTCTTTCCTCCGAACTTCTGACTGTATTAAAATCTCCCATAATAATCCATAATCCCTCATTAGCTTCCATAATACCCTTCAAAGATTGCCACACCAACTGTTTTTGAACTCTAGTTTTAGGACCATACACATTAACCATATTCACCTTCAAGTAACCCTCCTTCAAACGGCCTCCAATCATCAAGAAATTTCTATTTTTATCACAATCTCTTTTTCAAAACAACCCTTGTCCCACACCGAGACCAAACCTCCCGAAAGCCCCGTCGGTTCAACAACATCAAAATCATAGCCCCCTTTACCCCAAAACCGATCTATCGTGTTTCTATCCAATCCCTAGACTTTCGTTTCTTGCATAACCAGAAACCCAACATCATTCTGCTTTATAAGATTTTTTACCCACCCATCCTTACCATCAACACCCATACCTCTAATATTAATACATAAACAATTCATTGTCTAACCTCTTGTAACCCTTCCTTTGAAATAGACTCCTTAATCAGATCCTGAAAGTTATGGAGTTCGACGCCCAATTTCCGACCCAACGTAACTGTAGAAGACACTTCATTATCCACAGGCATACGATCAGAAACGTTCCCAGCCCTACGGTTTGATGACACATCAACATTGTTTTGCGAGAGAACAGAAAATCTTCTACCCAATACGGCATCTTCTCCTTCTTTTGAACCTTCAAAATTCTCATTATCTCCCTTAAAAGTGCGTTCCGTCTGATTCCCTACCTTCTCCTCAGTTTCAGCGTCACAAGCTTCAACAACTAAGTCCTCCCCCAAAACTGAAAAGTTATTTTCAGTAATAATTGGGCCTGAGTCAACACATCTCCCAGCCTTTTCACCCATAGCCCAAATAATTGGGTCCAAACCGAAAATGTCATCCTCCATCTGTTTGGGCTCCTTAGTGGGCCTTTGGTTCCCACTAGAAGACCATCCTGAGTTGTTCAAGCCCATATGCACAAAATTTTTAAATATTTTCCTTTTTAAAGATTTAGCTGTGGAAAACTCATTCTCCATAATAACCTCCGGATTACCCTCTGATTTTCTAAAAATCCCTTCAACATTTTGAAGCTGCAAATTAGATTGGACACCCACAGTTTTGGTAACTGCCTCACCATTAATACCATCATTAAAGCTTTCCAAATTTGGAGATCTTTGACAATCTCCCGGTGACATTGAACACTTCGGCACTCTCTCCGGTGACTTAATCGTTTCCGGCGACAATTCCGGTGATAGACCACTCGCCTCTGACTCCCCAGTGCAATCATTATCCATGTTCAACCCCTGGACAAAATCACCAATCCATTCTTTATTCACCTCCGTCACCCACACCTTGAACGTGTTTCCTCTCCATCGGATACAAGCCTCCTCATGGATAAGTTTACCATGGTTAACAAGCACTCCGATAAAATGAAACGACGCGTCACAAGCCCGTTGGTCAACCCGAGCTTCTTTAACCACCAAGCCGAATAGGCTTCCAATATCATTCAACACTTTATCATCCGTAATACACATAGGCACACCACTTACCTTTAGCCAGGCCACCCTTTCAAACGTAAAAGGTTGACCTTCCCATATCATAGGATAATCAAACAAGTCTTTCCTGCCAATCAACTCATCCTTAGCCATTGAAGCATGCTCCTTCGAAGAAAACTCAATCAGTACCGACAAACCTCCCATGCATCTAACCCTACCTTCCTCCAACTTCATCTCCTTCAAGATAAAGATAATATTTTGCAACACAGAAAGGGACTTCAAACGCACGTAAATAGTTGTACCATGCAACTCCTTAAAGGCTTCCAAACCATCATCAACCATCACAGTTTTACCAACGAATGCTCCAGTAGACGCCTCTTTATACGACAAATTATTCACACCATATCTTTTAAATTCAAAATTCATCTTCTTCGGACCGTTACCGTGCACAGTCGAAGTACGAGAAAACTGAAACTCCTTATTTTTTTTAATCTCACCTTCTTCGAGAACAAATCTTGCCAAGTTAAACTTTAGTCTAAACTCCCCCATACGAACCCCTGAAAGCACAGAGATCATCTCTTTACGATCCTTCACATCCAAAAACGAGACAAAACCAAACCTTTTCCCTTCCTTATCTCTTTTACGTGCAATATAAATGTCAAAAATCGTACCCATACCTCTAAGCGCAGCAGCCACATCAACTCCACTACATCGATCCGGAAGATTGCTTACAAAAAATTTCGTTAACCTTGCCTGAGTTTCGACCGGAATAGGTTTCCGGCGAGTCGTCATTCCTCTACACGGAGACTTGGAATAATGGATCTTCGATTTTCAGATCTAGTCTCACAGATCTGGATGATTTTTCATTCGTGGGGTGAGAGCTGAGATGTGAGAGAGCGGCTGATGGATTGGATCTTCGATTTCAGATCTTGTCTCACAGATCTCAGTGCTCGACTACTCTTATGTTGAAGGTGCACGTGAACGATTTTGGAAGCAAAGCCTGAATCTGTTTAGGTGTCGGCTATGGAGAAGGTGAGACTGCGAAGAAGGTGAGACTGCGAAGAAAGTGATACGGTGGAGGTGTCCGCTGGAGAAGGTGAGACGGCGGCAAAGGGTTGAGGTCAACGGTGGAGGTGGCTGGATCGAAGTTGGAGGTTGGAGTGTGACCCTAGCTCTCAACTTGATTCACTATGTGACGTTTTATTAACAATGGTTTCAAGGTCTTAGCCCCCACTCAAGCATCTATGTTGGTCAAAAGATTCTCTAAGGAAGAAATCAAAGAAGCCTTTTGGTTATGTGGTGGTGACAAAGCATCGGGTCCCGATGGGTTAACTTTTAGCTTTATCAAACACTTTTGGGATATGTTCAAAGACGACTTCTATGTACTTCTAGACTACTTTTATGTGCATGGGAAACTAAATCATGGTTGCAACTCTAGTTTCATCACCCTCGTTCCTAAAGTATCTAACCCACAACTTATAAAAGACTTCCGCCCCATAAACCTTATTGGTTGCATTTCAAAAGTGATTTCAAAAGTCCTAGCGTATCGACTAAAAAAGGTGATGGGGCATCTAGTTAGCGACAATCAAACGGCATACATCGAAGGGCGTAGCATTCTCGAAGGTCCGTTGATTATAAACGAGCTCGTTTCTTGGAGTAAAAGATCGAAACACAATCTGATGCTCTTCAAAGTAGACTTCGAAAAGGCTCTTCAATCATCCTAGAACAGATGATTAGTTTTCAAAGCGGATTCGAAAATTGTGTTCTTGTTGTGGTTATCACCTAAGGATAGGTGACAGTTTTGTTTTAGAAATCTAAACGCAAATTTCTTCGCGTTAGGGTCCTAAGAAGGTTATAGACTAGGTCAAAGCATTACTAATAACCTAATTCCCTATAACCATTGGCTCTGATACCAACTTTTCTGTCACACCCCGACCGCGTAAAACAACAAAGCGCGGCGGAAACATCGGGGCGTGTTGTAACAGAATCATTGTTTCATAACCATGGATACAAAAAGGTGTTTCGTTTTATTAAACATTGAATAATTACATCGTCTGGAAGTTTTAAATACACAATTTAAACATAGTCTATCATTGTTATTGAGTCACTAAGGCCTCGTCCAGTCCTATGTGAGCATGCATCCTATCAATCGATATCATTCAACAATACCTGAAACATATGTAAAAACGAGGTCAGCAAAGAAATGCTGGCGAGCACATAAGTTTTTGTAGGAGTGTCGAAATCATGGCTAGTTTAGATGTTGCAATACTTTATTAAAAACCTTGTTTTGAAAAGAGTATAATATTGCAACTTAATTAACCAACTCAAATCAAGCGGGTTATAGTTTATAAAACCTTGTAGCCATGACTCTTAACCCAAAAACATTTGTTTTAGTAAAGCAAATTGTGAAACATCTTGAAATAAGTCGTTAATAAAACTCGTTAATAACTCGTATAGTTTATATCATATTGAAAACCTCGTTTGTGTGACATTGTTTGAAAATTGTTTACCCAAGTGAACTAAATAACGCCACGGTATATAATATGATGAAATCACTTATATATAGGAAGTACCAGCGGCGTATCCACCATGCTTTCATCACATTACACCCGTCCCGTTATCTAAACACTTAACCGAAAACCCATCATTTACCCAATCGTTAAAACATCGTGTGAAAACCAATCGTTTACCCAATCGTTAAAACATCGTGTGAAAACCAATCGTTACCCAATCGTTAAAACATCGTGTGAAAACCAATCGTTTAATTCGTTTTAGGTCGTGAAACTACTTATATGATCGTCTCGCTAATAACATTCAAACCTTCGTGACTCGCATTAATAAACCCTTACCAAAGGGTAAATTAACAATTCTCGCATTAATAAACCCTTACCAAAGGATAAATTAACAACTCGCATTAATAAACCCTTACCAAAGGATAAATTAATAATTACAGATTCAGTCGCCACCACTACCCCCACACATAACCACGGGTGCAGTAAGATAACGGGATTTGTTAGATCCTATGGTACCATAACCTAATACTGGTCGGCTTGATCATTGCTAATGAATGTCATTTGTTATGTAAACACAACCAACAAGTTTGTTCACTTTATTGAAATCGTTATTAGTTTTGTATAAATCGTCTTAATCGTTTTTGAAACCATCGTTATAACATCGAAAACATTTAGCACATATGAGTCACCCCAAAACAATTGAAAACAGTAAAATAGGGGAATAATGTACTCGCCTGAGAATGCTTAGAGGTCTTGAACAACAACCAAGCAAAGCTAGAGGGAGCACGGAATCAATCGGCAATCTAGAGCTATATAAATAAACCGGACTTAAATCGGGAGATCGGATAGGATGAGGCTTGGTAAACCAAATGAGTATTGGAACTCATATGATATGGTTTAACAAGGCCTACATACTACATTGAGACTAACCTAAGTGCTTTCGACCCATCGCGACCCATTAAGGTAACATACGCTACTTTAACGCGTCGTGCGCGCAAAGCGCGTTCGAGACGTCTAACTAGTCCTACGACAAGTGTTATATGCCTATACAAGTCTAATCATGTTATATAATCAGTTATGTGACAAAAGTTTAGGTTACATATGCTAAATTACCAGTTATACATGAAAATGGTATTTTGGTAATTTACCTAAGGCATATAAACTACTTATCATACAACTACCTAAACTAGGCGACCATAAGGTATAACCTCGGAAGGTTATTCCCTATGCTACTAACCGTGTTTGGTCGGATCCTAAGATCGACCAAACGGGTCGTGCTCGAAAGTCTAAGCGGGTGTTTAGTCTGCTTGACTTACGACACTACACAAGCACTAAACTAAAGAGTGACGAGCTAAACATGCTAGAACATGTTTAGAAAATAGGTTTTGATATCAAAACAAACGGTTTTGATATCCTAGAGTAGTTTGGTTACAAAATACGCGTAAAGGCGCATTTTGGCCGAAACTACGACTCGTCACTGAGCCTAGATAACGTGGTAATCAGTAGGTATAGCCACTAGAGACTATAACCATCGTGATTACGCTCACGTTATGAAGTTCAAAAGAACTTCATGTTGACCATTACTGGTCAATGCCGAAAGTCAAACATAGTTTGACTTTCGGACTCGTAAAGCGATAAAAGAACGAAGGAATACTTACAAAGGGTCCCCGCTAGTAAATCTTGATCGAATAGCTCAGGTATGAAGCAATGGCTTCAACTTAGAGCTTTAGGATCAGATTTGTGGGTTTTTGCAATGGAATGGGTTGGGTATTTATAGATTTCGGTCCACCGTTAAGATCGTTTCTTGGAGAAGAGGGAAAGATCTAGCCCGTACACTTGTCGGAAAGTTGTGGTGGCTCATGGGCACTCACCATAGGGTTTTGACACTTGTACTTGGCTTTTGGAAGAGGTTAAGGGCTGTTAACAGCTGTTTAAAAACGTTTTGCTGCATCTGGCCCAGGCTAGCGCACCGCTACGTTAAAAGTATAGCGCACCGCTAGGCTTTAGTTTGGCAGATTTACACTTTTGGTCCCTGTCATGCATTTAGCCCATTTTCGACACGTTTAAGGCCCGTTAACCCCATTTCAAAGCTCTAAAATGAAGTTAAAGTATAGGGAACTTAAAATGTGTTCAAAAATATGTCGGATGTCGGTTCGTTTGGCCGTACGATCGCGATGTTCGCTTAATTACGACGGAATGCGCATAAGCGCGAAAAACGAACCAAACGACGCGACGAATGGATTTTTCTTATGGAGAACACTAAAATAAAATATTTTAGTGCTTACATAAATTTTTGGATGTCCGGATGTATTCAGAACGTATGTTATGCGCGAAAATGCAAACTTGTGCACTTTTTGACACTTTTAGTCCCTAAATGACCCAAAAGTTTATTTTAGCACACCGAACCCCTCAAAGCCTATTTCTAAGCTATGTGAAGGATATTTAGGGTATGTTTAACTTATGGTCATGTTCCGGAATGTCTGTTACAGTTCCAATTTGCATACTTTCGCAGTTTGTCAAGTTTAGTCCCTGTAAGCGAATTTGCTTGTTTTTGCCACACCAAAGCCTTCAAAACTTATTTCTAAGTTATGTAAAGGTTATTTAAGGTATGTTAAGCCTATGTCACTATTCCGGAGTGTTTGTTGCATTAAACTGGTTATATTTACGCATCGGTGCGCTTATAACCTTCCAGAAAGCGATCTAGAGTTTGGAATTGAACAAGAGTTGATATGTGCAAACGATACACATATTTTTACAAATCCCAAGAATGAAATAAAATATTTCATTGGTTTGGCATTTGTTTGATGGTCGTGGAGGCACAGGTGTTACAGTCTCCCCTACTTTAGGAAATTTCGTCCCGAAATTTAATTAGAGGAAACTTGTGAGAGTTCAAAACATGAAGTTGAAAGACAAAACAACACTGGTTAGGGTTCTGAACTTCTAGTAACTTTAAATAACATTATGCTTTCAATACAAGAGGGACACTTATATACAAGTATATGAAGCATCATTGGTGCGTCCACCGTACCTCCATTACATTGTTCACGTTTCGTTATTTGTCGTCACTATCGGTTCTTACACATGATAAATCTTACTGTGGTTTCCGTGCACTGAATTTTTTTATAATTATGTACGCGTCCATAATTACGCAATTCTTTGCATAGTTGACACAGTGTATTCAATAATGTGTAGGGGAAAACCATATGAACCTGTGATGAGTGTGACTGGACCACCGTAGGGTCCTTTCAGCTGTATCATCACATGCCATTCTTAACCAGACCTTGAATCAATCTTTATGACTAGACCACAAAAAGGGTCTCTTATGAATCATGGAGTGGTACTATATAACCCCAAGGGTCTTTAACTACAACGTAGAAGCCCATTAAGGATTTAAGGTAGTACCTTTTGAATATCCTACTATGAATCCCTCATATGAAGATACGAAAGATTCTATGAGGATTTGAAAAATCGGGTCACACAAAACATAGAGGAGAATACATAACACATAAACACATAATCGCATAATTGTATAATCGTAAAATCGTATAATCGTTAATCGCAAAATCGTTTAATCGTATAATCGTTAAATCGCAAAATCGTTTAATCGCAAAATCGTTTAATCGCAAAATCGTTTAATTTGTTATCTTTGGACACGGGTATTTAAAGCATACTAGGAATCCAATCCTTAATTGCAACAATTTGGATGGATCCACATGAACACCCTGTTTGTTGACTACACGACCCAAGAACTGAACTTCTTTAAGCCAAAATTTCCACTTGGAGGATTTAGCGAAAAGTTTGTTCCTTCTTTAGGGGTTCTAATGTCAACGAAGGTGTTGATTGTCATCGGCTCGGGACTTTGAATAGATCAAGATGTCATCAATAAAAACAATGACGAACTGATCCAAATAAGGCTTGCAGACTCTATTTATTAAGTCCATGAAGATGGCTGGAGCATTTGTCAAACCAAAAGGCATGACTGTAAACTCGTAATGGCCATACTTCGTGCAGAAAGCCGTTTTAGGAATATCTTCTTTGAGAATACGAAGTTGATGATACCCAGAACGTAAATCGATCTCGGAAAAGCATGAAGTACTCTGCAGATGATTGGAGAGATCATTGATTTAAGGTAGGGGATATCGATTCTTGATGGTAAGCTTATCAAGCTTACGATAATCGATACACATTCGAAAAGATCCATCTTTCTTTTTCACAAAGAGGACATGAGTTTCCCCAAGGTGAAAAGTTTGGACGGATGAATCCTTTATCATACAACTCTTGAAGTTGTTTCGATAATTCTTACATCTCAGACGGTGCAAGACGATAAGGTGTTTTTTGATTTAAAAGATACAGGCGTTTGTGGTTCTTAGGGAGGTCACAAGTGATCATAAAAACGACAGAACCACACGAGTAGTTTGTTTTTGTGTTGACATCATAAGGTTGGATCAAACATTCATACAATTGCATTAGTAAAAATAAAAATAAAACCACAAGTTTTTTTTATTTATATAACAACTGCATTGTCTTTGAATGTTACAAGATAACAACCAGAGGAATTTCAAAATACTAAAAGTTCACTCCTTCATCATCGATTGCCTCATTGATGTTAAACACTCGACCACGTGCTGGATTCACATTGACGTTGACGTTCGCATTCGGGTTTGCGTTAGCATTTGCATTCACCAGTCTCGGACAGTTGTGGCGGAAGTGACCAATCTCTCCGCAGTTGAAACATGAACCCAGTGGGAATCTCACAGCATTCCCTTGAACCGGAGCTTGAACCTGAGCAGCCTGATTTTGTCCCAGACGACAAACATTGGCCAAATGCCCAAGTCTACCACACGTTGTGCATTTCTTGCAATCTTGTTGTGCAACGTGATGACCGTTGCAACGGGCACAATGTGGTGCGGTACCAGCATATGCCTTCTTCGCAGGTGGCTGAGCCGGTGGGTTCTGCAAGTTCTGAGCAGTCTGTGCTGTAACAGCAAAATTTTGGGCACCCTTCCGTTTCTTCAATTTCTTCGAAGCCTCACCTTCCTCACCCTTTTTCATGTCCTTTCCGGAATCAGTCGCCTTCTTTTTATCACCCTTGCGGGTGAGTTTACCCTTCCTGACTTGAGACTCAGTCAGGGTAGCAGACAACTCGATTGCTTGACGAAGGGTAGTAGGATTTACACCGATCAAAATATCTAGAATAGAATCGGGTAAACCATCGATGTATCTCTCGATCGCTTTCTCCGGAGGGGTAACCATGGTGGGACACAATAGGCTGAGTTCTTCAAAACGATCCGTGTACGCACGGTGTTCAGCCTCATCTTGCTTTAAGTCGTCAAACTCTCGTTCCAAAACTCGAATCTCATGACGGGGACAAAACTCCTTCATCATGAGAGCCCGAAGCTCTGCCCATGTTTGTGCCAACGCCACTTTGGCACCCCTATCGCGCATAACACCATTCCACCAAGTAAGCGCTCGCTTTTCAAACACACTCGAAGCAAATTCCACCTTACGCGCATCCTGACACTGCACATGTCTGAATGTGCTCTCGATACTCTCAAACCACTGTAGGAGCGCAGTTGCTCCTTGCGATCCAGAAAACTTAAGCGGCTTCGCAGAATTGAAATCCTTGAATTTACACTGTGTGTTATTGTTGTTGTTGTTGCCATTGTTATATATCTCGTGGACTTGGGTTACAACCCCGGGAAGCACAGCAGCTACTTGCTGAGAGATCAGGGCTGCGAGTTCTTCAATAGTAAAGGTTCGAGCATCGGTTCGAGCATCGCGTCGAGGAGGCATTGTCTAACAAGGAAACAAGAGAGTCGAGTGAAGTTGAAAATTAGGAAAAACAAAAGAGGTATCGACAAAACACGAGGAAGGCGATCATTTGTTTGTTACCTAAGGCAAACAAATGAGACAGTGATTAATCAAAGTAAACGGGTCATATTAATGTATCACTGAAGACATGCTCGCCTATAAGTGAACACTCATCCTAAGAATTCCCAGGTAAGCACAACTGGTCTCTCGTCTGATGAGATATATACGAAGTGCTTGCCTAGACAGAAAACTCAGAATACAGGCATTCACCCTTCCAGTTTGCACATGTTCACATTATAAGACCCAAACTTTGACAAGATTTTGAAAACTCAAAGGGTTCAAAACCTTACAACAGAGGGTTCAAAACCTAGTAATCAATCATCCTAGAACAGATGATTAGTTTTCAAAGCGGATTCGAAAATTGTGTTCTTGTTGTGGTTATCACCTAAGGATAGGTGACAGTTTTGTTTTAGAAATCTAAACGCAAATTTCTTCGCGTTAGGGTCCTAAGAAGGTTATAGACTAGGTCAAAGCATTACTAATAACCTAATTCCCTATAACCATTGGCTCTGATACCAACTTTTCTGTCACACCCCGACCGCGTAAAACAACAAAGCGCGGCGGAAACATCGGGGCGTGTTGTAACAGAATCATTGTTTCATAACCATGGATACAAAAAGGTGTTTCGTTTTATTAAACATTGAATAATTACATCGTCTGGAAGTTTTAAATACACAATTTAAACATAGTCTATCATTGTTATTGAGTCACTAAGGCCTCGTCCAGTCCTATGTGAGCATGCATCCTATCAATCGATATCATTCAACAATACCTGAAACATATGTAAAAACGAGGTCAGCAAAGAAATGCTGGCGAGCACATAAGTTTTTGTAGGAGTGTCGAAATCATGGCTAGTTTAGATGTTGCAATACTTTATTAAAAACCTTGTTTTGAAAAGAGTATAATATTGCAACTTAATTAACCAACTCAAATCAAGCGGGTTATAGTTTATAAAACCTTGTAGCCATGACTCTTAACCCAAAAACATTTGTTTTAGTAAAGCAAATTGTGAAACATCTTGAAATAAGTCGTTAATAAAACTCGTTAATAACTCGTATAGTTTATATCATATTGAAAACCTCGTTTGTGTGACATTGTTTGAAAATTGTTTACCCAAGTGAACTAAATAACGCCACGGTATATAATATGATGAAATCACTTATATATAGGAAGTACCAGCGGCGTATCCACCATGCTTTCATCACATTACACCCGTCCCGTTATCTAAACACTTAACCGAAAACCCATCATTTACCCAATCGTTAAAACATCGTGTGAAAACCAATCGTTTACCCAATCGTTAAAACATCGTGTGAAAACCAATCGTTACCCAATCGTTAAAACATCGTGTGAAAACCAATCGTTTAATTCGTTTTAGGTCGTGAAACTACTTATATGATCGTCTCGCTAATAACATTCAAACCTTCGTGACTCGCATTAATAAACCCTTACCAAAGGGTAAATTAACAATTCTCGCATTAATAAACCCTTACCAAAGGATAAATTAACAACTCGCATTAATAAACCCTTACCAAAGGATAAATTAATAATTACAGATTCAGTCGCCACCACTACCCCCACACATAACCACGGGTGCAGTAAGATAACGGGATTTGTCAGATCCTATGGTACCATAACCTAATACTGGTCGGCTTGATCATTGCTAATGAATGTCATTTGTTATGTAAACACAACCAACAAGTTTGTTCACTTTATTGAAATCGTTATTAGTTTTGTATAAATCGTCTTAATCGTTTTTGAAACCATCGTTATAACATCGAAAACATTTAGCACATATGAGTCACCCCAAAACAATTGAAAACAGTAAAATAGGGGAATAATGTACTCGCCTGAGAATGCTTAGAGGTCTTGAACAACAACCAAGCAAAGCTAGAGGGAGCACGGAATCAATCGGCAATCTAGAGCTATATAAATAAACCGGACTTAAATCGGGAGATCGGATAGGATGAGGCTTGGTAAACCAAATGAGTATTGGAACTCATATGATATGGTTTAACAAGGCCTACATACTACATTGAGACTAACCTAAGTGCTTTCGACCCATCGCGACCCATTAAGGTAACATACGCTACTTTAACGCGTCGTGTGCGCAAAGCGCGTTCGAGACGTCTAACTAGTCCTACGACAAGTGTTATATGCCTATACAAGTCTAATCATGTTATATAATCAGTTATGTGACAAAAGTTTAGGTTACATATGCTAAATTACCAGTTATACATGAAAATGGTATTTTGGTAATTTACCTAAGGCATAAAACTACTTATCATACAACTACCTAAACTAGGCGACCATAAGGTATAACCTCGGAAGGTTATTCCCTATGCTACTAACCATGTTTGGTCGGATCCTAAGATCGACCAAACGGGTCGTGCTCGAAAGTCTAAGCGGGTGTTTAGTCCGCTTGACTTACGACACTACACAAGCACTAAACTAAAGAGTGACGAGCTAAACATGCTAGAACATGTTTAGAAAATAGGTTTTGATATCAAAACAAACGGTTTTGATATCCTAGAGTAGTTTGGTTACAAAATACGCGTAAAGACGCATTTTGGCCGAAACTACGACTCGTCACTGAGCCTAGATAACGTGGTAATCAGTAGGTATAGCCACTAGAGACTATAACCATCGTGATTACGCTCACGTTATGAAGTTCAAACGAACTTCATGTTGACCATTACTGGTCAATGCCGAAAGTCAAACATAGTTTGACTTTCGGACTCGTAAAGCGATAAAAGAACGAAGGAATACTTACAAAGGGTCCCCGCTAGTAAATCTTGATCGAATAGCTCAGGTATGAAGCAATGGCTTCAACTTAGAGCTTTAGGATCAGATTTGTGGGTTTTTGCAATGGAATGGGTTGGGTATTTATAGATTTCGGTCCACCGTTAAGATCGTTTCTTGGAGAAGAGGGAAAGATCTAGCCCGTACACTTGTCGGAAAGTTGTGGTGGCTCATGGGCACTCACCATAGGGTTTTGACACTTGTACTTGGCTTTTGGAAGCGGTTAAGGGCTGTTAACAGCTGTTTAAAAACGTTTTGCTGCATCTGGCCCAGGCTAGCGCACCGCTACGTTAAAAGTGTAGCGCACCGCTAGGCTTTAGTTTGGCAGATTTACACTTTTGGTCCCTGTCATGCATTTAGCCCATTTTCGACACGTTTAAGGCCCGTTAACCCCATTTCAAAGCTCTAAAATGAAGTTAAAGTATAGGGAACTTAAAATGTGTTCAAAAATATGTCGGATGTCGGTTCGTTTGGCCGTACGATCGCGATGTTCGCTTAATTACGACGGAATGCGCATAAGCGCGAAAAACGAACCAAACGACGCGATGAATGGATTTTTCTTATGGCGAACACTAAAATAAAATATTTTAGTGCTTACATAAATTTTTGGATGTCCGGATGTATTCAGAACGTATGTTATGCGCGAAAATGCAAACTTGTGCACTTTTTGACACTTTTAGTCCCTGAATGACCCAGAAGTTTATTTTAGCACACCGAACCCCTCAAAACCTATTTCTAAGCTATGTGAAGGATATTTAGGGTATGTTTAACTTATGGTCATGTTCCGGAATGTCTGTTACAGTTCCAATTTGCATACTTTCGCAGTTTGTCAAGTTTAGTCCCTGTAAGCGAATTTGCTTGTTTTTGCCACACCAAAGCCTTCAAAACTTATTTCTAAGTTATGTAAAGGTTATTTAAGGTATGTTAAGCCTATGTCACTATTCCGGAGTGTTTGTTGCATTAAACTGGTTATATTTACGCATCGGTGCGCTTATAACCTTCCAGAAAGCGATCTAGAGTTTGGAATTGAACAAGAGTTGATATGTGCAAACGATACACATATTTTTACAAATCCCAAGAATGAAATAAAATATTTCATTGGTTTGGCATTTGTTTGATGGCCGTGGAGGCACATGTGTTACAAATGGTCCGAGTCGAACTTCCACAACCTTTCAAGATTGCTTAGATGTTTTCACCTCTCTTCCGGCTTAAAGGTAAATTTCAACAAAAGTCAATTATTTGGGGTTGGGGTGGAGAATGGGGATATTACACGTATGGCCTCGGTCCTACAATGCAAGGAAGGAGTGCTTCCTTTTAATTATCTTGGCCTACCCGTTGGTGCAAATATGGGCTTAGTGAAAAATTGGAAGCCCGTGGTAGAAAGATTCGAAAACAAACTCTCACTATG
The DNA here is from genome assembly GCA_030545235.1 of Helianthus tuberosus. Taxonomy (NCBI): domain Eukaryota; kingdom Viridiplantae; phylum Streptophyta; class Magnoliopsida; order Asterales; family Asteraceae; genus Helianthus; species Helianthus tuberosus. The sequence goes on from CM060394.1 coordinate 12,445,917, forward strand.
GAAGGCGAGAACGCTATCTTTTGGTGGGAGAGTAACCCTCTTACAAGCGGTCCTTGGCAACCTCCCAACATACTTCTTCTCTCTTTTCAATGCACCGGTACAAGTGACGAAACGCCTAGAAAATATTAGAAGAAAGTTCCTATGGGGTGGATGTTTGGAGAAAAACAAGGTAAGTTGGGTTCCACGGTACAAAGTTGTCGCTCCAAAGGAAGATGGGGGTCTTGGCATTGGGAGCTTAGCTTCGACAAACAAGGCCTTGATGGTTAAATGGCGCATAAGATTAAAAAATGAAAACTCTCAACTTTGGTCACGTGTAATTACGGCTATACATGGTGGGTTAGATGCCACAAACCGATCCTGGTGGGGTTTGGAAGAATATTGTCAATATGGGTAGAGTGACACAACCACTGGGTGTGGATGTCGAAAATAGAATGGTAGCGAAGTTGGGTCATGGAGATAAAACAGTGTTTTGGATAGATACATGGGCTGGAAACAGCCCACTACGAGTCGCTTTTCCTCGTTTATTTGCACTGGAATCTGAAAAACATTGTAACATTATACAAAGATACAAAATTGTGAACGGTAGGCTGGAATGGATTTGGGGCAGTTCGAAAAGTCTGAGTCGGCTAGCAGACAGTGCAGATTGGGAGACCTGCGTGAATATGTTAAACGGGGTGGCAATCGGTGCGGATTCCGACAGGTGGTTGTGGAAGATAGGGACGGAAAGCGAATTGTTCACTGTTGGATGCCTACGCAGAGAGCTGGATCACATCACACCCATTTTGGAGACAAAGGTACTTTCTTGGCTGCAATGGATTCCAAAAAAAATTAATTGCTTTTTGTGGCGTGCCGTTCAAAATCGTATTCCGACAAGAGAGGCTCTTGTGACCGGTTGTGTTGCGGTGCATACAACTTCGTGTGAACATTGTGGCGTAGCTGCGGAATCAGTAGACCACCTTCTGGTAAAGGTTCCTTTGCCTCGGTACCTCCTAAGCGTAGTCGAAATGCTGGAATATGTCAACAATTTCAATGCGTCAAAAGAAATTAGAAGGGCAGTTCATGTGGTACTGGCGACAACATGCTGGATGATTTGGAGATCAAGGAATGATTTGATTTAAAAAAAACCAACATCAATTCAAAAGCTTATTGGAGATATTAAAGCCGGGTCATTCATATGGGTAAAAAAATAGGGCTGGATTTCTGGATTTGAGATGGGAGGCATGGAGCTATTTCAAGTTTTCTAATTTTCCTGTGTGATGTATTTCCATTATTTCTGTGTATGTATCAAACTTGAGTTTCTTGCTTAAGTTTATTTTAATGAAATAGCCCTTTTAAAAAAAAAAAAACTTAAACATTTTATAATAATATAATGTTTTTCAAAACAATAATAATATTCCGTCAAAGGGGAGAAGAAGGTTGAGTCATGTTTACGCAAAAGTCAAAACACACACTTTTCGGTCACCTTCTTCCCCGATTACTATAAGGCTACTCGGTATGGTGATGGACCATCCTTGGAGGATGATCCGCCACGTAGGCGCCACGTCATATTCCTTCCAAGGATGGTCCATCCTCCAAAACTAGAGGGCATGGTAAGATGATCCTAGTCATAGTCCTCCACCACTTTTATGTTTTTTTATTTTTTTTAATCTTCAAATTTTTTTAACATTTAACAAATATACTAACAAAATATTTTCATTAATATTAAAACCACATTACATAAACATAAAAAAAAACATAAACTTAAAAAAAAAACATACACTTAATAAAAAAAACCAAAGACTTAATAAAAAAAAACATAGAGTTAAATAATTTGATGTTTTTTCATGATGTCGTGTTGTAGTTTTTTCAACATCGAATGTTTCGGCTCGGGTTCGTCCTCGACATTCATCGTCATTATTTCCCATTCCTTGAGCCGAATTTTTTCATCAGAAATTCGGATTTTCTCATTCGACAACCGCACCTTCTCGCGTAACTTTTCTTCCGCTACACGACTTTTTTCTTCGACGGCCCGCTCCTTCGCCTTCGTCTTTTGGGCCGAGACGTCGTTGTACATTTTTAAGTGTTCCATAAACTCAACCATGTTCGGGTCCACCTTTTCCTTTTCTTTCCCCTTGGCCCGCTCCTTCTTTGATTTGTCTCGGCCCGGTGGACGCTCCGGTTCATGTACGGCGTACTCCTCTTCGTCAAAGTCGGCGTCATCATTTAAGTTTAAGTTACACCTTGCGTCCGATCCACCGGCGCTAAAACTACCCGTTTCCGATGTTTTTTGGCGTTTCGCCATCGCCACCTCGTTGGGAATCGGCGCCCATTTTGGTCCGTCTTTTACAACCATCCACGCGCGAACGTGAGTAAAGTTGGTATTACCATTGTTCGCCTTATACTTGTCCAACGCCATTCGGAACACATCGTCGTCGCTCATGCCGCTACGACGGTCACTTGTATATAATTTATTATATTCCTCGCAAAACCTATTGATGAGCGCGTTCATTTTTCGCCACTTTGATGAGACCGAATCGACATCTCGATACGCGCCTTGGCCCATAAGGTCGAGAAACTTCGCCAAAACCTTGGCCCAAAACCCGTCACCCGTTTGGTTATTACCTATAAAAAACAAACAAAATATATAAAGTGTTAACAAAATAATAAATAACCTTTAAAAAAATAGAAACTGTTAACAAAATAATAAACCTTAAAAAAAACAAAAAACAAACTTTAAAACAATTAAAAAAACCAACTGTTAAGAAAATAAAAAACCAAAAAACAAATTAAACTTAAAAAAAACAAACTGTTAAGAATTAAACCTTAAAAAAATTAAAAATAAACAAAAAAACAAATTAAACCTTAAAAAAATACGAACCTTTTGTCGGGTGGTCAGACGTGCCAATGTAAGCCTTGGCTAAGGCTTCTTCTTCGATTGGCGTCCACTTAGTCCCCTTTGGTTTGGACGGTTGATCACCCACCACTTTCTTGCCTTTGTTTCGTTTTCCTTTTCCTTTAGGCGGTTGGGTTTCGGGAACAACATCCACATCGTCGTCGGGTTCGGATTGTTGAAAGGGTTGCGTCGGGATCGGTTGGGGTTGAACGGGTGGTGTCGGGTTCGGTGGGAAATTATAAGCACCCCGCATCATCATTTGTTGAAGGGCTTGATTTTGAGAGAATTGAGCGAATTGGTTTGGCGAGTGTTGGAATGATGCAAACGTATTTGATGAATATTGTGAGAATTGGTTCTGTTCTAGCGTCGGATAATATCCGGGAACCGAGAAAACATTAGGTTGGGTCGGGTTGATGGGAGTCGTCGGGTTATACGGATTGTTCGGGTTGTTCGGGTCGCTCAGGTTGTTGAAGGGATCCATGATAGAGTATAAGGTTTATAAAAGTGGAAGAAGATTTATAAAAATTATGTGAGAGAGAGATGAAATTTTGGGGTTAAAGTTGTGAATGAAAGTGAAAATGGAATGGAAATATATATTTTTTTTAAATATGACCGTTAGTTTGTTGTTTAAAATGGAAAATTATTTTTTTTAAATGGAAACTTTTTGGTTGGGCCCCACCTTTTTTGGACCGTCGCAAACGGCAAGAAGTGGACGGTGACGACGGGACGCGGGGGAGGGGGGGGCATGGTGTTCAGCCCGTCGCCGAACCAAGACGGATCGGGGACGAACCCCATACCGAGTAGCCTAAAGGCCCCTCACTTTCCTCCTTACATCCACACGCACACATCTTCTTCTTCTTCACAATCCTTATTTTTTTCAAAATGGATTCTTAAACATTTCCATATTACCAAAACTCTTGTGTTTCAATTGTTGTTGGAAAAATTATATTGGGATATGGAAAAACTTAATTTTATAAAAGATGGTGTGTTAAGGCTGCCTCCTGGTTTTAGATTTCATCCAACAGATGAGGAAGTGGTTGTACAATACTTGAAGCGCAAAGTACAATCTTTTCCTTTCCCTGCTTCTATTATTCCTCAAGTTGTGTTTGCAACTCTGATCCTTGGGAGTTACCAGGTAATGTTTTTGTTGTTCGCATTTGTTGTGAGTGGTTTATCTATATATATATATATATAGAGGTTTGTGTTGTGATTTGATCTTAACACAACCAAAATATAAGCGAATTCAGGTTTCAGCAACTTGATTCTATTGATGTAGGGAAAGGATTACAACCGGAAATAAAACAATAAGGAAGGGGATGGGAGATAAGAGATTACAGAGTAGGAGGTGGGAGAAGAATCACACACACTTTCATCATATTCGTTAATCCCCTCTTTTACTCTCAGCAATCTCATTTATATCACGCATAAAGGGTTCCGTCCACGTTGTTGGGCCATTTGATTGGGCTACTTGATTGGGCTTGTTGAGCTTAGTCGGGTTCATAACAGTTTGATTGTGTTTTAGATATATGTGAATATGATTGTATTATTATTTTTATTTATTTTGCTTTCATGATTATTGTTTGGTTATGTATTTACTTTCCAATATTATCTAGCAGCTATACTCTGTTTATACACATGACCATTGGCTGGCTATACAGGTCAAGCCGTTTGTTAGCTACTAGAGATGTTTTTGCTGAACGCTCGAATATGGCCGGCCGAATTTAAACGAGCTCGAACCTAAAAATAAGGTTTTTGAATAAACTAATAGAGTCCGAGCTTCATTTATCGAGCTCTCGAGCTTAAACGAGTCTGATATTTATATAATTTTATAATAATATTGTTGCTTATAAATTTATGATAAAATTATTAGTAAAATATAGAGTAAATTGTCCAAAATGACACTTTAGTCAAAATAGTTTTTTTCTCCTTTGGGTCTCTTACGTTTGCTATTTTTTTTGTCATTTTCGTCTATTTCGCTAATTCTGTAAAAAAAAAAAACAACAAACGTCAGGGCCAGAGGAGAAAATAATATTGTTGCTGAGCTTAAGCTAAAATAACTACTCGTGAGTCGAGCTCGAGCTCAAGTAAATTAAATTAGTCGAGCTTAAGTTTAAATTAGCTCACGCTAGGCTCATTTACACCTGGAGTCATAGAAGTTGTTCGATTATTAATATATTCTTCTTAGTTTCAATCGTATTCATTATATTAAGCCTTTTTTGTGTTGTATACTATTTAGGTGACTGTAAACAAGAAAGGTTTTTTTTTCAGCACAAAAGAAGTCAAATACCCGAATGGAAACTGATCGAATCGGGCTACTTTATCCGGGTATTGGAAAGCAACCGGATTAGATAAAAAGATTGTTTCTTCAGAGAACAATCAAGTTGTGGGAATGAAGAAAACACTCGTATTTTACAAAGGAAAACCCCCACACGGGTCACGAACCGATTGGATCATGCACGAGTACAGACTCGCAACCCCTCAACCCAAGAACCCGACTCAGGTTTCCTTCGGATTGATACAATTTTGATTCGAATACACAAACACATTTAGTTAACAATTTGCTTTTGTTGTATCAGGGTATTATTTGCAAAATTTTCTTGAAGAAAAGAGGAAGTAAAGTTAGCAAATGCAATGAAGAGACAATTGGGATAATTAGCGATTGTAAATCGGTAAAATCAAAGCTAGTTTTCTACGATTTCATGTCTGCTAGTAAGAAGAGAAGAACTGATTTGAATTCGACACCGGTTTCATCATCTTCGGGTTCGAGCAGGATCACTGATGATGCCGGTTCTTGTGATGAGCATGAAGAGAATAGCCATAACCTAGATGATGTTGAAAATTTAAGGAAACAATCGTCATAAATTAATATTCTTTTTTTAAATTTATCCTAAGTCTAATTTAATTTAGTAATGGGTTATTATTATTTATTTGCCTTTAGTTTTCAAGATTCTCGTGAAAACAATCCAAATTTTAGATGAGATAAAAGAATGAAATGTTATCAATGGATATTTTCTTTCAGCAAGTACAGTGGCAGATTTAGAAGACATGCATAGGGGTAACGTTTCAATAAAAAGGGGTAATAAAATCAAAAAAACGTAAAAAAAATTCAAAATTTACACTACTGTCGGAACGTTAAGGGGCAACGGAGGTTACCCCTTCTATCACTCTAGGTCCACCCTTGAGCAAGTAGTGATGATTTACTTACATTGGTTTTAATATATTGCAGTCAAATTATTTGTTAAGAACACATTTATAAGAAAACTACTTAGTGAAACAAACATAAGGTTGCATCACTATCTTTAACTTTAATTAATATAATGTTTTTGATTCTGACTTTTTAATTCACATTAATCATTTTGAAATTGTTAATCCAAACAAGCCTAACACAGCTAGAGGGCAAAGATTCTTTACTGTTTTTAAATATATGATGCACTTGGATTTAAGTTAATGGCTATCCATTAACCTATACATGTTGGGCCTATTGGGCTTCAACTAATCCTCCTATGGCCTATCTTATATGTGGGTTTTTTTTACCTGTCAATTCTTTTAACCTTAAATATTTTAGAAACAATTGCATATTTCCCCTTAAAAAACTGCTTAATTGCGTATTTACCCAACTTAAAATTTAAATTGCATATATCCCCTTCTTTAACTATTAAAATTGCATATATCCCCTTCCTTAATTAATATAATTACAAATTTACCCATTTTGATTTATTTTATTAAAAACAAGTTATATAATGACTTTTTACCCTTATTTTTACTAAAACTTAAAAAAAATACAAATTTATTCATCAACAAAAAGCAAATTTATCAAACACAAAAACAACTGATTATTTAATCATTTAGTTATTACAATCGCCACCGAACTCATACCCATAATGATTCATGACTGTAAATCAAACACCAACTAAATTATGTGACTAATCACACATGTCATTGAATGGGCACAACAGGAGTATGATAAACGCAACATTTGCTTTGACGCCATTAAAAAAAGAAGAATATCTATACTAGAATATAGATAGGGGTAAGGTGTGCCTACATCCCACCCTTCCCAGACCCTACCAGTAGCTCTGCTATTTGTGGGATTTTACTGGGTATGATTGATATGATTGATTGATCTATACTAGAATATAACTTAAATAATCGTAACTGATGATATGTTATTATTTGGACATATTGTCTAGGATCTGTATTGGGAGCAATGAAAATAATGTCAATCGCTCTCTTGTTTGCTCATTTTGGTTCATATATTCTAGGATCTTTTTTTTTTTGATAAATTTGCTTTTTGTTAATGAATAAATTTGTATTTTTTTTTAAATTTAAGTAAAAAAATAAGGTTAAAAAGTCATTATATAACTTGCTTTTAATAAAATAAATCAAAATGGATAAATTTGCAATTGTATTACTTAACGAAGGGGATAAATGCAATTTTAATAGTTAAGCAAGGGGATATATGCAATTTTAATTTTAAGTTGGGTAAATACGCAATTAAGCAGTTTTTTAAGAGGAAATATGCAATTATCCCTAATATATATGTTGGCTAATTTGACGTAACCGAAGGTTATCATAATAGTTTATAAATAGAGTCTTATATTGTTTGATAGAATTTATGATGTGATAATAAAGTTTTTGCATTTTAATTATACGTAAACACTAGTTAAAACATATCTAGCCTTTTTTTAGCTTCTATTTTATGTGATACGCAATGGATTGCAATCTCGTCATGCATCAACTTGAAACGAGTTATTATTCACTCATGCATGAACAAATGTTACATAAAGTATGCTAAAAATAGGTTTGGTAATCATATAAGTCGACCAATTTCGAAACTAGCACCCTGAAATGCTATATATAACTCGGAGTTAATTCATCCTCACCCAAGTATTTACTTAGTTCTGAGAATATTGGGTTTCTAATAAATAAAAATACAACATTTGGGAATTGATTTGTTGAGGAAATAAGTAACCGTAAAGAAAATATCAATGGCCTGGTAGGTGCCAGATATTTGTTCGGTAACACAAGCCCCTTTTATAACCGATTAGTCAATTTGATTTGTGTTTTGTTATCAATATTATTGTAACAATAATGTTTTTGTATGATAGCCAATACACTAAAATCGAAAAAAAAACACTGAAAAATAGAAAAAAAAGTGTTTGTGGAGAACCAACCTTATTTTGGCCCGTATAAAAATGTCGTTTCAACCCTATCTCATTTTGACCCATCTTGTTTCCTCTACAAATAACATACGTTTGTAGCTTATACATACGATAGTATGCATAAAGGGGAGCAACAACCAGCAAAAACGATATGAAACCTGGTAATGAACAAAGTATAGAATGTGAAGTCTTAAGAGATAATAGAGGAAAATTTATTACAACTTCTTTTAGGTTGGAATGATGTTGGAGAAGCAAAAACAAACTTAAAATGGTAACAAAATGTGGGCAAATGTTGACATTTGAAACTGAGATTGACTACCGATGTTCCCATGAAATCTGAATTTCGGAGGACTTTGAATCATATGTGATCTCAGATGTCTTGTTATCTTCATATACTTCATCCCAACACTCTGAGTAATCGATTGGGTGTTTGTTTAAATCACCTATTTTACTTTTACTACGAACAAGTTCTACATTAAGACCCATGCTATTCGTATATTCATCTGCTATGTGACATGAAATATTTTTAGTGTCTGTAGGATTGAACCATGGGATGTGCCTCAATGAAATAAAGGGTACATAACCCACCCTTTCATAGTCATATTTTTCCCAATCTTCACCAAACTCTTCAGGGTGATCCGTGGACATCTCATGCCTAATAACTATGCGATACCACCGGTAATTGAAATCAGGAGCACGTAATGATAATAAAAATCCACTAAAGTCACTGTACCAGTTGTGTGGAAGTTGCAATGTGACAAATTTGGTATAAATGCTTGATGGTTGATTATTGGGACTTAACACACTCATAAAGCGATCTTTAACTGCATTTTCCTGCCATGTTTTCATTCCAATTATTATGAATACTATTTTTGACATTGAAAGTTTAAAAAAAGATTGAAATTCAAAAAACAAGATAAGAGTTATACCTCAAGCATAGAAAGTAGTACCCTCTCACCACCAATCATCCTCCAAAGTGAGGCTTTCCACAACTATTTATAGTCTAATAAATCTCTTACAATTTCAAGTGAGTCACAACCTTTTGCTTTGAGAATAGCTATGCTTGATGGGAGGTCTGGCAATTCTACAAGGTTCCAGCAGTGTGACAAATTGAGATACTTGAGACACGGGAGTCGGGAGAGGCCGGAAGGTAATCTTGAAAAGTTGTTTCCACTTAGGTCTAGTAGTTGTAGGTTTAATAACTCACAAATATCAGATGGGATGTCTCCATCTCCCAATTTCCACTTAGGTCTAGTAGTCGGAAGAGGTGGACCAAAGGTCTGCAGTCTGCAAGGAGAAGAGTGTTTATTTTTTTTTTACTTATGCAAAAACCTCTTCTCACAACACACAACACTCCTCTCTCTCTCTCTCTCTCTCTCTGTGCCTTCATCTACCACCGCTTCCACCTTTTCCTCCAAATTCTCACCACAAAATCACTACAATCTGCCCAAATCTCGATTAGTAACAACCGAAAACATTCTCCATCTTTTTCGTCATCATCAACGTCACCCACCACCGCAAACCCATCACCACCACACCACCTCCGCCATAGCACCACCGCCATCACACCACCGCCATCAAAACCCACCACCATCGTTCCTGCCGCTCCCTCTCTCTCACTGATCTCTCTCTCTCTTCTTTCTCTCTCTCTACGGCCTCTCTCTCTCTCTACGGTCTTTCCCCCTCTCTCTCCACCGATGATGATGGTGGTGGATTGTGTAGCTCCGATGATGATGGTGGTGGTGATGTATCAGGTGGCGGTGGTGGTTCTATTTTCTGGGTTTTGTTCTATTGACGGTGACGGTGGTGGTGGTGGTGAGGATTGACGGTGACGGTGGTGGTGAGGATTGACGGTGACCGTGATGTGGTAGATCGGGGTGGTGGAGGTTGAAGAGGAGAGGAGAGAAGAGGTTTGAAGACATGGGTATAAGTCTGCTTGGGGAAGAGGTGAGACAGAGGTAAAAGGTCTGCAGATCTTCAAGAAAACAAACAAGCTGCAGGACTCTTATGTCTTCGCGCGTCTGCGCGACACAGACATAAGTGCTCAGAAGAGCTTTTACCCAAAAAACAAACACCACCTTAGTGTTTGATTGACATGCATGCTTTTACGATTTAGCACAAAATAATCATCAAACATGTCAAGATTAGAAGAAGATACCTCATTCAATTTGTTATGTTTCTTTAAATGAATGACGATCAAAACTGTGAAGCCTGTGATTTCAGCTTCTTCTCATACCCTACAACCTAGCAATCATGTTGTAGAAGAATAAAAGAGGTAAATGGTATAACTTTTAACAATCATATGAAATGAAATGTAAAGGATCCATTTGTTAATAAAATATCATTCTTACGCAACACTGACTCTATATTTAAGGAACAAAAAAGTAAACTGCAGATGTGTGTATGTGTTGGTGATCCAAAAACCTCAATAACCGTGCCACCATATCAACAAATAACACATTGATTGTTGTTCTCAAAATAAGTTATTAATCCCAACACCTCCTGGTAAAAACTCATCATGGTTTGCATGATTAGACCTACTTTGTTCATTAAGTCATTTAATCAAACAGTTGGTGTGCATGAAATGACAAAACTCAACCAATCACAATATACAAATAGATTAAGAAGATGTGTTGGACAGTTGATACAAATTAAGCAAGTTGCGGGAGAAAAGAAACACATACCAACGTATACAAATAGATTAAGAAGGTGTGTTGAATTTCACACAGGTTTCTTCTGGTTCAAGTGGGATCACGGATGATGCTGGTTCTTGTGATGAGCATGTTGAGAAACGAACAAACATGAACTTTGGTTGTAGGCCGGTAAATGAATCGAACGTTCATGAACTAGTTCGTCCGGAAGTTCGTTTATGATCATTTATTTAATAAACGAACAAACATGAACACATTTTGTCATTCATTTAGGTTCCTTTATTTAAACTTGTTTATGTTAGTTCGTTTATGTTTGTTATTCAATAAATGGACGAACATGGACACACATTTTGTTAATTAATTTATGTTCGTTTATTTATATTTATTTATTTCGTTCGTTTATGTTGGTGTTCGTGTTCATGTTCGGTTAAAGTTAAATGAACAGTTCATTTATAGGCCTATTTGGGAGATTTCGACTCACTTGGCCTGTTAATAACTCATTGGAGATGTAATATAAACCCAAACGGGTCCATCTGTAACTCTGTAAGCAAACGGGCCAAAATTACCACCTTTCTAAATCACTTGCTAAATTGAAGTAATATTTTAATACTACAATCTGTGGCTTGCTAGCAACTTTTATAACTTCATGGCAGTGTGCATGTATAATTTGCTCAATTGTTGAAAATATTGTTGTTGTTTTTTTGTCGCAGAATACATCAATGGCTTGATGCATTCGTATTATCATTTTGTATCAGGGTTATGTTGTAGAATGGCAGTGTACAGCGGCGAAACTAGCTCAAAAATTTAGGGGTATCCCAACTTTTTATTTTTTAGACCAGGGGTATCCTTTGTATAACGAAGACGAAGTTGCGGGGTATTTTTACACTACGGAAACGAAGTTAAGGGGTATTTTTACACTACGGAGACGGGGTTGAGGGGTAGCCCGTGCTACCCCTACTAACATTGTAAGTCCGCCACTGGCAGTGTAAGTACCTATATCTACATATTGCATTCTTGTTTGCATAAAGTAGTTTACTAAGCTCTTAACAAAACTTATTAAGGGTGGCAGTTTCAAACCATTTACTAGTGGGCTGATTCGGGTTGTGTTTTATCTCTCAAACGGGCCAAATAAATGAATTTAGTTGAAAAAGGAATCAAACGAGTTGAAAATCACCTAAAGAAATTTATTCTTAAAGCACACAACCTTGTATATCAATTTTACTATTGTTTTTTTAAATTATAATTAACATATTAATTGAAAATCACTTAAATCGTTTTGTATTAAAGTGGCTTGTTTTGACCCATTACCTAATCAAACCATATTACAAGTTACCACCTCTAGGTAGAGATGCACAACTCGTTTTTTTTTTGTAGAACCTAAAACCCGGTAGGAACTGGATCCGGGTTTCATCAACAAAGTCAAGAACTGGGTAGAGTAGGAACCCGTTCCGGGTATGTTCGGGTTTTGGCTGGTTCCGGTCTGGGTTTTGACCGAGTAGCGGTGGAACCGGGTCTGGTTCGGTTCCTTTTGTTACAACTAGTCCTGGGTCTGGAACTGGTATGTACCTGCATTAGGAAATTGTTGGAATCTTCCCACGTGGACGCATCAGGTGGAAGGCCATCCCACTGAACCAAATATTGGGGAACAGAATGACCCGCTTTGGAGAGAACACGAGTATCCAAATATCTTGAACGGGTGAAGTATCATGGTGGCGGTCGAGTCAACCAAACGGAGTGGAGTGACCTGTGATGCGGGAACACCAATACATTTTCAAAGGAGGGAGACGTGGAACACGGGGTGGATTTTGGCACTCTCCGGTAAATTCAGTTTATAAGCCACAGAGCCCACCTTGGATACCAACTTGATAGGGACCGAAATATCGACGGCTGAGTTTATGATGGCGCTGCAAGCGGATGGAGCCTTGTCGATATGATTGTAATTTAATATATACCCAATCCCCTGGTTGAAAGTGCACATCTCGACGATGTTTATCGGGCTGAGACTTCATAGTGTTTTGAGATTTCAAGAGGTTGGTCTTAAGAAGTTGGAGCACGGTGTCTCGTTCCAGCAAGGGGGCTTCTAAAAGTGCATTTCCAGTGGAGTCTTTTAGGTATCCGCTGATGATAGGAGTGACTGCCAATCACAGAATTACGAAATTCCTCCGGTAGCATAGTGCACAGGGGCGAACCTGCTGGAATGACCAGCCTATCTTTGAAAAACAAAAGTCCATCTTTATAACAACCCTCGAAATATTTTCAACACCCTAAAAATATTTAAGATATCCCAATATGTCCTAAAATACACCCCATACGTGAAAACCGAGCCCAAAATATGAAATATCATTAAAAATAAAATAAAAACAAGAAAATTGAGGCTGTCGCGGGGCGCGTAGCCTTTAGCTACTGCTTACGCGGGCCGCGAGCGATAAAAAACGAGGCATCACCCGGTGTTGACACGTGGCAGCACGTGTTGAACCTATACTCGTGACACGGATCAGCTATGGCCTAGACACCCTACTACGCGGGCCGCATAAAACGACCCTTAGGTCTACGCGGGCCGCGAGAAACCCGTTTTCAGGCCCTATAAATGTGGAGCTCGGGCTTCAGTCCCAAATCGCTTAGTCTCTTTCTCTCTCAACGAATTTCTGAATAGATAACATAATTTCCGGGCATAATACCCCCCTAAATAACGAGATTCTGCTCCGTTGTAAGTATCATAACCCCTGGATACGTATTAGATACTCTGCCCGATTGATCTAGGGTTCCGTAACGGCTATCGTGGTTCTGCCCGACGTAGTCGTTGGAATGCCGTCTCGGGGAGGGTATCACTAATGTTAAAATGGGTTATTATACTAACACATGTGCATTTGTGTAATTCATAGATAATTCCCATGAAACCCTTACCGAAAATCTAAGACAACAATGTGAGTAATCTCCTTTTTACAAACTGTTTTTACAAAACCTCACACGATTAATTATATATATTAATCAGTTATTGAGTATTTGTAAGGATACAATTATCGTCTGTATGTTGGGGTTTTGTATACAAAATTTATTACTGCCTTGCGAGATGTAACATTTCCATAAGTCAGGTTGACAGTACCGTGGGTGGTAATTAATATGACTTGGAAACAAATGTAATTGCGAGACCGCCCTCAATACTGTACAATGGTTTTATTTAAACTTGATTAAACTGGGATTCCCTCACCAGTATTTCCCACTGACAAAACGTTTTTAAAGGCGTTTCAGGTAACAAAAAGTGAAAGACAAATAGAAGCCAGCTGGACATCACTGAAGGCTTGGAAAAGTGGCAATATACCTAAAATAAATAGATGTTTTTTTTATTTAAATAAAAATAGGATTTATTCCTATGAAAATATGTGTACTTAAAACTTGGGTTTTACCCTGAAATATTTCCTAACTACGGTCCTGATGTAATTTCGGCTGCCAAAATGAATAAAACACAAGATACCACCGAAACTGGCCGCGGCCGCCCGTTCCCGTGTTGTTAGGGGACGGGGGTTGCGACAGAAGGTGATATCAGAGCTAAGCCACTGATTTAGCCATAGAAGTGTTCTGCTGACACCCAAAATTTATCTAAAGTGTTAGGAAATAAATTACAGAAATACATGCATAATTGTATTTTTTTGCTATGTGTTATTTGACTATTTGTTAGTTTACAGTATGAGCGACCAAGGACCATCCGACGCGTATCGTCAGTTGTCTGGTTCGCCTAGAAGCGAAGGTGCCTCTTCACAGCCTGCCCTCTCAAGGGACTTTGCTGATACTGAAGAAGGAATATTCATGTTTAAGGCTTAGTCTGAAGAGCCATTCCCTCAGAAAAAGAGATGATGGTTCAGTCGGGGAGCACATGAGCGTAGAAAGTGAATGAAAAAGTTACAAGAACAGAGAGCACTAGCAGCGGCCAAAAGAGAAACCGATGCCCATGCCCAGGACATGATTAATAGGGGTTTAGCTAATTTCCTTATCTTAGCAACCATTGCAGCAGACCCTAACCTGGAACAAATGATAGCACCCCAACCACAACCACCATTTCCCGACCAACCCATGGAAATAGAGAACCCCTAAAAATCAAGTAGAAAAGCATGATTTTAACCCGGAGGAGATACCTAGGGTACCAGCACCTAACCCTTTAGACCCAAATTACGACCCGTGGTGGGACGACAACAGGGACTATGTGCAACGTTACCCCATACATGAAGATCTGCCCCTGCCGAATCTAGGAGCCTACCCAGGTTTGGATCCTCTAGATCCCTATTACGATAACGATGTATTCATTAGGGAAATTGTAGACAATCCTTACCCATACCAGGCACCCACACCCCCATACCAGGAACCCGCACCCCAGATTCCGAACCCAGTCCTAGAACCTGCACCCCCAATGAGTGCAGAAAATGTACAAGAACTCAGGACATTTGGTGCGGAAATTTTAGAGAGTACCGAAAGGATGAGACAGGTGGGAGAGAGACTCGTCTAGAAGTACAACGAGCGCAATATAGATTTCTGGATGAATCAATATCCATGAATGTGATGGTAGAAATGGTGATAATAATAGTAATAATAATAATAATAATAATAATAATAATAATAATAATAATAATAATAATAATAATAAAATATGTGTGTATGTGTATGAAAAAAAGAACTACGGATGCCTACTACTATTAGTGAAATTTTTATTTCAGTTGATATTGTAATTTTAATTTCCAGTGTTCGGTTGTATTAGATGCATATTATATTATAAGAAAAAGTAAGTCACAATGCTCGACGTTTTTGATCAACACACGTGTTGTGTGAATGGCTGTATCAACTATTATTTTGTGATATTAAAACGTGGTAAATGTTTAAAATTCTGATGGACAACAAAGTGAACCAGGAAAACCAGAATGATAATATTCAGAATGACAATAACCCGATTAACGAGAATCCAAACAACAATAACAATGGAAACCAAGTGGATAATAGTGCCATCTAACACATAGTGGCACACGGAATAATAGATGCGATGCCATTTATTATCCAAACTGTTAAGGAAGCTGATAATAAAAGTAAACATATCAGTAAGTGACCAACTAAACCTGAACACAGCGTGAACAATGGACCTGTACTTCATGCGCCCATTCCCAAAAGAAGAAGAACCATGCCTTATGGTTGTTGTTATAAAGAATTCTGGTCCTTCAAACCAATAGAATTCTCGGGCAATGAAGGATCCATTGCAACTCTACGTTGGATAGAAAAGACTGAGGCTGTTTTAAAAATAAGCAAGTGTGCTGAAGAAGACAAGATAATGTTTACCTCAAATCTGTTTAAGAACTCAGCCTTAGAATGGTGGAACACTATCCTCCAGTCTAGAGGAAGTGATAGGGTTTAAAACATTGAATGGGAAGAATTTAAAAATATGGTAGAAAGAAAATTATGCCCTCCCAATGAAAAGGAGCTGATAGCGAATAAGTTTCTGAACCTTAGGATGATTGGAGTAGATAGTAAGGGTTATACTACTACATTCTTTGAATATGCTAGAATAGTACTAACCCTTGCATCACCTGAACCGGTATTAATCTCCCGATACATCTGGGGATTAATCGGGGAGATTAGGCATGTAGTCAAGGCAGCTAGACCCCAAACCATAGAAGAAGCTGTAGAACTAGAAAACACCTTGACAGATGAGTTAGTGCGTACACGAGAAGAAGACCAGGGAAGAAACCTAGCCAAGAGACTTAGGGGTTGTTTGGTAGCCTCTGAATGGTCATTAAGAGGCTACCTGTTAATGGAACCATTAAGAATTTTACCAATGAGAAGGTAGAAGAATGTGACATGTGATGATTTACCATTCAGAGGTTACCTCCTAACCATTCAGACTTGAGGTTACCTCTTATTCATTCAAAGGTTTTAAACCATTAAGAGGTAGCATCTGAATGGTCATTAAGAGGATACCAAACAGCCCCTTACCCAAGAATTTCGTTATGGGAATTCCAACCGTAGGAACGTCGGTTCTACTTCTGCACCATACTGCAAGGCTTGTAAGAAGAAGAATTCGGGAAAATGCCCCACTTATTGCAATTTTTGCAAGATACCAGGACATAAGGAAGAAGACTGCAGGAGGAAATCTAGTAACGGACTGTGCTTCAACTGTGGAGAAAAAGGTCACATCAAGCCAAATTGTCCGAAACTAGTTCCAGCCATGGGTAACAAGAATACTAAAAATGCTAGAGCATTTGTTCTGCCTGCAGATGAAGCCAAGATGATTCCGGATGTGATAGCCGGTACATTTCTAGTTAATGATGTTTTTGCTAAAGTATTATTTAACTCTTGTACAAACCAAAGTTTTATTAACACTTCGTTTTGCAAACTCCTCAATCAACCATTAACTAAACTCTCACAAGAATGTCTAGTAGAGACAGCAAATGGAGAAACTGTTAGGATTTCTGAAATCTTGCAGGGAGCAAGAATAGAAATTTTAAATCAAAAGTTTATTACAAACCTTTACCTAATGAATCTGGCAGGATTTGATGTTGTATTAGGAATGGATTGGTTAATAGCCAATAAAGCCAGTATTTTATGTGATCAAAAGTCAATTCAAGTAAATTCACCAAAAGGTGAAAAGATTACAATTAAAGGAGATAAGCCATCTAGATCCACTAAATTCATCTCTGTGATGAAAACAGCAAGTTGTATAAGAAAAGGGTCTATAGTGTATTTGATTTCCATAATCACTAACACTAAAGGGAAAGAACTAAAGGATATTCCAGTAGTATCCCAGTTTTCAGATGTCTTTCTAGAAGAGTTGCCAGGACTACTGCCAGACAGAGAAGTTGAACTCAGGATTCACCTACTGCCAGGAACAGCACCGATTGCCAAAGCACCTTACCGTTTGGCACCAGCATAAATGCAGGAACTGGAGAAACAATTAGACGAATTATTGGAGAAAGGATTCATACAGCCAAGCTCATCGCCATGGGGAGCACCAATTTTATTCGTTAAAAAGAAGGACGGATCGATGCGTATGTGTATTGACTACCGTGAATTGAACAAGGTCACGATTAAGAATCGGTACCCATTACCGAGAATCGATGATCTGTTCGATCAGTTGTAAGGAGCTCGATTTTTCTATAAAATCGATTTAAGGTCAGGATATCATCAATTAATGGTACAGGAAGAGGACATTCCTAAGACCGCATTTAGAACAAGGTATGGTCATTATGAATTTACTGTCATGCAATTTGGTTTAACCAATGCCCCAGCTGCATTTATGGACATAATGAACCGAATATGTAAGCCATATTTGGATAAATTCATAATTGTCTTCATAGATGATATTCTAATTTACTCTAATAGTAAAGAGGAACATGCAAAGCATTTGCACGCACTTCTAAGTTTACTAAGAAAGGAAAAGCTTTATGCTAAGTTTTCAAAGTGCGAGTTTTGGTTTGAACAAGTACAGTTTCTTAGACACTTAGTTGATCATGAAGGAATCCATGTGGATCCCACCAAGATCGAGGTGATTACCAAATGGAAAACCCCTGAGTCACCAACCGAGGTTAGAAGTTTCTTAAGATTGGCCGGTTATTATAGAAGATTTATTCAAGATTTTTCTAGAATAGCCATTCCCTTAACTAAGTTAACTTGTAAATCTGTTAAGTTTGAATGGGGACCGAAACAAGAAGAAGCCTTTTGAATTCTTAAGCAAAGACTAACCCATGCACCCATACTAGCGTTACTAGAAGGAACTGAAGATTTTGTAGTCTATTGTGACGCTTCTAAGTTAGGTTATGGATGTGTATTGATGCAATGTCAAAAAGTTATAGCTTATGCATCTAGACAGCTTAAGAACCTTGAAGAGAATTATTCAACCCATGATTTAGAATTAGGAGCCATAATTTTTGCCCAGAAAATATGGAGACATTACCTTTACGGTAGTAAGTTTACTATTTTCACTGATTATAAGAGTTTAAGGTATGTTTTTGAACAAAAGGAATTGAATATGAGACAAAGACGCTGGATGGAAATACTTAGTGATTACGATTGCAATATCCAGTATCATGCAGGAAAGGCAAACGTTGTGGCTGATGCTTTAAGTCGAAAGTATCATGAAAAGCCAAAAAGGGTACGTTCTCTTAAATTAAATCTACAAGTAGATCTAAATGAACAAATTAGAAAAGCACAAGAATCAGTTATCAAGGATGATACTGAAAAGTTAAAAGGAATGATTAAAGAATTAGAACAAGGAACCGATGGAATTTGGAGATTCTATAAGAATAGAATGTCGATACGTAAATTAGTAAACCTACGCCACCGTATATTAGAAGAATCCCATAAATCTAAGTATACAATGCATCCAGGAAGTGATAAAATGTATCAGGATTTAAGAAAGAATTTTTGGTGGATAGGAATGAAAAAGGATATAGCAGCTTATGTTTCTAAGTGTTTAACCTGCTCTCAAGTCAAAGCCGAACATCAGACACCCTCAGGATTGCTGCAACAACTAGAGATGCCAGTATAGAAATGAGAATTGATAACAATGGATTTTGTTACCAAATTAGCCAAAACAAGGAAAGGTAATGATACAATCTGGGTGATTGTAGACAGGCTAACTAAGTCAGCTCATTTCCTACCAATGAAGGAAACTTTCAGTATGGAACATTTAGCTAAGCTTTATGTAAATGAAATAGTTTCATTACATGGAATTCCTTTATCAATTGTTTCTGACAGAGATAGCCGTTTTACCTCTCATTTTTGGACAAGTTTCCAAAAAGCAATGGGAACCAAGCTAAATCTAAGCACAACTTATCATCCTCAAACAGACTGACAAAGCGAAAGGACAATTCAGACGATGGAAGACATGCTTAGAGCTTGTGTAATTGATTTCGGAGGTAATTGGGACGATCACTTACCATTAATAGAATTTTCTTATAATAATTGTTATCACACAAGTATTAATGCCGCACCATTCGAAGCACTTTATGGACGAAAGTGCCGAACCCCAGTCTGTTGGGCAGAAATTGGGGAAAAGTAATTATCTGGACCTGAAATAGTGCAAGAAACCACTGACAAGATCATTCAAGTCAAGGAACGACTGAAAGCAGCACGTGATAGACAAAAGAGTTATGCAGATAACAGACACAAGCCGTTAGAATTTCAGGTAGGTGATAAGGTATTATTGAAAGTCTCTCCTTGGAAATGAATAGTCAGATTCATCAAAAGAGGAAAGCTAAGTCCCAGGTATGTTGGACCTTTTAAAATTATTAGAAGAATAGGACTTGTAGCCTATCAGCTACAACTGCCAGAGGAAATGGCAGGGATACATGATGTGTTTCATGTATCTAACCTCAAGAAATGCTTAGCTGATGAAGCACTGGTAGTACCTCTTAAGGATATAGAGGTAAATGAACAACTTAAATTTGTAGAAAGGCCTCTACAGATTGAAGAGAGGAAAGTCAATAACCTCAAGCACAAGAGATTAGTTCTGGTCAAAGTAAAATGGGACTCCAAAAGAGGACCAGAGTGCACATGGGAACTTGAATCAGAAATACAAAGGAAATATCCACTTGTTCCAGTAGACCTGGAGGACGAGCTCTAAAACCAGGTGGGGAGGATATAACAACCCTCGAAATATTTTCGACACCCTAAAAATATTTAAGACATCCCAATATGTCCTAAAATACACCCCATACGTGAAAATCGAGCCCAAAATATGAAATATCATTAAAAAGAAATAAAAACAAGAAAATTGAGGCTGTCGCGGGGCGCGTAGCCTTTGGCTACTGCTTACGCGACCTCGAGCGATCAAAAACGAGGCATCACCCGGTGTTGACACGTGGCAGCACGTGTTGAACCTATACTCGTGACCCGGATCAGCTATGGCCTAGACACCCTACTACGCGGGCCGCTGATGTGCTAAAAGTGGTCAAATAAATATTAACTAAATTAACCCTAAATTAGACACCTAAATTTTAAATTTATAAAACTAAGACTCTCTAATCTAGACCACACAACCGGCAAGTGAACCGGTCAATGTAGTATAGCCTAAGTAAGTCTGAGTGTCGAACCCACGAGACTCTCTGATTACGCTAATTAGACTCTATCTAGACCTAGACAGACACGGACTCTAACTGTTGATTGGGGGGGGGGGGGGTTCACTAAAAATCCTAAAAATGCAAATAAAGATTAAGCTAAATTAATTAAAATAACTAAATACGAACTTGGACGAAGACTTAAACCAGTGGCGATGAAGACTACCTAGGCTAGACGCAAGTTTAACTTGGAGTGGATTTCTATTCGAAATTAACGTGGTATGGAACCAGGATCTTTTGATACTAAACCTATTAAGACACCAACTAAGCCCCTCAACCCTTCTCGAGGTGAAACTTATGGCGCTACCTAGGCCGTTACGACTACCGGTTGTTTAATTCCTTACAGTCCTCTAACTTCTTGAAAAGTGCCCTAATATGACAATCTACCTTACAGCGTGAAAGTCTAAGGCAACTATGGATTCTAACTTGGTTTAATAGACACGAGATTGATTAGGGAACTAAGACCGATTTCTTACAAAACCTAATCCTAGCTATATACCAAACCGAGACCTATTAACAACCCCGAGCCTTACAGCGACAAGATTGGTAGAACACTTGATTTTATAAGATTACCGAATATTACTTCTAAGGTTAGTTACGTAATTTCACCTTAAAGAGTTAAAGATTTATTATGTGATATAGACACTCACCTAAATCTAGAACCCAATCATGACTCTATTATGTGATAAAGACCGTCACCAAGAATCATACGAAGTAATAATTAATATTCAAACAATACCAAGCACGCATACACACCAAATTAAAGGTTCCAAAGTTCTTTACTTTTCAAGAAAATCAATAAACCAACGTTATTAACGAATAAAAATCCAAACTTTGTTAAACATTCATCATAGCCTAGGTAGTATGAAAAGTTTAGCCAAGAATCATGGTCTTAAAAACAATCAAACAAGGTTTAGAACAAGAATTCATTAGAATAAAACAAGAAGACTAGAAAATAAAAGAATCCGAATAGCAAAACCCGATAGTTCCTTGTTCTCCAAGCTTCCGGCTTTATCCCGTGATTCCTTAGCCTTGATCCTTGCCAAATAATCTCTAAAATTCGTCCTAGCTCTGCTTCTGAGTCTTCGTGCGTCTGATGTTCTGACTTTTTAAATTCCTACGAATAATAATCCTCTCAATTCATTTGTGCCGCTCCCTCTGTCATTGTCTGATGTTGATATTATTATTTATGTATGAAGTTCCTTTTCATCCAAGTAATGTTGCTGGACTGAACATATATAGCGGCCCAATAAAAACCCGAACTCCAACCTTCTGACTTTTCGTCCAAAAAGATTGCATGTGCATCTAATGTTGGATTCTTCTCCATTAGAGTTTTAAAATAATGATTATATGCATGTCTAAACAAAAATCCAAATCCCATAATTTGCATTGAGTTCGCTGGGCTGGACTAGTCTGCTTTTCACAACCCAAAGTAGGTATAATATTCATGCATCATCATTATTTAATTAATAGTCAACAATAATATATATAGTAGCAACTTTCGTTTAACGGGTATTTTAACAGTCTAAATTTCATACGGCCCAACACCAATAAGTTAGATGAACTTAAATTATAAAACTATATATTGATGTTGGCTAGCCCTTTCTCTCGATCCAAATATATAATTTTTGTGGCAGCCCTATAACTTATAAAATAAAAATAGTGGCCTTGGCCCGCTCCTAGAAAATAGCTGCAAATTTCCTACGGTCACTGGCAACCCACTCTACCCAACTGGCTGGTTATTTCCATATTACTCGTTTTTGCTCCATTTGCACCAGGACCTGGCCCAACACAAAATAATACTCCCTCCGTCCCATTAAAAGTGTCCTATTTTGAATTTTCAAAGTCTTTATTTATAAACTTTGACCTTAAATAATTTTGTTTGTGTTAGATAATACTTGATGAAAGTTATATGATTTGAGTATGTTTTACAAGTGTTTTTATCGGGTTAATTTTCAACAAATTTATAAATAAAGACTTTGAAAATTCAAAATAAGACAAAAAATATATAATTAAAGTCAAAGTTTCAAAATAAAGACTTTATAAATATATAATTCAAAATAAAGACTTTATAAATATAACACAAAAAATATATAATTAAAGTCAAAGTTTATAAATAAAGACTTTGAAAATTCAAAATAAGACAGTTTTAATGGGACGGAGGTAGTATAATATAACACTAAAACAAAATAAAAACAAATAAAAACTATACAATAATTATACAATTTATACGGGACAAATATGTGTATTTTACCCCCACATCAGCCGCGTAAAACGACCCTTAGGTCTACGCGGGCCGCGAGAAACCCATTTTCAGGCCCTATAAATGGGGAGCTCGGGCTTCAGTCCTAAATCGCTCGGTCTCTTTCTCTCTCAACGAATTTCTGAATAGATAACATAATTTCCAGGCATAATACCCCTTAAATAACGAGATTCTGCTCCGTTGTAAGTATCATAACCCCTGAATACGTATTAGATACGCTGCCCGATTGATCTAGGGTTCTGTAACGGCTGTCGTGGTTCTGCCCGATGTAGTCGTTGGAATGCCGTCTCGGGGAGGGTATCACTAATGTTAAAATGGGTTATTATACTAGCACGTGTGCATTTGTGTAATTTATAGATAATTCTCAGGAAACCCTTACAGAAAATCTAAGATAGCAATGTGAGTAATCTCCTTTTTGCAAACTGTTTTTACAAAACCTCACATGATTAATTATATATATATTAAACAGTTATTGGGTATTTGTAAGGATACAATTATCGTCGGTATGTTGGGGTTTTGTATACAAAAATTGTTACTGCCTTGCAAGGGGTAACATTTCCACAAGTCAGGTTGACAGTACCGTGGGTGGTAATTAATATGACTTGGAAACAAATGTAATTGCGAGACCACCCTCAATACTGTACATTGGTTTTATTTAAACTTGATTAAACTGGGATTCACTCACCAGTATTTCCCACTGACAAAATGTTTTTAAACGCGTTTCAGGTAACAAAATGTGAAAGCCAAATAGAAGCCTGCTGGACAGCACTGAAGGCTTGGAAAAGTGGCAATAAAGTTACCTAAATTAAATAGATGTTTTTTTATTTAAATAAAAATAAGATTTATTCCTATGAAAATACGTGTACTTAAAACTTGGGTTTTATCCCATGTGTCTAATATTATAAAAATGCAGTATTTTACTCTGATAAAATATTTCCTAACAACGGCCTTGATGTAATTTCCGCTGCCAAAATGAATAAAACACAAGTTACCACCGAAACTGGCCGCGGCCACCCATTCCCGTGTTGTTAGGGGATGGGGGTTGAGACAGAAGGTGGTATCAGAGCTAAGCCACTGATTCAGCCACTGAAATGTTCTGCTGACACCCAAAATTTATCTAAAGTGTTAGGAAATAAATTACGGAAATACGTGCATAATTGTATTTTTTTGCTATGTGTTATTTGACTTTTTGTTAGTTTACAGTATGAGGGACCAAGGACCATCCGATGCGTATCGTCAGTTGTCTGGTTCACCTAGAAGCGAAGGTGCCTCTTCACAGCCTGCCCTCTCGGGGTACTCTGTTGATACTGAAGAAGGAATATTCGTGTTTAAGGCTCAGTCTGAAGAGGCATTCCCTCAGAAAAAGAGAGGATGGTTCAGTCGGGGAGCACATGAGCGTAGGAAGCGAATGAAAAAGTTACAAGAACAGAGAGCACTAGCAGCGGCCAAAAGAGAAACCGATGCCCATGCCCAGAACATGATTAATAGGGGTTTAGCTAATTTCCATATCTTAGCAACCATTGCAGCCGACCCTAACCTGGAACAAATGATAGCACCACAACCACAACCACAACCAACATTTCCTTACCAACCCATGGAAATAGAGAACCCTGAAAAACAAGTAGAAATGCATGATTTTAACCCAGAGGAGATACCTAGGGTACCAGCACCTAACCCTTTAAACCCAAATTACGACCCGTGGTGGGACAACAATAAGGACTATGTGCAACGTTACCCCATATATGAAGATCTGCCCATGCCAAATCTAGGAGCCTACCAAGGTTTGGATCCTCTAGATCCCTATTACGATAATGATGTATTCATTAGGGAAATTTTAGAGAATCCTTACCCATACCAGGCACCCACACCCCCATACCAGGAACCCGCACCCCAGATTCCGAACCCAGTCCTAGAACCTGCACCCCAATGAGTGCAGAAAATGTACAAGAACTCAGGACATTTTGTGAGGAAATTTTAGAGAGTAGCGAAAGGATGAGACAGCTGGGAGAGCGACTCGTCTGGAAGTACGACCAGCGCAATATGGATTTCTGGATGAATCCATATCCATGAATGTGATGGTAGAAATGGTGGATAATAATAGTAATAATAATAATAATAATAAAATAATAAAATATGTGTGTATGTGTATGAAAAAAAACTACGAATGCCTACTACTATTAGTTTAATTTTTATTTCAGTTGATATTGTAATTTTAATTTCCAGTGTTGGGTTGTATTAGATGCATATTATATTATATTATAAGAAAAAGTAAGTCGCAATGCTCGACGTTTTTTATCAACATATATGTTGTGTGAATGGTTGTATCAACTATTATTTTGTGATATTAATACGTGGTAAATGTTTAAAATTCTGATGGACAACGAAGTGAACCAGGAAAACCAGAATGATAATATTCAGAATGACAATAATCCGATTAATGAGAATCCAAACAACAATAACAATGGAAACCAAGTGGATAATAGTGCCATCCAACACATAGTGGCACAAGGAATAATAGATGCGATGCCATTTATTATCCAAACTGTTAAGGAAGCTAATAATAATAAACATAGCAGCAAGCGACCAACTGAACCTGAACAAAGCGTGAACAAAGGACCTGTACTTCAAGCGCCCATTCCCAAAAGAAGAAGAACCATGCCTTATGGTTGTTCTTATAAAGAATTCTGGTCCTGCAAACCAATAGAATTCTCGGGCAACCAAGAACCCATTGCAACTCTACGCTGGATAGAAAAGACTGAGGCTGTTTTAAAAATAAGCAAGTGTGCTGAAGAAGACAAGATAATGTTTGCCTCAAATCTGTTTAAGAACTCAGCCTTAGAATGGTGGAACACTATCCTCCAGTCTAGAGGAAGTGATAGAGTTAACAACATGGAATGAGAAGAATTTAAAAATATGGTAGAAAGAAAATTCTGCCCTCGCAATGAAAAGGAACAGATAGCGAATAAGTTTCTGAACCTTAGGATGATTGGAGTAGATAGTAAGGGTTATACTACTACATTCTTTGAATATACTAGAATAGTACCAACCCTGGCATCACCTGAACCGGTATTAATCTCCCGATACATCTAGGGATTAATCGTGGAGATTAAGCATGTAGTCAAGGCAGCTAGACCCCAAAGTTGTAAACCAAGGTTTCCAAGGCCGAGTACTCCCCGAGTAGTCACTACAAGGTAGGCTGCCGAGACGACTTTCTTCAACTCCGCCTAATTACTCTGAGTCGGTCAAACGCGGTCAACCTTGGCCAGAATTGGATCTAATAGGTTAACTCGGGCCTAGTTTGACTTAAATAATAATAAAACGTAATTTCTATGCCTATCATATTAAGGAATGAATATCATTTTCACATATTTTGTTATAAATATTAGTAAATTTATGTTATTTGACATACATTTAATCTCCAAAAAGTAATTTCTTTATAATTTAACATGTCCGAGTACTCCCCCCCCCCCCCCCCGAGTACTCTCCGCCTAGACCGAGTACTCTCAACTCCCCGGTCGACCGACTAGGGAGCGCCTAGAGACTTTTGCAACCATGCCCCAAACCGTAGAAGAAGCTGTAGAACTAGCAAACACCTTGACAGATGAGTTAGTGTGTACAGGAGAAAAAGACCAGAGAAGAAACCTAGCCAAGAGACTTAACCAAGAATTTCGTTATGGGAATTCCGACCGTAGGAACGTCGGTTCTACCTCTGCACCATACTGCAAGGCTTGTAAGAAGAAGCATTCGGGAAAATTCCCTACTTATTGCAATTTTTGCAAGATACCAGGACATAAGGAAGAAGACTGCAAGAGGAAATCTAGTAAAGGACCGTGCTTCAACCGGGGAGAAAAAGGTCACATCAAGACAAATTGTCCGAAACTAGTTCCAGCCATGGGTAACAAGAATACTAAAAATGCTAGAGCATTTGTTCTGACTGCAGATGAAGCCAAGATGATTCCGTATGTGATAGCCGGTACGTTTCTAGTTAATGATGTTTTTGCTAAAGCATTATTTGACTCTGGTGCAAACCAAAGTTTTATTAATACTTCGTTTTGCAAACTTCTCAATCAACCATTAACTAAACTCTCACAAGAATGTCTAGTAGAGACAGCAAATGGAGAAACTGTTAGGATTTCTGAAATCTTACAGGGAGCAAGAAGAAATTTTAAATCAAAAGTTTATTACAAACCTTTACCCAATGAATCTGGAAGGATTTGATGTTGTATTAGGAATGGATTGGTTAATAGCCAATAAAGCCAATATTTTATGTGATCAAAAGTCAATTCAAGTAAATTCACCAAAAGGTGAAAAGATTACAATTAAAGGAGATAAGCCATCTAGATCCACTAAATTCATCTCTGTGATAAAAACAGCAAGTTGTATAAGAAAAGGGTCTATATTGTATTTGATTTCCATAATCACTAACACTAAAGGGAAAGAACTAAAGGATATTCCAGTAGTATCCCAGTTTTCAGATGTCTTTCCAGAAGAGTTGCCAGGACTACCGCCAGACAGAGAAGTTGAATTCAGGATTCACCTACTGCCAGGAACAACACCGATTTCCAAAGCACCTTACCGTTTGGCACCAGCAGAAATGCAGGAACTGAAGAAACAATTAGACGAATTATTGGAGAAAGGATTCATACAAGCAAGCTCATCGCCATGGGGAGCACCAATTTTATTCGTTAAAAAGAAGGACGGATCGATGCGTATGTGTATTGACTACCGTGAATTGAACAAGGTCACGATTAAGAATCGGTACCTATTACCGAGAATCGATGATTTGTTCGATCAGTTGCAAGGAGCTCGATTTTTCTCTAAAATCGATTTATGGTCAGGATATCATCAATTAAAGGTATAGGAAGAGGACATTCCTAAGACCGTATTTAGAACAAGGTATGGTCATTATGAATTTACTGTCATGCCATTTGGTTTAACCAATGCCCCAGCTGCATTTATGGACATGATAAACCGAATATGTAATCCATATTTGGATAAATTCATAATTGTCTTCATAGATGATATTCTCATTTACTCTAATAGTAAAGAGGAACATGCAAAGCATTTGCACGCACTTCTAAGTTTACTAAGAAAGGAAAAGCTTTACGCTAAGTTTTCAAAGTGCGAGTTTTGGTTAGAACAAGTACAGTTTCTTGGACACTTAGTTGATCATGAAGGAATCCATGTGGATCCCACCAAGATCGAGGCGATTACCAAATGGAAAACCCCCGAGTCACCAACCGAGGTTAGAAGTTTCTTAGGATTGGCCGGTTATTATAGAAGATTTATTCGAGATTTTTCTAGAATAGCCATTCCCTTAACTAAATTAACTTGTAAATCTGTTAAGTTTGAATGGGGACCGAAACAAGAAGAAGCCTTTAGAATTCTTAAGCAAAGACTAACCCATGCACCCATACTAGCGTTACCAGAAGGAATTGAAGATTTTGTAGTCTATTGTGAAGCTTCTAAGTTAGGTTATGGATGTGTATTGATGCAACGTCAAAAAGTTATAGCTTATGCATCTAGACAGCTTAAGAACCATGAAGAGAATTATTCAACCCATGATTTAGAATTAGGAGCCAGAATTTTGGCCCTGAAAATTTGGAGACATTACCTTTACGATAGTAAGTTTACTATTTTCACTGATCATAAGAGTTTAAGGTATGTTTTCGGACAAAAGGAATTGAATATGAGGCAAAGACGCTGGATGGAAATACTCATGCAGGAAAGGCAAACGTAGTGGCTGATCCTTTAAGTCGAAAGTATCATGAAAAGTCAAAAAGGGTACGTTCTCTTAAATTAAATCTACAAGTAGATCTAAATGAACAAATTAGAAAAGCACAAGAATCAGTTATCAAGGACGATACTGAAAAGTTAAAAGGAATGATTAAAGAATTAGAACAAGGAACCGATGGAATTTGGAGATTCCATAAGAATAGAATGTGGATACCTAAATTAGGAAACCTACGTCACCGTATATTAGAAGAAGCCCATAAATCTAAGTATACAATGCATCCAGGAAGTGATAAAATGTATCAGGATTTAAGAAATAATTTTTGGTGGATACGAATGAAAAAGGATATAGCAACTTATGTTTCTAAGTGTTTAACCTGCTGATGTGTTTAGAATTATACACATCTTTTATATCAAATTACCCCTATTTCAGATGAATTGTGTGCGTTTCTCCTTTGTATTTGGTACTGAATCGATAAAATCTTGAATCTACAGGAATCGGTGAAATATCTGTGGATTATGCGAGAAAACAGTAAAAGATCGACGAAGGAAACAATACACCGGGAAACGTGTCGAAGAAAATCAAGAATTTGACCTAGACCAACCCTTACGCACCGTAAAGGTCATAGCCTTACGGTCCGTAAGGGTAAAAGACAATGGAAAATTTAGGCAAAGAGCTTGCGCACCGTAAGCATCATAGTGTAACGGTGCGTAAGCACTTTACTGAGTGGAAGTTAGGTCAAAAGTCCTTGCGCACCGTAAGGGTTATAATGTTACGGTGCACAAGCGCTTTTCTCTCAGTGGGGGAATTAGGTAAAAAGGCCTTGCGCACCGTAAGCATCTGAGCCTTACGGTGCGCAAGGGATGAACAGTGGCTGAAAATTTCACCTATAAATAGCCGTGCAGTCCAGCTCGTAAAACACACCTCTCACACTCGAAATCTCACCTCTAAGACTGATATAACTCATCTTTAGGCGCCTAGGAGCGATCTTGAAGTCCCTCGAAGCTCTCGGGAATCTTGGAAGCTTCCGTTTCGACTTCTAAAGCGACCCGGTTTTGGTAATCATTCGTTTTTCCAAGTTGTTACTATGTTTTCAGTATTTGTAAACATTTGTTTAGTTGTATTATTGTATAATATGTGTAGCTAAGCTTATAAACTACCTGGGTTATGATGAACTAAATGATTGTAATACATATTTGAAGCAATTTCAGTTATTTTATGTGATTTACAGAACTTATTCTTGTAATTAATCTTGGTATTGCATATTGGTGTATTTTGATTAAGTTATTTGTCGATAAATTCAGAGGTTTAAACATGAAGAAATTCCATTTAAACTAAGAATTTAATTTGATTCGTTTATCTTTTGATTCTCGGGTTAAATATTGTGTTGAGAAATTGACCAAGTCTAATAATAATTCAAATCAATATACTAAAACTTGCATCCTCACCTTATGACTCGAAAGACATTAGGGTGAGCTAGGTTATTAGCTAATCATTGGTGGGTAAATTGGGTAACCGATAACTCGGGCTTATTTATTACATCGTGGTTAAGGTTTCCTAGGATTTTAATTTTCAAAGATTTGTTCGCTTTGCGGGTTTAAAAGATCTTCTCACAACTTAGTCTCTGAGGTTCCAAAGGTTGGATTCTCGTAGGATTTGGTATCGATAGCTCGAGCCGGTTCGTTCTAGCACTTCACATTTCGTCTTAATCTTTTGTTTAATACATCTCTAACGGGGGGTTAATCAAGGGAAAAAGATATTTAACTGTTATTAT
This sequence comes from Helianthus tuberosus, assembly GCA_030545235.1. Classification (NCBI taxonomy): domain Eukaryota; kingdom Viridiplantae; phylum Streptophyta; class Magnoliopsida; order Asterales; family Asteraceae; genus Helianthus; species Helianthus tuberosus. The sequence goes on from CM060394.1 coordinate 12,476,464, forward strand.
TGTCAAATTAGCATTGCATGATTCTAGGGATTCTAAACCCAGGTAGTCCGTTTATCATAAATATTTGTTACACTTTATTTCTGTATTTGATTGTACTTTGTTTCTGTGATTGTAATTTTTATACTTTGTTTATTTGTTTCTCTGTGTGTTTGTTTATTTGTTTTACTTTTCGTTTCCTGTCTTCTTTTCCGTAAGTTTTCAATTTATTATTTAAAAAATCAAAAATCAATTCAAATCAAACTTTAAAATTCAACTTTATATTCGATAGAGGTTCAATATCTAAAATCTGCCCATAGTGTCCACGGATTGATATCCGGTCTTGCCATCTACACTACACTATGACCGGTGCACTTGTCGATTATGTGTGGTCTGGTTAGCAATTCCATTTTAAAACTTGTAAGCAATAAACATCCAAATTAAGCTTTTTACACACCAAGGCTTTTGAATAAAACAATTCACATAACATCAAAGTCTTCGAACATAAAAGCTGACCGCGCACGCTACATCAAGTTTTTGTTACGGTGCCCAAGGACTTTTGACCAAACTTCCACTCAGTAAAGTGCTTACGCACCGTTACACTATGATGCTTACGGTGCACAAGCTCTTTGCCTAACTTTTCCATTGTCTTTTACCCTTACGGACCGTAAGGCTATGACCTTTACGGTGCGTAAGGGTTGGTCTAGGTCAAATTCTTGATTTTCTTCGACACGTTTCCCGATGTATTGTTTCCTTCGTCGATCTTTTACTGTTTTCTCGCATAATCCACAGATATTTCACCGATTCCTGTAGATTCAAGATTTTATCGATTCAGTACCAAATACAAAGGAGAAACGCACACAATTAATCTGAAATAGGGGTAATTTGATATAAAAGATGTGTATAATTCTAAACACATCACCTGCTCTCAAGTCAAAGCCGAACATCAAAAACCCTCAGCATTGCTGCAACAACTAGAGATGCCAGTGTGGAAATGGGAATTGATAACAATAGATTTTGTTACCAAATTACCAAAAACAAGGAAAGATAACGATACGGTCTGGGTGATTGTAGACAGGCTAACTAAGTCAGCTCATTTCCTACCAATGAAGGAAACTTTCAGTATGGAACAATTAGCTAAGCTTTATGTCAATGAAATAGTTTCATTACATGGAATTCCTTTATCAATTGTTTCTGACAGAGATAGCCGTTTTACCTCTCATTTTTTGACAAGTTTCCAAAAAGCAATAGGAACCAAGCTAAATCTAAGCACAACTTATCATCCTCAAACAGACGGACAAAGCGAAAGTACAATTCAGACGATGGAAGACATGCTTAGAACTTGTGTAATTGATTTCGGAGGTAATTGGGACGATCACTTACCATTAATAGAATTTTCTTATAATAATAGTTATCACACAAGTATTAATGCCGCACCATTCGAAGCACTTTATGGACGAAAGTGCCGAACCCTAGTCTGTTGGGCAGAAATTGGGGAAAAGCAATTATCTGGAGCTGAAATAGTGCAAGAAACCACCGACAAGATCATTCAAGTCAAGGAACGACTGAAAGAAGCACGTGATAGACAAAAGAGTTATGCAGATAACAGACGCAAGCCGTTAGAATTTCAGGTAGGTGATAAGGTATTATTGAAAGTCTCTCCTTGGAAAGGAATAGTTAGATTCATCAAAAGAGGAAAGCTAAGTCGCAGGTATGTTGGACCTTTTGAAATTATTAGAAGAATAGGACCTGTAGCCTATCAGCTACAACTGTCAGAGGAAATGGCAGGGATACATGATGTGTTTCATGTATCTAACCTCAAGAAATGCTTAGCTGATGAATCACTGGTAGTACCTCTTAAGGATATAGAGGTAAATGAACAACTTAAATTTGTAGAAAGGCCTCTACAGATTGAAGACAGGAAAGTCAAGAACCTCAAGCACAAGAGATTATTTCTGGTCAAAGTAAAATGGGACTCCAAAAGAGGACCAGAGTACACATGGGAACTTGAATCAGAAATGCAAAGGAAATATCCACATTTGTTCCAATAGACCTCGAGGACGAGCTCTGAAACAAGTTGGGGAGGATATAACAACCCTCAAAATATTTTCGACACCCTAAAAATATTTAAGATATCCCAATATGTCCTAAAATACACCCCATACGTGAAAACCGAGCCCAAAATATGAAATATCATTAAAAATAAAATAAAAACAAGAAAATTGAGGCTGTCGCGGGGCGCGTAGCCTTTGGCTACTGCTTACGCGGGCCGCGAGCGATAAAAAACGAGGCATCACCCGGTGTTGACACGTGGCAGCACGTGTTGAACCTATACTCGTGACCCGGATCAGCTATGGCCTAGACACCCTACTACGCGGGCCGCGTAAAATGACCCTTAGGTCTACGCGGGCCGCGAGAAACCCGTTTTCAGGCCCTATAAATGCGGAGCTCGGGCTTCAGTCCCAAATCGCTCAGTATCTTTCTCTCTCAACGAATTTCTGAATAGATAACATAATTTCCGGGCATAATACCCCCTAAATAACGAGATTCTGCTCCGTTGTAAGTATCATAACCCCTGGATACATATTAGATACGCTGCCATATTGATCTAGGGTTCCGTAACGGCTGTCGTGGTTCTGCCCGACGTAGTCGTTGAAATGCCGTCTCGGGGAGGGTATCACTAATGTTAAAATAGGTTATTATACTAACACGTGTGCATTTGTGTAATTTATAGATAATTCCCAGGAAACCCTTACAAAAAATCTAAGACAGCAATGTGAGTAATCTCCTTTTTGCAAATTATTTTTACAAAACCTCACACGATTAATTATATATATTAAACAGTTATTGAGTATTTGTAAGGATACAATTATCGCCGGTATGTTGGGGTTTTGTATACAAAATTTGTTACTGCCTTGTGAGGGGTAACATTTCCACAAGTCAGGTTGACAGTACCGTGGGTGGTAATTGATATGACTTAGAAACAAATGTAATTGCGAGACCGCCCTCAATACTGTACAATGGTTTTATTTAAACTTGATTAAACTGGGATTCACTCACCGGTATTTCCCACTGACAAAATGTTTTTAAACGCGTTTCAGGTAACAAAATATGAAAGCCAAATAGAAGCCAGCTGGACAGCACTGAAGGCTTGGAAAAGTGGCAATAAAGTTACCTAAAATAAATAGATGATTTTTTTTATTTAAATTAAAATATGATTTATTCCTATGAAAATATGTGTACTTAAAACTTGGGTTTTATCCCATGTGTCTAATATTATAAAAGTGTGGTATTTTACTCTGATAAAATATTTTCTAACTACGGTTCTGATGTAACTTCGGCTGTCAAAATGAATAAAACACAAGATACCACTGAAACAGGTCGCGGCCGCCCGTTCCCGTGTTGTTAGGGGACGGGGGTTGTGACAATCTTCAAAACAGAAGCCGGGTACCGACTGTGGTACAGAGGTGCACTTCATTTGGATGGACTTGAGATACGGATCATCAGAATTAGCCACCCGGAGTGTAGCAATTAAGGACGGTTCAACACCAGAGTGAGCAAAGAAGGCTGCATGAGACATGCGAGATAAGGCATCAGCTGTAGAGTTGTGATGCCCGGGACGATAAGTGATTTAAAAGTCAAAGCCAGCCACCTTAAATGCTAAAAATAGGTTTGGTAACCATATAAGTGGCCAATTTCAAAACCAGCCACCTTAAATGCTATATATAACTCTGTTGTAACATCAGCCTCACCCAAGTATATACTTAACTTTAAGAATATTGGGTTTTCATTAAATAAAAAAAATCAACATTTGGGAATTGACTTGTCCAAGAAACAATCAAGCTTAAAGAAAATATGGATGGCTGGTAGGTGCCGGATGTTTGTTAGGTATCACGAGCCCCTTTTATCACCGACAAGTCGATTTCATTTGTGTTTTTTATCAATATTATTGTAACGATACTGTTTTTGTATGATAGTCAATACACTAAAGTTGAAAAAAATATATATCAAAATAGAAAAAAAAATGTTTGTGGAGAACCAACCCAATTTTGGCCCGTATAAAAATGCCGCTCCAACTCTTAACTTATTTTGACCCGTCTTGTATCCTCCTCTAGAAATAATGTACCTTTCTTGCTTACACATACGATAGTAGCACAAAAGGGGAGCAACAACTAACAAAAACGACATATGAAACCTTGTAGTATAGGATGAGAAGTTTTATGGGATAATAAAGAAAAATTTATTACAACTTTTTTGGTAGACTGCAATAATGTTACTAAAGCAAACTGGAAATGATCACAAAATGTGGGCCCAATAATGTTGAAACGGAGATCTACTAATAGTTGTTGTTGACCCTTGAAACAAAATCTAGGAAGATATACCAGCAACACTAATTTATTACACTATTAATGTTTCCATACAATCCGAATATTAGAGGACTGTGAATCATACATGATCTCAAATGTCTTTCTATCTTCATCCCAACATTCTGAGTAACCGATTGGGTTTTCGTTTAAATCAACTATCTTATTTTTACTACGAACAAGTTCCACATTAAGACCGTCACCGTAATCAGTCTGAAATAAAATATTTTTAGTGTATGTAGGATTCAACCATGGGATGTGCCGCAATGAATTAAAGGGTATATAACCCACCATTTCATACCTCCATTGTTCCCGATCTTCATCTGACTCTTCAGAGTAATCAGATGTGGACGTCTCCTGCTTAATATCTATGTCATGACTAAACACGCTCAAAACAGGACCACGTGAGAATAATAAAAGTCCACTAAAGTCACTGTACCAGTTGCTTGGAAGTTGCAATGTAACTAATCTCGTAAAAATACGTGATGATGGTTCAACCGCGGGAAGTAAGACACTCATAAAGTGATCTTCAGCTGCATTTCTCTGCCAGAGTTTACATTCCAGTTATGATGAATACAATTATAATATTGTAAGTTAAAAAAAATTGAAATTTAAAAACAAGTTAAGAGTTGTACCTCAAGCATAGAAAGTAGTACCCTCTTATTTGTTCTCTTACAAAGTGAGTCACAACCTGTTGCTTTGAGAATAGCTATGCTTGATGGGAGGTCTGGCAATTCTACAAGGTTCCAGCAGTGTGTCAAATCGAGGCACTTGAGACCTGGGAGTCGGGAGATGCCGGAAGGTAATCTTGAAAACTTATTACCATGTAGGTACAGTATTTGTAGGTTTAATAACTCACAAAATATATCAGATGGGATGTCTCCATCTCCCAATTTGCACCAACTAAGATCCAGCTTCCTTAAACTTCTTAAGAGATGAAAGTTGCCCTCTATCCTTTTCAGTTTTTGACAACCACGTAAACTAAAAGAAACAAGGTTGGTACAAAATAGTCCGACTGACGGTGGGATTATTTCTATACCAGTATTACACAGATCAAGGGTTACCAAGCTATCCATGTTCGACTGGATATCTGGAAACTGTTGAAGTTGTTTGCAAAAACTGAGATCAAGAGTCTCCAATTTTTTCATGTGTATGATGGGTGGAAACATTTTGAGTTTTTCACACCAACTCATGTTCACGAAAACAAGCCTTTTGTGATATCCAATTGATGGATGAATCTCTTCTAAACTCTCACAACTCTCTAAAATCAATCTTTCAAGACATGGAAGGCCGTCAAAATCTGGTGTCCTGATTAGGTTATTTGAAAATTGGAGATGAAGAATTTTCAAATTTGGTAGACTCTGTTTCAAGAAAAGTAGGAAAAGTCAAATAAATAATTAAGTATACAACAATTTCCTTTCACTTTGGCATACTTGTTAATTTATACACAAACTTAAACTAGCATATAATATAACATCTTATAATAACAACCTCTGGCTCTGTAACATGCAAAGTATATTCCAATTTCTTAAAACATCATATAGTCTAAAAGTCTCCTCGATCCTCACCCAAAAATCTACTCTCAGAATATTGTTATATTATAATTTATACACAACTTGTAATATTAAATTTATTACCTCTGGCAATATCATCAAAAGTTTCTTTAAAGCATTTGGCATGCGTATAATGTTGACTATTCAGGAAATGGAAACTAAGCTAATCGACTCCTAATTTTGTAGAGAAAGCATGACATGCATTTTTGTTAATGTAATATCTATGTTATATAAACCTCTATTTATAGAGATGTCTAAGACTCAATAACCACCATCTAACAAACAACTAACTAAATGCAATTAACTCATTAGTAACTCTAATAACTAATTATGTTCATTTTGTGATTCATTTCACAGTTTTATTGCATTGATTTGTGAAACAACAATACTCATCTACCTTATACCCATGCCAGAGTTCTTTTTGTCGACTCCGTTTCAACTCTAGATAACCAAGCTCTTTTGGCTGAAAATTTGATGGGAATGAAGTTGCTGGATATTCATACAAATAAATCCACCGAAGTTTCTTCATGTTTGCAACAACATCAGATAGGCGTGGATGTTCGTTGTAAAGTAACGCTTCAGTTTCCTGTGTTAATTATTCAAGGGATCCAAATTGTGTCAGTAACGTTATACACAAGGGTCATTAGATGTGGATGTATATGAAATATTTTATTGTAAAGTTAATTTAACCATTGGCGGTGCATCTGCCCCCATATAACAGAGGTATGCTATATCTTCCTCCTTCCAAATCCTGCTATGCTTTTCAGGATTTTTAGGGTGTTCCCCTCTAACAATGTAGTGGGCCATTTCTTGTATCAAGTCATGCATCTCAAATCTTCCATATTTTGAAACTTTTATGAGGGATTTTTGTTCCAACACCTTTATCCCTATAACAGGGTGCAAATCACAAGCATCAAGCACCATCATTGCCTTATCTTTATTCTTTCCCCTAAAGCAACATGCAATGTCTAAGAATAACACTTTCTCATCAGCTGTAAGTCCATCATAACTTATTTTTAGTGTCTTTGTGACCTCATCATCTGGGATATCTTTTAACCTGGCCAAGGCACACTTCCACTCATCCTTGTTTTTATCATATAGAAACGAACCAAGAATTTCAAGTGCCAAAGGGAGCCCACCAGCATAAGAAACTACCTCTTCTGAAAGCATCTCGTAATCTTCTATAGGTTTATCCTTCTGATATGCATGTCTCCTAAAGAGCTCCATAGCCTCGACATGTGATAACAAACTCACTTCATATACTTCATCTGCATAGCGGGTACTTAGCAAATGCTTATCCCTGGTTGTAATTATTATCCTGCTCCCTTCACCAAACCAATCATGCGCTCCGGCTAACTCCTCTAGTTGCTTAACATCATCAACATCATCAAGAACAACTAAAACCCTTTTACTACGTAGCTTTCTTTCTATCATGCTTCTTCCTTCTAACTCACTCCCCACCTCAATGTCTTTTGTTTTCAAGACAAGCTTAAGAAATTTTTTTTGCAACTTTTTCAAACCATGCTTGTTTGATTCCTCACGGATATTTTGAAGAAGGCAGTGAGCTTCAAATAGGTGAGAGAGTTCGGCACAAGCAGCAGATGCGAGAGTAGTCTTACCGCCACCTCCAACCCCCCATATCCCGACAATGCGCACACCATCTGACCCAATGTTCAACTTTGATTTCAGATCTCGCAAGCGAGCCTCTATTCCAATGAGGTTTTTATTGACGTTTGTAGTTAGTGTAGGGAACCTATTAGAAATTGTATCAACAATTTCTTTGATGCATTTGGCTTCATAGCTGCACAATGGGCAAATAAGCATAATTAGAATTTAGAACACGCTTCCACTCACTTAATTAAACCCGCCTACTAACTTATTTGACCAGTTTTATTGTTATCTATCAAATTTGCTCATTTGACTTGTCAAACAATAAAAGCATAGACTCGTTACAGAATGCAAAATATCTTAAGCATAAAAAAAGAGAGAAAATTACCTGTTTTCATCGATGACCCATCCAGAGAGGTTGCCTGCCTTTTCCAGAGCTTTTCTCCATAATTCAACTTTGTGCTTATTTTTCCTCTCATGTTTGGAAAATGCTTTTCCATATTTCCCATTTTGTTTTCTCACATCAGATGGATCCACGTGATAAAATATGGGAATCACGCTTTGCCCTCTGGTGTCCATGCACTCCATAATATGTGCAAGCTCGTCCAAGCACCAAGATGAATCTGCATAGTTTTTAGAGAATACAACAACGGCGATCCGTGATTCTTGGATCGCCTTCAAGAGGGCTGGACCGATTCGCTCACCCCGAGGAAGTGTTTCATCATCCTTGTATGTTTGGATTCCTTGTTGTACAAGATCCTTGTAGAGATGATCCACAAAGTTCCTGCGGGTGTCTTCTCCTCTAAAACTTAGAAATACTTGATGTTTCAATGAGTGAGAAGAGGAGGATGATGAAGATGCCATTGATCTGTAGATCAGAATTTTTTGGAATTAGTATAATTAATAAAAGCAAGAGTATGAACCAGCGATTGAGTTGATCTCCCTCAAAACTTTACTTTTTTTTTCTTTCCCAAAAGTGAATTAGTATAATTAATACTTATTTTTTTGTTCAAAAAGGCATACGAGTAATAGTAAATCAAACACTTAAAAAACTGATGATACAGCACCTGCTTTGCACGTCTTCTTCTTCGGAAGACGTTGGGGTGTGTTGTTGATGGTGATGGGAGGAGCCTCTGAAGAAAACAGAAACCATGTAGTAGACGGTGACACCGGTGGCTAATAGAGTAAATAAAGTAATTGGAGAGAGTTTGGCGCTTGTGTTTTCTTTGAGAGTCTCCATAAACTCAACAGCCATTGTTCACGATTATTGTGATAGTCTTGTGGTTCTGGTTCATCTACTAGTGTGTGTGTATGTGAGTAAATACATATAGACATTATTATTGTTTAGGTAGGTAGGTACAAAAGTTATCCCTATCAACTACTTTGTGTCTTTTACACATCATGCGGATGAAATTGGTCGGAAGGTCCTTGGATCTTTATTTTTTTTTTTTTAGCATCACCAAGACGGAGATAACAAGCCAAAAACCAAACAAACAAACAAACCTGATTACATCAAATCAAATTTAGTCCATCTATCCCAACCCACCACACTATCTTTGAATATGTGCTTGTACCAAAGAAAGCCCAAAGTCTTGATGTCCGCCACCAACTCTACCACCTTTGACTCCTTATTAGAAAAGATCTTATCGTTCCTCGCTTTCCACATAACCCAGCAAGCAATTATAATCACCCCCTGCACCACCGCCTTCTTAACACTAACAATCCCACATAGGTCGTGCAAGTTCACCAAGTCTTTAACATGAAAAGCAAAAATATCCGGAATACGACACCATCTGGAGACCCCGGCCGAAACACCACAGCCTGTAAAAATGTGTTCTGCTGTTTCTTCCTCTATCTCACACCAACCGCATAACGGGCTATCCACCTGAATGTTTCTCCTAATCAGCGCTTTTTTGTAGGCAACCGATCCAAAAAAAGACGCCACATAAAGATATTGCATTTGAAAGGCACCCACTTACTCCAAGAGAAACCAAACTGAACACCGTTATTGGTCGAACCCTTCATCCCCTTCTTGACCTCAGAGACCGAAAATTCTCTATTTCTACCATTACACCACACCCAAGTATCACTTCTATCGATCACAGTACACCCCATCAATGCGTCCTCCAAAGCTTGCTTCTAGTCACACTCCTTTGTACTAGCCACGTTTCGCTTCCAATTCCAAATAAACAACCAAATCGTCCCTTGGGTTCTGAACCGATCACAAACCAAAACCTTTTTATCTTTTTCCAACGCAAACAAGTTAGGAAACTTGACTATAAAAGCTTCGTCGCCTAACCATGTGTCCAACCAAAACCGAATGTGCCTCCCATCCCCAAGATGGCCACGGACAACACTACCAAGACCACTTCCTTCGACCTTGACACTATTCCAAAGCGACACAAAATTTTTCCAAACACTATTGTATCCGCAAATCACCGGAGCAAAACCCCAACTACGACTCGATCCATGAATCGAAATAACAACCTTTCTCCATAAGCTATGCTGCTCATTTAAAAACCTCCATAACCATTTAACAATTAATGCTTTATTATTAATCTCAAGTCTAGCGATTCCCAACCCCCCTTCCTCTAAAGATTTTGTAACCGTATCCCATGAGACCCAACTAAGTTTCCTCTCTTCATCAGATCCACCCCACAAAAACCTTCGCATCATACCTTCCAAGTCATTAATAATTTTCTTTGGAGCTTTAAACAAAGAAAAATAATATGTAGGAAGACTATTAAGAACGGATTTAATCAAAATCATCCGACCACCAATCGATAAAGACGTCGCCTTCCACTTTGAAAGTCTCCTTCTAAACGTGTTAACCACCGGTTCCCAATTAGCTATCCTGTTCATATTAGCACCAACCTTAATTCCCAAATACGTAAATGGAAAATCACCCGCTTTACACCCAAGAAAGGCCGCTCTATCTTTCAACTCATCATTGTCAATCCCAACTCCATACAAAACCGACTTATGAAGATTAATCTTCAAGCCCGAACATAAATAAAAAATCCGAAGAATCCGCTTCTTATTGTCGAAGTTGAAAGAAGACCAATCGCCCATCAACATAGCATCGTCCGCAAATAACAAATGAGATAGAATCGGACCGTTGTTTGGGAGGTTTACACCATCAAAAGCTCCTCTTTCCGTAGCTCTATTCATTAAACACGAAAAAGCCTCCATCAATATTATGAATAGAAAAGGAGATATGGGATCCCCTTGCCGAATTCCTTTTTGGCATCCGAACTCAAAAGTTGGAGAACCATTCACAAGAATCGAGGACCTCGCCGAGACCAAAATCCCCTTTGTCCACTCTCTCCACTTCAACGAAAAATCCATTTGCTCTAACACTAATAACAGAAAATCCCAATTGACATTATTGTAAGCCTTATCGAAGTCAATTTTGAATATAAAAATTTGCTTCCCGAGCTTCTTTGCCCACGATATAACCTCATTTACCATTAATGGCCCATCCAAAATATACCTCCCGGTCAAAAACACCGACTGAGTTTCTGAAACAACTTTACCCAAGACCACCTTCAATCTATTCGCCAAGACTTTAGAAACGACTTTACTAATGCTCCCAATCAAATTCATAGGCCTAAAATCGGATAACTCCACCGGATCACCAACCTTGGGAATCATAGTGATAAATGATGAGCTCACACCCGGACTGAATCTACCCACCTCGTGAAAGTGAAGCATCACCTCCATAAAATCATTATGAATCAGCTCCCAAAACGATCTAATAAAACGAAAGTTAAAACCATCCGGTCCCGGCGCTTTGTCTGCCCCACACTCGAACATCGCATCTTTAATCTCCTGTACAGAAAATTGTTGAACCAACCTATCGGCTTCATTACTGTCAATCTTCTTCACCCCATAGCAAACTAGCTTAGGACGAACAAACATTTTTTCCTTAAACTTCGATCTATAAAAACGAAGAACCTCTCTCTTGACAATTTCCGGCTTAGTTTCCCACACCCCATTAACCATCAAACCTGGAAAATAATTCGAAGCTTTCCTTTTGTTAATGCAGCCATGGAAAAACCGAGTGTTGTCATCTCCGAACGAAGCCCAATTATTCCTAGCTTTCTGCTTGAGGTCTCTTTGACGGGACATATCGAGCTCGCTTAACCTTCTCTTAATCTCCTCTAAACTCCACACCTCCTCCTCCGATAGAGAACGTTCTTCAATTATCACATCCAAGTGACGGAGTTCCTCTTCCAAAAGACGTCGTTCCCCCCGCTCTTTTTCAATACATTTGGTCGTCCAACCCGATATTAAACTCCTCAATCTTCGAAACTTCAACATGAGCCGAGTATCAGCTGCCCCTTCTTCATCAACACTCATCAATGCGTCTTTAACAAATAACATAAAATCTTCGCGGCCTAACCAAGAGTTAAAAAATCTTAACGGTTTGGAACCAAAACTTCTAGAATTCGTCTTTAAAATCAGCGGACTATGGTCGGACCACTTCCTATCCAAAGCTAAAAATTCAGCCATAGGCCAAGCTGAAAAGAAACTCCAATTCACTAGCACTCTATCAATCCGGCTCAGTTTATCACCCGCTACAAACGTAAAACGACGGCCTTTCAAAGAGTACTCATGCAAGTTCGAAGCTTCAATAAAATTATTGAAATCTTGAGCATCGGTCATATTGTAAAAAGAGTTCCTTCTTTCCCCTTCGTTTCTAACCGAGTTAAAATCACCCGCAACAATCCAAAAACCATCCCCATCCCCTATAAGACCGCTAATCTCTGACCAAAGAACCCTTTTCGCCGGCACAGCATGCGGAGCATAAACGTTAATTAAATGATGCGTCACCCCACTACCTTTCATCTTTCCCGAAACTAACAAAACATTAGAAAACTTTTTAATATCCTCAGCAACAAAAAATTGGAATCCCATATCGATAATAAACCCCCAGACCTTCCTGAAGACGGAGCCCATTCAAAACTATAATCTCCTCTTCCCCAAAAACTTCCTATGTCCACTGCATCCAAAGAAATAAATTGTGTTTCTTGTATCAAAATAAAATGTACCTCATGTTGAATACGAAGACTCCGAACCCACTCTGCTTTACTTGAACTCCCTAACCCACGAATGTTTAATGACATAACATTCATTGATCACCCGGTTGAAACCCTTATTCTCTAATAGCCTCTTGAACAAACGGAACAAAATCATTAAGGTTGGGCACTCCTAAAATGGCTCCCAATTCTACAGTCTTCTCGGCTTCCACTTCAATATGATCACACTCCACATTATCTTGCTCCACCTGATTGTGTTGCAAGTCAACATTTACCTCCACAGAGTGAAAATTGTTAACCACATGATTGTCTTCAGTATTGGGATTTAAATCCGGGGACGAAAAATCATCAGGCTGCTCCCTCTCGGCATTATCAAAGTGAACCGTAGGAGAACCCATAATACCAATCAGCTTATCCAATGCAAACAAATCATTATCATCCCTAAGACGCTTCTTAGGTCTCTCTTGAGAGTTACTCGCCTCCCCCTTTTCTTAAACAAAGAACGGCTTCTAAATTTCTTACGAACACCGGACGCATCACCTTTAACCTCATTCTCGGAACTGCCGACAACATTAGACTAGACCCCTTCATTGGACTTGAAATCATTAACATTCTCTTCACCATCCCTAATCTCGCCCAACTCGACATCAAATCCGTTTGATTTCTCATTAGTAAAGTGACCATACTGATCCGGCTCTAAATCCTGTTCCAACTCCTCAACCGACCCATCAATCTCTTCCACATAGTCTGGAGCCCATTCTCCAATATCTTCATCTATCCACACCTTATAGATAACACCTCTCCACGAAATATCCACCCGATCAACTATCCTTCCACGAGTTTTACATAAAACTCCAATACACCCATACGAAAAGTTGCAATCATCTGTGGACATCCGGGCTGGCTTTACCACCTCTCCATATCGACTACACACCGTATCAAACACCTGATCTAACGCCAACTATACCGGTACACCATGAACCTGCAGCCATGCAATTCTTTCGTCCACCACCGTCTGCTTACCATCCCAACGCTCAACTTTTGCAAAGACATTCGCCCACTCCTCTTTTTCCAGCCAAAACTTGTCACAATCCTCCGCATTGTTGAACAATAACAACACCGTGAACCCAGAAATATACTTGATCCCAACATTCTTCCATCCTTTAGCCCTAAGACGCGTCTTCAAGTCGGATAAAGTTCTGAAATCCACAACTTTACCCATGACCGAACGATGATACCATTGAAAGAAAGCTTCGACATTGCCATCGACCCTTATCACTTCAGTTTTATTCCTGTTTAACAGACTATCCACGAACGTCCGTCCACCTCCCCCATTAATATTCATATTCAGAATCCCCTCCCCAATAGATTCTTTCTCTTGATGTGCTCCCCATGTTTAGGGTTTGCATGAATACCGTTCACCTTCTCCTTACCTTTCCTAGTATTATCTTCTTTCGACCTGTCCACCTTTTCGCCGTCCACAAACCGTGCCACAGACACAAACAACTTGAAAGACCCCATCCAAAGATCATTCATCTTACCCACCATTCGTCTCGCATCAATAACATCACTGAAAGACACAAACCCAAACCGCTTCCCCATCCTATCGAGTTTTTTTAGCAATATAAGAACCTTCATACGTACCGAAAACTCGAAAAACATCCTTAAGATCTGAAGATGAACACTTCAGGTGTAGATTTGATACAAAAAACTTTGTAATTACCTTCGCATTAGCCGTATCCTTCTGAGATCCTCGTCTACCTTTACGTCCTGGAGCCTCCTGCCATTCTTCAGAGTTTTGCCTCCGATGATCCTCCGTCATATTCGGACTATATAATTAGTTACAAACACTTTTAAAATAAACCCCCAAAATCATCTTCAGACGCTCTTTAGGTTGAAGGGGTGAGATCGGAGGGGTGAGATCGGAGGGATGAGATCAGAGGTTTGGATTTGGGCGGTGGGTGAGATCGGAGATTGGAGATCGTAGGTTGAAGGGGTATCAAGTGTTGCTGACTGAAGATCGGAGGTTGAAGATCGGACATCGGACCTTTGGCTGAAGATCGGAGGTTGAAGATCAGAACCTGACTGAAGATCGGAACCTTTGGCTAAACCTTTTACTGAATATCGGAACCTTTGACTGAAGATCGGAACCTTTGGCTGAAGAACGGAGGTTGGAGCTCGGAACCTGAAGATCGGAGCTGAAGATCGGAGATCGGAGCTGAAGATCGGAACCTGTGATTGACGTTACTTACCTTATGAAATTTCCTCGGATCCCTTTATTTTTCTTTCAACTTTGTTGACCAACTATTATTGTATCTCAAAATGCTCCTTGTTTATCTTTTAACACAAAAAAGCTTATCACTTGTTTAAAACTAGAGTTAGTAGACAAGCTCCACTACTCGCGAGTAGGGCTGTAAACGAACCGAACGAACACGAACAAGGCCTTGTTCGTGTTCGTTCGTTAAGGAAATAAATGTGTTCACGAACGGTTCATGAACACTTACCGAACGAGATTTTATGTTCGTGTTCGTTCATTAAGGAAATGAGCGTGTTCGCGAACGGTTCACGAACACAAATAAATTTGGCGAACACAGCGAAGGATAAAGATAGATGGCCCAGAGTGTAGCACTCGAACTTGAATCCCTTATTGTGGAACGGAGGTCGATTGTATTCACCGATGTAAATAATGAGAAATGAAAGGGAAATGATGCATAAACAAGGTGAAAATGAGTTTTCTAGTTTCATTGTTAGGGTAATAAAATAAATAAAAGTTTAATAATATAAAAAGTACAAATAAAATACAAGAAAGTACAAAGATCTTCAATTAAAACACAAATATACGAACATAGACGAACGCAAATCAACGAATGTTCACGAACACGTTCACAAACACCTTACCGAACGTTCACGAACACAATCGAACGAACGAGACCTCTGTTCATGTTCGTTCATTTAACTAATCGAACGAAATTTCTTATTCATGTTCGTTCGTTTATTAAACGAACGAACATAAACGAACTTCCCGCCGAACGGTTCACAAACTGTTCGCTGAACGTTCGGTTCGTTTACAGCCCTACTCGCGAGCTATTCGAGATCACCTAAAAAGTAAGGTTGTTTAGTATACGAGCACAAGCCTGAGTTTCACTTATGGAGCGAGCTCGAGCCGTCTTGCAAGTCTAGATGAGCCTATTATTTATTTCACTTTTACTTAATTTACTAAACTAGCAAGATTACCCGCGCTACGCTTCGGGGTTTCGATCGATATCTATTTTGGTTCAGTATAGCAGCAAAAAAATATGTTCAAAAGAATATCTACACATGTTTTACATCCACTGAAAACCATAAAAATAAATTAAAAAGTAGTGATGGGTGGATCCACTGAAAACCAATGTTTCCCAGCAACCAAAACCCGTGGGATCCCAACAATCCGTTTTGGGCAAATTTAGCATACAATCCCAACCCGAAAAGGAGCATAAACTTAGAATGGAGAAACAAATACAGAAAGATATAAAGGGTCTCGAGAAAGACTTTTCCCACCTACCAGAGGAGGACTGAGTCATTTTAGATGCTCGTAAGGCATCCGAGCGAAATATTTGTAGTTTTTTATTTTCAAGTAGTTTATTTTTTTTAAGTAACTTTGCATTTTTGTTTTAAAAATTTAAGTACTTTGTAATGTTTTATTTATTTTAATGAAATAATGTTTTTTTTTTTAATTTTGTTTTAAACAAAATTGGCATATAAATTAAAAAATAAAATATATAAATTAAAAAATAAAATATATAAATAAAAAAATAATTAGGTAATGATGATGGGGGCTTTAAATCATTGCATGCAAGTTAAAAGGGAGGGGCTTTAAAACCCTCATATGACGTGGTGCCTAGGTGAATTTGACGTGACGTAATAAAGCCCCTATGGGCTTTAAACCACACCCCTAAGCCTTACGAATAGTAAATTTTAATCATGTGTCAATATCTCATCTGACAGTCAATTTTATTTTGGTTGAATGGTTGGTCTATTTTGGCAATTTTCTCGATGCAAGGGATAAGAATAAAAACCTTAGGCCCAGGCTATTCACATGCGCATTTGGTCTATTCACACACCCCAAAACGCCCGCTTTGGTCAAAGCGGCACACTTTGGGGTAAAGTCAACAGACGAGGACTGAGCCTGTCAGCCTAGTCCTTGTCTGTTGACCTCGTACCAAAGCGCCCCACTTTGGCGTTTTGGGCTGACTATTTTTTGGGGGGAAAGTGAGGTTTTGGTTGAAAAAATAGGTTGTTGTTTGGTTGTATTTGGTAGTGTTTTTTTGTTGAAAAGTTGTAGATTTTTGTTTTATTTTTACAAAACATATATAATTTAAAGTTGAGGTTGGCCCTTGCTGTTGGAGATCCCGAATGCTGCTTGTGAAGTTAGAAGTGTGCTTGGTGAAGTATCTAACAATAGAGACTTCTCCAAAACGCCTGTCATCAACATCGAATGTGGGGATGATGAGTGGACTGATTCTTGGTTGTTGAAAGAGTTGGTACTTATTACTTTCTTGGATAATTTTCGAATAACAGTTGGTACATATTATTCTCCATGATATTTTTAATATAGAACCTGCTTCCTGATACGAGACAAAACAAGGATCGTTCTAAAAGATTAAAGAGAAAAGGCACTAATAGATTCTCAAAGCAGGATGACTTGTTGAAAAATAACTACTGTTTAGAGGAGACTCTTTCATTTGTCTTGAAAAGCATAGAGGTATATTACTTGAAATCACTATAGCTATTTATTTATATGAAAAATTTATTGTCAGTATTATACATATATTTTTTTTAAGTTTGTAACATCTCGTAAAATCATGTCCAACGATGAGTTGACACGTATAATAAACCCTAATAAAGTCAAACGTTGACTATGAGGGACTAATTTCGTCAAAAATGAAAACTATGAATATAGAGGAACTAAAAGTGTCAACATGCCAAACTTGTGCCTCTGATTGACCACACACGAAGAATATATCCTTAAACGAGTAATTATTCGGATATAAGAATCCGTTTGTGAAAGTAAACGAAAGTTTACAAGATACAGGGGTTAAACGTGTCAACATGTTAATTCTTACCTCTGAGTGACCTTTTAACGAACCTGGGGCTTCGTAATGTTCGATTATACTCTCAAGAATATATGATAACAATTTCACGAGGTTTCGAGATCGTTATGTGTTATTTACGCAAATTCCCAAGAATAAGGGTTAAAAGCGTCAACGAGACGAAACTAGTGTTTTCGGTGATCATTTATTGAAACCGGACCTAACGGTGTTGGGTTATACTCCCTAGATCATCTATAAACTAAATAGAAGGGTTAAAAGTGCCTAAAATGAAAGATATATTGCAATATAAGGTTCGGGGACTAATTCTGCCAAGTTTGAAACTTGGTTTGCTGGACCCTTATGGCGTCGCGCTGCGCGACAACACACTCCCTTCGCCGTCGCACGTGGCGGAGGCCGTTTTTTGACAGAATCCTACCTGCAGCTGCAGGTTCTTCTTCCTTGGCCTCCAAACAATCTACCAATCCATTAAACTCGAAAACCATGGATTTTTTATGGTTTTAAAACCTGTTTAAGACACCTGGAATGATCGTAAGATGCCCCTAAACACTTGGCATCATCATATAAATTCCCATACACTATAAATAGAGCTATTGGGTTGCCATAATCCTTGCTCATTCATAACTTTCACTCTCATCTCCTTGCTTGAGCTTTCTTGAGCATTTTCTAGGATCCTGATCAAGAGGGAACCCACCTTAGTTCAATCTTTCAAGCTAGGACCTATTGTAAGTGTTCCTAGCCACTCTTAGTTCAGTTTTAGTGGCTAAATGGCCCAAAGTCAAAGTTATCGTAAAATAACTTTGACCTTCCCGTTAAAACCCAAATGGTCCAGCCATTGTTCGAGGTGAATATGGCTATGTGACCATAATTAGGTAGGTGTTAATCCCTTAAAAGGGCACCTCCTAATTTTCTCGTTTGCTTAGTTAATTGTCGGGTCAAAGTAACTAGTCAAAAAGTCAAACTAGTCAGATTTTCATAAAATAATTAAAACTGATAATATATAAGTTATGAACCATGTTTTATCACTTAAATAACTTGGTAAATATTATTAGAACATGTCTAAGCATGTTCAACCCGACAATTCTGAGTTTAGGGTCGGTTATCAACCGAAAGTCGCAAAAGCTTGACTTTTGCTTTGACTTTCAGTTCTGACCCGATTAAGCTTAAATCTATTATGTTTTAAGCTTCCATTAGGACCATCTTATGTTGTAATATAACCCTCTGGAGTTATTACATGGTCATTTATATTTTGAATTATATGCTAGTTTCCGTTATTATGCTTATATTTGACCATATTGCCCTTATAATCAAAAATTGAGATTTATGAATATGTGAACATTCAAATAGGTTAAGTACTGATATATAAGCATGTCTAAATTAATTTGACATGATTCTCTGGTCTCAAAACAATGTTATGCATGATATAGTAAATTAGAACTTTTTATTAATTAAATTACGCTATTATGCATAATGCATGTTTAAACATGGATTTTGACCCAAAACTCATTACCTACTGTTAAGATATCATTTTTAGGAATTTTTGGAATGTTGGGTCAGATTTGACACTGACCATAACATAGAGTTCTTGTATAAATTCCTTAATTGACGATAATGCCCTTTTGACTAATAAAATGTGATTTACATGTGATTAGCATGCCAAACCTTTTCCTATTGATTTGATATGAAAAATAAATATTTTAAACATACAAGGCTGTTCAAAATCTCAGAATCACATAAACATCTTAAATATCGGCAATTATCGATTTTTACGCTAATTAGGTGCGTAGTGTGGTTTAAAACCATATTTAACACCTAAGACTTGTTACCTACTGAATTTATAAATAAATTTTAATATTTTTACAGTAGGTTTAAGTCATGAACTCAGACTTCCAATTATGTCCTTAAAATCATATGTGAAATTACCAAAATACCCTTTTAGGGCATAGTTTGGCCATAAATGGTAAACCACACGTATGAATGATATCCTACTATTTTAACATCATAAAACAGATATTTTTACTGAATGATTTAGACCAGAATATCAGTCTACTTTAAAACCTCTTTTATAAATATTAAAATGACCAAAATGCCCTTACGGGACTTAATTTGGTTTTAAATACTTTTTGGGCATATATGTTAACATCCTTGTGACAACCCGGATAGTTAAGTTAGCATTGCTTGAAGTCCCACAACTTTTAGCGTATGCTTCTATGTTTATCTGCTTATCTCGTGCACAACAAAATGATTACATGATTTCGTATGTTTAACTGATTAACTATACATGATTACGTATGTTTAGTGTGTGTGTCGTGCAACTGATTTAGAAAACCAAACGAGTTAGGCCGCGTACATTTGGGACACATAATCACACTTCATTGGATCACAACATTCATAACATGAACCACCCATCATCTTGATCTCGGCCCATTACACACTTTGGACCGCCGGCTACTTAAGCTTATTTGGCACTTGAATAAGATGTTACGTAACCTCTATTTACATCTCACGTTATCACCACAACAAACCCTACCCTTTTTACTGATTGGCGACGGCTGTGGACCCCCTCGAAGCAGTAACCTTCCAGCATTCGGTTAGTGTGTAATATCTTTATGTTTGAAGCAAATCTCTAAATCTCTTTGTCTCACATGCTTGGTGGTACCGATTCATGACTATGATTACTGTTTATGTTGTGTTTGATGATTAATATGTTATTGGTTTGCATGGTTATTTAGTGTGATATTAAGACCTACCAACATGGCTATATTTAATGATGTTGTGATGTTTTATTCGTTGAAATCATTGATCCGGATGTTCTGGAGTAGATAAGGCTAGGGTTATAACAAAAAGTGTTGATATGGTTAGTATGGTGTTGTTAATTTTAAGAGGTAGCATGACAAATAATTGTTGTTTCAACCAATCTAAATGAAGATGACATAGTCATGAGTTGTTGTTTTGGACCGATTACTTGAAATAGGGGATGGGTAATATTGTGCTATGTGTACTGTTTATTAGGTGATGATGAACCAATTTATCTTTGTTGAGAAGTAGAGGTATCTTGTTAATTGTTTTGGATTGTTAGTTATATAATAAATAAGTTACTGATGATGTTATATGTTGAACATGATTATATGAACTAGTGATATATGAGTTACTGTTTTGGGTTATTAGAGGAACTGTTAGTTGGTTTAGAAATTGCTATGATCTTAAAATTCATATAAGTGACATGTATGACTTTGATTTCATATTAATGATAACTAGGGGTTTTGCGTTAGTGGGTAAAGTGAATGGGACTTGTAATATGTTAATGTAATTGGGCTTCACACAACATTCGGACCAAACGAAACAGTCAGCCCACTCCGTCGGAGATTGGGCCGCATCAATGGAACGGAGTAAGCTGTGAGATGTTGTTGGGCTGGATTGTTATGGGCCGAAGCCTAATGGGCTGACACAACTCAAAATACAAACTGGTAGCAACATTAAGTCATGTTATAAATTGAGTTTGGGCTTCGATGGGCCACTTATATACACACATGCAATTGGACTGAACACTTGTTGGGCCGTATCTTTCGGATAGTAGGTTTGGGTTGTGATTTGGAGACGAGCCCATTATGGATATGTATACTAATTGTGTGTATCATTGTGTTAGATATTTAACTGATGAGTAGTAGATGAACCTAGAGTACATTGTACATGCTTTATGGTAATTTTCGTGCGTGACAACGTGATCAACTTGGATGCAAACTGATTGTTGTATACATGTGAACATCATAGGCTTAAACTAACTAAGTGTGATCAAGTAACTGGTCTTACCGAGCACTCTAAGGTGAGTTCATTCCTCTTGAGCATGCGTCCCGGTGGTTGTGACATTCTTTGGGTATCCCTGAGAGGGATTGGTTTTTGGTAAATCATGGGTATTCCTGAGAGGAATATGTCTTTTGGATAAATCTGGAATGTTGGATAATATACTCATCCTATCACCATTAAAGTCCCTCTGTGTTGTTTGGTTACCTAAGAGGTAACAAGGTATTAGTTAGTAGCACTACTTAGGTTTGGCACCCTCACCCAGTACCTGAGAGGACGGGTGTGAACTAATGACCTAGTCATGACCAATGCTTTGATAGAAGCATTGGAGAAAGGGCAATGTAAATCAGGAGCCGTCTTGTATTCGGGAGATTATCAACATTAAATTCAATGGATTAACTAAACACTTGGTAACCAACGTTTTCGTAAAACTATGAACTCACCAGCGTTGTCCGATATACTTGTTGCATGCTCGCAGGTCGTTAGATATCTTGGATTTGGGAACTTGCTGTCTGGAGTAGCTGGAGTGATCATGTGTCGACTGGAAGGATATGTGATTGAATTATTGATACTATATATTGGTTTCGAAACAATTTACTTTGGTTTATTAATTGCTTCCGCTGAACATGTTGGCTTTCATTTAAACTTGATGATGGTATTTTCATTAATAATTGAGGATTTTAGTTATAAACTTGTATGGGTTCAATGTAATTAGTGGCTCGTTGTTGGTACGTCACACGCCTAGTAGAGACATTCCCTAGGTGGTATTTTGGGGGTGTGACAGTTTGGTATCAGAGCCACTGGTTATAGTGAACTTGGTTTTAAAACATTTTTATAAAACCATACTATAACCGAACAGTACCGAAATCGACCATGACACTCAGCTCCAGACTGCAAGGTTCGTTTCTCATTTACTATTGTATAGTATATCTAGTGTACACTTATGTATAACATTACACGTGAATGCACACTTGGCACAGCAGTATGAGCCCTTATGTTACCAACCCCTGTTATGTGATCTGTTGGTGTGACACTACCCATTAACTACTGTGAATCTTAACCCTGTAATACCTTTCGTTTGCTGTTTGGATGAGGGGAACCTTTTAGCGCGAGTTAAGAGGCACTGAGATAAGCATGCAAATTGCCTTATTATTATGGGTGCACACATAATAATAATGTGGGGTGCATGTGAGTCCCAGTGAGGCTTAACGAGTGTGAGAGGGGTTCCGCCCTGTTGTTTTATGTGAACTCTGTAGTCTGTAAAAGTCATTAGGAGGTTTGACTCCTACCTTATTTCGACTCATAACCTTTTCCCTCTTCTCCTATAGAATCATGAGCGGACTAGGCCATGGACGCGGCACATTGCTATGACTCAGGCTGAATTAACTAACTTGATCAACACTCGTGTGGCTGAAGCCCTAGCGGCTTACCAGGCTGGTACGATAGGTGCCAAATGTTCTTTATCCTTGTTTCGTATACTCGAATCTTATTTGTGTGTTGTACGTTCTTTCGTTTTAGGTCAACCTGCGAATCAAAACAATCCACCCGCTTGCATGTTTAAGACCTTCATGGATTGTAAGCCACAGACCTTCAGTGGGATTGAAGGAGCTGTGGGACTCTTGCGTTGGTTTGAGAAAGCCGAATATGTTTTTGCTATGTGTAATTGTCCCGCGAGGGACCGGGTGAAGTATGCTTCTGGCACTCTCGAGGATGGTGCCTTGACTTGGTGGAATGCCCAAGTTCAGATGTTGGGTATTGAGATGGCGAATGCCACTACTTGGGATGAATTCAAGCAGTTGATGCGAGAGGAGTACTACCCTCGTGATGAGATACAGAAGCTTGAGAATGAGTACTACAACTTGAAGATGGAGGGGTCTGAGATTGAGTCTTACACGAAACGATCTCATGAGCTAGCTAATATGTGCCCTAACCTGTCTCGACCTCCACCTCGCAGAATTGAATTGTATATCAAGGGCCTGGCACCAGCGGTGAAGAGTTTGGTCACTACTGCAAATCTCAACAACTTAGCTCAGATTATCCGCATAGCTCACAAGATCACTGACCAGGAGGTAGAGCGCGGGGCGCTACCACCACGTGTTTCTGCTACTACAGCTGCTACTCCCACCACTGACAGCAAGCGTAAGTGGAATGATGTGGACAAGGCGTCCAATTCGATACAGCCACAGAAGAAACCAGACACAGGAAACAATCACAGTTTCAGTCAGTCATCTTCTGTGAATCAGAATGAGAATAACAATTCAAATCAGGGTTCCTACGCGGGAAAGCTACCAAAGTGTAATAAGTGTATGTTCCACCATCACGGGTCGTGCACCCGGGTATGTCACAGGTGCAACAAGGTGGGCCATATGGCTAAGGATTGTAGGGTCTGGCTCCCAAAGCAGCAGCAACAGCAGTCACAGCAACAGGAGAGGCAGCAGCCTCAATCGGATCAGGGTAATCGAAAAGGGTGCTTTCAGTGTGGTGATGAAGGTCATTTTAAGAGAGATTGTCCTCAGCTTAATCAGAATGCCGACAACAACAACAATACTGGGAATAATAACAACGGGAACAATGGTGGGAACGGGGCACGTGGAAGAGTATTTACTATTGGCGCTGGGGAAGCTCGCAATGATGGCAATATTGTGACCGGTACGTCTTCTTTGAACGATATTTTGCTTCTGTTTTATTCAACTCTGGTGCCGACTGGAGTTATGTGTTTTGGGGTTCAGTCGTCAGTTAGGACTGACTTTCACACCTCTTGTAAATAAGCATGTAGTAGTATTAGCTGAAAGTTTATCGATAGAAGCTTCTCATGCTCTTCTTGGTTGTAAACTTGATCTCATGGGTCAAGTGTTCGACATTGACCTACTCCCCGTTACTCTTGTAACTTTTGACGTGGTCGTTGACATGGATTTGGTTATCTGAGCATCAAGCGGAAATTCTCTGTGAAGAGAAAATCGTGCGTATCCCTCTCCCTAGCGGGGAATCCTTATCAGTTCAAGATCATCGTAGTGATGCCATGGTTGGCATCATCTCAGCCATGAAAGCCCAGAAGTGTCTACGAAAGGGCTACCCTGCTATTCTAGCTCTCGTCACCGATTCGCAACCTGAAGAAAGGAAGATCGAGGATCTTCCAGTTGTTCGTGAATTTTTCTGACGTGTTTACTGAAGAGTTTCCTGGTTTACGTCCACATCGTCAGGTGGAATTTCAGATTGACCTTATGCAATTTCAGATCCCTTCTGGGATACAGCAATCCTTTGGGTTCGCTGGATACTATCGCAGATTCATCATGGGATTTTCGAAGATGGCGCAACTCCAACCTCCTTAGTACAGCGGGGAGCTGTGAATTCATGGGAAATAAAACAAGGGAACGTCCTTTCAGCTTTTGAAACCCAACCCTGCAATGCACTGAGCATCACTTCTATCCGAGGATACTGATGACCTGGCGGTATACCATGATGGTCCGAATCAGGTTTCAGTTACACATCGATGCAACAGGAGAGGGTGATGGCTTACGTGGTGGATTAACAGGAAGAATTGCGCGACTCATACCCTGGGGTGGAAGCCATGATCTCGGATTTGAGCTGGAGGCATTACTTGGACGGTACCAAATACATTACTTAGACCGATCACAAGGGCCTCCCGTGTATCGTTGTTTCGAAAGGACCTAAAGCATGCAATGACATCGTTGGATGGAACTCTTGAATGATTACGACTGTGAAACCGGAACGTGCACGAGCTTTGCAACTCACTATCGACTCTAACTTACCTGATCAGACTCGTTTTGTTCAAACTAGGGAACTGAAGGAAGATAATTTTCAAGTTAAGCCCATGCGGGCCATGGAGAAGCCACCATTTGTAGGTTGGACAATATTCGCTACCTCTTGGAACGAATGTGGGTCTTGTTATATGGCAACCGTAGGGAACTCGTGTTGAGCAAAGCACGCCGGCCTCGATATTCTAGTCATCTGGGTTTGATGAGAGATATTAGGATCTATAGATCTTGCATTGGTGATCGGGCATGAAGGCCCACCTAGCTATGTGTGTGAGCGATGTTTGACTTGTGGGAAAGTCGAGGTGGAGTAACAGTAACCAGAAACACCCATAGGGAAAGGAGAACAGACTGCCATGGATTTTGTCACTGGTCTACTTACTACTCGAAACGGAAACATTATCACCTGGGTGATCATTGATGGACTCAAGTTACTAGCACACTTTCTTGCAATCAAGAAAACTGACGAGTCTTCACAGTTGTGAATGTTTCTCTGAGAGAGGCGGCTTTTAGGCACGAGTTGCCAACCCCTGTTACCTCTGAATTTGATCTATGCATGATTCATGTCAGGCAATACACAACACCCTTGGCTCACGTCAGGACCAGAGCATTGCTTATCGCAGTTGGGCAAACGATTAGAGAAAACGAACTCTCCTAGCACTCGAAGACATGCTGCAAGCTGCAAGCATGTGTGTGACTGGCTTTGGTGCAAATTTGAAGGACTCTTATCTGTGGTTGAGTATTATTGCGGCAGTTATCATTTTGGTAACCAAACAGCTCTGTTGAGGCATTACATAGACAATAATGCCAACCTTCTTGTTAGACTGAGATGGTTGACAACTTAATTACTGGTCCAGGACTGGTACTCGAAACTCTTGGGAAGGTTGTTTGGATCGGGAGTCGATTGGTGGCAACGCGTGACCGTCAGGAAAGCTCATAAACTTGAGAAACGCTGGAAGATCGCTGTAGGCGATCGTATCGTGTTGAAAGTCTCACCCTGGGAGGGTGTGGAATGCTTGAGAAGCATGGCGAGCTTAACTAAAGTCACGATGGACCATTCAACAGTCTGGGAAGAATCAGTAGCGTAACCTACAAACTTGAGTTACCTGACGAATCGGGTAACGTACGCGATGTCATTTATGTTTCGAACCTAAGGCAGTGGTTGTCTGATGAAACTAGTGCGATACTGGAGGAATTTATCGAAAATATGGACCAGGAGGTCAAGGTTCGTTGCATAGTTGTACGACAATCGAGAGAGTTCATTGTAACACAAGACATGGACCGGAGTTCTCGTGGGAGCGCGAGGATCAGATGAAGCTTAAGTATCCTCAACTTTTTCCTAACGACCAATCTAATTCTGGTAGCACTGTCGAATTTCGAGACGAAATTCCATTTCAAGTTAGGGATGATGTGGCACCCGAGGAAAACCAGCAGCAATCTTGATTTATCACTTCACCCTTTTGTGCTTACTTGTCAAATTTCAGGACGAAATTTCTTTCAAGTTGGGGATGATGTGACAACCCGGATAGTTAAGTTAGCATTGCTTGAAATCCCACAACTTTTAGCGTATGCTTCTATGTTTATCTGCCTATCTCGTGCACCACAAAATGATTACTTGATTTCGTATGTTTAACTGATTAGCTATACATGATTACGTATGTTTAATTAATTAACCTTACATGATTACGTATGTTTAGTGTGTGTGTCGTGCAACTGATTAAGAAAACCAAACGAGTTGGGCCACGTACATTTGGGCCACATAATCACACTTCATTGGATCACAACATTCATAACATGAACCACCCATCATCTTGATCTCGTCCCATTACACACTTTGGACCGCCGGCCCACTTATGCTTATTTGGCACTTGAATAAGATGTTACGTAACCTCTATTTACATCTCACATTATCATCACAACAAACCCTACCCTTTTTACTGATTGGCGACGGATGTGGACCCCCCTCAAAGCAGTAACCTTCCAGCATTCGGTTAGTGTGTAATATCTTTATGTTTGAAGCAAATCTCTAAATCTCTTTGTCTCGCATGCTTGGTGGTACCGATTCATGACTATGATTACTGTTTATGTTGTGTTTGATGATTAATATGTTATTGGTTTGCATGTTTATTAGTGTGATATTAAGACCTACCAACATGGCTATATTAAATGATGTTGTGATGTTTTATTCGTTGAAATCATTGATCCGAATGTTCTGGAATAGATAAGGCTAGGGTTATAACAAAAAGTGTTTGATATGGTTAGTATGGTGTTGTTAATTTTAAGAGGTAGCATGATAAATAAATGTTGTTTCAACCAATCTAGTGGTTATGTTGATAATGAAGATGACATACTCATGAGTTGTTGTTTTGGGCCGATTACTTGAAATAGGGGATGGGTAATATTGTGCTATGTGTAATGTTTATTAGGTGATGATGAACCGATTTATCTTTGTTGAGAAATAGAGGTATCTTGTTAATTGTTTTGGATTGTTAGTCATATAATAAATAAGTTACTGATGATGTTATATGTTGAACATGATTATATGAACTAGTGATATATGAGTTACTGTTTTGGGTTATTAGAGGAACTGTTAGTTGGTTTAGAAATTGCTATGATCTTAAAATTCATATAAGTGACATGTATGACTTTGATTTCATATTAATGATAACTAGGGGTTTTGCGTTAGTGGGTAAAGTGAATGGGACTTGTAATATGTTAATGTAATTGGGCTTCACACAACATTCGGACCAAACAAAATAGTCAGCCAACTCCGGCGGAGATTGGGCCACATCAATGGAGCAAAGTAAGCTGTGAGATGTTGTTGGGTTGGATTGTTATGGGCCGAAGCCTAATGGCCTGACACAACTCAAAATACAAACTGGTAGCAACATTAATTCATGTTATAAATTGAGTTTGGGCTTCGATGGGCCACTTTTACACACACATGCAATTGGACCGAACACTTGTTGGGCCGCATCTCTCGGATAGTAGGTTTGGGTTGTGATTTGGAGACGAGCCCATTTTGGATATGTATACTAATTGTGTGCATGATTGTGTTAGATATTTAACTGATGAATAGTAGACGAACCTCGAGTACATTGTACATGCTTTTTGGTAATTTTTGTGCGTGACAACGTGATCAACTTGGATGCAAACTGATTGTTGTATACGTGTGAACATCATAGGCTTAAACTAAGTAAGTGTGATCAAGTAACTGGTCTTACCGAGCACTCTAAGGTGAGTTCATTCCTCTTGAGCATGCGTCCTGGTGGTTGGGACTGTCTTTAGGTATCCCTGAGAGGGATTGGTTTTGGGTAAATCATGGGTATTCCTGAGAGGAATATGTCTTTTGGGTAAATCTGGAATGTTGGATAATATACTCATCCTATCACCATTAAAGTCCCTCCGTGTTGTTTGGTTACCTGAGAGGTAACAAGGTATTAGATAGTTGCGCTACTTAGGTTTGGCACCCTCACCCCGTACCTGAGAGGACGGGTGTGAACTAATGACCTAGTCATGACCAATGCTTTGATAGGAGCATTGGAGAAAGGGCAATGTAAATCAGGAGCCGTCTTGTATTCGGGATATTATCAACATTAAATTCAATGGGTTAACTAAACACTTGGTAACCAACGTTTTCGTAAAACTTTGAACTCACCAGCGTTGTCTGATACACTTGTTTCATGCTCGCAGGTCGTTAGATATCTTGGATTTGGGAACTTGGTGTCTGGAGTAGCTGGAGTGGTCATGGGTCGACTGGAAGGATTCATGTGATTGAATTATTGATACTATATATTGGTTTCGAAATAGTTTACTTTGGTTTATTAATTGCTTCCACTGAACATTTTGGCTTTCATTTAAACTTGATGATGGTATTTTCATTAATAATTGAGGATTTTAGTTATAAACTTGTATGGGTTCTGTGACAACCCTCAAAATTACAAGTACTGTACAATTAATTAATTTTAATTATGTGCGTAGTGACTGTGCTTGATTACAACTGACAATTTAAACTGCTCTATGATTTTTATATCATACATACACATGCATCATATTTTATACAGTCACTCCATTTATTACACACAAACATTAGTGACATACTTGATGCACAAAGCACAGTTAGCACACTGAGCGGATAATTCAGAAACATGCTGACAATGCCAGCACTTAGACGGACAGTATTATTATGGCCAGTATGAGCCAAGGATAAGGTACTACACTAGTTTGGAGTGTAGGGAAGTGAGGACCATAAAACTGCGTCACTAGGTGATAGTTATGCCGGGAAGTGCCTAAAACATACTTTAAATGCAGAATTCAGTATTCTTTTATAAAATTCAGCCTTTTAAATTATTAGTAAAGTTCAAATACATGACAGAATGGTCCTGTATACTTTCCTAAGTGCCAGGAATAAAATGTGTTACAAAAATAATTATAAAAGACACTTTACGGAATAATTAAACACTTTATCGGAACGGTATCCAACCGGACAACCGGACATTACCCGGGACACCAAATTTTTGCCAAACACCTTGTTTTATTACTCAGCTGTTGAAAAACAAGCTTTGTGACGCGCCAATCTTATCTCTACCCGAAGGCACTGACGACTTCGTGGTATATTGCGATGCTTCGCGTCAAGGTTTGGGATGTGTGCTAATGCTACGTCAGAAGGTTATAGCATATGCTTCTCGCCAATTGAAGATCCACGAGAGAAACTATACCACGCATGACTTAGAGTTGGGCGCGGTAGTATTTGCGTTGAAAATCTGGCGACATTATTTGTATGGCACGCGATGTACAATCTTCACTGATCATAAGAGCTTACATCACATATTTAACCAAAAGGAGCTTAACATGAGGCCAAGACGCTGGGTTGAACTATTGAATGATTACGATTGTGAAATCTAATATCATCCGGGGAAGGAGAACGTAGTCGCCGATGCCTTGAGTCGCAAGGAAAGGCTTAAGCCCATAAGGGTTAGGGCTTTGGAAATGATTGTCCAGACAGACATCTCATTGCGCATTCGTGCCGCGCAAAGGGAAGCTTTGAAGGAAATGAATATCAAGGATGAGTATCTCCATGGGATGGAGAAGCAGTTGGTACCAAACGAGGAAGGAACTTTGTGTTTCATGAAAAGGATTTGGGTTCCTCTATTTGGTGGATTAAGAAAGGTTATTTTCGATGAAGCTCACAAGTCACGGTACTCGATTCATCAAGGAGCGGATAAAATATACCAAGATCTTAAGGATTTCTATTGGTGGCCTAGGATGAAAGGCGATGTTGCGGTATATGTTAGCAAATGCTTAACGTGCACCAAGGTAAAGGCCGAATACCAAAAGCCTTCAGGTCTTCTACAACAACCTGAAATACCTAAATGGAAGTGGGAACAGATTTCAATGGATTTCATTACGAAATTGTCAAGGATGCCCAAGGGCCATGATACAATTTGGGTGATTGTAGACCGTCTAACGAAATCTGCGCACTTTTTGCCAATCAAGGAAAAGGACAACACGGGTAAATTGGCTGAAATATACATGTGAGAGATAGTTGCACGTCATGGAGTGCCTCTCTCAATTTTCTCTGGTAGAGATGGACGCTTCGTGTCAAGGATTTAGCAATCCTTCCAAGAAGCTTTTGGCTCGCAGTTGAACCTAAGTACTGCATTTCACCCGCAAACTGATGGCCAAAGTGAAAGACCTATTCAGACATTGGAGGATATGCTGAGAGCATGTGTAATGGATCTAGGTGGTAGCTGGGATAATCATTTACCATTGATCGAATTTTCGTACAACAACAACTACCACACCAGTATTGGAGCCGCGCCATTTGAAGCTCTTTACGGACGCAAATTTCGATCACCACTATGCTGGGCTGATGCAGGTGATAGGCAGCTTGTTGGTCCCGAAATAGTCCAAGAGACGACAGACAAGATTGCACAGATTCGAAAGCGTATCGAGGCGGCTCGCGACAGACAGAAAGCCTTTGCCAATCCAAAGAGGAAACCTTTGGAATTTCAACTTGGGGATATGGTCTTGTTAAAGGTTTCACCCTGGAAGGGTGTGGCACGCTTTGGGAAGCGTGGGAAGTTGAATCCGCGTTACATTGGCCCTTTCAAAATCCTGCAAAGGATTGGGCTTGTAGCCTACAAATTGGACTTGCCTACTGAACTTAACGGTGTTCATGATACATTCCATGTATCGAACCTGAAAAAGAGTCCAACTCAAGACACAGTTGTCATTCCTGCTGACGAAGTTCATATCGACGACACACTCTATTTTGTTGAAGAACCTGTTGAGGTCACTGATTGGAAGATTAACAAAACACGCCGGAGTAGTGTCAAACTCGTCAATGTTCGATGGAATGCATGACACGGCCCAGAATTCACGTGGGAACGTGAGGATCGTATGAAGGCCAAGTACCCACATTTATTCCCCAAGACCCCTGCAACTAGACGCAGATCCTAAAATTTCGGGACGAAATTTTCTTAACGGGGGGAGAATGTGACAACCCTCAAAATTACAGGTACTGTACAATTAATTAATTTTAATTATGTGCTTAATGAATGTGCTTGATTACAACTGAAAATTTAAACTGCTCTATGATTTTTAAATCATACATACACATGCATCATATTTTATACAGTCACTCCATTTATTGCACACAAACATTAGTGACATACTTGATGCACAAAGCACAGTTAGCACACTGAGCGGATAATTCAGAAACATGCTGACAATGCCAGCACTTAGACGGACAGTATTATTATGGCCAGTATGAGCCAAGGATAAGGTACTACACTAGTTTGGAGTGTAGGGAAGTGAGGACCATAAAACTGCGTCACTAGGTGATAGTTATAGTGTCGGGAAGTGCCTAAAACATACTTTAAATGCAGAATTCAGCATTCTTTTATAAAATTCAGCATTTTAAATTATTAGTAAAGTTCAAATACATGACAGAATGGTCCTGTATACTTTCCTAAGTGCCGGGAATAAAATGTGTTACAAAAATAATTATAAAAGACACTTTACGGAATAATTCAACACTTTAACGGAACGGTATCCAACCGGACAACCGGACATTACCCGGGACACCAAATTTTTGCCAAACACCTTGTTTTATTAATTTTGGCTAGTCATGATCCCCGTTTGCCATAACACCCACTAAAAATCATTTCACTACACATACAAGTCCATACTTACAATCTAACTATCCATTTACCATTTAGTCAAAAATTTTACATCAAGACCCCCCCCCCCCTACTGAATTTTCACCCCTAGGTGGACCCACCACATCTTCACATCATGCTTTAGGTGATTTTCTTTGCATTTTTATATGAGACCATGTTTGGTATCTTGAGGACAAAAGGTCTAATGGACAATGAATAATTGGAGGGTAATTATGAAAGCCACTATAACACACTCATTCTTATTATCCTTTCCATCACAACAACAAGATTCCATCCAATTTCTCTCTCCCTCTAAGAAATCTCGGCTGAACTACTCTCCACACACATCAATCATTTTCATTTCAAGTTCACTCAACCTTCATACTCACAAAGGTGTATAAGGGTGATTAAGGAAGCTTGGTGAGCTCGGATCGCGAAGGACCTCTACCACAAGCTTTTATCCACCCATTTTCTCTAGTGTTTCTTCCCTAGCTTCAAAGCTATTAGTAAGCTTCTTTGATCATCTTTTATTTTATATTTATGGCGATCGTATGTATGCGTTTTAGTAATATTTAACCTGCAAACAGCTTGATGATTAGCATTTCCAGCCACCTTCAACCGGTTGTAAACAGATCATAACTTAACAAAAACTTGATTTTCTTGAGTCTATAACGTGTTATTATGAAATACGGTTCTAATGGCACTGGAATCATAATTTTTGAACTTCGTTTACTATTTTTAAAGACCCGTTTTGTAACAGCAGCTCAAGCTGTATTTTTACTGCTGAAAATAAGGGTCCTGTTTTCCGTCATAACTTAGATTCTATGTAGATTCAGATCATGAAATTGGTACTGTAGATGAGCACTGGTGTCCAAATAATTGTCCCACTGGAATTTCATCAATCGGACTTACGATAAATTTTAAATGAATTTTTCCGTAAACTGCAGTCAGAAAGTGACGAATCTGATTTCAGTCGGGTAAATGAATTTATATAAAATATTGGTAATGAACTGGACCACGATACTTTTATAAAATACAATTTGGATGGTATATGACATTCTGTAAAAATTTTAGAATTTTTGGAGAAGGTTAACTATTTTATTAAAATGCTCGAAAACAGTCCAGTTTTGATTAATAATGCTGAAATGACATAAGTAGTTTATTGCATGTCTAATTGTCGGGTTGGCTATGTGGGAACGATCTACGGGATATATGTAAAAGAAAATGATATGCTATTAAGCATGGACACCTCCATTTACAAGGGAGACTATGGCGAAATTTTCCGAAAATCCTAACACTTAGTAAATATTTTCTGGACAAGTGTTTACTTGTATATTTTAGATTATGTTTTCAAAGATAAACCTCGCCATAAATTTTATAACAAAGTACAAAGTATCGGAGGATGGTTTTATACATAAAAATGGCTAAGTTTATATTCTCAAAAAGGGACTTAAAGATATATTTCTGATACGAACATACGTATGTAAAATGTCCCATCCTTGGGAAGGGAACACTTATATATAAAATACTTTAGAAGTATTAATACAAGAAAATCGCACGAATAAATATTCCAACACGACATATGATTAAGTTGAAATATTAATTATTTTGATAAATAATTATTACTCGGAATAATAAAAGAAACATAACTCAAAATATTTAACTCTAAGCCAAGGCACGGCCCGTTCGTCTAATAGACAATAGTACGTTGTAGGTTGTCGTGTAGCTGACAGAGTTGAGATACGGTTCAAGACGCACTACAATGAGTTCATGTCCCATTTTCTCTTAATTGTTTTTAGTTTTATACTTCGGGGGTGAAATACATGTTACAAAGGGATACTTACAATACTATTGGTATGATTAGCCTAGGAAAGAACCATAGATCATGTGATAGGATAGGCGGATACTTGGGACCATCAATCCTCGTTGTAGGACCGAGGGGCATGAGTGATAGATCTATTTGGGTGTAGCGAGCCCACACCCATGAGGCCGGGGCGGCCCATAGAGGTGACTATGTCTTCCAGCCGGGAGCCCGGTACAACTTTGCTAGGTTTGAGTCTTCCTACACCGTCACACATATCAGTGGCCTTGCAAACCATTGGTGATCTTTTCCTTGTTTGCAATCATACCGGGACATACATACATACATTGAATACAAAGGTTTATACATACTCACATACACATGAACTCGCTTAACTTTTGTTGATTTTTCAAACTACATGTATTTCAGGGAACTAGCGGATCTGGCAGGGGTATTCATGTGTCTAGCTGCGTTGAATAAAAGATGTTATCCAGGGTTGTCGAGTTTAGCGGGTGTATTCCTTTCCGGGACGGGATACATAATTCTAAACTCAGGGTTTTATTTAAGTACTTTTGTTTGAGTCTTGTGAACTCGTTTAAACATGACATGGTTTGTAACTTGTAGTAAGTGTCAATGTTTTCAAACAATGGTGTTGTGGTACTTTCTCACTTTAATTAATGGATGAACATCTCGTTTTTTTTTTTTATCATAAAGCCTTGTTATGATTGTTGCTATGGTATTAAGAAGTCACACCAATTAAACCCACGCTTCCGCAAAAGCCAGGGTGTGACAGGTTCGATGTAATTAGTTGCTCGTTGTTGGTACGTCACACGCCTAGCAGAGACATTCCCTAGGTGGTATTTTGGGGGTGTGAAAATCCTACTGATATATTAACATATTTTAAGCATAATAACATAAGGGACTTGTATATGGTTCATTTGGTTGCCCGTTATGCATTTACGCGTTCGTATCGGTTTATGTAACTAGTTTACGTAAGTTTGCCAAAACGGGTTTAACCTTATCGTTTTGCTTCAAAATCTAGAATGTACTTAGTTTACCCATATTATACAAGTCTTCATACTTGTTGGGTCTAAATAACATTCTATCCGGTCATCGCTTAATCTAGCGTATCGTACCGCTTTAGATACTTTAAGCTAGCCGGTCTAAGTCTACGACTTAAATAAGACTGTTAGCATTCTGAATTGGTTATATATTACCATCACTCCAGACTAGAGCCACCCAGTAAAAGCTACCTGCATTTAGATAGATTGGATACGACTGAGTTATTTTGCTGTGAATCAAGTATTAGCTCAGGTAAATACTTTTAACTTATTTTCCCTTATACGGGCTTGGGATACGATATTATAATAATACCGCTTGGTCGGGTATGAAATCATTTAATTAGATTGTGATTAATAAATTTGCATAACCCATTTTAATCTGTTTTGTTTGTTAACATAAGCATTGGGAGTTAATACGACCGTGTCCTGGATATCCTCGGCTCATTTCATTTGAAAATGGCCACGACCTATGCACGGGGTGTAGGAATACACCTGACAGATGCAAATGCTAAATAACCCACATGTTGGGGATAACTCCTTCGTGGGTTTTATAAGTGGTGAGTCGGTTAATCATGACCGGCTTCCAAACTGGCCCCATATGTATAACAAACATGTAAAACTGTATACAATATTTTATTAAAGGTTGTCCCAAGTTATAAATGGTTTTGTGCCTTGTGCGCCTAAATCAATTTTCATAAACTCTTTTCAAAAGAGTCAGTTAATTGTATTTACCATTGAAAACTGACGTATTTTCAAAAGACTAAGTGATAGGTACTACTCGTAATAGGCTGGGAGTTGCTCGGTGTCGAAATAGAGGATCTTGCAAATCCTTAAAGATGCCTTAAAGTCTGCTAAACTTCATTTTATACATTCTGTAAAGATCCACCTGTGGATTTGATATTACAGGCTCGTCTATATTAAATACTTTGATATTTTCAGACATTTGGGTTTGTAATAATATTTTATATTCCAAGACTTTCGCTGTGCTATTCTGTGTATGTTTGACAATGACGATATCAATCTTACGTCACGATACTCCCCACCGAACCCACCGGTAATACGTGGAAATATCGGGGTGTGACAGGTTGGTATTAGAGCCAACATTGAGTGAATTAAACACTAACCTTTTGTGTTTAATCTCAATGACACAGTAGCATATTCCTTAGACCTCCTGAGTCTAGACTTAACATAGGAATGCTCTCATCCCTATTAAGTAAACATTGTTTTCGATTTTATGTATTTTGAATAAGTCGCCAAGCAAGGAAGCCGTTGATGGAGATTCTCCTCAACCTAAGCCAAGGAATGCCATGCTTCGTAATACGGCTAGGATAAGCGTGCGACCGGTTTGGAGGAAAGACCTTTATGGACCTATTCCCAAAAACCAAACTTATTGAAATTCTCAATCAGACTTCGGAGTCCATACCGGACGTTCCTGAGGCTCAAAATTTTGAAGTCTGTGCCAGTGGAGTCCATACCAGGTGGTCCCTGAGGCTCCCGTTTTGAAAATAATACCAGTGGATCCTAATGATCCCTGTTTCTTACCTCCAAGTTTTGAATTCCCAGATTTGGATTGTATCAGTCAAAACCCAATCCGTGATCCATATCATTCTTTAACCATGGAATTATTAAATTATATTTTTATAACGGATCCTGATTAGAATACTTACTTTATTCACTGAGGTCTTCAGTGTCCCTACCATATATGGTAAACAAAGAAGAGAAACAATCGAAATGGAGCAAGGAATGCGTTAGAGAGTCCTTCTTTCATAATATTCATTATCCTTTAAGTCCCAATGAGGACCTGTCTCTTCTATATAGTCCCTGTGTGGACATACCTTTCAACTTAAGACCCTGTATGGGCATTTGCTATTTAGTCCCTTCATGGACATTATATTTCATTATAGTCCCTTCGTGGACTTGGTATTTCAATATAGTCCTGTAACACCCCTAATTTCGTATGACATGTTATAATGTTGTAACACCCCAAAGAATTTAATAAATAGTTTATGTACTTGTATGATTATGGTTATGTTAAGACATTAAAGTATGCAAATAGATACTTAACCATGTATATTTAAAACTTAATACTTGAGGGACCAAATGTGCATAAGTTGAAAGTTGATTAATAAGAAATTAAAATCTCAAAACACAACACATACACCAGACGTATGTGTGTGTGTTCGACATTAGAGGAAGCAAGAACAACCAAAACCCTAAATACTACTAATCCATCAAATTAGAAGAGAAATTGAAGTGTAAATTGATGCATGTATCCAGATTTATGATCCTCTAAATGTGCTCAACATCAAGTAAGTTGAATTTTATGCTTTAAGAGATGTGTAATGATATGGGTGATGTGTAATCCATGGATGTATTGCGAAATTGAGTGTGAATATTAGTTAATTTCAACATGAGGAAGTCATAATGTGCTTGATTTTGACTACATTGAGGGTTTGATAAGAAACCCATTTGAATTTGTGATGATATGATTAGTGATGATGATGTATGTGTTAATTCTTGATATAGTTTGATGAGTAAGGTTAATATATGCATAATGATGTTATATTCATCTAAATATTTGAAGAATTCATGTGTTTGTGATGTTTGGCTATGATTTTTAGAAAAGACTTAGTAGAGATGTGCTTAATAGACTTGTACATTTCGCTAGATAAGTAGTATGCACATAAGGTGTTCGACGAAATGCCTAAGTGAGTTTAGTTATGGTTTTACATGAATGCTTGTTAAGAATGATGCAACTTCTTTATAATAATGATGTATGTGAATAGTAGATGCCATAACGTATTATAAAGATTGTGAAAGTATTGTTTATGAAAGCTAAAGTATGAGGTTATGACATATAGGCACGAAAAAGGAAGAAGGCGCAAGTCACTCTAGGGCACAAGCAACACAAGATCGCGGTAAGTTCATATGAACTTAACTCCTTTTTATGATGTCTTACGGATGATAGTTAGTAATGTAGTCTTAGTGTTGAGTTATATGTATGTTCATGACAAATTGTTGCTATGTCATAAATTAGGAAAATGATAAGTTTATGTCATGTGTGTATGACAAGAATTACCCATTGTAAATGGGTTAATTAAGACAAGTATGACGATTGATGTTGATGTTTGAATATAGGCTCATTACTAATGGGTCGAATGAGATGTACGTATGAATGCATTGATATGTTGGAATAAAGGAAAGTTGATGGAAAGAATGTTAAATGAAAAGAATGTTTCAAACAAGATTTGTAAATAAGTGGTAAATTACCAATGGGTCGATCAAGAGTACGATATGAATGTTACGGATTTTATTCGAGTATTATGAATTACAAATGGAATGTATTATGATGGAAATAATGAAAGTTGTAAAGTAACATGTTATGTTAACGGGTCGAATAATGATAGGTAATCAAAGGATTCGAATTGTTTATGTATTATGAACTAACAAATGTTTTCGTTGTTATGAATGATAGGTAAATCCCATGCTTGATTGCAGCACGCTCGGACCGAACACACACAATGTCGACTTTTATGCGCTTCCGGTTCAAGTTGTTTATTTTGAATGGGTCAAAATATCATTTTGTGTAGTAAATGTTAAACTAGTAATTAGGTTGGTTGTAGTAGTTTGAAGTTTTAAACTTTATTTTTGAAAAGTTTGGATTTAATGTTTTGGTGAAATGTATGAAGTTTAAAATTTAGCATCCTTTGAAAGTGTCGTGAAATGTATTTTGAATAATTTCGTTAAAAGCAGGAAATCGCCTTCTTTACGAATGGGTCATGTCAAAATTTTTCGGAAATTGGTTTGAAGTTTATGTTAACCGACAAAGGTGAAAAGTGGGCGTCACAAGTTGGTATCAGAGCCTAGGTTTGAGGGATTCAAGTATTTGAACCAAATGCTTGAACTCAAACTGAAAGCTCGTATGAAGGTGTGTTCGTTCCAAAGCGCTACGCAAGTAAGTGAATTGTAAAATTTATTATGTTGTAGTTAGTAATAGAACGGAATTATAGGTTATTGTTCTTAAACTGAGTTATACGGTTAACGAATATGCTAAACGGGTCCACAATTAAATTACGGACGCGTAGGAAAAAGAATCGGGCAAAACGGACTTGTAGAACTTGAGATATGATGATTTTAAGAGTTGAGATTGAGAATTTCGGAGCTGGGCATAAACAGCAGCAAAGAAATGAGCTTTCTGTCCAAAATTGCCACTCGCGTAGCGCCACGCCTAAATGTCTTGTCCTCGCGCTACGCTACGTCTCTGGCGTAGCGCGACGCCCTGGTCCCTTGTCCTCGCGCTACGCGAGCGACCCTTAAGCAGCCAAATTTTTTTATTTTTGTTTGTTTTGCGTATGGAACTTGTATTAAACGGTTTCTAGAGCCTAATAACTAATGTTTAGGATAATTTTGGCATTAAGAATGA
This sequence comes from Helianthus tuberosus, assembly GCA_030545235.1. Taxonomy (NCBI): domain Eukaryota; kingdom Viridiplantae; phylum Streptophyta; class Magnoliopsida; order Asterales; family Asteraceae; genus Helianthus; species Helianthus tuberosus. Next base: position 12,516,116 of record CM060394.1, read on the forward strand.
TGGGGTGAGGTATGTATGAGAAATGAGAAGGAAAAACAAACGTTATGGTCAAGGAATTTGGTCGATACTATACGACATGATCGTCAATGACGATAAGGCATGAAGTATGAACTATGAATGAAATGTATTATGATAAAATGATGTTAAATGTGAGGATGGAAGTATGAAACGAAATCTAATGAATGTAATGAATGTTTTATGTAGATGGCTGATGTGGTGAACGTAAATGATGACGATGAAACGCGCCGAAATGAAATGAGAACGATGATTGTGGAGGAAGTAGAGAAAGCGATTGAAGCTAGTATTGCCCGACTAGCTCAAGAGGTGGAAGGTCAAGTGTTGGGGGTAGTCGATACTCTAGTAACGACTAAGGTGGAAGAACTAAAAGAGATGATTAGTGAACTACAAGCAAAGAAAAGTACTCGAAGATGCACGTACAAGGAGTTCATGGCATGTAACCCTTTGCCGTACAAAGGGGAAATTGACCCGATAGCTTGCCAAAGATGGATTTCAAGCACCGAGGCAGTGTTTGTAAGAAGTAGATGTGAAGTGGGGGATCAAGTAATGTTTGCAACGGGCCTCCTACAACTCCAAGCAAAGGATTGGTGGGACGCATATTCGAAGGAATTGGGGAGTGACAAAGTACAAACGTTAACATGGCAAGAGTTCAAGGAGCCATTCCTGAAATATCATAGCCCACAATCCGCAATTGATAAAATTCAAGAAGACTTCCTACGTCTTCGACAAAGAGATGAAACGATTGATGAGATAACGAATAAGTTCCTCGACAAAGTGAAATTTTGTGGGGAGATAGCGGGGACTGAAAGGCTGAAGATCATACGTTACCATGCTATGTTAAAGGCTGAATATCGGGAGTTTGTAAATCCCTCCAAATGTGCAACGTTGAATGAATTAATCGACTGGGCAAGAGATAGGGAGATCGAGTTAAGAAGGCAGGTGGAACGAGGAGAGAAAAGGGTGGCCGAAAAGCCTACCAACCCGAGCCCATCGAAAAAGGCAAGATATCAGGATCAGATCAAGAAAGGGAAGACAGGTAGCGGAATCCCGACTTGCAAGACATGCGGGAAGCATCATTCGGGCGAATGTTTACTGGGAAAGAAAGGGTGTTACAAATGCGGGCAAGAGGGGCATCCGTATTATAAGTGCCCCGAAAATTCAAAGACGTGCTATAATTGTCATCAAGAAGGGCATATCAAAGCGGAATGTCCGAAACTCCAGCAAGGGGCAAGGAAAGATGGGAAGAAGGATGAGCCTTCCAAGGCTCGTGGGAGAATGTTTCAGTTAACCTCGGATGAAGCTAAGACTAGCCCAGATGTGGTTTCAGGTATATTCTTGGTTAATTCTATGCCTATGAATGTATTATTTGATTCCGGGGCTAGTAGATCGTTTATTTCTAATGACTTGTTAGTCCACCCATCGTTTAAGCTTGAAAAGATGTTAGTACCCTTAGAGGTGGAAGTTGCTGATAGTAAAAGCTATTTGTTACATGATATTTGTAAAAACTGTAAGATCTTAATCGAAGATGAGGAATTTAGTATAGATCTTGTTCCGATGTACATGGGGGAATTTAAAGTAGTTGTAGGAATGGATTGGCTAGCCCAAAACCACGCTGAAATTCAATGTGAAAAGAAAGTCATTCATATAGTAACATCGGGGGGGAAACGGGTAAGTGTTCAAGGAGATAGAGTCATCAAGTCAAAATTGTGTTCTATAATCAAAGCTGTCAAACATGTGAGGAACGGGGGTAGAGCTTATCTATCCTATGTGATTGACACTAATCGAGGTGTCCCAAAGCTTGAAGATGTGAACGTGGTGAATGAATATCCGGATGTGTTTCCGGAAGACCTACCAGGGCTTCCGCCTGAACGAGAAGTAGAATTCAAAATAGAGCTTAACCCGGGTGCAAAACCGGTAGCCAAAGCTCCTTATCGGTTAGCCCCGACCGAAATGAAAGAATTGATGACGCAACTTCAAGAGTTACTTGATAAGGGTTTTGTTAAACCAAGTGTTTCACCATGGGGAGCACCCGTATTATTCGTAAAGAAGAAAGATGGTTCGATGCGAATGTGCATCGACTATCGAGAGTTGAACAAGCTAACGGTGAAGAATCGATACCCGTTGCCCAGAATTGATGACCTATTCGACCAGCTACAAGGGGCAAGTTGGTTTTCAAAAATTGATTTGCGGTCAGGATATCACCAACTGCGTGTGCGAGAAGAAGATGTGCCGAAGACTGCGTTTCGAACGCGGTACGGACATTACGAGTTTCTAGTAATGTCCTTTGGGCTAACGAACGCACCAGCTGCGTTTATGGACCTAATGAACCGGGTGTGCCGACCTATGCTTGATAAGTATGTAATCGTTTTTATCGACGATATTCTAATATACTCCCGTAGTGAAGCAGAGCATGCTTCCCATTTACGTGATGTATTAGAAACGCTTCGCAAGGAAAAGTTATATGCAAAGTTTTCAAAATGTGCCTTTTGGCTTAGAGAAGTACAATTTTTGGGTCATGTGATCGATGCGGATGGTGTCCATGTGGATCCGTCCAAGGTGGATGCGGTAATGAATTGGGTACCCCCGAAGAATCCAAGCGAAATAAAAAGTTTTCTAGGCTTGGCTGGGTACTACAGGAGATTTATCCAAGATTTATCCAAGATAGCCTCTCCTATGACGAAGTTAACAAAGAAGAATGAAAGGTTTATATGGGGAGAAGAACAAGAAAAAGCATTTCAGACTTTAAAAGAAAAGCTCTCAAATTCTCCGGTGTTGACACTACCGGATGGAACGGATGATTTGGTAGTATTTACTGATGCCTCCCACCAAGGTTTAGGTTGCGTATTAATGCAAAAGGGTAAAGTCATCGCTTATGCCTCAAGACAACTCAAGCAGCATGAAAACAATTACCCAACTCATGATCTAGAATTGGCGGCAGTCGTGTTTGCCTTGAAGATATGGAGGCATTACCTATATGGGGTGAAATGTACCATTTACTCGGATCACAAAAGCCTCAAATATTTCTTCGAGCAGAAAGATCTCAATATGAGGCAGCGAAGATGGTTGGAACTCATTAAAGATTATGATTGTGACATTCATTATCATCCCGGGAAGGCTAATGTAGTGGCGGACGCTCTAAGCCGTAAGGAGTACCCGCCCCCGATTCGGGTAAAATCTATGAAGATGGTAGTCACACCTAAACTCCTTGATGAAATTCGGGAAGCCCAAACAAAATCTTTAAATACCGGCGACCCAAAGAAAGAAAGGACGAAAGGATTTATTCACGAATTGGAAGAGAATGCTAGTGGTTTGAAAACGAGGTATGACCGAATCTGGATACCTCGGGTATGTGATGTGAAAGAATTACTATTGAATGAGGCCCACAAGTCTCGATACTCCGTTCATCCGGGAGCCACAAAGATGTATCGAGACTTGAGAATGAATTATTGGTGGCCGGGAATGAAAAGAGACATTGTCAAGTATGTTGCTAAATGTTTGACATGTTCTCAAGTGAAGGCCGAACACCAAAGACCGTATGGAAAGTTGCAGCCGTTGGAGATACCGGTGTGGAAGTGGGAGCATGTAACGATGGATTTGGTGACTAAACTTCCTAAGACAAGGAAGGGGCACGATGCTATTTGGGTAGTCGTTGACCGACTAACCAAAAGTGCACATTTCTTACCCATCCGGGAAACCTATAATTCGGAAAAGATGGCAGAAGTTTATACGAATGAGATTATATCTCGACATGGGGTTCCGGTGTCTATAGTGTCCGACCGTGATACCCGGTTCACATCGCGCTATTGGAGGAAATTTCATGAAGAATTGGGGACCCAGTTACATATAAGCACCGCCTACCATCCGCAAACTGATGGTCAGTCGGAACGAACTATCCAAACGTTGGTTGATATGTTAAGGGCGTGTGTTATGGATCTCGGAGGAAGCTGGGATGAACATCTACCTTTGGTAGAGTTTTCATATAATAATAGCTATCATAATAGTATAAAAATGGCCCCTTATGAAATGCTCTATGGAAGGAAATGTAGGACTCCGGTTTGCTGGGGGGAAGTGGGTCAACGCGAACTCGCGCCACAGGATGTCGTAGCCGCAACAAATGAGAAAATTGATATGATTAGATCAAGATTAAAGGCAGCGCAAGATAGACAAAAGTATTATGCGAATCCACGAAGGCGATCAATCGAGTTCCAAGTGGGAGACTATGTCTTACTAAAGGTCTCTCCGTGGAAAGGGATAATCCGTTTTCGTAAACGCGGGAAGCTAGGTCCTCGATACATCGGGCCATTCAAAATACTCGCCCGGGTCGGGGAGGTGGCGTACCAGTTAGAATTACCACCCACGTTGGATGGAATTCATAACACCTTTCATGTGTCGCAATTGCGAAAGTGCCTAGCGGATGAGACGGCATACGTGCCTTTGGATGATATTGAAGTGGATGAGAAATTAAATTATATTGAAAAGCCCGTCGCAATAAAAGATTCTAAATTGAAGCAACTCTGCAACAAATCCGTTCGGCAAGTGTTGGTACAATGGCAACATCGAAAAGGATCGGATCTTACATGGGAAGCGGAGGATGAAATGAGAAGACATTACCCGGAATTATTTGGTACGTAATTAGGTTTCGGGGACGAAACCTTCTTTAAGGGGGGTAGACTTGTAACACCCCTAATTTCGTATGACATGTTATAATGTTGTAACACCCCAAAGAATTTAATAAATAGTTTATGTACTTGTATGATTATGGTTATGTTAAGACATTAAAGTATGCAAATAGATACTTAACCATGTATATTTAAAACTTAATACTTGCGGGACCAAATGTGCATAAGTTGAAAGTTGATTAATAAGAAATTAAAATCTCAAAACACAACACATACACCAGACGTATGTGTGTGTGTTCGACATTAGAGGAAGCAAGAACAACCAAAACCCTAAATACTACTAATCCATCAAATTAGAAGAGAAATTGAAGTGTAAATTGATGCATGTATCCAGATTTATGATCCTCTAAGTGTGCTCAACATCAAGTAAGTTGAATTTTATGCTTTAAGAGATGTGTAATGATATGGGTGATGTGTAATCCATGGATGTATTGCGAAATTGAGTGTGAATATTAGTTAATTTCAACATGAGGAAGTCATAATGTGCTTGATTTTGACTACATTGAGGGTTTGATAAGAAACCCATTTGAATTTGTGATGATATGATTAGTGATGATGATGTATGTGTTAATTCTTGATATAGTTTGATGAGTAAGGTTAATATATGCATAATGATGTTATATTCATCTAAATATTTGAAGAATTCATGTGTTTGTGATGTTTGGCTATGATTTTTAGAAAAGACTTAGTAGAGATGTGCTTAATAGACTTGTACATTTCGCTAGATAAGTAGTATGCACATAAGGTGTTCGACGAAATGCCTAAGTGAGTTTAGTTATGGTTTTACATGAATGCTTGTTAAGAATGATGCAACTTCTTTATGATAATGATGTATGTGAATAGTAGATGCCATAACGTATTATAAAGATTGTGAAAGTATTGTTTATGAAAGCTAAAGTATGAGGTTATGACATATAGGCACGAAAAAGGAAGAAGGCGCAAGTCACTCTAGGGCACAAGCAACACAAGATCGCGGTAAGTTCATATGAACTTAACTCCTTTTTATGATGTCTTACGGATGATAGTTAGTAATGTAGTCTTAGTGTTGAGTTATATGTATGTTCATGACAAATTGTTGCTATGTCATAAATTAGGAAAATGATAAGTTTATGTCATGTGTGTATGACAAGAATTACCCATTGTAAATGGGTTAATTAAGACAAGTATGACGATTGATGTTGATGTTTGAATATAGGCTCATTACTAATGGGTCGAATGAGATGTACGTATGAATGCATTGATATGTTGGAATAAAGGAAAGTTGATGGAAAGAATGTTAAATGAAAAGAATGTTTCAAACAAGATTTGTAAATAAGTGGTAAATTACCAATGGGTCGATCAAGAGTACGATATGAATGTTACGGATTTTATTCGAGTATTATGAATTACAAATGGAATGTATTATGATGGAAATAATGAAAGTTGTAAAGTAACATGTTATGTTAACGGGTCAAATAATGATAGGTAATCAAAGGATTCGAATTGTTTATGTATTATGAACTAACAAATGTTTTCGTTGTTATGAATGATAGGTAAATCCCATGCTTGATTGCAGCACGCTCGGACCGAACACACACAATGTCGACTTTTATGCGCTTCCGGTTCAAGTTGTTTATTTTGAATGGGTCAAAATATCATTTTGTGTAGTAAATGTTAAACTAGTAATTAGGTTGGTTGTAGTAGTTTGAAGTTTTAAACTTTATTTTTGAAAAGTTTGGATTTAATGTTTTGGTGAAATGTATGAAGTTTAAAATTTAGCATCCTTTGAAAGTGTCGTGAAATGTATTTTGAATAATTTCGTTAAAAGCAGGAAATCGCCTTCTTTACGAATGGGTCATGTCAAAATTTTTCAGAAATTGGTTTGAAGTTTATGTTAACCGACAAAGGTGAAAAGTGGGCGTCACAAGTCCTTTCATGGACATTATACTCCATCATAATCCTTTCATGGGCATATTATTTCATTAAAAAAAATTTTGTAGACATATTATTTCACCAAAGTCCCCTGGCGAACATAATAATTCATTATAGTCCTTTCAAGGACATATTATTTCATCATAGTCCCTTCGTGGACATGCTGATTCATCAAAGTCCCTTTATGGACATATTATTCCATTAAAATCCCTTGTGGACATGATATTTTATTATAGTCCTTTCAAGGACATATTGTTTCATTAATAAGTCCCAATGAGGACGCATCTTTCAACTTAAAGTCCCTGTGAGGACAATTATTTAATAACGTCCCTTCGTGGACATGATATATCATAATAATCCCAATGCTGACATATATTATAGTCCCTATACGGAATTATATTTTTCCTTTTAGTCCCTGCATGGACTGCAGGGACTAGGGTTAGGTTTGAAGTGATGAGTATGTTTACAATGTATAGTACAACTCTCGTTTATAGGCACAGAAATCTTAATAGCTTCAATGATCGAAGGTATGGCATTTGATACTGCTTGAGCTATTATATTTTCTATAGTGTTCTTATCCAAAGAATTTTCATTACTAGCCTGAATTTTCTGGTTACATGCCATTTCATTTGACATCTGTATTACAAACATGTTTAGATATAATTATCACAGAACTACGCAATTATACAGACACATTTTGTTTATCATGATTATAGTCATAGCTATCCGCATTATGCGTTGATATATATATACATATATATTTATATATATCCATGCTACATTTTATCATTTTCTTTTATAAGAAAAATGCATATATTATATGTGTTGTTTCTTCCTTTGGTGTAATAGCTTTTCTTAATTCAACTAAATTTTCAAAGCTCATGACCGGATAGGTATTCAGAAATTAAAGGTAAAAGCTTTATATAAAATTCTCAGATTTTCCGTCATTGACCCATTTATTGTTTTTCAAGAGATGGTGCTAATACAGATATCCTTAAGGTATCTTTTGAATTAAAGTTGGGTATCAAAATAGATTTTAAGTAAACATGTAGGTTTGTTTCACCTGGTATATAAAGATTTGTTCTTCTACAGAAGATATTTATTATGTTGTATATACTATCAAGAAATTTGTGTCTTGCATATACATACATAAATATGAAGTTTTAAAATTTCCTCTATAATACTAATTTATAAAAATCCAGTTACATGTATTAGCTATCTTGTTTATTTCCAAAAAAAAAAATATTTCTATTAGATTTATTGAGCATAATATTTTGAAGTAAAAAAAGAAATTTATCAAAAGAAATAAATAAATCTTCTGAATTATTTTAGAACAATTTAATCTTTAACTGACAGGTTGACTTATTCTGGTTATAACATACTTAGGATTTGAATCTTAATTTATCATATTTATTAAGAAATCATAACAGAGGAAGTTTAATGTTTCTAAATTTTATCCTTAATATATTAAATAAAGTAGAATTCTCATCTCAGAATACATATACATATGACTTAAGTGTAGTTTGAAGTGATGAGTATGTTTACAATGTATAGTACGATTCTCATTTATAGGCACAGAAATCTTAATAGCTTCAATGATCGAAGGTATGGCATTTGATACTGCTTGAGCTATTATATTTTCTATAGTGTTCTTATCCAAAGAATTTTCATTACTAGCCTGAATTTTCTGGTTACATGCCATTTCATTTGACATCTGTATTACAAACATGTTTAGATATAATTATCACAGAACTACGCAATTATACAGACACATTTTGTTTATCATGATTATAGTCATAGCTATCCGCATTATGCGTTGATATATATATACATATATATTTATATATATCCATGCTACATTTTATCATTTTCTTTTATAAGAAAAATGCATATATTATATGTGTTGTTTCTTCCTTTGGTGTAATAGCTTTTCTTAATTCAACTATATTTCCAGAGCTCATGACCGGATAGGTATTCAGAAATTAAAGGTAAAAGCTTTATATAAAATTCTCAGATTTTCCGTCATTGACCCATTTATTGTTTTTCAAGAGATGGTGCTAATACAGATATCCTTAAGGTATCTTTTGAATTAAAGTTGGGTATCAAAATAGATTTTGAGTAAATATGTAGGTTTGTTTCACCTGGTATATAAAGATTTGTTCTTCTACATAAGATATTTGTTATGTTGTATATACTATCAAGAAATTTGTGTCTTGCATACACATACATAAATATGAAGTTTTAAAATTTCCTCTATAATACTAATTTATAAAAATCCAGTTACATGTATTAGCTATCTTGTTTATTTCCAAAAAAAAAATATTTCTATTAGATTTATTGAGCATAATATTTTGAAGTAAAAAAAGAAATTTATCAAAAGAAATAAATAAATCTTCTGAATTATTTTAGAACAATTTAATCTTTAACTGACAGGTTGACTTATTCTGGTTATAACATACTTAGGATTTGAATCTTAATTTATCATATTTATTAAGAAATCATAACAGAGGAAGTTTAATGTTTCTAAATTTTATCCTTAATATATTAAATAAAGTAGAATTCTCATCTCAGAATACATATACATATGACTTAAGTGTAGTTTAAGAAATGAATTGAACTTATCAAATGGTAGAGATTGTTTCTTTTTGAGATCTATGTACATATATTTTAAACCATATCGTTATATTGTGCTAAATGTTTTTGTACATATTTATAAAATATATGCATCTGACTTACGTATAATAGATTTAAACTATTTTCTGTTGACATATAGGTATTATGTATTAAAATCATTTTATTTCACAATACTAAGTTGATATATATATATATATATATATATATATATATATATATATATATATATATATATATATATATATATATATATGTATATATATATATATATATATTTCTGTTTTATAAATATAGTTTTGTAAGATATTTTATATTTTCCATAGTAGATGTATATGTGCTCAAACTAGGAATTACGACTGTAATAATTCTTGTTCATTGTTTTAAAAAATTCTTTTAACATAACTTTATTCAAAAGCCAAATATTTTATTTTCCCAAAAATATTATTATTGTTAATTTTAATTCGAAACAAAATTTAATAATGTTTAATTTAATATCTTATTTTTAATAATAAATTAAAGACTTTTTCTTAGAGAGTGTTTGTGTATTAAAAATTTCTCTAGCATGTTAATTATTATCAATATTGACTATACGTATAATTTCTAAATATTACATAACTTATCAAATTTTGAAAAATAATCCACATTTTAATAATATGATAAGAAGTAACAAAGAATTATACAGTGATTTACAAAGTATTTTAATTATTGTATCTAAACAATGCAGAAACATTATGTTTTAACAAAATTAATATAAAACTATGATAAATACATATCTTTAAATTGAGTAAAACCTTTGGATTATATCATGAATCATAAAATATACCACTTTTATTGAATAATATTTTATATTAAATAATTTAGTGATATCATACCAAAGGGTACCATTTTATATCTTTGATTAACATATTAATCATAATATTAAAATTTTATTTTTGAATTGTATTCACATAAATATGTGGTGCAGGGTTGAATATTATATTACGAATATATCCCCTTTTTATAGCCTAACATTTTAGGCAAATTGGATTTAAATAATCCCAACTCACTGTTATTGGCCAATAATAATCCCAACTTATTTAATCACCAATAATAATCCGAACTATTCACTTTTGTTTGTAAAATACTCCCAGTTAAAAAAACACTAACTAGGTTAAAAATTTGCTGATGTGGCTTGTCACGTCACCTGCCACATCAGTTGCCACATAATCGAAAAATGCCACGTAGGCTGCCACATCAGCTGCCACGTCATCAAAATGCCACGTAGACTACCACGTCATAAAAAATGCCACATCAACTGCCACGTCATATGACACATCAGCTAAAAGGGCCACATCAGATGCCACATCAGCAAATTTTTAACCTAGTTAGTGTTTTTTTTAACTGGGAGTATTTTACAAACAAAAGTGAATAGTTCGGATTATTATTGGTGATTAAATGAGTTGGGATTATTATTGGCCAATAACAGTGAGTTGGGATTATTTAAATCCAATTTGCCAACATTTTATAAGATACAATAGGTGTTACATATCCTAAGAATTTAACTGATATAAAATCATTTAGGTATAATACATATTATTTTAATATTTAGATTATGACAGTTACAAAGTATCATATCTTAATTGCATTTATTTTCTATTAATATTAAAATATTAATATTAATATTCTATCATTATTATAAAATTTATATTGCATTATATTCCCATATATATATGGATATGATAGATATATAAGATATCACAAAATTTACTAAGACATACTCTTATTAATATATTTCATTTATATAGCACAACTGTAAGATACAGATATGGGTAATGCATATTGGGAATTCAAAATTCGTTAAATGGCATAAAAATTATAATAAACACATTAAGATTTTATGTTCACATGATAACACATAAGATATTAATTTCCTAACACGAATGGTTAATGGTTTAGGTATTGGAAGAACACCTAAAGGGCTTAAACTAGTGGCATAGCTATGATACCACCTTCTGTCACAACCCCAGTCCCCTAACAACCCAGGAACAGGCGGCTGTGACCAGTTTCAGTGGTATCAGTGTTTATCAATTTGGCAGCGGAAATTTCATCAGGACCGTAGTTAGGAAATATTTTATCTGAATTAAACACCCAAATATTTAGAATAAGGAAATGGGATAAAATCCAAGTTTCTCTGATATAAGTGGGACAAAACCTGATTTTTCATTTTGATACATTTATAGGGAATAATCCCAATTATTGAAAACAATTCTCTTTTTAATTTGGTAACTTCTATTGCCACTTTTCTAAGCCTTGAGTGCTCTCCAGCTGGCTTTTATTGGCTTCACACTAAGTTACCTGAAACACGTGTTTAAAATATTTTATGAGCAGGAAATACTGGTGAGTGAATCCCAGTTTAATCAAGTTTTAGTAAAAACCATTGTACAGTATTGAGGGCGGTCGCGCAATTACATTTGTTTCCAAGTCATACCAATTACCACCCACGGTACTGTCGTCTCGACTTATGGTCATGTTACTCCTCGCAAGGTAGTAACAAATTTTGTATACAAAACCCCAAATATACCGACGATAATTGTATCATTACAAATACTCAATAACTGTTTAACATATATAATTAATCGTGTGAGGTTTTGTAAAAACAGTTTACAAAAAGGAGATTACTCACAAAAAGGTTTACACAAAAAGAGGATTACTCACATTGCTGTCTTAGGTTTTCTGTAAGGGTTTCTTGGTGATTATCTATAAATTACACAAATTCACAAGCGTTAGTATAATAACCCATTTTAACATTAGTAATACCCTCCCCGAGACGGCATTCCAACAACTACATCGGGCAGAACCACGACAGCCGTTACGGAACACTAGATCAATCGGGCAGTGTATCTAATACGTATCCAGGGGTTATGATACTTACAACGGAGCAGAACTGTCACACCCCAACCGATGGCGGAAACATCGGAGTGAGATGAAATAGATTGCTCGAGACATCATAACCCTAATAATTGCGAAAAGTATTTAAATAGTAAATTTCATTTCATTTCTAAAGAATCAATTACAAGAATTTGAAGTAAATACAACATCATGAATAATGAAATACAATGCAACAAGAATACAAATTAAAGTGTGTATCTAAGAATCCTACTAGATTCCATGCATTATCAACGTCATCGCTAAACCTGCAACATGTTTTGAAAAGCATAGTTCAATACAAAGGTATTGGTGAGAACACTAGTTTTAGACTCGTAGCATGTGTATAAAAGTATTTTCAATCCAACATAGCATTTGGTATACAAGGTCAAACTATCATGCATAACAATAAGTCAACTCTAGTGTCCACTAGTATTTAGCATTCCTCGTCACAAAAGCAACGAAACCGTTATAGAATAAAGACTTTAACAAAACCCCGTCGGGTGGTGTGCTACTCCTATAGCTCTATAATTGTTTAAGCCGAGTTAACAAGTAGTATGTATTCTAGCATGAACCTAAGCATAACAAGGCATGTATACGGATCGAATGAATAAAAGCATGTTTGTGAATCGTGCATTTTAACAAGTAAAACATGTTACACCCAAAGTGTGTTAAAAGGAAAATGGGTCAAGTGTACTCACAAAGTTGCATATGCTTTCCGATTATCCCATGTGACGAAGTTGTTGAGACTAGGAAGTTGAATGTGTTCGATTTGGAGTTTAAGAGGTGTTTACATATGGTTCTAGGGATTTGGAGATTAAATAACACGAAAAATAAACATATGAAAATAATCATCTAACACCTATGACACTTGTTCTTGACACTATGAAACTCTAAAAGAGTTTAAATGTTTTCATGGAACAAAGTTCCATTAGAATCGTGACAAGTTGCCAAGGCCTAAGATGATACAATCTACTAGCTTGATGAATGTCCATTAGTTCATCACCAAGAGTTCGATTATTTGGTTGTTACATAAGTATTACATAGTGTATATTACATCATATAAGTCAAGCATGAGGTAGAAGATTAAAGTCTTCATTTAGGCATCTCTAAGTATCATGGAATTCATACATGAGGTAGGAAGAACAAAGCTTCCATTTAGGTACCTCTATTGTTCACCACTACACTTGGTGTTATGAACAACAAGGAGGGTCATGAACTTACAAGAAACAATAGAATATGAACAACTAATCTATGAGAAAACATCAAGCAATGTGTGGATTTTCAAGTAGGTTAGCCCAAGCTAATCCTAAATCACACAATCATCAAGTCTTGAACTTGAGCATCACTTGTGGGTTAAAACCCTTGAACAAAACAGAAAGTTTAGGAGGATTATACATTTGATTTTGAATGTCTCAACCTTGTTTTTAATCCTAACTAACCATAGAAGTGGTTATAAGCATAAGGACATAAGGTTTGAGATGAGTTTCCTCATGTTTAAACAAGTTTATCAAAGTTTGAAACAAGAACAAAAAAATCAGTCCACTTTGGAGCCCTTTTGGCAACATTCCGGGCTCTGGTTTTCCAGGGAAAACCCATGGAAATATAGCTAAGATCAATACAAAGTAGTAGGAAAAAGAATCGAGTGAATCGGATAAGAATTGAGTGAGTTATGCTCACTTTTGTGAAGTGGTATAAATCTGCTCGAACTTCTGCAATCAGCTACGGTTTGGAGTGTTTGAGAGTGAATGGAGAGTTTTTAGAAAGTGAAAAATGTTTGGAGGAGGCTTGGGTTATATAGGGGACGGATTAGGGTTTCATTGGGTTGGGCTTTGGAAGTGTTTAGTGTGCTAAATAACTCAAAACAAGGAAATTAAGTGGGCTGATGCAAGGCTGTTAACAGCCCTATAATTTTTATTTCATTTTATTTTTTTGACATTAGAAGGTATATATTTGATGTTTAATAAAGTGTTACATGGTGTCTAGTATGTATGTAACTTGTAACAAGGTCCAAAATGCATAAATGACATGCTTTAATTTAGCAAAAAGTGTGATAACATAGGTGTGTATAACACATGAAATGTAACAAGTATGTATGGTTTATAGTTTGGTATGATCAAGGTGAAAAAAAAACATACAACTTTTTTTTGAACGTTTGAAAAACATACAACTTAATCTTATAATCGAATAACTAAGTGTTTAAATGTATGAAGATTTAAGGATTACGAATACACGATCATTGTTTACGAGTTAAGCTTACGTTTATACGAATCACGAACCATGTATCAAACGAGTGCACGTATCAATGTATAAACATGTATAAACGATGTATAAACGATGTATAAAAGATTCGTTTCATTACGATCAATGTCTCGGATTTTAGAACGAAACAACGAAATACGATTACAAGAAATACAAGATTTCCAAAAAATTAGAATTTTAAGCAATGGTTTCTAAATATGGAAAGTATGAAAACACAGGTCGTTACAGTCTCCCCTCCTTTAGGAAATTTCGTCCCAAAATTTATTCAAGAGGAAGACTTGAAAAAGTTTTGGCAAAATTGAGACATGGAAATTTTGAAACGGTTTGAAAAGTATGAAACTTTGGAGAACGAGAAGGTAAATTTGCAAGGGAGTTCGTTGTCTAAAATAATTTGAGGTACCAAACATAGTTGAAAACGTGTAGGTGCGTATATAGGTAAAGTGAGTCTAAACAAGTTTGGATAACTTAAATTGGAGATGCATTAAAAATGGGACGTATTAAGAAGGAATATTTTGACAAACGGTTTGTATTTTGTTGGAAAGTGGGGTAGTTTACAGGGGAAGTTTTAAGGATAGTATAAAAATCACACTTTCGTAAAAATTGTTTATTGAGAGGAACGAAAAGGTTTGGTACTTTGAATAAAGCGTTTAAGGTATACTAAGTACATTTACATAAGAATAAAGAATAGGAAGACGGTTTTAAAGGTAATGAGATAAGTTAGGATTTGAATGTTTAAACAAGCTTGATTGTGAACGGGGTTCCTATGAAAGAAAGGATAATGGAGAATAATAGGAGTATGGGGCGGATGATTGACTCTAAATGAATGCAAGTATATGAATGATATAAGTATTAGATAGACGAAAGTAGCGGCTTAAAGATGAAGTCTCCTCATGGATAATCGGATATAATGCGTTTGTGAGTTGTTTAAAGTTTGTATTAGGTCAAAAGGTCTACAAAACACTGAATTTTTCATGCATATTTTACGAAAGTTTGGTAACATGGTGAAAACACTTATATATAGGAAGTACCAGTGGCGTATCCACCATGTTTTGACCATGTTATGACCGTCTCGTTATTCGGTGTCATGTTATGTTCTGTGTCTTGCCATACACAGTAGTACGCTCTATGGTTTTCATACGCCTATCACTATAATCCCGTGTGCACCCACGATTATTTTGATCGTCGCATGATCCGCATAGCTTGTACTAGTTGTGTATGAATCAGGGTATACATAATTTAAAAATAAGAATGTGTACGTATAAGAATATAGTATATAAGCAAGTCCATGCTTAAGTATGTATGGGACCCACATAAGCGAATCACTCGGATTACGCTCGTGTACGGGTATGAATGTATGAATCATGAGTATGAATAAGAGTATGAGCATAAGTATAACTTTAAGTATGAATATGCACGTAAGTATGAGTATAAACATAAAACGTACGAGTAGTATGAGTATAAGTAAAAGCATAAAATGTATGCGTATAAGTGTAGGTACGAATAATAAAATTTACATATATAGTGTACGTTGGGGCATAGCGGATTTAAGCGTATAAAAGCATTCAAAAGGTTCAGTATGTAAATACGAACGATATGAATGATGTTATCGCGAGACATCGACTAAAATGTGTATGATGATATGCATGTATAGTGTTTAAACGAAACGTTGAGTTTATCGAATCAAAATTAGATTGAGCTTGATTTGAAGGGTAGAATATAGTTTGTATATGTAAGAGGATATAAAGTACTCATTGGTTAAGCATAATGTATTTTGTAATGAATGGAAATGCTACTTTTGTTTTAAAGAGTTTACGTAATCCGAAGATGGTCGGTCCCCATGAAGTCTTCTTGCCCACGTGTTTTGTAAATTGGTGTAGGAAAAACGTTTTTGATAAAAAGTAAGTTCGTTATATCAAGCAAGAAATTATGAATTTAGGATGTTCTTGTGAAAATGAGGATCCTTAGAAAAGAAATTTAGCAAAAGGACTTAGTGATTGTTAAAAGTTTTAACAAATGATTTGTTGATGTTGAAAAGAGTATTTGGTAAAACGATCATATAACATCTATAAGATCTTATAAGTAATTGATAAAGGTTGGTTTGATTTCGATTAAGAATGGAAGTCTCTAGTATGATTATATAACGTGTGCGTGTTTTAGTGATTAAGTTGAATATGAATTTCATGGGCCAGAGATTCATTGGACCGATTAAATTGATAGGTAGCATTTCATAAGGTTTTGAAATTCGGGAAATAAAACATTTTAAGGTATGATTAGGAATTTCATGTATGTGAGTTATGTGAAAATAGATTGTAGGATAAGAAGTACGTTTGATAAAACAATGTATTTTGGAATTGATATAAGTGGGTATTTCGATAAATGATAAATGATTTCGGTATGAAACATGATTGTGTTTGCTTGATAAAGTATTTTGAAGGAAAGTTTTGGTAACGATCACCTAGGTAAGGGAATCACACCTAACTCGTTGGTGAGGTCGTTTTAAGAAAAGAAGGAGTGGAGTTAATCGTCAAGGTAAGGAAATAACTCCTAACTCAATGATATGTCTCCATTTTGGCATTATAAAGAATGTAAACAAAATTGAGTGACGTTTTGAAATCATGCATAGGTATAAATGTTTGAAAAAGATTTAGTATGATGTGTGTGTGAGAAGAAAATATCGAAAGTAAATTCAAATTTGAAAGATTGCATCGTATAAAATAAATAATAGAAACACGTGTTTGATTAAAATTTTGGGATGGTTCCAAAACGGAACTTTGACTAACCAAAGTGGTCGAAAAGTCTTTCGAATTTGAGGAGCATGATTTGGCCTAATAGGTGGAATACTCTCGCCGACAAGTCGGTTAACGGTATTTACCCTTCCGGTTACTACATGTCCCAAATCAATCGAAATTTCGAGACTTGGCGGGATTTATGAAAAATTCAAGGAGTGGAACTAGTCGACAAGGTGCGGGTTTCACCCCTAACTTGGCGATTTCGTATCCTAAGTGTGGTTGGTACTCGTCGGGTCAAATTTAATTTCAACACTTTGACAAGGGTCCACTAGAATTTGAAATTTGAATTTCTCCATCAAGGTAAGGATTTCACTCCTATCTTGATGGTGAATTTCATGTAAAAAGGAAAAGTAGATGAATTGAGAGTTGTTAACCAAATTGTGGGTTTCACGCCTATTTTGGTGAAGTCGTCTCGTTTGTGTATTACAAGTGGTTTCGATTTTTGTATAAACGAGTAAAAATACGTTTGTTCAAAATAATAATAAGTATAAACACATAAAGCATCTCAAGAAAATAACACGTAAAAGACATTTCAAGAATAGCACATAAAAAATGGGACAATTCAACAAGTATTAACAAATATTAAAGCAAGTACTAAAACAAAAGTGACATATATGTTTAAAAGGTCAAAAGAGAATAAATAAGGAGCAAATAAACTATCATGCAAGTGGTTCAAGCAAAACATAAGAATAAAGCTCTAGAACTATAGACTAGGTCAAAAGCATGGCAATTTTTCCTAATTCCCTATAGTTATGGCTCTGATACCAATCTGTCACACCCCAACCGATGGCGGAAACATCGGAGTGAGACGAAATAGATTGCTCGAGACATCATAACACTAATAATTGCGACAAGTATTTAAATAGTAAATTTCATTTCATTTCTAAAGAATCAATTACAAGAATTTGAAGTAAATACAACATCATGAATAATGAAATACAATGCAACAAGAATACAAATTAAAGAGTGTTTCTAAGCATCCTACTAGATTTCATGCATTATAAACGTCATCGCTAAACCTGCAACATGTTTTGAAAAGCATAGTTCAATACAAAGGTATTGGCGAGTACACTAGTTTTAGACTCGTAGCATGTGTATAAAAGTATTTTCAATCCAACATAGCATTTGGTATACAATGTCAAACTATCATGAATAACAATATGTCAACTCTAGTGTCCACTAGTATTTAGCATCCCTCGTCACAAAAGCAACGAGACCGTTATAGAATAAAGACTTTAACAAAACCCCGTCGGGTGGTGTGCTACTCCTATAGCTCTATAATTGTTTAAGCCGAGTTAACAAGTAGTATGTATTCTAGCATGAACCTAAGCATAACAAGGCACATACGGATCGAATGAATAAAAGCATGTTTGTGAATCGTGCATTTTAACAAGTAAAACATGTTACACCCAAAGTGTGTTAAAAGGAAAATGGGTCAAGTGTACTCACAAGGTTGCATATGCTTTCCGATTATCCCATGTGACGAAGTTGTTGAGACTAGGAAGTTGAATGTGTTCGATTTGGAGTTTAAGAGGTGTTTACATATGGCTCTAGGGATTTGGAGTTTAAATAACACGAAAAATAAACATATGAAAATAATCATCTAACACCCATGATACTTGTTCTTGACACTATGAAACTCTAAAAGAGTTTAAATGTTTTCATGGAACAAAGTTCCATTAGAATCGTGACAAGTTGCCAAGGCCAAAGATGATACAATCTACTAGCTTGATGAATGTCCATTAGTTCATCACCAAGAGTTCGATTATTTGGTTGTTACATAAGTATTACATAGTGTATATTACATCATATAAGTCAAGCATGAGGTAGAAGATTAAAGTCTTCATTTAGGCACCTCTAAGTATCATGGAATTCATACATGAGGTAGGAAGAACAAAGCTTCCATTTAGGTACCTCTATTGTTCACCACTACACTTGATGTTATGAACAACAAGGAGGGTCATGAACTTACAAGAAACAATAGAATATGAACAACTAATCTATGAGAAAACATCAAGCAATGTGTGGATTTTCAAGTAGGTTAGCCCAAGCTAATCCTAAATCACACAATCATCAAGTCTTGAACTTGAGCATCACTTGTGGGTTAAAACCCTTGAACAAAACATAAAGTTTGGGAGGTTTATAAATCTGATTTTGAATGTCTCAACCTTGTTTTTAAGCCTAACTAACCATAGAAGTGGTAATAAGAATAAGGACATAAGGTTTGAGATGAGTTTCCTCAAGTTTATCAAAGTTTGAAACAAGAACAAAAAAATCAGTCCACTTTGGAGCCATTTTGGAAACATTCCGGGCTCTGGTTTTCTTGGGAAAACCCATGGATACATAGCTAAGGTCAATACAAAGTAGTAGGAAAAAGAATCGAGTGAATCAGATAAGAATTGAGTGTGTTATGCTCACTTTAGTGAAGTGGTATAAATCTACTCGAACTTCTGCAATCAGCTACGGTTTGGAGTGTTTGAGAGTGAATGGAGAGTTTTTAGAAAGTGAAAAAGGTTTGGAGGAGGCTTGGGTTATATAGGGGATGGATTAGGGTTTCATTGGGTTGGGCTTTGGAAGTGTTTAGTGGGCTAAATAACTCAAAACAAGAAAATTAAGTGGGCTGATGCAAGGCTGTTAACAGCCCTATAATTTTTATTTCATTTTATTTTTTTGACATTAGAAGGTATATATTTGATGTTTAATAAAGTGTTACATGGTGTCTAGTATGTATGTAACTTGTAACAAGGTCCAGAATGCATAAATGACATGTTTTAATTTAGCAAAAATTGTGATAACATAGGTGTGTATAACACATGAAATGTAACAAGTATGTATGGTTTATAGTTTGGTATGATCAAGTGAAAAAAAACATACAGCTTAATCTTATAATCGAATAACTAAGTGTTTAAATGTATGAAGATTTAAGGATTACGAATACACGATCATTGTTTACGAGTTAAGCTTACGTTTATACGAATCACGAACCATGTATCAAACGAGTGCACGTATCAATGTATAAACATGTATAAACGATGTATAAAAGATTCGTTTCAATAAGATCAAAGTCTTGGATTTTAGAACGAAACAACGAAATACGATTACAAGGAATATAAGATTTCCAAAAAATTAGAATTTCAAGCAATGGTTTCTAAATATGGAAAGTATGAAAACGCAGGGCGTTACAAGAACTTCGTTATTTAGGGGGGTAAAATGCCCGGATATAGTGCCTACACTATAGAAATTTGAGAGAGAATTGATTTTGAACGGTTTGTGAACTGAGCCTCTCAATGCTATTTATAGGGCTGATCAGATAGGGCGTCGCGCCCCGCGACGGAAACAGGAGGGGCCGTCGCGCCCCGCCAGGGCCAAAAAGGCGGCGGCATCGTTGCTGAGTCACCGGGGTGTCTTGACGCGTGTCCTGCCACGTGTCACACTGTGGCTCCGCCACTTATCACTCGGTCGTGGGCCACGACGGCTGAAGGAGAGTCTGTTGCTCCCCGCGACAGACTATAATTTTTGTTTTTATTTTTATTTTATTAATCTAAATATATTTCGGGCCTATTTTTCACATTCGAGGTGTATTTAGGAACTTATAGGGACATTTTAAAATATATTTAGGGGTGTCGGAAGTATTTTAGGAGGGTTGTTATAGGTACCGAACCTTATTATAGACTGGGAATCCGGGTCGGCTAGGATGAAGGCTAAGGAATTTGCAACTCCCGAAGCTTAAGGCCTATGATGTCTAAAGCTCTGCTTATTAGATCCCGCATGTAGGCTTATACTGAAACGTTTGTAATACTTTTATATATTCAAGCTTTACTGAATTTAATAATTTTACTCCAATACTTTCGCTGCATATTATTATATTGTGATAACTGTTATCCAACCGTCACGACTATACCCATCCAGGCCCACCAGAAATTGGGGTGTGGCATGAGAGTGGGCCCACCGAAAATCGGGGTGTGGCATGAGAGTGGTAGAACTCTTGGTGTGATAAAGCTAGTAGAGTTGGGAAAGGTTGTGCACGAGCGGAAGCTTATCACACGGATGAATGAAATCAATCTGGTACGGTATGGACTCGTGAAGGAACGGGCCGATCCGGGTCGCGGATCATTGGTTATGCAATGAAATCAAGGTTAGTAAACTGTTTAGTTAATGATTGATAGGTAAGAATTTGTATCGTAATTACTTACTGAAAAAATGTTCTACTCAACAGAATTTTCACAGTTCAAAACAAAAAAACCCAACAGAACCTCAACCTCAATTTTTTTGAAATGGATGAAATTTTTTTTTGAATACGAAACAGAATGCATGACCTGCCTATTAAATGCAACTGAAATGGGGTCGAAGCGCCGCGCTTTGGCCAAAGTGTGACGCTTAGGGTTGAAGCGTGACACTTTCTGCAACATCGTACAAAACATAAAATTGCATCAAGTCTCATCACCCTTTGTCTGCAGAAAGAACCCTAAACGTTCCGCTTTGACTAAAGCGGGACGCTTTAGGATA
The DNA here is from genome assembly GCA_030545235.1 of Helianthus tuberosus. NCBI lineage: Eukaryota > Viridiplantae > Streptophyta > Magnoliopsida > Asterales > Asteraceae > Helianthus > Helianthus tuberosus. The sequence goes on from CM060394.1 coordinate 12,537,819, forward strand.
CAGGGGACCTCATATACCGTCACATCACCTTTTGGGGTAGTTGGTATGGAAATAAAGTTTGAGTGTGTGAATGTGAATGTGATTGGTGTTTTCACGTTGGATTCCTTCATCTTTCTTTAAAACTCTTTATAATGTTAATCAAAGTTTAAAAAGTAAGAATTAAAATATTACCAAATGGAGTCTAAGTCACGCTAATTTGCTACCGACAATATTATCACCTACCCACTTTGTTTAAAGTTATAATTTTCTACCGACTATATTATTACCGGGTGTAAGATCAAATAAAAAGTTTATTTTGCCTAAGTAGGATGAGAAGGAATTTTAACTATTCATTTTTCAAATCAATGGTTAAGACGAAAGTGTAGAGGAAATGAGAAGTGCAAGGGTATCTTGGGAAAATCATATTTATGGACTTTCTCTTTCCACATGCAAGGCACGTGCATATTTCACCCTCATTTTTTAAACGTACATAACTTTTTTATACGACATTATTTTTTTATAAAAATTTCACTGTAAAATCGAGCATCTTTTTATCTTTAATCTGAGTAACATATTGCTATATAAAATATGAAGACTACAAAAAACCCATTAAAATGTGTTGTATTTTTATGTTGTATAACATTTTTTTGTGTTTGATTTTTGTACTATATTTTTGAGCTGGATTTTTTGTCTTAGTTTTTTTTCTCAATTTTTTGTGTTGGATTTTTTTGTACTACATTTTTTTTTGCTAAATTTTTTCGTGCTATATTTTTTTGTACTAGATTTTTTTTGTGCTATATTTTTTTGTACTAGATTTTTTGTGACATGTTTTTTTTGTACTACATTTTTTGTGCTATATTTTTTGTACTAGATTTTTTGTGCTAGATTTTTTTGTACTAGATTTTTTTTGTTGTATTGTTAAAAAACAAAAAAAGGGTACCACATATTATTTTCACTCCTATTTATAAGGACCAAAATGCCATTCATTCCTACTTATTAGGAGTGCCACATGTCATCATCACAATCCTTCTTAGGCTACTTAGGCAAAATCCACTTTTTAGTGGATCCTTCCCCTATTATCACCTACCCACTATGTTTAAAGTAAGAATTTTTTAAATATATGATGAAATATAGTATTTTTTTTTTTTTGAACGGCGATATTTATACAACAGGCGATAGATATCGCACATACCCTATAACTCGGGTAGGCCCCTCCGCCACACTCCGGCATCCAAGACTATGTTGTCTTAACCGGGCCCACGCTTGGTGCATCAGAGTTTGGCTAAGGCGTTCCCCGAGAAAATTTCCAGCCTACTGCCCACCCGATTAACCGGGAGCGTGTAGTTGCACCCTCCACAAGAGTTGGGGACTCTCTGGAGTAAATGCACTGTAATAGAAAACTCGGGGTGGCTCCCGGGTTTCGAACTTGTGACCAAGCCTCTACCCGTTCATTGCCATGACCACTGGGCTGCAAACCCAGGATCCAAATATAATATTTAGTTAATAATATGAAACCAGTTGTTAGAATCAATAAAATAAAAATATCTATACGAAAGCAGATGTTAGAATCAATCAGTATAATCGATATACATGAGAACAATTGATTTCAATACTGACTTAAGACACATGAGTTCTCAATACGTATCGAGTATGAACTGATTTCAAAAGTCAGCGTTTACTGGGTGCGCCTTTATTGGGCGATTTGGGGGTTGTCACAAAAAGGGACCGGTCATCGAGGTGAAACGGGTCGAAGTAGTGAGGGTCAAGCCGGGTGACATGGTTAACCTCATTGATGTTGTGTTGTTTTTCTTTTAAGTTTATTTCCTTTTCGTCAATTTCTTTTATTTAAGGGATATTGAATTTAAATAATCTCAACTTTCATAAATTAGCCGATAACACTCCCAGCTTTCGATTTGTACACCAGCACTTCTAACTTTCAACTTATTGGCCGATAACACTCGCTAACTAACAGAACCCTAACACAGTTAGCTGATACCAACTGCCATGTCATCAAAAATGTCATGTCAGCTGCCACATCATCAAAAAAAAGTCACGTCAGCAAAAACGGCCACATAAGCAAAAACTAACTGTGATGTTAGGGTTCAGTTAGTCAGGGAGTGTTATCAGACAATAAGTTGAAAGTTGGGAGTGCTCGTATACAAATCAAAAGTTTGGAACGTTATCGGCCAATTAGTGAAAGTTAGAGTTATTTAAATCCAGTATCCCTTTATTTAAATCTTATTTAGCTCTTGATTTTTTTGGTTATTTTTTCTTCTTAAAACTAAGGTATTAACCTTTTAATTTCATTACTATTGATTAGCTAAAAGTCACTGTGATTATTTAAATCTTAATTAGCTCTTGAATTTTTTTTTTTTTTTTTTCTTCTTAAAACTAAGGCATTAGCCTTTTAATTTTATTAATATTGATTGTAAATTGTTGTGAGTGGAGAAGAGAGAAAAAAGAGAAAAAATTAGTGTTCATCAGTAAATTTGGAGAAAATATTGTTCACCTCTATAATTTTTAATATTTTTTGAAAGTGGTTGTGAGTGGAGAAGAAAGAAAAAGTAATGATAAAAATATAAAAAAATATTATTAAATTGAAAATGAGAGAGAAAAAATAGTGCTTTTTAGTGTTATTAGAGATGGAGTAAGAAATTTGATTGTGAATGCTATAAGGGTGAAAGATGTGGTCTAATCATGGAGAGTGATAAATTCTTCACCCAGTCATGTTATATTAACTCATTTCTCCAACTCCTCTCTTGTACTCGAGTGATGGCTATCCTTTAAAGAAATTTGCAAAGATATGAATCATTTGTTTTGATAAAAAAAAAGTTTGGATATAAAAGTTGGAGAAAACTTCTTCAAGAAAAGTGGCAGTCGTTTTTGTTTTGATATTTTTAATAACGGCTTTTATGGTGGCTATCTTTGAAAGAAATCTGCAAAATAATGAGAAAACAAACGTGATTACCGAAAAAAATGAAGGGACACTGGCGATAAAAACTTTAATGTGCTTTTAGGTAGTGATTTTTAGAATAACCGTATCCCGACAATGGCGATAAAAAACTTTAATGTGTTTTTTTTTTTTTTTTGAACGGCCAACAAAATTTTTATTCAACCAACTAGCAAGAAGCTAGACACCAAATATACAAATTGTTTCACCAACGTACACCGGCAAAAAACAAACAATTCGACTTATTACAATACAATCCTAAAGTTTTTCCACTCCTCCCAAGTCCAGTCGAGTGATTTCATCCGATGCTTTATCCAAAGAAAACTCATCGATTTGGATTGTTCCACCACTTTAGAGATATTTGGATATTCGTTTCCAAAGATTATCTCATTTCTCATCTTCCAAATACTCCAAATGACGACCTGAAAAATAGCGCTAAAAACTTTCTTTTTCTTTTTGGAACCCACCGTCATAACATGTGCATCCAGGAGGTCTTTGAGACTGAAGGCAATGATAGGAGGAATTTTACACCACTGTGTAATAACTATCCAAACAACCTGAGCAAACTGGCATGCCGCAAAAATATGATCACAAGTTTCGACATATTCACCACAGAAGGGACAATTTGGATCCCCCACTTCGATGTTTCTGGCTGCCAAAGCGGCTCGAGTAGGCAGCCTATCCACAATCGCTCGCCACGAGACAATCCCAACCTTTTTTGGAACAAAATTATTCCAAAAGAAAGCATAAGCAGGAACCGATCTGCCATGGATTGCTGCAATGTTCTTTATGTTTGCTACTGAAAACTCACCTGTCGGGTTTGGGCTCCACTCCCATCGATCCAGGCCCGGCCCAAAGCTATACCCAAACAGAAGAGCCGAAATATTCTGTAGCTCCACTTCTTCCTCCAGACTTGATACCTGTCGATTCCAGGCCCAATTTAAATTAAGCCCATTTTCATCCCAAACCACCCGTTCCGATACGCAGCAAGTTTTTTTTATTTCCATTGCAAATAACAATGGAAAAGCGAGATAAAGAGGCTGATTCCCAACCCAGTTATCCAACCAGAAAGCTACAGTTAAGCCGCTACCCACTTTACACCTTATAGAATGCTGGATGTTAACGCCTAATCGATTTAAATGTTCTTGAATCCCAACGATTTGCTTCCAGGGGCCTGCAATTGAAATCTTCGCCGGTATGGCCGCCCAAGATCGATTATTATGATGTATAGACCAAACGACCCTCCTCCATAATCCGTCTTTGTCGGTCTTGAATCTCCACCACCATTTCGACAACATAGCCAAGTTGGCGTCTCGGAGTGAGCCAAATCCTAATCCGCCATATTCGATTGGTGCTATAACATTTTCCCAAGCCATCCAACTCATGTTCGAGTTTTCATCCGAGCCACCCCAAAAGAACATTCTCCTACATCTTTCCAAAATATCCAAGACTTTTGCCGGTGCTTTGTATAACGAGAAAAAATACGTCGGTAAGGAATTTAGAACCGATTTGAGTAATGTGATTCTTCCACCATATGATAGATGTTTTGCCTTCCAAAGTGATAGCCGGGACTTGAAAACTTCTATTACCGGTTTCCAATTGCGAATGAGGTTCATGTTTGCACCGACTACCAAACCCAAATGTTTAAAAGGAAAGGAACCTTTACTACAACTCAGCCGATCTGCCCATTGTTGCACGGTCGTGTCGTTCACTCCTACTCCAAACAAAGTACACTTGGAGAGGTTAACTTTAAGCCCAGAGGCAAGATAGAAACATCTCAAAATTCTTAGACCTTTAAAAATTCCTTCTGTGGCTGCCTTCTTCATAATTCCGGACATGGCTTCCATGGCAATCACAAATAAGAAAGGAGAGAGGGGGTCACCCTGCCGCAACCCACGTGTGCACTCAAACTCCCTAGTCGGGGAACCATTTACCAACACCGAGGACTTAGCCGATACGAGAGTAGCCAAGATCCAAGATCTCCAACGAGCCGGGAAATTCATATGTTCCATAACCGAATCCAGAAAATTCCAATTTAGGGAATCGTATGCCTTATTGATGTCCACTTTAAGTATCAAGCCCGATTTTTTTGATTTCTTTAACCATGCGATAGCTTCATTTAAGATGAGAGGTCCATCCGTGATGTTCCTTCCTGCCAGGAAAGCAGATTGTTCCTCCGAAATTAACTTCCCGATGACCTTCCTGAGGCGGTTGACTAGGACTTTCGAAATGACTTTATTGATGACCCCGATCAGACTAATGGGCCGGAAATTTGATGGAGAGGACGGGTCTTTCACTTTTGGAATGAGAGCGAGGAAGGAAGAAGTGCAACACTTACTGATAGACCCATTGACAAAAAATTCCTGAAAAAGCCTCATGAAGTCAGCCTGAAGAAACTCCCAGTTCCTTTTGATAAATTTGAAATTGAATCCATCCGGGCCCCGTGCACGATCCCCAACGCATCCCCAAATAGCATCTTTAACTTCTACTGCCGTGAAGGGCATAATTAGCTGATCAGCTTCGCCGACTGAAAGGGCAGCCACATTTTGACATAAAATCTTGGGTCTGGACGACATAGGCTCCACATATTGCTTAGAAAAAAATTCAAAAAAATGTTCCTTAATCTCCACCGGGTTCGTGGCCCAAACTCCATCGATCATAATACCATTAATACGATTATTACTTATGTTGGAATTAATAACATTATGATAAAAAGCCGAATTTTCATCTCCTTCGAGTGCCCACCTAGCTCGGGATTTCTGCCGAGCATCCATCTGTTTCCTTCGGTCCACCTCCATAATAGAATTAATACATTCGACTCTTTCATTCAGTTCGTTGGCTAGTAGCTCCCTTTCCTCGGCTAAATTTTCAAGGAACCGAACCCGATTCTTTTTTGCCTCATAAATACCATCAGATTGTAACTTTTCTCTCTTTGACCAATCCTTTATGTTATTTTTTAGCCAACGCAGCTTCACTGCCAATGCCATGTCAGCTGGCCCATTAAAGACAAATGATATACAACATTCTTTGATCAATTCCAAGAACCCGGGGATTTCCAGCCAAGAATTAAAGCACCTAAACGGGATGTGCCCGAAATCAGCTGGTAAAGTAGTGAGTAGGATTGGTCGATGATCCGAAACCTCACGACTTAGTGCCAAGACCGAAGCCATCGGCCACTTCTCCAAGAATCCCAAACAGACAAGGAACCGATCTAACTTACTTAGCTTGATCCCATTATCTGAAATATATGTAAACTTACCGCCACCCATGTGATACTCACTAAGACCCGCTGACAATATGAACTGGTTGAACGCCTCTGCATTGGCTGAGGAAAATTCCGAATTAAGGCGTTCCGAAGCATCTCTGACTTCATTGAAATCTCCCATGAATACCCACAGCCCCTGAATATTATTTTTGATTCCGATCAAGTTAGCCCAAGTATTCCTTCGAGTCGATGCATCGTTCGAGGCATAAACGTTTACCAAGTTGATTCTCTCCCCAGAATGCACTAAGTTACCGGACAACACCATAAAGTACCGATCTTTAATAATGCCATCACATGAGAACATGGCAGGATTCCACAGGCACGCCAAACCCCCAGAACGACCCTGAGCTTCCACAGCTTCCACGTTGTACGCTGATCGTCCCCAAAACCCATTGAAAGCGAAATTCACGGACGTCCCCAGTTTAGTCTCTTGAATAGCTATAAAGTGGACTCCATACGTAGTTTTTATCCCACGAACCCAGTCAATCTTTCGGGAATCCCGAACCCCCCTTAGATTTACGGACAGAAAATTCATTATAAGCAAGAAAGATCACCTTCACCTTGGATGAGAGCCTTTGTCGCTGCCTCAAACCCAGACAGATTAATACCCACTTTGGACCCAACATCAGCCGTAAATTGGGCTTCCTCATCTACGCTCAGATCTTGAAAACCGGGATCTGGTATGGTCATTCCACCGGAGTCGATTTGCACAGTCGGAGGTTGTTGAGGATCCCCATCTCCTTGATCAGTATTTATTTCCTCCAACCTATGAGTATCAGCACCTTTAGGATCATTTACGGAATCCCCAGTATTAGCAGCAGGTGAATTAAGGTCAATAAAGGTTCCATCAGGTTCCAGATTGTGTATAAAGTTTCTCGTAGGTGGACCCTGCATAGAACCCGACGACGGTGGGCTCCTGAATGCTCTGGGCCGCTTACCTAGCCCAGTTAGTGGGGTTGGCCCATCCTGAGGAAAATGGTCCACTAATCTATTTTCTCTTTCCTCCAGAGATTGCGGCTCCACAGCAGACTTTTTCCCCAATACCACATCTGGCCCCACATCATAATTATTGTTCCCATGCGTGTAGTTTTCCCCATGCAAACCTTGGGACGTACGAGGAGGGAACTTAACGGTCTCACCCTTCGAATTCGACCTTCCATCTACCAGCCTTTCGAATCCCGGATCAACAACTGACCCTAACTCCGGAACCTTCTTCACCGGAGAAGAGTTATTCCGGTTCGGTAAGGGTTGATCGTTTTCCGGTTGTCCAATTTCTCCCTCCTCTAAGTCATCATCCTTTTGATCCTCCTCTCCCCCATCCTCTTCCCCATCACTAGATGCTTCATCTGACGTGTCATCCATCGGCTGAGCTTCACCGTCCAGGACAGGTTTCCAAACATTGACATCCTCCGAAACCCAGATTACGAACCTCCGTTCCTGCCAGTTTATGACCACAGATTCCTCGATACGTTTTCCAGGAGGGACCAACACCAGGACCGTGCCGTCAGAATTGTAGGACCCTAGCCAGGAGAAAGACGACTCTTCAACAACTCGCCCAAAAAGCCCACCGATTTGGTCAAGTAAGGAACTGTCTCTAAGGTGAACCGGGATACCCGTAATACGTAGAGATGCTATACGATCCAACGGAAGCTCTTCTCCTTTCCACACATGATAATGGCTAAAAACGTTCGCCAATACACCCGAGTGGTTTGCCATAGTCTCCTCCACTAGACCAGGATTTCCAAGAGTAAGTAAGACACTGAGTCCCCCAATGTAAGATAGCCCATAGTCTTCCATGCCAGCATTACTAAGATGGAGGTTCAAATTGTTAAGGGAGTTAAAGTCTTTAACAACGCCATGAATGGACCTGCCCATGCAGTGTAGTGGATACTTAGAGCCTTTATTAGCAACCGTGATAGTCTTCGCACCAAGGTTAGGGACCTGTGAGCCATTCTGGAACAAACTTGCAAAGGACTGTCCCTCCTTAACTTCCGCACTCCTAAACGAAGGGCCCGAATTCTGATGGTTCGCATTCCCCGTATCCTTCGGCCGCCATAGTTTTTCACCGACGAACTTGGACGTGTATATGAACTTTTTATGGTTCTTATCATACTTAGCCAAAGCCACCGATACCTTGGCTTCAAAGATCTTCACGGAATTCAACTCTGCTACCGTTGCATTCAAATTTTCTATACCCACATAGCGGACGAAGCCAAAATGATTCCCCCGCTTATCCTTTTTACGAGCCACGTATGCGTCCGATATGCAGCCATAGGGCTGGAAGGCACGCCATAGGGTCATCTTAGTCGTCTGGTCCGGCAAGTTCTGCACTATGAAAGTCATCTCCACGCCGTTTCGCCGATCCTTCCTATTGTTTTGGTAATGGACTTCAGCCCACGGTCCGCCATTACCATCGTCTTCGACACCCCAAACTGTTTCTTGCCCCATAGAGTATCAAGAATTTTAAACTGTTAATAGGATTCGAACATGATCTAGCTAAACAATAAGAATTGCCGCGATCAGTATCAGACCTACTAAGCGCTCAAATTCAAGAAACCCACTGAGGAAAAAAGGAAAAAACAAAACCTAAGAAAAAAGGCCCAGATGCGAGTGGAACCGGAAAACAAATATGAAATAGAGATAAGGAATACTCAAAGCACAGCAGCCGAGATTCCTCCCCTCTATTCCGATAAGGTCCGTTTCGTCGAGCAAACTCCGGCGCCCTTTGGGATTCTAGAGAGGGAAAAAAGGAAAAAACAAAATCCCACATAAACTTTGATGGTAATTATGAATCTAAGTTAGTACCTTTGGATTCTGGAATTGTTGAAGATTCCCTAATAAACTTTCTAATTGTTTAAGCTTCATCTTGTGCTTCAGTGGTACGATTCGAATGCAGATTGACTGAAACAGTACTTTAATGTGTTTTTAGGTAGTGATTTTTAGTTGATATTTTGAACACTTTTACCAAGGTTTTAAATTTATATAAATAATTTTTATTTAGACTAGATACACTCAACAAGCAAAAAACCTATCGGTAATAGTATATTTAGATAAGAACCAAGTATCGTCACGTTTCCGCTACTCAACCTTTCATTATAATTCTTGACCCATCTATATCTATACATATAATAAAAGAAACCAATTTGAGGACACTTGTCATTATTCTAGACCATCCTTAATTGTAGATAATAATTATTTAATTTAAATTATTAAATATTAATTAAATTAATATAAATCTTTTATACAAAAATAATATCGCATAACCTGTTTTGCCACATATATTCGGTATTATTCATGTGAAAGAGTCGAAACCGACCCCAAAGAAAAAAAAATTAGAAGTTTGATAGATTTTCAAATTTAATTTAATTAATATTTAATAATTTAAATTAAATAATTATTATCTACAATTAAGGATGGTCTAGAATAATGACAAGTGTCCTCAAATTGGTTTCTTTTATATTTGGTATAAATAATAACTAGGTTATATATCCGTGTTACACGAGTTAAATAAATAAATTTTATATACTAAATAATAAAATAATATATCTTTAAAAACATCATTTATTGTACGGGTTGAATAGATGTAAATTTATATATTAAATAATAAAAAGTCATATCTATAAGAACCATATTGTATGGGTTGAATTAAATTTTATATACCAAATAATAAAAAAGTTATATCTTTAAAACCATGTGTATTACATGGGGTTGCTATATCTTTAAAAACCCTGTGTAATACACGGGTTTATCTATTGCTAAAAAAATCTTTCTAAATCAAAATGGATTTTTTTATTATTTTTATCCATTAGTTTTTTTTAAATATAATTTTATTATTATTTAGTATATAAAATTATATTTATTCAAGCCATGTAATACACGAGGGTTTTTTAAGATATAACTCTTTTTATTATTTGCTATATAAAATTAGATTTATTCAACCCGTACAATGCACGGATTTATTTTAAATATAATTTTTTTATTATTTAGTATATAAAATTACATTTCTTTCACCCGTGAATACACATGGTTTTTTAAAAATATAATTTTTTTATTATTTGGTATATAAAATTATATTTATTCAAAACGCACAATACACGAAGTTTTTAAAAATATAACTTTTTTTATTATTTAATATATAAAATTATATTTACTCAAAACGTGTAATAAAAAAGGTTTTTAAAAATATATTATTTTTTTCTTTACTATATAAAATTACATTTATTAAACCCGTGTAATACACGGGGTTCTAACCTAGTTTTACTTATGTATTAAATTTGAAATATCAATGCTGAAAAAGCGACAGCTAATTAACCCGATCATCCGTCGCAAGTTATTGTTATTTACAATAATAATAAATTATTCCAAATATAAATTAGCAAGTTATTTTGTCCATCCTGACTTGTACCTCATGGTTGGGGACTTTTTCATAAAAAAAAAAAAAAAAAAAAAAAAAAAAAAAACTTGATTTTTCACTTTCAACCTTAAAGTTTTTTCTTTTACATTCTAACCCATTTGAAATTTTTTACTTTTAACTCAAACTTTTTCATCTTTTGTAATTTAACACAACACTTTATTATCTACAACTTTGGTCCCCCATACTTTTTATCTTTCGCAAGTTTTTCGTTTTACGTCTTATTCTAAATTTTGCGAGTTAACATGTCGTAGAGTGCATGTGAAGTTCAACGTTTTTGCTCTGTTTATTCATATTTGACAGACCCGTCACAACGCGTCTATTTTTACCCTTTTGAAAACTTCCCTGCAACGGTCAGGTCCTAGATCGACTAAGTTATTATTTTGTACGTTTTACGTTTCTGGTTAATTTCTTCGCATTAAGACACTGTAACGGGTGTGCGTGGTTCAACGATTTTAGTCTCCTTATCGTTCAGTGTAATTTTTACCATTTTATCTATTTTATTTTTATGATATTGAGAGTCGATGTCGTTGTGGCATTGGTGCTACTTGGCACAGTTTTACATACGTTTTTAACCTATTAATTTTTTTACTAATATTTTGTTTCAATTAGCCTTATACTTCCTTTACTTAAAAACAATTTGAGTTAATAGCCAAAATGGTCCCTGAGGTTTGCTCACTTTTGCCACTTTAGTCCAAAATCCAAATTTTTTAAATCTGGGTCCCTGAGGTTTGCATTTTTTTGCCATTTTAGTCCAAATTTCAAAAAAGTCAAATTTAAAAAAAAACCTGGTTTTTATCATTTACCTCAGGGGCATTTTGGTCATTTAATACTTAAAACAATTATATATAAAATATATATATATATATATACACACCCACACAGATACACAGACATATCTCTCTCTCTCAACATGTCACTGCTCTCTCTCTCTCTCTAAACTACCAACACCGCCACCGTCGCCGCCACCGTCAAGACCATCATCATCATCAACATCGCCAACACCACCGTCTCTCTCTTCTCTCAATCTCACCACCGTCAAGATCATCATCATCATCAACATCGCCGCCGTCGGTACCACCGTCAAGATCATCATCATCATCAACACCATCGTCTCTCTCTCTTCTCTCAATCTCACCACCGCCACATGTCTCTCTCTCTTCTCTCTCTTGAAATCTGACTTTAAATCAGCATCAAAATTTGAAATCAATGAATTGTGGTTTGTTATCTTGACAATCTCAATTGGGTTTGCTTCAGATCCACCACCGCCATCGTCTCCACCATCTGCCGCCGTCGGCACCACCGTCAAGACATCAGGTTTTGTGTTTGTATAGGGTTTTGTGGCAAGGCTGAATTGCAGATATAATTGTTAGGCTTTTGGGTTTGTATAGGTTTAATTGTGGCTTGATTGTTGTTAATTTTGATGGTTCAGTTCTGAAATCTGGGTGAAGGGGAGTTTCGGGGGTGGAGATAGATGGTGGATGTGGAGATAGATGGTGGCGGTGGTGGAGATTGATGGTGGTGGAGGTGGAGATGGCGGTGGTGGAGATTGATGGACTTGATGGTGGTGGAGGTGGAGATGGCGTTGCCGGTTTTGTCGATGAGGATGTTTGTGGACTTGATGTTGCCATGAGTGACTTTAGGTGACCTGCAAGAGTGGTGGTGGATAAAGAATAGGCCTCTGGCTGCAAGAGTGGTGATGGAGATTGATGGTGGTGTGGAGATGGCGGTGGTGGAGATTGATGGTGGTGGAGGTGGACTTTTGCCCGTTTACTGGTGGTGAGACATAGTTATTTATAGAGTTAATTACTGTTTTCGTCCCTGAGATTTGTCAAAAATAACGGTTTCCGTCCATTAGTTTAAAAATTGCCATTTCAGTCCATTAGTTTCATTTTCGTAACCATTTCAATCCACTAACTTAACTCCATCCATTTATTTTGTTAACTTTGAGTTAACTAACTAATTCAGGGACGGTTTACGTCAGTTTTAGAAACACAGGGACTTAAGTGTAAACTCTATAACATTAAAACAAAAAAATAGTAAATTCCAAAAAATCAAAAAAATTCCAAAAAACCAAACAAATTCCAAAAAATTCTAAAAAATAATAAAAATTCTAAAACATCATAAAAATTCTAAAAAATTCTAAAAAATCCAAAAAATCCGTTTCGGCGCGAACTGTTTCGACCCGAACCGTTTCGAGCTGAACCGTTCGTACCGTTTCGACCCAAACCGTTTCGAGCTGAACCGTTTCAACGCGAACCGTTTCGACCCGTACCGTTTCGAGCCGAACCGTTTCGACCCGTACCGTTTCGAAGCCGAACCGTTTCGAGCTGAACCGTTTCGAACCGAACCGTTTCGACCTGTACCGTTTCGAAGCCGTACCGTTTCAAACCGAACCGTGCCGTTTCGAACCGAACCCTTTCGAGCCGAACCGTTTCGAACCGAACCGTGCCGTTTCGAACCGAACCCTTTCGAGCCGAACCCTTTCGAACCGAACCATGCCGTATCGAACCGTACCGGTTCGGCTTCGAAACGGTTCGGGTCGAAACAGTTCGGGTCCAAAGGGTTCGGTTCGAAACGGTTCGCATCGAAACTTTAAGACCCTCATTCATATATGACTAAAGTCGCAGCGGAAATTCGTACCATAAAATTTTCTTTGCATTACAACACCTTGACGCGCTTGAAATCAATTCTAAGGTTAAACCTTTTTATTTAAATGTAACACCCCGAAAACGGGTTTGGTAATCAAACTCCGTTAATACTAAAAGACGGGTAAAGTACCGTTAGTGGCAAAGTTACCCGGTGAATATTAGGATTCGAATAATTAATCCTGATATTAAATAAACAGTGAATAAAAGCTTTTGAGGAAAGACAAAGTATAAAGAAGGCCCGAGTCAACGGGACTTAAAATAAAACGGGTTTTAGCTCCCGAAACCCACCAAGTTAACTAGGTAAAATTTACCTAGTTAGTAATGGGTGATTAAATAACAAACTATGAGTTATAGTTTGTTTTATGAATATCTAAACTAGAAGGACCAAAACCGTTAAAAATGGAACAAGTTTTATTTAATAAAAAAAAAACATAACATACACACACACAAGGTGTGTGAAACGATCTCCAGGAGGTGACCAAGAGGGTGAAACCCTAACTCCACAAAAACACATGAATTGAAGGTCCAAAACTGATCCAAATCAAAATCCGAGCATAGATTATTGATCCTCGGCACGAGAGGATTACAAGGTATGTAAAATCTGATGAAATCTCTAAACTTGAAAATCTCATGATTTTGGAAAATCTGAAATTTGATGTTGCATGTATGTTATTTGGCTAGATTAAGGATGATATAGTGTCTAGAAGTGAAACCTAGACAACTACATGTGAAATCATGTTCAAAATTCAGGAAATGTCATGAACACCTTGAAGGTGATTCATGGGTTTTGTAAGATTATGATAAACACTAGGATTATAATGGTTGTTCTAGTAATACTTGACATATGTGAAGTGATTTCAGAATTTTAGAAGTCAAAATTCATGTATTGTAGTTGATTGATGAAAAAAATTAGGGCTAAAGGTCAAGTTATGAACTTGATAATATATAGTGTAAAATTCTGCCCTCAAAGTGTTCGTATAAATGCCTCAATGAAGGCTTGAATCTGGAAATTTGAGTTAAACTGAATGATTTCGATTGTTTGGGCTATTATGCAAAATATGATTTAAAAGAGTCCTAAATGTGATAAACATGGTCAGGAATTTGGTCTAAACGGTGGTCTGAAGATAACGCCTACCGGCTAATCAAAGAATGCCAAAACTAGTTGATAAGCTTGAACATGTAATTAGTGTACTAATGGGCAGTTGACTTTTGAAAGGTCAAACTGACCTATAATGCGATAAATAGCAATTTTGATATGAAATGCATAAGGTGGAATAATCGTATTAGAGTATGATTAAACTAACCACCTTGAAAACGATGATGATAGTTTGACGCGTAACAAGCTAGGTGGAAGCTTGACGAGGGAGCGGGTCAAACGAATCAAGAAGGAAAGGAAAAGTGTAGTTCGGATGCGAGGTAAGTTAAGCTTGCGCCCTTTTTACCTTATTACAAAATGCTTATTTGTGCGCATGAATTATGATGTGTATTAAGTAGTCGAAACATGATGTTTCGACACAAAATAACGCTAGACGGAACAAGTGGAAATGGTAGAAACCATAAATCACGGTAGAAACGGGTAAAATTGGTGAAATGGTAATCCGGACATGGGTTAACGGATTGATAAGAAGGGACGTAAAAACGACACCATTTGGCGTAAGTCACAATGGGTCAAATAAACAGAAAACAACTTTCAAGTTGGATGATTTCAAAAGTAAACCGGGATATGTTAAAGGGGTGAAATGGTAATCAAGTGCCATCTTATAATGACAATTGGTCATTTCGGCTAAAACGGGTCAAATGGTGTTGTAACACCATTTGTCAATAATAATCGACGATTGCTTGTTGAGTTTTGTAATCACAGGAATTAAAACATGGTTAGCATTGCTATTATCTAGATGTTGATGGCGAAAGGTATTAAAACGGATCAATATGTTGATCCGAGCCAGGTACGCATAGCTATATTGTAGTTAACGGTGCTATCTCGGTCGAATAATTGGGAAGAGTCCTTCATTGTAAAAGAAGGACCATAATCGACCAAAACGCCCTTGTAGGCTAAATTGAACAAACAACCTTTAATGGTTGATTGAAAACGAATTTCATGGTTAGGTAAATACTTAGAATAAGTATAGAAATCGAAAGACGTAATATGTTAGCTAAATAACTCTATTTGAGTTTTGCCGTAAAATAACGATCCAAGAGGTAAAACTTGGATTATATAGATTACCACATTAAATCCACCATAAATACACTTGTGGTGGAAGATCATATGATGAGAAATGTGGTAATGCGAATGCTAGGAACATTTGATAGCAATTTATGAATTAAAGTGCTTAAAAACCCTTAACGGGTCAAAATAAGCACTTGAGCGTAAACGGGTTTAAAATGCATAGGAAACCCGTGGATTGAGCCAAATATGATAGACGATGTAGGGATTAGGAGATGCACGAGGAATTGAGATCAAACAAACATGTTTGTTTGATAAACACATAGTCGGGCCAAAATTTTGGTAAAAAGGGTAATAAGCCGAAGAGTTAAACTCTGAAACTTTAGTATGAAAGATTTTGGGTTTTAACTCCATTAGATGGAGAATTAAATTACGGACGCGTAGGAAAAAGAATCGGGTAAAACGGAGCTATAACGAAGAAGTTATAGCCGTTTCCGTGAAATCAGATCGCGCTGAGAATCTGCAGCATCAGACAACAAAGTAGTCTGTGAAATCAAGGGCCTCGCGTAGCGCGAGCCCCTGTGGCGCTACGCGACGCCTCAAACCCAGAAAAATGTTATATTTTGTCATATTTAACCCCTGTACTTGTTCGAACTTCATATTTAACCCCTGTACTTGTTTGAACTTCATATTTTACTATCAAAACTAACTTTTGAGTTGGTTTTGATCATAGGTGATTGCCATGAGTGCCCGGATGAAGATCAAGCGACGAGCAAGAGCCGAACACGATCACGAAATAAGCTTCCGCACTATGTATCGTTATTATGTCAAATGACGAATGTTGTTTCAGTGTTTCTTTTAAGTGACGAACTTAAATACATTATGTTCTAACCTTTTTAAATTGTAAAAAGGTTTTAATAAACCCGAAATTTCCAATGCATATGTAATCTTAATTACATGTTTATTCTCGTTAATTACGAAAACCAGTAAAATAATAACTAGGGTGTTACAAGTTGGTAATCAGAGCCCAAGGTTAAAGGGTAAAGTGTTCGGTTCAAGGCTTGATCGCAAAATCCGGTAAGTTACATGCATATTAATGGTATAGTATGGGTTTAAGTGTTATAAACAACACATAGAGTTATCGTGCAATACACGTTACCTCAATCAGATCGGTAAGGGATTGACTTAGTCAACGAAATTACGCGCGTTGACGCATATAGCAGAAAAGCCTTGTATTAGAATACGGGCGATTATTGAAGTAGATGTTACTAACTTTTGTGAATGTTTTAATTGAAGGACACTCGCGTTTGAAGACGACGAGAGTCAAACAAATTGTGGAGGTGATGATGGAATGGTCCGAGATATGACAAGAAGAACATGCTCATTAAGGACCTAAATTGCGTAATGATCGCGAATAAGCTAATGGCAAGGAAAGCCTGTTAAAGCAAGCAAAATGTTACATCCGCATCTTTACTACTTTATAATTTGCTCACTAATGTAATTTAATAATCGTTAAAGTATAAAACTTGATACTTAACAAAGGTTTTTACAAAAATTGGGCATGACCCGTTTGAAACACGAACAAGCCCCCTGTTTTAAGCAAAATTTGCTAACAAACATTCTATGAACCGTTTAATAGAAAACTACTTAAACAAAGGAAACAAGTTTTACACAAGTACGACTACTAATTAAGTTTGACAAAACAACAAGTCGTGAACCCATAAGATGCGAATAAACTAGCGGAAGCGTTTGGTATTTAAAGACTTGGACACGTGCTCGCTTCAATCTCCGAATCGCCTAGAGTGAGGATTTACCTACATTCAACAACAAAGCTTTACGAGTTAATAATCATACATGAAAAACTATAACCCTTCCATTCTAATTCCATTTGTATATAAGCTTTCACCATTCTCACGCATTCGACTACCCAATTTCTTGGGTTTAGCATAAACACTCTCAACGAGAGTTAAGCATACATAAACTACCCAATTACTTGGGTTTGGCATAAACACTCTCAATGAGAGTTAAGCATACATGTCTAACCCGCTTAACCGGGTTATTGGCTTTCAACATAAATCTTTCTCTTTACCCGTATAACGGGTTAGACTCTTAGCATATATCATAGCATTCAAGCCATCCGTTCGAGACGGATGGAAGCTTATTCTTAATCGACTTGTTCACTAGAACCGGTCGACTCGCATAGCTTGTCATAACTTTCATAACAACCAAATCCGCAAAGGATTTGCTAGTTACTTACTAATCACCATAACAATTTGACAAGGGTTATTATTATGTTATAGCAACATTATAAATAAAGTATTTGTATGCAACGAAACATACCTCGGTCTTGTGATCCTTCCGATTTCTTAGAGTTCGAGACTTCTTCCTTCACACCTAAATCAACACGTTCATTCATCCGTTTAGTACCCTTACTTCCATTCCATCACATTTCAATTTACACAATTTTACTCTTTCAAACATTTCATCAAACACCTAGTGTGCGTTACATAATTGAAGCATAATGTACAAGTATCTCAAGCATGATTTACTATATCATTCTATATGTCATCACTAGGTAAACTAATTCTTTCTATCCCTTTAGTCTTCACCAATTTATCTAGCATTCGGGTACTACGAGCTGAATTACATGTGAATTACATACATTCATCATCCTAAAGTCTTCACATTCATAACACAACTTTCATAAAGTAGGTTTATAGAGAATTTCCTTCAATTGACAGAATTTAAGCATGATTTCTACCCTAGAGAGCATCCTTAACATCTAAATAACACAAATCATAACACAATTTCATGATTGGGTCAAGACCCTTCTTCTATAATTCATCAATTCTAGAAATTCAACTTACCATATGATGGGATATGGGTAATTGATCAATAATTCACCACATGCAACTAATAAACATTGATTCTTCCTTGTTAATTTGATGAATTTGATGAAACAAGGTGAACCCTTGTTTCTTCTTGCTCCTGGTCGATCCCACACACGTACTGTGTGTGGGTTATTTTGGTTTTCCCCTTAATTAGCCCACAAGATTCATAATTTACATATTTAGTCCTCCCATTTGAGGTAGTATTTAATTTAAGTCTTTTACTTAACTAGTTTCATTAAATCAAAAATTTCCACTAACCAAGTTATTTTCTTTGTTTATCATTTTCCATATTTTGGGGTGTTACAAGTCTACCCCCCTTAAAAGAGGTTTCGTCCCCGAAACCTGGTCATATAACCAATTTAAATATCAACATACCGAAAAGGAAAGGATAGTATTTCCTCATTTCATCTTCTGCTTCCCATGTGAGATCTGAACCCTTCCGGTGTTGCCATTGCACCAACACTTGCTTAACAGTTTTGTTGCGTAGATTCTTTACCTTGAAGTCTTTAATGGCTACGGGTCTTTCGATGTAGTTTAATCCCTCATCCAACTCAATATCATCGAGTGGTACTAGTGCCGTTTCGTCCGTAGGACTCTTCCTCAATTGCGACACGTGGAAGGTATTATGAATCCCGTCTAGAGCGGGCGGTAGTTCTAATCGATATGCGACTCTTCCAACTCGTGCTACAACTTTGAACGGTCCAATATATCGGGGCCCTAATTTGCCCCGCTTGCGAAAACGGATTATACCCTTCCACGGGGACACTTTCAACAGAGCAAAATCTCCGACTTGAAATTCAATGGGTCGCCTTTTCTTTTTCGCGTAAACTTTTTGCCGATCCTGGGCCGCTTTCAGTCGCGCTCTTACCAACTTTATCTTCTCATTTGTCACCGCTATAAGTTCATTTGGTGCAATCTCCCTTTGCCCCACTTCACCCCAACATACGGGAGTTCTACATTTTCTTCCGTACAAGAGTTCATATGGGGCCATTTTAAGGCCACTATGGTAGCTATTATTATAAGAGAATTCCACTAAGGGTAGATGGTCAGCCCAACTTCCCCCAAAGTCTATTGCGCACGCTCTCAGCATATCGATAAGTGTTTGAATGGTTCTTTCCGACTGGCCGTCCGTCTGGGGGTGGTAGGCGGTGCTTATGTGTAATCTCGTGCCCACACTCTCGTGAAACTTTCGCCAGTAACGGGAGGTAAACCTGGTGTCCCGGTCCGAGACAATTGACACAGGTACTCCGTGTCGAGATACGATCTCGTTCATATAAATTTCTGCCATTATCTCAGAGGAGTAAGTCTCTTTAATAGGTAAAAAGTGAGCGCTTTTCGTAAGCCGATCTACGATTACCCATATTGTGTCGTGCCCCTTTTTCGTCCTAGGGAGTTTGGTTACCAGGTCCATTGTTATTTCCTCCCATTTCCATACCGGGATTTCCAAAGGTTGCAATTCCCCGTATGGTTTTTGATGCTCCGCTTTCACTTGGGAACATGTTAAGCATTTAGCGACATACTTCACGACATCACGTTTCATGCCCGGCCACCAATAGTTGGTTTTCAAGTCTTGATACATCTTTGTAGCCCCGGGGTGAACCGAGTACCGTGACTTATGAGCTTCTTCAAGTAGCGCGGTCTTGACTTCACAGAAACGAGGTATCCAAATTCGGCTGAATCTCGTCTTGAGCCCGATCGAATTTTCTTCTAGTTTATCGGCCACACCTTTTAATCTTTCTTTCTTTTCATCTTCCGCTCCAAGCGACTTTATTTGAGAATCACGTATCGTCTCGAGTAATCGTGGCGTAACTATCATCTTCATGGATTTTACTCTAATAGGAGACGGATACTCTTTTCGGCTTAACGCGTCGGCTACTACATTCGCTTTTCCCGGGTGATAAAGGATATCACAATCGTAATCCTTGATAAGTTCTAACCACCTCCGTTGCCTCATATTCAAGTCTTTCTGTTCAAAGAAATATTTAAGGCTTTTGTGATCCGAATAAATTGTGCACTTCATGCCATATAGATAATGCCTCCAAATTTTTAAAGCAAATACTACCGCTGCCAATTCCAAATCGTGTGTTGGGTAGTTCACTTCGTGCAGCTTCAGTTGTCGTGAAGCATATGCGATAACTCTCCCCCTTTGCATCAAAACGCAACCTAAACCTTGATGTGACGCGTCTGAATAGACCACCAGGTCTTCAGTCCCATCCGGCAATGTCAAGACCGGTGGACACGATAATTTCTCTTTTAATATTCGGAAGGCTTCCTCCTGTTCTTTACCCCATACGAACTTCTCTTTCTTCCTCGTCAGCTTTGTTAAAGGCAAAGCTATCTTTGAAAAATCCTGTATGAACCTTCTATAATATCCCGCAAGGCCTAGAAAACTTCTTATTTCAGTCGGGTTCTTCGGAGGAACCCATTTTATTACGGCATCAATCTTTGATGGATCTACTAAGACACCCTCCGAATTGATCACATGACCCAGAAACTGCACCTCTCTGAGCCAAAAGGCGCATTTTGAAAATTTCGCGTAAAGTTTCTCCTTACGGAGAATTTCAAGTACTTCACGCAAATGTCTTGCGTGTTCGGCCTTGCTTCGCGAGTAGACTAGAATATCATCTATGAACACGATCACAGATTTATCTAACATGGGGCGACATACCCGGTTCATAAGATCCATAAACGCAGCCGGTGCATTAGTCAACCCGAAAGACATGACTAAAAATTCATAGTGCCCATATCGGGTTCTAAACGTGGTCTTCGGAATATCTTCTTCCCGTACTCTAACTTGATGATACCCCGAACGCAAATCTATCTTGGAGAACCAACTCGCCCCTTGCAATTGGTCGAAAAGATCGTCAATTCTTGGTAAAGGGTAGCGGTTCTTGATAGTTAGTTTGTTTAATTCTCTGTAATCGATGCACATGCGCATCGACCCGTCTTTCTTCTTTACGAATAAAACAGGCGCTCCCCAAGGTGACACGCTCGGACGTATAAAGCCCTTGTCTAGCAAGTCTTGCAGTTGTGTCATTAGTTCCCGCATTTCGGTGGGAGCCAATCTATAAGGAGCCTTTGCAACCGGCTTCGCAACCGGATTCAATTCAATGCGAAATTCGATTTCTCTTTCGGGAGGAAGTCCGGGCAATTCATCCGGGAATACATCCGGGAATTCATTCACAATTTCTACATCTTCAAGATTCGGGTAATCCCGTTGAGAGTCTATCACATAAGCTAGATATGCCCTACCCCCGTTAAGTGTGTATTTAGCGGCTTGAACGAGGGTACAAAGTTTCGCTTCCATTCTCCTCTCTCCTTGTATAGTTATTCGTTTTCCACTCGGGGACTGAACATTCACTGTTTTGGCTTCACAATTAATTCCCGCTTGATGATGGGCCATCCAATCCATACCCACAATCATTTTAAATTCCCCCAAAACCATAGGTATGAGGTCAATATTGAATTCTTCATCTTCTATGGTAAATTTACAATTTTTACAAATTTCGTGTAACATATAAATCTTACTATCGGCAATCTCTACTTCTAGAGGCATTGGCATTCGTTCGATCTTAAATGAAGGATGTTGTATGATTTCACTTGAAATAAAGGACATAGTGGCCCCGGTATCAAACAAGACATAAACCGGTATGGAGTTGAGTAGAAAGATACCTGAAACCACGTTTGGGTGAGACTTAGCTTCTTCGGAGGTGATTTGAAACATCCTCCCTTTTGCTTTAGAGCTTTCTTCATTCTTTCCCTCCTTCCTTGTTCCTTGTTGGAGCTTTGGACACTCCGATTTAACATGCCCTTTTTCAAAACAGTTAAAACAAGTCTTCGATTTATCTGGGCATTGATGAGACGAGTGTCCCTCCTTACCACACTTGTAGCATCCCTTCTTGCCTAAGAGACACTCCCCAGTATGGAGCTTCCCACAAGTTTTGCAAGGAGTGATACCACCTTTCGACTTATCTTTCCTTCCTTGATCCTGATACCTCCCCTTTTTGGATGGACTTGAACTTGCACCCTTCTCGATTGATCTCTTTTCCCCACGTTCTTCTTGCCTCTTGATTTCGATTTCTCTATCCCGCGCCAAATTGATGAGCTCATCTAGGGTTTCACATTTTGAAGGAGTAATGAACTCCCTAAATTCCGCCTTTAACACCCCATAGAAACGATTAATCTTCATTCTTTCAGTCTTCACAAAATCCCCACAGAACTTCATCTTATCCAAGAAAGCATTTGATATTTCATTTATCGTCTCGTTTTTCTGTCGGAGGCGCAAGAAATCCTCTTGGATCTTATCAATAGCCGACTGAGGGCAGTGATACCTCATAAAGGGCTCCTTAAACTCTTGCCATGACATCACTTGGAGTTGATCCTCCCCTATTTCCTTAACGTGTGCATCCCACCAATCTTTTGCCTGTAAAGTGAGTTGGCCCGTAGCGAACATCACCTTATCTTCATTATCACAACGACTTCGAATAAACACCGCTTCAATATTTGAAACCCATCTTTGACATGCAATCGGATCAATTTTACCATCGTACGTTGCGGGATGACACGCCATGAAGTCTTTATACGTGCACCGTCTTTCTTTGCTTCTGCTTTTGGTTCCCTCTATCAGTTCTTTCAGTTCCTCAATCTTGCTAGTCATCATGGCATCCACAATTCCCAACACCCGACTTTCTACTTCTTGAGCTAACCGTGGAAGATTAGCTTGCATAACCTCTTCTGCCACTTCTGTGACTTTATTGTACAATGCTTCCTGACGAGCATCATCATCATCTTCATTAGTATTTCTTACATCAGCCATCTGCACATTGCCACGTTTTTGATTTAATACATTCCAGATTTTCAGCATATCATTATTCGTTAATCAACATTTACTTAATTAATCATGCATCATTCGGTTCATTACTTTCGATTTCTACGAATCCATCTCGTTGTAATCACTAATCGTGGCTTAATATGCCATTTAAGCCCTATTCAGACTTTACGTAGTCTTTAGATAAGTTTCCGGATGTCCCGACAACGAAAAATGCGAAAACTAAGGCATAAGAAGGGAGTGGCGTCGAAGACGCCACACTTGGCGTCGTCGACGCCTAGCGGATAACAATGTTTCGGCGTCGGACAGAAGGTTCCGGCGTCGACTGGGTTGCATATTACAAGTGGCGTCGACGACGCCACCTCCTGCGTCGTCGACGCCTGTCCATTTTTACGTCTGGCAGATTCCGTTTTTAAGCATATTTATTCGACTTTTTCATTCCGTTTAGGCTATATGACTCCCGACTTCCTCATTTAACCTTACCACATACCCTTATTAATTACCTCCATCGAAATCTTAATAAACGTTTACAATTTACTTACAACTTAACAGTTACCTCACGGGCGATCTTGAAGCGAGCACTTCTTCGTAAGAGCCATCGGTTTGAGTTCAAGCATCACGTTAGACGCTCGAATCCCTCAAACCTTGGCTCTGATACCAACTTGTTACATCCGCATCTTTACTACTTTATAATTTGCTCACTAATGTAATTTAATAATCGTTAAAGTATAAAACTTGATACTTAACAAAGGTTTTTACAAAAATTGGGCATGACCCGTTTGAAACACGAACAAGCCCCCTGTTTTAAGCAAAATTTGCTAACAAACATTCTATGAACCGTTTAATAGAAAACTACTTAAACAAAGGAAACAAGTTTTACACAAGTACGACTACTAATTAAGTTTGACAAAACAACAAGTCGTGAACCCATAAGATGCGAATAAACTAGCGGAAGCGTTTGGTATTTAAAGACTTGGACACGTGCTCGCTTCAATCTCCGGATCGCCTAGAGTGAGGATTTACCTACATTCAACAACAAAGCTTTACGAGTTAATAATCATACATGAAAAACTATAACCCTTCCATTCTAATTCCATTTGTATATAAGCTTTCACCATTCTCACGCATTCGACTACCCAATTTCTTGGGTTTAGCATAAACACTCTCAACGAGAGTTAAGCATACATAAACTACCCAATTACTTGGGTTTGGCATAAACACTCTCAATGAGAGTTAAGCATACATGTCTAACCCGCTTAACCGGGTTATTGGCTTTCAACATAAATCTTTCTCTTTACCCGTATAACGGGTTAGACTCTTAGCATATATCATAGCATTCAAGCCATCCGTTCGAGACGGATGGAAGCTTATTCTTAATCGACTTGTTCACTAGAACCGGTCGACTCGCATAGCTTGTCATAACTTTCATAACAACCAAATCCGCAAAGGATTTGCTAGTTACTTACTAATCACCATAACAATTTGACAAGGGTTATTATTATGTTATAGCAACATTATAAATAAAGTATTTGTATGCAACGAAACATACCTCGGTCTTGTGATCCTTCCGATTTCTTAGAGTTCGAGACTTCTTCCTTCACACCTAAATCAACACGTTCATTCATCCGTTTAGTACCCTTACTTCCATTCCATCACATTTCAATTTACACAATTTTACTCTTTCAAACATTTCATCAAACACCTAGTGTGCGTTACATAATTGAAGCATAATGTACAAGTATCTCAAGCATGATTTACTATATCATTCTATATGTCATCACTAGGTAAACTAATTCTTTCTATCCCTTTAGTCTTCACCAATTTATCTAGCATTCGGGTACTACGAGCTGAATTACATGTGAATTACATACATTCATCATCCTAAAGTCTTCACATTCATAACACAACTTTCATAAAGTAGGTTTATAGAGAATTTCCTTCAATTGACAGAATTTAAGCATGATTTCTACCCTAGAGAGCATCCTTAACATCTAAATAACACAAATCATAACACAATTTCATGATTGGGTCAAGACCCTTCTTCTATAATTCATCAATTCTAGAAATTCAACTTACCATATGATGGGATATGGGTAATTGATCAATAATTCACCACATGCAACTAATAAACATTGATTCTTCCTTGTTAATTTGATGAATTTGATGAAACAAGGTGAACCCTTGTTTCTTCTTGCTCCTGGTCGATCCCACACACGTACTGTGTGTGGGTTATTTTGGTTTTCCCCTTAATTAGCCCACAAGATTCATAATTTACATATTTAGTCCTCCCATTTGAGGTAGTATTTAATTTAAGTCTTTTACTTAACTAGTTTCATTAAATCAAAATTTTCCACTAACCAAGTTATTTTCTTTGTTTATCATTTTCCATATTTTGGGGTGTTACACAAAATCAGGTACACGTTTTAAATCATTGCATGAACAGTAATATGCAACAAATACATAGAGATTAAAAGTTGCATATGTAGATAGAAAACTTGGGAAAAACCTGAATAGAATACCTATCCGGGGTATTGTTTCCAAGAAAAACAAGTAGAAGTATTATTTACATAGGGCGTGATGTGAAAACTATAAAAAGGTCATGTGTGTCATGTGTTAATCGCTTACTCTGGCCAAGTAAGTAGTGGCATATGATACCATGAAGTTCTTATAGCGGACACGTTTACGTCCGATGTGGTAATGGCGGGGTGAATTGGGACTAATTAAAAAGTACCCAAATGAAACAGATAAGCAAGATATTTGAAAATAATGTAAGCGCACAGCTGAGTGAAGGAAGCGTGTTACATTAGGATAATGAGCCCGAGTGAAGGGACAAACAAGCATGAAAAATGTTTTAAACAAGAATTGGGAGGGAGTGTACTTACACTCGAACCCAGAAAACACAAGCATGTAAAATGTTTTAAACAAGAATTGGGAGGGAGTGTACTTACACTTGAACCCAGAAAACGCAAGCATGCAAAAACGATCTAGACAAGTATCGGGAGGGAGTGTACTTACACTCAAACCCGGAAATGCAAATATGTCCCTTAACGGGTCGTTTTTGTAAAAATGTCAAACTTAAGGGCAAAGTCAGAATATAAAAACTGAAGCGAGGTCTTAATGCATACCGAGAGGGTTGCAATAATAACGACTTCGGTACAACACCCGGTTAATGGGTAAGAATTAAACACATGCATAGAAACCAAGAGACGTGAACACGGGTTGAGAAATCAAAGGACTTGAATTACGAGATATGACTATAAATCTCGAAAATAGAAATTTGTGAGTAAATATGTTCAACTATTCGAAGTTGAATGGGTTGAATAAAGAATAAAGTTGATTATTATAAAGTGATGAACTTCACATTAATAGGTCAAACCAGTTGAATACAATATAACGCAGAGTCGCACTAATGAACGCTAGCCAAATAAGGGCAGCGTTAAATGCAAGAGAATAATGAACCCGGTAATGGGATATAACCAAATAAGGATATGAGCAAATTGAATAACAGTAAGCATAAGAACAAACTGATGCGCAAATAACGTCAGAAGTCATAAGGCTGGAGGATTAGTCCGGAGGTAAACAAATGAAGCCTTAGACTACGGTCAAGGTCAAATGAAGTTCAAGGGCGAAAATAAACGATTCCAAACACAATAAGAGATGCCTGGAAGCTATATATGTATATATACAGTTGAAAATAGACCTGAATAAAAGATGATCTACGGGATCATCATAAACTACGGGATTAAACACAGCGT
Organism: Helianthus tuberosus; assembly: GCA_030545235.1. Lineage (NCBI taxonomy): Eukaryota > Viridiplantae > Streptophyta > Magnoliopsida > Asterales > Asteraceae > Helianthus > Helianthus tuberosus. The sequence goes on from CM060394.1 coordinate 12,564,713, forward strand.
TAAGGTCTACAGACCAAAAAGACCCTCGGGTCATAAAGAGAAGGAAATGAGTTCCTATTATCTCACCTTAAAAAAAAAAAAAAACTTAAAGAAATAGCCTATAAGGCTAAGTGACAAAAACCTACGGGTCGAATTAGATAAAGCGAGGAAATCAGTTAAGAATCCCCGCATAAAACTAAGACTGTAAAAGATCAAATTATGGACTGTCAATACCCGGCATGGATAATTGACACAAGTTAATGAGAAAATCCTAAAACTAAAACTTCGGTTTTAGTGAGAAATAGCGTTTTTAAAAACATAAATCCTAATAGTAATTTAAATAGTAAGCATGAAAAATACAAGTCTTGACACTGAGTGGCGCAAGACGATATATTCGAAAGGTGTTATCTTCGAAAATAAAAGGTTGATGCAATTTAAACACGATGTGACACGATCACGGTTAGGGAGTGCAATGTGGGGAAGAATCACATTATAACCAAGCGAGCGATAAAAGTAACTGGGCTAATAAGACTAGTTAGTGAGACCGGTTAAGGTCGCCAATTCAAATCAAGAATTTTGGTTTGCTTGTAGGCGGTAGATTCGGTATAGCTGAACCGAATAAATAACCTTGAAAACAAAAGAATTTGTTGCTAAAAGTGAAAGATTTCACTAAGGATCTTTAAACGGGTCAAAGTAACGGATTCATAAAGAATTCGATAGCATATAAAAGCGATGGAAATCGCTAAGTTAACTAAACTAGCAGAAATAACGGAATCACGTTATTTCACGTTACATTATGTCGTATGAGATACGTAGAGGTTATGTAACCAAAAAGATATTACCATAATTTCTCAGGTAATACTAACAATTGGTTAAAGTATGAATAATGCTTAAGAGATTATTCGGATCAACGCATTGAGTTTAGAACTCAATGAGCTATGTAAGCAAGGTTTCGAGGACGAAACCTCTTTAAGGGGGGTAGACTTGTAACACCCCGAAAACGGGTTTGGTAATCAAACTCCGTTAATACTAAAAGACGGGTAAAGTACCGTTAGTGGCAAAGTTACCCGGTGAATATTAGGATTCGAATAATTAATCCTGATATTAAATAAACAGTGAATAAAAGCTTTTGAGGAAAGACCAAAGTATAAAGAAGGCCCGAGTCAACGGGACTTAAAATAAAACGGGTTTTAGCTCCCGAAACCCACCAAGTTAACTAGGTAAAATTTACCTAGTTAGTAATGGGTGATTAAATAACAAACTATGAGTTATAGTTTGTTTTATGAATATCTAAACTAGAAGGACCAAAACCGTTAAAAATGGAACAAGTTTTATTTAATAAAAAAAACATAACACACACACACACAAGGTGTGTGAAACGATCTCCAGGAGGTGACCAAGAGGGTGAAACCCTAACTCCACAAAAACACATGAATTGAAGGTCCAAAACTGATCCAAATCAAAATCCGAGCATAGATTATTGATCCTCGGCACGAGAGGATTACAAGGTATGTAAAATCTGATGAAATCTCTAAACTTGAAAATCTCATGATTTTGGAAAATCTGAAATTTGATGTTGCATGTATGTTATTTGGCTAGATTAAGGATGATATAGTGTCTAGAAGTGAAACCTAGACAACTACATGTGAAATCATGTTCAAAATTCAGGAAATGTCATGAACACCTTGAAGGTGATTCATGGGTTTTGTAAGATTATGATAAACACTAGGATTATAATGGTTGTTCTAGTAATACTTGACATATGTGAAGTGATTTCAGAATTTTAGAAGTCAAAATTCATGTATTGTAGTTGATTGATGAAAAAAATTAGGGCTAAAGGTCAAGTTATGAACTTGATAATATATAGTGTAAAATTCTGCCCTCAAAGTGTTCGTATAAATGCCTCAATGAAGGCTTGAATCTGGAAATTTGAGTTAAACCGAATGATTTCGATTGTTTGGGCTATTATGCAAAATATGATTTAAAAGAGTCCTAAATGTGATAAACATGGTCAGGAATTTGGTCTAAACGGTGGTCTGAAGATAACGCCTACCGGCTAATCAAAGAATGCCAAAACTAGTTGATAAGCTTGAACATGTAATTAGTGTACTAATGGGCAGTTGACTTTTGAAAGGTCAAACTGACCTATAATGCGATAAATAGCAATTTTGATATGAAATGCATAAGGTGGAATAATCGTATTAGAGTATGATTAAACTAACCACCTTGAAAACGATGATGATAGTTTGACGCGTAACAAGCTAGGTGGAAGCTTGACGAGGGAGCGGGTCAAACGAATCAAGAAGGAAAGGAAAAGTGTAGTTCGGATGCGAGGTAAGTTAAGCTTGCGCCCTTTTTACCTTATTACAAAATGCTTATTTGTGCGCATGAATTATGATGTGTATTAAGTAGTCGAAACATGATGTTTCGACACAAAATAACGCTAGACGGAACAAGTGGAAATGGTAGAAACCATAAATCACGGTAGAAACGGGTAAAATTGGTGAAATGGTAATCCGGACATGGGTTAACGGATTGATAAGAAGGGACGTAAAAACGACACCATTTGGCGTAAGTCACAATGGGTCAAATAAACAGAAAACAACTTTCAAGTTGGATGATTTCAAAAGTAAACCGGGATATGTTAAAGGGGTGAAATGGTAATCAAGTGCCATCTTATAATGACAATTGGTCATTTCGGCTAAAACGGGTCAAATGGTGTTGTAACACCATTTGTCAATAATAATCGACGATTGCTTGTTGAGTTTTGTAATCACAGGAATTAAAACATGGTTAGCATTGCTATTATCTAGATGTTGATGGCGAAAGGTATTAAAACGGATCAATATGTTGATCCGAGCCAGGTACGCATAGCTATATTGTAGTTAACGGTGCTATCTCGGTCGAATAATTGGGAAGAGTCCTTCATTGTAAAAGAAGGACCATAATCGACCAAAACGCCCTTGTAGGCTAAATTGAACAAACAACCTTTAATGGTTGATTGAAAACGAATTTCATGGTTAGGTAAATACTTAGAATAAGTATAGAAATCGAAAGACGTAATATGTTAGCTAAATAACTCTATTTGAGTTTTGCCGTAAAATAACGATCCAAGAGGTAAAACTTGGATTATATAGATTACCACATTAAATCCACCATAAATACACTTGTGGTGGAAGATCATATGATGAGAAATGTGGTAATGCGAATGCTAGGAACATTTGATAGCAATTTATGAATTAAAGTGCTTAAAAACCCTTAACGGGTTAAAATAAGCACTTGAGCGTAAACGGGTTTAAAATGCATAGGAAACCCGTGGATTGAGCCAAATATGATAGACGATGTAGGGATTAGGAGATGCACGAGGAATTGAGATCAAACAAACATGTTTGTTTGATAAACACATAGTCGGGCCAAAATTTTGGTAAAAAGGGTAATAAGCCGAAGAGTTAAACTCTGAAACTTTAGTATGAAAGATGTTGGGTTTTAACTCCATTAGATGGAGAATTAAATTACGGACGCGTAGGAAAAAGAATCGGGTAAAACGGAGCTATAACGAAGAAGTTATAGCCGTTTCCGTGAAATCAGATCGCGCTGAGAATCTGCAGCATCAGACAACAAAGTAGTCTGTGAAATCAAGGGCCTCGCGTAGCGCGAGCCCCTGTGGCGCTACGCGACGCCTCAAACCCGGAAAAATGTTATATTTTGTCATATTTAACCCCTGTACTTGTTCGAACTTCATATTTAACCCCTGTACTTGTTTGAACTTCATATTTTACTATCAAAACTAACTTTTGAGTTGGTTTTGATCATAGGTGATTGCCATGAGTGCCCGGATGAAGATCAAGCGACGAGCAAGAGCCGAACACGATCACGAAATAAGCTTCCGCACTATGTATCGTTATTATGTCAAATGACGAATGTTGTTTCAGTGTTTCTTTTAAGTGACGAACTTAAATACATTATGTTCTAACCTTTTTAAATTGTAAAAAGGTTTTAATAAACCCGAAATTTCCAATGCATATGTAATCTTAATTACATGTTTATTCTCGTTAATTACGAAAACCAGTAAAATAATAACTAGGGTGTTACATTAAATACGTTTATTACACTCATCTACAATAAGAAAACATAATTTATACTTATTAACTACGCCCTCAAAAAAACTTCCGTACAATCCGTTAAGTGACTCGATCTTCGATCTCCGCTCTTCGATGATTCCCCATGTCTTGTACAACCTGCACTTATCATAAATGGTCGTAACATTAGTACATATCAGAAATAAAGACAAGATTTATCCTTATACATTCTTCGTTCCGTTATCTCTTTACTTTCAAACATTCCATCTGACCATCAATTCCTGGTGATATTTCGACCTATGCCTTCATTATATTTTATACTCAAGGTACATCATTAATAACATTAGTAGTCAATCATATTAACAACCTGCATACACCCCTACAATTAAACCATTGTACTTACATACCTACATGCATACCTACACACATACATACATACATACATACATACATACATACATACATACATACATACATACATACATACATACATACATACATACATACATACATACATACATACATACATGACTACCCACGTACATGCCTACCCACATATCGAATCCATTCGTATTTACCCTAGTACATACTTACTTACACGCATACGTCCGCATATACTTCCTTACACCCATATAATCATACATACGCATTTTAATGCATACATACATACATGCATACATACATACATACATACCATCGTACATACCTGCCATACCTAAAACATAACATAGGAGGGTTATAAATAGCTTACAAGTATTTAAATCCGTATTTAAACGAATACATACATGTATAGAGACATACAAACATACATACCTACCTATCTACAAGTGTGCTTACCCTATCGCTCATAAAACGTAAGTTAAATTAGTCATTCGTAACTTGAAACGCGTTTAAACGAGTCCCCAAGACAAAACGAGGCACGGAACAAAGTTTTGGAGAAACAAGACCCGTCGCGCGACGCGACGGGCCGTCGCACTACGCGACGCCCCCAAAAACACAGAAGGTTGTTGCTGCTGTGCTGCAGATTTCCAGCGCAACCGAAATTCACGGAAACTGTCATAACTTCTTCGTTATAGGTCCGTTTTACCCGATTCTTTTTCCTACGCGTCCGTAATTTAATTCTCCATCTTATGGTGTTAAGATCCGACATCCGGATTAACAAAATTCCAGACTTTTAAGTCTTCGGCTTACTACCCTTTTTACCAAGAATTCACCCGTTCATAATCTTATCACACCAACATGTTTATTTAAGCTTTTAACTCGTGAAACTCCTTATTTCATACCTCCTATCATATTAATCTCAAATCACGGGTTCCTTACGTGGTAAACTCCGTTTACGCTTAATTGCTTATTTTGACCCGTTAAGGGTATTTGTGCATTTTAGTGTCTTTGAACCCAAAAATCATACCTTACGCTCTCATACTTGTCCTAAAACATTCTCTTGACCAAATGACTTGCTTCTAACCTCTCTTAAAGGTCGTTTGTCCGATATACCCATCAAGGGCGTTCTAGTCAACTTTAACCTCATCATTTACAACGAAGAGCTTCAACATATAACTAACCTCAAACGTCATGTTTATTTTGTTAAAAACACTATATTACTTAAACAAACTAAGAAGTGATTACGGAGATCACTTACCTTGTGCGTCCGAGTTCAAGCATAGCTTCCGTGTTTATCCTTGACCCGTTGCCCTTCCATGCTTATGTCCGCGTTGACATGACTCCCATCCGTACATGTCATTACATTCACATTCTTGTTAGCATACATGATGTGACAACCGGTGATTTACGGCTCTTAATTACGTAATTAACAAGTAGTTAACGCGATAATAAATAGTGTTTACAGCACAACTTAACTTATTAGGCCTTTGGAGTGCCCAGGAACGTTTATCCGACTTTACAATGCGCGAACGATGGTTTACAGAGAAACCTGTTGAACACGAAACGACAACGAACTGACACCGTGCAGAATACTGACAACGCCGACAAATATTAAATTTTTCCAGCTTCACAATTAAAATTTTAGCAACCGTAGTTGGAACCGGCTCGAAAAACGGATTAAAGACGGCAACGATATGATTTTTCGCGATTATTACCGTGATCGACAAACGAACGCGTCACTCGACAAACGCCACTATTATACGTCTTTTAATTTTAGAATTTATTTTTTTGACACTTATGGAGTTTGGGGTTGCGACATCAGGCCTCGTAAAAATTACGGATCGCTTAAACACGGGGTTGAGCTTGATTTTTGACTATCAAAATCTTATAAAGTCCTCTAAAAATCTCTAAATCGATACTAAGAGACTTTATGTCTCAAAAGATCTAGACCCACTTATATTTTTTATATCCTCTTATTTCCTTCTCATTTGTCTGTATATTATTTGATTTCATATTATAGTATTATACTTACACACACATCATGACTTTTATAAACCCACCACCGCATATATTATGACTTTTCCCTATTATGATTTATGACTTTTAATTGATTTCATATTATGACTTTTCCCTTCCCTCTTGTCTATTATATACACACCCACAAACCAGAGAGGTCCCTATCTCTCACCCTCGCGATAGATATACACACACACAAACATAATACACAGACAAACACACATTCAGCCAAACACCCCCTGTGTCTCCTTCCGATAAACGAACCGGCGCCGTTCCGGTGGTCCCCTCCGACAAGCAGCCCCCCCCTTTTCCTTCTCGGTTTCTCGATTACCAACACCCGAGCCGGCGCCGGTAACCGGCCGGCTATCTTCCTGCAAAAGACCCTCAAAACCCACATCTTAATACCCGTTCGAGCACAGAGAGCCGGAGAGAGGAACGATGCAAGGGAAAGAGACCGGAAGAGATGAAGGAGACAGACATGGGAGTGACGGCGACAGTGCGGGTCGTTTTTCCGGCGACCCACCGGGGACGACGCCGTGATGGTGATGATACTTTCGGTAAACCCTTCTCCATTTTTTTCTTTCTTTAGTTAGATTTGACTCAAAGCCACGTTTTAACTTCTGTTCTGGTAGAGGCACCGTTATGTTGATGATGTTAGAGGTGGTGCGCCGCAGCCGGCGGCTCCACGGCCGGTCGACAGCATCGGTGGTGGGTGGTTCGGGCTCGGGGTTCATGGAGCGGGTAACTCGAGTCTCTGTTCAAAATGATACTGATTTGTTTTGGCCATGATGGCTCAAGATTGGTTTAGTTTTGGTTCCGGGTCAAATGCGGGTTTCAGTTCAGATTCGTGTACGGGTCTCGCGGGTCAAGCCTCGGGTTTGGTCAGCTTCGGTCAACCTGTGATTCGGGTCTGCTATGGTTCGGGTCACGTTGCGGGTACGGTTCGGTCAACTCGGTCCAACTCAGCGAGTTGACTCAGCTCGGTTAACGCAGTCAAACCGAGTCAACTCAGTTGACTCAGTCAACAGATCGACGCGAAGAGCGGTAAAATTTTTAACCGCGTGAATTATTCTTTTATTTTATATATCTATTTATTATTATTATTCGTGAACGAGCTCGAACCATTTCGCTTATAATTTAGTTTATATGTTGAAATACTTGACAATATATACATTGCGTTGGCTATTGATTGAATTTTGAAGAAAATATCGACACTTAGATGTTGGGATCGTCCAAAAACAGGGGAAACTCTGCCCGTTTTTCGAGAAAATCCGTAAAATAAAACAAGTTTTTATTATAAAACGAACCATTATATTCAAGTGATTTTTTTATACAAGTGTAACAATACTCATGACAACACTTTATAACTTGCAAAGACGACAATTTAGATATTATTTCGACAATGCTTTTATAAAATAAAACATGAAATAATATTTTTATTACTTTCGACAATCCTTTCAAGTATCAAACAATACGAAATCTTTTCGTAAAAATAGTTTATATTTATTTACAAACAACACGAATTTTCTTTATAAAAATAAATATAGGTTTATTTTAAACATCAAACAATTCGGATTCTTTAACAAAATAAATATAGTATATATTTATGCAACGACTTGATGAATCTTTTTTTGTAAAATAGATATAACCTTTTATATTTATTTCAAACGTCTCAAATGGCATACGATATACAATACGAGTTTATTATGTATTCTTTTCATAAAACATTCGTCACCTACACATACGACCTCTCGGAACGACAAACACTATCCTATCGATATACTTATATTTTTATAAATATTTATATATTCGAATTTCTCGAAAACTAAGTACTTTCTAAACTTAGTAAACGAAACCTAACAAGTATAACTTAATTGTTTTGTTTTTATTAGTTAACAACATATCAACGGATCATTCGGTTAACGATTCGGTAAAGCTCGGTGACACGTAGTTTAGTTACCGTATTTATTTAGAAACTTATAAGATATTCCGTGTTAGGAATATTGTAGAATGCACGCTAGCGAGTCAAGTCTTGGAAACGACATCGCAAAGTCGTATATAGCTAGCTTTGCACAAGGCAATTCAGGTGAGTTCATAACCCCACTTTTTACGGTTTTACATTTTTATTAATGTTTTCGGGGTGGAAAGACATGCACGTATTATAAGAACATACAAAGTTTTGAACGAATGAAAACTCATATTTCTAAATTATGTTACCAATGGATTATACTAGAGGTTCAGCCTTAGAGGCTGGGGAGGTTCAGCCTTAGAGGCTGGGGTAAAATACATATTACAATGTTTACAAATGATATAATAACAAGAAACACTCTTGGTGAGAACGAGTACCAAGTATGATGAAATTTGAGAATACAAAAAGCACTCTTGGTGAGAACGAGTACCAAGTATGTTACAACTATTACAGACATTTTTATACATGGTATGGTTAGCTTAAGGAGGGTTTTACTACTAGACTAGATCATGTGAAGGGTGGGCACAACACTTGAGGCCATTAATCCTTATTATAGGACCGAGGGACACAAGAGTGATAGATCTATTTGGGTGTAGCGAGCCCACACCCGTGAGGCCGGGGCGGCCCATAGAGGTGACTGTGTCTTCCAGCCGGAAGCCCGGTAACAAATTTGCTAGGTTTGAGTTTCCCTGCACCTTTTCACACATATCAATGGCCTTGCAAACCATTGGTGATCTCTTTATTTCCTTATTTGCTACATACCAGGGATTTTATACTTACAAGAAATACTTGTTCATACAAAATAAATACAATGTTTTATACAAAATTCAAAGCATAGGGTTATGCGGGTACGGAGTCAAAGTCAGGGTGGGCATTGACGGTTATACGAACATTACAAATACAAGACTTTACAAATACATGGTTTTATGAACATAATGTGTTACAAACACAAAGTTTCCATATAACTTGACAAGAAAATGATTTCTAAATTCGTTTTCTCAATATTACTTCGCAAACCGGTTATTCAAAAGATTTATTTCAAATCTTTTACAAACAAACTATGAACTCGCTCAACTTTTTGTTGATTTTTCTCGCATGTTCTTTCTCAGGTTGCATTTCAAAGTTAAGGCACGGTTGGAATAGGAGAACCATGAAGAGTCGAGTACTTAGCGGGCGTTCATTTTCTAAAAGACTTAGCTTATTTGCTTCCGCTGTGCAATGAAGATACCAGTCCAGTCACGCCAGCTCTGATAATTTCGGGGTGTGACACATGATAGTACGTATGCACGATCATCTCAAATTCATATCTCATGTATGACTTTCATTAGTCAATTCAAGCAAGCATGAAGCATACTCAACATCGACCTAACATAACCTTCTCATGAACTATATCTAAAATGCATTCCTCATGTTAGTTTACTATCAATTTCATTATTACCACACTCTATACATGTTTACCCATTAATTGCATACAATTTCACATATTACTGTCATTTAGACATTTCATCAAACACTTGGTGTGCGTACTGCTTTCTAAGCATGATGTACAAGTATTTCATGTGTTTCTTCCTAATTATCACTTTCATTTATCACCTCAAGTAAACATCATACAAATTACATACCATAATCACTCCATATACAAATACACATCACATATACACATATTCCTAATCAAGTTCATACTATTTCATGGATTAAACATAAACCCACTTAACTAATTGTGGTAATTGATCCAAACACCTAAATTCTAGCAATTTACTCAGAGTCTTCGCTTAGGGTTTGTTCCTAAACATGCATACATCACTAATTTGGCCATAACCTTCATGATTCATACCTAAATCACCACTAGTGATGATTATCAAGATTTTCTCAACTTCATTAAACATCAAAATTTAACATACCTTATGATCCCCTCGTGAAGGTGATCATTTATTCGTGTTCGGTTGTGAATTTGAGCTTCGATTCACCCTTCAATTTGATGCTTTGGTTGAGTTTAGGGTTTGGCTCCTTTGGGGAGCTCTTGATCGATCCAGAACATTCACACACGAAGTGTGTGTAATGTGTGTGGATATATTCTTTTAAGTTCATAATTAAACTTTCATTTTATCCCTCTTTAGTCCCTCGGGTTTGCCTTTAAAACATAACGTGCACTACTTTTCTCTTTCAATAGTCTACACCGGGCATTTAACTAGGTTAAATGGCCTAGTTATTTATTTCATAATATAACGCATAAGGGCATATTTCGAGTATATAACATTTGGATTTTGGGGCGTTACAGAAACGGTACGGTTCGAAACGGTACAGCTCGAAACGGTTCGGTTCGAAACGGTTCAGCTCGAAAGGGTTCGGTTCGAAACGGTTCAGCTCGAAAGGGTTCGGTTCGAAACGGCACGGTTCGGTTCGAAACGGTACGGCTTGAAACGGTTCGGCTTCGAAACGGTACGGGTCGAAACGGTTCGGTTCGAAACGGTTCAGCTCGAAACGGTTCGGCTTCGAAACGGTACGGGTCGAAACGGTTCGGCTCGAAACGGTACGGGTCGAAACGGTTCGCGTCGAAACGGTTCAGCTCGAAACGGTACGGACGGTTCAGCTCGAAACGGTTCGGGTCAAAACGGTACGGGTCGAAACGGTTCGCGTCGAAACGGTTCGGGTTCGAAACAGTTCGGGCCGAAACGGATTTTTTGGATTTTTTAGAATTTTTATGATTTTTAGAATTTTTATTATTTTTTAGAATTTTTTGGAATTTGTTTGGTTTTTTGGAATTTTTTTGATTTTTTGGAATTTACTTTTTTTTTGTTTTAATGTTTTAGAGTTTACAATTAAGTCCCTGTGTTTCTAAAACTGACGCAAACCGTCCCTGAATTAGTTAGTTAACTCAAAGTTAACAAAATAAATGGATGGAGTTAAGTTAGTGGACTGAAATGGTTACGAAAATGAAACTAATGGACTGAAATGACAATTTTTAAACTAATGGACTGAAACCGTTATTTTTGACAAACCTCAGGGACGAAAACAGTAATTAACTCTTATTTATGTCTTTTTTCTTTTTTTTTTTGATTTTTTTAATATAAATTACTTTATAATAATCCAACATGACAATTTTGCCCTTAGGAGAAATGAGGAAAAGGACAAAAATCAGTAAGAAATTCTGACAAAATTTGATTTTTTTGAAATTTGAACTAAAATGGCAAAAAAAAATGCAAACCTCAGGGACCCAAATTTAAAAAATTTGGATTTTGGACTAAAGTGGCAAAAGTGAGCAAACCTCAGGGGCCATTTTGGCTATTAACTCAAACTATTTTTACGTGCATATTTTATGCACGGGTATGTATAAATATGATTTGTTCTACATTCCGACGTAAACTTTTTTTTATAGACGAGTCAGATCAAATATAATACGTTTTCGTTTAAAGAAACCCTTTTTACGTGCATATTTTTATGTACGTTTTGGTATAAATTCAAGTTGTTATACGTTTCGATGTAAACTTTTTTGTGAAATGATTCAGGTCAAATATAATATATTTTCGTGTTTATTTTATGTATATTTCGTAAAGTTTTTTTCGAACCGAGTGGAGTCAAATTATGGTTTTTTTTATCCATTTTTCCAAAAGCCCTAATTAATCCATTTCGATTACACGTGCATATTTTCCTTCATACCCGTTACGTTTTCTATGTATGAGTTGGAGTTGGGTCACATATAATACGTTATGATTGTTCGATATGAATTCCATTTACTTTACGTTTGATCCAATCACAATGTTTATACAGGTTACACTGAGTTCAACTGGATACGTCGAAATGTGTGTTTTCATATGGTTAATGCATCATATAACGTTTGGACTAATCCATTAAATGTTTACGATGTACCCGCGCCGCAACGCGGGCGGGTCTTAACGCTAGTTAAATTTAAGATGCATATTTCTTCGTAAATCATTTATGTCGACAACTACAAGATGTAAGAGATTATGATTTAAACAACCTCAATCACTAATTATATTATTGTAAGACGTTTTATCAAGAATAATGTCTTTTTTCTATTTTTTTTTAATAATTTGGTGGATATGTTCTTTGAGTTCTAGGTAAACATGTTAGTGTTAGAAAACTTAAAATGGCATGAGTTTTAAACATGTTAGGGTCTGTTTGGTATGAGGTAATGGAATGTATGACGGAATGGAATGGACAAATGAATGGAATGAACAGATGAATGGAATGGATCATTACCATTCCATTGTCATGTTTGGTTAGTCTTATGTGAATGGAATGAATCATTAATTTGTAATGTTTTGTAGGCGAAAAAAGACGAAGCAATGAAATACAAGTCGTCAAAAAGACAGAAATACCCCCTACTACAAAATAAAGAAAATTTACCATTTTTCACAACAATTTCCAATAAAAATTATAACAAATTCATATTATAAAAAAACAAAATCATTTTTTAACTAATAAAATCTCAACATTATCCAATCTTTGGATTGCTAATTTGCGTGTGAGCTTGCTTTGTTATAAAAAAAAAACTATACATATTTATACTAGCAGCAAGAAAACCATTGCCAGTAGCACCAGCTATGGAGGCAAAGTTTTTTCAATAATTGGACTGCTAATTTGCGTGTGAGCCTACTTCATTTCAGGTTATTTGTTCTTCTTGAGTTCACACAAGGCGTCAAATGTTTCATGTAAAAACAATTTCAAGCCTTGCCACCGAATTTTTGAAGAACGTCTTATTGTTTTGCTATCTAGCACCTAAACCCCAGCTACCGTTAGGCTTATCAATGGTGTCTGCTTGCCGTTTCGGCCTCGTCAACGGAGATCGCATAACAAACATCACCGGAATTCATATAAGATACGGATAGCGATCGGCAACATTGATGAGCAGCGGACTCCCGATGGCTGGTATACAACTGGATAATCATTCGGGGAAGCTTCGTTTGTGGTGGTCGGTGATCGTGAACTTTTGGAGAGCAGGAGATACACTTACCAGGGGAGGGCAAAATAGAGAATTGCTAATGTATTACGGGACGGAATGAAAAAAAAGATGGGGGTAGGGAAGGAATAGATGGAAGGTGTTTTGAGGTAAAAGGATTCCGGAAGTAATGGTCGATTTCTTTCCTTTTGACCAACCAAACATGCCTATTTTTATTACCCTTAAATGGGCTATTCAATTCCCCCCTCCATTACCTCATACCAAACACTATCTTAGTGTTCTGAACAGGGCGGAATCAAAGGAGGGTTAAGGGGGTCAGTTGACTCTCCGGTTAGTCAAGTATTATGTTACCTTATGTATCCATCGAAAACCTATTTTTATAGCTTGACTCTCTAAAATGTATCTTCTAGGGCACTAAAAGTGAAAAAAAGAGTAAAACTAACATACTTATACCCAACGTAGCACGAATACGGGTACGAGACTGGGGTACAGGGACGATACGGTTACGGGGAACGACAAAACTAAAAAAATACAAGATACGGGTACAGCAAAAAAATAATATTAAAAAATAAAAATATATTAAACAAAGTCCCAAAAATAAAAATATATTAAACAAAGTCCAAAAATATATTAAACTCCAAAAACACTACATCAACCATAGCTAATTAATTATCAATAATCAAAACGTTTTTATATTCCGGTTCATCTAGCAAAGATCAGCAACCTCCAAAAACCCAACATCTTCCATTGAATCAAAAGCATCTCCACCCACATCCCACATCTTTACATCATCATTCGGATTCCTTGACAAAAGTCATAGATTATTGTGGATGTAAACCAAGTCTTCAGCACGTCTTGTAGTCAATTTGTTCTCCAGTCAATCTGTGATAACTTGTTAATTTTCTTTGTATTTGTTTTAAGATTATTAATAAAACTGGTTTTGTTCTATAAAGACCTTTAAGTTCTGACATGGTATCAGAGCTCCGAGGTTGAATCGGTGCTCTGGTGTTCTTCCGCTGCGTAATCAGACCTAGGGTTTCTGACTGTTTCTAATCGGAAGCAAGTGTTGCTGTTTTTTGGTGATCTTTGGAATCTTGGTAGTCCGGTGAGCTCTGCCGATTCTAGATCTTGGTGTTTGCGGTGCCTTGGAGATTGTACCTTTCTTTGAGGTTGAAACCCTAATTTCTAGGGTTTTGGTGTTCATCTGCAGTGTAAGACCCAACTTTAACTAACATAAATTAATAATATATCACATGCATTTAGTACAAAAATTTTGAGGTGACAAAAAGTTTCATGGTTTTAAGACCATACATGATCATAATATTCAAGTTATAATCCTACTAATTAAACTTTCAAGACATAATATCAAGTGTCTACATATTACTTAAAACAAAATAGATCAAGTGCGGAAGCTTTGTTTAGTGCGTTCGGTTCTTGATAACTACTTAATCACCATCCGGGTTAGATCCATCATCACCTAAGGTCAAAACCAAATCAAATGTTAGTTTTGACAATGTTAAAAAGGGTATAAACAAGTTTCATGAGTCAAAATGAACAAAAAATAAAAAAAATTCGAAATCAGGGGGCTAGACGCCCCACCTAGCCCCCTTTTTCACAACAAGTTCCTTTATTTTGTTGCTGCACTTGCCCAACTAAAACTTTTATCAAAACCAAACTTAAAATCATCATAACTTATGATCCGTAAGTCCGATTTAACCGATTCTTTTTCCTACGCGACCGTAATTTAATTACGGACGCGTTTATCAACGGGTTTTGCATAAAAATATTATTTCAAAACAGTTGTTCTATAATTTATCTCCTACTTATTTGACCCATTTGTTTACATGTTCCATAACATGTATTATAAACATATAAACTTGAGGCCAATGCACCCGTTTCTACATTTATCAAGTACGAGCTTTTGCTCCCTTCCTGAGGGTTACTTGTGCAATAACCATCACGCTTATTTCCAAGAATTTAACCATGCCTTTCGGAATCATTCAACAAGTGAATGTTCCGAACTATAATCCCTCTACAAGGGTTCATGCTTTTGTAACGGATTCACATGTCCGTTACACGACCTACGCTTGATACATAACCAATCAAAAGTGATGGCTATTAGTTACTATGTTTGTAACGCAACATGTTTTGACCCGTTTGGATGCAGAATGGGTATCCCCATTACTAGACACATCCAAACTCTATTTCTAACTCATGTTTTGACCCGTTTCGCTTGTCTAATGCACTTTGTCACTTCTGTGACTTAGTGGCTTTTCTTGTTTACCAATTTTCAATATAAAAACATAAAACCAACAATTAAACATAATATAACGAAACTATAAGTCGCGTACCTTCAAAGTGTGCCCTTCAAACGTGTATCACTTCCGGCTTGTCCACTTGACGATCCGGATGCTTTACCTAAAGAGTTCCATTCATCATCAATTTAGAACTCTTTCATAATTCATAATGGACAATTCACTACGATATTCAAATCTGTGTTTTGTTCGATTCTAAACATTTTATTCCTCACTTAGACGTTTCAACAAACACCTAGCGGGTCAAATTTTTACACAATCATTACTAGGTTCTAGACATGTTATTATCACCTACATTTACTTCGATTAGGCGATTTGCACTAAATTTCAACATCAACAATACCGAATTTAACACATGAATTCAGTTTTCACTAGAATAGTATTCATAATCCTAGTGTTTATTTAGTCTTTACAAAATCAATAACCCACCAGACACACATATACGTGTGCTGGGATCGATCAGAAGAGGAGGGTGACCAGGAGTTTCCTTCAAACCCTAAAATCCTCACAAAATTCACAAATTGAAGCCTCTAATCAGCTCTAAATCAAGTTTCAAACATTACCGAAGCAATTAAGTGATCAAATTAGTAAAGTGAGGTAGTGTGCTAAAAAGTGTATTGAAAATATGCTTGTTAAGTTATTTATAAAAATCAGTATTTAGGATACGGCTCAGGATATTGAGCTGTATCTATGATCAAACTATGAGCAAAAGTAAAGTAAACGACACGAGATGTACGAGGAAAGCCCTTGATCAATCTAGATCGCCGGCATAAAACCTCGGGAGCTGACAATCGCAGCTGCCTTGTTCTTCTTATTACTTCAAACGTCAGGATACAGTGCAGGATGTGGTGCGGATCGACTATGTGTTACAATGAAATTTGAATACAAGTGTGGTGTTTGCAATAAGCTAGAGAGTGAAAGTGTTCGAGAGTGTAAGTGAAAATTGTGTGCCTTAAACTGATCCGCCCCCATCTATTTATAGTAAAGATAATGTAACAAACTACCCTAAACTTCCGGGATCCACCGAATATTCCTTAATCGAACGTTGTAGACCTGGTCTTTCGGGTTCAACGTCTCTCCTTCAACAAACAAGTCCGAGTCTTGAGGAGAAGAAGCCCACTTGACCGTTAGCAAGTCTCAGCCTTTAACCTGCATGTGGTTAATTCAATAAACCTCAGGATATCACCCAAGATGTTAGCAATATCCTCTTCCAGCATCCTGGTCACAAATAAACAAATAAAGGCAGGATATTGGTCAGGATATGTATGCTTAGAAAATGAGCCATAACAATTGTCCCCAAATATATCGGTTGGTATACCAATCCAATGGATATATTTCAAAAATCTTATCCCATAACTCAAGGCATTTAAAACGAAGCGACGGTTAAGATCACATCGTAACTTCCAACGCGTTTTTTACTCAATGGAGATCCACAATGCCCCTATATCTTCTCTTTTCTTGTTTGAAAATCAGATATCTTCAACAGAACCTTCAGGTAATTCTCTGTTTCTGATTTTCTTCCTGTCAATTTACTTCACCTTACTTGCAATGGATGCCAAGACCTTCACCCAGCAGAATCTCCTTAAAAATCCCGAAAAGGAGATCTGCGCTTTTGACAACGCAGACATTGCAGCTTTAAGAGCCTCCGGCGCTTTCCCTGACAACACGGTCTTTAGACCATTCGATCGGTCAATCCGATCGGATGTTTCTTCCACCGAATGGGTTTGTTTTCCAGCATATCCTTTTTCATTAGGTCTTTGATACCCTTTTCCTGAATTCATGATGCAATTCTTTCGAATTACTGGCATCTCCTTCGCTCAAACCATGCCCATGGTTTGGAGAGTACTAATTGTACTTAACCAAATCAAAAACCTCCATTGTTCCGACCTCCGCATCGAGGATTTACCTATTGCTTATCGCCGATCCCATGGCTCTAGCCGGTTCTTGCTCTTCTCGACCTCTAGCAAACCCCAGATTCTCAAAGCCACAAAAAACGAAGACGGATGGCAACGCAAATTTTTCTTTGTCAAACGAGACTCCATTGCTGAGGGTGCCAACCTTCCGGTGGAGTGGTTAACCACCGGTAGGGTTATAAATATTCCCATAGACCATTTAATTCTAATCTTCTATTAATATCCTTCTTTTTGATCTTTATGCAGTGAACTTCAAGGAAGTCGCTCCTCCTACCGCCGAGTCAGAAGAAAGAATCAATACTGTTTACCAGTTACCAGCAATAGACAGGACCTTCACCACACACGTCCCCAGTTCCAGTCAATACTCGTCATCTGAAATGTATGGTAAGGATTACTTTCAAAATAATTAGTCAAGATAGTATAATAGTAAAATGAAGAGTAAAACTTTTCCCTTTATGCAGCACCGGCCAAGATCCCTGAAGTCTTTGACCTCGACTAATTGGACAGTTATTCTGATCAGATCCAGGTCAAGAAAGAACCTAGCCCCAAGACCACAGCCACATCCAAACCCAGTAGTTCCAAAGCCATCATTATTCCCAAACCTTCACCGGCTACCAAGCCCCGGAGTTCAAGTTCCCGCAAAAGGAAAGAACCTGATTCCCCCGTCATTTCTGACACATTTCCTTATGAGAAGCACGGGTTCATTGAAGCTAGCGGGTTTATGACTTCTTTTCTTAACCAGGTTAGTATTCTCATATCATATCCTGCGATTTACATTATTATCAAAGATTTATCAATATTAATACCTGTCGTCTTACCTTTGTAGGGTCTTGAGCGTTTGGTTAACTTATATCAAGAATCTTACAAGCTCAACAAGACACTTGAAACCAAGATAAAGGAAGCTGAAACCACAATCTCTGATCAAGGCATGATTGCAGCCGCCAAATCTCGTCATTACGAGCAGAAATTTAAAGCCATGACTCAAGAACACCAAACTGCTCTCAACAAAGCTGTTCTTCAGGCCCAGACCGACCTTGAAGCTGCCCACACGCAATACGAACGAGATATGGTCAGCTACCGGGAAAGCCTCAAGAGTTCCGTCGTCATTTCTCTCCTTCAAGCCAGGTTGAAGATGGCCGATGAAGCCAAATCATTAGGCTTCGAATGCCCTTCTTGGGATGTAGGTGCCTGGGAGACCAAGCTAAAGAACCTCGGAGGTACCTCTTCCAAATCAGCTGTCGAAGAATCTTCCAAAGCAGTTGAAAAAGCAACCGATGCTGAGAAGGATGCTGAGGCGGATCCCAAGGCGGATGTTGCTGAAACCACTATGGACGAAGAAGGCACTACCCCCTAGAGCTCATTTCCTTTAAATTATTCGAACAATTTTATGTTTTTATGAACAATTTTTATTTTTGTATCGAAACAATTTGATAGCCGAAGGTGGATGGGTCCTGGGTTTCAGGATGACACCTTCGGTTATCAACCAGTATTGATTGCTTCAAGAATAATTTCGTTTTTCCTAAGTATAATTCTTAGCCTTGCAAAAAATTTTATATTGTTATCTTATGAAAATATCCTGATCAATATGCTCAGCGATATATTGTAAAAACTTTTTATTAGATAGAACTTCCAAACATTCCTTCAACTTTGTAGAAAGTTTTTGAAAAACAATCTATTTTTCCAAAACTAGTTTATGATAATACTTAAATGATCAAAGTGCCAAACTAATACTAGTTTCAAACACCTTAATCAAATATCCTGAAAAGGACTTTGAGAATATATCAGGATTCTTAACATAATGTTACTAAAAACTTAGACGATGTTTACAAAGGAAAGATCATACCCGGAGTAGTATATAACCCTATTACCAAGCCTCAATCTTTTTGCAACTTCTTCAATGAAGATGTCCCCTGTGCGAGGTACTTAGTGTATTAGTTCCGAACCTTACCATCTTGGCAGCGATGTCCCCTGTGTACAATATCTTCAAATACTTTAGAAATCTACTGAATGTCAGTTTCCATTGTATAGACAATTTTTTACGTCCCAAGGGTAAAACCCAAGGATGTACTGGGGATAAATCCCTTGTATCCTGGGGAAAATCCCAAATTTTCATGCGCTACAGGCGGGAGTGTATAAACTCTAAGACTTAGAAAGGTGAAAACCTTTAAACCTTAGAGAGTATGAAAATACCCTTTCGTGAGAGAGGGTGATCAATCCTCATATACCTTTAGGATTCAGGATATAGCCAACAGTAACGAAATTGTCAGCCACTTTTACATGGACTGGTCCCGCCACCTTGAACTATCCCTGAATAATTTGCGCTCCAGGCGAGGTGTTTAAACCCAATTCGGAAGAAAGGTGAATACCTTTAAACCTGTGAAGGGATCAGTATCCCTTAAACGTGAGAGAGGGGGCCAATCCTCTAATCTTTCGAGTTATCCTGAGTACATATCCTGGAGCTATATCCTGAAACATATCCTGCAAAACAATTGTAAACTAAGGTGGGTGTTAGCTTGGCTAACACCCCTTCGATGCTTAAGTCAGTATTGGGTTACAAAGAACAAATTAAACCAAACATATTTAAAAAAGGTAGAATTCATACCATCCTGAGTTAGAAATTAAATTCTAAACGCACTTGAAATAGAGCTTAAGGTGTATAGCATTCCAAGACCTCGGTAGCATATCCCCCTCCATATTCTTGAGTCTGTATGCTCCTTTCCCTGCTTCTGATTCAACTTCATATGGTCCTTCCCATTTTGGAGCTAACTTGCCATCGGCAGGATTAGTAGTATTCTGAAAAGCCTTTCTTAACACCCAATCTCCAATCTTAAATCTTCTGGTCCTAATATTCTTGTTATATGCCCTGGATATTCTCTGTTGATATGCTGCCATCCTTAGCCTTGCCGCATCTCTCTTCTCATCTATAGTGTCTAAATCCTGACTCAAGGCTTCAGGATTCTGCTCAGGATCACTTAGGGTAGATCTTGCAGTAGGTATTGTCATTTCCGTTGGAATCATTGCTTCTGCTCCAAATACCAAGGAAAATGGGGTTTGGCCTGTTGCATTATTTACCGTTGTCCTATCAGCCCATAAAACAAAGGGTAATTCTTCTGCCCATCTTCCTTTTTTGGCTCCGAGCCTTTTCTTTAAGTTATTAACAATTATCTTGTTTGAGGATTCTGCTTGTCCATTCGCTTGAGGATGTACTGGAGTAGATGTTATCATTTTGATTCCCCAACTCTTGCAAAAGTCGGTAGTTCTCCTGCTTATAAACTGAGAACCATTGTCACAGATTATCTCAGCTGGTACTCCGAATCTGGTCAGGATATTCCTCTTTATGAAGGATACTACTTCTTGGTCTCTAACTTGAACAAATGCTTCAGCTTCAACCCACTTAGAGAAATAATCCGTCATTGCTAGCATAAAGACTTTTCCTCCCGGAGCTTTTGGTAGCTTTCCCACTATATCCATACCCCACTTCATAAATGGCCAAGGGGAAACAATAGGGTATAATGGTTCAGCAGGTTGATGCAGTATGTTACTATGTCCTTGACATGCGTCACATCTTCGAGCATATTCTGCGGCATCCTTTCTCATTGTTGGCCAATAATATCCTGTCCTTAATACTTTTGAGAATAACGACCTGCCCCCAGCATGATTACCACAATCCCCTTCATGTATATCCTGAAGTACTTCTTTGGCTTCAGAATCCTCCAAGCACCTCAAATACGGTCCTGCAAGAGATTTCTTGTATAAAATATTATTTATAATAGTTGTTTTGGTCAAAAAATCTGTTGAGGATATTGCAACCAAACTCTATGTTATGGGGGTATGATGCTGATTATGTAATAGCGATGAGGATCACTTCAATGTAGATTTGCACAAACAACACAAGGATTTATACGGGGAAAAAGCCCTTGATCAAAAGTTGATCTTCGGCACAAAAAACCCCGGGTGATGGAAACTACCGATCACCAAGCTCAAATAAATGATTAAATGTTTACAACTTCGGATAGTAACGAGCTAGATACAAGGATCACTATCGTGAAATGAGTACAAGTGAGTAGAAATGAATGTGTGTTCGTCGAGAGCTTCAAGTGTGCGAGTATACGAGTGTGTGTAGCTGCCAAAAATGGCTAAGTGTTTTTTCTACTAGCTCGTTACCCCTTTTAAAATAGAAATCTAACTACCAAACTAACTATCCGACTTTCGTGCCATGCCTCCACGTTCTCCACAACGTCTATTTTTGGTCAAGCACGTGCAGATTAGTTTGGGAATATTCTCCAGGAATGTCGCCAAGACTTGGTCAAGCTCGTTATACCTGCGAGATGCTACAAAACATAAGTAAACAATCGTCAGTACGAGGATCCTTAAAGTGATCCATGATCCTGATCCTAAAGCCCTTCTGAGGATCACCACCTGTCACAGAAGTAAGGATCACTAATTAGGATAACGAATAAGGATCACTAATTGTTAGAAAATCCTCCCCTAACAATTGCCCCCAAAATATAAGGAGTAATTTGTAAAATTAGCGAGTTATATTTTCTTGATCTTATCCGCAACTAACTAACGGATATATAGCCGTTAAAATAGAACTAGCCGTTGCGATGATGATGTCACGGAAGTGACAATCCTGCAGAATCATAATTATAAATAGAGATATAGATAGGATCATTATGCATTCAAATTCAAAAGAAACTCCCTTTAAATTCTCAGTCGACGATCAATCAGGTATTTCTTTCTCCTCTTTCTTCCTCTCTTACTCTGTTTTTCTTTCTTTATCTCCATCACTTCGAAAATGTTGCTCCGAAGTTCTCCGGCCAAGGATAACAAAAAGGATAGCCCTCTGAAAAGTCAAAAGATCATCAAGGACTCGGCGAATGAGAGGTGTTGCTTTAACGATGCCCAAGTAGATAAAATCCGTCACTGTTTTCCGGCGAGTGCCTTCTTCAAACCTTTTGATCCCACTGTTCTTAGCGACTATGTTTCTGAAACATGGGTTGCCTTTCCATCTACTCCATTCACTATAGGGTACACCTATCCTTTCCCAGAGTTCACACAATCCTTCTTTTCCCTTACCGGCATATCTTACATCCAAGCCATGCCGATGATTTGGAGGGTGTTGTATACCCTGGAGAGGATCATTGAGCAGGAGGGTGTTGATTTAGGAATGTCGGAGCTGGCAGAGCTGTATGATCTCACTACCTTTGGTTCCCATTGTTATTTGTTCAAACGAAAACCTGGTGCAGAGCATCCCCTTCTTAAAGTCACCAAGAACGATAAAAATTGGAAACCTCGCTTCTTCTTTGTAAGAAGGGATACCATTCCAGACGGAAAGGATCTACCAAGGATATGGTCCACCCATGGTAGGCCGGAGGATCCTGAGAAGGATCACCAGGTAATCTTGTTTGTGTGATAAGATCACTAACCCTCTCTGTCTTGTGCCATGCAGCTATCTCTGTTTCACATCTCATCACAACACCCAGGCTTGCTGCTTTCTGGGGACTCGATCCTGAAACTAGAACTTTCAAGACAACAACCCAAGACTCTCAGGAGGTATCCTCAGGTTCTGTCACAATGTCAAGTAAGTATCTTTGTTTGAAAATTTATATAAATAGTGAAACATAAATATAATGAAGATACTTATCTTGTTTTGGTTATGTAGGTGCTGGAAAATCTGCCAAAGCTGCTTCAAGGTTCAGTGTCACCGATCTCACCACTGTCAAATTCTCTAAAAGAAAGGTTCCTGCTAGCCCGACAACCTCAATCCCCAAGGCACCCCTCAAAGGAAAGGGAATCAAGAAGAGAAAGGCCTCTGATGCTGAGGATTTGCAGGGTCTGCCTCTAATCCGCCACCAATTCCTCGAGTACTTCAATGATGTAAGGATCACCAACTCTGCCTTGGTATCCTACTTGTAAGGGGATCACCTGATCTTGAACTGCTTTATCCTTTTCTTTTGCAGAAATTCGCTGAGATTGAGGATTATGTGGGCCACGTTGAGGATCAGGACAAAAAGATTGCTGACCTCCAACAGGTTGCTGTGCTCAAGGATCTTGCACTTGCTGATCTTCAGAAGGAACTCCAGGATACCAAACAGAAGATGGCTAAGGTGCTGGTTAACTTTGACTATGAAAGGCAGGAGATCACAGATGATGCCAAAGTCTCTGCCGCCATAGCAATGTACAAAACCAAGCTGCAAATGGCCTTGGAAGCCCAGGATCCTGCCTTCGACAAAAGCAGCTGGGAAATTGAAGAATGGAAGCAAGGCTGGCTGAATTGGGTGATGAAGAGGCTGAGGAGGCTGAAGAGATCCTGACGATCGAGGCTGGAGGCAAAGGTGAAGCTGGTGAAGCAAGCGGAGCTGGAGGTGGTGATGCAGCAAAGGTTTAGGCTGCTTGATTGGGCAATGATGGACATTTCTAGACGTAGCCGGAGCCCAATTTTTTAAATTTGGTAGTGGTTTTTTGTGGTTGTGATGTTTTAAACAATGATGGTTTGTACCGAACAATAGGTTTTAGGATTAAGGAACATGTATGATCCTTTGGACAATGGGCAGGATTGCATATGGTGGAGGGATCCTCTGTTTGGGGGATGAAGCCATTGTGATCCTGCCGCCTTTATATCCCTGCACTATTTCCGAACTTGTTATCATGGACACCCTTTACCTACCCCAGCGGACGGGCCACGTTTTGCTGGTAGATGCTCGGGTAGGTAATTTTGACAACCTTTTAAGGGTAAATCTTTTGTTAATAAATAAAAACTTAACCTTTTGTCGCTTATCTGTGTTGTTATCCTTATGTTTCTTTGATTTTCCTTTATTTCGATGCATATTTATTAGACAAATAATTTTGAATAAGTCAAATTGAAAATACTTAGGATATGATCCATGATCAAATATCCTTTAGTTAAAGAATCTCAGAAAGCAATATGTTTCAAGGATCACAAGTCTAGTTGTCAAACTTTAAGGGTTATTCGAATAAATAATGAATAGAATTAAATATAGTTAAGGATCATACCTGAGGGTCCAAGTTAGGATCCTAACCATAATAAGGATAACTGTAAAATAGACCTCAGAATAAAGTAAGGATCAAGGATCCCTAGTTGCCTATCTTCAAGAACCTGAAATAGAGCATAACTTGGGACTAAGCCAACATAGGAAAAGAGTTAGCAACTGGGGACAAGCCCAAGGATAACTGGGGACAAGCCCAAGGATAACTGGGGACAAGCCCAAGGATAACTGGGGACAAGCCCAAGGATCGTATGTAAACTGGAGTATGGCCCTAACTGGCGACTATCCAAACTTAGTGACATGAAAATGCCAAAACCTTAGCTAACGTGAATACGTTAGAAACCTTAGGAACGGATGTATGGTACGTCTACCATTATACGTAGGATCCTAAGCATAGCCAGTACAATGGAATTATCAGCCCCTAAAACGAGTACTGGTCCCAAAGACTTGAACTATATCAGGATCATCGTGCGCTACAGGCGGAACTGGGGTCAAGCCCAAGGAACGGATTACTTCAGCGAATAACCAACGTTATGCTAAGGATACCTGAACTTTCAAAACTTAAACTCACGTGAGAGATGGATAAAGGATACACGATCCTTATATGAGAAAATGAAGAAATGAAATAGTTTAAGTTTAGGATATTACCTAAGGATCACCAATGCTTTGAGGATCCTTTAAGGATATCCCTTTCGTTAGGATCATCTGTACTATGAGGATCCTGCTCACATAAAATATTTCTTCAAGTGGACAGCATTCCAAGCTCTTGGTAGCAAATCACCTTCCATGGTTAGCAATCTATATGCCCCTTTTCCTGCTTCAGCTTCAATCAAATAAGGGCCTTCCCATTTTGGAGCCAATTTTCCATCTGCAGGATTGGTGGTATTCTGAAATGTTTTCCTTAATACCATATCTCCAACTTGAAACCTCCTGATCCTGACATTTTTGTTGTAAGCACCAGCCATTCTTTGTTGATAACTGGCCATCCTTATCCTAGCCATATCCCTGATTTCTTCAATAGTATCCAGGTCTTGAACCAAGTTCTCGTCATTCTCCTCAGGATCACGGGTACTTGTTCTTGCAGTTGGAACCACCATTTCTGTTGGGATCACTGATTCTGCCCCAAATACCAAAGAGAATGGTGTTTGACCAGTAGCATTTTTAGGGGTCGTCCTATCAGCCCAAAGCACATAGGGTAGTTCTTCTGCCCATTTCCCTTTCTTGGATCCAAGCTTCTTCTTCAAATTGTTGATGATGATCTTGTTGGATGATTCTGCTTGACCATTAGCTTGTGGGTGGACTGGTGTTGATGTTATCATCTTAATCCCCCAGCTGTCACAAAAGTTAGTGGTTCTGCCCCCAATAAATTGGGAACCATTATCACATATAATCTCAGAAGGAATTCCAAATCTAGTTATAATATTTCTTTTAATGAAGGATATAACTTCCTTTTCTCTGACTTGGGCAAAAGCTTCAGCCTTTATCCACTTGGAGAAGTAATCTGTCATAGCTAACATGAATACTTTCCCACCAGGTGCTTTAGGGAGCTTACCAACTATATCCATACCCCATCTCATAAATGGCCAAGAGGAGGATATAGGATGCAATAATTCAGCCGGTTAATGAAGGATATTGCTGTGTCTCTGGCAAGGATCACATCTTCTGGCATACTCCACAGCATCTTTCTTCATGGTTGGCCAGTAGTATCCTGTCCTCAGGATCCTTGAGAATAATGCCCTGCCCCCAGTGTGGTTTCCACAATCTCCTTCATGGAAGTCTTTTAAAACTTCTTGGATTTCAGGATCCTCAATGCATCTCAAGTATGGTCCTGCAAGAGATCGTCTATACAACATACTATTTATAATTGTGAATTGAGATACCTTAGATTTGAAAGCCCTAGGGTTTTCTCCTATAGGAATCTCTCCATGTTGTAAGTATCTCATAATTGGTGAGATCCATGATCCTGATCCTGAATGGGATTGAGTATCCTCACAGGGGATAATTGCAGAATCATTTCCTATCTCCATAGCCTCGTGATCCTCGATAGCCGGGGTCAGGATATGGATAATAGGGATCTTGATATCCTCCGGGATCTTCAAGGATGATCCTAAATTAGCCAATGCATCAGCTTCACTATTTTCTTCCCTTGGTACCTGTGACAAACTAAAGGAAACAAAAGAGAGTGCCAAACTTTTGACTATCTCCAAATATTTGGTTAGCTTTTCACCTTTAACAGCATAGGATCCATTAAAGTGGTTTGTAATTAACAAAGAATCTACGTGTACCTCAAGATACCTGATTCCCATATGCTTATCAATTTGCAAACCAGCAATTAAGGCTTCATATTCAGCCTCATTATTAGTGGTTTGGAACTCACAAGCTATAGAATGGGGTATTATGTCCCCCTGTGGCGATTTTAGTAGTACTGACATTTGAGGATCCATCAGTATAGAGTATCCAAGGATCCTTGGTCTCTTCTAACTGCTGGACTTCTAACTCAGCTTCTTCTTGTAAATCACTACTGAAATCAGCCACAAAGTCAGCTAATGCTTGGGATTTGATGGCTGTCCTAGGCTCATATCTTATATCATATGCACTTAGTTTTACTGCCCACTTTGCCATCCTTCCTGACATCTCTGGTTTCCTGAGGACATTCTTAATTGGAAAATTAGTTTTAACAATGATAACATGAGTTTCAAAATAATGTCTTAACTTAGTGGATGCCATAATTAATGCAAGAATAAGCTTTTCAAGGTGTGAGTACCTGGATTCGGCATCAAGTAAACTTTTACTTACATAATAGACAGGATGTTGTGTACCTTGATGATCCTTAACAAGGACCGCACTTACTGCTTTTGAGGATACTGCAAGATACAAGGATAACACATCACCTTTTTTTGGTTTCATCAAAGCCGGGGCCGAGGATAGGTAATCTTTGAGGGCTTTTAAAGCATTTTCATGCTTCTCCGTCCACTCAAATTTCTTGTTCTTCCTTAGGATATCATAGAATTCTTTACACTTCTCGGAGGACTTGGATATAAATCTGTTCAAGGCTGCTATCCTTCCTGTTAGCCTTTGAACATCCTTAGCATTGGCCGGAGATTTGATGTTCACTATCGCTTTGATTTGTTCCGGGCTAGCTTCAATGCCTCTCTTTGTCACCATATATCCTAAGAATTTACCTGCTTTAACACCAAAGTGACATTTTGAAGGATTAAGTTTCATGTTATATTTGTCAAGGATATCGAATGCTTCCTCCAAGTCTCTTAGGTGATCCTCAGCTTTTAAGGATTTTACCACCATATCATCTATGTAAACCTCCATAGTTTGTCCAATCTGATCCTTGAACATCATGTTCACCAGCCTTTGATATGTAGCACCTGCATTTCTTAATCCGAACGGCATAGCAATATAGCAGTATATACCAGTTGGAGTCATGAAGGCTGTATCCTCTTGGTCGGATGGTTCCATTTGGATTTGTTGGAATCCAGATGAAGCATCCATAAAAGTTAACAGTTCATGACCCGCAGTTGCATCCACCATGGAGTCAATGTGGGGTAAAGGGAAAGGATCCTTGGGACATGCCTTATTTAAATCAGTAAAGTCGACACATACCCTCCACTTTCCGTTTTTCTTTTGAACAACAACCACATTGGCCAACCATCTTGGATACTTGACCTCTCTAATCATACCTGCCCGGAGCAATTTCTCTACCTCTTCTTGGATAATGGCATTCCTTTCCGGTGCAAACTTTCTTCTCCTTTGATGGATTGGTTTGAAGGATCTGTCAATGCCGAGTTTATGGGTGATAACATCTTTGGATATACCAGTCATGTCTTCGTGTTTCCATGCAAAGGTAGTCTTTCTCCTTTTGAGGAAGGATACGAGGTCTTCTTTCATTTCGCCAAGGATCCCTGATCCGATATAGATTTGGATTCAGGATCATCGGGATCCATGAGGATTTCTACCACATCCTGCTCTCTGGCCTCCAAGACATTCCTTGGAGGATACCTTGATTGCTATTGCTCCCTTGACTTCGAGGCTGGTTTCATCGATGAAGTGTAGCAATTCTTAGCCTCCTGCTGATCACTATCAATCTTTACTATTCCCCAAGGACTAGGGAGCTTCACACATTGATGGTAAGTAGATGGAACCGCTTTCATATCGTGTATCCAGGGCCTGCCAAGGATAACATTACAACAAGATAAACAGTCAATAACACAAAATTTTTGATAAGAGTGTAAGCCTTCAATATATATTGGGAGTTTAATGTCCCCCAGTGTATTCTTAGTTTCGCCACTAAATCCCATGAGCACGGAGGATCTTGGTATGATCTCTGATTCAGGGATACCCATCTTCTTTAGAACATCATGTTGGATAATGTTCACTGAACTTCCTCCGTCTATAAGGATCCTGCGGACAAAATGGTTAGATATGAAAAGAGTAATAACTAAACCATCGTGATGAGGATCCTGGATATCAACACGATCCTCTTCATCAAAGGTTATGACTTTCCCTTCCGAGACACTTGATGTTCGAACTGGTCTTTCTCCATTATCCATTTTAGTTTCCTTTGCATGCCTTTTAGCTGCTGAGAAGGATGTGCCACAAATGTCGGATCCTCCAGAAATAAAGTTTATCACTTGTGCATCTGCTGGAGGAGCTGGAGCCTTCTCAGGGATCCTTTCAGGATCCTGAGTCTTTGACTTTTTTCTTCCCAACAACTCTTTTAGATGCCCTTTGCTCAACAAGTATCCAATTTCCTTTCTTAATGCAATGCATTCTTCTGTGAGGTGCCCAAAATCTTCATGATATGCACACCACTTTGATTTATCCTTAGTTGCAGCCGACCTATCATTCTTTCTCGGCCATCTAGCTTTATCACCTAGGTTCTGCATAGCAAGGATTAGTTCATTGTTATCAACACTAAAGCAATATTCAGAAATTGGAGGATAATCCTCATCATCCTCTTCTTGATCAACAGAATGCACGTTCTGATTATCAGATCTGTTGTAGGATCTGAATTTGTTGTTCCTGAATGAGGATCCTTGCTTATCCTGCTTTGAGGATCCTGCTAACCTCTCCTGGATCCTCTTGTCATCCTCTAGCCGAATGAACCTAAGTGCTCGGGTTCTTACCTCATCTAAGTTCCTGCATGGTGTCATAACAAGATCATCATAGAAAGACGAATCCCTAAGCAATCCCATTTTGAAGGCCTCAACAGCCGTAGCTATATCTAAGTTGGGAATGTCTAAGGATTCTTTACTGAATTTGGTAATGTAATCCCTTAATGATTCATTATGACCCTGGGTTATCCTATATAAATCACTAGTTAATCGTTCAAATTTTCTACTACAAGAAAACTGATTATTAAACAAGTTAACTAGGTTAGCAAATGAGGTAATAGAATAGGGAGGAAGACTTAGCAGCCATTTGAGAGCTGATCCAGTAAGAGTGGATCCGAATCCCTTGCACATGCATGCTTCTTTTAACCTTTCTGGAATTGGATTGATTTCCATCCTCTCCCTGTATTGTGCTATGTGTTCTTCAGGATCCGTTGAACCATCATACAACTTCATTGTTGGCACATGGAATCTCTTGGGTATCTCAGCATCACAGATTGGTGGTGCAAAGCGAGATATCTTGTGGCTCCCATCTGCAATCTCTGGAATAGGTTTAACTACTCCCGGAACACTTGATATCATATCCTTTAGCTTTTGCAATTCTCTAGCCATGGCATGATTGATACCTGGATCCTGTATAAGACCATGGTTAATAGTATGAGAATTATTAAAAGTGTTACCTCCCATTGGATTCAAATTAGGAAGAATGGATGTTAATCCATATTGTTGAGGCTCTGGAATGATCGAGGGACCAGTAGAGGCATTGGTTTGCATCGGAATAAAATCTCCCTGATGGACATCTGAACTTCCTGTTTGCAAATTCCTCAAGGATCCTGGCATCTGGAAGGATCCCTGAAACTGGGACGATCCTGGAACAAAGGAGGATCCTTGAACCTGGGATGATCCTGGAACGAAGGAGGATCCTTGAACCTGGAATGATCCTGGAACGAAGGAGGATCCTTGAACCTGGGATGATCCTGGAACGAAGGAGGATCCTTGAACCTGGGATGATCCTGGAACGAAGGAGGATCCTTGAACCTGGGATGATCCTGGAATGAAGGAGGATCCTTGAACCTGGGATGATCCTGGAACGAAGGAGGATCCATGAAACTGCTGCATTCCTGAATATCCTCCTGAACTCGTGAGGGATCCCATATGCTGAGGATAGGATCCCGCTGGCTGGAAATATGAACCTGATGCCTGGGTCATTGTTGTTGTTCCATAGTGCACTCCTTTCGGTCCACCCACATATTGAATGTCTGGAACCACTGATGGCTGAGAAGTAATCACCGGAGTATCAAAATTCAAAGATCTGGGCATCAGGGGGGAACGATCCTCTGCCGTTTTCTTCTGTTTCTTGATTTCGTCAATCTCCCGGAGGATCCTTTCGTTGGTCTTATCCTGCTCTTGTGCATGATTCCTCATCTGCAAAATCAAGGCATAGAGATCATTAGTAGTAGGATTAGTTGAAACAGAAGAAGTAGGTGGTTTTGAGAAAATGGGAGTTGGTTTCTTCGCGGCATTCTCAGTATTCTTCTGGGATCCAGAAGGTGGTGGAGGCAAAGGAGGGACGCCTTATGAAGAAGTGAATGAAGGCATCAAGTTTGAAGTATTCTTCGCTGAGGAAGCCATTTGCTTGGTTGTAGTGAACCGAAATGAGCACAGAAATGCGAATTTTTCTAAGGATGAAGCACCAATTGCCCCACGGTGGGCGCCAAACTGTTTTGGTCAAAAAATCTGTTGAGGATATTGCAACCAAACTCTATGTTATGGGGGTATGATGCTGATTATGTAATAGCGATGAGGATCACTTCAATGTATATTTGCACAAACAACACAAGGATTTATACGGGGAAAAATCCCTTGATCAAAAGTTGATCTCCGGCACAAAAAACCCCGGGTGATGGAAACTACCGATCACCAAGCTCAAATAAATGATTAAATGTTTACAACTTCGGATAGTAACGAGCTAGATACAAGGATCACTATCGTGAAATGAGTACAAGTGAGTAGAAATGAATGTGTGTTCGTCGAGAGCTTCAAGTGTGCGAGTATACGAGTGTGTGTAGCTGCAAAAAATGGCTAAGTGTTTTTTCTACTAGCTCGTTACCCCTTTTAAAATAGAAATCTAACTACCAAACTAACTATCCGACTTTCGTGCCATGCCTCCACGTTCTCCACAACGTCTATTTTTGGTCAAGCACGTGCAGATTAGTTTAGGAATATTCTCCAGGAATGTCGCCAAGACTTGGTCAAGCTCGTTATACCTGCGAGATGCTACAAAACATAAGTAAACAATCGTCAGTACGAGGATCCTTAAAGTGATCCATGATCCTGATCCTAAAGCCCTTCTGAGGATCACCACCTGTCACAGAAGTAAGGATCACTAATTAGGATAACGAATAAGGATCACTAATTGTTAGAAAATCCTCCCCTAACAATAGTAAATCGTGATACCTTCATCCTAAATTCCTTAGGATTTTCATTTCCAGGGATATGTCCTTCTTTGAGATATCTCATGATTGGAGCCGTCCAGGATTTAGGATCCTCTTCAGGATGCTCTGCTCCAGGATCCTGAATACCCGCTACTTCTATATCCTGAGGATTTGTTGCAGGATATAAGACATGTAATATTGGTATTTGGGTCCCTTCAGGTATCCTGATCGATGATCCCAAATTTGCTAAGGCATCTGCTTCAGCATTATCTTCCCTTGGTACCTGTTCAAGTATAAAAAATCGAAATATCCTGCTAATTTTTTAAGAATATCGAGATATTCGATTAATTTCTCACCCTTAACTGCATAGGATCCATTAAAATGGTTAGTAATTAACAAAGAGTCAACATATACTTGCAAATTTTTGATACTCATACTCTTAGCCAATTCTAATCCTGCAATTAAAGCTTCATATTCTGCCTCATTATTAGTAGCAGGAAATTCACACCTAATTGTCTGGGGTAATATGTCCCCCTGTGGCGATTTTAGTAGTATTGCTAATCCTACTCCTCTTACATTAGATGCACCGTCAGTATATAATGTCCAGGATCCTGAGGATTCTCCTAACTGTTGAACTTCTAGGTCTACCTCGTCCTGAATGTCACCACTAAAGTCAGCCACAAAGTCAGCTAAAGCCTGAGATTTTATGGCATTTCTAGGTTCATATACTAAATCATAAGCACTCAACTTTACTGACCAATTGGCCATCCTGCCTGACATCTCTGGTTTCCTAAGCACATTTTTGACAGGATAATTTGTTTTAACATGTATCCTATGTGTCTCGAAATAATGTCTAAGCTTCGTTGATGCCATGACTAATGCTAGTATTAATTTTTCTAAGTGAGAGTACCTAGTTTCAGCATCTAATAAACTTTTACTAACATAATAAACAGGATATTGCTGACCTTCATGATCTTTTATAAGAACGGAACTTACAGCATTCCCTGATACAGCAAGGTACAGGGATAGTGGTTCACCATTTTCAGGCTTCATCAATAGAGGTGCGGTTGAGAGATATCACTTCAAATCCTGTAGGGCTGCTTCATGCTTCTCACCCTATTCGAATTTTTTGTTCTTCTTCAGGATATCATAAAAATCTTTACATTTCTCTGAGGATCTCGAGATAAACCGGTTTAATGCTGCCACTCGCCCTGTTAATCGTTGAACATCCTTCATATTTGAGGGCGATTTAATATCCAAGATGGCTTTAATCTGCTCCGGGCTCGCTTCTATTCCTCTTTTGGTCACCATATATCCTAGAAATTTTCCTGCCCCCACTCCAAAATGGCACTTGGCAGGATTCAGCTTCATATTATACTGATCCAGGATATCAAATGCTCCTTTAATATCCTGGAGGTGAGCCTGAGCTTTCTTTGATTTTACCACCATGTCGTCGATGTACACCTCCATGGTGTCCCCCAGTTTGTCTTTGAACATCATGTTTACCAATCTTTGGTATGTTGCACCTGCATTTTTTAAACCAAAAGTCATAGCTGTATAACAATAAATACCTATTGGTGTCATGAAGGCAGTATCCTCCTGGTCAGAAGGCTCCATTTGGATCTGTTGAAATCCTGAGGATGCATCCATGAAGGTCAGCATTTCATGCCCGGCAGTGGCATCTACCATTGCATCAATGTGGGGAAGAGGAAATGGGTCTTTAGGACAAGCTTTGTTCAAGTCTGTGTAGTCTACACAAACTCTCCATTTCCCATTTTTCTTCTGTACCACAACCACGTTTGCTAACCACCTTGGGAACTTAACCTCTCTGATCATCCTGGACTTCAATAATCTCTCAACTTCCTCTTGGATAATCGTATTCCGCTCAGGAGCAAACTTCCTTCTTTTTTGCTGAACAGGCTTGAATGATTTATCAATTCCAAGCTTGTGAGTGATAATGTCTTTGGATATGCCTGTCATATCCTCATGCTTCCATGCAAATGTCGACATCCTGCATTTCAAAAAGTTAATTAATTGTTCTTCAATATCCTGAGGGATATTGGTCCCTACGAGCACCGAAATATCGGGATTATCCTGGTCCAGGATAATTTTCTTCACATCCTGCTCCGGATCCTCCACGATATCCTGGGCTCGCGTCTTTAATTGCTATGCTGCACTAGGTTTGGTTGAGGATTTCATCGTGGATGAGTAGCATTCTTTCACCTCCTGCTGATCACTATCAACTTTGACAACTCCCCAAGGGGTAGGTATTTTGATGCATTGGTGATATGTTGATGGCACAACCTTCATATCGTGAATCCACGGTCTTCCCAGTATGATGTTATAGCAGGATAGAGAATCCATCACACAGAAATGTTGTATTGAGTTGACTCCTTCAACGTATACTGGTAACTTTATCTCTCCCACTGTGTTTCTAGCCTCTCCACTGAACCCAACAAGCACGGTAGACTTTGAAGTGATATCCATTGGAGATACATTCATTCCCTTCAGAGTTTCTAGTTGGATTATGTTGACGGAGCTGCCATTATCAACCAATATCCTGCGTACAAAATGGTTAGCCACATATAACGTTATACCAGAGCATCATGGTGAGGATCCTGGACAGTATCCCTGTCATCAGCATCAAAAGTGATCACTTTGTCAGTTGTGAGGGTAGTCATCCTGACAGGTCTGTCTCCCCTTTCGGCCTTAGCTTCCTTTGCATGTCTCTTTGCCGCCGAATACGAAGTCCCACAAATGTCGGATCCTCCCGAAATGAAGTTGATTATCTTGGCATCCGCGGGAGGTGATGCTGCTCGCTCAGGATCCTTCTCAGTATCCTGACCCTTATTCTTCTTTTTTCCTAAGAGATCTTTCAGATATCCCTTGCTTAGAAGATAGCTTATTTCTTTCCTTAGAGCAATGCAATCCTCAGTTATATGTCCGAAATCTTCGTGGAAAGCACACCATTTTGACTTATCTTTCCAGTCAGCTTTCTGTTGACTCTTTCGAGGCCACCTAGCCTTGTCTCCCAGACCCTGCATGGCATACATCAATTCAGGAATGTTAACAGAAAAGCAATATTCAGACAACTCAGGATATTCTTTAGGATCCTCATCTTCAACAGCATTCACTCTTTTATTTTCATTTCTACCATATGGCTTAGGCCGATATGGCTTGAATGAGGATTCAGACTTCCTGTTGGTCGACTCATAGGTGTTGGATGAGTTCATTCTCTCTTGCATCTTCCTGTCATCTTCCAGACGGATATATCTCAAAGCCCTGTTACGAGCTTCGTCGAGATTCCTGCAGGGATTCATTACAAGATCCTGATAAAACTGAGAATCCTTTTGTAATCCCATCTTAAAAGCTTGCACAGCTATTGCAACATCAAGATGTGGGATGTCCAAGGATTCTCGACTGAATTTATTCACATAATCCCTCAAGGATTCCTGAGGCCCTTGAGTTATCCTGTAAAGATCACTGGTTAGTTTCTCAAAACTCCGACTACAAGAAAATTGACTGTTAAATAAATTAACCAAATGAGCAAACGAAGTAATTGAGTGAGGAGGAACGTTTAACAGCCATTTTAAGGCTGATCCTGTTAGAGTAGAACCAAATCCCTTGCACAAACATGCTTCCTTGAGCTCCGGAGGGATAGGGTTAATCTCCAATCTTTCCCTATAATGCTTTATGCTCCTCAGGATCCGTAGTTCCGTCGTAGAGCTTCATGTTGGGGGTTTGAAATCTCTTTGGAATCTCAGCATCACAGATAGGATATGCAAAACGAGATATCTTGTGGCTGTCTTGGGACACTTCCGGGATCGGC
Organism: Helianthus tuberosus; assembly: GCA_030545235.1. NCBI lineage: Eukaryota > Viridiplantae > Streptophyta > Magnoliopsida > Asterales > Asteraceae > Helianthus > Helianthus tuberosus. The sequence goes on from CM060394.1 coordinate 12,600,683, forward strand.
TGGACCACCCCAGGTACACTAGATATCATGTCCTTCAACTTCTGAAGTTCCCTAGTAAGTGCTGATGTTACACCTGTATCCTGCTAAGATCCACTATTGTTAGTAGCATGAGTATTATTATTATTTGACACGTTACCCGTTGGAGGATTTTGCCCATATCCTGAAGCATATCCTGAGCTCTTCATGGTTGACATCCTGACCGAGGAGGGTATTTCAGGAGTATGATTCTGAGGAAGGCTGGGCACAATATTCCCCCTATTATCCTCAGTAAACACAGCTGAACTGAAGTTCAAAGTTCTGGGATGTAATGGAGTGACAATATCCTCAGCAGATCTGCTCGAGCCAGACTTCAGGAGTTGTATTTCCCTTAAAAGCATTTGGTTTGTTACCTGTTGCTGCCTCATTTGTTCCTGCACACTTCCAAATAAGGTTAAAATTTCATCGTTAGAAGCTAAAACAGGAGCAGATTCCTGAACACTGCGGGTAGGGATAACATCCTGAGGTCGTGAAGAGGCTGGCATCCTTGGAGGAGGTGGTGGAAGCACCGAACCGGTAGTAGCAGAAGTCATAGCAGACACAATAGAGGAACTCATGTTTGATCTTGAGGCCATTATAGACAATGTGGCAAAAAGTTTTGAAAATAGAAAGTCGATTAGCGATCTCACAAAAATTTTCAGTAAAGAGAGCACCACTTGCCCCACGGTGGGCGCCAAATTATTTTGGTCAAAAATTACCGAAGCAATTAAGTGATCAAATTAGTAAAGTGAGGTAGTGTGCTAAAAAGTGTATTGAAAATATGCTTGTTAAGTTATTTATAAAAATCAGTATTTAGGATACGGCTCAGGATATTGAGCTGTATCTATGATCAAACTATTAGCAAAAGTAAAGTAAACGACACGAGATGTACGAGGAAAGCCCTTGATCAATCTAGATTGCCGGCATAAAACCTCGGGAGCTGACAATTGCAGCTGCCTTGTTCTTCTTATTACTTCAAACGTCAGGATACAGTGCAGGATGTGGTGCGGATCGACTATGTGTTACAATGAAATTTGAATACAAGTGTGGTGTTTGCAATGAGCTAGAGAGTGAAAGTGTTCGAGAGTGTAAGTGAAAATTGTGTGCCTTAAACTGATCCGCCCCCATCTATTTATAGTAAAGATAATGTAACAAACTACCCTAAACTTCTGGGATCCACCGAATATTCCTTAATCGAACATTGTAGACCTGGTCTTTCGGGTTCAACGTCTCTCCTTCAACAAACACGTCTGAGTCTTGAGGAGAAGAAGTCCACTTGACCGTTAGCAAGTCTCAGCCTTTAACCTGCACGTGGTTAATTCAATAAACCTCAGGATATCACCCAAGATGTTAGCAATATCCTCTTCCAGCATCCTGGTCACAAATAAACAAATAAAGGCAGGATATTGGTCAGGATATGTATGCTTAGAAAATGAGCCATAACACCTTTTGATCCCTGCAACGAGGTGATCACTAATTCATGTTTGAAACTTGATTTAGAGCAGATTAGAGGCTTCAATTTGTGAATTTTGTGAGGATTTTAAGGTTTGAAGGAAACCCCTGGTCACCCTCCTCTTCTGATCGATCCCAGCACACGTATATGTGTGTCTGGTGGGTTATTTTTCTTGTTTGATCATGTAAGTTTCAGTTTTTATTAATTTGGCCCCTCTACTTTTGTCTAACTTATGGTTTAAGGTATTTCAACCTTAATGATAGTCACTTTAAGACTTCTTAACTAACCGGGTTATAATTTCCTAGTTAGTTTGTTCTTGTTTATTTAACGTTTTATTATCCTAATTTTAAATTTTATAAATTTCGGGGTGTTACAAGTCCACCCCCCTTAAAAGGGTTTCGTCCCGAAACCTGATTACGTATCGAACAATGTAGGGTAGAGTCGTTGCATCTCCTCCTCGGATTCCCATGTGGTATCCGAACCCTTCCGGTGTTCCCATTTGACCTTTACTTGGTTGATTTCTTTATTTCTTAAGATTTTTACCTTACGATCCAAAATCACAATGGGCTTCACCACATAGTTAAGTCTATCATCCACCTCGATGTCATCGTAGTGGATATAGGTTGTTTCATCCGCCAAACATTTCCGAAGATGTGACACATGAAATGTGCTATGAATTCCGCTTAATTCTTCTGGTAGTTCAAGGCGGTATGCTACCTTCCCTATTCGTTCAACAATTGTAAACGGCCCAATAAATCTTGGGCTTAATTTTCCTCTCTTTCTAAATCGGATAACCCCCTTCCATGGGGATACCTTGAGAATGACCTTGTCGCCAACCTGAAACTCGATCGGTCTTCGCCTTTTATCTGCATATGACTTTTGTCTATCTTGTGCCGCTTTCAAGTGTGCCCGAACCACCTCAATCTTTTCGTTAGTAGCTCGGACTATATCTTTGTGAGCGAGTTCACGTGGACCCTGTTGGTGCATATTTTTGACAACAGCTTAGATTTGGTCTTTGGATATCTTGTAATTAGTTAAACGATAAACAATTAGTGGGTTTAACTTTGTAATAGTTAGTAGAAATGTTTGGGCTAACTAAACCCACCAGATTGGGTGATGGGGGGCGAATTGGGCTTACACCAATTCGCAGCCCAAGAGTGTTTGACCTAGCCCAAGTAGCAAACCTTTGTGTTATATAAACAAGGTTAGGCTTTAGGGTTTAGGTTAATCAGCTAGAACATTGTTTGTGTGAGAATTTCGTGAGAGTGCTTAGGGCTTGGACGAAATTGTGTTGTTAGGGTTTAGATTGATTGTAATTCTTGAGTGATTGATAATCAATAGAAACCCAGTTTGAAAGTGAATTGCTGATTTCTGTTTCTACTCATTCTGCTATATTCTGATCAAGAGGATTCCGCACTCTTGATTGGAAAGACAATTCTGTGAAAAATCCATACGAATAGGGGACCTACAATTGGTATCAGAGCTTTAGGCTCTTGAAGGCTCGGTTCAGAATTGGTTGCTGCAGAAACAGGAAGAAATTTTCGAAAATTTTGAAACCTGAAATTAGGGTTTCGAAATTTTTTCTTGGTTTGATAAATTTTTGAATTTTGTTGGCTGTTTTAATCTTCTGGTTTGTTTGTTTGCTATTTTTGCAGGTTTTAGGGTTTGCAGGACTGTTTTTGGTTGATTGTTTTGAAGAATTTTGGCTGAGAAACTTGAAGATTCGAAGACTGTTCTTCGTGTTCTTCATTAAGTTCATCAAAATTTCGTCAAAACTTTGCTGATTTGTTGTTTTGATTTTGCAGGGAGTTGTTAGGAGAATCAGGAAAATAATCAGAATTTTCGAAAAGATTAAGTTTCTAAAGTTACTGGGTGGCGAAATTGTCTGTACTGGTGAAATTGACTGATCTGCGAATTTAACCAGCATACTTATCGGCGAAGTTAAATCCAAAGGCGACTTTGGTAACTGAATAATTTTCCACAGCGAAATTATTACGTTTTCGGCGAATTTACTGGTCGTCGTAATAGCGAAATTGACCAGCGGATTTAGCGAATTTGACCAGCGAACTAGACCTGCGAAATTGACCTTTTCAGCGAACTTTGATCAGCGAAATTGAACTAGTAACAGACCAGCGAATTTAGTTGACTTACCAGCGAAATTGTTAGAGGAATTAAAAAAGGTGGAAGATTTTTTGGCAAGCGTAACTAAAAATTCACGTTTTCGAAAATAGAAAGTGAACCGTAACTCATCTGAAGAATCCGTCTGCACCATTGAACTCGGTTGATTTTTAGGAAAAAAAAAGAATCCGAATTCGGTTTTCGACATTAGATATCATTGGATTCGTCTTTTCGAGACGATTCTAACGGTGTAATTTGGTAACCACTGTTTTCGAAAAAAATTGTACGGTTTTATCAGTCTGCAACGTTTAAAATGTCGAACATGTCTAGTTTGAATGATCTTTTGAGAATGGAGCATGAGGTTGGCACTACCAACAAACCGCCTAAGATGATGAAGGTGGAAAATTATCTGACGTGGAAGGATTGTTTTCAATCGTTCATTGAATATCAGGATACTCGCATGTGGATATGCATTGAAGAAGGGTACATAGACCCAACACATGACTTTGAAGGCAGACCACGTAAAACTGCCTATGTGAACATGGAAGATGCTGATAAAAAGATGTATGAGGCTGAAAAGAGAGCCTTGGCTGCAATCAAAATGTCCTTACCTGATAGCATCAAGCATACTTTCAAGAAGTACACAAATTCCAAGGATATGTGGGATGCATTGGAAAAGAGATACGCGGGAAATGCAGATGTCAGGAAAAACAAAGTTGATCTACTGAAGAAGCAGTTTGCCGTTTTCAAGTTCATGAAACATGAGTCACTTGAGGACATCATCACTCGCTACTATCATCTAATGTCAGAAAAGAAAAATTATGAGATCGAGTGCTATACTGACGTAGAGAAGAATGACAAGCTGCTCGATGCCTTACCTACCAAGTGGGATATTTACACTCTCATGATCAAGGGAGAAGCAGATTATGAGACAAAAGAGCTTGAAGAAGTAATTGGCAAGCTGAGAGCTTATGAGCTCAGTATGAAGAAGAAAGACACTGGATATGATCAGGTTCAAGATCCGGCGATTTACAATGGGCTTACATCTTCTTCATCTCACAACGCTTCTAGAGACTCTGCTACTGCTTTTCTTTCGTGTGAGAATGAGCAGGTCACAGTGAATGAAGATGGTGATGTGTGTTTTGTAGCTGCTTCAGAAGGATCATCAGGAGCCAAGAGAACATCAGGTTCTAAGCAGAGTAGTGGTGTTAAGTCGATGCCAATGAGTGTGAAGTTTGCTGAAGAGCATCTTGCTCTACTTGCTTCATTCGTTGCTTCCTATGAGAACTACATTCAGGGGAAGACATCTGATCCTGCCATGTTGGATGAAGATTATGATTAGATTGACCCTGATGACTTGGAAGAGATGGATTTGCAATGGCAAATGGCCATGATCTCTAAACGAGTGAAGAGATTCATGAACAGAACAGGAAGGAAGTTTGTAGGGAGGAGTGTTGGTTTTGACAAGACCAAAGTGAGGTGCTTTAACTGTCAAAGTTATGGGCATTTCGCTAGGGAGTGTCAAAAACAAAAGCAAGAGACTTCGAGTCAGAGTTCAAACAACAGGAATGCATCAAACAATTCTAGCTCAAAGGCTTTGATCTCTACAGCACGAGAAGGTTCTTACGATTGGAGTATTCATCTTGAAGATAATGAGAATGCCACTCAGGCATTCATGGCAGAGATCGTGCCTATTGATGATGATAAAGCTGATATGGGAGATGCTGAAGCAAAAGTCGATGCTGAGGCCGAGGTGAAAATAGAGAATAAAGCTGAAGCAAAGAAGGTTGATCAGACAACAGTTTCTGAAGAGGAAAAGCAAAAGTCTGACCAGGAACGGGAAGCTGAAGAAAAGGATGCTAAGTATAAAAGAATGGAAGCTCAGCTTGCGGCTCTAATGGCCAACCTTGATAAACAAACAGGAGAGGTAAAGTCTAATTATGTGTGTTTAAAATGTTGTGAACTACAGGGTGAGGTTGACAGGTTGTCAACACAAAACCAAAGTCTGGTGGGCGAGATGTCTAACATAAAAGAAGCAAACTTTTTTGCTAAAAGAAACGAATCATCATACTTGAAGAAGATAACAGGTTATGAAAGTAAAATTGAAACTGTAACCTGCAAATTAAACGAAAAACTTCAAGTCATAGACTTAGCTCATGAAATGATGGCTGAGAAAACAAAAGAGATTTCTGAAAAATGCAAAGAGTTGTCAGATGCACAACTCAAAATTGTTGAACTTGAAAAGAAATTAGGTCAATTCAGGGACTCTACTTTTGTTATGAAACATATGATGGGTGGCTTGAAGAAAAGTAATGACAAAACCAGTGTGGGATTTCATGGTTTCAATGAAGTTCCACCTCCTGTTAGTCATGACTATTCTTTCTTGCCTGATGAAGATGAGCTCATGAACTTTGGGTCAACATCACCAAGTAGTTCCACGTCACGTCAAGGAAATGTGTTTGAGAGTGCTGATGCTAAGAAGGATAATAACAACACGCCGGTTTTGAAAAAGAAAACTTCACATCCCAAGAATAACAATCCAATTTTTGTTAAAAATGTTAATTTTGTTCAAGGAAGTGACATGAAAAACGAAACAGTTGTTATTGAAAACGAATCTAATGTAGAGTTTGCTAAAAATAAGAACATAGAAAATTCTGAAACTAAGCAAACTGAACCAAATCCTTCTAAGGTATCATCAGAAAAACCCGAATCTAGTTCAAAGGCTTCAGAAAAGAAGTCTTCGAAAAAGAGATCGTGCTTCAAATGTCACACCAAGGGACATGTAGCAAGCTGCTGTCCTAACAAAAAGAGTGAAGCACAAGTTAGTGAGAGAAAGAGAGAGAAGTCACCAGAGAATAGTGGTGATAAACAGGAGAAGGAGTCTAATTCTCCAAAGAAATCTGCTCCTAAGCAACCAGAGAATGTTGTTGTTGGTGTAGATAAGGCTGAAAAAGGAACTCCACAAGTTCCTCGTTTTCAAAGAAATCAACAAAGATTTCAGCCTAGATCTCCACCAGGCAGACATGAAAGACCTAGAAGCAGTTCACCAAGAATGAACATTAATAATTCTAATAATTTCAGAAGTCAAGGTTAATATCAAAATCGATACCAAAATGATGGTGGTCGAACTTTTTATAACAATGGCTTTAGAAATTACAACAATAATGCTTCTTGGAATCAAAATTCAAGGTACCAAAATCAAAATTTCCAAAGGTCAAATAGTCCAAACTCATATAGGAACCCTCAGGACCAAAGACCTAGTGGAAATCAAAATCAAATTCCATCAACAGGTCAGAGATCCAAGACTCCTGTTAGGAGTAATGGATATTGGATAGATGTTCAAGTGGTTGGTGAATTTAGACGACCCAAGACCATTAAGGCTTGGGTCCCCCAATCTAACTAATTTCTTGGTTGGTGTGTGCAGGAGCTGCTAAGGAGGATTATCAACTTATGGTATATTGATAGTGGCTGCTCCAGGCACATGACGGGGGATGCGAGATTGTTGACTGAATTTGAAGATTATGATGGTGGAAATGTGAATTTTGCAGGTGCTAAAGGTGGTAGAATTACAGGATGAGGAAAAGTGACCAATGGGAAGATCACACTGGACAAAGTGAACTATGTGGAGCAGCTTAAACACAATCTGATGAGCGTGTCTCAAGTCTGCGACAAAGGTCACTCGGTCCATTTTACCAAGAATGAAGCATTAGTGTTGAAACCAGGTTTGAAGATTCCGGACGATTGGATAGTGATGCGAGCGCCAAGGAGAAATTGCACTTATGTCATGGACATGGGTGGTAAGGATCCGACTGCTGTGGTGGCGTGTTTACTATCAAAAGCATCTGAGGCTGAATCGATGTTGTGGCACAGACGCATGGCCCATATTCACTATCGAAAAATGAATTACCTTGTTAAAAATGAGCTAGTGAAAGGGGTTCCAATGCAGAGGTTTCAAGTGGAAGATAAATGTCTTCCATGTCAAAAGGGAAAACAACACAAGAAACCTCATAAGTCTAAAACAGTAAATTCCATAGATGCCCCTTATGAATTACTTCACATGGATTTATTCGGCCCAGTGAATGTGAGGAACATAGGTGGAAAGTACTATTGTTTAGTTGTCACTGATGATTACTCAATATATTCATGGGTTTTCTTTTTAGGTACAAAAGATGAGATGGCGGAGATGCTGATAGATCTTTTTACGAAATTGGAAAACGTCCATGATACTAGGATCAAGAGGATAAGGAGTGATAATGGCACAAAGTTCAAGAATCGTATTCTGGATCTCTATTGTCTTCGAAAGGGAATTGAACATCAATATTCTGCTCCTTATACACCTCAACAAAATGGAGTCGTTGAGAGGAAAAACAGGACGTCGATTGAAGCCGCTAGGACGATGCTTTCAGATTCAAAGCTACCAGTTCTTTTCTGGGGAGAAGCTGTGAATACAGCTTGCTACGTCCTAAACAAAGTTTTGACTGTTAAACATTTTAATAAAACTTGTCATGAATTGATGTTTAACAAGAAACCAAACTTAGAAGGCTTTGAACCATTTGGATTACCCTGCACCTTGTGCGTAATAAAGATAAACAAAAATTCGGTGAGGTGGCTGACGATGGCTACTTTCTAGGTTACGTGCCTGGCACACTGAATAAAAGGGTTTTTAATCTAAAAACTGGTAAAATTGAGGTTGTCTTTAATGTTGAAATTACTTCATACAAACCTCAACAATCAACGAGTGGTCCTGCTATATTATATGATTATGAAAGCACTTTTAAATCATTTAATATTCCCGAGTTTCCAAATGCAGATGATTCTTAGTTGATTCAAGCAGTGATTGGTGGAGACGATGAAGGCGAGTTCATGCCTAGATCGAATGTTGATATGACAGATGCTCCAGAAACTTCCCAAGGTGCTGCTGATCCTGATTCAGGCGATAGTGACTCTGAACCCATTGAGGGGGAGGATTTCATTAATCCGTTTGCAAATCAGAACATTCAGGGGGAGGTTGGATCAAACCTGGGTAATAATCTAGAAGTTGATGCTGTTGCTACTACACGAGCAAATAGAGATCATCCGGTTGACATGATACTTGGAGATCCTAATGCAGGTGTTCAGACGAGAAGAAACATAGCAGAAAATTCTGGTTTATTTGTGTCGAATGAGAAGACTGGGATAGTGAATGAGTGCTTGTATAGCTGTTTTATTTCCCAAGAGGAGCCGAAGAACATTCATATGGCTCTTAAAGATAATTCATGGGTTGAGGCTATGCAAGAAGAATTGGCACAGTTTGCGAAGTTGAAGGTTTGGGAGTTAGTTGACCTTCCTAAAGGTGAAAGAGAAATTGGCACTAAGTGGGTATTTAGGTGCAAGAAGGATGAAAGAGGGATAGTCACGCGAAACAAGGCTCGATTGGTTGTCAAAGGTTTCAATCAGCAGGAAGGGATTGATTACAATGAGGTGCTTGCACCAGTGGCAAGGTTGGAGGCAATTCGTTTGTTTCTAGCTTTCGCTTCATTCAAGGGCTTCAAAGTTTACCAACTAGACGTGAAGAGTGCATTTCTTTACGGGAAAGTCCAAGAAGTGGTGTATGTCTCACAACCAGATGGGTTCGTTGATCCAGATTATCCAGATCGAGTGTACAAACTTGATAAGGCTTTGTATGGGTTACATCAAGCTCCCAGGGCGTGGTATGAGACACTGTCTACACATCTGATCAAAAATGGTTTTAAAAGAGGTCAGATTGACAGTACACTGTTCATCAAGAGGAAGAAGGAAGATTTTCTGCTAGTACAGGTGTACGTGGATGACATCATCTTTGGGTCATCAGATGAAAACATGTGTAAAGAGTTTGAGCAGGTGATGAAGAGCAAGTTTGAAATGAGTGCTATGGGTGAGCTGTCTTACTTTCTGGGATTACAAGTTGAACAGAAGGAGGATGGGATGTTTATTCATCAAACAAAGTATGTGTATGACATTTTGAGTCGGTTCAAAATGAATGATTGCTCTACTTTCAACACACCCATATGTGAAAATCACAATCTTGGCCCAGATCATGAAAGTACTGAAGATGTTGATCCTACTCAATACAGGGCAATGATTGGTTCTCTAATGTACATGACTGCTTCAAGACCCGACATCATGTTTGTCGTATGCTTGTGTGCCAGATATCAGGCTAATCCGAAAGAGTCACACATGAAAGCAGTGAAGCGTTTTCTTCGTTACTTGAAGGGGAAACCTAAACTTGGGTTGTGGTATCCAGCTGATAGTGATTTGACGTTTGTTGCTTACACTGACTCAGAATTTGGGGGATGCAAGTCGAACAGAAAGTCTACAACAGGTGGTTGTCAGTTCTTAGGAGGCAGGATTGTGTCTTGGCAATGCAAGAAGCAATCTTGTGTGTCTACCTCTACGTGTGAAGCTGAATATATTGCTGCGGGTAGCTGCTGCTCTCAGGTTCTCTGGATACAACAGCAGATGCGCGATTACGGTTTGGATTTCACTCGTACTCCTATTATGATAGACAATAATGCCACAATTTCTATAACTAATAATCCCGTGAAACATAGTCGCACAAAACATATTGACATACGTCATCATTTTATACGGGATTGTGCTGAAAAGAGACTAATTGAATTACATCGAGTTGACACACTAGATAACCTGGCAGATCTTTATACTAAAGCTTTTGACAGGGCTCGCTTTGAACATTTAGTCGAACTCAACGGGATGAGGAATCCTGAATAACCGGTTTTTCATAAGAATTTTGTAAATATTTTACTGCTTTTCTTAAAAATAAAAAATATACAAAAACATTGAAAAATTCAAAAACATAAAAAAATAGAAAATCAAAAATGAGTTATCACTATGTGAAAAAGAAGAAATGATAGTACATCAGCAAGTTAGACTGTCACACTGAAACTGAATTAAAATGCTTAAGTGTGATAGCAGCTTCATCATATGATGTACCAGTAGGCAAAAGCATGAAATAATCAACTTACCAATGTGATATAAACCTAAATGAACTGAATATGAGTGGGGAACACATCAGTGGTGTATGGTTTAATGACCTTAAATCTTGCGTTGATAGATTGCCAAAATCTGAAGTTTTGGGTCTTTATACTGTTATTTCATCTGGGGATATCAGGGGTGTCCTTCTGCTGCATCCAGATATATGCTGACCTAGACACACCCAGGATATCTTAAAAGAGCTAAAAATGCCAAAACCCCAAAAATGAAGAAGCTCTCAAAGAGAGTTATTCAAATGTGCAAAATGCATAATTCGTACCAAAAATGGTATTTGTCATAGCCCTCGTTAGATATTTTGGTCTCTCTGCTGTACGGAAGTAATGACCTGTTCACCAATTATCTATCGTTGAAAAACAAAACGGATGAATTCAGTATACTCACCTACTACGATGAATCTTTGTGCATACCTTGATCGCGGGGGTATATCCTGAAGTGGGACACACTAATATATCAGTAATTAAAATTACCTTAACGTATCATACGGTAATGGTACTTGAAATGTTCATGCATTTTGTTTAAGAGGACAAACATACTGGTAATCGTCTTGGACTGCTTTTCATGAAAAATTAAATAAAGAATTATCTACATGTGTGAAACAGTGTGATTTTGTTGATATGATCTTCTTACCAGTGATTCTCACAAAAATAGAGTGTTTATTGCTTTTCGTATTTATTTGCTTTCAGAAAATTTAAAAATACGAAAATAGTGTCTTTTTCTGTTTAAAATTCTTAACGTACGGAAAACTGTTATTCTTGGAGGAATTGTTACTGATAGGGAGAGACAGTGTTAGAAAGTGAGTTCAAAATTTTAAATCTTGCGGGTTATAAGATGTGTGATTAAAAATTTTGCGTGTTGGTAATGAAATTGAAATTGCTTAATCTGTGATACAGTTTAACTATCTCTTGAAAAATAATAATTTATTTAACTTTGTTGAAAAATTCTTATGGTTTCTCGAGATGTTTGTTTTATAGTATACAGATTGAAGCAGTATGTTGCTGAGAAGTTAAAGTGATGAGTTGCTGTGAAGAGATGAGAGTTTGATTGGATGCATGGTAGAACCTCCTTTCTATATTGCAGACAAAGTTGAAGAGTTTGAAGATTGCTATACATATGCTGAACTGGAGTTTACTCAAACGCTAAAGTTTTTGAAGATTTGGTGATTGGATGCATCAGCTTAGGGGGAGTCTGTTGCTGACAGAAGCTGTTGAAGCTGAAGCTATCCAAAGACCAAAGACAGTGCATGACTACATGAAGATTGCAAGATGACTGAAGACAAAGTTATTTTATGAAGCTATTGAAAGTGATTTTATGAAGCTATTGTCAAATGGGAGTTTGTTGGTGCATATTTGTGACAACAACTTAGATTTGGTCTTTGGATATCTTGTAATTAGTTAAACGATAAACAGTTAGCGGGTTTAGCTTTGTAATAGTTAGTAGAAATGTTTGGGCTAACTAAACCCACTAGATTGGGTGATGGGGGGCGAATTGGGCTTCACCAATTCGCAGCCCAAGAGTGTTTGACCTAGCCCAAGTAGCAAACCTTTGTGTTATATAAACAAGGTTAGGCTTTAGGGTTTAGGTTAATCAGCTAGAACATTGTTTGTGTGAGAATTTCGTGAGTGTGCTTAGGGCTTGGACGAAATTGTGTGGTTAGGGTTTAGATTGATTGTAATTCTTGAGTGATTGATAATCAATAGAAACCCAGTTTGAAAGTGAATTGCTGATTTCTGTTTCTACTCATTCTGCTATATTCTGATCAAGAGGATTCCGCACTCTTGATTGGAAAGACAATTCTGTGAAAAATCCATACGAATAGGGGACCTACAGACCCACCTCACCCCAACACACCGGGGTCCGGCACTTCCTACCGTAAAGCAATTCATACGATGCCATCCCGATAGTAGTATGGTAACTGTTGTTATATGAAAATTCGACCAACGGTAAGTAAACATCCCAACTACCTCCGAAGTCAATAATACATGCTTGTAGCATGTCCTCCAACTTTGTATTGTTCTTTCACTCTGTCCATCCGTCTGTGGATGGTACGCAGTACTGATGAACAATTTGGTTCCCATTTGCTCTTGGAAATCTCGCCTGAAATTTGAAGTGAACCGGGTATCCCTATCGGACACGATGGATACCGGTACTTCGTGGCGTGCCATTATCTCATTAGTGTAAACCTCCGACATCTTTTCTGACGTATAAGTCTCACGTATTGGAATAAAGTGAGCACTCTTTGTCAATCTATCGACAATTACCCATATAGCATCAAACCCGCGGTTCGTCTTTGGTAGTTTGGTTAATAGGTCCATTGTATCATGTTCCCATTTCCAAACCGGAATTTCCAACGGTTGGAGCTTACCGTATGGTTTTTGGTGTTCCGCCTTGACTTGTAGACATGTCAGGCACTTCTCCACGTATTTCACTACATCTTTTTTCATTCCGGGCCACCAATAGTTTTGTTTCAAGTCGTTATACATCTTGGTCGCTCCCGGATGGATGGAATAATGGGATTTGTGAGCTTCATCTAGTAGAAGCTTTTTAACTCCACATGTGTTAGGCACCCAGATTCTGTTGAAACATGTTTTCAAACCGTGATTGCCTTCTTCAAGATCTTCAAATTGGCCGACAATTCTTTCCTTTTTCCAGTTTTCTACCTTCACTGCTTCAACTTGTGCTTCTAGGATTCGTTCTAGTAGGCCCAAGGTCACAATAAGCTGCATTGATTGTACTTGTATCGGGGCATAATCTGTCTTTCGACTTAACGCGTCTGCTACCATATTGGCTTTCCCCGGGTGGTAATGTATTTCACAATCGTAATCCTTGACTGTTTCCAACCACCGCCTTTGCCTCATGTTTAATTCCTTCTGATCGAAGAAATATTTCAAACTTTTATGGTCAGTGAAGATTGTATATTTTACCCCATACAAATAATGTCTCCATATTTTTAAAGCGAATACTACAGCTGCTAGCTCCAAATCATGAGTCGGGTATTTCTTTTCATGGATCTTCAGTTGTCTCGAGGCGTAGGCTATGACCTTACCTCATTGCATTAAAACACATCCGAGCCCCGAATGTGACACATCCGAGTAAACCACCATGTCATCAACTCCTTCCGGTAACGTTAGGACCGGAGCGTGAGTTAACTTTTCTTTGAGAGTTTGGAAGGCTTCCTCTTGTTCGATGCCCTATACAAACTTTTCCTCCTTGCGAGTCAATTTGGTCAATGGTAAGGCAATTTTGGAGAAGTCTTGTATGAATATCCGATAATATCCCACGAGCCCTAAAAAGCTTCGGATTTCCGAGGGGTTCCTTGGAGTGTTCCATTTTGACACGGCTTCTACTTTTGATGGATCCACTAGTACCCCGTCGGCACTAATGATATGCCCGAGAAATTGCACCTCTCGTAACCAAAAAGCGCACTTTGAAAATTTTGCAAACAGCTTTTCTCGTCTGAGTGTCTCTAACACTTCTTGCAAATGATAAACATGCTCGGCTTCATTCTTCGAATAAACTAAAATGTCATCGATAAATACGATTACCGACTTATCCAGCATAGGTTTGCAAACCCGGTTCATGAGATCCATGAAAGCCGCGGGTGCATTAGTCAACCCAAAGGGCATCACAAGGAACTCATAATGCCCGTACCGCGTACGAAAGGCCGTCTTCAGTACATCTTCCTCCTTGACTTTCAATTGGTGATAACCCGATCTGAGATCAATCTTTGAGAACCAACTCGCTCCTTGTAGCTGGTCAAACAAGTCATCAATTCTTGGAAGTGGGTATCGATTTTTCACCGTGAGTTTGTTTAACTCCCGGTAGTCGATACACATACGCATACTACCGTCCTTCTTTTTCACGAATAGTACTGGTGCGCCCCACGGAGACACACTCGGTCGGATAAACCTTTTGTCGAGTAATTCTTGGATTTGAGACATCAATTCTTGTAGCTCCGAAGGCGCGAGCCGATACGGCGCCTTGGCCACAGGTTTTGCGCCCGGAATCAATTCGATTCCGAACTCTACCTCCCATTCTGGTGGTATTCCAGGTAAGTCCTCCGGAAACACATATTCATAATCGCATACCACTGGCACATCTCCGATTTTGAGGGATTCTTTCTCCGATTCACTTGCGTATACCATATATGCCTTGCATCCATGTTTCATGAGTTTGTGAAGCATCGTGCATATCACCAGGTTACCACCTTTTTCGCCGTATGTTGTAACGTGCTTTCCACTAGGGGATGTCAATTTTATTTCCTTTCGGAAACATGCCACCTTTGCGTGGTATCGAGACAACCAATCCATACCCACGATCACTTGAAATTCTCCCAATGACATTGGGATCAAGTCTATTGTGTATTCTTCGTCATCGATGCTCAATTTACAGTTTTCACATACATCACAAACGATAAAACTCTTGTTATTACCTATCTCTACTTCTAAAGGCATAGGTAATTTTGTTAGAACAAATGAAGGATGTCGAATAAACCCATATGAAATAAAGGATTTATTCGCACCCGTATCAAATAATATACGCGCAGGAATCGAGTTTACAGCAAATATACCTGAAACCACTTCGGGTTCAACTTTTGCTTCTGCGGCAGTCAAGTGGAAAGATCTAGCCTTTGCCTTCGGGGCTTCACTTTTCGTGTCTTGCCCATCTTTCTTTCCCACTAGTTCTGAGCATTCCGATTTCTTGTGACCCGGTCGATAACAATTGTAGCAAACCGTCACTTTTTCCGGGCATGACGAAGCCATATGCCCCGTTTTCTGGCATATGGGACAAGGCTTATCCTTGAAACGACATTCTCCCCTATGCCCCTTTCCACAGATTTTGCAATTTGGTGACCCGCTTTTTACATCTGATTTCTTCCCTGTTTCGTTTATTCACACTTACTTGGTAGGGCTCAAATTGACAATTTGAGCCCTCCGTTCTCCTCGTTCAACCTGCTTCCTCAATTCGATCTCCCGTTCCCGAGCAACATTTATGATCTCGGTAAGGGTGTCGTATGTTGAAGGAGTCACTTCCTATACTCGGCGCTCAACATATTGTAATAATAATATATCTTGTGTTCTTCGTTTGTTATCAGTTCATCACAAAACTTCATTTTATCCATAAACGTTCCCGTGATCTTGTCTATCGACTCACCCTTGTGCCTAAGTTGCATGAACTCTTCCTTGATTCGATTTATGACCGCCTTGGGACTGTGGTGTTTAAGAAACGGCGTCTTAAATTCATCCCATGTCATAGTCTTGGCTGCTTCGCTTCCAATTTCTTTCTTTTTGTTATCCCACCAGTCTTTCGCTTGGCCCCTTAATTGACCCGTACCATAAGCTACGTAGTCATCTTCATCACAATGGGTCCTCTCGAATACTCATTCGATATCGCTTAGCCATCGCTGGCATATGATTAGGTCAACCTCCCCATTATAGACTGGCGGTTTGCACGCCATGAACTCCTTGTATGTACAAGGCTTTCGTCCTCCGGACTTTTCCTTTGTTAAATTGGCATTATCCTCCAATTTCTTGATTCTTTCCTCAACCACTGATAGTACCGTGTTCTGGATCTTATCGATGAAACCAGACAAACTATTTTCGATTGCCTTTCCAATCTCCTCGGCAATCATTTCTCTTATTTGCTCGGTAACTCTTGGCACCGTATCATCGTTACCTTCATCCGCCATCTTTAATACTGAAATGTTTACATAAACCGTTAAACATTTCATTTATAATATATGATTTACTTGTTTTGGTTTAATCAAGTTCATAACTTGATTCGACCGTTCTTGTTTCATGCATTTCCCGTGTTTGAGTGAATCTACACACTCTTTTCATGCATATCCATACATGTTTCATTTCTATATTCTCTAGATCTATTTAAAAAGTTTCATTGTTTTAAGACCATACATGATCATAATATTCAAGTTATAATCCTACTAATTAAACTTTCAAGACATAATATCAAGTGTCTACATATTACTTAAAACAAAATAGATCAAGTGCAGAAGCTTAGTTTAGTGCGTTCGGTTCTTGATAACTACTTGATCATCATCCGGGTTGGATCCGTCATCACCTAAGGTCAAAACCAAATCAAATGTTAGTTTTGACAATGTTACAAAAGGGTATAAACAAGTTTCATGAGTCAAAATGAACAAAAAATAAAAAAAATTCGAAATCAGGGGGCTAGACACCCCACCTAGCCCCCTTTTTAACAGCAAGTTCCTTTATTTTGTTGCTACACTTGCCCAGCTAAAACTTTTATCAAAACCAAACTTAAAATCATCATAACTTATGATCCGTAAGTCCGATTTAACCGATTCTTTTTCCTACGCGACCGTATTTTAATTACGGACGCGTTTATCAACGTGTTTTGCATAAAAATATTATTTCAAAACAGTTTTTCTATAATTTATCTCTTACTTATTTGACCCATTTGTTTACATGTTCCATAACATGTATTATAAACATATAAACTTGAGGCCAATGCATCCGTTTCAACGTTTATCAAATATGAGCTTTTGCTCCCCTCCCGAGGGTTGCTTGTGCAATAACCATCATGCTTATTTTCAAGAATTTAACCATGCCTTTCGGAATCATTCAACAAGTGAATGTTCCGAACTATAATCCCTCTACAAGGGTTCATGCTTTTGCAACGGATTCACGTGTCCGTTACACGACCTACGCTTGATACATAACCAATCAAAAGTGATGGTTATTAGTTACTATGTTTGTAACGCAACATGTTTTGACCCGTTTGGATGCCGAATGGGTATCCCCATTACTAGACACATCCAAACTCTATTTCTAACTCATGTTTTGACCCGTTTCACTTGTCTAATGCACTTTGTCACTTCTGTGACTTAGTGGCTGTTCTTGTTTACCAATTTTCAATATAACAACATAAAACCAACAATTAAACATAATGTAACGAAACTATAAGTCGCGTACCTTCAAAGTGTGCCCTTCAAACGTGTATCACTTCCGGCTTGTCCACTTGACGATCCGGATGCTTTACCTAAAGAGTTCCATTCATCATCAATTTAGAACTCTTTCATAATTCATAATGGACAATTCACTACGATATTCAAATCTGCGTTTTTGTTCGATTCTAAACATTTTATTCCTCACTTAGGTGTTTCAACAAACACCTAGCGGGTCAAATTTTTACACAATCATTACTAGGTTCTAGACATGTTATTATCACCTACATTTACTTCGATTAGGCAATTTGCACTAAATTTCAACATCAACAATACCGAATTTAACACATGAATTCAATTTTCACTAGAATAGTATTCATAATCCTAGTGTTTATCTAGTCTTTACAAAATCAATAATCACCTACAATGGTGATTAAAATCTCAAGAGTCATCATACTAAATTTTTAACAAGAATTCATCTAGGGTTTTATCCCTAAACATCATGTTGCTTCTAATTTCAACCATGCATCAAGTAATCAAGCTGAATTTTTGTTTTTCACATTTAACCTAGAATTTAAGATGCAACAAAATACTACAATTTTGCATACCTTTTGATCCCTGCAAGGAGGTGATCACTAATTCATGTTTGAAACTTGATTTAGAGCAGATTAGAGGCTTCAAATTTGTGAATTCTGTGAGGATTTTAGGGCTTGAAGGAAACCCCTGGTCGCCCTCCTCTTCTGATCGATCCCAGCACACGCATATGTGTGTCTGGTGGGGTATTTTTCTTATTTGATCATGTAAGTTTCAGTTTTTATTAATTTGGCCCCTCTACTTTTGTCTAACTTATGGTTTAAGGTATTTCAACTTTAATGATAGTCACTCTAGAACTTCTTAACTAACCGGGTTATAATTTCCTAGTTAGTTTGTTCTTGTTTATTTAACGTTTTATTATCCTGATTTTAAAGTTTATAAATTTCGGGGTGTTACATGCAGACTCTCGTTGGTCTCTATTATTAGGGCAAACCAACAGAGTTTTCTGGCTTTTTATCTTCTCATCAGCCTCTTGTAACCCTAGGTGATGGTTACAAGGCTGGTCGCTGGAAGGAGTTAAACGCTTGGGTGAGATTGTTCCTTATTTCTGTTTATTTTATTTTTTTCTTGTCTTGCATTCGCGTGTGTCTTGTGTCTAGGCATACTGTTGCCGGGTTTAGACAGACTAGTTTGATTTGGGATACAGAGATGGTTCACTCTATTGCATTTGTGTTTGTCTTGTCCTTGTGTCTATAGCTTCCTGGATAATGTCTGCGGAGGCACTTTTTCAGTGACGAACCTCTGATCGGACCGTTGTCCTGGTTTCGCTGGTCATTATTTGTGTCTGTTTTTTGTTTTTTGATTGGTGACTATTTTTTCTATGATTCTTGTTAACTGCTTGTTTCTTTGGTATATTGTGATTAGTTTTTATTTGTATTATGTTTCTAGTTTGTGACTATTTTTTCTGTGCTTCTTGTTGACTACTTGTGCTTCATTGGTATATTGTGATTAGTTATTATCATGACTGATAAAGGTGAATCTTCTGTTACTTTAGTTAGTAAACTGGATGCTAGTGATCCTCTTTACTTACATGATAGTGATTCTAGTAGTCTTACTATTGTGAATGTTAAACTCAAAGGAACTAAGAACTATGCGGTTTGGTCAAATGCTATAAAACTTGCACTAATGGCTAAAAATAAGTTAGGGTTTGTTGATGGTGCTTGTATCAAACCTACTGATGATGATGTTCTAACAAGTCAATGGGATAGATGTAACTCGGTTGTTTTAACATGGATTCTTAATTCTATTTCTAATGAGTTATATGTTGGTCAAGTTTATTCTAGGCTTGATAGTGAAGTTTGGAGTGATTTAAAAGATATTTATGACAGGGTTGATGGGTCAGTTGTGTTTGGGTTATATCAGAAAATTAAGTATGTGAGCCAAAATGGTTCTAGTGTTTCAGAGTATTATCATAGAATTAATACAATGTGGAAACAATTTGATACCATGGTTCAGTTACCTTCTTGTACATGTGTTGCTTCTACTAAATATAATGAATTTAGTCAACTGATCAAACTTATGCAGTTCTTGATGGGATTAGATGATATTTATCAACCTGTTAGGACAAATTTGTTGACTAAGGATCCTTTACCTACAGTTAAACCTGTTTTTCCAATCATATCTAGAGAAGAGTCACACAGAGATTCAAATAAATCCTCTCAAGTGCCTAATGTTGGGTTTGTTGCTAAAACAACACAGTATAGTGATAATAAAAGACAGTTTAATAAAGGCCCTAATCCCAATCTGAAGTGTACACACTTCAATAAGGTTGGTCATGTGATTGAAAAATGTTTTGAACTTCATGGTTATTCTCCTAATTACAAAACTAAACCTAATCAAAATAGTACTAGGTGGTCAAAATCTAATGTGTCTGCTAATAATTCTGTGGCTAATAATGTGAATGATAAAACTGCTAGTACTTCTTTGAATGCTTTGTCTGTTGATCAATTTTCTAAATTGTAAGGTTTACTGAATGAGAATAACTTGGTGGATATACCTAAGTCTAATATGGGAGGTAAGTGTTCTAGTGCTTTTTCATCTCTAGGGTCTTATACAAATTTGTATTGCTTTAATTTTGCTTTCTTCCATCAAAATAGACTTAAGTAGATTGTTGATTCCGGTGCTAATTAGCACATGGTTATGAGTAATGATAACATGTTTAACTTAGTTGATGTTTCTGAATATAATATTTCTGTTGAACATCCTAACAAAACTATTATATTATGGATGTGTGCTTAAAGAAAAACCTGGTAATTAGTAGGCAAACTGATGGTCTTTATTTATGTGGTAATTCTAATAATTCTGTCTTTGTTTGCTTTAATAAAAGTGAAACAATAAAAATCTGGCATTCTAGACTTGGTCGTCCCACAGATCAAGTCTTACAAGTGTTAAAACATTAAAAATGAAACAGGTCAAACTGAACCTTATGATACATGTCACAAGGCTAAACAACATAGAATACCTTTTTCTTTAAGTGATCATAAATCTAAAAGGGTTGGTGACTTAGTTTACCATGATGTTTGGGGTCCTTATAGAAAACCTAGCATAGATGGTTATAAATATTTTCTTACCATTGTGGATGATTTTTCAAGGTCTGTTTGGGTTTATCTAATGAAGTCTAAAACTGAGGTGTTTGGCAACATTAAAAAATTTTGTGATTTGGTAAAAACTCAGTTTGAAACTAATATTAGAGTTTTTAGAAGTGACAATGGTTCAGAATATGTGAATTCTCAAGTGGAAAATTTTGTTAAACTTCATGGCATAATTCACCAAACATCTTGTACTTATTCTCCTCAACAAAATGGAATTGTTGAGAGGAAACATAGGCACTTATTAAATGTGGCAAGAGCTTTGTTGTTTCAATCTGGTATTCCTTTGAGATTTTAGTCTGAGTGCATTCTTACTGCTTCATATTTGATTAACAGGACTCCCTCTTCTGTGTTAGGTGGTAGAACTCCTTATGAGTTGGCTTTAAACCTTATCTTGATCACTTGAAAGTTTTTGGATGTCTGTGCTATTTTACTATTCTAAATAATACTGATAAACTTGAGGAAAGGCCTGAAAGATGTGTTTTTATGGGTTATTCAAATCTTAAAAAGGGTTATTAAGTTTGGAGTCTAGATCAAAGGACATTCTCTTTTTCAAGAGATGTCAGTTTCTATGAAACTGTTTTTCCTTTTAAAGTTAAATCTTTTTTTGAGTTTGATCTAGATAGAACAAATGTTTTAAATCATTTAATTTTTTTGATGTTTTTGAGCTTTCAAGTGATGTAAATCCCAATGATGAAGAGAAGGAGTTTACTGATTCAGTGCAGGAGACATAGCAACACAGTAACTCTAGTGAGCCAATTGATGTTGCTGATACTTAGTAATCATTTGATGTAGATGATATGGCTAATGTTCAGGATCAGAATGAGTCTCAAAGTGAGCATGTGAGGGTTGAGTCTAGTGCTACAACTGCTGAATCAGTCCTTTTTTACGGTAATCAATCTAATATGAGAAAGTCTACTAGACATGTTTCTATTCCTAAGAAGTTCAATGATTTAGTTGTTGGTAATGCTAAATACAATTATGATAAAGTTGTTAGCTATGCCAATCTATCTAGTGACAATATGTGTTTTGTTGTGAATCTCAATAAAATTGTTGAACCCATTTCTTATAAGGAGGCTTGTAAAGATAAAAGATGGTTGGATGCTATAAATGATGAATTATCTGCATTGTATAGAAAAGACACTTGGGACATAGTTGATCTTCCTTTAGGGAAGAAACCTATTGGGTGTAAGTGGGTATACAAAGTAAAGTATAAATCGAGTGGTGAAGTTGATAGCTTTAAAGCTAGGCTTGTTGCCAAAGGGTTTAATCAAGTTGAGGGAATAGATTTTGAGGAGACCTTTTCTCCTGTGGTTAAGATGGTCACAGTAAGGTGCATTATTAGTCTATCTGTGCAAAATAACTGGCCTATTTACTAGCTTGATGTTAATATTGCTTTTCTTTATGGTAACCTTGGAAAGGAAGTTTACATGAATCTACCTGATAGTTTAAATGCTGATAGTAAAAACAAAGTATGTAAACTAAAAAGGTCTTTATATGGTTTGAAGCAAGCTCCTCGTATGTGGAAAGAAAAACTTGTTCAAGTTCTTGTTAAAATTGGTTTCGTTCAATCAAAGTGTGATCATTCTATGTTTGCTAAATCTGCTAACTCAGTGTTTATTGTATTGTTGATTTATGTGGATGATATTGTTAACAGGAAATAATTCTATTGAAATTGATAAAGTTAAATCCTTGTTAAAAAAGGATTTTTTTTTATCAAAGATCTTGGTTTATTGAAATATTTTCTTGGTATTGAGGTCATTAAAATGATGATGTAACAACCCGACTTTTCGGATCGTTACCAATCACCGTCATTTCATTTGTAATCGTTTGTACTCTCGAGATTTCGATTATCTCAAAGGGTTTAAACTATGTTTTCAACACGCATTTTAAATGCATAATTACAACGCTTATTCAAAATGCAGTTATCGCATTTAACGCTATTTACAACGCTTACTACTTAAATGCATTTCATCGCATATTACATCACTTGATTAGACTAAACGCTATCGCAATGCAAACTCAACGCAATCTCAACGCAACTCGAAATGTGGATTTACTTTATGCTTTTACCAGAGTTATGTGTGTTACTTGTGTGATTATTTGTTTATGTGTTATGTGTGTTACACGCTCAAACGCTCACTCGCAACTTGATTAAACGCAACGCAACGCTTAACGCACGAAACGAAAGTTGGAAAACTAACTCGCACACAAGGCTGTCCGAATGGACATCCGATCGAATGGACATCCTTCCGGATGACCATCCGATAGGATGGCCATTCGACCGAACGCTATCCTACCGAACACAACACGCGCACTGACTTAGCCTCTCTCTCTCACCCTATAAATACTACCAGTACACCTCCCTTTCACTGATTTGACATCTCCATCCGATCACACGCACTCAAGTCGTTCTCAGTCACTTTTACTCACGATTCAAGGCTATTTCGTAAGTATTTCTCCCAAATCTTGTACAACCATCATCACTAATCACTTCTACATCATCTTCTCCATTAAAATCACACACAAACACTTGCTTTTCTCTGAAATCACTTATTTAGACCTCTTGAAGGTGGTCTCCACCTGTTTTGCTCCAGCAAACGGTTAAGGAACACCATTTGATCGAGATTTGATTCTAGATCTAAGAGATTTCACACTTTCTAACTTAATCTCAACAAGATTTCAATACTTTTCATCTGTTTTCAAACTTTTCTTCAACTTTCACAACTAAACCGATGGAATTTGGGCCCACTCAGACTCTCTACTCGTTCCTTAGTTGAGAGCCGGATTGAAAACGGATTTCCACAGGAGAGATGACCGATTAACGAGTTGAGCATGAAATTCCATCAAGAACAGTGAGCCTTATCGAATGGGCTGAGACCATTCGATCGAATGAGCTGGACTTGGTATGTTTCCGTTGCTCGACACGTCGTCACGCTTTCTCCGTTAAACTCAAAATCATTACTTAGAAAATTTTACCAATTTTCAAATAACAGATCAGCCACTCGAATGGCCACCCAATCGGATGACCATCCTATCGAATGACCATCCGACCAAGTGACATGTCCCTTTTAATTTCCAATGTTTAAAACGATTTAACAAAACTACGAATTTTCAATGATTTTACAAACAAATACGCCTCATTCGAATGGCCATCCATTCGAATGGTCATCCGCTCGAATAGAGACCCATCCGTTCGAATCACCATCCGAACCCTTAACCATTCGACATTCTGTTTACGCACTATTCAACGCTTATGCTACTGTTCTATGCTCAGGCTAAGTCCACGCGCTTCTTTCAATCCAATCAAGCTTGTGTTAACTTGTTAAACACGTACTGTTAGTATACTCGAACCCATTTTTCTTTTAACGCACTTTTGGGTCTTACATACGTTCTACATCAAAACATAACACACAACGCAAACACTTTTAACGCTAACCGCTCCCGCATGTTATACGTGATCTATGAATGCTTGTTACTATGCTTATACAGTGTTACACTATACCGCCTCTAGCAACAATAGTACTATAGTTTAGACTCAGCACCTGTAGTGGACATGGGTTGCTAGGGATCACATCACTTTACTTCACGTGTCCGCTGCACATGTGTCACGCATACTCTACAACGCAGTCTCGTGGTTAAGTTGTAATCATTGTGTGGTAGTTACTTGCTTCTCCCGTTACGTGATACATGTTGGTTATGCGTAAAATGCTTTCTCTACTATATGCTATGCAAACTTGTGTACTCACCTTTACATTTTATGTGTTGACTTTATTTTAACGTATGTGACAGGTTGATAGGATGCTATGCTGTGATGAATCAAGCTAGGAAGTCTAGAAACCTGCTAAATAAAATCTGACTTGTCTGAATAGTATTTGTTTTTGAGACCGAAGATCTGTGATGACTGTTACGAAATATTTGTTAGTAGTATGGGATATTAACTTTAAAAATATTGTCAGTTAATAGTTGTTGTGGATTCACTAGAACAATCTGCTTCGCTCAGTGCCACGCCCCGATGTTTCCGCCATCGGTTGGGGTGTGACAGATTGGTATCGGAGCCATAACTATAGGGAAATAGGTCGCGTCTTAGGATTGACCTGGTTATGCATCTTTTTAATCAATATTTGATTGTACGACTTCATACCCGACCAAGCGGTATCATTATAACACCGTACCCCAAGCCCGTATAGGGAAAATAAGTTAAAAGTGTTTACCTGAGCAAAGTATAAATCACAACAGCAAGTACGTGTAGCTTTTACTGTGCTCCTAATCTGGAACAAAGGTTTTAATAACCTATTAGATTCCTAACGGGTCTTAATTAAGCCTAAACTTAGACCGGTTAGTTTTAAAGAAAGATATACGGTTCAAAACGCAAGATTAAGCGAAGACCGGTTTAGAATGTGATTTATTCCCGACAAGTTTGAAGACTTGTATAATATGGGTAAACTAAACACATTCTGAATTTTGAGGTGAAAATGAAAAGGTTTGACCCATTTTGGTCAATTTATGCAAACTAGTTACATAAACCGAACCGAACGTGAATAACCCATAATGGGTAACCAATTGAGTCACGAACATGTTTCCTAAGTTAATATGCTTTAAATATGATGTGATATCAGTAGGATACCTTCCATTATGCCCAAAATGAGTTTAATCTCAAATTAAGCCCCGTAGGGGTATTTTGGTCATTTTAAAGATTATAAAAGAGATTAAATAAAATTATGAGATTCGGGTCTGAAATAATCAGTAAAACTATTTAATTTAATAGGTTATATCAGTTGGTGAAAGGTCTTATATGCCAAAATGGTTTTAACCCATACTAGGTGTTTAATACCCGTAAAAAGTCGTTTTAAGCGATTTCCGGGTTATAATAGAAAGTCTGAGTTTTCTGATCAGTTTATAAATTTCAAAATACTTCATTTATCATATAAAATCAGTAGCCAAAGGTTTGGTATCAAATTGTTATGTAAAACTCATTTTATAAGCGAAAAGGGTATAATCGGCAATAACCGAATCAAGGCGATAACCCTATGTTATGATCAATGTAAAAAAAATTAGAAATCTTCAAATATCCCAAAATATTATATTACATCAGTGGTTAAAAGTTTTGGTGTCAAAAATTGGGTTTAGATAGGCTTTATGCTAATTACGCCGTTTAATTTATAAAAAGTTTTCTAATTACGCTATTAAGCATAATTCCTAATCTAGACCTCCAACTGATGTGAAATTTTAGGGACATGTTTATAAATCAGTAACAAATATTATTGTCCTCTCATATTTCCAAAAATCTCGTTTTACGGTCAAAAGGGCATTATGGTCAACATTAAGCAATTAACGGAAACAATCAACGAGTCAAGTAGTATAATCGCAGAGGGTTATACTATCATACAAGCTGGTCCTATTGAAGCTCTAAGGCATTTCTAAATCATGCTAATATGGGTCAGAACTGAAAGTCAAGGCAATGGTCAATTTATGCGACTTTCGGTTCCGAACCGGTCCTAAACTGAAAATTGTCGAGTCGGACATGCTTAGAGATGTTCTTGCATTGATTACCAAGTTATATGAGTGGTAAAATAGGTTACACGCCTTCTACATTGCTAATTATGTATTAATTCAAAAATTAAGTTTCTGTTGACTTTTTCGGATTAAGTTTGACCCGACATTTGACCTAGTTAGAGCGGGAATCAGAGGGTGCCCTTTTAAGGGTTAAATGCCCACATAATTACCAACTTATAACTACTTTCAATTTGACTAATCACTGGACCGTTAGTGATTAATCGTTAATTCAAACCTTAATTACGATGGTTTGACTTTAAGCTAATTAACTAAGTAAAACATGATTAAGGAAGGTTAAGGATACTTACCGAAGTCCTAATTACGACTAGAGACGCTTAGGGACTGATCTTGAACTCCAAAAAGCTCCAGAAGTTGAGTTTGAATGCATGATCAAAAGTTGCAAACAATGGGTCCTTATATAGTGAGTTTAATCTCACTAGATCATGCCAAACAAGTCTAGGATTGGTCCAAGATGCATACAAGTGTTCCCCTATGCCTAAAAACCAGTTTGTGCAGCACATGGTATTGAAATCAAGCCATTTGAGTCGGTTAAACAGGCTGGACAGACACCTGTCAATGTTTTCTAATGCTGGGTGTGCCAGGCGGCCCGCGTAAGGCTCTGCCTGGGCTTACGCGGCCCGTGTGGGGCTTCTGCTCAGGTAAAACAAGTTTCAACTATTTGCATTTTTGGCACCCGGTCCTTCTAAAAGTTATTTTAACCTTTCTTTTTGCACTTTGAGCCCTCTAAATTGATTTCTAGGGACTTCAAGACTTAACCACTCTTTGTGAAGTCCTTATCAACTTTATGGTCACCCGAAAAGTCATAAGTTTGAACTGACGCTTTTAACCCCTCGTATACGAATTTTATCATAACTTTCTCATACGATAACGAAACTTGGTGAAGTTTTTATCGTACATTCTAGTGAGCATAATTAATCGTTACAAAGCTTCGGGTTTGCTAAAAGGTCACTCAGAGGTATACTTTAAACATGTTGACACATTTAACCCCTGTAGTTTGTAATCTCTCACTTTCTTTCACAATTAGCTTCGTATGATCCGTGAATCATTAGTTTAAGGGCATAAACATCATGTAGGGTTATTGTAAAGTATATTTATCCATTGTTGACATTTTGAACCCTTATATTCACATACTTTCCTTGTTTGTCAACTTTAGTCCTTCTAACGTAATCCTTTACACGTTTAAAGTTTATGACATGTGTCAATACATTATTGGTCATGAATTTTCGAGGTGTTACATCCTCACCCCCTTAAAAGAAATCTCGACCTCGAGATTTACTGAAACAGATGAGGGTACTTTTCTTTCATTGTGGACTCTACCTCCCACGTGTACTCGGGACCTCTTCGGGCATCCCACTTTACTTTTACGATCGGTACATGATTCCTTCGAAGCTTCTTAACCTGTCGATCCTCGATCGACACAGGTTTTTCAACAAACTTCAAGCTCTCATCGATATGCACATCTGTATGTGTTATGACTAGTGATTCATTAGCTAGACACTTCTTCAGATTGCAGATGTGGAATACATTATGAATACTACTGAGTTCTTCAGGCAAATTTAACTTATAAGCCACTGATCCGACACATTCGATGATCTCGAATGGTCCTATGTATCTGGGGCTTAACTTACCTTTCTTGTCAAAACACATTACCCCTTTCCAGGGTGATACCTTAAGTAGAACCTTGTCACCAACCTCAAACTTTAGAGGTTGACGCCTTAAGTCCGCGTAGCTTTTCTGCCTATCCCTGGCAGCTTTGAGACGATCGCGTATTTGCACAATCTTATCTGTCGTCTCCAGGACTATTTCAGGTCCTGTTAGTTGGATATCTCCCACTTCCGCCCAACAAACGGGCATTCTGCACTTTCTACCGTACAAGGCCTCGAAAGGTGCAGCCTTTATGCTGGTATGATATCTATTGTTATATGAGAACTCGATTAATGGCAGGTGGTTATCCCAACTACCACCTAAGTCAATCACACATGCACGAAGCATGTCTTCCAAAGTTTGGATGGTCGCTCACTCTGCCCGTCCGTCTGAGGATGGTAAGCCGTACTAAAATTTAAGCGTATGCCCAAAGATTGTTGGAAACTTTTCCAAAAATGTGATGTGTATCTAGTATCTCTGTCAGAGATAATAGACACTGGTACACCATGCAGAGATACAATCTTATCTACGTGCAATTGGGCTAACATGTCGAAGCTATAGGTCTCCTTAATGGGTAGGAAATGTGCGGATTTAGTCAGTCTATCTACTATCACCCATATAGTATCATTTCCTTTCTTTGTCTTTGGCAACTTGGTGATAAAATCCATTGTCACCATTTCACACTTCCAGGTGGGAAGTTCAGGCTGTTGTAGCAAACCTGACGGCTTCTTATGTTCAGCTTTAACTTGCGCACACGTCAAACATTTAGCTACATAGGCAGCTATAGACTTCTTCAAGCCTATCCACCAAAAATTTGCTTTCAGATCCTGGTACATCTTATCAGCTCTAGGGTGAACAGAGTATCTAGAACTGTGGGCTTCCTGGAGGATAACATCTCGTAGTCCTCCATAAACTGGAACCCATATTCGTCTATTTAACCTCAGAATTCCGTCCTTGCCATAGGATAACTCTTCTTCAGTAACTCCTAGCTTTTCATCTGGATAGTTAGCTTCTAGCACAGCTCCCTTCTGCGCTGCTAACAACCTTTCATTCAAACCATTCTTTATCTCAATGCTCTTGGCATTGATTCTTATAGGCTTCACTCTTTCCTTTCGACTTAAGGCATCGGCGACTACATTCTCCTTGCCAGGATGATATCTTATCTCACACTCATAATCATTCAAAGTTTCCATCCAACGTCGCTGCCTCATGTTCAAGTCCTTCTGATTGAACAGATGTTGAAGGCTCTTGTGATCAGAATAGATCACACACTTAGTTCCATACAAATAATGCCTCCACAATTTCAGTGCAAATATAACGGCACCCAGCTCCAAGTCATGGGTGGTGTAGTTCTTATCGTGCACCTTTAAATGACCTGAAGCATAGGAAATGACCTTGCCTTTCTGCATAAGCACACATCCCATACCGGTGTGTGATGCATCACAATATACCACAAATTCATCAATTCCATCAGGCAATGTCAACACTGGTGCATTGCTTAGCTGCTGCTTAAGGATGTCAAAGGATTCTTGTTGTTTCGGCCCCCAGTCGAACTTAATATTCTTCCTAGTCAAGGAAGTTAGGGGTGCAGCAATCCTTGAAAATTTTTCAATAAAACGCCTGTAATATCCTGCCAGACCTAAAAAGCTGCGAATCTCTGTGGCCGTCTTCGGCTCTTGCAAATCATGACCGCTTCAACCTTAGCGGGATCTACCTGGATTCCGCGTTCACTAACCACATGTTCAGGAAATTGGACTTCACGAAGCCAAAATTCACACTTAGAGAATTTGGCGTAGAGCTTTTCTTGATGAAGCAGTTTCATAATGCAATGGAGGTGCTTCTCATGGTTAGCTTGATTCTTCGAATAAATAAGAATTTCATCGATGAAGAAGATGACAAATTTATCCAAGTAAAGCTTGCAGACGCGGTTCATGAGATCCATGAATGCGGCTGGTGCATTAGTGAGTCCAAAAGGCATCACTAAGAACTCGCAATGACCATAACGAGTCCTAAATGCAGCCTTATGTACATCTTCATCCTTGACCTTCAGTTGATGATAACCTGACCTTAAGTCGATCTTGGAAAAGTAACTCGCTCCTTGAAGCTGATCAAACAAGTCGTCGATCCTGGGCAATGGATACCTATTCTTGATAGTAACTTTGTTAAGTTCTCGATAATCGATGCACAGACGCATCGACCCATCCTTTTTCTTCACAAACAGGATTGGTGCTCCCCAAGGAGATGAGCTAGGTCTAATAAATCCTTTGGCTAGCAAATCATCCAGTTGAGTTCTCAACTCTTTCATCTCTATTGGTGCCAATCTGTAAGGCGATCTTGCAACAGGTGTTGCTCCAGGAATAATGTCAATCCTAAACTCCACTTGCCTATCTGGGGGTAAACCAGGTAGTTCTTCAGGGTAGGGGTGTGCATGGGTCGGTTTTGGGTCATAACCATAACCGAGATGTCGGTGATGGAAAAGTCATAACCATAACCGCTCGGTTATGGCGGTTTCGGTTATGGCGGTTTTGATGGTTATGGTGGTCGGTTAACCATGAACTTGGGTCTAGCTAAATTTAGCTCAAAACAATATTATCCATAAATATTAATACTTTTAATTACCGAATGTTTTAACCAAAAATGACATAATCCATAAACTCAAACAAAGTTTTAACCAAAAACACCAAATACTCAAACAAAGTTCAACCAAAATGACATAATCCATAGACTCAAACAAAGTTTTAACCGACAAACAAAGTTCAACCAAAATGACATAATCCATAAAATCAAACAAAGTTTTAACCAAAAACACCAAAAATTACATGGTGAAAGTTTAATCCCAATCTCCATCTCCAATGAAAGAGTCTTCAATTGTTCTATTTTCCGGTGACAAATCTAAAAAAAACATATTCAATTATGCTTTAATATTAAGTAAAAATAAATAATAAATTAAAAATAAGTGCATTATTACCTTCTTCTATTTTCTCTAAGTTGTCAACCAAGTCTTGTAATTGTACTCCATGCACTTGAGTATTTTGTAAATCCTTTGGTAAACGTCGTATCCAATCTTGTGAACAAATTAAAGACTCGGCGGTTTTTGGTGTAAGAGAGCTTCTATAAGTATCTATGACACGCCCACCGGTACTAAAAGCGGACTCGGATGCCACGGTTGAGATTGGCATCCCTAAAAGTATCTATGACAACCGGTGGCTCGTTTGGGATTCTTCATCAAGAGTAACAACCGATGTTTCGCTACCAGGTGTTTCCATCTACATTTGACAAAAAAGTTCAGTAATGAATGAAGTGTTAAGTGTTAACTGTTAACAGAAACAAATATAACAAACATATTCTGATTGA
This sequence comes from Helianthus tuberosus, assembly GCA_030545235.1. Classification (NCBI taxonomy): domain Eukaryota; kingdom Viridiplantae; phylum Streptophyta; class Magnoliopsida; order Asterales; family Asteraceae; genus Helianthus; species Helianthus tuberosus. Next base: position 12,631,977 of record CM060394.1, read on the forward strand.
ACCCCAAAAACAGATATATTACAGCAGAATGTAAACAAATATAGGGATCAACTATATCAACTATATTGCAGCAGACTGTTAACAGAAATAAAAACATATTCGATATTTATTAGGGGATCAACTACATAAACAAATATAACAGACTTCTTTCGCAAATCCCAAGAATTAACAGATATATTACAATCAGTCGATCAGAAAACTCACTAAGACAGACTTCAGTCGATCAGATATAAAACAATCAGTCGATCAGATATAAAACTCACTAAGACAGACTTCTTTCGCATATCACAGAAACAATATACGTAAACAATCAGTCGATCAGATACAAAACAATCAGTCGATCAGATATCAATCAGTCAATATACTTCAGTCGTTAAAACAGACTTCATATATTTGGAACAAATATAAAACAATCAGTCGATCAGAAAACTCACTAAGACTTCATATATTTGGAACAAATATAAACAAACAGACTACAACTATAAGACTTCTCATCTAAATCCTGAATGTAAAAGAACTCACTATGATCTAGTAGGCAACGTTGTACAAGGTTCGCTTGAGGAAGCCGCTGAATAGATTCTGAACTGGAGAGACTGGACAGTGGAGAGTCTGGAGACGATGGAGAACTAGAAAGGACGATTAGGTTTCAACCCTAATAGGCTAATAGTAATACGTATAAGTAACCGGCACTGCCCATGTTGGATTTTGGAAACGTTGGAATTTGGAATTGGATATTATTATATTAGGTTTAATAATTCAAAATAATCCTTTGGTATTCCTGTAATCATATGGGCCGGTTATGCATATGGGTCGGTTAAACGGGTTGGTTATGTATGACTTATTAAGTAGCGGGGCGGGTCGGTTCGGTTATAGCGGTTATTGAAACTTACAAAACCATAACCGACCCATGATTGGCGGTTATCAAAAATTTAAAAACCGACCCATCGGTTTTCCATTTGGTTTGGTTCTTTTGGTTTGGTTTTTTCGGTTATTTCGGTTATGGGTCGGTTAAGTCGGTTTTTTGCACACCCCTACTTCAGGGAATACTCCTTGATATTCAGATATAATACGTATGTCTTTGATCTTAGGCTTTGGTTCATCAATAGTTACTTGCGCCATGTAGATAACACAACCCTTCGTCAAACACCTTGATGCCTTGAGCATGGACACTTGCTCAGGCATTCCGTACTTAGTATCTCCTTGGATTGTCAAAGGCTCGCCATGAGGAGTTCTGACAACTACTTGCTTCTTAGCACAAACGATCTGGGCTTGGTTGCGAGACAACCAATCCATGCCTATTACTATATCGAAACCAGCTAACTTCAAAGGAAGTAACGATAACGGAAAAGAGTGGTTCCTAATGGATATGAAACATCCATCTAACACGGTTGAGGCGGTTTCTAAGGTACCATCAGCTAATTCCATCTCATATTTCACTCTTAGGGTTTTAACAGGTAAATTCAGCAACTTACAAAACTTATTATCTACAAATGACTTATCTGCCCCTGAATCAAACAATACCCTCGCATAAGCATCATTTATAAGAAAGGTACCTGTTATCACGTTATCATCCTGCACTGCCTCCTTACCATCCATTCTGAAGACCCTAGCGTTGGTTTTTTTACCTTCTTCTGGTTTCTTGGCATATTTTGGGCAGTTCGACTTAATGTGCCATTTCTTGTTGCAGTTGTAGCAGGTCGCATCCTTCAACTTTTTGCAATCTAAGGTCTTGTGTTCCTTGGACTTGCATATCCCACATGCAAAAGTCCTTGATTGTGTCTGGAGTTCGATTCCAATCTACACTTTCCAAAGTGATGTTTCCGGCAAACTTTACATCTGGGTTTCTCACCCGACTGTTGATTACCTTTGTTGAACACTGAACTCTTCTTGTTCTCATGGTTCCCTTTGTGTTTCTTGTCTGAACGACGTGAGTTATCATCCTCACGCTTCCTCTTACCTTCTTCAGAACTCTTTAGCGATCTCAACCTGACCGCATCTAAATAAGAGACAAAGATAGATCAGCTGCTGATCTAAAAGTAGCAGGTCTTGAAGCCTTAACACTGGCTTTGATTTCTGGGGCTAAACCCCCAATGAAGCGAGCAATCCTTTTGGGTTCTGGTGTCACAAGGTAAGGAACCAATCTTGACATCGTGTTGAAGCTTGTAAGATAAGCTTGGCAATCTTGGTTTTTCATAACCAGCGACAAGAATTCGCACTCAATTCTTGCAACCTCATGCTGAGGTCAGTAATTCTCCTTAATGAGAGAAACAAACTGATCCCATGTCAGATTGTAGAGTGGGATCTTTCCAGCTGATTGAATGAGAGATTTCCACCATGCTAATGCCTCTCCCTTGAATGATTGGGATACATACTTCACTACATCCATTTCAGCACAACCGCTGATATCGACCACGGTGTCCATTTCATCTAACCAAGTCATACAGTCAATTGCCCCCTTCTCCCCAGTGAAATCCCGGGGTTTGCAGGAAACAAAGTACTTATAAGTACAAGACTTGGTACATGGTTTATCATCAAATACTATCCACTTGGATGGAACACGGTTTTGGTTAGAGGAATGTTGATCATCATCTTTCTTTGGCTCATCTTCCTTAGAGGGCGGCTTGCTGTGAGCCTCGGAATGAGTCTTAGGCTTGGAATGCGGTGTGGATAGGGTCCTACTTCGAGTCCTGCTAGATTCATTATACTGCCACTCTATAGCTTTTGTAACAGCATTATCTATTAATGCTTGCAGTTCTGCACCCGCTATGTTAATTCGGGTATTATCATGAACCTCCCTTGGGTGATTGTTGATCTCATCCGAGTCAGCCATGTAGTTTGAACTGTTACATAAGATATTGACAATAATTTATTTGGGAGTTTATTATGGAATTGTCTTTTATGGCAATTCATTAACCATGGTAAACATAGACCATATTTGGTTAATTTGCTAATCATATTTATTTAGGATTTTTATTATAATTTATCCTAATTATAAAACAATAACAGTATTATTAGTGGCACAAAAGGTCTACTCACAGGGACATTCTAAATCATAAGCCATGATTTTATACAATCAAGGCATTAAGGTTCGAACATAGTTCTTTACCTTTTTTCTGACAGGGAGTCATAGACTACAATTGTCTTTTTGTCTTATTTGACATTTATTATGGCCCGTAGGCACTACATCACTAATGGATGTTTAATATGTGATCATCTTAATTGATGACTTAAACCCATGATTTATAGATCATCCGGTTAGGATATGAATCTTTTGAAGAATTCCTATTATAAGAATGACGTGTGTGATTTTAACGAATCACGTCTACCAGGAGCATTAACATGTTTTCAGATGTTAACAGGGATTTGAATCTTTTTAAACAGGTCTTACCATCTTGGCCAAGTCTTATAATGACATGCAGGCTAGGTTATACCTTTAAGATTCTTATTTAATATTTAAATAGGCAGATTATTTTAAGAGGAACGATTTTTAATTTATTTATTCCATGTATAATATATTTATGCATAAAATGACAAAATGAAATTTTTAAATTTAACATTCCATTAAACATTAAAAGGAGTACACATTGCCCTAAACGAGAATTTGAACAGAAATAACTTGCCCACACAGGGGCTAAACTGATAATACAAGTCCTCGCGGGGACTGATTACCAAGATAGATGTCCACGCAGGGACTAAAAAGACAAGTCCACGCAGGGACTAAAGAAAGACAAGTCCACGCAGGGACTAAGTACATAGATAAATGTTCACGCAGGGACTTGATTGAAATAAGGAAATACAACAATACATATAGGGATTCAATGATCCCTCTTCTTCTTTCCTTTTAACAAGCTTGCTAGGCCTTGAGAAATCCTCGGTTGTTCCTACGCTCTTCTTGAAACTCTCGTTCCACCCTGTTTAGTCTTTGGAGGATTTCCTCCTGTTCCGGTGTGGAAAACCGTGGTGGTTGTGGCTGGTGCTGAAACGGTGGTCGAGTAGGTATTTGATACCCATGAGCTGGGTATCCCACACCCCAAGGGGCTCCATATGGTCCTTCGGGATGAAGGGCGTTGTAGTTTGCTGCTACAAGGTATGGGTCGGCTTCAGCATAGTTGTAATTAGTGTGAGCTGGCTGCTCAAATGGATTGTTCGCTGTTGAGCCGGCGTATGTAGGAATTGGGTTACCAAAACCCAATGGTGGCGGCGGAATGGGTGCAGAATCTACCTCTGAAACTGGATTTGAAGGCCCACCCATTTGTGGGTCTTCATGCAGTGGCGGATAGTGACTGCTACTTGAGTGTTGGGGGGTGCTAAAGTGAAAACCCCTTTCTTACACGGACATTCGTGTGCCTGTTCTTCTACGCCTCAGTTGTTCTGGAGGCGCATGTCGTACTGGCGGCGGTGGTGGCGGTGACGTGACTGCAACGAAACGCGAATCCTCGGAGGGATCCTGGTGCTGCTGCTGGTGGTGAGGTGATGAATGGTGAGAGGGTGTAAAATACCATTCATACTGGTTGAACCTTGCTTGGTAGCTGTCAGGACCACGGTAGGGTGACCCATGGAAGGATGACCCATCTGAAATCTCGATAGGGTGAGTAGGTGTCCTAGAAAGTGGTTCAACAGGATCCGTATCTTCATCTATATCCATTCCCTGAGCTTCAGGGAAATGGTCTTCAGGTCCTAGTGGGTTAAAACCTACTGGTTCTTCAATATAGTTTGCCGGGTTGAACCGGCCCTGGAAGACAGGAGTGGGGTCACCAAAGGAATGGTGCGAAAGGGATCGCTGCAATGGCAAGAAGGAGTGGCGTGAGTCTTCAGGCTTGTTCTCTGATTGCGGCCCAAAGGAATGGCGGTAAGGAGGCGTTGAGCTAAACGAAGTAGATCGCCTAACGGGATCCGAATAGATCCTCCAGTCTCCTTGAGGACCAGCACTCATGGTAGCAGAAGGAGTTCGCCGGTGTGAAGGCCCGGCCTCGTGATCGTTGGGGGCGTGGATTGGCCCCTTGCCTCGTCCTCCTCTTCGGAACCTCGGTGGCATATTTCCTGTCAAACAAATGAAAGATACAACAAAGAAATATAAAGGACAAAGTTAGAATTAAAACAATTTGGATTAGTCCTAAGTTCTTTGTCTAGACTCAAAAATTTAGGAATGTGCAACTGTGTAACTGAGATTAAGCACAAAAGGCTAGTGTTTAATTCACTCAGTGTTGGCTCTGATACCAACCTGTCACACCCCGATATTTCCATGTATTACTGGTGGGCCCGGTGGGGAGTATCGTGACGTAGTTGATATCATCATAGTCAAACAACACAAATTATAAATGCACATCGGAAGCAAAAGGTATGAATCACATTACAAACCGAATAAATAGTAATATCGAAGTATTACAATGGACTGTAAAAGATTCACAGGAGGATCAAATGTAAATAAGATCTTTGTTCAACAGACTTTAACATCTAGAGCTTGCAAGACTTGATTATTGATGCCTGGAGTAGCCAGCCTATTTCGTATAGTACCTGCACTTAACCTTTTTGGAAAAATACGTCAGTCTACACTGGTAAATACAATTAACTGACTCATTTTGAAAAGTGTTTAAGAAAATTAGTTTGAATGCACGTGGCATAAAAATATCTTTTATAACTTGGGATAATTATTTAAAAATAAACTTGTATACAGTTTTACATGTTTGTCGTCCATTTAGGACCCGGTTAGAAGAGCCGGTTAAGAAGATTAATAGACACACCACTTGGTATAATACCCGCAAGAAGATACCCTTCTTGTGGACTACATTTTTACATACGCAACTATCAGGTGTATGCCTACACCCCGTGCTTAAGTCGTGGCCATTTCTAATGAATGAGCCGAGGATATCCAGGACACGGTCATTAACCCCCCAAAGGCATTGCATCAAACAAGACAGAATAAAACTGGTTATGCATCTTTTTAATCAATATTTGATTGTACGACTTCATACCCGACCAAGCGGTATCATTATAATACCGCACCCCAAGCCCGTATAGGGAAAATAAGTTAAAAGTATTTACCCGAGCAAAGTATAAATCACAACAGCAAGTGCGCATAGCTTTTACTGGGCTCCTAATCTAGAACGAAGGTTTTAATAACCTATTAGATTCCTAACGGATCTTAATTAAGCTTAAACTTAGACCGGTTAGTTTTAAAGAAAGATATACGGTTCAAAACGCAAGATTAAGCGAAGACCGGTTTAGAATGTGATTTAGTCCCGACAAGTTTGAAGACTTGTATAATATGGGTAAACTAAACACATTCTGGATTTTGAGGTGAAAATGAAAAGGTTTGACCCGTTTTGGTCAATTTATGCAAACTAGTTATATAAACCGAACCGAACGCGAATAACGCATAACGGGTAACCAATTGAGTCACAAACATGTTTCCTAAGTTAATATTATTTAAATATGTTGTGATATCATTAGGATACCTTCCATTATACCCAAAACGAGTTTAATCTCAAATTAAGCCCCATAGGGGTATTTTTGTCATTTTAAAGATTATAAAAGAGATTAAATAAAATTATGAGATTCGGGTCTGAAATAATCAGTAAAACTATTTAATTTAATAGGTTATATCAGTTGGTGAAAGGTCTTATAAGAATGGTTTTAACCCATACTAGGTGTTTAATACGCGTAAAAAGTCGTTTTAAGCGATTTCCGGGTTATAACAGGAAGTCTAAGTTTTCTGATCTGTTTATAAAGTTTAAAATACTTCATTTATCATATAAAATCAGTAGCCAAAGGTTTGGTATCAAATTGTTATGTAAAACTCATTTTATAAGCGAAAAGGGTATAATCGGCAATAACCGAATCAAGGCGATAACCCTATGTTATGATCAGTTTAAAAATAATTAAAAATCTTCAAAAATCCTAAAATATTATATTACATCAGTAGGTAAAAGGTTTGGTGTCAAAAATTGGGTTTAGATAGACTTTATGCTAATTACGCCGTTTAATTTATAAAAAGCTTTCTAATTACGCTATTAAGCATAATTCCTAATCTAGACCTCCAACTGATGTGAAATTTTAGAGACATATTTATAAATCAGTAACAAAGATTATTGTCCTCTCATATTTCCAAAAATCTCGTTTTACGGTCAAAAGGGCATTATGGTCAACATTAAGCAATTAACGGAAACAATCAACGAGTCAAGTAGTATAATCGCAGAGGGTTATACTATCATACAAGCTGGTCCTATTGAAGCTCTAAGGCATTTCTAAATCATGCTAATATGGGTCAGAACTGAAAGTCAAGGAATGGTCAATTTATGCGACTTTCGGTTTCGAACCGGTCCTAAACTGAAAATTGTCGGGTCGGACATGCTTAGACATGTTCTTGCATTGATTACCAAGTTATATGAGTGGTAAAACAAGTTACACGCCTTCTACATTGCTAATTATGTATTAATTCGAAAATTAAGTTTCTGTTGACTTTTTCGGATTAAGTTTGACCCGACATTTGACCTAGTTAGAGCGGGAATCAGAGGGTACCCTTTTAAGGGTTTAATGCCCACATAATTACCAACTTATAACTACTTTCAATTTGACTAATCACTGGACCATTAGTGATTAATCGTTAAGTCAAACCTTAATTACGACGGTTTGACTTTAAGCTAATTAACCAAGTAAAACACGATTAAGGAAAGTTAAGGATACTTACCGAAGTCCTAATTACGACTAGAGATGCTTAGGGACCGATCTTGAACTCCAAAAAGCTCCAGAAGTTGAGTTTGAATGCATGATCAAAAGTTGCAAACAATGGGTCCTTATATAGTGAGTTTAATCTCACTAGATCATGCCAAACAAGTCTAGGATTGGTCCAAGATGCATACAAGTGTCCCCCTATGCCTAAAAACCAGTTTGTGCAGCACATGGTATTGAAATCAAGCCATTTGAGTCGGTTAAACGGGATGGACAGACACCTGTCAATGTTTTCTGATGTTGGGCATGCCAGGCAGCCCGTGTAAGGCTCTGCCTGGGCTTACGCGGCACGTGTGGGGCTTCTGCTCAGGTAAAACAAGTTTTAACTATTTGCATTTTTGGCCCCTGGTCCTTCTAAAAGTTGTTTTAACCTTTCTTTTTGCACTTTGAGCCATCTAAATTGATTTCTAAGGACTTCAAGACTTAACCAATCTTTGTGAAGTCCTTGTCAACTTTATGGTCACCCGAAAAGTCATAAGTTTCAACGTTGACGCTGTTAACCCCTCGTATACGAATTTTATTATAACTTTCTCATACGATAACGAAAGTTGGTGAAATTTTTATCATGCATTCTAGTGAGCATAATTAATCGTTACAAAGATTCGGGTTTGCTAAAAGAGGAGGTCAATAAAAAAAAAGATATGTCACTCAGAGGTATACTTTAAACATGTTGACACATTTAACCCCTGTAGTTTGTAATCTCTCACTTTCTTTCACAATTAGCTTCGTATGATCCGTGAATCATTCGTTTAAGGGTATAAACATCATGTAGGGTTATTGTAAAGTATATTTATCCATTGTTGACATTTTGAACCCTTATATTCACATACTTTCCTTGTTTGTCAACTTTAGTCCTTCTAACGTAATCCTTTACACGTTTAAAGTTTATGACACGTGTCAATACATTATTGGACATGAATTTTCGAGGTGTTACATATACTCTCGTTCAAATCGTTAAAACTACGTCTTTGTGCGATCATCGCATACTACAACTTCGCACGAAGAAGGCCTTTCCTAAGGCTGAAATTGCACTATTTCCTTTCCTAAGGCTAACACAATACACACGTCTTCGAAAACACTCGCATAACACAATCAAGTGATTGGGTCAAGATTAGGTGTGAAAACCAAGAACTCTCGATAAGATCGCTCACTCTACGCATATTTTTACTCTTAGCTTGGTTCTAGATTTGTTAAGTCAGCTTAGATTCAAAAGAGTTGAGAGTTAAGACCAACCATTTGTTTGTTTACAAAATGCAAAGTTGTTATGTATAATAAGTTAGATTTATATATAATAAAAACAAAGCATGTTTAATGGATTTAGTAAGGGTCATAATAATAACACATGGAAAAAACTTATTTTTACATTGTGTATACGGGCCGTATAAAGTTATACGACCCGTATATGTCACAGCCCCCGATCCCACCCTAGGAGCGGGAGCCGTGAACCAGTCAGATGATATCGGTGTTTATTAATTACGCAACAGAATTTTTTTTTCATCAAGATCGTAGTTAGGAAATAATTTTAGAGTTTATAAAACACCAACTTTTAATATTAAATATGGGCTAAAACCCAAATTCAATTCAATTGTTTTTATTGGGATAAACCCAAATAAATAAAACATAAATTTCTTCTTTTATTCAGGTATTTATAGCCACTTTATTTAAGCCTTCAGTGCTACATAACTGGCTTCTATTATCTTTACAGCAAATTACCTGAAACACGTTTTGAAAATATTTTATCAGTAATAAATACTGGCGAGTTCATTCCATTTTTATAAAATATATTGTTATACTTTACAGCATTACAGGTTTTTATATTTATTTATATTTACCCAACTCAATCAGTATTTGTCACATGGTGGCAGTTCCGATGTGACAGTGGTCATATCACTCATTGGCTCACTTTCGTCCAATACTGAATTTATCAAGTAATTATATTTTACTATTATTCAAAGTATATGTCACTAGGCGATTCCCGTGATGGTGGTCATATCACCAATGATCATTCTTTCAACTAGTGACTGGGGTCATAACACTGTTGATCATTCTCTCAACTAGTGCCGGTGGTCGTATCACTGTTGATCGTTCTCTCAACTAGTGACTGTGGTTATAACACTGTTGATCATTCTCTCAACTAGTGTCTTTGGTTATGTCACTATTGATCATTTTCTCAACTAGTGACTCTGGTCATATTACTGTTGATCATTTTCTCAACTAGTAACTCTGAACTTAGTAGCGTCCCATGACATTACTTTGTCAAGTATATTTTCTATGGCACGAAACCAATTAGCCCAGAAAATGAAATGAAATATATCATTTTCTGTCAAATTAATAGCTATAACTTTATCAAATATAATATATTAATTAACTAATTATGATACAATTATTTAATATATTAACAGGACTAAGATTTAAAATGTAATTCCCGATAAATATCTTAGTATAGTAAAGCACAATGAGAAAGGGGATTCTCATACATAGTTATTTGGTATTTATGTTCTCGATTATTATTATTCAAATTAAACTAAAACACTCCGTTTGACGCTTGTCACACCACCCATAATTAGTTTATTCAACCTACTTATAAAAGGAATGATTATGATAATTTTATAAATAATAATATCTATAGATAGATATCCATCCATATAGCATAAAGTAATACTTTAATTATTTATTTATTAAAAATTACAAGTCAAGAAATCATTAACTACAATATTTGTTGCGTTGCATTGTATGAAACTTTGTATCACGTTTTACAATTTAATATAGAAGATACAATACAAATATTTACAATAATTACATATTCTTATTAAGGGTGACGGTCACTGTCCGCGTGATTGCAATAATCTAATAGACACCCAAATTTTAGTGGTATATCCTATGACAACTCGTATTTTAAAACCTTTTCGTTGTACCTTGATGTAACCAGTATGAACATTATGTGATTATGTGATACGTTGATTTTCATGGAATGTTATGTGTCGAATGTGTTATGTGATATGAAATTGTAAATGTGAATATGTATCCTTAGTCGCACAACACTAGTCCGATCGCACAAACCGTTGGGCCACACACACACACGCACACACGCGCGCACACACACACACACACACACCTTGCCTTTAATCGCACACGTCTCCCCCTCTCGGCCCAATCTTGTTGTTTTGAATTCGAAACCCAAGGGCAACCCAAAGATGGGTTCGGCCCACTCCTCTTATGCGCATATCAACATCGGATTGTGTATACTCCTCACATTTTAGAAAACAAGAAACATACATCAAACCCTATCAAACCCTAAACTCCCCTCTCCTCTCCTTATTGTGCGACGGCAACAAACCCCCACCACCTTCGAAGCCGGCGGCCATCCTCCTCTCTCGAAGGCTTCCTTGTTCCACTATCGAACCGGTTAGTACTATATCTATGATGAAACTCACCCTATGTTATTGCTTGTGATCATCGATGTACGTTGATTATGTTCATGCATGATATTAGATGTTAGTGTCTCATGTTTATATACAAGTTAATTGGGCTCGCACAAGCTCAATGGCCCAATCATCTGAATCGCACAAGTTTAGGCCTTATGTGTAGTTGACTGCTACAGTTAACGTGTTCTACGTGTTTGCCATGATTGTTATGTGTTCGTAACTTGTTAGCTTATGTGTAAACTTACGTGCACTACTTGAACCTAGACCTGACTTGTATTGTAACCATGTTAGGACGTGGTTGACCACAAACAGCTCGATTGACCTTCTTGCTTATCTGCCGAGCTAACCTAAGGTGAGTTCACACTTTCTACAAGCCATGGGATTCCCGGTTGTTGGGAATGGGGAATTGATTGAAAGGAAACCTGCGTATTCTCCTTGGTTAGAATACGTACCTCCACCCTCTTAATTGAAGGGTGACAACATTGGAACCTGCGTGATCTCCTTGTATGGGACACGTACCTCCACCCTCTTAACTGAAGGGTGACAACAATGACACTAGACAAAAACTCTATCATAAGTCTTTCATTTTTATATCGACTTAATCGTCGGGCCAATGGTGAACGAGTCATTAGTTAAATAGCGCTATTAAGTTTGATAAGCCTCACACCGTGCCGCAGAGGACGGGAGTGGACTAATGGATCTGGGCACGTCAATGATGATAGACATTGACTTAGGGCACCCAACTTTCTCAGTCAGTAGTCGATATGGTAACGGGTCTAGTGGGATATTCATGGGGTAGCTGATGTGTGTAAAATGCAACATATAAATTACATCAAACAAGGCATAAAACTAACCCTTTTTAAGTACTAATGTTGGAAAAAGAGTGTTTTTGTCTTCCTTTTGTATTTTCAGGATTAAATGAGCTCAGATTCACAAAAGAAGCAAAAAGACAGCTAAATCCAACATAAATACAAGGAAAGGAACATAAGTGGACTGCCCGACCCCTCAACGACATCTTCCCAAGCAAAATAGAGAAGGCAGAAGACTGAACACGCCCCGTGCTCAGCCAGCACGGGGCCGTGCCCAAGAAGCAGCAGAAAAGACAAACCTATAGAAGCTTCTATTGCCCACCACGGGCCGTGTCCAGTGAACACGGGGGCGTGGCGAAAGTACAGCAGGCGCATTAATTGTAATTGTGAATTACAATTAATGAAGAGAGAGAATGTCAGACAGGCACGGGGGCGTGTCCAGCGGACACGGGGCCGTGCCCAGCCTTCTGTTCAGCCTATAAATAGGAGTGCTTGGTTTCATTTCAACTCATCCATTGGCACACCACCTCTCTCACACTTCATCCACCATCCACCACCATCACAACACCATCATCCACCACCATCATCCATTGTCCATCGTAGAGTGTGTGAGTCGTCTCGGGATCCAAGATTGATCGTAAGAGTTCTTGACAATCAAGGCCATGTTTGCCTAAGTCTCTTACATCACTTGGTGAAGACAAAGTGTCTAGTATAATACTTTTTATTTCTAATCTTTTGCACTTTTTATTTGGTTTTGTATTAATGACTTTAATAACTAGTTACTTATGTTGAAGGTGATCTTTCCTTATCGTTTGTCCCTGGTGTCTTGGCATTATTTTACTGTCTATATAAAATAAAAGATTTTCACCATTCATATCTCCACGGTCTATATGGAGGTATGTTAGCTACCTGGTCGGGGGTTAAGGGAACGGTTTGGTAAAGGTCTTGCCATTGTTCAACGTTTAGAGGTCATGCAATGGACCTGGGTCAAATTTAGTAGGACCTCCTTCAATGCTTCACGGTATTGGATGGCGGGGGTCCAAACTCTTTGACCCCCTCATAAGTTAACTACTATTAATACTATAACCCGGCTATTTAGGACTGTATCCCTGCTGACTCAGACTACTTAGTCGAGGGTAACGTCACCGCCAAAAGCGGGGCCTACCATAATATTGCATTAATAACTTAATTAATTATCTTCCAATAATCCACCCTGTTAGGATTGTATCCTTGCTGACTCAAACTACTGGGGTGAGGGTAACGTCACCTTCAAAAGAGGGGCCTACTACAATAACTAAGATAATCTCTTAATTATGTGCAAAAGTGCGGAAATAATCAAAGGTTATACTAGATACGAGTCGAAACCAAGTGATTCATCTTGTCTATCTGTTTTTATTTTTATTTTTATTTTCAGCATTTTAGTTAGTTTTTATTTTTCTTAGTTTAAAACATTTTTCTAAACTTTTTATTTTGATTAGACGTTGAGGATAAACCGGTACTAAAAGCTCTTGTGTCCTTGGACGACCTCGGTATCTTACCAACGCTATACTACGCTCACGATGGGTGCACTTGCCCATATGTGTGTTTAGTGTTAGTAAAATATCGTGTTTTATAAATTTAAAACTTGGCTAAAATAAGTGTTAAATGGGCTTAAAATATACACCTAATATATATAACACTTTGCACGCATCAAGTTTTTGGCGCCGTTGCCGGGGACAGAAGGATTTTAAGAAAGTTAGGAATCAACGGCCTAATCATTTTTTTTTCTATTTTTCTTTTTAATTTTTAGGATTTTCTTAGTTTTTCAGCTTCTGCAGAGCTCAGCACGGGCCGTGCCCGCTGAACACGCCCCGTGCTAAATCTTTGGAACTGGCAATCCTGTTTTAAGTCAGACAGTAAGCTAAACACGGGGCCGTGCTCACTCAACACGCCCCCGTGCCCAAGATTCACTTACTGAAAACAGAACCGTTAGATCCTGGCGGTTGGTAATCTCTGACATAAACATGAGTGATAGTAATTGTTTCTACTTTCGGCACTCTTATGGTACGTGGTGTCAATTATGTGGAGGCGAACATAAAGAATTAAAATGTTACTTTCTAAATTATAGGCCCCACTACATAGACCCACCGACTCCTTATAACCTTAAGAGGGGCGAAAGTAAAAATAAGCACTATTTCTCCCTCGAATGCACCCAGCCAGATATTCTAGGGGAAATGCTCCTTGACGAGTTATTTCAACTAGAAGAGCTAATTTTGAATTGGTTAAAAGATCTTAGGAAGGACTTTATTGATCCGCCCCAAGACGATAACCATGAAGAATTGTTGGAACCGCATTCCAACAACCTCGTTGCTCCCAAAAATACCTTCATACCTAGCAAAGACTTGGACGATAGTCGTCCCTGTGCCGATTGTGCTGTGAAGGACTCTCCATCGACTTCGTTCGGTGCATACATAGACCTGAGCGATTCGGCATACATCTTCTTTAACGAGAGCCCGGGAAAGGGTTGGACTTGTCCACCTAGAATGAAATAGGAATTACCCTCACCGACAACCTCTTGCGTTCTCGCCTTAGTTTAGGACAATTAAGGTATCTTAGGCACTTTGGGGTTGTTCCAACCAATCAGGAGCCACCCGATACTAGTGAGTTCCTTAAAAAATCTAGACAACTTCATAAAACAGTCCCTCGACATGGGGCCGTGTCCGGCCAACACGCCCCCGTGTCCACCAAAAGATTCCCTTCTGATCAGTACGTCAGAATACGGACAAACTGTGTCAGAACTCCACCTGTGCACGGGGCCGTGTCCAATGGACACGGGGCCGTGTCCAGGATGCTGTCGTTTTCTATAAATGCAGCCAAGAATTCTGCACATTTGGACCAACTTGGGACAGAGATTTGAAGGAATCTTCTCTCAACTATCCTAGGTAAGTCTAAAAGAAGGTTCCAACAACCCATCTTGTCCTTTCCACTTTTAGCCATTTCCTTCTTCTCCATCTTTCTCCAAGAACTACCATTAAAAGTTTGAATTCTTCCAACTTTGTGGTAGGGATTGATGAGTTTTGTCCAAGGAATCTTGTTAAAAATATGTTATGTAACATTGTTTTAAGTTATTAATATCTAAAAAGACCCCACAAGTTCAGAAAATAACTTAAAATTTCGAGTTTCCTTGCTCCAAAATTCTGCAGAAAGATGAACACGGGGCCGTGCTCAATGAGCACGGGGCCGTGTCCGGTCACTGTTTCATCGAATAAACTATTTTTCAGTTTATTTTTCGTAGAATGTCGAGTGAAAACAGCGAAACATCTTCAGTTCATTCATCAAACAGCCGAAGAGGAAGGAGGCCCTCCATTTAAGCTACACTTGTGCACTATGTGATAGCATTGAGGGAGGCTCTCGACGAAATGACATCAGTAGAGGATGTCCTAATCGACCGTATTAACGATCTTACGGTGGGACTCGAAAGCAGCTTCCAAGAAATTAACCTCTTGCACCAGAGGTTAAATATTCTTGTAGCACCCCCAATGGAACCGGTCCTCCCTCAACAGGATTGGAACCTGGCACTCGGAATTAACAACCCTACCGGGTGGGAAGACTTTCCGGCGGAACCTCCCGTGGAACACCAACAAGAGATCCCGGTGGAAATCGAAACTCCTCAAACTAATGCCGATGAGCCTCCTTTTCTCCTTCCAAGGGAGGTGGAAGAGTGGCTCGCCGACATATGAGGAAAGCCGCACCCGGAAGAAGGAGTTCTAATAGGCCTTGTCTAACCAAGATTAGTAGCTTCTTGGAAATTTTGCTAATTAAAATAAAGTAGAGGCTAGAACTCCATGGTTTAATATATTTCTTTGTTTTCATGTCTAGTTTAATTTTAGGACTATGTAAGGTCTCTCTATGATTGCAATGAAATGATGGTTTTTAAAGTTTGGATGGTTCATAATGAATAAAATACACTCATGGTGGTGAGGGATGAAAAGAGGAACGAGAAAAATGAACCAATGCACAAGAACAAGGAAACCAGACAATTCTCTCCATTACAGAAGGTTCAACACGGGCCGTGTCCAACCAACACGACCCCGTGCTGAACCCCCTACAGAAAAATGCCCAGTTCAGGTAACTGGACACGGGCCGTGTTCACCAGACACGCCCCCGTGTCCAGACTTCTGTTTCTCTTGTTTAAATTTTGTTACTGGCACTTGAACACGGGGCCGTGCCCGGATCACACGGGGCCGTGTTCAGCGCCCAGTAACACAAAATTTTTGCTTTTCACACCATTTTACACATCTAATCAACCTAAAAATTTATTTTTGGGACACATTGAGGACAATGTGTAATTTAAGTGTGGGGGGGATGCTAAAACCTTGAAATTTTGCAAGTCCTAATAACAAGCCTTACACAAAACTCTATTGGAACCGCTAATCACCCCAAATTTTTTTCAAAAATTTTCATTTTTTTACTTGTCTAAAGTTTAAGTTTGGAATCATAAGATTAATAAGGTTATATTTTTACGAATTTACAACCGATAGCGTCGTGATAACAAGAACCAACATAAGAAAATAATGAAAAGGCATGACAAGCTTAGTTAAAATTTGATTATATATACTTGATCACATAAAAACCCATTCCCACAAAAGTGAGTTTTGAGCCTTTATTGAGCATACAAATTTACATCTTTAGACTAAATGCTCATTTTTCGTTTCTTGTGTGAATAGCCGCTTGGTTCTTACGACTCTATAACTTGCCATGACGATACATTCCCGGTCCTTACCAACTTAAACCCGAGTAAGTAAATGATAGAGGCATTAGGACTAACCCCTTTTTATTTCTACACCATTATTTTTCTTTTTCTTTTACCACCTACCCAAAAATCCCCCTAGTTAGCCCCTTTGAGCCTAAACCTTTCATTTCATAACCCAAATCAAACACCCTTTTACCCACCAAAACCTTTTTATTTTTAACCCTTTGTTTTAGTAACAAGTTCGGTTTTTCTTATGATCGTTCAAAAAAAAAATGTGATGAAGCAAAAGAAAATAAACAAACAAGTTCATCAAAAATAACTTTGTTTGAATAATAAGCTTCATCAAAATAAAAGTTACAAAAATAGAAAGTCCTACGAAAACCGACACTTGTTACGCTTTTTCACCCTTTTTCTACTAACCACTAACCACTAACCCAACCACCTACCTTTAACCCAAGCCTAACCCTTCACCCACAAAGTCCACTTGATATTTACAAAGGTATGAAAGTCAAAAAGGAGGAGGATTGATTGCTTGGCAAGCTTATGGTAGGAATAAGTTCCATGCCGCTCTCGAGTGATTCACTAAAAATACACCTTCGGCCGAGTGTGAGTGATTTCTCCCGTGAGGTATGTGAACTTGTATATAAATGGAATTTTAAAAAGGCATGTTATGCCCAAATAAGTAATTTCTCCTATGAAACGTTCTAAACAAATCATAACGAATAGGATTGTAAATAGATAAAAATAAAACCCAAAAAGATCTTGGATTCCCAACACTCTATGACAAGCCCAAAACCTTCTCTTCTACCCATTCCATTTGGGAGTGTAAGCCACATATTAAAGAGTTTTGCTTGAGGACAAGCAAAAGTTCAAGTGTGGGGATATTTGATGTGTGTAAAATGCAACATATAAATTACATCAAACAAGGCATAAAACTAACCCTTTTTAAGTGCTAATGTTGGAAAAAGAGTGTTTTTGTCTTCCTTTTGTATTTTCAGGATTAAATGAGCTCAGATTCACAAAAGAAGCAAAAAGACAGCTAAATCCAACATAAATACAAGGAAAGGAACATAAGTGGACTGCCCGACCCCTCAACGGCATCTTCCCAAGCAAAATAGAGAAGGCAGAAGACTGAACACGCCCCGTGCTCAGCCAACACGGGGCCGTGCCCAAGAAGCAGCAGAAAAGACAAACCTATAGAAGCTTCTATTGCCCACCACGGGCCGTGTCCAGCGAACACGGGGGCGTGGCGAAAGTACAGCAGGCGCATTAATTGTAATTGCGAATTACAATTAATGAAGAGAGAGAATGTCAGACAGGCATGGGGCCGTGTCCAGCAGACACGGGGCCATGCCCAGCCTTCTGTTCAGCCTATAAATAGGAGTGCTTGGTTTCATTTCAACTCATCCCTTGGCACACCACCTCTCTCACACTTCATCCACCATCCACCACCATCACAACACCATCATCCACCACCATCATCCATTGTCCATCGTAGAGTGTGTGAGTCGTCTCGGGATCCAAGATTGATCGTAAGAGTTCTTGACAATCAAGGCCATGTTTGCCTAAGTCTCTTACATCACTTGGTGAAGACAAAGTGTCTAGTATAATACTTTTTATTTCTAATCTTTTGCACTTTTTATTTGGTTTTGTATTAATGACTTTAATAACTAGTTACTTATGTTGAAGGTGATCTTTCCTTATCGTTTGTCCGTGTTGTCTTGGCATTATTTTACTGTCTATATAAAATAAAAGATTTTCACCATTCATATCTCCACGGTCTATATGGAGGTATGTTGGCTACCTGGTCAGGGGTTAAGGGAACGGTTTGGTAAAGGTCTTGCCATTGTTCAACGTTTAGAGGTCATGCAATGGACCTGGGTCAAATTTATAAGGACCTCCTTCAATGCTTCACGGTATTGGATGGCGGGGGTCCAAACTCTTTGACCCCCTCATAAGTTAACTACTATTAATACTATAACCCGGCTATTTAGGACTGTATCCCTGCTGACTCAGACTACTTAGTCGAGGGTAACGTCACCGCCAAAAGCGGGGCCTACCATAATATTGCATTAATAACTTAATTAATTATCTTCCAATAATCCACCCTTTTAGGATTGTATCCTTGCTGACTCAAACTACTGGGGTGAGGGTAACGTCACCTTCAAAAGAGGGGCCTACTACAATAACTAAGATAATCTCTTAATTATGTGCAAAAGTGCGGAAATAATCAAAGGTTATACTAGATACGAGTCGAAACCAAGTGATTCATCTTGTCTATCTGTTTTTATTTTTATTTTTATTTTCAGCATTTTAGTTAGTTTTTATTTTTCTTAGTTTAAAACATTTTTCTAAACTTTTTATTTTGATTAGACGTTGAGGATAAACCGGTACTAAAAGCTCTTGTGTCCTTGGACGACCTCGGTATCTTACCAACGCTATACTACGCTCACGATGGGTGCACTTGCCCATATGTGTGTTTAGTGTTAGTAAAATATCGTGTTTTATAAATTTAAAACTTGGCTAAAATAAGTGTTAAAGGGGCTTAAAATATACACCTAATATATATAACACTTCGCACGCATCATAGCCCCCACGGCTGGGAGCCAGAGTAAAAGGAAAGGAATAACTATGTTTTTAAACTATGGGGTAACCCCCACGACAAGTAAGCCAGCTAAAAGAAAGTTATGTTTTTTAAACAACACTAAAACGGACAACCAACTGTGAACTCGCTCAACTTTGTTGTTGTTTCGTTACTATATGCCTTGCAGGTCGTTAGGTGTTTAGATGGAGCTTGCACTGGAGGACGAGGTCGTTGTGGGACATGGACTGTTGAGTTCCATGTTAAACCTTATGAACTTATAACTTATGTTTTGGTTTTAAACGTTTTGCTTCTGCTGATAATTTGAACTTAGTTAACTTGTTTTGGACACCAATTATATTGTTGGCTGGTTTTATATTTACTTTAATACATTGTTCAATATGATTGGTGGCTTGATCCTGGCCAGTCACGCCTCATGCGGTGATACTTCGCTTGTGGAAAATGGGGGTGTGACAGATTGGTATCAGAGCCATTGGTTATAGTGAACTTGGTTTTAAAACGGAAAAGGCTTTTTGATAAAAACCAGATCAACTATAACCTGTTCAGTGCTCAACGATCCACAACGACGCTTCACTCAACCTGCAAGGCTCAACACTTTAGGTGGTATGATTTAAGTTTGCATTGCCTACTTGCTAGATTACTTTTGCATGATGCGTTGCTTATTGTATGTTTATTTAGCGTGGTAGCATGCGGTCTATTAGCCTTGATACGTTCTTTATGACACCCAATCGTTTACATGTAATTTGACATGTAGTGGTCAAATTCTTCTTTGTTCCCTTGTCACCCCGCTAAAACGACTGTTTATGCGTTCTATCTATTCATATACTTATCTCGACATGACATCGCAATCTGACCCTTTGTACATTATCTATTCATATACTTATCTCGACCTGACATCGCCATCTGACCCTTCGTACATTCGGTTTGCACGTCAACAATCACGTAGACCAGAACCGGCTCAAACGAACTCGGGTTTAGGAGAACTATACCCACGCATCCCTGTTAACGAACCTTATCACCTGTCATAGTCACCAGAAGCGAAGCAGTCACAGTTACACCCGTTGTCGTTCTGCAACTCGAAACTTTACCCACCAAATTTTGTTTTGGACAAGTGATATACTTCCGTGACCGTGATGCAACGAACTTCCCTTTTTGTGTCGTGCCGCCATACATTACTACTCGAATTGCTTCTAGACAACAGATTACTTGGTTGAATTCTTTGGTTATTATTGGACCCCTGTTTTTACTCGATTCTTCGTATGAACCTCACTAATTTCCTGTTTCTTCGATTGGCAACCGATTTAACGAAACGCCAACAACCACACCACGACAGCTATATTTGATCAACGACATACTTTATCTTAACTATACCCAACTTGCGTACGACCGGCTGTACCTTCGACATTATGTAAACCCCTGCTGTGGATTCTTAAACGCTTACTCATCAATTGCGACTACTCTTTCTTATGTTTTCACATCCATACATGATAAACTTTTGGGATTCTGTGATCCTAACAACAATCCCCACGGACACTCGCTTGGACAAGTTACACTCTACGAACATTACTCGATGAGTATTGGGCCATAAATATGATGATACCACAGGTACTGTTCTTTGAACTTGATACGACCGATATGGATTCTCAGACGCGACATTCGAATCTAGTCTAACCTGACGAATATGTCACTCGTTTTCATCGACGACATCCTGATCCATTCCAAGAGTCAGGAGGAACACGAGCGTCATTTGCGACTCATTTTGGAACTTCTTCGAGCAGAACAGCTTTATGCTAAGTTTTTGAAATGCGACTTTTGGCTTCGTGAAGTCCATTTCTTAGGTCACGTGGTTAATGAGGATGGGATTCACGTTGATCCATCCAAGGTTGACTCGATCAAGAACTGGCCTGCACCTCGAACACCAACTGAAATCCATCAATTCTTGGGATTGGCAGGTTACTATAGAAGGTTTATAAAGTATTTCTCAAAGATTGCGCAGCCTCTTACCGTTCTTACTCAGAAGGGTGTCACATACCGTTGGGGTGATGCTCAGGAATCCGCATTTCAACAGCTGAAGTTGAAACTTTGTAGCACACCTGTCCTCTCGTTACCTTAAGGCACAAACGATTTTGTGGTTTATTGTGACGCGTCAATCCAAGGACTTTGTTGGGAGTTGATGCAACGTAAGAAAGTCATTGCTTACGCATCATGCCAACTTAAAGTTCACAAACAGAACTATGTTACTCACGACTTGGAGTTAGGAGCAGTGGTGTTTGCTCTTAAGATATGGAGACATTACTTGTAAGGTACCAAGTGCACCATTTACACCGATTACAAGAGTCTCCAGCATATCTTCGACCAGAAGTAGTGGAGCATGCTACAGCAACGATGGGTCGAACTCCTTAACGATCACGAATGCGCAATCAAGTACCATCCAGGAAAAGCCAATGTTGTGGCTGACGCCCTCAGTCGAAAGGATACCAAACCTAAGTGTGTACGTGCGTTACAGCTTACTATTCACTCCAGTCTTCCTGCCCAAACTCGTGATGCTCAGGTTGAAGCATTAGGAGAAAAGAACCTTTTAGCTGAGTCCATGCAGGGCATGGGAAAAGCGACTTGAACATAGGGAAGGCGTTACTCACTACTTCATGGAACGTGACTGGATTTTATCCTTTGGAAATCTACGAGAACTTGTGATGGGCGAAGCACATAAGTCTCGCTACTCAGTGCATCTTGGCTCTGATAAGATGTACCAAGACCTCAAAAACTCTTTACGGGTGGCCCCACATGAAAGCTAACATAGCGACCTATGTTAGTAAGTGTTTGACCTGTGCGAGGGTCAAGGTTGAATACCAGAAACCATCAGGCCTACTTCAACAACCAGAGATCCTGACATGGAAATGGGAACAAATTTCCATGGACTTCGTTACTGGCTTACCTAGATCTCAACGAGGAAACGATACCATTTGGGTGATAGTGGATCGACTAACCAAATCTGCAAACTTCCTGGCTATCAAAGAAACTTTAACACCCTTACTATTAAATAACGATTTTCGTATAAATTACGAGAATAAACATGTAACTATATGCACATATTGTTGAATAATACGGGTAAATTAAAACTTTAACAATTTGAAAATAATATAATTAAATATATACGGATTCGTCGTTTAAAATGACGACGAAACAACGTGCGGAAGCTTTAATCTCGTGTGTTCGGTTCTTCATCGAGCTTGATCTTTATCCGTGTGCATAATTCGATCACCTAAATTCAAAACCAACATAAAAGTTAGTTTTGATAAGTTAAATACATATTAAAACTAGTTTCATGAGTCAAAACAACAAAATTCAAACAATTTTCGGAATTTAGGGGCGTCGCGTGACGCCACGCCCCATTTTCGACAGAGTGTTGCTTGTTTGCTGCTGCAGTTGCCCAGCTATAGTTTTAATCGAAAAACGAACTTCAAAGTGTCATGACTTTTTATCTACTTATCCGTTTTACGCGATTCTTTTTCCTACGCGTTTGTAATTTAATTCTCCATCTCATGGAGTAAAAACCTGACATCTGAATTCACAAAATTTTAGATTTCAAGCTCTCGGCTTGAAATTCAATTTTGACACTTTTTGACCTGTTTGTGATTTGATCAAACAAACGTGTTGGTTACCTTTAAAATATCATGCAAATCACATTATATCAATTTACTAATATTCAAGGTTCTAATTACGGGTTTCTTATGCAACTTTAACCCGTTTTGCTTACATACTCGTTTTAACCCGTTTAGAGCGACGTATGTACATTTAAGCATCAAACTCGCTCTTCTCTTTCTACACTTCGTATTCTCATTTTTAAATAGCCTCTTATGTTCCACCACAACTATTTTTGTGGTGGATTTAACATGATGGACCGCTATCCTAAATTTTACCCTTAGGATAGTCATTTTACGTGATTGACCCGTTTTTAGCCTACAACTCTTACATGTGTCTAAGAGTTACATAATCATAATACTAGTATCTAAACGACCTCTAAGGGTCGTTTACCCGATTTACCTATCAAGGATGTTTTCGTAAATTTATTTCCTCCTTTTACGACAAAGGTCCTTTTGCTAAGGTATTTGACCAATATTGCATTTTTAACTATAATTCTATATATATGCGTACCTGGCTCGAGTCAACATATAGACCTGTTTTATACCTCGCGTTAATTAACCAATAATCTATTGCGTAGCAATTATCCAAATTGCTATTCGCTCCTGTTAACATACGACTTGACAACCACATTAGTCGATATTGTCAAATGATGTTATCATCACCATCTGACCCGTTTGGGCTATAAAACCAACATTTACATAAATTAAAATAAAAACATGGTTTTAATTTCCAATTCATCCATCTGACCCATTTCGGATTTTTACCACTAGATCCTTTTTCTCTCTAATTCTTTTCGTACATATTTGACCCATTTAGACCTTGCCATGGGTATCCTTTAAACTTCAATCTGTTTTAGTCGAAACTTGACTAAATTTCCATTTTTACCCCTTTTTTCATTATTAATTACACCATAAGGTAATCTTAACGAAAATTTATTAATTCTTAGTCATTCTATGACTAAATTACCGGTTCGCCCCATTTACCATAAACCATGGTTTCTATCATTTATATTTGTTCTGACTTGTATCAATCGTGTCGGAACCTCGTATTTCTAGCATTTGCTTAACGTATTCATAACCTTTATTAAAATTAGGCATTCTATAAAGGGGGTGTAAGATTTACTTACCTTGCATCCTGAATACATTTTTCCTTTATGCTTGACTAGTTTGACCCGCTTTCTCCCCAAGCTTCACCTAGCTTGTTAAGCGTCAACTATCATTCATCATTTCACAAGGTGGTTAGTTTTAATCATAACTTAATATGATTATTCCACCTTATGCATTTTATATCCAAAATTATCATTTATCACAAGAACTAAGGGTTTCTCGTATACGAGTGAAGCCCGTTTCATCATATCACTAGCATTCATCCGAACACATAATATAATCAAGTTCTACCTATCATTATGATATCATACACCTAGTTACGTGAACAAGGTTACCAAATTTCATCATGACATTCTAAAACCCATTTCAATCATGTATGAACAAGTACTTAATCATGTAATTTGTTCAAGCACCTTGTTTCTACTATCAACTATGATGATTTTAAACACAAACTTATCACCATCTTTACTGTTAATTCAAAACCCACTTAGCACATATATGGGTAAACATCAAATTTCTATTTTTCAACACTAGTTCATCAAATTGTTAACTAGGGTTGCTCCTAAACATAGATTTCATCACAACAACACTCATAGATTCATCATCCATTCCCGAATTTTGATTATAAGTGTTCATCATAATTTCAAGACATCACCAAATTACAAAATTTGACATACCTTACGATCCCCTTGACTTGGTGATCATTTATATTTGTTCATGCATTGATTTGGGGCTTGATTGGAGCTCCAATTTGGTGAATTTGTGATGAACTAGGGTTTGCTCCATGGGAGCTCTCCTCCTGACCGTATACACGCACACACACTTAGTGTGTGTGTAGTGTTTTGATTTTACTTAATAAAATTAAGTTTCTAGTGTTCCCCTTTTGACCCCTCTAGTTTGTAACTTTATAAAAAAAAGTTATTACCCAAGTTTTCTTCATTGTTTTAAGGCACATATTTAACTAGGTTGATATTCCTAGTTACTTGGTGGGTTCGTGGTAGTTATAACCCGTTTCATTTTAAGTCCCGTTAATTCGGGCATTCTATATACTTTGTTTTCTCAAAGTATTTATCCTCCTTTTTAATTAACATAAAGTTTATTTATTTAAATCTCACTATTAACCGGGTTAATTTTTTTCTACCACTAACGGTATTTTTACCCGTCTTTACTATTAACGTGGTTCGATTACAAAACCAGTTTCTTGGATGTTACTGAAACGGATAAGTTCTCTACTCTAGCATACATCTACCTGAAGGAAGTAGTTTCAAGACATAGGGTGCCAACTTCCATCATATCTGATCGTGATCCATGTTTTACCTCTGATTTGTGGCAGGCGATGCACAAATCCTTTGGCTCACGTCTAGAAATGAGCACAGCATATCATCCACAGACGGATGGGTAGACTAAACGCACCATCCAAACTCTTGAAGACATGCTTCGAACATGTGTAATCGACTTTGGTAACTATAACAACTCTGAACCGACACTCTCCCGAATATTTTCTGACACCCTAATATATTTTAAAACATCCCAATATGTCCAAAAATACACCCCATACGTGAAAACGGGCCCCGAATACCTTAAATATCATTAAAAATAATCAAAAATCAAGATTTTGGGTTTGTCGCGGGCCGCGTAAACCTCTTAAGGGTCTTACGCGGGCCGCTAGAGATCAAAGGTGTGGCGCAGCCCGGTGATGACACGTGTCATCATCGTGGCAGGTCTAGTCGCTGACCCGGATCAGCTACGCTGTTGACCGAAGTTGACGCGGGCAGCGTAGCCCCTTGTTAACATTCACGCAGGCCACGTAAAAGTCGAAATGTGGCACTATAAATAGCAGGCATCGGGTTTCAGCCAAACTCGTTCAAAACTTTCTTTATAAATGTAATTCTCTCACAGTAGGCATTATAATCGGGTATTATACCCCCCTAAATAGCGAAGTTCTGCTCTGTTGTAAGTATTATAACCCCTGGATACGTATTAGATACGCTGCCCGATTGATATAGTGTTCCGTAACGGCTGTCGTGGTTCTGCCTGACGTAGTTGTTGGACTGCCGTCTCGGGGAAGGTATTACTAATGTTAAAATGGGTTATTATACTAACACGTGTGCATTTGTGTAAATTATAGACTGTCACCAGGAAACCCTAAAGGATAATCTAAGACAGCAATGTGAGTTGATCCACTTTTTGTAAACCTTTTGTTAACTGTTTTTACAAAACCTCATACCATTAAATGTATATGAAGCAGTTATTGAGTATTTGTAAGAATACAATTATCATGAGTATGTTGGGGTTTTGTATACAAAATTTGTTACCACCTGGTCAAGGAGTAACATTTCCACAAGTCGGGTCTGACAGTACCATGGATGTTAATTGTTATAACTTGGAAACAAATATAATTGCGAGATCGCCCTCAATACTGTACTATGGATTTTACTTAAACTTGATTAAACTGGGATTCACTCACCAGTATTTCCCACTGACAAATGTTTTTAAAACGCGTTTCAGGTAACAAAATGTGAAAGCTAAATAGAAGCCAGCTGTACAGCACTGAAGGCTTGGAAAAGTGGCAATAAAGTTACCTAAAATAAAATAGATGTTTTTGTTAAATAAAATAGGATTTATTCCTATAAAAATGTGTGTATTGCAAACTTGGGTTTTATCCCATGTGTTTAATATTATGAAAATGTGGTATTTTACTCTGATCCAATATTTCCTAACTACGGTCCTGATGAAAATTCCGGTGCCAAATTAGACAAACATGCGATACCACCGAAACTGGCTCGCGGCCGCCCGTTCACGGGGATTAGGGATCAGTGGTTGCCATAGAAGGTGGTATCAGAGCTAAGCCACTGATTCAGCCACATAAGTGTTCTGCTGACATCAAAATTCAATTTGTTAGGAAATAAATTACGGAAATACGTGCATAACTGTATTTATTGTTATGTGTTATTTGACTATTTGTTAGTTTACAGTATGAGCGACCAAGGACCATCTGACGCGTATCGTCAATTGTCTGGTTCGCCTAGAAGCGAAGGCACCTCCTCTTCTCAGCCTGCCCTCTCAGGGTGCTCTGCTGATATGGAAGAAGGAATCTTTGTGTTTAAGGCTCAGTCCAAGGAGCCATTTCCTCAGAAAAAGAGGGGATGGTTCAGTCGAGGGGCACACGAACGTAGAAAGCGTTTGAAAAAGTTACAAGAACAGAGAGTACTAGCAGCAGCCAAAAGAGAAACAGATGCCTATGCCCAGGACATGATCAATAGGGGTATAGCCAACATCCACATCCTAGCAACCATTGCAGCTGACCCTAATTTGGAACAAATAATAGCACCCCAACCACAACTACCAATCCCTGACCAACCCATGGAGATAGAAAACCCTGAAAATTAAATAGAAATGCATGACTTCAATCCGGAAGAAATACATAGGGTACCTGCACCCAACCCCCTAGACCCAAATTATGACCCCTGGTGGGATGATAATAGGGTCTATGTGCAACGTTACCCTATACATGAAGACATACCCATGCCAAACATAGGAGCCTACCCAGGTTTGGATCCTTTAGATCCCTATTACCACGATGAATACATTAGGGAGATTTTAGAAGATCCTTACCGATTCCAGGCACCTACACCCCCCTACCAGGAACCCGCACCCCAGATTCCGAACCCAGTCCTAGAACCTGCACCCCCAATGAGTGCAGAAAACGTACAAGAACTTAGGACATTTGGTGAGGAAATTTTAGAGAGTAGTGAATGAATGAGACAGGTGGGAGAGCGACTCGTCTGGAAGTACGACGAGCGCAATATGGATTTCTGGATGAATCCATATCCGTAGATGTGATGGTGGAGATGGTAATAGTAATAATAATAACATAATAAAATAAATAATAAAATAATAAAAAAATGTGTGTACGGATTCCTACTATTATTAGTGTAATTTTATTTCAGTTGGTATTGTAATTTTAATTTCAGTACTGGTGTGTAATAGATGCATACTATATGAATAGAGTAAGTCGCAATGATCGACACTTTTGACCAAAATGCGTGTCATGTGATTGACTATATTAAATATTATTTTGTGATATTAATATGGGGCAACTGTTTAAAATTCATATGGCCGACGAATATTAAATATTATTTTTTGATATTAATATGGGGCAACTGTTTAAAATTCAGATGGCCGACGAAGGAAATCAAGAAAATCTGAATAACGATAACCAGAGTAACATTAACTTGGTTAATGAGAATCTAAGCATCAATAACAATGGAAACGAAGTGGATAATAGTGCTATCCAACACATAGTAGCACAAGGAATTATAGATGCAATGCCATTTATTCTTCAAACGGTTCAGGAAGCGAATAATAAAAGTAAACATAGCAGTAAGCGACCAATTGAACCAGAACACAGCGTGAACAATGAACCTGTACTTCAAGCGCCCATTCCCAAAAGAAGAAGAACCATGCCTTATGGTTGTTCTTACAAAGAATTCTGGTCCTGCAAACTAATATAATTCTCGGGCAATGAAGGACCCATTGCAGCTCTACGCTGAATAGAAAAGACTGAGGCTGTTTTAAAAATAAGCAAGTGTGCTGAAGAAGACAAGATAATGTTTGCTTCTAATTTGTTTAAGAACTCAGCCATAGAATGGTGGAACACTATCCTCCAGTCAAAAGGAGGTGATAGGATATACAGCATGGAATGGGAGGAATTTAAAAATATGGTAGAAAGAAAATTCTTCCCTCCCAATGAAAAGGAACAGATAGCAAATAAGTTTCTGAACCTTAGGATGACCGGGGTAGATAGTAAGGGTTATACTACTACATTCTTTGAATATGCTAGAATAGTACCAACCCTTGCATCACCTGAACCAGTATTAATCTCCCGTTACATATGGGGATTAATTGGAGAGATTAGACATGTAGTCAAGGCAGCTAGACCCCAAACTATAGAAGAAGCTGTAGAACTAGCAAATACCTTGACAAATGAATTAATCCGTACTAGAGAAGAAGACCAGATGAGAAACCTAACTCCAAGGCTTACTCAAGAATTCCGTTCTGGGAATTACAACCGTAGGAATATAGGTTCTACCTCTGCACCATTCTGCAAGGTCTGCAAGAAAAAGCATTCGGGAAAATGCTCCACTATTTGGAATTTCTGCAAAGCACCCGGACACAAGGAAGAAGATTGCAGAAGAAAATCCAATAATGGACTGTGCTTCAACTGTGGAGAAAAAGGTCACATCAAGCCAAATTGTCCGAAATTGGCTCCAGCTGTGAACAGTACGAACACTAAAAATGCTAGAGCATTCATTTTGACTGCAGATGAAGCCAAGATGATTCCAGACATGATAGCTGGTACGTTTTTAGTTAATGATGTTTTTGCTAAAGTATTATTTGACTCTGGTGCAAACCAAAGTTTTAGTAATTCTTCATTTTGCAAACTTCTAAATCAGTCATTAACTAAACTACCACAAGAATGTCTAGTAGAGACAGCTAATGGAGAAACAGTTAGGATTTTTGAAATTTTGCAGGGAGTAAGAATATAATTTTTAAACCAAAAGTTTATGGCAAATCTGTATCCTATGAATCTGGCAGGATTTGATATTGTATTAGGAATGGATTAGTTAATAGCCAATAAAGCCAGTATTTTATGTGATCAAAAGTCAATCCAAGTAAATGCACCAAAAGGTGAAAAGATCACAATTAAAGGAGATAAACCCTCTAGATGCACTAAATTCATCTCTGTGATGAAAACTGCAAGTTATATAAGAAAAGGGTCTATAGTGTATTTGATTTCCATAATCACTAACACTAAAGGAAAAGAACTAAAAGACATTCCAGTAGTGTCTCAGTTTTTAGATGTCTTTCCAGAAGAATTACCAGGACTACCGCCGGACAGAGAAGTTGAATTCAGAATTCATCTACTGCCAGGGACAGCACCAATTGTCAAAGCACCTTACCGTTTGGCACCCGCAAAAATGCAGGAACTGAAGAAACAGTTAGATGAATAATTAGAGAAGGGATTCATACAGTCGAGCTCATCGCCATGGGGAGGGCCGATTTTATTCGTTAAAAAGAAGGTCGGATCGATGCGTATGTGCATTGATTACCATGAATTGAACAAAGTCACAATTAAGAATCGGTACCCATTACCGAGAATCAATGATCTGTTCGATCAACTGCAAGGAGCTCGATTTTTCTCTAAAATCGATTTAAGGTCAGGATATCATCAATTAAAGGTACAGGAAGAGGATATTCCTAAGACCGCTTTCAGAACAAGGTATGGCCATTATGAATTTACCATCATGCCATTTGGTTTAACCAATGCCCCAGC
Source organism: Helianthus tuberosus (assembly GCA_030545235.1). Taxonomy (NCBI): domain Eukaryota; kingdom Viridiplantae; phylum Streptophyta; class Magnoliopsida; order Asterales; family Asteraceae; genus Helianthus; species Helianthus tuberosus. The sequence goes on from CM060394.1 coordinate 12,662,361, forward strand.
CGCATTTATGGACATGATGAACCGAATATGTAATCCATATTTGGATAAATTCATTATTGTCTTCATTGATGATATTCTCATTTATTCTAAAAGTAAGGAAGATCATGCAAAGCATTTGCACGCACTTCTAAGTCTATTAAGAAAGGAAAAGCTTTATGCTAAATTTTCAAAATGTGAGTTTTGGTTAGAACAGGTACAATTTCTTGGACACTTAGTCAATCATGAAGGAATTCATGTGGACCCCACCAAGATCGAGGCAATTACTAAATGGAAAACCCCTAAGTCACCAACCGAGGTTAGAAGTTTCTTAGGATTGGCCGGTTATTATAGAAGGTTTATTCGAGATTTCTCTAGAATAGCCATTCCTTTAACTAAGTTAACCTGTAAATCCATTAAGTTTGAATGCGGACCAAAAAAAGAAGAAGCATTGAGAATTCTCAAGCAAAGATTAACTAATACACCCATACTAGCATTACTAGAAGGAACTGAAGACTTTGTAGTCTATTGTGACGCTTCTAAATTAGGTTATGGATGTGTATTAATGCAACGCCAAAAGGTTATAGCCTATGCGTCTAGACAACTTAAGAATCATGAAGAAAATTATTCAACCAATGATCTAGAATTAGGAGCAATAATTTTTGCTTTGAAAATTTGGAGACATTACCTTTATGGTAGTAAGTTTACCATATTCACTGATCATAAGAGTTTAAGATATGTTTTCGGGCAAAAGGAGTTGAATATGAGACAAAGACGTTGGATGGAGATGCTTAGTGATTATGATTGTGATATCCAGTATCATGAAGGAAAAGCAAATGTACTGGCTGATGCTTTAAGCCGAAAGTATCACGAAAAGCCAAAAAGGGTACGTTCTCTTAAATTAAATCTACAAATAGAAAGTATCACGAAAAGCCAAAAAGGGTACGTTCTCTTAAATTAAATCTACAAATAGATTTAAATGATCAGATAAGAGAAGCACAAGAATCAGTAATCAAGGATGATACAAAAAAACTAAAAGGTATGATTAAGGAATTAGAACAAGGAACAGATGGAATTTGGAGATTCCATAAGAAGAGAATGTGGATACCTAAATTAGGAAACCTACGTCATCGTATATTAGAAGAAGCCCATAAGTCTAAGTATACAATGCACCCAGGAAATGATAAAATGTACCATGATTTAAGAAAGAATTTCTGGTGGATAGGAATGAAAAAGGACATAGCAGCCTATGTTTCTAAATGTTTAACTTGTTCACAAGTTAAAGCTGAACACCAGAAACCCTCAGTCTTGTTACAACAACTAGAAATGCCAGTGTGGAAATGGGAATTGATAACAATAGACTTTGTTACCAAATTACCCAAAACAAGGAAAGATAATGATACAATCTGGGTGATTGTAGATAGGCTAACCAAGTCAGCTCATTTCCTACCAATGAAAGAAACTTTCAGTATGGAACAGTTAGCCAAATTATATGTGAATGAAATCGCTTCTTTACATGGAATACCTTTATCAATTGTTTCTGATAGGGATAGCCGTTTTACCTCTCATTTTTGGTCAAGTTTCCAAAAAGCAATGGGAACCAAGATAAATCTGAGCATAGCTTATCGTCCTCAAACGGACGGACAAAGCGAAAGGACGATTCAGACAGTGGAAGACATGCTTAGAGCTAGTGTAATTGATTTCGGAGGTAATTTGGACGATCACTTACCTTTAATAGAATTTTCTTATAATAATAGTTATCACACAAGTATCAACGTTGCACCATTCGAAGCACTTTATGGACGAAAGTGCCGAACCCCAGTATGTTTGGCAGAAATTGGGGAAAAGCAACTATCTGGACCTGAGATAGTACAGGAGACTACTGACAAGATCATTCAAGTCAAGGAACGACTGAAAGCAGCACGTGATCGACAAAAGAGCTATGCCGATAACCGACGAAAACCATTGGAATTTCAAGTAGGAGATAAAGTATTATTAAAAGTCTCTCCTTGGAAAGGAGTAGTAAGATTCATCAAAAGAGGAAAGCTAAGTCCCACGTATATTGGACCTTTTGAGATCATTAGAAGAATAGGACCTGTAGCCTATCAGCTACAACTGCCAGAGGAAATGGCAGGAATACATGATGTATTTCATGTATCTAATCTCAAAAAGTGTTTAGCTGATGAATCACTAGTAGTGCCTCTTAAGGATATAGAGGTAAATGAACAACTCAAGTTTGTAGAAAGGCCTCTTCAGATTGAAGACATGAAAGTCAAGAACCTCAAGCATAAGAGATTAGTTCTGGTCAAAGTGAAGTGGGACTCCAAAAGAGGGCCTGAATACACATGGGAGCTTGAATTAGAAATGCAAAGGAAATATCCACACTTGTTCCAGTAGATCTCGAGGACGAGCTCTAAAACAAGGTGGGGAGGATATAACAAATCTGAACCGACACTCTCCCGAATATTTTTCGACACCCTAATATATTTTAAAATATCCCAATATGTCCAAAAATACACCCCATACGTGAAAACGGGCCCCGGATACCTTAAATATCATTAAAAATAATCAAAAATCAAGATTTTGGGTTTGTCGCGGGCCGCGTAAACCTCTTAAGGGTCTTACGCGGGCCGCTAGAGATCAAAGGTGTGGCGCAGCCCGGTGATGGCACTTGTCATCATCGTGGCAGGTCTAGTCGCTGACCCAGATCAGCTACGTAGTTAACCGGAGTTGATGCGGGCCGCGTAGCCCCTTGTTAACATTTACGCGGGCCGCGTAAAAGTCGAAATGTGGCACTATAAATAGCAGGCATCGGGTTTCAGCCAAACTTGTTCAAAAATTTCTTTCTAAACGTAATTCTCTCACAGTAGGCATTATAATCGGGTAATATACCCCCCTAAATAGTGAAGTTCTACTCCGTTGTAAGTATTATAACCCCTGGATACGTATTAGATACGCTGCCCGATTGATCTAGGGTTCCGTAACGGCTGTCGTGGTTCTGCCTGACATAGTCGTTGGAATGCCGTCTCGGGGAGGGTATTAATAATGTTAAAATGGGTTATTATACTAACACGTGTGCATTTGTGTAAATTATAGACTGTCACCAGGAAACCCTAAAGGATAATCTAAGACAGCAATGTGAGTTGATCCACTTTTTGTAAACCTTTTGTTAACTGTTTTTACAAAACCTCATACCATTAAATGTATATGAAGCAGTTATTGAGTATTTGTAAGAATACAATTATCATGAGTATGTTGGGGTTTTGTATACAAAATTTGTTACCACCTGTCAAGGAGTAACATTTCCACAAGTCGGGTCTGACAGTACCATGGATATTAATTGTTATAACTTGGAAACAAATATAATTGCGAGATTGCCCGCAATACTGTACAATGGATTTTACTTAAACTTGATTAAACTGGGATTCACTCACCAGTATTTCCCACTGACAAATGTTTTTAAAACGCGTTTCAGGTAACAAAATGTGAAAGCCAAATAGAAGCCAGCTGGACAGCACTAAAGGCTTGGAAAAGTGGCAATAAAGTTACCTAAAATAAAATAGATGTTTTTATTAAATAAAATAGGATTTATTCCTATAAAAATGTGTGTATTGCAAACTTGGGTTTGATCCCTTGTGTTTAATATTATGAAAATGTGGTATTTTACTCTGATCCAATATTTCCTAACTACGGTCCTGATGAAAATTTCGCTGCCAAATTAGACAAACACGCGATACCACCGAAACTGGCTCGCGGCCGCTCGTTCCCGGGGATTAGGGATCGGGGGTTGCGATAGTAACGGCTGGGAAAGGCACCTACCTTTGGTGGAGTTCTCATATAACAACAGTTACCACACCAGCACCCATGCCGCTCCGTTCGAAGCTTTGTGCGGACAAAAACACCGACCACCCCTATGCTGGGCAGAAGTTAGCGACAACCAAATTATTGGCCTAGGATTTGCTCCCTACACGATGGAAAAGATTGCCCAAACCCGATCACGAATAGCGGCAGCTCGTGACCGTCAGAAAAGCTACGCTAATAAGTGTAGGAAACCGCTCGAGTCCCAGGTTGGGGATCGAGTACTACTTAAAGTCTCACCTTGGAAAGGCGTGGTTCACTTTGGTAAGCGAGGCAAGCTTAATCCGCGATATGTCGGACCTTTCGAAATCATTGAGAAAATTGGCAAAGTGGCGTATAGATTGAATCTACCCGAAGAACTCAGTGGAGTTCACAACGTATTCCATGTGTCAAATCTGAAGAAGTGTCTATCAGATGTGACCCTCATAGTTCCTTTCAAGGAACTCACTATCGACGATCAGTTGCGATTCGTCGAGGAACCAGTAGAAAATACAGACCGAGAAGTTAAGGTTCTCAAATGTACCAGGATACCCATTGTTCGAGTTCGTTGGAACTCCCGTCGTGGCCCAGAGTTTACCTGGGAACGGGAAGACCAAATGAAACACAAGTATCCCCAGTTGTTCGAGAAAAGTGAAACCACTACTGAGGCTGAAGCTACTGCGAAATTTCAGGATGAAATTCCAAACCAACGGGGGGATGATGTGATACCCTAGGAAAACCAGGAAACCACGCAACCTAACTAGCTTCCTCAGTGACCACGTGCTAAATTTCGGGACGAAATTTCTTTCAACTTGGGGATGATGTGACAACGCGTATTTTAAAACCTTTTCATTGTACCTTGATGTAACCAGTATGAACATTATGTGATTATGTGATACGTTGATTTTCATGGATTGTTATGTGTCGAATGTGTTATGTGATATGAAATTGTAAATGTGAATATGTATCCTTAGTCGCACAACACTGGTCCGATCGCACAAACTGTTGGGCCACACACACACGCACACACACACCTTGCCTTTAATCGCACACGTCTCCCCCTCTCGGCCCAATCTTGTTGTTTTGAATTCGAAACCCAAGGGCAACCCAAAGATGGGTTCGACCCACTCCTCTTATGCACATATCAACATGGGATTGTGTATACTCCTCATATTTTAGAAAACAAGAAACACACATCAAACCCTAAACTCCCCTCTCCTCTCCTTATTGTGCGATGGCAACAAACCCCCACCACCTTCGAAACCGGCGGCCATCCTCCTCTCTCGAAGCCTTCCTTGTTCCACTACTCGAACCGGTTAGTACTATATCTATGATTAAACTCACCCTATGTTATTGCTTGTGATCATCGATGTACATTGATTATGTTCATGCATGATATTAGATGTTAGTGTCGCATGTTTATATACAAGTTTTGATGAACATCCTATGATCCGCTGATTTGATGTAACTGAAATAAACAATAGATGATTATTGACAACATAAGGATTTTATAATGATATGTACTTGTTAAGAATCATATGCTCTAGGGTTGACAGGTTTGATCCAATCCGATTGGTTAATTATAATGTTAATGATTAAAAGTTTGATGACATGAAGTTCCTGTTTGATTCGAGTTATGTGTAGAACATGTTGTTTGCTTCTAGTGAAATTAGGGTTCATACAAATAGTCTTGGTGATTGACTTGGTTTGATCTAATTTGGGTGTTGTAAATTGCCGTTAATAATTTGATATTTATTAGGGTCCATATGAAGATAAACTGTTTGATCCGTTTGAATGAATTGCTAGATGTTGATTGAGGTTGATTCTTGTTATGAGTTACCAAGAATAGAATATGGATTAATTGTGGAGGTTATCGACTTTAAATGAATTAAAACTGATTGCATGATTTAAGGAAATATATAACTGATCGCACAAGGCCAGTCGCACAAGTCGTAGGGTACAACTGTTATAGCACACTGTACAATTCGTTATTGCAGGATCGCACAACATGTTGTGAGTCACACAAGGTTATGCTGATCGCACAACATGTTGGGTCGCACAAGATGTTGGGTTGCATGTTATTTGGCCGGGTATGTTTTTGGATCGCACAACCCGTTGTGGACCACACAAGATTGTGCTGATCGCACAACAAGTTGGGTCGGTTGTTCATTGGGCTTTATTTACCGAATCGCACAAGATGATTGGGCTCGCACAAGCTCAACGGCCCAATCATCTGAATCGCACAAGTTTAGGCCTTATGTGTACTTGACTGCTACTGTTAACGTGTTCTACGTGTTTTCCATGATCGTTATATGTTCGTAACTTGTTAGCTTATGTGTAAACTTACGTTCACTACTTGAACCTAGACCTGACTTGTATGGTAACCATGTTAGGACGTGGTTGACCACAAACAGCTCAATTGACCTTCTTGCTTATCTGCCGAGCTAACCTAAGGTGAGTTCACACTTTCTACAAGGCATGGGATTCTCGGTGGTTGGGAATGGGTAATTGATTGAAAGGAAACCTGCGTATTCTCCTTGGTTAGAATACGTACCTCCACCCTCTTAATTGAAGGGTGACAACATTGGAATCTGCATGATCTCCTTGTATGGGACACGTACCTCCACCCTCTTAACTGAAGGGTGACAACATTGACACTAGACAAAAACTCTATCATAAGTCCCTCATTTTTATATCGACTTAATCGCCGGGCCAATGGCGAACGGGTCATTAGTAAAATAGCGTTATTAGGTTTGACAAGCCTCACACCGTGTCGCAGAGGACGGGAGTGGACTAATGGATCTGGGCACGTCAATGATGATAGACATTGACTTAGGGCACCCAACAGTCAGTAGTCGATATGGTAACGGGTCTAGTGGGATATTCATGGGGTAGCCCCCACGGCTGGGAGCCAGAGTAAAAGGAAAGGAATAACTATGTTTTTAAACTATGGGGTAACCCCCACGGCAAGTAAGCCAGCTAAAAGAAACTTATGTTTTTGAAACAACACTAAAACGGACAACCAACTGTGAACTCGCTCAACTTTGTTGTTGATTCGTTACTATATGCCTTGCAGGTCGTTAGATGTTTAGATGGAGCTTGCACTGGAGGACGAGGTCGTTGTGGGAGATGGACTGTTGAGTTCCATGTTAAACCTTATGAACTTATAACTTATGTTTTGGTTTTAAACATTATGCTTCCGCTGATAACTTGAACTAAGTTAACTTGTTTTGGACACCAATTATATTGTTGCCTGGTTTTATATTTACTTTAATACATTGTTCAATATGATTGGTGGCTTGATTCTGGTCAGTCACACCTCATGCGGTGATACTCAGCTTGTGGAAGTTGGGGGTGTGACATATCCACACCATAGGGTGAATATCAAATTGTGTGATTCATATAATTTATTGGTACTATTACTAGTAACTTGCCAGGTAAATCTAGACTCTATAGACCACCTTGCAAGACCCATGGAATATTGACATATATCATTTAATATATACATGAGGGTTGATATATTATATTTATAAGATACTATATTAAATATAATATTTAAATCTCACAATATATATCTTAGTATATTAAAAGTTAAATAATATATATCGTTTAATTTTATTAGGGTATACTTTATAGTTTATAATATACTATATTAAATATTAAATATAATATTTTAACCATAATATACTATATTTAATATAATATTTAAACCTTAAATATAACACTATTTTTAAATAACAAAGCCATAAATAAAGGTTCAAATATATTATTAATAATATATGACATTGAATGTTCATGCTGCTATTAAACCATATTTAACCATATTTGTGCTACTATTGGCTAACTCTTTGGCCAATAGTAACGGATGTCAAGTCAAGTATAAAACCTCCCATACTGACAGCTTTTTAATCACTGTAAGTATAATTGATAAACATTTAGGATTTTGAAAAAACATTTTTAAATATAACAGTATCACAAAAAGGTGATAAAAAAAGAATGACTCACAAACTGTGAGAAACGAGAATGGACTCACTTTGTAACTTTAGGATTCAACTAGAAATCCTCCTGGTATAATCTAGGGTATAACTCCTGAGCTAAATAAAATATATAATGCACTCTTGTTAAGTATAATAACCCAATTCAACTTTATTCCTAAGTCACGAGACAGAACCCCAAAGAACTTAGTCGGGCAGAGACTTGATATGCATTACGGGGCCTTAGATCAATCGGACTGGGTATCAGTAATCAGGGGTTAAAACACTTAAAACGGGGCAGGGCCTTATTATTATTATGAGGTGCATAAAAAATAAAAAGATATATATTGAGATAGTAGATAGTGAGAGTGAGAGTCAGAGAAAGAAAAATGAGATTGTGCATGTATATATAGTTGGAATTCTAGACTTGTTAGCCACGAAATGTATGGATTCCTTCTTATCTCAAAAGGAACACGTACACCATTGGAATTTATTAGCAAGTTTAGTGTTATATTTTATTTATTTTCTTTTGGGAGCTCACGGCTCATGAGCTGTACATAATATATTCAAACTGTAAAATTATTATTATTATTATTTGTAGGATCGAGAATCGATCTAAACGAGTCTATCAGAAGAGTTCTAATCCATATCAAAGGCGGAATTCAGTGATATAGACTTGAATACAGCTTGATTCACTCTTTAACTGTCTTGTATATTGATTTGAAAGCGTTACAGGTCAAATGACACGTCGGCAGCACTTCGGTACCGGAATCAGGAACTATTACAAATGATTTGAAAGCTCTGTTATTTATAGAGGAGCCATTCCGCACGAAATGGTCAGATTTGATTTCTTACGAAATGGAAAAAGTCCATTTCGCACGAAATGGTCTCTTTCATTTCGTGTGAACTAGTCCAATAACTCCAAACTCCTATAAACTAACCTACCTAGCTCCAATCTATCCTATCTAGACAAACAACTCGATACAAGACGAAGTCGACAGACATATGCACCAACAGACTCCCCCTTTGATGTCGACGAGTCTTCAGTACTAGTCTTTAACATGACAAGTCTTCGATCTTGATCAGTCTTTGCACTCTTCCGAAGTATCTTGACATTGTAAGCTTCCTTCAATCTCTTTCTCTTCTCAAATCTTAACCGGACTCTATCTTTTCTTGATCAGATCTCTTGATTCCTTAATTTCATCAGCATCAGCAGCTTGCGAGATCAGCACGGTTCAAATCTGACTCTTATAACATTCAAACTCCCCCTTGAATGTTGATCCATAATCTGTAACTGGCTTTTGTTCTAGGATCGTGACCTGGCTTCAAGCTCTGCTCAGGCTTAGAAACGGGGACCTTGTTTTGCATCATTCACAGTCTCAGGACCGTATCCTGGCTCTCTGTAACCTGCACAATTCTCTACCCAAAACATAAATTTCACAAAATTTAATAATTTGACAAATTTATTAAACCTCTTGTAGAACTAAACTCAATCCATCACTAGAAAATATCATTCAAAATGATTTAACATTTTTTATTCTGATGACCACTTGTAAACACTCATTTTTTTTTTCTTTAAACAAACTTTCCCAAACCTCTGTTCATCATGTTTAGCACTTGGAATTTTGAAAATCAGCTTTCCAACATCAGTTGTCGAAAATCTTTTTGACTTTTTCAAAATTTATGCTAAAACACACTGAAAATCTTTTTGGATTTATTTTTTTTTTAAAGAAAAGCAGTAAAGAAATATTCACAAACAATATTTTTGTGAGTTTGCGTAAGAGGATCATATCAGTTTTTGAGACTGATCACTAGCACCGTTAAGCTTTAAACATATTAAGTTCTTAACGATTCACTTAGATTGTCAATATACTGATCCACTTAAATTTTCACACAAAATTCAACTGTTTCAAGATACGAGATTAATGTTTTAGAGACTTAAACTTATTCGCGTGTCCCACCTCAGAATATACTCCCGTATCCAGATCCCAATATTCAGTCTTACAGGTGAGTATACCTAGATGATATCTGTAAGGGGTTAAATGCGAGACCATGAGAGCTCAGGCTATTGCTTCCGCAAAATCAGAGAGATGATGGTTCGACTTTAGGTGTGTTCCCTTTAGAGAATCTTTTCCTCAACAGCACATGATTAGCATTTTGCAATGTTTCATCATTTTTTATGCTGAGGGGGTGCTTTTATTTCAAGCAAGCGAAAAGTATTATACGTGGACTAGGCCATTGCTTTCGCAAAATCAGAAGTCCCGGGATAATACCCCAGATATCACTAAGCATAAAGATGTAGTATCTCAGAAAGAGGGGTCTTTCAAACAAGATTTCAGGGGTTACCTATATATCCGAGAGATGTTCCCCACGAAATAAGCAAGTGATATTTAGATTTATATCTCGAACACAATCTACTAAGCATGCAAAAACCTACTGGCATATCATCAGTGAGACCGTTTATTACATTTGACCTTTTCAATTCTTTAGCGTGCTGTGATAGTCCACTGATGTACTATCATTTCCTCTTTTTCACAACAAAACTCATTTTACATTTTTTCAATTTTTTTTATTTTGAAATTTTATCATGTTTTTTGCTTTTTCAAATTTTTGAAATTTCTAAAAATTTTTACTCCCCCTAAAATCAAAATTTGTTTCAATTTTGATTTTCTGGGAAAATTTGAAAACAAACTGTACGAATAAAGTGACAAACTGATTTGAATTGCTTCAATTCGCCATCCACTTGGCATAAACAATCAGAACTCCCCCTGACAACAAACAATTTTCCCATTATGATTTCAAAACACTTAAGTTTGTTTTAATCAAATGGGATTTCTGGAAAATTAGTTTTGTTGGGGTCTCATCACATTGTCTTTCAACCACTTGTAAAAATTTGACACTTGTAATTTTTTCACAAAAACATTTTTCAAGAATGATGCCGATTCATGCTCCACGATTACCAACTTGGGAGCTGTCACCCACGCCTGACCAACCTTGGGTGATTGTGAATCATTCTTATCCCACCATCTCTTTGATTTATAAAACTCTTTCACTCCCTTTACCTTCCCGTCAACCATCTTCCCAAAAATATGTTTCACATTTTCATTAAAAGCTTTTTCAGCATCAAATTCTTCCTTACCAGAAAAGAATTGATCTGAAATCTCAATCTTTCCAACTTTCAATTTCAAGTTTTCTTTTGACAATGGCGGAAAGTTTTCCTCGTTCATTTCTAGAACGGAATTCTCATCACTTTTTACAACAAATGACTCATCTGACTGTGATGAGTCAGATTCATTGTCAGAACTACTCTCTGATTTAACAACCCATTTCTGTTTGTTCAAATCGACTTTTCTTTTATAAAAACGTTTCGAACTTTCACCAGTTTCTAAAGTCGAATCTTTGAACTTTTTAAAACTTTCAGTTGGTTGTTTTGTTTTATCAACACATTTCTCTTTCAAAACTGAGTTAGAAGTAACTCCCTGTTTTGTGTTGTTGGACATTGGGCAGTTCCAAGCAATGTGTCCAACTTCTTGGCATTTGAAACAGGTTCTTCGTTCAACTTTCTTCTCAGATTCTTTCACTATATTCTTCTTCCTTTCAACAAGAAATTCTTGATTTGTCTGTCTCCAAAATTGTTTCTTTTCTTCTTCTACTGAACTTGTACCTGAAACAATTTAGTTTTTGGTTTATAAGTTTTCTCATTTTTATGATTTTCTGGGGGAATGAAACCTAATCCTTGTTTTTTGAAATTACCGTTATGGTTTGGTTTCTTTCGATAACCTGAACCAGAACTTTAACCCTTTTTCTTATTCAATCTCTGTTGAACACTTGAAGTGTATTTTTTAGGTTTCTCAGCAAGATTTACATTTTTTATTTCAGAAATATTAATTTCTGTTAATTTGAAAACCTGTTTGATCTGTTCAGTTTTGACACTTCTTATTGGGAATTCTTCATCAGAAAATAATTTGTCAGAATCATTCAAAGTATATGCCACTTTGATTGGTTCGTCATTCAAATTAGATTTTGATAACATAAATTCTTTATTACAAATCCGTTTGACCAATGAACTCGGACTCTTGTCTGATGAACTTGAACTTTCAGATTTAGACTCCGACTTTGACTCTTCGTCCATATCCAACACCTGATCGACCACTTTCTTTAATAACTCAGACTCATGATCAGTGTCAGACGCTGTGAATGTGAAGTCAATGTTGTCTGGTAACTCATCAATGGTTTCAGACTTTAAATTTATGTTGACTGCCTTTTTTAATCGTTCCTCATTTGGCTTTCTGGGAGAATAACTTTCCCAGATCGGAGGCGGACACTTGTTATACTTGACACTTTGTTTCTTACCAGTATCCGTATCTTCCATCTTTTTATCTTGAAAAGCTTCAAGACCTGCAACAGTAGGATAAACTCTGTCAATCAAATAATCACAAGTTGTATAACTCAGTAACAATCGTTTGATTCTCTCATTTTCAATCTTTTCGAGCTCCAAATCCTGCTTCTGCTTTGCACAGTCTTCAATATACTCATTGATGACCCTCTACTTAGTCATTAATGTTGAACTCATCATCGTCATGGCAGCATCTACTTCTAAGTTTGTCTTGTTTAGACCATCAACCGTTCTGTTCAGCACATCATATGATTCTTTCACATACTTCACATCAAACAGCAATTTTTCTTTTAACTCTTCAAATTCACTAATCTTCTTGTCTTTCTCTTCACAATGTTTGCAATGTGCCAAACATTTCAGACAAGGTTTTCTTATCTCAACAATCTTCTCAACTTCGATAATCTTTTCAACTTCGACTATTTTTTCAACTATTTTCTCCACTTCAACAATTTTCTCCACCACCTTCTCAATTGGTTTTTCATAAAATTCTACTTTTATCTCACATTCTTCATCTTTGATCTTTTCTGTCAAATTTTCTTCAGCTTTTTCCTTCTCAGCTTCCAACTTTTCTTCTTCTTCAGCAATCCTTCTTGCTTCCAAATCTCTCTTCAATCTAGCAGCCTTTTTCTCATTCAACATCTCGATTTTATCTGCAAAAAACAAATTAAAACTAAATGAGTCTAAACTTTTTCTATCATTATTAATGTACTCTTCCTCATCATCAGTATCTTCATCACTTTCTGATGATCTGAAAATCTTCGGTCTTTTTGGCTTAGAGTTGACTGCTTCTTCTTCCAAGATTCGAGCAACAAGTCCTGAATCAGCCGGAATGTATTTGTCCCAGCTAAATCCCTCTGCCATTTTTTCATCATCTTGATTTACAAGAAAAGCTTTCTTCTTTCCGTCTTCAATAGCACGGGATGATGATGGTTATTGAGTAATCTGATGAAAAATTGATTTTTGATAATAATCGTTCTTTCCAAACGGATCTTGTCTTCCAGTTGCTTCTTTATTTCTACATTCTCGTTTAAAATGCACCTTTTCTTTGCAAGGAAAACAAGTAACCTTTGATTTGTCAAACCCTATAGGAGATGCAGCAATATCACGAAAATCATCTCTTCCGGTAATTTGTGTGAATTTCTCTGCTCTTCTTACAGCACTGGCTAAACACCACTTGATGTCCATCAACTCAAGTTCTTCAGCATCAATCTGGTCATAATCCTCTTTGGTGAGCATCGAATTTCCAATTCTTCCAGCAACTAAACTTTCATACGACTCTAACATAGTAACAGGTGATGCCATGTGTTGCTTAGCCATCTCTGGAGAAAGATTTTGACCATTTTGAATATTCAATGTAACATTGCATTGCAGATTTGTTGAATTCTGTCATTGAGGACTTGGTGTTGTGAAATTTGGATCAAAATTTGAATACGATGAAGAATATCCACCACTCTGAGTTACAGTACTAGCATTTATTCCAGAAGAACTATCAGCACTGAAAGCAGTCTTAATCTTTGGACTCGGAGTAGTCTCAAATTTGTTTCCTCTTTAGTATCGACTAACATCTTGTTGAGCATTTGGATTATTCATGATAGCAGTTTTCTGAATATCCAATTCATGTTCTTCAATCTTTTGAATAAACTTCGCCAAATTGATATTTTCAGATTTTCTCATATGTTTTAAAATCAGCAAATATGTTCCCCATTTATGCTGTGGTAGCGCATCGGCTAGCTTATCAACCCATTCATCGTCATCTTTTTTTATTTCCAATCTTCCCATTTCCAGAACAAGATGACAATATCTATCGATAGTCATTTTTGTTGTTTCACCTTCAAAAGCTACAAACATATCAAATGATTTCTTTAGTAAAGCGTGTTTGTTCTTTATCATATCAGCACTTCCCTTAAACTTGTTATTCAAAGTCAACCAAATTGATCTAGCAGTGCCTTCATGTTGAAGTAACACAAAAATATCTTCTTTTACGGATTGTTGGAGAAGACTAATCATCATTTTTTCACTGGTGTATTTCAATTTCTCAGCCACTGAATAGTCACTAAAAGCTTTTTCAATCCCACGTTCATTTTTCGGCTTAACGTAATCTACATCTAATGAACACCATGCATCAAACTTATAAGCTTGCACCCAGTTTTCAAAATGATTTTGCCATCCTTTAAAGTCCTCGATGTACATAAGCTTTGGAGGTTTTTGAGACGTTCCTGTTTCATTTTCGATTTCAGTTGTTTCTGTAACTGTGACTGGGACAGCTGGAGTAGTAGCAAACGCGTTGTAAAATTCCTCTACCATGTTTCGATAACAATTTTCACAAATTCTCAACGTTCAAACGAAATGCAAGTTCACACGAAATGCCTTTTCAAACGAAATGAACCTTTGAAACGAAATAGTCTCGATGCGAAATGAACTTTTGGTGCGGAATGGACAGCTTCAAGCGAAATGACCCTCTAACCAACCATTTCGTACGAAATGGAGGGTACTTTCAAACGAAATGATGACCTTCAAGCGAAATGGCAACTTGGAGCGAAATGAAATTTGATTCCGTGTGAAATGATGTACAAAGTCCAATCCGTGCGGAATGAGGTTCAATATGTCCAATTCACACGAAATGATGATGTTTTCAAATGGAATGGTAATTTCAAGTGAAATGAAACTCTATTTCGTGCGAAATCATGCTGATGTCATTCAACCGAGTGATTTTCAAGCGAAATGGACAAATTAAGCAAGTTTTAGGTCGATTTTAGAACTAATTCTTTCAAGGATTGTTTAAAACTGTGTTTTGCACATTATATAAGAAATTCAATCCATTTTATCTATAAAATCTTGTTAATTTTGAAAAAGAAGGTGTAGAAATCAGAATTTTGATGAAAACAAGCTGAATTCGGTAAGAACTCTTCCTCCTGAGCTCTGATACCACTTGTAGGATCGAGAATCGATCTAAACGAGTCTATCAGAAGAGTTCTAATCCATATCAAAGGCGGAATTCAGTGATATAGACTTGAATACAGCTTGATTCACTCTTTAACTGTCTTCTATATTAATTTAAAAGCGTTACAGGTCAAATGACACGTCGGCAGCACTTCGGTACCGGAATCAGGAACTGTTACGAATGATTTGAAAGCTCTGGTATTTATAGAGGAGCCATTCCGCACGAAATGGTTTCTTTCATTTCGTGTGAACTGGTCCAATAACTCCAAACTCCTATAAACTAACCTACCGAGCTCCAATCTATCCTATCTAGACAAACAACTCGATACAAGACGAAGTCGACAGACATATGCACCAACATTATTTTATTCTTTTTTTAAGCCACGTATATATGTAATTTTAATATTATTTTATTAAGTTATATATTATAACTAATTCAGCTGCTTCACTTATTTGATGCTTATAACTTCTAAAATATGACGTTTTATAAAACAATAAATATGTCATTAGAACGAGAATATTTGTATCTACATTTTGAACCAAGTTTCATTAAAAACGAAGTAGGTTCAAATATGATGTATTTTTATAATTTAATTATTAAACGGTTCCTGGGTCCGTCTAGGTACTTCATATTTTTAACAGTCAACTTACCCGTAATCTACCCGTCTAATAATATAATTTTTTATATACTTTATTTTAATTAGAAAATAGAAATGTCACACATATAAAAGCCAACTAATTAGTATTCCAACCAATTATATAAAATAGTTTTTAAAACTATATGGGTCGAATAATTATATTAAAAATAAAACTAGTTACTAGTGGTTGATAAATTTAAACAAACCTATAATTCTTATATGATAAAAATGGAAAGGTTACAGTATAGAATTAAATAAACTGACAAAAGCTGTGCCAGCAGACTTTGTCAGTTTATTTAATTATATACGGTCCATATAACTTTATACGGCCCGTATACACCATGTGAAAATAAGTTACCTGGTCGTATACAATGTATACGAACATAGTGTATTACTCGAAAATTGGATTTTTCTCAAAGTATATAAGGGGTTTAAGGTGCCAATCACACGAGACAGTTCATAATTAAAGGAGACATAACTGGACAAGTTCTCAAACTTGGACAGATGAAGTCACCCCTTTCAGTATTGTCATAATGCGATGAGACATAACTGAGGACTAGCTAGGACTAGACCCCTGAAGTTCTGATGTGATAATCACACGTGACAGTTCATTTGATAAAATATGTGGGAGAAAAGACCAGCACCGTTGTCGTTCCGTATTTTCTCCTTTTCTAATTCTCGAAGAATCTCGTAACGTATTCTCTGTTTCTCTAAATCGTCTGTAAATTATAAAATAAAAAATAAACTATGCGGGCTTTCCATCCATATATTCCGTCCAACATATGACACATGATAAAAGTGATTCTCTAGACAATCCGGGATTATGTTCCGCTTTATTAAAGTCTTGAGGTGGTCAAACCTTTCTAAAAGTAGAAAAAAAATAAAACATTAACAAGTAACAAAGATTGAAGAACAAAAGTCGTGTCGTATGACTGTAATAAAACGGAAGCTATCAACGCGGGGATGGGTACAGAAGCCGACAATTGCATCTCCTCTCCTATATCAACATACTCTTCTCCAGATGGTTGATTAGCCTGTATCGAAGAAACCAAATTCGCAACAAGCCCCGCAATGAAAGCGTCCAGATACATAACCCGACATTCCTTCAACCATTCCTTTTCCTTCAATTTCGAGAACATTCTGGACATTTTCATTGCGGGGCTTGTTGCGAATTTGGTTTCTTCGGTAAATGCTGATCAACCATCTGGAGAAGAGTATGTTGATATAGGAGAGGAGATGCAATTGTCGAGTTCTGTACCCATCCCCGCGTTGATAGCTTTCGTTTTATTACAGTCATACGACACATGATAAAAGCGCTTCTTTAGACAATCTAGGATTATTTTCTAACTAAACCCTTGAATCCCAATGCTTCTCTAAAAATATTTTTTTCTTTCCTTTCCATGATGTAAAACAGGTTTCAACATCAAGGGACTCAATATAAAGCAGTTGGTATGTGTTCATATCAGTGTTGTTTATCACCCTGTGTGAGCATTGGAAGCCCGACAAATAGTCTTGCAATTACATCTTCAATCGAGACCGCATTGTTAATTTTAATGATGATTCGAAACATTCCGAATAACTAGCAGAAGAACCCGACACGTCTTCTGCTAGTTATTCGGAATGACAATCAGATGACACATGATAAAAGCACTTCTTTAGACAATCATATCATCTTTTTACTCTTTTCTTCAATTTCAACAAATTTTTCACGATCATTCACCTCTTTCAACCGTGATCACATTTGACTTCATCTGCGACAGTCCAATGACTTTCTTCCCACGTGTCTGCACCGTGATCTTCATATTCTTGGTTCAATACCAACTCATCTTTATTGATCTTCATATTCTTGGTTCAATAATCCGTTCAATATCAGCGTTGTTTATCATCCTGTGTGAGCATTGGAAGCCCCGACAAACAGACTTGCAATTACATCTTCTTTAGACAATCATATCATCTTTTTACTCTTTTCTTCGATTTCAACAAATCTTTCAAGATCATTCACCTCTTTCAACCTACCAAAACATATTTGCTTCAAGATTTACGTCTGATGTCCAAGTTTGATCACCTTTGACTTCAACGAATATTGAATGTGCAAACCGTAACCGTTTTTTACTACGGAAACGGTGGCTATGGGAAATACAAACCCGACACGTCTTCTATGATGATTCGAAACATTCACAAACCACAATGGACTCAGACTCATACTACTCACCCTCCCCTGAGGAAAGTTTTCCTGATGACTCACGATAAAGCAGTTCGTATGTGTTCATATCAGCATTATTTATCACCCTGTGTGAGCATTGGAAGCCCGAAAACTAGCAGAAGAACCCGACACATGGAAATAATTCTATACGGTATACACGTCTTCTGCTAGTTATTCGGAATGACAATCAGATGATAACAACTAGCTAGTACTAGACCCCTCAAGTTGTCATTTATAACAACTAAACGACGTTTTCCAATCGACGTTTATCGGCGTTTTCATTGTTGCGAATTTGGTTTCTTCGATACAGGCTGATCAACCGTCTGGAGAAGAGTATGTTGATATAAGAGAGTTGATGCAATTTTCCAACTCATCTTTAGTGGTGTTTGTTTGGAACCTGATTAAGATACACAACGGTTCTCCAATTCCAGATCATTAAGCATTCATAGCCACCGTTTCCGTAGTCAAAGATGGTTGCGGTTTGCACATTGAATCTTCATTGCTTCCTTAAAATTAACAAGGCGGTCTCGGTTGCATATTTTAGAGAGACCTTTAAGTACGGATCCTACAGCTGCATTTGGAACAAGAAGTCCAACAATCCGTTCATTATCTGTTGTTATCTAAACAATATGAATGCACGGAATGAATTTGACATCTGTGACAGCTTATTAAAAGTATAAATCACCTCTAATTCTTTCCTGGTCAAATCACACACTATAAAGTTTAAACTTATCGTGTGTTGTAGTTTGGAAAGATGACCGAATAGAGATCTGAATAACAAACTGTGGAGAACTTGTTTGTGTAGGGTTCTTCTGCTAGTTATTCGGAATGTTTCGGATCATCATAGAAGACGTTTCGGCTTCTTCTATTAGTGGTTTCTATAACAAATCCACTATCACCCTTACTGGTTTCTGTACCCATCTCTTCAGAATGTACCCATCACATTTGACAGTTCATTATCTCAATAACGTTGTGTATTTGCTTACTGATTGTTGAAAAGATTTGTTGAAATCGAAGAAATGAGTAAAAAAGATTAAATGAGGCATGCATTGTTTAAATCTGAATCAGGTTGTCAAACAAACACTACTAAAGATGATCCGAAGCATTCCGAATAACTAGCAGAAGAAAACGAGGTATTTGTAATGATGTTTGGGAATTAAACGCAAGTACGTGACAAAACAAGGATCATTCTAATAGATTAAAGATATAAAACCACGTCTAAGACTGCTTGTCGGGCTTCCAATGCTCACAGAAGGTGATAAACAACACGGATATGAACACATACCGTTGTGTATTTGCTTACTGATCTGGAATTGGAGAACTGTTGTGTATCTGAATCAGGTTCTCAAATTTGGACAGATGAAGTCAAATGTGATCAAACTGTGGAGAACTTGTTTGTGTCGGGTTCTTCTGCTAGTGGTTTCTGTAACCAATCCATTATCATCCTTGGTGGTTTCTGTACCCATCCCCGCCGATAACTAGCAGAATCGATAAATAACCAGCACGAAGATCTCTACGATCGCTAAGGTTTCCATCAACGGACTGTTCGGTAACGTTACTCTACTTGTGCTTCGATTTAAGCGGCGTGTTCCGATCAACGTTTATCGACATTGTTAAAGGTGATGAAGAGTTTAGAAACCCCACCTAGAATGATTGTGTTTTTATTGGAAAAAACGGGATACTGGAAAAAACAACCTTATATACGGCCCGTATACATTTGGTAACATAAAAAAGTTTGAAAAATCCTCACAAAATAAATCCATTGAGCCGTATACGTTTTACTGATCGTATACACATGTATACGGCCCGTATAACTATATACAGACCGTATATAGTAAAATAAAAAAAAAACATGGGGTAAGATCAAATAAAAAGTTTATTTTGCCTAAGTAAGATGAGAAGGAATCTTAACCATTCATTTTTCAAATCAATGGTTAAGATGAGAGTGTAGGAGAAAGAATGAGTGCAATGGTATCTTGGGAAAATCCTATTTATGGATTTTCTCTCTCCACATGCAAGGCATATGCATATTTAACCACCATTTTCTAAACGTTCATAACTTTTTATACGACATTATTTTTTCATAAAAATTTGACCATAAAATCGAGCGTCTTTTTATCTTTAATTTGAGTACCATATTGCTATATAAAATATGAAGACTAAAAAACCCCACTAAAATGTGTTTTATTTCTATGTTGTATAACATTTTTTGTGCTGAATTTTTGTACTATATTTTTGTGTTAAATTTTTTGTGCTGAATTTTTTTGTCTTAATTTTTTTTTTCTCAATTTTCTGTTCTGGATTTTTTTGTACTACATTTTTTTGCTGAATTTTTCCGTGCTATATTTTTTGTACTAGATTTTTTTGTGCTATATTTTTTTGTTCTACATTTTTTTTTTGCTATATTTTTTTGTACTAGATTTTTTGTGCTAGATTTTTTTGTACTAGATATTTTTTGTTGTATTTAAAAAAAAACAAAAGGGGTGCCAGGGCCGTCTCCGAAAATCACAAAAAAAATTTGGGCCCTGTTCGATAAAAAAATTTTGGGCCCTATTCGTAAATCTTCAAATAATATAAACTCGTCAATCATTCAATCAAATAATCCATAATACTACGATAATTGTTATCAAATAGATAAAACAAATTAACAAAAATAGTGTAACAAAAATATCAAGTTATAGAACGTACTTGCTAAGCGAAAAGTGTGGTTCTTCTAACGTTTTTTTGAAGAAAAGCTCTCGATCAACTCCTTGTAATCCATAGTATCTAGTATTTCACTTTCAATAGAAATTGTCGCCAACCCGTTTAGCCGGATGGGTATTTGTATTTAAGAACGGGAGGCATAATTTCTAAATATTAACAAAAAAAACATTCATTCAAAATTTCAATCACATTCACAAGACATCATTTAACAAAAATTATACATTCATTCAATATTAACAAATAACATTCATGATTTCATTCAATATTTCAATCAAATAACAAATAACATTCATGATTTCATTCTATATTTCAATCATTCCATAAAAACATTCATATGAAATTGAATCGACTGATATTATGAAATCAAAAAGAAAAATACATTCATTGATTCAATAAAAAACGAAATCAAAAAGACAAAATCACAAAAAACATATGAATTTTCGACAATTCGACTGATATTAACATACCTGATTGACCGTTTCGATTCCGAAATACTTGTCTCCTAACTCCTGTGCCTGCAATACGATTGAATAATTGACCGGAATCACCGGATTAAAGTCGAGTAGTCGACCTTTTGTCTCCTCTGCGGCTCTGCGTACTGATCAGCATTCAGCGTCTTTTGGTTTCCTCCCAATTTCCCTAGTCCGTGTGTGAATTTTTTTCAAGGATCTGGGCACTTATTGTTTTGATTTGGGCCTATTTCAATTCATTAAAACCTGGGCCTATATAATAACATACAGATTACATAATTTTCGTTTTTGTTTTGGGCCCCATGCTGGTTTGGGCCCTGTGCACAGGCCCACTTTGCACATGGGCTTAGCCGGCCCTGAGGGGTGCCACATGTCATTTTCACTCCTATTTATAAGGACTAAAATGTCCTTCATTCCTACTTTTTAGGAGTGTCACATGTCATCATCACAATCCTTCTTAATCTGCTTAGGCAAAATCCACTTTTTAGTGAATTCTTCCCCAAAAAAACATTCTCTGCGTATTTTCCTATTCAAAAACATTTCTTGCAGCTATTATACAAAAGGGGGTGTGAAAATAAGATATATGGTATGTGTAAATAAGAGGTGCGTTTAGTAAATAGTTGAATATAAGAGTGACAAGTGATGGGTCAAATATTTATAGATGTTATAAAATTACCGCCCAAAGTGCCATGTAGATTTTTAATAATTGCGTATGGCTCTTGGAGTTTTTCATGTCACTCATTCTTTACATATCATATTTTTGTGGCTAATCCATTTAACTTTCTTGTACAAGATACCGACTTTTGAAAAAGTCTTCTTTATTATATGTTCTAACTTCTAACACAATTTACTATCATATAGTCACACTAGTGCTAATACCCGTGAACTTCATGAAGCAGAATAAATAACACGTTCTGAGATATAAAAAAAATACTTAAGATATTTTAGAACTTTAAAATGCTACTTAGTATACAAAATTGAAAGTTTATTTGTAAACTTGTTAACCACTATATAAGATTAAAAGTTGATCATCAACATAATAAAAAAAAATAAAAATCAACATAATAAAAAATAATAGACAAAATATTAAAAGTTTATCATCAACACACCAAACTTGAAGATGTCGAAATAGTAAATAAATTATAATCGAAGACAAAACATTTTTAACATTGTATATCTATACATATACATATAAATAGTACAATTCTATCATTGGTATGTAGCAACAAACTCTTATATTTCTTGCAGCATGGACTGCTAGGATTCTTCAGAGTCCATGCCTCCATGGACTGAACTGGATAGTGGATAGGTAATTGACCGGGTGAGACGAGATCTATACTTAAGGAACACAAACGGCCAGACTTGTAACATTAGAAGTAAATAGCAAAAAATAAACAAAGCATACGGGTAAAACTTCAAAGTCTTCAAAGTATACTCGTGTTTAGAACTACCTAAATTGTTTTATTCACTAAAAATAGATTATACTTTTTAGTTTATATACCTGTTTGTAATCATAATTTAAAACGTACTTATCAATAAATCAAAACTTAGTAATAATTTAAACACCCATTGACACCAGCACAAGTGAATCTTTTTATAATTTGACTTTTTGGTTGGTTTTTTTCCTTATCTCTGGTATCCAAACTTTTGCCGCGACCGACCCAACAACACCAAGAACCCAGCTTGAAGAGTCCTTTTAATCTCAGTAACATAAATATGGATCAAAACCTAATCCACCAGCCCCAAATGCATACAGTACATCAATATTTGATATTTCCCTTCAAGATATCAGTTAACCCAAAAGTATCAGGCAAAAAAACATGTAACGACTCCAATTATTGACTTTGATTAAATGAAAGTGCGGATGGAGCTTGATTAAACAAACTCGATTCATGAGCTTCATAAACTAAGGTTCCAAAGAGAGGATCGGATATCTTCGTTTACAATTGCAAACAGAAACGGAAAATAAAGAGAATAATCAGCATTTGGGAATTGATTTGTAGAGGAAACAAGCGTAAAGAAAATATCGATGGGTGGTAGGTGCCGGATGTTTGTTCGGTAAAACGAGCCCCTTTTATCACCGACTAGTCGATTTGATTTGTGTTTTCTAATCAATATTATTGTAACAATGATGTTTTTGTATGATAGTCAATACACGAAAATTGAAAAAAAAAAACATAGAAAAAAGTGTTTGCGGAGAACCAACCCCATTTTGGCCTGTATAAAATGTCGTTTCAACTCTTTAACTTATTTTGACCAGTCTTGTATCCTTCTTTGCAAATAACATACCTTTGTAGCTTCACATACGATAGTATGCATAAAGGGGAGCGACAACCAACAAAAACGATATATGAAACCTGGTAATGAACAAAGTATAGAATGTGGTCTTATGAGATCAGTGGCGAAGCTTGAAAATTTCCATCGGGGGGTCGGAAGTCACCGGACCTAAATTTTTTTTTTCTGTCGCTTTGTTTCGAGGGGATATGTTCGGGTTGGATTTCGGTGATTCGGGTCGGGTCAAATATTAATATCAAATAAAAAACGTTCTCAAACATTAAAAAGTAAACATTGTTTAACAAACAACTGAACAAAGACACCAAAACATTAAAAAGGAGAGGAAGGTGGGTACCCGGTTCACCTGGATGAAAAATTATAGTTCTGCCCGTCTTCATCATCAATTCCCTGTTCTTGTTCTTCATTCTTTCTTTTAAAAAAAAAAAAAGAAGTTATGCTTTTATACTTCCCTATAGCATAATCTAATAACACAACAAGTTAACAAATCACCCTAAATTTCAAGCTCTAATTTCTATCTAAATCACATTAAGATTAAACAAATAAAAACAGACATAATTACAAAAAGATTCAACAAGTTTAGGACAAAAATTCAGCCCAAATTTCACCCCTAATTTCAACCTATATTACATATATTGCAACCCTAAAACATATGATGATTACCAATTTTTTTTTATTAACGGGTATATCACATATACGAGAACGTTATCAAATAGGTTTATATAAAACTTTAAATGTTATTTAGAAGTTTTATAGATAATATTTGATTTATGATAAAAATATATTCAACAACAAAAACAACCGAAATTTTATTGGAAAATTAAAGCTAAACTTAATATAATGATAAACAAATAACTAAAAAATAAATAAAACAGACAAGTAGTATACAATAAATTAAACAAAATAAATTAGTTTCAAAAAAAAATATTAAGAAAGTTTGACTGAAAATACTGAAAATATATGAATTATGACTTGAGTGTTGTCTTTTTAGTTCATTATTCCCAATGCCCACATTTAATATAAGACTATGGGGGTATGGGGCTTGGGTTGAGGTGTGGGTTGGGGAAAAACGCCCAACCCACCCCGGGTGGGCTTGGGTTGCGGCGTGGCCCTTGGGGCTTGGGTTTGAAGCCGGGCGTGAGGCGGT
Source organism: Helianthus tuberosus (assembly GCA_030545235.1). Taxonomy (NCBI): domain Eukaryota; kingdom Viridiplantae; phylum Streptophyta; class Magnoliopsida; order Asterales; family Asteraceae; genus Helianthus; species Helianthus tuberosus. The sequence continues at coordinate 12,686,937 of CM060394.1, forward strand.
CTTGACATCCGATGTGGCGGTCTCCTATTCGCTGTCCACCGCCATGTCATAGCGGGCCATTTGAATGTTTGAATTTTAAATTCAAACAGTTTGGCCAAGCCAAGCGGTCACCCCAACCCCCAACATCCCCTATAAATGTAACCCCCAACCCCACCGGCTACCCCATCCCAAACCGTCGCTATCCACCGCTACCCCACCGGCTACCCACTTGATCCCACAAACCCGCTACCCCAACCTGAAGAAGATGGCATCTTGGACCCACAAGGAAGAATTGGCTCTCGTCACAAGCGTCGTTGACGCTATGAAGGGGCGGCAACCCGGCCAAACACGATATTGGCCGGAAGCATTCGCAACCTACCGACATAACGTCGGACATGACCGCCACAACCTCAACGCGTGCCAACATAAATGGCGCGAGCTACGGCCCAAGCTCGATCGTTTCAAGGTTTACTACGAAGCCGTTCCGAGCGGCGAGTTAAGCCACGAGGACCGGGTGGCGGTGGCGAACATTGAGTTTCGAGGCAAGGAGCGAAAGGCGTTCGACAAGATCGCCCTTTTTGAAATTTACCTAACGCTCTAGGTTTTTAATTTTGTAATTTTTAGGAATTATGTAATTTTTAGGATTTATGTAATTTTAGGATTATGTAATTTTTAAAATTTTAATGAAATTTTAGGTTTTTTTTATAAATGTTGTGTGAATTTTATAAATTTTTTGTAATTTTTTTTTAATAATCTGCCAACCCATGCGGTGCACCCACACCCCGCCATACCCCACGGACACGTCACTAGGCGGTGGGGGTGCTCCAACTCCACGTGTCAACTCATGCCCCCAACCCAAGCCCCACCATACCCCACGGTCTAATATAACATCTTCTTCTCCAAACTCTACCAAGTTGCCGCTGCAAGTTTTTTGACCGGGAATTTTTGTTTTCTTCTATCGGAAAAATTCATTTTATCTTATCATCACATTCACCTCCATTCAGGGGTATTCTAAACCGGAGGGTCGAAAATGTATATACCTAAAAAATTCTATTCGAAACGTACATATATAACATTACTGAACGAAAAGTTCGGAGGGTCGGGCGCCCCCGGACACCTTCAAAGTTGCGCCCCTGTATGAGATGATAATGATAATAATAATAATAATAATAATAATAATAATAATAATAAATTATTACAACTTTTTTGTACTCCAATAATGTTAGGAGAAGCAAAAGCAAACTGGAAATGATAACAAAATGTGGGCCTAATAATATTGGAGAAGCAAAAGCATCAAGCACCATCATCGAGAACAACAAAAACCCTTTTGTGACATAGCTTTATCTTTATCATTTTTCTTCCTTCTATCTCACTCCCTACCACCTCCTTTGTTTTCAAAACAAGTGATAGAAAATTTTCTTGCAACTTTTTTAAACCATGCTTGCTTGATTTCTCACGGATATTTTCAAAAAGACAAGAAGCTTCGAATTGGTGAGAAATTTCCATATAGGCAACAGATGCGAGAGTAGTCTTGCCACCACCCCCAACTCCCCCACATTCCAACCATGCGCACACCACCCGACCCAATTTCCAACTTTGATTTCAGATCTTGTAAACGGACTAAGCGGGTCTCTATTCCGATCAGTTCTTTATTGTCGTTTGTAATTACTGAAGAAAGCCTAGAAGAGACTGTACCAACAATGTCCCTGATGCATTTTGCTTGATGACTGCATGAAGGGTACTTATTTAATCTCTTACAATCTCAACGTGAGCCACAACGACCTGGATTGTTAATAATTTTGCTTGATGGGAGGTCTGGCAATTCTACAAGGTTCACACAGTGTGACAAATTGAGGACCTCGAGACACGGGATCTGAGAGAGGCCGGAAGGTAATATTGAAAAGTCGTTATTACTTAGGTCTAATCGTTGTAGGTTTAGTAACTCACATATATCAGATGGGATGTCTCCAGCTCCCAAATTGCACCCACTAAGATTTAACTCCCTTAAAAAACGTGGAAACCGAGGTAGCTTCAGGCTCACCGACCGGTCTTCATGAAAAGACTGTAATCCCTTACAACCATAGAGATCAAGGTCTTTCAAATTTCTTAAGAGATGAAAGTTTCCCTCTATCCTTTTCAGTTTGCTACAAGCACCAAAATCTAAGGAAACAAGGTTGGTACAAAATCGTCCAACGGATGGTGGGATTATTTTTATACCAGTACTCTCCATATGAAGGTTTACCAAGCTGTCCATGTTTGACTTGATATCCGGAAACTGTTGAAGTTGTTTGCAAAAACCGAGATGAAGAGTCTCCAATTTTTTCATATGTATGATGGGTGGAAACCTTTTAAGTGCTGAACACCGTCTCATGTTCACGAAAACAAGCCTTTTGTGATTTCCAATTGATGGATGAATCTTTTCTAAACTCTTACAATCCTCTAAAATCAATCTTTCAAGACATGAAAGGCCTTCAAAATTTGGTGTCGTGATTAGTTTTGATGATTCGGAAAGATCAAGAATTTTTAAATTTGGTAGATGTTGTTTCAAGAAAAGTCAAATAAATCAGTATACAACATTTTCCGTTCACATTGGCATACTTCTTGCCATGGCATGGATCATTAGGCTAGCATATGATATAACATCTTAATATCTTATAATAACAACCTCTACTCTATAACATGCATAATTGCATAGTAAATTCCAATTGCTTAAAAAATCATATCATTTTGCATCATATCGTCTAAAACTTTAATCGATCTTGGCCCAAAAATCTACGGTCAAAATAGTATATTATAGACAATTGGTTATATTAAATTTATTTACTTCTGGCAATATCACCAAAAGTTTCTTTAAAGCATTCAACATGCATATGATGTTGATTACTACAAGAAATCTAAAACAAGCTAATCGTCTTCTAATTTATAGAGAAAGAATGATACGTATTTCTCTTAATGAAATATATAATTTACACCTCTATTATCGAGATGCCAAAAACTCAATAACCACCGTCTAACAAACAACTAACTAAATGCAATTAATGTTAGGATCGGAGCACACACACGAACACGAGTCACACGCACTCAGCTCACAATCAAGAACACAAAGATTTATAGTGGTTCGGTCCGGCTCCCACCCACGTCCACTCTCGGTAACTAGGAGGTTTTTATTAAGCTTGGTACGAGTATTACAGATACAATGATATCTCTTATATAGAGATTAAGATGAGAAATTGTCAACAAAAAAAGGATCGGCGGAAGAAAAACTTGTGTCTGCGGCCACTTCTTTTGACAACCGTAACAATGGCTGCGCCTACATCTTTAGCAGGTTTCATACATGTTTTTCTGCCGTTACTTTGACAAACCACAACGGTGGCTTCATACTCAACAATCTCCCACTTGAAGCCACGGAACAATCTTCACCTGTGCTTCAACTGTGCATCTGTATTTCTGTAAATAAGATCCCCCTTGATCTTAGCTCATTCCTAGTTACCCTGGCCTTCTCATCAGTTAACCTGAAGGCCAGTTGAAGCTATGCAAAGCTTCAACTTCTCTAAGGTGACAACCTTAGTCAACATATCAGCTGGATTTTCAGTTCCTTTGATCTTCTTCAACTTCAGAGTGCCATCATTAATTCTTTCTCTGATGAAGTGATATCTCAGCTGTATGTGCTTTGTCTTCGAATGGAAGACAGGATTCTTTGCAAGATGAATTGCACTTTGATTGTCACAGAATAGTGCACAATCATCTTGTTCTTTGCCAAGTTCGTTGAGGAAATTTTCTTCAACCATATAAGCTCTTTGCTTGCTTCAGCAACTGCCATATACTCTGCTTCTGTGGTTGAAAGGGCAACACTTTTCTGTAGTCTGGACATCCAGCTTACTGCAGCGCCTCCCACTGTAAAGACATAACCGGTGGTGCTTTTGTAAGATTTTTTACAACCACCAAGGTCAGCATCTGCAAAACCCTTCAGAATAACCTCTTTCCCCTTAAACTGTAATGCCACTTTTGAAGTCCCCTTCAAATATCTTAGCAGCCATTTAACTGCTTCCCAATGTTCTCTCCCCGGATTAGACATAAATCGACTAACAACTCCCACTGCATGAGCTATATCTGGTCTCGTGCATACCATTGCATACATGAGGCTACCAACTGCAGATGCATACGGAACTTTAGCCATTTCTTCCTTGTCTTCATCTGATTTGGGTGACTGGTCTTTAGAAAGCTTAAAGTGACTTCCCAAAGGTGTGCTTCGAATCTTGGCATCTTTAAAGCTGAATCTTTCTAACACTTTCTCAATGTACTTCTCTTGAGAGAGTGTCAAAGAACCATCTTCTTTGTTTCTGAAAATACTCATCCCGAGTATTTGGTTTGCAGCTCCCAAGTCTTTCATCTCAAACTCTTCAGACATCTTCTTCTTCAGCTTCTTGATCTCTGTCATGTCTGAACCTGCAATCAACATATCATCCACATATAGTAATAGAATGATATAAGAACCCTTAAACCTCTTGATGTAACAACAATGGTCATTGTCGCATCTCTTGTATCCGACTCTTCCCATGAAGTTATCAAACTTCAAATACCATTATCTGGGCGCTTGTTTCAGACTATACAAACTCTTCTTCAACTTACACACCAAGTTTTCTTTGCCTTTAACCTGAAAACCTTCTGGTTGTGTCATGTAGATATCTTCTTCTAGGTCACCATGTAGAAAAGCTGTCTTGACATCTAGCTGCTCTAGATGCAAGCCTTCTGCTGCTACAATACTGAGAACAAGTCTGATGGTAGTCATCTTCACCACTGGAGAAAATATTTCATTGAAATCAATTCCCTCTTTCTGTTGGAATCCCTTGACTACTAATCTTGCTTTGTACCGTTTGGTACCATCATGTTCATCCTTGACCCTGAAAATCCATTTGTTCTGAAGAGCCTTCTTCCCAGCTGGAAGCTTTATCAAGTGCCAGGTCTTGTTCTTCTCAAGCGACTTCATTTCATCTTTCATTACTAACTCCCACTGCAATGAATCTTTCAACCCCATGGCTTCTGAGTAACACTGGGGTTCACCATTTTCTGTCAAAAGTATGTAATTGACGGATGGTGAATATCTGTCTGGTGGTCTAATGACTCTGGAGGATCTTCTTGGTTGAAACTGAGGAGTTTCTGGGGATTCTGGAATTTGAGGAGCGACCTCTTCTTCTTCTTTTTCTTCTTCTGCAGAATTATTACTAGAATCATCCCCTGAGCTCCCACTTTCGATTGACTCATTCCCATTTTCTGGAATGTCGACTGAAGCTTCCTTTCTTGTTTCACCACTTTCAAATTCAACATAGTCTTTCTGAACTTCTGGTCCTTTGGTGTTTCTGTCTTTATACAATTCGTTTTCATTGAAGACGACATTCTTGCTTCTGATTACTTTTCTGCCTTCATTATCCCAAAGCCTGTAACCCATTTGTTCTGACCCATAACCAATGAATGTGCACTTCTTGGATTTTGAGTCTAACTTATCCCTGTCACCAGCTTCTAACAAATAGTAAGCACTACAACCAAAGACTCGTAAGTGTTCGAGACTTACCTCCTTTCCTTGCCACATTTCTTCAGGCAACTTGAAATCTAAGGGACTGGTTGGTGAACGGTTGATCAAGTAGGCTGCAGTGTTAACTGCATCGGCCCAGAATGTCTTGGGCATCCCGGCATTTAGCCTCATGCTTCTAGCCCTCTCATTTAGAGTTCTATTCATTCTCTCAGCTACACCATTCTGCTGAGGAGTTCCGGGAACTGTCCTGATCATCTTTATCCCTTCCTTGGCGCAATAGTTAGTGAACTGCTTGCTTATGTATTCACCACCATTATCAGACTTTAAGCACTTTACCTTCAAGTTAGTTTCATTTTCAACAGCAGATTTCCATATCTTAAAAGCATCAAATACGACAGATTTATGCTTAAGAAAATATACCCATACCTTGCGTGTTGAATCATCGATGAAAGTAACATAATATCTTGAGCCTCCTAGAGATGAAACTGATGTTGGTCCATATACATCCGAGTGAACAAGCTCCAACTTCTGAGCTTTCGGTGTTCTCCCTGTCTTTACAAAAGTAACCCTCTTTTGTTTTCCAAGAACACAAGGTTCACAGAATTCAGTTTCCACTTTCTTCAAGTCTGGAAACATACCTTTCTGAGCTAACATCTTCAATCCCTTCTCGCTCATGTGTCCGAGTCGGTTGTGCCATAAATTTGATGGACTCGGACCGGTGGTCATTGCATGAACACCTTCAGCAGAAACTTTTGCCATGCATAGAGTACCTTTCTTCTTTCCTTTGGCAATCACTAAATTGCCTTTGATCACTTTCCATTGTCCACCCCCAAAGTGAACATTAAACCCTTCATCATCCAATTTACCAACTGAAATCAACTTTCTCCTCAAATTAGGAATAACCCTGACATCTTTCAATGTCCATATAGTTCCTAATGAGGTCTTCAAGTTTACATCTCCAATACCTGTGATATCAAGCATTTGATCATCTGCTAAACGAACTTTACCAAAGTTACCTGTTCGTAGATTCTTGACCATATCTGGGCATGAGATAGCATGGAAAGAAGCACCAGAATCCATAATCCATGATTCCACTGAATCTTCAACAGAACAGATGAGAGCATCACCTAATTCTTCCGAGGATACACTGTTTACTTCTTTCTTTGAAGCGGGTTTTTTACATTGGCTTCTATAGTGACCTTTTTCTTTTCAATTCCAACATTCAACGTCTTTTCTGTTCTTTGACTGTCCTCTTCTTCTGGACTTGGACCTGCCTCGACTATGTCCTCTTTCGTTTCTTCTTCCTCTACTTTCTGTATGCAATAAAGAACTAGAATTAGAAGTCTCACCATTGCTTCTCCGTCTGATATCTTCATTTACTATCAAGTCACGAATATTCTCGAAAGTGAGTTTGGTAGTGCCAGATGCACTACTAACAGCTGTGACTGTGCCTGACCAACTGTCGGGCAATGATGATAAAAGGAGTAGTGCTTGAACTTCATCTTCAAACTTTATTTCAACTGAGGCTAAACGAGAGATAATCGAGTTAAACTCGTTTATATGACCGGCAACCGACATGCCTTCCTTCATCTTGGTGTTAACCAATTGTCGGATGAGGAATACTTTGTTTGAAGCGGATGGTTTTTCATACATATTGGACAAAGCTTTAAATACACCGTGCGTAGTTGTTTCATTGACAATGTTATAGGCAACACTCTTTGCCAATGAAAGCCTAACCACACCCAAAGCTTGTCTATCCAACAACTTCCATTCTTCATCTTTCTTGTCTTTCGTTTTTTCGCCCAACATAGGCAAATGCAAACTTTTTTGATATAACAAGTCTTCAATTTGCATTTTCCAAAATCCATAATCACTTCCATCAAACTTGTCAATCTTGATTTTACTATCTTCTGCCATTTAAAAAAAATTACCAAGTTACTACTAACCAACCAGGTTCGTACTGCTGAGTGGTAATTTATATGAGCGAAAGCAATAATCAGAAATAAATACTTATCTGTTTCGTGCTTTAAATGGCAATGAACAAGTAGTAGTGGATTGTGATGGATGTTTGTCAAAGTTGAGGGGCCATTCTGTTAAATTGAAAAAAGGTTTCACCTTTCCACCAAAATGAAAGACAATAAAGCACGTATGTGCTTCCTTTTCTTTTCCACTAAGAGATCCTCCACCTATATAAAATATGCACCCTTCTTTCTTCTTTTCAAAATAAGGAACGTAGTCTTTCTTGAGCAGACACACAAAAAAAAGCTTAATCTCCTTCCGGTGATCTCCCAAGAGAACAAGCAGGAGACAGGTTCGTGTGTCTAACAGGAGCAAAACTGGGTTCAATCCGAACCCTAGACAGTGGCGGCGGCTGCTAGCGACGGCGAAGAGAGCGGCAGCGGCGGCGGTTTGTCGAGCAAGGTCAGTAACTTCCTCTCTCCTCTACACCTCTGTGTTCGTGTTCAACAACAAGAGCCTAAGCTCTGATACCAGTTGTTAGGATCGGAGCACACACACGAACACGAGTCACACACACTCAGCTCACAATCAAGAACACAAAGATTTATAGTGGTTCGGTCCGGCTCTGACCTACGTCCACTCTCGGTAACTAGGAGGTTTTTATTAAGCTTGGTATGAGTATTACAGATACAATGATATCTCTTATATAGAGATTAAGATGAGAAATTGTCAACAAAAAAAGGATCAGCGGAAGAAAAACTTGTGTCTACGGCCACTTCTTTTGACAACCGTAACAATGGCTGCGCCTACATCTTTAGCAGGTTTCATACATGTTTTTCTGCCGTTACTTTGACAAACCACAACGGTGGCTTCATACTCAACAATTAACTCATTATTCACTAAAATAATTATGTTCATTTTAGAATTCATTCCACAGTTTTATTGAAATGAATTGTGGAACAACAATATTTACCTACCTTATACCCATGCCAGAGTTCTTTTTGTTGGCTGAATGGCAACTCTAGACAACCAAGCTCTTTTGGCTGAAAATTTGATGGGAATGAAGATGCAGGTGTAACACCTCGAAAATTTACGCCCAATAATTTTTTGACACGTGTCATAAGCTTTGAACGTGTGTAAGAATACTTTAGAGGGACTAAAGTTGACAAACAAAGAAACTATGTAAATACAAGGGTTCAAAGTGTCAACAATGAATGATTATACTTCACAATAACCCTACATGATGTTTATAACCTTAAACAAATGGATCATGGATCATACGAAGCGAATTGTGAAAGAAAGTGAGAGATTTCAAACTACAGGGGTTAAATGTGTCAACATGTTAAAGATATACCTCTGAGTGACCTTTTGAAAAACCCGAAGCTTTGTAATAATTAAATATACTCACTAGAATGTACCATAAAAATTTCACCAAGTTTCGTTACCGTATGAGAAAGTTATGATAAAATTCGTGTGCGAGGGTTAGTATCGTCAATATTGAAATTTAGGGTTTTTCGGGTAAACCCGAAGTGGCCGAGGGCTTCACAAAGTGGGTATAAGTTTTAAAGCCCCTATATGTTAATAACAAAGTCCCAAAATGCAAGAAAACATGAGAAAGCGACCTTTCGGGGGACCAGGGACTAAATTGCAAAATTTTCAAGGCTGATGACAGGCTAGCGGGGCGCTACACCAGAAGCGTAGCGGTGCGCTACCAGCCTAGCGGGGCGCTACACCAGAAGCGTAGCGGTGCGCTAGGACTGCACAGAGACCAGATTCATGACAGATGGCTGTTTCAGCCATTTAACCGACTCAAATTGGTGGTTTTCGAATCTATGGGCTTGTATAAGGTGGTTTCCAGCTTTTAGAGGCCATATACATGCATCATTGATCATTCCTCACACATTTAGAATCAAAATTTGTGAATGATCAAGTTCTTATAAAAGTCTCATATTACACATATCAACTTCTGATCAATTCTGGAACAAAAGGAGCTGATTCAAGACTTCCTAAACATCCATTAATCAAGTGTAAGTGCCTTAGATCCTTCTCGACTCAGTTTTGATTCATATATAGCCTAGAAATCAAACCTTCGTAACTACGGTTTGATTTAGTGATAAATCACAAACGGTCCAGAGATTTGTCGAAACGAAAGTTCCTACAAGTTGGTAATTATGTGGGTTATTAACCCTTAAAAGGGCACCCACTGATAACCGTTCTAACCATGTCGTTTGTCGAGTCAAACTTCTTCCGAAAAGTTAACATAAGCACTAAACATGTTATTAGCGTTGCGATAGGCGTAAAAATCTGTTTTAACATTCTTATAGACTGAAAATAAGTATAAAAACTTGTCTACGCTTATTTGGTTCGACAACTTTCTGTTTAAGACCGATTCGGAACCGAAGGACGCAAAAGTTTGACTTTTACGTTGACCTCAGTTCTGACCCGATTAAGATAGATTTAGACATGCCTTAAAGTTCCGTTAGGACCTAGTTATAAGTGTGTATAAGCCTCTGCGTTTATACCACTCGAATCCTTAAATCGTCCGATGTTTCCGTTAAATGCCTAATTATGACCATATTGCCCTTATGTCCGTAAAACGAGATTTTTGGAAATATAAAAGTACCATGATCTTTATTATTGATTATTAAGCATGTATGTAAATTTTCACGTCAATCGGAAGTCTAGATTAGGAGATATGCTTAATGACGTAATTAGAGGCACTTTTATTAATTAAACGACGTCATTAGCGTAAAACCTATCTAAACCCAATTTTTGACACCAAAACTTTTACCTACTGAAGTTAAATAATATTTTGGGATTTTTGAAGATTTTTAATTATTTTTAAACTGATCATAAGCTAGGATTAGCGCCTTAATTCGGTTAATACCGAAAATGCCCTTTTGGGCCATAAAATGAGTTTTACACGTCCAAATGGCGCCAATCCAATTGCTACTGATTTTAAATAATAATTATAGTATTTTGAGTCTGTTAAACTGATCCGAGAACTCAGAATACTATTTTAACCGTGCGTCGCTTAAAACGGCGTTATACGCGTATTATACGCGTAGTTAGGGTTTAAAACTATTTTGGCATATCATACTTATAACCAAATGTTATACCCTGTTAAAATAAACCATTTTACTGATTTAATCAGACCCGGATCACAGAAGATAAATTAATTACTTCTATAACCTTTAAAATGACCAAAATACCCCTATGGGGCTTAATAAGCGATTAAACTCGTTTTGGGCATAACGGAAGGTATCCTATGGATATCACAACATATTTAGGGCATGTTAACTTAGGAAACTTGTTTAGGACCCTTATGGTTACCCGTTACGCTTCATACGCGTTCAGTTCGGTTTATGTAACTAGTTTACATAAATTAGCCGAAACGGGTCAAACCTTATCAGTTTTATCTCAGAATCCAGAATATGTATAATATACCCATATTAAGCAAGTCTTCAAACTTGTCGGGTCTAAATCACATTCAATCCGGTCTTCGCTTAATCAAGCGTACGAACCGTATCTTTATCTTGAAAACTAATCGGTCTAAGTCAAGACTTATTCAAAGACCCGTTAGGATTCTAATAGGTTATTAAAAACCTTCGTTCCAGATTTAGGAGCCCAGTAAAAGCTATCTGTACTTGCTGATTTGATACGGCTGAGATTGAATTTATATTTAGCTCAGGTAAATACTTTTGACTTATTTCCCTATACGGGCTTGGGGTACGGTATATAAAATACCGCTTGGTCGGGCATTGAATATTTAATCTTATTATGGTTAAATGATTGAGATGACTCCGTTTAATTTGTTTTGTTCACTTAAAGCCTTTGGGGGTTAATGACCGTTGTCCCGGATATCCCTGGCATCATCTTACGAGATGGCCACGACCTCAGCACCCGGCGTAGGTGTACGCCGTCTGTGTCTCATAAATAAATGTGGTGTGTCCATTAATCTTTAACCCGGCTAGATCCGGCCTACTGAACGCATAAGGAACATGTAAATCCTGTACAAGTTTATATATTAGATAAGTATCCCAAGTTATAAAATATTTTTTTGTGCCATGTGCATTCAAATCAATCATTTTATTAAATCTTTTCAAAATGAGTCGGTTGAATGTATTTACCAGTGAAAACTGACGTATTTTTCAAAAAGGCTAAGTGCAGGTACTAGGCGTAATTGGCTGGCTACTCCAGGCATCCCTACTCAAGTCTCGCAAGCTCTAGATGTCAAAGTCTGTTGAACCATGTTATTTTTTTTCGATCCGACCGTGGATCTTTTACTTCCGTCATAATACTTGGATGTATATTATTTCGGATTGTAATATAATTATCCTTTTGCTTCCGTTGTGCATTTAAATATTGTGTTGTTTGACTATGATGTTGCCAACCACGTCACGATACTCCCCTACCGGGCCCACCGGTGACACGTGGAAATTCGGGGTATGACAGGTTGGTATCAGAGCCAACATTGAGTGAATTAAACACTATATTTTTGTGTTTAATCTCAATGACACATTTGCACATTCCTTGACCTTTTGAGTCTAGACTTAACATAGGAATATTCTCAATCCTTATCTGAAATTTCTGCTTCCAAAAATTTTTATATTTTGGATACGTCGCCAAGCGAAGAAGCCGTAATAATAATTCTCCACACCAGGAGCTTTGAATTGCTGACCTTCGTACAGCGGCTAGGACGAAACATGCAACCAAGGAGAAGGCATTCAGAAATAAAATGAAGAAGAAACTCCTTTTGCTAAAAATCGTTTCCTTAATAGTCCTAATAAGGACATAATAACCTTTCAATTCCTTCGAGGACAACACTATTCCTTTCAAGTCCCGTCTAGGGCACATCTGTTTCGTTTTATTTTGATAGTGGAATAATTAACTTTAAATTTTCATTCAGACATTCCTTTTATAAGATCTACCTTTATATAAAATGGCAAAATCTAAAAAGGACGAGACCTAGCCACGCAATATTTTGAGGCAGGGCAAAGATGGTAGTTCCATAATTAGATTCAGATCCATATTTAACACCTCAATTTAGGATTGTTCTGCGTTAAATATTAATAAGAATCTTAAGAGTGAAACCTAGCCTTAGGGTCATTTTAAGGCCGGGCCATGATGGTAAGACCTGTTTAAAAGATTCGAATCCCTGTTAACATCTGTAAATATGTTAACACTCCTGACAGACGTGATTCATTAAAATCACACACGTCATTCTTATTAATGGATTCTTCAAAAGATTCCTAACCCAATGTAATGATCTCTGAATCATGGGTTTAGATCATCACTTGAGATGATCACATTTCGACCATACTTGGTAATATAGCGCCTTCAGGCCCTGTTCATTTCCATATGAACCAAAAGACAGTGGTAGTGATGACTCCCTGTCAGGTAAAGGTAATGAACTAGGTTCATACCTTCATGCTTTGATTCTCTGAAATCATAGCTTATAACTTATAAATGTCCTTATGACTAGGCCTGTTGTGCCAACAATACCTTCATGCTTTGATTCTCTGAAATCATAGCTTATATCATCCTATAAGACGATCATATTATCGACATCCTTAGTGATGAAGTGCCTACTGGCTATACTTTATAATATTGTCAATACGACAATGACAGTTGTAACTCTTAGGGTTCCTGTCTAAGGTGGTGGGCTATGCCCAAGCCTCATAGTCAATATGATTAATATTATCATGACTACTATCATCAGTGTGATGATTATTATTTTCTTAAAACATCGTTTCGTAATGTCAATTGATTTGCCTACGGGCCATATTGTATCGTCAATTATGACAATGACAGTAGTAGTCTTTGACTCTCTGTCCAGGAAAGGTAATGAAATATGTTCAAACCTTAATGCCTCGATTCTCTGAAATCATGGCTTATAAATTAAACTCGTCTAAGTGACTAAGCCTTTAGTACTATTACTAGGTTATAATTTAGGATTAATAGTGAAAATCCTGAATAAAATAAATATCATTCTTTTCCTGCCAGTATAAACATTGAGAGAGAATCTTAAAAGGTTTGACCTAGCTTGAATGTCAATGAAGACCTAGCTAAGATGGTAAAACCTGTTTAAAAAGAGATTCAGATCCTTGTTAACATCTGAAAATGTGTTAACACTCCCGACAACCGTGATGCGAAAAAAAAAAATCACACTTGTCATCCTTATGTTAGGAATTTTTCCAAATCCCATTTTTAGTGTGAATGATCAATAGGATCATGGCTGGTAAACGTCGAAAATGATGTACGCATCAAAACATCCATTTGGGATGTATACATACGAGTAAAGATGAATACATGAAAAAGATAGTTTTATTTCATAACTTCTTGTCAAGACAATGAACTATGAAATTTTCCGACCCAAAGGAATCATCGATTATGTTTTAAAATTTCCCTAGTGACAAGGTCTCTGAGCCATCATAAGTCCTTTGGAACAAGCCCTTGTGCTATATATAAAAGATATCAGTATGACATTGACAGCCGTGACTTATGTCCCCTGTCTGATAAATATGAAGGATTATATTCCGCTTAAATGCCAAAGATGGTTTATTTAAACTTAGGCAAAACATAATCAAACAAATTAAATCCTATCTATTGGCCTATATGGTTTAATTGCGCCATGGCTATTTATTCATCAAATTCGACAAATTACTATATGATTAAACAAATTGTTTCTATTAGGATAGTAGCCTTCAAAGCTTCACCATGGCTGACTCCTCTGAAGCTCACCATCATCCAGTTCATCCGAATGATGATGCAAGACTGAACTTAATAAGCACCGAGTTACAGGCTGTGATAAATACCGCCGTAAGCAACACCATGGACCGTGTGTTGAAGGATTATAAGCGAATGTGCGATGATACCCCAAATAAAGGTTACAAAAAGAGTAAGACCGGTTCAAGCTATAACCAGTCCAAGCCAAAGGAGGCAAAACCCGATTGTAAAACCTGCAAAAGAAGACACTGGGGACAGTGTCGATCAAATCAAAAGATAAAGCAATGTGGCATCTGTAAAAGAACTGGCCACCAGTCCCACGAATGTAGGGATATAAAGAAAGCAAATTGTCATGGCTGCGGCGAAAAGGGCCACATCAGTACAAATTGCCCTAAGGCTGCCAAGGATGGAGCAGCTAAGTATGGCAAGTATTTAAAGGACAAACAGCAGTCAGGTGAAAACCCCAAATGCAAAACCTGTAGGAAATACCACCTCGGGAAATGCAGATTTGAATCTCGGCCTCGGCCGTGTGGAATTTGCAAATCTAAGGAACATAAGACCTTGGACTGCAAGAAGATGGAGGACGCAACCTGCTATGGTTGTAATGAAAGGGGGCACATTAAGACCAACTGCCCTAAATACGCTAAAAAAGCTTGAGCAAGTTAAAGAGATCAAAGCTGGAAGCTCTCAAATGAATGCTCAAGAGACTGTTAAGGATAACAATGTCACAATAGGTACTTTCCTTACAAATAACACTCATGCTAGAGTATTAATTGATTCAGGTACAGATAAGTCTCTCATAGACAATAGATTTTTGTAAATCATTAAATCTGCCTGTTAAAACTCTAAGCGATAAGTATGAAGTAAAAATTGGCCGATAGTACCTTAGAGACTACTTCAACAAATATTAGATGGATGTTTTATATCCATTAGGAATTACCCTTCTCCGCTGTCCTTGCTTCGTTAAAAGGAGGACTCGTTATATAATAGGAAAGGATTGGTCGTCTTATGACCAAGCCCATATTGTGGGTGTTAAGAAGCAATTAATTATCAAAACTTATTACGAGACAACCCCCATAATTACATGTATACGTATGTTTAATTAATATTAATCAATATATGAATTATACCTTAAAAAGAAAAAAAATGGTGGAACCGGCCGTCCCCGGAATCGAACCTGGGTCTAGGCCGCACCCTTTCGCGCGCCTAGCCAACCGAGCTAGGTGCCTAGTTTGTGAAACTTCCCATCTGATTTATATATAAGCGCATGTTCAATAACTTCATTACTTCTTATTATAAGCCAACTACTTATCCTCCTTATGTTAACTAAGTATTAGAATCCAAGAGTTTACCGCTATGATCTAGTTACTCTTGGCTTGCTTATGTTGACTAAATATTAGAAAGGATAAAGTAGAAACCATCAAGTATGTCAGCGGTTATGCTGGAAAGGACATGGTAAGGCCTACATCACAACCATATGATAACAATACTTTTATTAAGTGAGGACCTTAATGAAATCCTAAGGAAAGATTTTTATATTGTGGGATGGTCCAAGGTTCTAAGGACCATATTAGGAGACCTATTATCCACGCCGCGAAATGGAAAAAGATGGAATAAGAGTTTTTCAACTCCCTCATAAGAGCTATAAACAATAGGCCGTATAATGCAAACCTTGGATTCATTGATTGAAATAGTGCTCTTACTCAGTTAACCTAGAATCTAAGCATAATGTACTATATATATATATTGATGATTTAGCATCAGCTAAGAAAGGACACATTAAGGTTTCAAGGCCTGTTTATTATAAATCCATTATGGATCTACCTCAGCTATTCACGTTGCATTGATTAAGAAATAACCAGTCAAAGCTAAGACTGCCCTAAAGCTGTTTAAGATTTTACAGCTAAGTTTAAAAGGAATAGGAATGGAGGCATTTAACCCTTCCGGTGAATAATTAAGGGTAGCTCACATTAATAATGACACCGGATAAATCCCTTATTTTGACATGATGGATAGAAGATACATTTAGGATTCAGGTGCTAAGTCTCTCATAAGACTATAAGCTTAACAAACTTTTGATTTCATCAGAACTTCAGATATTAAAGATAAGATATGATTTATCAATGAAATCTTTAATAACTCTCCTTCCCATCCTTGGAGATAATCTTTTCATAAAAATCTGGAATACTCTTCCCCAAAAAGAGTACGACAATATATATTATTATTTTATTTTATTTTCTCATTGTTTTCTATCGCCTGCGAATGCCAAACTATGTTTGATGAAGGTGCCATATGAGGAGTGGTGTATCCTGGTGTGTCCCATAGATTGCTTTCATGCCTGATCAGTATGGAGGTTTAATGCGTGGAACCTCTGAGATATCCCAATAGTCATATCGTACTAAAATCGACTAGTAGGATTCAAAGGAGATATCCAGAATGGAATTGTTCAAGTAAATCTTCCCGATTAAGGAGTTCTTGGACTCATAAAATAAATGTGTCATTTAATTGACACAAACACTGATGGATGAACTGGAGCTTGAGATTTGGAAAATCTCTGTAACCTCCTTATATCTTGTTTATCTTCTCCTAATATTACCCCGTTTACCCTGAGAGGCAGGTAGAATTAAGAGTTATATCCCACTAAGGTTGTATTAATATGGAATCTCTAAGACGGCTAGTATCATCATTGAAAGAATCGGAACCCCGATTAACTAAATTAAAATAGAGGGTTCGTACAACCTAACTCAAATATCCTGAGAATTCGGTATAGTTAATGATGAAAGACGGTTCATTTTGCTTATGCATTATTTACCGCAACCCTAATTGGGCAACGATTAGGAATTTGCCATCAGCTGCCCAGGATCGTCAATTTGATCGACTCATGACAAGGATTAACTATTCCTTAAAAATTAGTTAAGCAATGGTTCGAATAACCATCTCACCTTAAAATAAGCTTTTCTATAATAATTGATATGTAAGTATTAAGGCTACTCCTTTGGAGACCTAGTTTAGATGGAAAGTTAAACATCTATTGTTAGATAGAGAATTAGTAAGTCCAATTATCAAGATCTGAAAGTTGCCTGGGGGACAACAAATAAGATCATACAAATCCATAATTGATTTTAGGTTGCCAGTATACGGCAAGAAATCAAGAATTTGTGAAGATAGTCAACCTCCTAAATTCTTGTTAAGAGATAAAGTTCAACAAAGGATATCACCCAGGAAGGGTGTGCCAATTCGTTAAATACTCGGGCTAGTTAAGCTCTAAGTATATGGAATCATTCGAAGGATTCGAATGTAGCAAGATTAAATAGCTTACAAGCTAAGACCTAATTAAAGAACTCAGTGGAATTCACAATGTGTTCCACATAAGAAATCTGATAAAGTGCTTCGCTGATGAATCACTGATTATACCACATGCAGATGTGTAGATTTATTATATAATGAGCGACATATGTCGATTAAGGATCGACAGGTTAAGAAACTTCAACAGGATACATGTAACTAATATAGGAGTCACTTTGGAAGATTGGAAAGACTCCAGATATGTTATAGAAGTTAAGTCCATTATACGACAAAAAGTATTTCCATCATTTTAACAAATCTCGAGGTCGAGATTTCTTTTAAGGGGGTGAGAATGTAACACCTCGAAAATTTACGCCCAATAATTTTTTGACACGTGTCATAAGCTTTGAACGTGTGTAAGAATACTTTAGAGGGACTAAAGTTGACAAACAAAGAAACTATGTAAATACAAGGGTTCAAAGTGTCAACAATGAATGATTATACTTCACAATAACCCTACATGATGTTTATAACCTTAAACAAATGGATCATGGATCATACGAAGCGAATTGTGAAAGAA
Source organism: Helianthus tuberosus (assembly GCA_030545235.1). NCBI lineage: Eukaryota > Viridiplantae > Streptophyta > Magnoliopsida > Asterales > Asteraceae > Helianthus > Helianthus tuberosus. Next base: position 12,704,999 of record CM060394.1, read on the forward strand.
AGTGAGAGATTTCAAACTACAGGGGTTAAATGTGTCAACATGTTAAAGATATACCTCTGAGTGACCTTTTGAAAAACCCGAAGCTTTGTAATAATTAAATATACTCACTAGAATGTACCATAAAAATTTCACCAAGTTTCGTTACCGTATGAGAAAGTTATGATAAAATTCGTGTGCGAGGGTTAGTATCGTCAATATTGAAATTTAGGGTTTTTCGGGTAAACCCGAAGTGGCCGAGGGCTTCACAAAGTGGGTATAAGTTTTAAAGCCCCTATATGTTAATAACAAAGTCCCAAAATGCAAGAAAACATGAGAAAGCGACCTTTCGGGGGACCAGGGACTAAATTGCAAAATTTTCAAGGCTGATGACAGGCTAGCGGGGCGCTACACCAGAAGCGTAGCGGTGCGCTACCAGCCTAGCGGGGCGCTACACCAGAAGCGTAGCGGTGCGCTAGGACTGCACAGAGACCAGATTCATGACAGATGGCTGTTTCAGCCATTTAACCGACTCAAATTGGTGGTTTTCGAATCTATGGGCTTGTATAAGGTGGTTTCCAGCTTTTAGAGGCCATATACATGCATCATTGATCATTCCTCACACATTTAGAATCAAAATTTGTGAATGATCAAGTTCTTATAAAAGTCTCATATTACACATATCAACTTCTGATCAATTCTGGAACAAAAGGAGCTGATTCAAGACTTCCTAAACATCCATTAATCAAGTGTAAGTGCCTTAGATCCTTCTCGACTCAGTTTTGATTCATATATAGCCTAGAAATCAAACCTTCGTAACTACGGTTTGATTTAGTGATAAATCACAAACGGTCCAGAGATTTGTCGAAACGAAAGTTCCTACAAGTTGGTAATTATGTGGGTTATTAACCCTTAAAAGGGCACCCACTGATAACCGTTCTAACCATGTCGTTTGTCGAGTCAAACTTCTTCCGAAAAGTTAACATAAGCACTAAACATGTTATTAGCGTTGCGATAGGCGTAAAAATCTGTTTTAACATTCTTATAGACTGAAAATAAGTATAAAAACTTGTCTACGCTTATTTGGTTCGACAACTTTCTGTTTAAGACCGATTCGGAACCGAAGGACGCAAAAGTTTGACTTTTACGTTGACCTCAGTTCTGACCCGATTAAGATAGATTTAGACATGCCTTAAAGTTCCGTTAGGACCTAGTTATAAGTGTGTATAAGCCTCTGCGTTTATACCACTCGAATCCTTAAATCGTCCGATGTTTCCGTTAAATGCCTAATTATGACCATATTGCCCTTATGTCCGTAAAACGAGATTTTTGGAAATATAAAAGTACCATGATCTTTATTATTGATTATTAAGCATGTATGTAAATTTTCACGTCAATCGGAAGTCTAGATTAGGAGATATGCTTAATGACGTAATTAGAGGCACTTTTATTAATTAAACGACGTCATTAGCGTAAAACCTATCTAAACCCAATTTTTGACACCAAAACTTTTACCTACTGAAGTTAAATAATATTTTGGGATTTTTGAAGATTTTTAATTATTTTTAAACTGATCATAAGCTAGGATTAGCGCCTTAATTCGGTTAATACCGAAAATGCCCTTTTGGGCCATAAAATGAGTTTTACACGTCCAAATGGCGCCAATCCAATTGCTACTGATTTTAAATAATAATTATAGTATTTTGAGTCTGTTAAACTGATCCGAGAACTCAGAATACTATTTTAACCGTGCGTCGCTTAAAACGGCGTTATACGCGTATTATACGCGTAGTTAGGGTTTAAAACTATTTTGGCATATCATACTTATAACCAAATGTTATACCCTGTTAAAATAAACCATTTTACTGATTTAATCAGACCCGGATCACAGAAGATAAATTAATTACTTCTATAACCTTTAAAATGACCAAAATACCCCTATGGGGCTTAATAAGCGATTAAACTCGTTTTGGGCATAACGGAAGGTATCCTATGGATATCACAACATATTTAGGGCATGTTAACTTAGGAAACTTGTTTAGGACCCTTATGGTTACCCGTTACGCTTCATACGCGTTCAGTTCGGTTTATGTAACTAGTTTACATAAATTAGCCGAAACGGGTCAAACCTTATCAGTTTTATCTCAGAATCCAGAATATGTATAATATACCCATATTAAGCAAGTCTTCAAACTTGTCGGGTCTAAATCACATTCAATCCGGTCTTCGCTTAATCAAGCGTACGAACCGTATCTTTATCTTGAAAACTAATCGGTCTAAGTCAAGACTTATTCAAAGACCCGTTAGGATTCTAATAGGTTATTAAAAACCTTCGTTCCAGATTTAGGAGCCCAGTAAAAGCTATCTGTACTTGCTGATTTGATACGGCTGAGATTGAATTTATATTTAGCTCAGGTAAATACTTTTGACTTATTTCCCTATACGGGCTTGGGGTACGGTATATAAAATACCGCTTGGTCGGGCATTGAATATTTAATCTTATTATGGTTAAATGATTGAGATGACTCCGTTTAATTTGTTTTGTTCACTTAAAGCCTTTGGGGGTTAATGACCGTTGTCCCGGATATCCCTGGCATCATCTTACGAGATGGCCACGACCTCAGCACCCGGCGTAGGTGTACGCCGTCGGTGTCTCATAAATAAATGTGGTGTGTCCATTAATCTTTAACCCGGCTAGATCCGGCCTACTGAACGCATAAGGAACATGTAAATCCTGTACAAGTTTATATATTAGATAAGTATCCCAAGTTATAAAATATTTTTTTGTGCCATGTGCATTCAAATCAATCATTTTATTAAATCTTTTCAAAATGAGTCGGTTGAATGTATTTACCAGTGAAAACTGACGTATTTTTCAAAAAGGCTAAGTGCAGGTACTAGGCGTAATTGGCTGGCTACTCCAGGCATCCCTACTCAAGTCTCGCAAGCTCTAGATGTCAAAGTCTGTTGAACCATGTTATTTTTTTTCGATCCGACCGTGGATCTTTTACTTCCGTCATAATACTTGGATGTATATTATTTCGGATTGTAATATAATTATCCTTTTGCTTCCGTTGTGCATTTAAATATTGTGTTGTTTGACTATGATGTTGCCAACCACGTCACGATACTCCCCTACCGGGCCCACCGGTGACACGTGGAAATTCGGGGTATGACAGCAGGATACTCATTAAAATGAATCCACCGAAGTTTCTTCATGTTTGCAACAACATCAGATAGAGATAGACCTGGATGTTGGCTAGTAGTTGTTCTCAAAGCTAATACTTCTGTTTCCTGTGTTAATTATTCAAGGTAACCAAATTGTGTCAGTAACATGATACAAAAGGGTCATCTGATGAGATAGATATATATGAAATATTCTATTGCAAAGTTAAATTAACCATTGGTGGTGCATCTGCCCCCATATCACAGAGGTATGCAACATCTTCCCCATTCCAAATCCTGCTATGCTTTTCAGGATTTTTACGGTGTTCCCCTCTAACAATGTAGTGGGCCATTTCTTCTATCAAGTCATGCATCTCAAATCTTCCATTTGAAACTTTTATGAGAGACTTTTGAATCAACACCTTCACCCCTATACGAGGGTGTAAATTACAAGCATCAAGCACCTCCATTGCCTCATCCACCTTTAGTCTCCTCCAAAAACAAGCAATATCTAAGAATAATTTTTGATGGTCGGGTTCAAGTCCATCATAACTTATTTTGAGTCTTTCGGTGACTTTAACATTTGGGATGCATTTTAACTTGGCCAATGCACTCTTCCACTCATCCTTGTTTTTGTCATATAGAAAAGAACCTAGAATTTCAAGTGCTAATGGGAGCCCACTAGCATAAGAAACTACATCTTTTGAAAGCATCTCGTAATCTTCTATAGGTTTATCTTTCCGATATGCATGTTTGTTGAAGAGCTCCATAGCCTCGTCATGTGATAACAAACTCACTTCATATGTCGTGTCCGCATAGCGGGTTAGCAAATGCTCATCCCTGGTTGTGATTATTATCCTGCTTCCCTCACCAAACCAAGCATGTGATCCGGCTAGAGCCTCTAGTTGCTTAAGGTCATCAACATCGTCAAGAACAACTAATACGTTTTTATTACGTAACCTTCTTTCTATCATGCTTCTTCCTTCTATCTCACTCCCTACCACAACGTCTTTTGTTTTCAAAACAAGTGAGAGAAATTTTTCTTGTAGCTTTTCCAAACCATGCTTGTTTGACTCGTCACGGATATTTTGAAGAAGGCAGTGAGCTTCAAATTGGTGAGAGATTTCCGCATAAGCAGCATTTGCGATAGTAGTCTTACCACCACCCCCAACTCCCCATATTCCAATAATGCGTACACCACCTGACTCGATTTTCAACTTTGATTTCAGATCTTGTAAGCGTGTCTCTATTCCAATGAGGCCTTTATTGACGTTTGTACTTGGTGTAGGCAGCCTACTAGAAATTGTACCAACAATTTCTTTGATGCATTTTGCTTCATGACTGGATAAATACAAATAATTAGAATTCAGAACATGCTCGGTCTCATTAATTCAGAAAGTACTAGTAACCAATCATATGCAAGGTTTTTTTATTTTTATAAACTTGGCTCCGTAAATTTGAGTCTTATAAATTATTTAACGCCTTAAATCTACTTACAAATTTTAAAAACTACTAACTTATTACAATATTAACTCTTTTTTTTTTTGGTAAATCTGGCTACTCCCAACTTATTTGACCCGTTTTATTGTTATTTATCAAATTTTGCCCATTTGACTTGTCAACTGTGAAAACAAAACTTAAATCAACTCATTATTATTTATCAAATTTTGCCCATTTGACTTGTCAACTGTGAAAACAAAACTTAAATCAACTCATTGTTATTTATCAAATATCTTAAGCATAAAAATGTTTTTAAAAAGGAGAAAAAATTACCAGTTTTCAATGTCGTTTATGACCCATCCAGTTAGGTTGCCTGCCTTTTCCAGAGCTTTTCTCCATGATCCAACTTTGTGCTTATTTTCCCTCTTATGTTTTGTAAATGCTTTTCCGTATTTCCCCTTTTGTTTTCTAACATCCGATGGATCTACAAAATAAAATATGGGCTCAACAAAACATCTGGATGTAGTCGACGAAACCTGAATGTAGTCGACGAAACCTGAATGTAGTCGACGAAACAACAATGAAGGACCATGATGACGAAACTTCCAGGAGTTTCGTCATGCACAGCTGAAGGGTTTCGTCAACAGCAGGTCAGGAGAGTTTTGTCAACAGCATTAACTGGAGAGTTTCGTCATGCAGGCATTGGAGTTTCGTCATGCATAAAACAGTTAATCTTCGTCATATGTGTTCCACAATCTTCGTCATAACAGCATGATTTTAAACAAATAGAGTTCTAATTTGTCTTGTATGAAATGCATGGACTATGAATTCAGTGGACTTCATGTGCATTCATTTGATAATTCATTCACATGACATCATCATGACATCATCATGGTGATGTCATGGTGATGTGTGATATACGTTAAATTATACATGTTTGTATACCCCAAAACACTCCCGTTTTAAGCATTTCTGACCGAAATCGCAACGTTTAAATACCAAAACCGGTACTTTTATATTTTCAGGTCTTAAACGGAGCACAAAACAAGATTATGCGAGAAAACAGTACAAGATCGAAGAAGGAATCGATACCTAGGGAAACGTGCCAAAGAAAAGCAAAAATTTGACCTAATTCAGTGGTAGCGCACCGCTACCACCAAAGAGTAACGGTGCGCTAGCCTCATATACAACAAACCAGAAGTTGGGTCAAGAAAGTGGTAGCGCACCGCTACCACCAAAGAGTAACGGTGCGCTAGCCTCATAAAAGACAAAATAGAAGTTTCCTCAGAAAAGTGGTAGCGCACCGCTACAACAAAACAGTAACGGTGCGCTAGACCTTTAGTCTCAGTGGGCGTAGTAGGTGAAAAGGAGTAGCGCACCGCTACATGAAAACCGTAGCGGTGCGCTAGAGGTGAACAGTGGCCAAAAATTATACTTATAAATAGCCGATCGATATTCAAGCAAATGGTTGGTGATTTCTATGATTTCCAGGCGATTTTCTAGGTCCGAACCAGCTTTGACCAAGCCTAGTTCATGTCTCGAAGTCGTTTTGATGCTGAAATTATCCATCCCGTCAACTTAGTGCATGTTTATGGTGCGATTCCTTGTTCTTGAACATGTAGTCTAATCATTGTGCATGTTATTGAGTTGATGTATAGTTGTATGTATATAGTTTTTGTGAACTTATTTCTTGAATAATCTTTGTATTGTAATCTATTTTGTATGAAATCCAAGTACTTGTTATGTTTGAATCTTCATGATTGTATAATTAAATGTTTCATTGATGTTGTGTTCTTTATTGAGTTTGATTGTATTGAGTAATGAATATGTGATAATTATGATGTTAACTCTTGATTATTCACTTATTTGTAAATTCTGTTTACACCATGAGACCAGACCCGGAGATTGGTATTACACAATATATGTCTTATTTAATTAAGAGTGCTTTCCTACACGTAAGGGTTCTTATGAATTATATGGTGTAGATTACATGTTCTTGTATGCGGTTTATGATCCTTGTTTAGTAGTTTTTGTCTGAAATTGCTAACACGGTAGATTTTTGTTCAAGACTTGTAAAAGTGAAATTATTTGTTATATGATCTACATAAATGCTTATCTTCGTGGCTGTATTGTGACCATCGATATTGCTTTCTTTGATAAGTGAGGTTAGGAATCCAGACCCGGTAAATAACCTATCTTTAAAGGTTCACATGACTAAATATCAATAGTTCGCTAATGAATGATTTTAGGTGGTTAACATGTGACCATCGTGTTAACTTTCCGAAGAACCATAATGCTAGAAATCCAGACCCGGTAACTAGTTGTCTTGAAATGGGAAAATTGATAAAGTGCTTTTGTGACATACATGATAGATAACATGTTTAGGTTATTTGTGAAATAAGATTTGTGTTATATTTATGTTTTTATTTTCAGTTATTTTAGTTAAACAACCATCCATTTATTTCTTCTTCTGGTAAAATAATAATAAAGATTCAGTACTTATAACATCGTATGTATGTCAACTTTTGTCTGACCCCGAACGATACCTGGATCTTACCAATACTTTACTGCATATGTGACGGGATACACTTGTCCTTTGTTGTGTGTGTTTTAATGTTAAGGTATAAACCATGTTTATAAATTTAAAACAAGAGTTCGTGTGAAAATTCACTGTATAAATATGTATACGCAAACCCGTACCAAGTTTTTGGCGCCGTTACCGGGGAAAGACGGTGTAAATAATGGAACAATCCGAGTTATTATTTTACCATTGTATAAACTGTAAATAACTGTTAATATTTGGACATTTTTGTAATTATTTATTTCTTTTTGTTTATTAACCACTAACGACTAACCTTTTATTTTTCTTTGTTTATCTAACCTTTTATTTATTTTTCAGCTAACTATTTATTTATTGTCTTATTTATTTATTTATTCTAACCTACTAACATTTTTACCATCCAAATCTGTCATATTTTTCTTTGTGGTGGCAAGTGTTTGGTTAAACCAGCCGAGTCTACCATAATTCTTGTGATAAGATTTGTGTTTTGGTTAAACTAACTTTACTAACTTTACGGACTACTAATTATCGGACTACTAACCGCTAACTTTGCTAACAATCTAACTTTTTATTTACTGTCAACTAACATTTAATTTCTGTCATTTAATTTCTGCAATTTAATTTCCGCACTTTTAATTTCAGTCATTTTATTTATTTTTCATTTCAGTTATTTATTTATTTTTGTACAGTTATTACATTACTTCAATTCAGTTTATTTTATTTCTGTCATTTTATTTATTTATTTCATTTCTGTACAGTACGTTGATAGCAGTGTTCGAAATCGAACCGCTTACATACGGAATTTTATTTATTTATTTATTACATTCATTTATCTATTTATTTAGTTAACTGTTATTTATTCATTTATTAATACATGCATAAGGTAGTTGTCGGACACACAATATTGTGGGAACCGGGTACACTACCGTGCACAAAACCATGGCGTTGCGAACCGATCTACATAGGTTAATACCATGTATGACTTTTTAGCAACAATTAAAAAAAAGCATGGAAGCAGCCCCCGAGATTCGAACTCGGGTCTGTGCTCCCATACTCTTTCGCGCACCTTGTCAACCAGTGGACTAGGGCCTGATTTTGATTATTTCATAGTTCTCATTTGTATATATAGAGTAAATATTAATTAGAATTGTATAATAACTTGTATATATGTATGTATATTATATTATAATCTTAGTAATTATATTTTGTACATTATTATTGTATTCTTTTATCTGTATAATACTTTTCTTTTCACATGCAGGCTAATGTCCACGCCCCCTACGCCCGCTAACGAACCACAAAATAATCTTAGAAGAAGTAGGCGGCTCCTCGAAAGATCACTTGTTGTTGCACAAAGGATCGCAGCCGCGATTGACGAACCAGTGACACTTTCTGACAGCGAGAGTTCAGAGGACGAAAAGAAAAGCATTATGGCAGACGACGACCAGCCTTTGAATGAGACCGGCCGTCCAGGAGGAGAGGGTTTGCTACCGAGCATTACCCGACCGCAGATAGAAGCGCGGAGTTTTGAAATTAAATCTAGTATAATTAATATGATACAAAATTCTGCACAGTTTGACGGGCTGGATCATGAAGATCCAGGTCGACACATCGCATCATTTCTCGAAGTGTGCTCGACATTTAAGATTAACGACGTTTCTGAGGACGCAATCCGTTTGCGCCTTTTTCCATTCTCTTTGCGAGGCAAAGCCCGATCTTGGCTTTTGTCACTTCCAGCAGGGTCCATCACGACTTGGAACGGGCTGGCAGAACTTTTTATGCAAAAATATTTTCCGCCAGAAAAGACAACTAAGCTCAAGAACCGTATCATGACATTCAAACAGGATGAAGGAGAATCTCTACACGCAGCTTGGGAAAGGTTCAAAGATCTTCTGATCGATGTTCCACATCACGGGTTTTCCAAAAGACAACTTGTGTTGAACTTTTACCAAGGACTTGGCTACACCTCACAAGAACGTTTAGATGTTTATGCAGGAGGTGATCTGGGAACAAAAACACCCAATGAAGCCTATGAAATCATTGAGAAAGCTGCGTTGAAGTCAAGTTCACGTCACGGTGGAGCACGAACTAAAGCTGAATCCAATCCTGGAGTTCATCAAGTAGATACGTATACAACTCTTTCAGCACAGATTGGAGCTTTGGCAGCAAGGTTTGATCAAGCTCAGAACGCTTCAAAAGTACAATCAGTTCAATCATCATGTGAGCTATGTGGAGTGTCACACGAGCCAGGTATATGTGAGCAGGGTGTTATGTTTACAGGCCACGAAGAGGTGGACTATTTGGGCAATCCAATCAGGCCCCAAAATAACCCCTATAGTAACACGTACAATCCGGGTTGGAGAAATCATCCAAACTTTGGTTGGAAATCCAATACCAATAACCAAAACCCACTCGGATTCGCTCAACGCGCTCCCGCACCACAACAGCCCCAAAATCAATCCTTTCAGCCCCAAAATCAATCCTTTCAGCCTCAAAATCAATCCTTTCAGCCCCAAAATCAATCTTTTCAGCCAACAGGGCAAACCTTTCAACCACGTTTCAATAATTCAGGTTTTGGAAGCACTTCCCAGCCTCAACAGCCTCAAACCTCTCAAACCAATTCAAAACTAGAGGAGATGATGGCGCAGCTGTTAAACAACTCCAACAATGCCAATCAATTATCTGAAAAGCGATATCAGCAGCATGAGGAGCGTTTTATGGCACAAGAAGGGGAATTGCGGAACCAGAAGGCATCACTTCAAACCATTAAGAATCAAGTCGGCCAGTTGGCCAAGATGCTATCAGAAAGACCACAAGGTGGTCTTCCAAGCAACACGGAACAAAACCCGAGAGGAACATGTAATGCAGTTATGACAAGGAGTGGTAGAACAACAGGACCTGAAAAATTGGACTCACCACCAATTATTGATCCTGTCCAAACTGACGCTTCAGATGAGGTGCACGCTAGGCGAGACCCAGCAAGTACAGCACAGTTTCAGGAGCCAGTTAAAGAATCCGTCCCTCCTATTCCATATCCGAGCAGATTGAAGAAGCAAAAGAACGAAGAACAACAAGGTAAGTTTTTGGAAATGTTTAAACAATTACACATAAACATACCATTTGTTGAAGCATTGGCTCATATGCCTAAATATGCAAAGTTCTTGAAAGACATCCTCACAAACAAACAGAAACTCGAAAGTTTGTCTTGTGTGTTGATGAACGAAAACTGTTCAGCCGTTCTTCAAAACCGTCTACCTGAAAAGATGGGAGACCCGGGCAGTTTTACTCTTCCATGTCTTATCGGAAACATGTCAGTCAGTAACGCACTAGCAGATCTAGGAGCAAGCATAAACCTTATGCCTTATAAAGTTTTTGCTAAGTTAGATCTGGGAGAACCAACACCCACTAGAATGAGCATTCGACTTGCAGATCGTTCAATCAAATATCCTCGTGGATTCGTAGAAAACATGCTTGTCAAAATTGATAAATTTGTTTTTCCCGTGGATTTTGTAATTCTTGATATGGACGAAGATTCAAAAGTGTCATTGATACTCGGACGCCCATTCCTCAACACTGCGAGGACAATTGTTGATGTGGCAGCTGGCCAAATCACACTCCGAGTAGATGACGAGCAAGTGACTTTTGATATTAAACGATCAATGCAACATTCGCAAAGTCACGATGATGTACTATACTGTGTTGACATTGTTGATACATGTGTAAGCTCTCATTTTCAAAGCACTGTTGAAGAAATTGATACGGACATTTATCTCAAAAGTGAGCAACCATTTGATGATTCTCAAAGTCCAAATCAATTTGTGGAAATTGACCGTGAAATTGAAGAAAAATCAAAGCCATCAGTTGAAGAGCCACCGTCTTTGGAGTTAAAAGAACTCCCTCCGCATCTCGAGTATGCATTTCTAGACGAGGAGTGTCGCTTACCAGTCATCATTTCAGCATCTTTGGCAAAAGAAGAAAAGAGACAGCTTCTCGAAGTTCTAACGCTCCACAAGAAAGCCATGGCGTGGAAGATTATGGATATCAAAGGCATCAATCCTTCTTTTTGTACTCATAAGATTCTCATGGAAGACAATTACAAGCCGAGTGCGTAGCATCAAAGACGCCTGAATCCAAACATGCAAGACGTGGTGAAGAAAGAAGTTATCAAGTTGTTAGACGCAGGCCTGATTTACCCCATATCTGATTCTGTTTGGGTAAGTCCGGTGCAAGTAGTACCGAAGAAAGGTGGTATTACTGTAGTTCCAAACGATAAGAATGAACTTATTCCTACCCGTACCGTCACAGGATGGCGAGTTTGCATCGATTACCGCAAACTCAACGATGCCACCCGTAAGGACCACTTCCCGCTTCCATTCATCGACCAGATGTTGGAACGTCTGTCGGGGAAGTCATACTTTTGTTTCTTGGATGGGTTCTCAGGGTACTTTCAAATTCCTATCGCTCCTGAAGATCAGGAGAAGACTACTTTCACATGTCCTTTCGGCACATTTGCTTATCGACGTATGCCTTTTGGACTGTGTAATGCACCAGCCACATTCCAGCGTTGCATGGTTGCAATTTTTCATGATATGATTGAAGACTCCATGGAAGTATTCATGGACGACTTTTCTGTATTCGGGAGTTCCTTCGATCAGTGTCTTGGAAATCTGAAAAGGATGTTAATGAGATGTGAGGAAACGAATCTTGTGCTTAACTGGGAGAAATGCCACTTCATGGTGAAAGAAGGGGTAGTTCTTGGGCACAAAATCTCTGAAGCCGGGTTGGAAGTTGATCCAGCAAAAGTGGATATCATTTCGAAACTTCCACCACCAACCTCGGTAAGATCAATCAGAAGTTTCTTGGGTCATGCAGGGTTCTATAGGCGATTCATAAAAGACTTTTCAAAAATCGCAAGACCTATGACCCGTTTGTTAGAAAAAGATGCTCCATTTGTATTCTCAGACGAATGCATGAATGCTTTCAAGCAGCTAAAACAAAGGCTTATCGAAGCCCCTATTCTAGTTGCACCAGATTAGACATTGCCATTCGAGATAATGTGCGATGCCAGTGATTATGCAATCGGAGCAGTCTTAGGACAGCGAAGGGAGAAGCATTTTCATCCTATATACTATGCCAGCAAAACTTTACATGATGCTCAGGAGAATTATACGACTACAGATAAAGAGCTTTTGGCAGTAGTATATGCTTTCGACAAATTCAGGTCGTACCTTGTGTTGTCCAAAACGATCGTATACACGGATCATGCAGCAATCAAATACCTTTTTAACAAACAGGACGCAAAACCGCGTCTTATTCGATGGATCTTATTGCTACAAGAATTTGACATTGAGATCCAAGACAAAAAGGGAGCTTTGAACGTTGCAGCCGACCATCTCTCGAGACTTGAGCATGGCAATTCAGATAATTCAGTGGAGGAGCCAATAAACGACAATTTCCCCCACGAATCTCTTTTGAGTATCGAGATGAATGACGAGTCACCATGGTTCACCGACTTTGCAAACTACCTCGCATGCGGAATCCTTATCAAAGGATTAACATATCAACAAAAGAGGAAGTTCTTTGCAGATTTGAAGTATTACATTTGGGACGAACCATACTTGTTTAGAGTCGGAGCCGATCAGGTGATCCGAAGATGTGTGTTTGGAGAAGAGGCCGCTAGCATTCTGCGCCACTGTCACGAGGGTCCAACCGGAGGTCATCATGGAGCAAACTACACTGCAAAGAAGGTGTTGGATTCCGGATTTTACTGACCCACAATTTTCCGTGATGCGCATGAATGGGTTAGATCATGTGATGCTTGCCAGAGGGCAACAAATATCTCCGCACGCAATGAAATGCCTCAGCATCCAATACAAGTCTGTGAAATCTTTGATGTATGGGGTATTGACTTCATGGGACCATTTCCAGCCTCACGAGGTAACAAATACATCCTGGTTGCTGTAGACTATGTCTCAAAATGGGCCGAAGCTCAAGCTTTGCCCACAAACGACGCCAGGGTAGTTGTGAGGTTTTTGAAGAGTTTATTTTCCCGATTTGGTGCTCCAAAAGCACTAATCAGTGACCGAGGAACGCATTTTTGTAATGCGCTGTTAGAACGAGCCTTGTCCCGTTATGGAGTTCATCACAGATTGGCTACGCCATATCATCCTCAAACTAGTGGGCAAGTTGAAGTAACGAATCGGGGTTTGAAAAGAATCCTTGAGCGGTCCATTAATAACAACCGCAAGGATTGGTCAGACAAGCTAGATGACGCTCTGTGGGCTTTTAGAACAGCATTCAAGACACCTATCGGGACCACTCCCTTCAGGTTGGTTTATGGAAAAGCTTGTTATCTACCTGTCGAGCTAGAACACAAGGCATTGTGGGCCTTAAAGACGGCAAATATGGATTTAAAAAGCGGAGGTGAAGCCCGTTTTCTGCTAATTCACGAGCTCGAGGAGCTAAGAAACCATGCCTACGAAAGTTCTAGCAGTTATAAGGAACGAGTCAAGAGATTTCATGACAAGAGGTTGAGAGACCATAAGGATCTCCGTATAGGAGATCTTGTCTTGTTATATAACTCAAGACTGCGTTTATTCCCTGGGAAGCTAAAATCACGATGGACGGGTCCATACAAAGTTAGAGAAGTGTTTCCATACGGAGCCGTCACGATTGAGGATCAAACCGGGGTGAGTTTCAAAGTCAACGGTCATCGTTTAAAACTCTACATCAATGGACCGACTAATCCGGTGGAGGAAATTCTCGAACTCCACGACCCACACACTTAAAACAAGTGTGGGGAAAATGAGTCTAGCTATCGACTCGCTGACAAATTTAGCGAGCGTGTTTTCACACGTTAAGGGTATTGTTTGTAAATATTAAATTTATCGCATCTATTTCCATTGTTCCTTATTTGTTTTTACTGTGTGCTGGTTTTTGTTCAAATAATGGATTTGGTTATGGATTTCTAAACGGCTTGATCAATAGTATTGTTGTTTTGGTTAGTGACGTACTTGGCAGGTATAGAGAAATGCAAACAGAGTTGAGAAAACTTATATTCAAAGTCTATTCATACAAGTCTACTTCAACTCTAAAGGGAGTACTTCTATCCTTTTTCACACTTTAGTTTAGCTCTTCATAATCGCTTAACTAAGACGTGTTTCACATTGGGGACAATGTGAAGTTCAAGTGTGGGGAGGGGTTTAAGATTCTTAAACTTTGTTTGTCCTTAAATGCTTAATTTTTGTACAAATCTAAAAAAAAAATATATTATTTTTTAGCTTGTTTGTAAATTTTTGTGCATATTTGGTTTATTCTTAACTAAGAATTTTACAAATGAGAAAATGTTAAAGTAATTTTCAGAAATAAATTTTTTTTTCGCAATTATTCATAAATTTGCATCTAAAATACACACCCAATTCCAGTGAGTTTTTAAGCCTTTCTAAAAAGCATTCATCTTATGCTTAAGATTTCATTTAATTGAGTGTGCCGCATATAGTATACATTTCAGAACTTGTCTTGAATATTCTTGTTGAAATCTGAAAACTGTAAAAATTATATGAAAATGATAGAGGCATTAGGATACACCCATGTGTTTACCCTTTCCTAAAAAACCAAAAATATTACCCAATAGAAAGCCAAGTTGAGCCTTTTTCTTTTTCGTTTATTGTAAAACCACCATACTAAACCCTTTAAGTTTTCTTTGTTTTACCTTTTTAACCCAAGTGTGAATTCCGGTTTAGTATAATTGTCCTTTCATAGGAATTTAGTTTGGTCTTTTACCGGCAGACCGAAAAGAACTGGACATGCATTCATTCGATTTAAATTTGCTTTGCTGCTTACAATTCGCAAAACCAAGCTTACCTCCGGAGATTAGAGAGAAAATATTTCACCAAACTGGAGAAGTTAGAAAAAAGTGGCGACAACAAGAACAAACGCCACCATTTTGTGGGACATCCAAAAGCGCCATGAAAAGAAGAGCAAAACGATACGACAAATGCATTGGATGTGGAAACTGGTCTCACACAGGAAGATGTAGAAAAAGTCAAACTGAATCCCAACATGAATATACACTTCTCATGAGGATGGGGGCTATTAGGCTCAATGCCGAACGGTCCATTAGAGCTGGAAGTAACGTTCACTACAGGATAAAGGAAGATTTGATCCACATCAAAGATAAAACCGGTCTTGACAATCTGACCTTAAAAGAGTCACTTGGTTTGTGAATATGTTTGAAAAAAAAAAATGAGTGAATTTAAAATTTGTGTGAGGTTTGCTAGGATAATTTGCTAGACCGGATTGAAGCACTTCACCCAATAAATAACCACAAATTTCCTACCTTTAAACCCTAGCCAAATTACAACCCACAATAAAAGTCCTCTTGATTTGTATGATTTTTATATGTTAATTGGTAGAGATGAGATTTCATTACAAGCCTATGAAAATGTTGATATATGGCCCGGCTTTTGAGTGATCACAGAAAAAATTACTAGTGCACAATTCACTAGTTTACACCAGTGAGCCGAGGGAAGAACATCAAAGATGCAAGTAAGTGAATAATTTATGTTAAAACGCCTTTATTTTTGAAAAATTGCATTAAGTTTTCTCATTTCTATCATTATTAGTTAATTTTAAAACATTTATGTACATTTTTGTGTGTTTATTTTAAATGATCATTTGTACAGTTTTGCTTAGGGACAAGCAAAGTTCAAGTGTGGGGATGTTTGATATACGTTAAATTATACATGTTTGTATACCCCAAAACACTCCCGTTTTAAGCATTTCTGACCGAAATAGCAATGTTTAAATACCAAAACCGGTACTTTTATATTTTCAGGTCTTAAACGGAGCACAAAACAAGATTATGCGAGAAAACAGTACAAGATCGAAGAAGGAATCGATACCTCGGGAAACGTGCCAAAGAAAAGCAAAAATTTGACCTAATTCAGTGGTAGCGCACCGCTACCACCAAAGAGTAACGGTGCGCTAGCCTCATATACGACAAACCAGAAGTTGGGTCAAGAAAGTGGTAGCGCACCGCTACCACCAAAGAGTAACGGTGCGCTAGCCTCTTAAAAGACAAAATAGAAGTTTCCTCAGAAAAGTGGTAGCGCACCGCTACAACAAAACAGTAACAGTGCGCTAGACCTTTAGTCTCAGTGGACGTAGTAGGTGAAAAGGAGTAGCGCACCGCTACATGAAAACCGTAGCGGTGCGCTAGAGGTGAACAGTGGCCAAAAATTGTACTTATAAATAGCCGATCCATATTCAAGCAAATGGTTGGTGATTTCTATGATTTCCAGGCGATTTTCCAGGTCCGAACCAGCTTTGACCAAGCCTAGTTCATGTCTCGAAGTCGTTTTGATGCTGAAATTATCCATCCCGTCAACTTAGTGCATGTTTATGGTGCGATTCCTTGTTCTTGAACATGTAGTCTAATCATTGTGCATGTTATTGAGTTGATGTATAGTTGTATGTATATAGTTTTTGTGAACTTATTTCTTGAATAATCTTTGTATTGTAATCTATTTTGTATGAAATCCAAGTACTTGTTATGTTTGAATCTTCATGATTGTATAATTAAATGTTTCATTGATGTTGTGTTCTTTATTGAGTTTGATTGTATTGAGTAATGAATATGTGATAATTATGATGTTAACTCTTGATTATTCACTTATTTGTAAATTCTGTTTACACCATGAGACCAGACCCGGAGATTGGTATTACACAATATATGCCTTATTTAATTAAGAGTGCTTTCCTACACGTAAGGGTTCTTATGAATTATATGGTGTAGATTACATGTTCTTGTATGCGGTTTATGATCCTTGTTTAGTAGTTTTTGTCTGAAATTGCTAACACGGTAGATTTGTGTTCAAGACTTGTAAAAGTGAAATTATTTGTTATATGATCTACATAAATGCTTATCTTCGTGGCTGTATTGTGACCATCGATATTGCTTTCTTTGATAAGTGAGGTTAGGAATCCAGACCCGGTAAATAACCTATCTTTAAAGGTTCACATGACTAAATATCAATAGTTCGCTAATGAATGATTTTAGGTGGTTAACATGTGACCATCGTGTTAACTTTCCGAAGAACCATAATGCTAGAAATCCAGACCCGGTAACTAGTTGTCTTGAAATGGGAAAATTGATAAAGTGCTTTTGTGACATACATGATAGATAACATGTTTAGGTTATTTGTGAAATAAGATTTGTGTTATATTTATGTTTTTATTTTCAGTTATTTTAGTTAAACAACCATCCATTTATTTCTTCTTCTGGTAAAATAATAATAAAGATTCAGTACTTATAACATCGTATGTATGTCAACTTTTGTCTGACCCCGAACGATACCTGGATCTTACCAATACTTTACTGCATATGTGACGGGATACACTTGTCCTTTGTTATGTGTGTTTTAATGTTAAGGTATAAACCATGTTTATAAATTTAAAACAAGAGTTCGTGTGAAAATTCACTGTATAAATATGTATACGCAAACCCGCACCAATGTGTCGGCGGGAAACGGTTCGCGGCTACTCGTGCTTCGCGTGTCGATCTCTGGGGCGCACGACGGAGGAATGTCGCGACGTCGGTCTTGAGCCGAACCTAAACGAGTCGAACCGAGCTGAGACTAACCGAACTGAGTTGAACCAAACCAAGTTGCGTCCACATAAAGTGTATCAACAAACTCCCCCTTGGACGCTACTCGTGAGGTTCGTCTTCCATGTCTTCAATGTCGGAGGATCTTCAAAGTCTTCACGCGTCGTAAGTAGAAAGTGTATCAACAAACTCCCCTTTTCATTTAGGAAGTGTGTTAACAAACTCCCCCTTAAAATAAATTCTCCCTTGAGTTATGCTCGTGAATCTTTTGATCTTCAATTCTCTAGATCCTTGTGGTGTTGATGAGTGGTCAGCGGCAACTCGATCATCTTGAGACCTTCCATGTTGTGCCTTCATTCCAAAGCTTGTTATCCAACACATTCTCTTCGCCTTTAGCTGATTTGAATGTCGCATCTTCACATACAAGAAAGCTAAACACGTAATGAGAACAACTGCTTGGAATATAGTTAACATAAAGAAACGACACACATGTGACCAGTTTTCAATCAACTACCGTCCGACAGTTTAACAAACTGTTCATTTTGGTTTTTAACTTTCAAAACTTTGCAAATTTTGATCGTTTATGAAGATTTAGTTGTTTTGGTTTTCGTTCAGCTTTCAGGTGGAAAAGACTCGAGATCCAACATCGTACGATCGAAAATAAGATAGAAGAAAAATCTTTTTGGCTTTTATAAAGTTTATATTAAAACACACCTAAAATCTTTTTGGAATTTTTGAATATTTGAAATGTAAAGACGGAAAGCAGTAAATAAATATATACAAAGATGCAGAAACTGAAAGCATTAAATAAATATTTACAGACAATCTTTTTGCGAGTTTCGAGGGTAAGAGAATCATATCAGTGTACGGTCACGCCAAAACGCTCTTGTTGTTCAGTTAGTTAACATTAATATAAGCATCCTATAACAATTATCTGTATTGTTGTCCACTTAAGCTCAACTTATCAGATGTACTCGCGGTTAGGGGATACGATTAGTGTATGATTTATACTTACCGACCGGTGTTCATCCACACACGACACATTCCCGTATTAAGGTATGCATGAGGGTTCATCTTACTGGTGAGTATACCATTTATCATCTGTTTTGACGTATATGAAAATGTGAGATACTCACTTATTTTGATTTGAAAACAAGCCCTATGTGATAGAATCACTTATTGATTAGGAACTTGATTTTCATATGCATGAGGGCACAGGAGCAAGTCCGTGAACAGGTCAGTACTAACGTACAGCAAAGAGACGAACTTGACTCCCGGATAAATGTGATATATTATCACTTATTTTGGGACATGTGATTGTTTATCACTTATTGAGGTCGTATGCAATATGTACACGTATGTATGGTATCATGGAAGCTCTAGACTTGCGTCCCCGTTGTTTTCGGTAAAAGACACAACCATGATACCCAGATGATAGACATCATAAAGACCACGTATCTCAGAACCTCGGCAATCTATCAAACGAAATTTCGGTACTAAGACCATATGCCAATGAATGGTTCCCACATGGTCTTCAGTCGATTTAGGTTTATATCACCCTGCACACTTTAAAATGATTGTGAGCCTACTGATATATATTATATAGAGCTGCTTATCATTTTTCATTTAAGGTTTAAAGAGGTTTGGACAGACCACTGATGTACTATCATTTTCTCTTTTGCTCGCCAGGAAACTCATTTTTGTTTTTCTATTGTTTTTGTGTTTTTTTGAAATTTTTCGATGTTTTTGGATTTTTAAAATTTGGATTTACTCCCCCTAAAATGCAAAAAGTACGAGAAATTAAGAAAACACAAACAAATATTTACACAAATGATTTTCCGATGTTGGTTTAACTCATGTTTTACCTCGATGCCATTTACCAAAAATTAATTCAATCAAAAATGATTTATCGAATTTTGGAAAAATCAGTTGGCATGTCGGTAATCGGTGTGGACCAAAACACATTGACGAGTTTCATATTGAAATGATCACGTGTGAGGTGATATTTGAGATCAACGTGTCTGGTCAAGGAGTGTTGTACGAGATGTTAGTAAATCATAAAGCAGCTTAAATATTGACAAGGATATGGGAGATTGGAAATTTAAAACCGTAATCCTGCAACTTCTTCGTGCATTGCCCGGAATCTAAGTGCTCTCCCAACTGGATATCCACCCGGTGTGGATTTCAAGGTCGTTTTTCTAGCTGCCTCAATTAACTCAAAAATCTCTTCATAGTAACAAGATGATAAACCTCCGGGTCCGGCTGGTAAGTGGCAAATGGAGCATGTGGGGAAGCTTGTACACATCATCATGGGACTGTCCATACATGATGTCTTCCACATACTTTTGCATCAGCAAAGGTCTTCGTCTTTCTCCTTTAGAAGTAGTGTGCGGTTGTTCAACCCATGCCAAGGTATCCGCACACCCGGTTGGTTTGATCAACAAACATATTTTCTTCAATCACACCGTGGAGAAATGTACACTACACGCTCATCTTGTGGACTTTGAACTTCTTGTGGAAGAAAAATTCATGAATCTTCGAAAAGCTTCAGATGTGCTTCAGGCGCGTACATTTCATTTGAATCTATTCTCTTGACCCGATCAAAAACCATAACAACCAAATTTTGGCACATTTTTCATTTTGTCAAATTTTTCAACTTCATCCAATCACATTCTTTCACCATCATTCCATAATCTGACATTTTTGTCTTCTTTTCTCCCCTCTCCATCAAAGGCAACAATATTCTCCTTGGATACAACAATGTTTCGGAGACTTATGTCGCCGAACTTGTGCATGGACGCTCCACTATCAACAATCCTAAGACTATCAATAGTTGCTCCTAGAACATCCTGCACACTCATTCAGAGATTAGTTGGAGAGGGGGACCCAAGCCTTCACAGACTTGGGTCGTCCGTCATCATCGAGAATTGTGACATCCATTTCCCGATGATTCGGAATTGATGTAGCTTCCCAAGAAACAGTTTCCGATTTTGGTTTCCAAATCTGTTTTAGTTTTTCATTTTTAACATCTGATTTAACAGACTGTGTTTGGATAACCTCTGGTTTTAAAGCCTTTTCAACTTCTTTTCTTTGTTTATTTTTCTGTTTCATTTCTCGTTGTTTAACAAGACAATGGTCCTGTTTTGATGAAACAGATCTTTTATGGTAACTGTTACCATGTGGGGCATCAATTTTTGCCTTTCCTTTCGTGAGATATGGACAGTTTCTGACAATGTACCCATACTCACCGCATTCAAAACATGATCTCCGCTCAACAAACCTCGGAGTATCATAACTGTAGGAGCTTGATGATGAACTTCGTGATCTTGAGGTACTTGGTCCTATATCACAACAGTTTGTGTGTTGTGTATAGTTGTTTTGACTGTTTCTTTTCAAAATTTTCTTTTTCATAACAAACTCTGTGTTGGATTTGTTTTCAAAAGATTCAATTTTATCCGTCCCTCCGGATTTCACGAAGTTCACCTTCTGAACCTTCTTCTTGTTTTGGCTTTGTTTGCCTTTTCCCTTTCCTTGGTGAACGTGACTTTGCTTTCGTTGATTATTTTGTGGTTTCAGTTTTTGATTCCCATATTTCTTTCTAACTTCGGATTTTGGGATAGGAGCACACTGAGTTACTACAACTCCTGGGCTCGACTTTCCCAAAAACTTAATAGTAGAATCTTCAAAAACTTTATTAATCAAGGATTGATTGACATTCTTGATAGGGAAATCCTTGTCTGAATATATTTTATCAGATCCAATCAACGTGTAAAGCAAATTCACGCTTTCACAACTCTCAGACTCTTGCGCAGACGTGGACTCAACCAGGACAGTCTTAGCAGGTTTTGCGGGAGGATCACATAGAATATGATTCTCAAGAGGTATCTCCTCTGCATCAGACTGTGCTGAGTTAGTATCCTCGGATTCATCATATGAAGAATCAGCATCCTCAACAATGACTGGAGGATCCTGATTTTGTTCAGCAGTTGATACTTTCGTAGCTGCTGACATATCCGAATCTGATGATACTTCCTTTTTGTAACCAAGTCCAGCTGTGAATTCCTCAACATCTAAAGGAACAGATGGCTCAAAGTGAGGTTTATCTTCCTCATCAGGCATCGCGGTATAATTGTGTCTAACAGGTGGGGGGCGCTTCTTATATCCAATGCACGTGACATCATCTTTCTTTTTCTGTATGTCAATGATGTGATCCAGCACATACCTAGAGTTTGAGTAACTATCTAATCTAAGCTGGATCGCCTCATTTTCACACTTGACACAAGCCAACTCTTTTTGTGCTTCCTCGAGCCTAGTGATGTAATTGTTTATCGCAGTTTATTTTCTTGAAACCATTTTTGTTAGCTCGGACTTATCTTCCTTTAATGTGTCAATTATCTTTTTAAATTCATTTTCATGATTTTTGTGAAACATATTGGCCTCTGTGCACTTTGAAAGATCCACGATCAAACTTTGATTATGGATAAATGTAACGTCATACTTGCTTTGCAAATCGTCATATTTGCTTTGCAAATCAGACAATTTAGCACTAAATTCAACACAACTATCACACTTATCAGAACTTGGTTTATCGACACATACCGGACTGGATTCACTCTCAGATATTGACTCATTTGCCTCAGAATCAACAACCTCCCTCGATGATTCACATTCAGATCCATCCTCGCTTGAACTTGAACTTGTAACATCTTCAACTGAACTATCGCCATGTTCAGAACTGTCATCATTTCCCGAGGACTCACCATCGCTAACATTCTTGACAATTTCAGCATAAAACATCGTTCTTGTTTGACCACTGTTCTCCAACTGAACTGTCGGATCACAATCGACAGTAGATTTATCCCGTAGATTGACTTTTGATGGTGGAGAGTTATTTGACGGTGTGGGAGACTGAAGCCAAGATGGCACTGAACCCTTTTGCGTTGGAATGGGTGAGGACGAGGGTGTGGGAGACTGAGCCCATGAAGGGATTGGACATGAACCTTTACTCGTATACATATCCGCATTAGGATCCGGTATCCAACAACCATACATATCCGTTGTCATTTTCGGTGTACTTTGATGAGAAGGATCATTTGAAGATTGAGATCCTAAAATGTTTGACCCCTAAAGGTGTGTACTCATGATGGACTTAAACTAATCAACTCAAAAACCAAACTGTGAATTCTCTGTGAAGCTTCTGTGAAAGACTTGATTTCCACGAAAAATGATTTCCACTAAACACCTGACCCCAAACCCAATGGTAAACCACGAATGACAGTTTGAATGATAATATATATCCCACGGAAAATGTAGACCAGCGAATAATCAACAACTCACTTCATTGATTTTGATTTTTTTTTTAAACTGGCTCACAAAAAAAAAAAGTTGTTTTCAATTTCCACTAAAGTTGTTACCCAGCCCAATTGATAGAATGAATAAAAGCCCAAGTATTAAAAATCTGTGAAATATACAATCCACGAAAGATGTTTAATTCCAAAATCCAAAGCCCAGCCCAAACAACATCCTAGAATAAAAAGTCCAATGAAAACTGAATGATATTTAATTGATCTCACGAGAAACTGTTTCCCAATTGTTTTAATAGGCCCCCGAAAGTGTTGGATGTCAACGAACAGTGACAATGAGTGGACTCTACGAACACTTTGTGCAGTTGGGTTGGTGAAATATTTCCTAAAAAGTGAGAATCTTGTCTCTGAAATTCACAAAGTTGTTTGGTGGGGAGCCTGATTTAGTTACTATCGTACATAAGAAAAATACACTTTTCAGAAAATATTTGAAGGTTATCTTCACCACAAGAAAATTCTGGTTGCTTTTCCGGTTAGCTTCTTCGCCGGAAAAAATGGTGAAATGAGATTTTATCCTTAAAACTTAACACAAATCACGTTTTTTATTATCTCCACCATTTTTTAATAACTTTCAGCCAAAAACATCAACAAATAACATCAAATTTTCGAGTTTTAATCCAGATTTTTATGAACCAGATCTGGGTTTCCACGAAGAGCTCAAAACCCACTCGAAAATCACACCGGAAACTCGGTTTTCAACAAGAAATCAAGCCTTTGAGCTCTGATACCACTTGTAGGTCCCGATACGGATCGTCGGACTTAGATGATTTCTTGTTTCGGGTGCCGTAACGAGTGCGGAATCCTCGTTGCGACACAAACCGAGGTAGAGAACAAACACAAAACAAAGATTCAACGTTTAAAGCTTAAATGTGTATAGATCTGGAAGAGTTTGGTTACAAGAATGATACAAGATATACTACTCTCAAACTCTCAGATGTCAGCTCTCTCTTGTCTCACTGTGTGTCTCTCGTCCTGTGTTCTCTTTATTCTGTCTTCAGTCCACTGCTGTATACATAGGCTGCACTCGACGAAACATCTGGATGTAGTCGACGAAACCTGAATGTAGTCGACGAAACCTAAATGTAGTCTATGAAACAACAATGAAGGACCATGATGACGACACTTCCAGGAGTTTCATCATGTACAGCTGAAGGGTTTCGTCAACAGCAGGTCAGGAGAGTTTCGTCAACAGCATTAACTGGAGAGTTTCGTCATGCAGGCATTGGAGTTTCGTCATGCATAAAACAGTTAATCTTCGTCATATGTGTTCCACAATCTTCGTCATAACAGCATGATTTTAAACAAATAGAGTTCTAATTTGTCTTGTACGAAATGCATGGACTATGAATTCACGTGGACTTCATGTGCATTCATTTGATAATTCATTCACATGACATCATCATGGTGATGTGTCGGCGGGAAACGGTTCGCGGCTACTCGTACTTCGCGTGTCGATCTCTGGGGCGCACGACGGAGGAATGTCGCGACGTCGGTCTTGAGCCGAACCTAAACGAGTCGAACCGAGCTGAGTCGAACCGAACTGAGTCGAATCGAACTGAGTTGCGTCCACATAAAGTGTATCAACACATCCCCTCATGAAACATGCAATATCTAAGAAATTTTTTTGCTGGTAAGGTTCAAGTCCATCATAACTTATTTTGAGTCTCCTTGTGACTTTGACATTTGGGATGCATTTTAACTTGGCCAATGCACTCTTCCACTCATCCTTGTTTTTATCATATAGAAAAAGACCTAGAATTTGAGCCCACCAGCATAAGAAGCGACATCTTCTGAAAGAATATCGTAATCTTTGATGGGTTTATCTTTCCGATATGCATGTTTACTGAAGAGCTCAATAGCCTCGTCATGTGATAACAAACTCACTTCATACACTTTGTCTGCATGGCGGCTTAGCAAGTGTTGATCCCTGGTAGTAATTATTATCCGGCTTCCCTCACCAAACCAAGCATGTGATCCGGCTAATGCATCTAGTTTCTTAAGGTCATCAACATCCTCAAGGACAACTAAAACACTTTTATTACGTAAACGTATTCCTATCATGCTTCTTCCTTCTATCTCACTCCCTACCACAATGTCTTTTGTTTTCAAAACAAGCGAAAGAATGATGTTTGGAATGATGTGATGTAGGGATGAGCACGGTACAACCAGTACTGAAAATGTCAAAAAATGGGTATCGGTACCGAAAATACACGGTACCGGCACAGATCAATATTTGAAGGTTAAAACCGGTAAAAAAAACATACTCGAACCGGTCGTACCGGTACCAAAAACGTCAAAAACGATTACTGGGCGTTGAATGTTTCTTGGGCTTGATTTGAAGCTATATATCCATAGAACTTTTAGGAAAAAAAATGATAATCAGGTTTATAAAATATATAATAATCAGGTTTATAAAACATATATATACAGGCAGGGGCGCAGCTTAGAAGGCTTCCG
Source organism: Helianthus tuberosus (assembly GCA_030545235.1). Classification (NCBI taxonomy): domain Eukaryota; kingdom Viridiplantae; phylum Streptophyta; class Magnoliopsida; order Asterales; family Asteraceae; genus Helianthus; species Helianthus tuberosus. The sequence continues at coordinate 12,730,566 of CM060394.1, forward strand.
AGGGGGCGCCCGACCCCTCGAACTTTTCGATGCGTAGTGTTATGAATAGTACTTTCGTATAGAAAATTTTTAGGTATATACGTTCCCCCCCCCCCCCCCCCCGGGTTTCGGAAAAATTGGGGGAGGGGGCAAGCTTCGCCAATGTATACAGGTAGGGGTGCACAAACCGGCTATTTTTAATAACCGGTTCCGGTTATGGAACCGGTTTTGGTTTCTCGTTTTAAGGGTTGGAACCGGTTGTTGCTATAACCGGTTCGGTTCCGGTTCTGGTTATTTGACCAAAAAACAATATCCTATGTGCTCAGTTCAGGTTCTCAAGAAACTGGGTATTAAAATACCAAATTTTCGGGTTTTTCAATACCCTATTTTCGTGTTTTTTAGTACCCCATTTTCAAGTTTTTTAATATTCTATTGCGTGTTTATTATCCTATTTTCTCATCTTTTTTTTTATTATTATTAAATATGCATTGTATAGTATAAAAAAAATTAAATGCACTAACATAAATTTAGAAGGCAGATATTAGAATCATGTATCGGGTATAGTTGGTTACGGTTACGGTTTCGGTTCTTGTCAGGTTTCAGGTATTAATATGGTACGATCGGTTCCAGTTACAGGTATTGAGATCAAACGCATACCCCATCTATACCCTACGGTTAGGGTCGGTTTCCGTTTCGAGCATAGAATACCTGGGTATTAAAAAAACCGATTCCGAGTATAGTTTTTTGTGCACCTCTATATATAGGTACTCCCTCCATCCCATTAAAAGTGTCTTATTTTGAATTTTCAAAGTCTTTATTTATAAACTTTGACCTTAAATAATTTTGTTTGTGTTAGATAATACTTGATGAAAGTTATATGATTTGAGTGTGTTTTACAAGTGTTTTTAACGGGTTAATTTGCATCAAGTTTTATATAACACAAAAAATTTATAATTAAAGTCAAAGTTTATAAATAAAGACTTTGAAAATTCAAAATGTGACACTTTTAATGGGACGGAGGTAGTATTATATTACAAAGAGGTTCAAAAACATATGTTATCTTTAACCTCCTGGAACTATTTCATCTTTGTATGTTTTATTTTTAGTAACTGAATAATTTTATAAGCTACCTCCTGGAACTATTTCATCTTTGTATGGGTGGTAGGGCCCGGATATCTTTGGGGTATCACGAGTAGTAGTACTCTTTATCATCAACTTCTCACATGTAACTTATTAAACTATAACTATACATCATTATACATGTAACACAAACTCATTTTGAACCATCTTACATTCTCCTCTAGGACCTCTACAATTAATTTAGCTTTGTAGCTCACATATAAGATAGTATGCATAGAGGGGGAGCAACAACCAACAAGAAACCAGCATCGTATTGTTTCTAATCTCGACAAATAAATACTGATGATAGATAATTTACAACGAGATAGTTGGTAAACGGGCTACAAGCTGCGCCGCTACCCCTTTTTGAATAGCAAAACTAAGCCTTTTAAAAACTACGTCCATAGATCTCGGGGTCATAACATTACTATGCATGACCCTTTGGACTCGACTAAGTAGGTCCACAGCCTCTGGCGCCAGAAAACCAAAAGTATCAAAAGCAAATGGGATAAACACGTGCTGGTTGTCAAGGCACGCTTTCTCATGCTTGATCACTGATGTGTGCTAAAAGGTTAAATAAAAATATCTAAAAATGTAAACTTTTGGACATGCTTTGGCCTAATAGGTATCGGTACTCTCATCAGGATTGTCCCCAGGTAGGCAATCGAGTTGTACGAAATGCCAGCCTAGACAGGAGTTCCCAACTTAACGGTACTTAACCCTTCCAGTTACTACATGTCCGACACGGAAAATACATTTTTACAAATAATGTACAGAAAGACAAACTTTAAAGATAACCTTAACTAGACACTCTAAGCTTTAAATTTATAAACTTAGACTCGATCTAAACCTAAACCACACATCCGGCAGTGTACCGATCAGTGTAGTATAGCTGATGCAAGTCCGAGTATCGAACCCAAAGGACTCTGTTGAATTACGTTAATTAATTTATTTACACTAAAAATGACACCACACTAAACATTATTATATTTTTGTATTAAAAGGGGGTTTTGACTTGAAAAGTAAATTAAGTAAAAATTAATTAATAAACATAAACTAAAAGCATATTAAGACAAAGGTTTAATAATAATAAAGGACTATCTAGGTTGGAATCCCACTTGTGAATAACATATTTTCTACCGGGTAATTATGTTATATGAAACCGGGATCTTTTGATGATAAATCCTAAAAGGCAACGTATAGGATTCCCAATCATTCTCGGGAATGCAACTATGTGTCTTTTAAGGTTTATTTTGATTACCGGTTTTACTAGATTACCTTACAGTAGTCTAGTGTTCTTGATAAGTGCAAGACTTACTTCCTTACAGTTATAAGTCTAAGCAATTTAAGAAAACTTTGTTTGGTTTAATAGATAAATTAGTGACAGTTCAACTAAAATGATTTCTTACAAAACTCAATTTTAGCAATACACTATATTTAATCTATTAATATTTTTATACCTTACGGCGCTAAAAATAGTTGAACATTAAAACCGGATTAATTCTTGATCATCAGTTCTATGGTTTATTTCACAATATCACCATAAGATTACCCAAACCGCAAAGTCTTGAATATCAACATTAATTCTTTTTATGAAAACAAATTCATCGGAATTTATGTGAAACAAATGATCAAAGTAAAATCAAGTTAAAATATTCATATACACCAAACATGTAACTTAGATTAATTACTTAACAAGAACAATAATAATCACACAACACCCGGTAAAATTACATATTAACAAATGTTCATCACAACCTAGATAGTTCCAACGTTTAGCTACACATAATATACAAATACAGAAAGTAAATACAATTACAAACACAAGGTAACATGGTAAAAAGTAAAAGATACGAGAACTTAACGTTTGTCGGACATTTGTCGGAACCGGGGCGCCTTTAACTCGAACCGAGAGCTTCCGAGACCTCCAAAGACCTCCAAAGGTGTTCTAATATCGACTACATTGATCTAAACCCGAAGGTTTTGTGTTATTGAGGTGTGTTTTCGAAGTTGCAAGTGAAGGCTATTTATAGGAAAGATTTTCAGCTCCTGTTCACCCTTAGCGCACCGTTACACTTAAAGTGTAGCGGTGCGCTACCACTTTTGACCTAACCCACTTGCCGACAGTAAAAGGGTAGCGCACCGTTAAGGTTTAAAGGTAGCGGTGCGCTACCACTTTTTGACCTAACTTCTTCCACTGACATAACTGGCTAGCGCACCGTTACACTTTGGACGTAGCGGTGCGCTAGGACTGAACTAGGTCAAATTTATGCTTTTCTTTGGCACGATTCCCGGGGCATCGATTCCTTCTTCGATCTTGTACTGTTTTCTCGCATAATCTACAGAAAATTCACCAATTCCTGCAAATTCATAATTTTATCGAATAAGTATCGAAAACCACGGAAAAACGCGCACAATCTTCCTGAAACAGGGGTTATCTGATATAAAAGATGTGTATAATTCTTAACACATCAAATATCCCCACACTTAAGCTTTTGCTTGTCCCTAAGCAAAAATCCTAAACACAAATCAAACTTAAATGATTGAACAATAACACCTGCTTTAAACAAATCTAAAAATGAACTACAAAAATTTTTAAACATAGAGGTTTCACTTACAACGTTCAAAAGGTTGATAAATCAAGAAAATGAAACGAGAAAACGAGAATACTTAATCAAAATTTTCTAACCTTTAAGTAATTAATTATGCAAAAACAATACCACTCACTGAATTCACTCTTCTCTCGGGTAATATGTATGCAATTTTTAGTGAACTCTCAAAACCAGACTATGTTGCATGACTACTATAAGCTTGTACGTCAATCAAATCTCCACCTAATTGTTAGAAACCAATACAGATCAAGAGGACTTAAAATGGGTAAGTGGGGTTTAAAGGTAGGCTGTTTATTCGCAAGGATGTGACTAACTATAGAGTTTCATAGTTGGTTTATTGGATATATACAAATGAAAACTATGAAATGAACAACATCAGGCCTTGGTCCAATGGTTAGATCAAGTGCGCGAAAGAGTGTGGGAGCACAGACCTGGGTTCGAATCTCGGGGGCTGCTACCATGCTTTATTTATGCCCGCCCTTATCTAGCGCACCGCTACAATGTGAGAGTAGCGGTGTGCTATTGTAAATAGTGATTTTTTTTTTTTACACCAATCATCAAACATTCATCCTGATGACTCTTTTTACGGTCAGATCGTCAAGACCATTTTATCGAAGAAGTAAATCAAGTCTTTCTCAATGTTGTAGCGAAAATTACTTCTAGCTTTGATAGATCGTTCGGCATTGAGCCTAATAGACCTTACCTATATTAGAAGCGTGTATTTGACTTTTTTACAACTTCTCGAATAAGATCAATTTGTAAAATCCATTCCGGTTATTAGGTAACAAACAAATGTTTTAGGCTCAAAGTAGTATCGAATGGTAATGGTGAATTTTTATAGAAAAGGTGATTCTAAGGCCTCTTTTACTTGTATCAATATCTAACGAAGGTCTTGAAATGTATCAAAACGCACAAGTTCTAAAGTAATGCAACACATCGGTACACACACATGAAACGAAAGTAGTGTTTTTGTAATGAACACTTTTAGGCTTAAATCTCACCGTCATGTGGTAATGTAAGGGTTAAAGGTTTTGTTATTGCATAGTTAATTTACTCTAAAGTTAGAAAAATTCTTTTAAGTATCTCGTAAAAAAAATTTCACAAAAACTTGATTTAAAAACCTACTACCCCGCAATAAAGAAACATATATTTTCAAATTTTACAAATTACTCATTTAAATTGTTATAAACAGACGTTTTTGCAAAATTTTTCAAGTTTTCAATGTGTTTAAAGGATCAGGACAAGTTTATTATTATTAAGTAACTAAGAAATAAAAGATAAAGGACAAATTGGAAAGGACTTAGCTGGTTATATGATGTATAAGTTCAAAACTTTTGTCCAATCCCGCTCGATCGTATAGCATTTTGGTCGCTATCGGCTTTGACTCTGACTAGCACTCTTGGTAAATTACTTGAAATTGGTATACAGCTCCGAAATCACCCGAATGGAGATTGAGTACGGGTAGTGTGATTCAAACCTGCATAAACAAAAACAAGCACAAACCAAGCAGTACTGACTCGACACAAAACAAACGATTCAAAAACAAATATTTACAAAACCTCCCCACACTTGAATTTAATCAGGAGGCTTTTCTTTGATCTGGACCCTGTCCAACCCGTTCAATTCCACCCGGTCTTCAAAAATATTAAAAAATTTAACGGTGGAATAATATAATATTTTAAAAATTTTAAATGGGTCAGACCACCAGAATTTAAACTTACCTGGCATTAACCGGATGCATGACCGATTCCGGTTTCCAGGTTCTTTCTTTCTTGCCTTCTCCCGTGTTCTTGTTGATTTTTCGGTTTCACTTACAAGTGCTTCCACGGGCCAGCTGTGGTGTTCTTCTTCTTCCACCACTTCCTCAAGAGGATCTTCACACTTAGACTCTTTATCTGGGGTAGGTTCGAACATCTCTGTCGGTTCATCTTCAAGTAGGGTATCAAAGAATGCTATATCCCCCTCGGGGTCTAATTCTCCTACTTCTTCATAGACCGGCAAATCATCTAATTCTAACTTTAAAAACTCATCCACCTCAGATAACACATTCTTTAAGTCCTTTTCTTGTACATTTTCAGCAAACAATATTTCCAAGGACTCTCCCAAGTCTAACTCCTCTTTATTCACTTCTTCAAACATCCAACCAGTGGAATCCTCCAATTCCACTTCTTCTTCAATCACTTCTTTCTTAACTATCATCTTCTGACAAGCGGCCCATTCTTCTTCATCTGGTTCATTATCAGAAGCACTTCCAAAATCATATATACTAACCTGTGTCACCGGAGGTGGGACTTCAACATCCATTTTTGTCTCCGTGACTTGAGTGATCTCTTTTTCTGGCTCATCTTCATATGGTAGCTCTTTTCCCAATTCCGGAAATGTTGGGATTAATTCCCCAGTAGAAAGCATGTAACCAAGGTAGTTGCCTTCTGCATCATATGTATACCCGGTCGTTAGCTTCTCTGGTTGCAGTTTCTTTTCTTCTACCTCTTCTTCTACTCTCGTCAACCTCCTGTATTCAGCCAGCTGTGCATCTATCTCCTCATCACTATAAGAAAAATCAATTATGAATTTACCAGTATTCTCTTCTTGTTCACCCTGTTGAACCTGTTGTTCCTGTTGAACCGGAGGTGGGACATCAACGTCCATTATCGTCTCCGGCTCTACCAGTGAGTTCAATATTTTCCATATTCTTGCTGATTCAGCGTTGAATAGTTTCCATCCATCCACCCGTTCTTGCTCAAAGGCTTCAGAATTTTGCTGTTGAGGTTGGTAATATGGTTCTTCATACTGGTATGGTTCCTCATACTGATATGGTTCATTATACTGATACGAGGAATATTCCTGTGAAAAATATGGCTGCGGCTGTACATAGGGGTTATCATAACATTGTGCAGAGGACCCCTCATATTGTGGGAAATTAACAGTAAAATGAGGTCCTCCACAAATTTCACACATATTTACAAGACTCAAGAAAAATAAAAGACACGAACAATTAGACTCCTACGACTCCAAAAAGAAAGACACTAAAATACTTAGACTCCTACTATTCAAACAAAAGAAAACTACTAGCACGTATGATGTCAATTAAGTCCAAATAAAGTAATCAACGCTATTGCCAAAGAGTCCCCGGCAATGGCGCCAAAAACTTTGATGTGTGCTAAAAGGTTAAATAAAAATATCTAAAAATGTAAACTTTTGGACATGCTTTGGCCTAATAGGTATCGGTACTCTCATCAGGATTGTCCCCAGGTAGGCAATCGAGTTGTACGAAATGCCAGCCTAGACAGGAGTTCCCAACTTAACGGTACTTAACCCTTCCAGTTACTACATGTCCGACACGGAAAATACATTTTTACAAATAATGTACAGAAAGACAAACTTTAAAGATAACCTTAACTAGACACTCTAAGCTTTAAATTTATAAACTTAGACTCGATCTAAACCTAAACCACACATCCGGCAGTGTACCGATCAGTGTAGTATAGCTGATGCAAGTCCGAGTATCGAACCCAAAGGACTCTGTTGAATTACGTTAATTAATTTATTTACACTAAAAATGACACCACACTAAACATTATTATATTTTTGTATTAAAAGGGGGTTTTGACTTGAAAAGTAAATTAAGTAAAAATTAATTAATAAACATAAACTAAAAGCATATTAAGACAAAGGTTTAATAATAATAAAGGACTATCTAGGTTGGAATCCCACTTGTGAATAACATATTTTCTACCGGGTAATTATGTTATATGAAACCGGGATCTTTTGATGATAAATCCTAAAAGGCAACGTATAGGATTCCCAATCATTCTCGGGAATGCAACTATGTGTCTTTTAAGGTTTATTTTGATTACCGGTTTTACTAGATTACCTTACAGTAGTCTAGTGTTCTTGATAAGTGCAAGACTTACTTCCTTACAGTTATAAGTCTAAGCAATTTAAGAAAACTTTGTTTGGTTTAATAGATAAATTAGTGACAGTTCAACTAAAATGATTTCTTACAAAACTCAATTTTAGCAATACACTATATTTAATCTATTAATATTTTTATACCTTACGGCGCTAAAAATAGTTGAACATTAAAACCGGATTAATTCTTGATCATCAGTTCTATGGTTTATTTCACAATATCACCATAAGATTACCCAAACCGCAAAGTCTTGAATATCAACATTAATTCTTTTTATGAAAACAAATTCATCGGAATTTATGTGAAACAAATGATCAAAGTAAAATCAAGTTAAAATATTCATATACACCAAACATGTAACTTAGATTAATTACTTAACAAGAACAATAATAATCACACAACACCCGGTAAAATTACATATTAACAAATGTTCATCACAACCTAGATAGTTCCAACGTTTAGCTACACATAATATACAAATACAGAAAGTAAATACAATTACAAACACAAGGTAACATGGTAAAAAGTAAAAGATACGAGAACTTAACGTTTGTCGGACATTTGTCGGAACCGGGGCGCCTTTAACTCGAACCGAGAGCTTCCGAGACCTCCAAAGACCTCCAAAGGTGTTCTAATATCGACTACATTGATCTAAACCCGAAGGTTTTGTGTTATTGAGGTGTGTTTTCGAAGTTGCAAGTGAAGGCTATTTATAGGAAAGATTTTCAGCTCCTGTTCACCCTTAGCGCACCGTTACACTTAAAGTGTAGCGGTGCGCTACCACTTTTGACCTAACCCACTTGCCGACAGTAAAAGGGTAGCGCACCGTTAAGGTTTAAAGGTAGCGGTGCGCTACCACTTTTTGACCTAACTTCTTCCACTGACATAACTGGCTAGCGCACCGTTACACTTTGGACGTAGCGGTGCGCTAGGACTGAACTAGGTCAAATTTATGCTTTTCTTTGGCACGATTCCCGGGGCATCGATTCCTTCTTCGATCTTGTACTGTTTTCTCGCATAATCTACAGAAAATTCACCAATTCCTGCAAATTCATAATTTTATCGAATAAGTATCGAAAACCACGGAAAAACGCGCACAATCTTCCTGAAACAGGGGTTATCTGATATAAAAGATGTGTATAATTCTTAACACATCAATCACTTTACCCGAAGCAGCCTTTAAAGCAGCCTGACCCACTATGAAAGCACTACTCCCTAAGCCCACAAGCGGGGAAACCCCTGTTAGATCCACACATGCGTGTTTTCCTCCTACCCATCCAAAAGCCAGAATGTCAGCTGGTCGAAGGGTAGATCTCCCTTCCAACGGGTCTGTTAAGAAATTAACGGGTGCCTCTTTTTTTAGCAGAAATGCCAGCGCACCTGAATATGTCAAAAAGGACATCCCTAACCAAATCATGTCGGTATTTGAACCCCGGGAGCTCTCTACAATGAACTGCATGCTCACCAAAAGAATCCAAACACGCCTTATGACAAACCAGGCATACCTCATCAACTGGGAATAAAGGAATCATGAGGCGATACTTAAGAATAGTACGGTACTCCACCGGCGACATATGCTGGCCTAACCCATCTATAGGTATAGCAAGAAGAAAATCTTGTGCATGTGGTGCTCGGAGACACTCAAAAACGGCTCTTTGTCTAACGGTCAAGTCAAACTGTACTTCAATTTCGTGGACAATTTTACTAAAAAGAGCACTCGCCAATGCATGTTGGGCTTTAGGGGGGGCGATGTCCTTATTAGTGAAACCGCTGAAGTCAAAGCTTGGAATCGTATCACGAAGACAAGCCAAAGCACAAACATAATCAGAATCCATACCGCATATGCCACTGTCTCTTAAGATGTGGTCCTGTAGCACCCACGATTGGGCCCTCGAGGCCACAAAAGCATAGGATGAAGCCTCTACAGCCGAATACAACCCCAAACATCCAAACCTAATAGGTAAAGAAGCAAGTCGCCACTGGAGGTCTCCAAAGAAAGGACCTCCACAAACCACCAATTCCTCAATCGCCTCACGCAAACCTTTGTCAAAGAACAACGCTGCATCTTCCATGTGTACAGGTTGGCATGTCCTTAAGCCAAAGAAAAGTTTGGCAATGCCCATACAGGATCGAAGCAAGAGTAGTTCACTCTGCGGGTCACCTAATTTCGGTAGAAGACGCATCAAATCTACTGCCTTAGCAGCTCTTTTCTTTGCCAACCCACTAATAAAGCTTGCGTCTCTACTAACAGCCCCCCCAAGAAGCTTCACCCCCCTAATGGCCTTCCGATGTCCTTAGGAAATAACCCTTAACGAAACTTGCTACCATCACAAGAAGGCCAAAATAACTCAGTTTTCTTAATATTAAGTTCAAGACCTAATGTTGGACCCGACACCTTAATGATGTCCAACACTCTAGCCACCTATTCTGAACCTCCAATGACAGTCCCATCATCAAGATACCAAGCATGAAGGAGAAGCTTGCATTTGTCTCTAATCTGATGCACAAGGGGGTGCAAAACAAGCGTGAAAAGAAGTGGTCCCAATGGGTCCCCTTGCTGAACTCTCGTGGTAGACCAAATGTGCCCATCTCCAAGATACAATCTTGCTGGCTGCCCATATAGAAATTCCACCCACAAAGAAATAGAAGGGCACCTCATCCTGACCTCCCGAAGTAAGGCTGATCTATCTACCTGGTTAAAAGCATTAGAGAAATCTACCGTAAGCATTGCAAGAGACCCATCAGTGTGACGTTCACTTAGAACCCTATTGACGCTGTGCAAAATGGCCTCAGCGCCACCCGACACGCCGACTCCAAACTGAAAATCATTAAGGTACTTGGTCATTTCTTTACCAACACCCTTTATAGCAACCTTAGAAACCAAACGCCTCCATATAGTACCCACTGCAATAGGTCTAATCCCATTGTCGGGTTTTAAAAGCGGTGTAAGTGGAGCAGACGCGACAAACTCTGCCAAACACGATGGGCATTTCCCCTAGCCATAAGTTAACTACCGCAGTGATAGCGCATAAGAGATCAGTGGCAATAGCAGACCCCTCTCCACAAAAAGCATCCAAAATGTGTTGTGCCCTCAAGCCATCCCTCCCACATGAGGTTCCTTTAGGAAACGATTTAATGCAGCAAAGAACACTATCCACCTCTGCTACAAGGGGAGGCTCAGAATATATAGTACCTGGCATAGATGGAGGTTTTCTAATTGTATTCCAACGAATGATTAGCATCGGACAGCTTGATCACGTAAAGTTTGACAAGTACTCCTACGCTTGGAGAGCATAGAATTGAAGAAAAAGAGGGAACAATCAAGCTGGGGGAATGAAGAAAACACTCGTGTTTTGCAAAGGAAAACCCCCACACAGGTCACGAACCGATTGGATCATGCACGAGTACTGACTTGCAAGCCGCAACCCCCAACCCAAGAACCAGACAAGGTTTCTTTCTGATTGACACAATTTTGGTGCAGATACGCCAACCCATTTAGCTAACGGTTTGTTTTTATTACATCAGGGTATGGAAAACTCATGGTTTGCAGAATTTTCTTGAAAAAAGGAGGAAGTAAAGTTGGTTAGCAAGAACAATGAAGAGACAATTGGGATTACGAGTGACTACAATCGGTTAATCAAAGTCAATTTTCTACGATTTCATGGGTTCTATTAAGAAGAGAAGAAACGATTTGAATTGTGAAACCGTCTTCTGGTTTAAGCAGGATCACGGATGATGCTGCATTCATTCCACCATGATCCCGGCGAGCAAGAAGCTAAGCTAGAGAACCAAAAACACACACCACAAGCAAAACAGTTCACCAAAGTCCACAAACACACACCACACCATTTTTACAACCCCACAAACAACCCTTAAAGTCAAACCAATTTAAAAAATGAACAATCAAGAAGGAGCTCTATTGACCCGTCACTTGAACTACAAAACATACATGCCAAGACTTGAAATTGCTTCACTCTCCAAACCATTTATTACATCCTTATTTAGACTGCAATAATGTTAGAGAAGCAAAAGCAACTTGAAATACTAACAAAATTTGGGGCTTCATAATGTTGAAACTGAGAACGACTAATAGTAGTTGACGATGTTACAAGCATCAAGCACCATCATTGCATCATCCATCTTCAATGAGTAGTTATGTCTCAGGAAACATGCAATATCTAAGTACAAGTCTTTTTGGTAGAGTTCTAGTCCATCATAGCTTATTTTGAGTCTCTCCATGACCTTATCTTCTGGGATGCATTTTAACTTGGCCAAGGTACTCTTCCACTCGTCCTTGTCTTTGTCATATAGAAAAGAACCTAGAACTTTAAGCGCTAACGGGAGCCCACCTGCATAAGAAACTACCTCTTCTGCAAGAATCTCATAATCTTCAACATGTTTATCTTTATGGCATGCGTGTCTATTGAAGAGCTAGATTGCCTCGTAATGTGATAACAAACTCACTTCATAAATATTTGTGTGAGCCCTTGAGGATAGCATGTGCTTATCTCGGGTTGTAAATATTATCCGGCTGTAAGATTAAATATGTTTAGTATATTTAATCTATGGCCATTATAATCAATTTACATAATAATAGATCATTATATATTAAACCTATTAAATAATTAGTGGGTAATTGTTGATGGACCATATTACCCTTAATGACTAATTATGGTTTCCTCCCGGGTGTATGACAAAGTCTATATATAGAGAGGCTAAGGTTGAACTCACACACACCACACAACCTACTCAACATCATAACTCTCTCTCTCCCTCTCTTTCCATACGATTCTAAGCCCTTCGAATCGGTACTACCATCAAGCACGTACACCCTAAGGAGGAACCAGATCGTACTGACAAAGATGTCGAACTCAATGGCTTCGTCTCTGACTGGATTCTCCGCTGGCCTTTCTGCCGTTACAGGTATTATTTCATGTTTTCCATTATGTTTAAACGGAACTGATCAACATGTGGTATCAGAGCAAATGTTGATAAATCAGTTCTGTTATGTATCCATCAATCTTGAATAAAATCTGGAAAACAAGACTCAAGAACAATTTTCGGATAAAAGTTATTGTTTCGAAATCCATGTTCTAAATAAGATGTTTAAACACATCCTAACTAATAATTTCAAAATCTGAATAAGGAACTATAAAGATTTTCAGTTTTCGAATTCCAGAATTTATGTTATGTTCTTAATGTTCTTGAATGTTCATAAATACTTGAAAAACTTTAGAGTTTTTTTTTTTTAATTTCTTTCTGTTTTGATATCTTGACTTCTAAATAGTGAGAATTTCTTATAGCGAACAGTAATTATATATTTGAAGTAATCCGCACTTTTAATAAACAATTGGTCAAATTAGACTTTGTTTGAATAATACATTTGTTTACTCTTTTTACGTGAAAAAAAAGTCCATAATGGTGGCAAAAGTCCATAATTGATTATTGATTATTCGATTGATTATTGAGAAATTGTCAAAAGTCCATAATGGTGGCAAGAGTTTTTTTTTTTGTTTCGATTCACACTATATATTATATATAACTAGGGAGAAAGCCCGTGCGATGCACGACATGCATAATAGCTATTGTTTGTTCGTGGTAAGATGTCTGACACGGCCGGTGCATAACATGTAAGACAATATGCCTACAAAGGGGCGTGATTAAAGTTTATTAAACCATGGGCTATAAGTTGTTTCCTTGGCAAAACTTGCCGGCCAAAAAGAAGTGAAAAAAGATGTCTTCCAAGGGAAAAAAAACATGAAACAGAAAAAGGGAAAACGCATAAACTCTCGCACGCCTTCCTATCTTATTGGATAACACATAGACCAAACTTTAGCTAACGCATGCCACCGTCATCCCCAATCCCATCACCAGCCAACTGACTGCAGTGAAATAACGAAAAGAAAACTATTAAAAATGGTATACTATGTTTACGTATATATGCATCGAAAAGTAGTACGGGTTTTCATTACTAACACTAAGTGCAGACGGTATACCTTTCATGTGGGTCACTGTCAACTGTTTCTTCTGAATCCGAATCTGCATAAGCAAGCCTACGAAGGAAAAGCACGAAACATTTATATAGACGGTTATCCAAAAATAAATATGCACAATTACATTGTTTATGGAAATCAATCACTTATAGTTGAAAGTTTTTTTGTTGCCTTTCCATTTATAACGATACCAAGTTTATTTTTTTCAAAAGCCAACTTCTCCCCTTATATGTCTTTACACATTCGAAGTGATGCGTTACCAAGTTTTTTTATTCCTATTTTTTTTAATGTAGAGCAATGCACTTTTATATTTACGAACTCAAGTTTCCGACTGTTGTAGCCTCCTAATTTTAAAATAGAGTAAACATATACCAGGTATGTAAATAACATTTCAGATCGAGTAGAAAGGTAAATAGCACATCTTTAATTAAAATGGTTTATTAAACAGGGCACGAATAAAGTGTAAGCCGATATATACCTTACGATCGCTTCAACGCGCTTAACTGGTGTCGGTATGGGTGTGGAAGAACCAAAGGGCTTACAACCATCCCCATCTAGCAGGACATTCTTGCAGTTGAAGGATTCAAAATGGCCATGATCATAATACGTACACGAATCAAGCTGGAGGGTCTGAGTGCTGCCCACAAGAGAGTGCAAACAATTCGACAGTGTTGAAACGCTTCCATCAGCGTTCCTTACCATCACCGGAGTGAACTTGTCCTGTATGTCAGTGGAATAAAGGCTGTAGACGCGTGACAGGCCAGACTCTGCTGTGAGTATACTATGAGCAGTGTTCTTTGTCAAGCGTTGGGCGGTGTCATCAAAGCAGACAACGACAGCTTCGACTGTTGAGTCAAACACCTCGAGTTCTAGCCTGAAACTGTGCAAGGTTTGTAATTTATTTTCAGTTATAAGCCTGCATGAGAATGGCTACAAATTAATACAACTAAACATTTTTAGAAACAAACCTTACTCTCTGGAAGACAACGGGGTTTTCGCACCCATCACACCACATATCGTTGTCTTCACGCCCCACACCTTTCATGCAATTCCCACCGCCACATGTCAACCTGAACCACTCTTGGCTATTGCGCATGCGTTTGACTTCAACACGACAGGTGAATTCAGCACTCTGCATATATTACCAGCATAACTATAAACTTTAACCATTTGATTCAAAAATGATAACCAATATTGTGCTTATCCAAAATGACATATCCTAAGTGTATATTACATTCTAATGCAAACCTGATTTGACCTTAACCAAAATGACCAACGTTTACATATGTTTGGTTCGCCACGAACTACGTACACTCTTTATCTACCCAATATTTAAATTACATTTTATGTTTTCAATAAATATTTATAAACGTGAATTCGGTATTAAAAAAACATCACTTTTTTTTCGGTATTAAAAATGTGAATTCGGTATTAAAAAATATTTATAAATATTTATAACTGTTAAAAAATATTTATAAATATCTATTTTAAAAATGGGAAAGTGAATATAGGGCTGTTACACACCTAAGCTTAGGTGCGAAACCCTTAAAACTACGTACCAAAACTAAAATAAGTTAATATTCTTTTTCTTTTTATTCCCTCTTTCCATTCCAATTTCACAGCATTCATCTTTATAATCTGGGACGATGAATTCAAAAACAACCCTCGAAGCTCATAAATCAAAATCCAAATGGTTGGCAACTTCTAATCGAGATGGATAGAATTAACATTAAAGTCAAACACTGAAAAGTAATTTGATTATGTAAGAAATTTACCTGGATTATAAATTGGCTGAAATATTGGATAATGATAATCTTGAAAACCTAGTCAACAAATATGGTGGAATTACGCAGCTATTGTAATCTTCATATTTTAATCTCAAATTTAATTTGAAGTTGAAAATTCAATAGACATATATTCTGGTTTAACAGAGGAGCAATTCAACATAATGAATTCACTGATGTCACATAGATATTTTGTGGAAACCCTAAACTTATTTTGATTCAATGGTTTGTATTAGATGCACTTAATCATGAAATACCACTATAATACATAAAATTGTAATCATGTGGAAATTCAGTCAAATCGTAAAATGAACATAAGAAGATTACAAAAAATTGTTAGTTGGGCAAGAGCCATAAATATAAACTGAAACTCGTTTCACACAAAACTACTCAGTTTCATACTAATATTTCAAAGATGAATCGTGAACGCTCTGAAATTAGAACCGAAAAAGGGAATAAAAAGAAAAATAGTACTGTAGCTTTTTTAATTTTACTACCCAAAACTACGTAGTTTTAAGGGTTTCGCACCTAAGCTTACGTGTGTAACAGCCTCATATTCACTTTCCCCTTTTAAAAATACATATTTGTGTGTGTGTATATATATATATATATATATATATATATATATATAATCTATTTTATAGTTAAACGAAGGAACCTAAATGGGTGTATGTAGAAAAAGAATTTGAACACTGTAACAAACTTACACTTTCTGTTTCGTTTTTTTATGTTGCCAAGTCGTCGGAAATAAAACAAAATTCACAGTCGTTCATTCCGCTTTCGGTTTGTTACGGTTTGTGTTTTTTTCCTTAACACTAAGAATGAGTGTGCACATATAACTTAATAATCAAAGGAAAAAAGGATTACCGGAGCTTAAAGCTTTACATCGGACAAAGCCAATTTACCGGAAGAAGGAGTGGTGTGAGACGGAACCTTCATCGGCTATGGGACCCGACCGGAACCTCATAAAAGCCAAGCATACTCGCGACTCAGTCATGGTTCATCTTGATGTCCAATTAAGTGGAACAAAGGTGGTAGCAACCGATGACTTGTAAAGGGCCGGCTGCGTAAGTCACAGAATCAGCACTCCGACACTACGCAAAACCTTAGTCGGTAGTATGGCCCTGCATCAACTTAATCAGAAGGATGGATGTAGCAACAGTCGGTAGTTGCGGCCAACGACGGGTATAAATGATGACTAACGGCTGCGACAAATGATAGGGTATGTATTGCATAATGTAGTGTCGGTTTGTAAGCAAAAGAATTATGTGTTCAAAGGATGTTAAATATAGGCTTTAAAGAATTCTCCTTATCAACCGTTTCTACTCTTAAATATTCAAGTATATATGATGAATTAAATAACCAAATTATATGCGATGAAGGTTACAAAAGTTGATGATGTAAACGAAAAGGCTAATGTTATGAAGAATTACATTATGGCTTGTCATAATAATTGCTTTTTTCATTTATGTATTTTTAATGATCAATTATTAATAATAATAGTGATAAAAAAGACACAAATGTATAGAGGCTCATAATGAAGGTTGTAAAAAAGTTGATATAACTAAATTTTTAAGTGTATATAGATATATTTTAATCAATATTATTTTAAGTACTGCATTTAAAACATCATAAATGTTGATTTTAAAACAGAACATGTAACTAAATTTTAGATTATATATAGTTGATGGTGTAAACGAAAAGGCTAATGTTATGAAGAATTACATTATGGCTTGTCATAATAATTGCTTTTTTCATTTATGTATTTTTAATGATCAATTATTAATAATAATAGTGATCGAAAAGACACAAATGTATAGAGGCTCATAATGAAGGTTGTAAAAAAGTTGATATAACTAAATTTTTAAGTGTATACAGATATATTTTAATCAATATTATTTTAAGTACTGCATTTAAAACATCATAAATGTTGATTTTAAAACAGAACTTGTAACTAAATTTTAGATTATATATAGATAACTATGTATAATTGCTCTTAATTTATCTGGTGTAAGATGCCATATTCAAACATTATGAATATTAGGTGAATAATTGCTCTTAATCATTTGTGTACTTAAAATGACGGACATGTAGTAACTGGAAGGGTTACGTACCGATAGTTGAGAACTCCTGTCTAGGCTGGCATTCGCATAAATCCAATCAAAGGACCCGTTGCCTACCTGGGGACTATCAATGAGAGTACCGATACCTATTAGGCCAAAGCATGTCCATCTAATCAATTAAAATGGTTTTGTAGACACTTAATCAGAATCAATAACCTTTTACAAAACCAAAATAGCTTAACTTGAATGAGCTTCTGATATATCACTTCTGGCCAAAGCTGATTTGATACATCTATTTATTGTTCAAGTATTACAAAAGCTATGTTAATTATGCCTTACAAACGTGAATGTTTAATTTCTGGCCAAAGCTGATTTAACTCATTTCATTTCTTGCATATTTAACAAGTGCATAACTAGGTAATTGTCTCATTTCTGGCCAAAGCTGATTTGTCACAATTACTTTGCTCGCATACTTAAATGATTACATTTCTGCCCAAAGGTGATCTGTCTTCATTTAAGTAGAATTTTTTAAGTCTATTATTTGGTGTTAGTAATAGACAATATCACAGCTTCATAACTAAAATGGTCATTACTTATGCCTGCCTTAGTATAACATTCCCTTAGATCACGTTAAGACTTCTAACTTAGTATCATAATTCGCTCAATCTTATCTCCACTCTCAGCACCCAACTGCGGGATTCCACCATTAACTGGTGATAACTTTGCTGCATGGAAAGACTCTCTCATGTTTACTCTTGCTCTACTGGACTTTGATTATGCTCTTAGAGAGACTGAACCTGCTGCACTCACTACTTCTAGCACACCTGCTGAACAGATTGCTCATGAGAAGTGGACCAGGTGTAACCGCATGTCTCTCATGTTTATGAAGCAGTCCATTAGCAATGCTATTCGAGGAGCCATTCCTGATTCTGATAATGCTAAAACCTACTTGGCTTCTGTGGAGGAGCAGTTCAAAGGGACGTCTAAGGCACACGCTAGTACCCTTATCCTTAAGCTGGTGACGACTAAGTACGATGGGAGGAGCGGCATTCGTGAGCACATCATGATGATGAACGACATGGCCCATAAACTGAAGGGACTAGACATGGCGATTAGTGATGGTTTTCTCGTACACTTCATCATGACCTCTCTTCCTTCTTCCTATGAAGCATTCAAGATCAATTTACAACACTCAGAAGGACAAATGGACAATGAGTGAGCTGATCGCCATGTGTGTGCAAGAAGAAGAGCGTATGAAGATGGATAGGACCACTGATGTTGCTCACCTCACTACCTCCAGCTTTAAGAAGAGGAAGAACAATCACTCAAGGAGGGATATTTCTAAAGTCCAAAAGCCTAATACAAGTACACCTTCCAGCTCTAACAACTCCTTAGGCAAACCTTACTGCAAGTTCTGCAAAAAGAATGGACATAAGCAGAAGGAATGCCCTGACTTTAAGGAGTGGCTGGCTAAGAAAGGTAACGATCTTTTTATGATACTTGAGTCCTTTAATTTAAATGTTCCTATTAATTCTTGGTGGTTTGATTCTGGTGCTATGACCCATGTCACTAACTCCACTCAGGGATTCCTTACAATCCGGAGGCTGGGAAGGAACCAAAGAACGCTTAAAGTTGCGGATGATCGAGAATTAGAAGTGAAGGCCGTTGGAACCTTACAATTATTTATGAAAACTGGTTTATGTATTAAACTTTATGATACCTTATATGTTCCCGGGGTAACTCGGAACCTTGTATCAGGACCAAAGTTAGACATAGACGGTTTTGTTTGTTCTCATGGTCATCGCAAACTCTCTATTCTTTATGATTCTGTTGTTTTTGGTACTGGCATTATTGACGGTGGTCTCTATAGATTAGAACTAGATGATGACTTTTCCAAATCTTTTTTGTCATTTAATATTAATGAATCAATCACAAAGATGAAAGAGAAACGAGACTTAGAGACTTCGTCCATGTTGTGGCATCAACGTTTAGGCCACATCTCAAGAGAACGATTAAACCGTCTCGTAAAGGATGAAGTCTTACCTCCTCTCAATTTCTCTGATTTTGGAACATGTGTCAAATGTCTTAAAGGTAAAATGACATTAGCGAATAAGAAAGGTGCCACTAGGAGCTCTAATTTATTAGAACTCATTCATACTGATATTAGTGGTCCCTACCAAATCGCTGGCATAACAGGACATACTTCATTTATCACTTTTATTGATGATTACTCTCGTTACATGTACTTGTATCTAATTAAGGAAAAATCCGAATCTCGTACAACTTTTAAAGATTATAAGGCTGAAGTTGAAAACAACTAGATCGTCAAATTAAAGTTGTGAGATCAGATAGAGGCGGTGAATATTATGGAAGACATACTGATGTGGGTCAATCTCCTGGTCCATTTTATGAGTTTTGTAAGAGCCAGGGGATTGTGAACCAATACACCATGCCTGGTACACCTCAGCAGAATGGTGTCGCTGAAAGAAGAAACCGTACACTTATGAACATGGTGCGCAGTATGTTAGCCAACACTAATTTACCATTATTCCTCTGGACTGAAGCGTTAAAAGCAGCTGTTCATATACTCAATAGAGTTCCTTCTAAGTCTGTCCCTAAAACTCCTTATGAACTTTGGGCAGGAAGGAAACCGAGTCTTAAATATATGAAAGTATGGGGCTGCATTGCTGAAGCAAAACTTTACAATCCTTTCCTAAGGAAACTTGACCCTAAAACAGTTACCTGCTTCTTTATCGGGTATCCTGATCACTCAAAGGGTTATCGTTTCTATTGTCCTTCCCATGTCACCCGTATTGTTGAAACCAAGCGTGCCGCGTTCCTGGAGGATTTCAAGGTCAGTGGGAGCAGTACTAACCCTTACGAAGATTTGCAAGAAGTACAAGACGCGGGGGGGAGAGACTCGTCGCTTACCATTACTCCTTTTACTCATCTTGTACCCAATGCAACTACTGCACCTGAACTTACTGCACCAACTCCAAATTTACCTCTACAATCAGAACCCATTATACCTCATGATGAAGGCACATCAAACGCTCAAAACCAAGACAATGTTGGACCCGAAAATCAACTCAGGAGGTCATCTAGGCAAAGAAGGCCTACTAATTGGGATGATTATGTCACCTACCTGACTGAAGCTGATATGGATGTCGGAAAGCAAAATGATCCTATCTCTTATAATGAAGCCATTAACAGTGACCAGTCTTCTGAATGGAATAAAGCGATGAATGATGAGCTTGAATCCATGAAGAAAAATGACGTTTGGGATTTGGTAGAATTACCCAATGGTGTCAAACCAGTAGGATGTAAATGGGTGTTCAAAACAAAACTGGATCCGAATGGAAACGTTGAACGCTACAAAGCGAGATTGGTTGCAATGGGCCACACTCAGAAAGAGGGAATTGATTATCAAGAGACGTTTTCACCTGTCTCTCGTAAAGATTCATTACGGATCGTTATGGCCCTAGTAGCTCATTTTGATTTAGAGCTGCATCAGATGGACGTTAAAACCGCTTTCCTTAACGAAGACTTAGACGAAGATGTGTACATGAAACAACCTGAAGGCTTTAAACCTGAAGGTCAGGAACATCTAGTCTGTAAGTTAAAGAAATCCAGTTATGGGTTAAAACAAGCATCACGTCAATGGTACCTCAAGTTTGATGAAGTCATGAAGAAACAAGGTTTTGCAAAGAATCAAGTGGATCAATGCACCTACCTCAAGATGAGTGGGAGCAACTTTACTATACTTGTCCTTTACGTAGATGATATTCTATTGGCAAGTAATAGTTTAGATATGTTGCATGAGTCGAAGCGGTTACTCTCGCATAACTTCGACATGAAGGATCTCGGAGATGCTTCTTACGTCATTGGCATCGAAATTCACCGAGACAGACACAAAGGAATCTTAGGATTATCTCAAAGGGCCTACATAGATCGTGTCCTTACGCGTTTTAACATGCAACAGTGCAAACCCTCAGTCGCTCCAATAGTTAAGGGAGATGTTTTCGGTTCTTTCCAATGTCCGACAACAGAGGTTGAAAAGGAGCAAATGAGCCAGATACCTTACACATCAGTAGTCGGAAGCCTGATGTATGCTCAAGTCTGTACTCGACCAGATATCGCTTATATTGCTGGAATGCTAGGCCGTTATTAGACTAATCCTGGCCTAGATCACTGGAAAGCAGCTAAGAAAGTACTTCGATATCTTCAAGGGACGAAAGACTACAAACTAACTTATAGAAGAAGTGATCATTTAGAAGTGGTGGGCTATTCTGATTCTGACTTTGCTAAATGCAAAGATGACAAGAAATCCACTTCGGGCTATATCTTTATGTTAGCAGGCGGCCCTATCTCATGGAAGAGTCATAAACAACAGTTGACTACAACTTCCACAATGATGGCAGAGTACATTGCTGTTTATAACATAACCTGTCATGGAATGTTGCTTAGAAATCTGATCACTGGACTCAAAATTGTTAATTCCATTTCTAGACCATTGAAGCTTTATTATGATAATTCAGCTGCCGTTAGTTTCTCGAACAGTAACAGTTCGACTGGAGCTGGTTTATATCTTGATACGAAGTACTTGTTCGTACGTGAACGAGTTGAGGAAAATAATCTTTGTATTGAGTATATAAGTACTAAAAATATGCTTGCGGATCCAATGACTAAAGGTCTCCCACCTAAAGTTTTTGAAGAACATGTTTCTAATATGGGACTTACTAAAGACCTTATTTAAATGCATATGGTACTTGCTTACGTCTTAATTAATGAAATTTCCTCAGTTTGATTTCGTATGTCTCTAACATATGTTCTGTGCATGTAATGACATATAGACAAATAGAAATACATATCAAACGATAAAGGGCTTACTTGAATATTTTGATCATAACTGTTAGGTTTTAGATTGAGGTTGTAGTATGACTAATGGGGGTCCTGAGTCGAATGATGATTCAACGGCTGTATTTCTCTGCTACGGTTCTTGGTTTAAAGCTAAAATGAGTGTTAACTCCTGATCAGGCTTATCTAATACTCATAGTAAATGATTACTCGGCCAAGTGGGAGAATGTAAGATTAAATATGTTTAGTATATTTAATCTATGGCCATTATAATCAATTTACATAATAATAGATCATTATATATTAAACCTATTAAATAATTAGTGGGTAATTGTTGATGGACCATATTACCCTTAATGACTAATTATGGTTTCCTCCCGGGTGTATGACAAAGTCTATATATAGAGAGGCTAAGGTTGAACTCACACACTCCACACAACCTACTCAACATCATAACTCTCTCCCCCTCTCTTTCCATACGATTCTAAGCCCCTAGAATCGGTACTACCATCAAGCACGTACACCCTAAGGAGGAACCAGATCGTACTGACAAAGATGTCGAACTCAATGGCTTCGTCTCTGACTGGATTCTCCGCTGGCCTTTCTGCCGTTACAGGTATTATTTCATGTTTTCCATTATGTTTAAACGGAACTGATCAACACCGGCTTCCCTCACCAAACCAACCAGGGGATCCTGCTAACGCCTCAAGTTGATCAAGATTGTCAACATCATCGAGAACAACTAAAACCCTTTTGTGACACAGCCTTCTTTTTATCATGATTCTTCCTTCTATCTCGCTCCCTACCACCTCATTTGTACTCAAAACAAGTGATAGAAAAGTTTCTTGCAACTTTTTCAAACCATGCTTGCCTGATTCCTCGCGAATATTTTCAACAAAATGAGGGTCTCGTTAATTCAGAAAGTACTAGTAACCACTACCAGCTTCCGTCTTTCAATATTTATATGTATAAAACAGCTCCCAATATTTATAATTAAACGCTTTTTAACACTTCCTTTGAGTCTTATAAACTATTTAACGGCTTAAATATACTTACAAATGTCAAAAGCTAACTTATTACGATAGTAACTATTTTTTGGTAAACCTGGCTACTCCCACTTATTTGACCTGTTTTATTGTTATTTATCAAATTTTGCCATTTGACTTGTCAACGGTGAAAACAAAACTTAAATCGACTCATTGTAGAATGCAAACATCTTAAGCATAAAAAAGTTTAGAAAAGGAAAGAACATTACCTATTTTGAAAGTCATTGATGACCCATCCAGAAAGTTTGCCTGCTTTTTCCAGAGCTTTTCTCCATGATTCAACTTTGTGCTTATTATCCCCCACCGCATGTTTGTCAAACGCTTCTCCATATTTCCTCGTAAGTTTTCTCACATCAGAGGGATCTATGTGATAAAATATGGGCATCACTATTTGCCCTCTCATGTCCATGCACTCTATAATATGTGCAAGCTCGTCCAAGCACCAAGATGAATCTGCATAGTTTTTAAAGAATACAACAACGGCAATCCGTGATTCTTGGATAGCCTTCAAGAGGGCTGGACCGATTGACTCACCTCGAGCAAGTGTTTCGTCATCCTTGTACGTGTGGATCCCTTGTTGTTCAAGAGCCATGTAGAGATGATCCACAAAGCTCTTGCGGGTGTCTTCGCCTCTAAAACTCAAAAATACGTCATAATTCCATGATTGAGACATAGAGGCATGAATTGAGTGAGAAGAGGATTAAGACAACATGAAGATTAAAGGATTAAGACAACATGAAGATTAAAATATTATTAGTTCTTATTTATATATTATTGTTGACCCAGAGGGGTGACGCCCCCATTGTTGGATATTATGTCCGGTTCGATAAGTCAACGCTGCCGACCGGATCTTGACCCGTAAGAGTTACACCTTGGGCAACAAACTAAAAATCCACTTAACCTGTTTAACTGGTAATTACGAACAATATACGAGACAAATCATAATTATATTTATGATCATAAGCGGGTATTAACTGAGAGACGGGTACATGGACCGGGTGACACGGGTATTCTCACCCTACGCCACTTGTCATACACCTAACTTGTGGCCAATCAAAACACATGCATTTTTGCATGTTTTGACACTTGGCGAGCATGCATATAGTCCATGTTCTATAAATGTGGGTCTTTTTTTGAGAGGAGTATGAACACAAAAGAGTTGCAACAAAAACTCTCTCAACTCACACACCCAAACCGCCCCACCGCCTACCGCCGCTTTCTGCCGTGGCTGCCGCTGTTGACTGCCGCCGCTTGGCGCCGCCCCTTCGCCGTGTCTCGTTGGTTCGTTAACTAGCCCTTGTTCATTGAACCTCGGTGTCTCGACCGGTTAGTCTTTAACCGAAGGTATATCTAAACCCCCTATGGTTGATGTTCTATTTCGTGTTTGCATGTTGGTGACCTTGTTCCATTACGGGTATTCCATGGTATAAAAGTGTTCATGTTAATTTTGTTACATACGCTTTCGTTGCCTAAAATGTGTATATAGTTTTAACTAGTTAAAGTTTATTTTGAATAACCTATTTCTACATGCATTCTTATTTGTCAAAAATGTTTTGACTAAACCCTTGTAACAAAATAAACTCATATTTAATATGAACCGGGTTTATAAAATAAAAGGTAAAATTATACCACGGATTATCCTTCAGTGGTATCAGAGCCGATGCTCACCACATGCAAATCGAAACCGGTCTTTTTCACCGGAATAATAAATCACAAACTTTAAGAGTCTAAAGTTTTTGATTTAATTTTATGTTTGGGCTATATATATATTTGGTCATATTTTAATTGTTAATTTTTGGTTGACCAAAAAAATTGCCCAAACATACTTTTGGTTATGTTGAATATGTAAATCGGGCCCGACCTTGTGGTTGTGTTTATATTTGGTTTTGTTCATGGTTTTGGCTCATTTTGCGGCTCAAAGTTGTAATAGATTAGTTTATGGTTTTGGCCCGCTTTGTGGTTCAAAGTTGTAATAGATAAAGCTTTTTTTTCTTTGTTATATTTACTTATTAAATATTGTTTAACCGAAGACCCGAAGCAAACCCGAAGCAAAACCGAATGCCAAGAGGAGTCTTGGAGTTAGTGGGAGTCGCTCAAGACAACAAGATGCACTCAAGTCCATCCTTGTGGTTGTTTTGTGTTTTGTGACCCCTTGATCTTGCTACTTGGCTCTAGCAAAATCATATTCATGCCCATATGATTTACATATTCATTTTTGCTATTATGGTTGCCTTTTGATAAATATTATCACACTTCAACTTAATACCAAAACGTATTCTTAAAATTTTTTTTAAAATGAAATCAGAAAAAGCAAGTTCTAGCAACTTGCATATTTTGTAACCACTAGAGTTTTATAACATGTTTTTCTCACATCTTTAAAACTCATAAACTTAATAGTTTTCACTATTAACTTTAATTGGTTATTCCAAGTCGCGACAAACTTAGTTTTGTAGGTTATCTAAAACTAATTGTCCCGAGAGGTGAAAGGGTCTTTTAGTTATGTCGCAAATTTAATATTTAGATTAAAACCGACTATAATTACCCTATTTGGTAAAAATTAAAATCAATGGTCTATGCCATCCTACTACTAGTAACACTTGGGGCATAATGCGAACCATCAGTGTTGGAGCCACAGCACGACACTTGGTGTCTAGTTTATCCTTCCAAGGTGCAAGGGTTCCGTCGACACATCCGGCCCTTCCACATGTGACTGTTTTAGGACGACTATTACTTTTCTTCTCGTGTTGCGTGCCCCAGCCGTCTCGAGAACAAAAGTGGCATAGATGTGGCCAAACGTATCAATGCAAGGACAAAGGTTGTCCTCGCAGCCTCATAAACCCCGGGAGTTGTGCTTTTCTCACAATTGATAATCGTTGTCAGTCCGCTTAAACCTCTCGCTAATGTTGCATGCCCCAGCTGCCTTTAGAAAGAGCTTCTAACCGGATTCTCATTCCTTATCGTCTCACCTCACTAAATAAGGAAATACATTAAAAATACTAATTAAATAATTTTTTTGCTTAACAGATGTCATCTGAAAACAACTCCTCCTTTGCTCTCAAGTCCATACTTGAGAAAGACAAACTGAATAACACCAATTTTCTTGAGTGGCACCGCAACTTGAGAATCGTTCTCAAGATGGCAAAAAGGCTTTATGTTTTTGTAGGACCGTATTTGACAGTCTAATGAGTCAATCAGAGCTAGCAACTACCGAAAATGCAGCGGAAATACAAAATCGGCATGAATCAAAGCAGAAATTGAGTAGAAACATATGTAATTCACTTTAAACACGTTTTCTCATTAATACTTCACGAAATACACGAGCAGCAGTTCGGCTACACAGGACATGAACGCGTACATAATGAGAAAACAACTAACCTATTTATAGGGGTAGGGGTTTCGCTCATGTGACATGCCATATGAGCGAAATCACTTAGATCAGATTTCGCTCATATGAACATTGTACATATAAGCGAAATCACAACATTCAAACTTCAAATTTTACAACTTTAACTCCTATAAATTCATAATTAACACAATCAGACCCTATACAATGATAAACTAAGACTAAGACGTACGCTTTAGACATTCGTGCACCAACAAACTCCCCCTTGGATACAGCCGCAGTCTTAGTCTTGTCTTCGAGTCTTCACATCGATTTAAAACTCTCTTCCCTTGGTTTCGGCTTTTGTCTCAGAGCACTCCTTATCATATCATTCTTTTTCTTTCTTTCTTTCTTTATCTTCCTCAGCTTGAATCTTCACAAACTTATCTTTCTTTTCTTCAAGTTTTTTACGTTCACGCATAGCTTTCCTTTTCATCTTCTCATCCAACGACCACCATGATGACTTCCATTTTGTTTCAGAGTTTATGCTCTTCTGGAAACACAAATTCACCACACGTTGAAACTGCATCGCCTGATCTTTATCTTCTGGCGAATAATGAATCTTGTTGATGAAAATACATTCTATATCCTTTGCAAAGCAGTTAACGAGCCACATTGGATCAAACACTCGAATTTCTCTGATTTCACTTCCAGCTCGATATGTGATCACTGCTTCTGTAGAAAGACAACTATACACCCAGTCTATGAAGCCTTTATAAAATTCTTGCTCCATCGGTGGCACTGGTATTGTTTTCATCGTTCTGGGCTTCTTGATATTCAGAATCCTCTCTTCACTTCCAGTTTCAGGATTAACATTAGTAACAATCTTTGGACGATGTGGCTTCCAGAATTTGAATTCTTTCAACGCTTCAAATCTAATGAATCCCCACATACCAATATCATTCTTTCTAACAGGATATTCCAACGCTTTGACCTTGGATAATTCTTCAACGTCCCACCATGGGAGTGACATAAGATCATATAATCTTTCAAAATACTGTACCCCACATTCTCTTCTCACTGCATAAGCATTCACATGTGGTAGAAATCCCCAGCTTATAATATCTCCCAGAGAAATACTTCGATCACGTTGATAAAACTTCAAAGGTCTTTTAAACTTTCTTTCATGACTCACTCTGAACCATTTCTTCCTTTCTTCCTTCGCCATATCCTTCTTTGTACCATCAGGATTAATCTCTTTTAGAATTTCAGCCACTTTTCTTCGTAATTCATCACGATTTTCTTCAGTGAAAAATTCCATCAACGTGGGTAACTGAGAAGTATCTTCACTAACACTTTCATCATCTTCCCAGTCTTCAACTTCAACTCGATCGTATAAATCAGCTTCTTCAACATAACGATACTCGTATTCTTGATGCTGACTAACGTCAAACTCATTCAACTCCTTTTCAAGATCAGAATTCATTTCTTCTTCAAAGTCGAACTTGAAATCAGGATTTACTTGGCGAGTCATTTCTTTAATAGCTTCCAACGTGTACGTATGAAAATGTTCCCCTTCTTCACGATCTGTATCAAGTCTTAAAATCAAACCAGCATCCTTTTGAACATTTTGAGGATCACTCGACTCCCCCCCTTACTATCAGCTTCCTTTGACTCTTCATTCACTGAATCGTTCATCAGATTATCAATATTTTGTTCATCTGATCTTTTAGACATCACAAAACCCGAAGCATCTGGATCATCATCATCGTCATCATCCTTTGAACTACTTGCAGAAAATACTTTCTCATCATCATCATCATCATCCTCTTCATCATCATCCTCTTCTTCATCATTTTCTTCCTTTTCTTCTTTAATAACAGCAACAACAGAAGAAATTGGAATCGGTTGTTCATAAACAACTTCAGGATTTTCAACTATCACCAGAGCCATTCCTGATGTGTCTTCAGGCTCTTTACCCTTTTTCTTCATCTCTTCATCAATCAAAGCTTGTTTTTCAGCTTTCAATTCATCTCAAACAATTTCATCAAACTTCTGTTCAAGTGGCATCCCAACAACATTTTCTAAAATTTTTCTCAACATGTAATTCTCGTGTTCATTCCGAGCCTTGATCGCTTCAAGTTCTTTGTTTTTCAACTTGAAATATTCATGCTATTGATCTTTTCTGTTCTTTTCCTCTTCTAACTCTGCAATCTTTACTTTCATTATGTCAATTTCAGCTTCATCACTTTCAACTTTCTTTACCAAAGACTTGTTTTCAGCTTCAAGCTTCTTGATACGCATTTCAAGAATCTTCTCATGATCAGACACTCTCTTACTTTCAGCAGCAACCGTCTTACTTTCTTTCAATACATCTTCAATTTTCTGTTCCAATCTACTAACTTGATTATCATTTGCAAATCCAAAAACACCAATGTCTTCAAGATTGTCAGGTGGAGAATAAAGTCCTTTAAGACCAGAAGAACCAGGAGTTAGTTGAATTTGAATGTTAGGTTGTGTAGGTGGTGGTGTTTGGAAAATTTCTTGAGATGTAAGTTCAGGTTGTTCTTGAAGTGGTGGTGAAAGATGTAATGGTGATGGTATTTGAGGTGGTGATGATTGATGTGGAGGTGATTGATGTGGTGGAGATACAAGTGATGGAATAGATGGTTGGCTTGGTTCTTCAGTTGTTTTCTTCTTCAGAACAATCTTTGGTTTGTAATCTTCTCAGTAACTTTCTTTATC
Source organism: Helianthus tuberosus (assembly GCA_030545235.1). Taxonomy (NCBI): domain Eukaryota; kingdom Viridiplantae; phylum Streptophyta; class Magnoliopsida; order Asterales; family Asteraceae; genus Helianthus; species Helianthus tuberosus. Next base: position 12,759,999 of record CM060394.1, read on the forward strand.
TTTGGAGTGACTTTGCGAGCCTTTGGAGATACAACTTTCTTTCGTGCTCTACCTCTCTTCTTACCACTTTGAGATTGTGATTCAGAGACATGTTCTGGAGACGGTTCATAAGCAACATCATCTTCTTTTTCCTGTCTCTTCTTCTTTCTCAATAGCTTCTCTTGTTTCAACTCTTCTTGAATTCTTCGTTGTCGTTCTGTTTCATCAACTTCACTTGAAGAACTTGAGGAACTTGTTGTATCTTTATCAACATCATCACCCTCAATATCATCAATAACTTTCTCTTTTTCTTTCTGAAGTTCAACATTCACTACTTGTTCAACTTCAGCAACCACAGATGGTCCTGTCTCTAACACTTCAGTGTCAAACAACAAATTTTCATCAACATTCACCTGTTCATCTACAATAGTTGTAACAGGTATATCTTCATCAGGTTCATCAATCAAAGAAGTTTTAACTGTTCTCTTTTGCTTCTTCTTTGGCTGCGAAGAAGAACCTTCACCTTCTTTAGCTACAGGAGTCGCCTTTCTACGTCTTCTTCCTGTTTCTTTCACATACCACTCGTTCTTTGTGTTTTTCAATTCTGCAAGAACTTTCAGCTCTTCAGCATAAGCAGCTTCTTTCATTTCGTCTTCATTCCTCCAGTTTTGATGATTAACTGGATCAGGATCAACATAACCAGCATCCTTTATAAAACCGAAGAATTCTGCTCCAACTTTTGGTTCTGGGTGATTAGAATGATATCTTGCAAGCTACTTGAGCGAATCATTACTCATGTGAGATTGCACCAACAAATCATCTTTTATGTTTCTGTCAATTTCAGGATAAGCATGATCTATCAACATCTGCATGAATCTAGGATACATCCAGGACTTGCTCTTTGTTGTAATGTTCTCTGCCATGTAGTGGAAAACAATATGTGAAAAAATGTATTTCTTGTTCAGCACCAATGCCGTAATCATATTCATTTGATAGTCGCGCATTGTATCATAACTTCCCTTCGTGTGACTGAGAGCCATCAGAACACAGTGAATTAAAAACTTGTAAGGTTTCTGAAACTTAGACTTCAGATAATTCCCAGCATTCAAAGCACCTTGATACCCCATCCTAAGCATGCAACCTTTCACCATACGTTCAGGAAATCTGATCGGTGAATCAGCTTCATCCGGAAAATTCACAACTTCTCGAATAAGAGCTTCTGTAACAACAATCCTCTTATCTTCACCATTCACCTTAACAATCGATGAAATTTCTTTGATCTGATCATTATAAACAGCATTCTCCCAAAAACGTTGAATATGAGACTTGTAAATCGGACGTTGATCAGTTAGAGCCTTCTGAATAGGAATACGACCCATAAACTCCAGTATACCACTGAACTTTGCCAATTCTGGATTTTTCTGCATATCCAAATCACAACAACTGTTGTGAAGAGGATCAAAGACCACACTGGAACCCTGTATATACCACAAATGAACTAAAAATTAGATATTTTTGAAAAATTTTATCACAAGATTTTATTTGATATGTGCACTATAAGCGAAAACACATGTATGCCCAAAGAACGAAATCACATAACATCGTACACATAAGCGAAATCACAGTATGTACATATGAACGAAATCACACTATGGTCACATAAGCGGAATCATCTAAGTGAACAAATGAGCGAAATCACTTATTCATATGACTGTTTGGGCGAAATCTCATTCAACATCATCCAATCTTAAAATTGAAACCATTCATCTGTTTAAACGTTAATTCCGACACATGGGGTATGTTTAGATTTCATTTTTGACATTTTATGAACCCTAAATCTAAGTCTGTAACAACCAGACATCGACAAACAACATCAAACCCTAAATCTGATACAATTAACACAGATACTCATGATCTACATACAAAGACGATCACACAGAGTTAATTTTAAGTATCAATTTGACGTTTAAATCTCTAAATCAAAGTTTTCTTTCACCAACCCTAACGACAGTTCAAAATATGAATGATACAGATCAAATCAGATATCTAACTACCTTGCCCATGATTATACACTATGAATATAACAAGATCTGTTGAAATTTGGGCAGCAATTTGGCTGAAAACACAGATTTTAGGGTTTCGCCTTTTTGATCGCCGGAGACGATGACACAAGAGTGAAATGGGAAAAGTGACGAATAAGCGGACCTCAGTGTTTATATAGTAAGAGAGGTTTCGCTCTTGTGACCAAGGTCATAAGAGCGATATCACTTGTGTCCATAAAAGCGAAATCAAATACAATTTTGACACATGAGCGAAATCAGAATCCATTTTTCAAAAAATTTTATTTTTAACACATTTCTGATTAAACACTGTCACACTCAGTTAACCAAGTCCAAGTCAATGACCTTGGTCAACTGCTTAGTCTACCAAGTCCAAGTTAATGACCTTGGTTGACCGAATTATGAAGTACGCAGTCAATTTTTCTGAAAATAGTTCAAACTAATGAACTTTTGATCATTTTGTACTTTCAAACACTTTTATATGTCAAACACTTGTACCAATCATTGTTCTGCATCTCCAACTTACCCAGCCCTTATCAAACTCAGACATGATCTGCACTAGGCTTTGAACTTTCGATTCCCAATGTCAGTTGTCGAAAATAAAGTAAGAACTAAAAATCTTTTTGGATTTTTAACTGGATAAACTGAAAACTGTACACACAATCTTTTTGTGAGCGTGTTAAGGGATCATATCAGCTGCCGACGAGATACAAGTACCGTTAAGCTTATTTCATACCAAGCTTTAAACAATTCGCGTAGATTGTCGATATACTGATCCTTTAAAATTTTCACAAAACTTTCAATCTGTTCGGGATACGAATTAAGTGTTTTAAGACTTAAACTTTTACATGTGTCCCACCTCAGTATATACTCTCGTATCCAGATCCCAATATTCAGTCTTACAGGTGAATATACCTAGATGATATCTGTTATGAGGTGAATTGCGATGGCCGTGAGAGCTCAGGTCGATCTTTCGATATGCAGAGAGATGACGGCTTCGACTTTTCGGTGTGTCCCCTTTGGGGATCTTCTTTACAACAGCACATGATTAACATTTTGCAATGTGTGATCATTTTTTATGCTGAGGGGAGTCTTTATAAGTAAAGCATTGCGTAAAGTATTATACGAGGACTAGGTCAGAATTTCCATTCAGCAGAAGTCCCAGGATAATACCCCAGATATCACTAAGTATAAAGACCTAGTATCTCAGAAAGAGGAACCTTTCAAACAAGATTTCGGGGGTTACCCATATATCCTGGAGATGTTCCCCACGTATAAGCAAGTAATTTTTATGTTTATATCCCAAACAAACCTACTAATTTTGTAAAAACCTATCGGCACATCATCAGCGAGACTGCTTAATGCATATTAATCGTTACATTTCTTTAGCATACTGTGTCTGTCTAGCTGATGTACTATCATTTCCCTTTTTTACACAAAACTCATTTTTTTACTTTTTCAAATGTTTTTTATTTTTGTAGTTTTTATCATGTTTTTGTATTTTTCTGCAAAATTCTCCCCCTAAAACTAAAACATATTTTTGTGTTTTTGTTTTTATCAAAAAGCAGAAAAAACTAACTGTACAAACAAGATTGACAACACGACATGGTTCACGTCAGATCGCCGCCCAACTCGGCATCACATTCAATAACCCTCCTAGATTGCAGATTTTTCATCCCATTCAATTTTAGAAGATAATAAAACCTCTTTTTGTCAAATGGTTTGGTATAGAAATCCGCTTTCTGATCATCAGTGTGCACGTGTTCAATCCGAATTAACTTTTTCTCGTGACAATCACGGATAAAGTGGTGACGGATCTCAATATGTTTTGTTTTTTAATGAAGAACCGGATTTTTAGTAATGTTGATAGCTGCTTCATTGTCCACGTAAATCGGAGTATCTAAGAACTGCAAACCGAAATCGCGCATTTGCTGTTGGATCCAAAGGATCTGCGAACAACAGATGGAGGCTGAAACGTATTCAGCCTCGCATGTAGAAAGCGCAACTGCGGTTTGTTTCTTACACTGCCAGGTAACGAGTCGAGTTCCGAAGAACTGACACCCAGCAGAGGTGGACTTTGCGTTTTGCTTGCAGCTTTCAAAGTCAGAATCAGCGAAACCTGATAAAGTAAAGTCACCCAATCGAGGATACCACAAGCCAATGCTTGGGCAGCCTTTCAAATACCGTAAGATCCATTTCACAATGGTTAGATGTGACTGCTTTGGATTCGACTGATATCTGGCACAGAGACAAGTTGGGTACATGATATCCGGACGGGAAGCCGTGAGATACATCAGAGAACCAATGATAGATCGGTACAATGTCTCGTCCATCTTCACTCCATTTTCATCTGGACAAATTCCATGATTCTGCGCGAGGGGGGTAGATGCAGGACTGCACTCTATCATGTCGAACTTATCAAGCACGTCCTTTACATACTTTGTCTGATGAATGAAGATTCCATCGGGCATTTGTTCTACCTGCAGCCCGAGGAAGAACTTCATCTCCCCCATGGAGCTCATCTCAAACTTTTTCTTCATCACTATCTCAAATTCCTTGCACATGTCGTCGTTGGTGGATCCAAAAATGATATCGTCAACGTATATCTGCACAATCAACAAATGGCCTTCTTTTTCTTTAATAAACAAAGTGCTATCTACTGTACCTCTTGTGAACCCGTTGTCCAGCAAGTGTGTCGAAAGCGTTTCATACCAGGCTCTCGGGGCCTGATGAAGTCCGTATAACGCCTTGTCTAGTAGAAACACCTTGTCTTTGTGCAGTGGGTCTGTGAACCCCGGCGGTTGCCCCACATACACTTCCTCTTTGATAGTTCCGTAGAGAAAGGCAGATTTCACGTCAAGTTGATATACTTTAAAGTCTTTCCATGATGCAAAGGCCAGAAAAATCCGAATTGCCTCTAGTCTTGCAACCGGTGCGTAGACTTCATCGTAATCAATACCTTCCTGTTGACTAAATCCTTGGACCACAAGTCTTGCTTTGTTTCTCACCACGACTCCTCTATCATCACGTTTGCATTTGAAAACCCATTTTGTCTTGATTAACTTTTGGTTTGGTGGCAAATCTACAAGTCTCCAGACGCCCAGCTTTTCAAACTGTTGCAACTCCTCTTGCATAGCATTTACCCAGCTCTCCTCGGTCAATGCTTCTCTGTACGTCTTGGGCTCTATCTGCGAGATAAAACATTTAAAAGAAACTTCTTTCTGCACGTTAGACATAGATGAATAAAAACAAGTAAGAGCTTGATCAATTTGTTGTCGAGTTTTAACACCACTTTGCAATTCGCCAATGATCTGTTCTGAGGGATGGTAAGACAACGTCCGTGGCATTGCATTGTCAGGCACATTAACTTCCGATTCCAAACTTGATATGTCCAGATCAACAATAAGATCAATTGATTGATCCTCAGCTTCTGTTGGATCCTCGTCAAAAGACGGAGCGGGTTCCGCTTCTGAGTCGTCAGATGCATCAAACGATGGAGCAGGTTGCTCTGGTGGTTCGTGAGCTGTTTCACTCGGTCCTGCTTCATCATCGTGAGTACCCACGGTGGGTTTAGGAACTTCTAGTGGTCTAGATACTTGCTCCTGTGACAGATTATGCTGATACAGGTACATAAGAGCTAGTTCCTCATCACTCGGCTCGACCGGCAGATGAAACGACTCCCAGAGCTTATCATAATCACACAGGAATCTTTGTCCGGGAAGTTGTGGCGATGGTGTATGCTTCTGACAATCCACATGTAGGACTTGAATCACCTTACCCAGACATGGAACAAACACTCTTTTGAGTGGGCTGGCATAACCAACAAAGAAACCCTCATTTGATTTTGCCCCAAATTTTCCATCTTCATCAATGAACGTACAAGGAGACCCGAAAGGTTCTAAGAACTCAAGATTCGGCTTGTAACGATGCAACAACCCAAAACACGTCTTTTTGTACTTCTTGACAGTGAGAACTCTATTCAGTGTATAACACGCTGCAGATACTGCTTCACTCCAGAAGAAGATAGGAAGCTTGGAATCGGCTAACATTGTACGTGCTGTTTCAATCAAGGTCCGATTCTTTCGTTCAGCTACGCCGTTTTGCTGTTGTGTATACGGCGCACTGAATTCATGAAGAATTCCCTTCTCGTTGCAGAACTCGTACATCTTATTGTTTTTGAATTCCGTTCCGTTATCACTCCTAATCCTCCGGATTGGCAGTTTATACAATGTTTCCATCTTCTTGAAAAGTATCATCAAAGTATCAAATGTTTGATCTTTTCGTTCCAAGCACACAACCCAAGAAAATCTCGAAAAATCATCAGTAACCACCAAGCAGTACAAATCCCTACTGATGCTTCTTACATTGACAGGCCCGAAGAGATCCATGTGCAATCTCTCAAGAGGTAACCTGATCGTGTTCATGATCTTCAAAGGATGTGATTTCCGTACCTGCTTTCCTTTCTTACATGCAATACAATCATCATTTAAGTGAAAAATTTTCAAGTTTACACCTTCAACTAAATCATTTTGTACCAAAAAATTCATTTTGCGAACATGTATGTGGCCCATCTTACGATGCCACATGATAGAATCTTTTTCTGTCGCTTTTGAAACAAAACACTGTTTTTGATGAGATGTTGGCGTTGCGGTGCTCATATCAAGATAATAAAGATCATTCTCCTGCGGAGCACGCAACAACACCATCTCGTCATGGATTTTAAACCCTGGTTTCAACACAACACATTCAGTTTTTGTAAAATGTACACTGAAATCTTTATCACAGATTTGTGAAATACTTAGCAAATTGTTTGTCAACTCCACTATGTAGTTCACCTTGTCAAAAGATATCACGCCGTTTGACAGCTTTCCTTGGCTAACTATTCTTCCACCTTGGTTTCCAGCAAATCCAACATAACAACCATGTATAGATTTGACGTCATAAAGCAGAGCGAGCGTCCCAGTCATGTGCCTTGAAGCACCACTATCCATTATCCACTTCGATAGAATTGACTTGGGCAGCCCCTGCAAACATCATAACAACTCATTCAAACAAAGATTTCCATGTTTTCTTAACAGTGGACACGTTTCCAAACACTAGATCAATCGGTGTGTCAACTTTTGCAAAGTGAAATGTGACATTTTGAACCTCTTCTTTTACATTTTGTTTTACTTCATTTTTTATCGGGGGAAATTCCGACTCAAATTCTGCAAGAAACTTATCAAATTCAAATTCAAACTTAACAACATCATTTTTAACCACATTTGTTTCAACTTTTAAAGCATTTTCCATCTTTTTCACCTCAACTGATGGCTTTGACTTCGCGATCCAAGTTTGATTATCAAAAATTTTTGTCTTAGGATAAATTTTTGAAGTCTTTTGAGTCTTAGAAGATTCACCAATCTCAAAAGTCGATTTGACAATCGATTTCGGCTTATCCTCCGACTTCAAATATTCTCCTCTCTTCAAAATACGGATCGGAGAAACCATCGGTTGTTTGCCCTTTGTGTCATGTGGAGATTTAGGTCGAGAATTTTGAATGTTTGTCTTTTGAAAACTTGGTTTTGAAACAATGTGTTCTTTAACACTTTGTTTTACAACAGATTGTTTTTGACCCAATTTTACATCCACAGGTTTCTCGATCACTTTTTGACACTGTCTTGCCATGTGTCCGATTTCATTACAGCGATAACACACCCTTTTATCATACTCAACAAAAGAAGATTTGACTGTCTCTTCTTTTAATTTCTGTGCTGCATTGAAATCGTCCACGGCCTTTTGACTGAAAATATATTCTTTCTCCTCATCAACACTAGGACCGACTACAAAAACATCATTTATCTTCTCTTTCGGCTTAAACCCCTATTTAGCCATTTTCTTCTCAAACCCAATTCCTTTATTTTTAAAATTGTTTTTCTTGTTGTGACCTTTACCAACCCCGTCTTTCTTTCTCGAACTTGTTGGTCGTGATGTGACAAAAGACCTTTTGGGTTTCGAAAAGAATTCATTGTTATTAACTTCATTGATGTTCATTTCAACCAACTTAAACACCTTTTCGACATTCTCGATTTTCACATTCTGAAGTGGATACTCGTAATCGGAATAAAGTTTGTCTGTTCCAATCATAGTGTATACCACCATAATCGGATCATCATTCGCACTCTTTTCCGATTTCGGTATGTATTGGTCTAAGAAATTTCCTTCATCTTCAGAATCACTAACAAGCCTCTCAGATTGATCCTTTTCGGATTTCTCACTTTCCTCATCCAACACCTGATCGACAACCGTTTTGATAACCTGAGATTCGTTGTCGGTATCGGATGGGGAAAATGTGACATCGATGCTTTCAGGCAAATCATCCTCAATTGATCTCAATTTGAGATTCAAAGCAGCTTCCACCCCATCTGGATATTTCTGTGTGTAGTGATTCCACATTAGGGGTGGAACGCTCTTAAAGACTGGTGCAGCATAAGGCTGCTAAGAAACAATTTGTTCAAGGACATATGATGAAGCTACATAACTCATCAATTTTTTATCAATTCGATCATTTTCAATTTTAGCTAATTCAAGCTCTTTCTTAAGTGAAGCGATCGTGTCTAAATGAAAATTAACCTCAACTTGTTTATCAAACAGTGTTGTTTTAAACAATTTAGTTGCCTTGTCATTTTCAACACTCTCTTTTTGGATCATTTTAATTGACCTTGCAAGAGTGTCATAAGCCTCTTTGGCTTGTCCAAGATCAAATTTAAGCATGTCCGCATGATATTTCATTTCCTGATACTTAGTGTCTTTCTCAAGACACTCCATGCACGGTTGTAAACACTTCTGGCATGGTGTTTCAGGAATTGAAATAACTTTCTCAATAACCTGTTCATGACACACAGTTTTCACATCTTGGTTACCGACATTTTCTGTTTCAGACTCAGATACTTTGACCTCCTGAACTCCAGATTTCTGATCAGACTCCTGTTGGACTGACACATTACTGACAGACTCTGACTTCTCGAGTTCTGAGTCTACCTCTCTTAGCTTCACCATGAGGGCTTTGTCAGCTATATCTTTCAATGTCTCTTCAGTCAACTCTTTCGACACATCTATCAACTCTTCAACGACTTCTTTCTTCTCTTCAAACCTTGGACATAATCCGGTCCTTGGTTCTTCAAAATAACCTGCAAAAGATTCAGAAATGTTAGGAGGTAATACAGATTTCATTAAACTTCCCAAAACTTCCTGCTCAGACTGATAATAATACACTTCAGCAGCTATTTCTTCTAAATTCTCTGCATTTTTATCAGAAACTTCATCAACAAACTCAGAAACCTCATCAACAACCACAGAAATCTCATCAGTAACTATCTTCTGCTCAGAAACTGTCTCAGAAATCTCACAAACTTCAGCCATCATTGCCTTTTCATCACTACCCGGAATATATCTATCCCAACTGAAACCTGAAGCAACCTTCTCATCATCTTGATTGACAATTAGTGCCTTTTCTGGTTTGTTCTCAATCTGCGGCCTCTGAACAACTTGTTGTTGATTTGGTCTATGATAAATCGCTTGCCTGTAGTAGTCATTTGTGAACGGGTTTTGGTGATTGTTTACCTCACGGTTAGGACATTCACGTTTGAAGTGACCACGTTCTTTGCATTTAAAACAAGTAACTTTTGACTTATCGAACCCTAACTTCTGATCGGGACCTGATAAACTGTTCCGACCTGTAATTTCCATGAACCGCTGAGCCCTACGCACCAAACTTGCCATATACCACTTAATATCTATCAATTCAAGTTCTTCCGGATCAATTTGGTCGTAGTCTTCCTTCGTCATGTCAGGATTTCCAATCCTCCTTGCTACTAAACCTTCATAAGCCTCGAGAACGGAAGCAAGTAATGCAATGTGTTGTTTAGCGGCTTTTTCTGAAATTTCATTCCCATTCTTAATGTTAACCGCTATATTGCACTGAACCCCAGAAACATATGCCTGTTGATTTGATCCTGTAGAACTTTGAGGTGAAGACTGTTCCTGAGCTTTGACATTTGGTTCAAAGTTCGCAAATGGTGAAGAATTGCCGGATTGTGTAGTGTTTGAAGAAACACTCGATGTGTTATCCGCAATGAATCCTGTTTGTATTTTTGGACTCAAATTGGTTGAAACTGTAGGATTGCCTTTGTAATACAACGACACATCCTGCTGCACACTTGCTGAGTTCATTTTCTTGATTTTCATCAATTCCAACTCGTGGGCTTCAATCTTCTCGATGAATGAACTAAGGTTGAGATTCACAAAATCAGAATTATTCTTCAACATCATTAGATACGTTCCCCACTCATCATACGGAAGTGCATCACACAGCTTATCAATCCATTCTTCATTTGTCTTTGTAATTTCCAAACGCTTCATTTCAACCACAAGATGACAGTATCGTTCAATTAACTGCTTTGTTGTCTCGCCTTTAATCCCAGTAAAAATATCAAATTCTTTCTTGATTAAGGCTTTCTTGCTTTTAATCATTGAAACACTGCCTTGGAATTTCAGCTTCAAAGCTTGCCACATAGACTGAGAGTTATCTTCATGTTGCAATAACACGAGAATATCTTCCTTGATGGCCTGTTGTAGAATGTTCATCATTTTCTTTTCAGCCTTGAAGTCAATCTGTTCGGCTTATGTCAAACTTCCAATGCCCTTTTCCAATCCCATACCATTAACTGGTGGTACATACTTAGCTTCTATTTTCATCCAACACTCAAAGTGATTGGCTTGCACCCAGTTTTTGAAACGGCTGGACCAACCCGCATATTCATCCAAACTCATAAGCTTCGGAGGCTTTTGCATAGTCCCCATCTCGTTTTCCATGTTAACGTTCTGCACTATACTTGCCGGATTTGGTGTAGCCGTACCACTTCCCGCAAACAAGTTATAGAAATCTTGATGTTCCATTTTTAGTGACAAATTTTGAAAAATGTTTAACTTTTTGATTAACAGGTTGTTTTTATCAAAAACTTTTAACACAAACTGAGTTTCCAACACTCGATCACGTACGAAATGGACTAAACACTCAACACATGATTTTTATACAAAAACAGGTCGTATGAGCGAAATCAGACACTTAGTGACAAATGAGCGAAATCACTTGATGTTCGCAAAAGCGAAATCACAAGATGATCACAAGAGCGAAATCACTCCATGACCACAAAAGCGAAATCATATAATGACCAGATGAGCGAAATCTCAAGTGCACCAAGAGCGAAATCACACCGACCAAAAAAGCGAAATCACTGATTTAGCTTATGTCGTATGAGCGAAATCACTCAAATACCACATAAGCGAAACCTGTTCACGAGGCATTTTAGGTCACTTTTAAGCTGATTTTAGTTCTGAAAGTCTCAAGGGTTTGTTATTAAACACTTTTACACCTTATACTCAAATCTCAGTCCATTTTGTCCGTCGGAAAGATCAAAAACTCAAAATGTGCTTGAAAACGGCTTTGATTCAGGTCAACTAGCTCACAACTGGCTCTGATACCAATTGTAGGACCGTATTTGACAGTCTAATGAGTCAATCAGAGCTAGCAACTACCGAAAATGCAGCGGAAATACAAAATCGGCATGAATCAAAGCAGAAATTGAGTAGAAACATATGTAATTCACTTTAAACACGTTTTCTCATTAATACTTCACGAAATACACGAGCAGCAGTTCGGCTACACAGGACATGAACGCGTACATAATGAGAAAACAACTAACCTATTTATAGGGGTAGGGGTTTCGCTCATGTGACATGCCATATGAGCGAAATCACTTAGATCAGATTTCGCTCATATGAACATTGTACATATAAGCGAAATCACAACATTCAAACTTCAAATTTTACAACTTTAACCCCTATAAATTCATAATTAACACAATCAGACCCTATACAATGATAAACTAAGACTAAGACGTAGGCTTTAGACATTCGTGCACCAACAGTTTTGAAAACCCCGATCCCAACCGCACCCGAGAACAACACTGTGGTTGCGAAGAAGGCTTTCGACAAACATAAAGAAGATGCCATGGAAGTTGCTTGCTTCATGCAAGCCACCATGTCTCCAGATCTTCAGAAGAATATGAAAGACATGAATGCCTTCGACATGATTGAACAACTCAAGGGCATGTTTCAGAAACAAGCTCGTCAGGAATGCTATGACACCATGAAACAGCTCATAAGCTGTAGAATGCAAGATGGTTCCTCAGTTAGTGCTCATGTCCTCAAGATGAAAGGCTACATCGACCAATTAAACAAACATGGTTATCCTCTCCAAGATGAGATGGCTGTTGACTTCATTCTCAACTCTCTTTCCAGTCACTATGATCAATTTGTTATAAACTTTAACATGAATGACTGGGTAAAGACAGTGCCAGAGCTACATGGGATGCTCAAAACGGCAGAGATGAACATTTCCAACAAAGTAAGCCAAGTGTTAATGGTTCGATCTGGTGGTGTTAAAAAGCCCAAAACAAAGAAGAAAAGTTATAACAGCAAAAACAAAGGAAAGGCTCCTGTTGCTGCCAAACCTGCCACCAACAAGAGCAAGCAAGCTGTGAAAGCCCCTCTTCCAGAAGAGCGGCAATGCTATGAGTGTAACAAGATGGGGCACTGGAAACGTAACTACCCCGAGTACCTTGCCAAGCTCAAAGTGAAGAAGGCTAATGGAGAAGGCACTTCTTCAGGTATTCTAATATATGTTATCAAACTTTTCACTGTTTCAAGCAACACATGGGTATTTGATACCGGGTGTGGTTATCACATCATTAATGTCTTGCAGGAGCCTGAGAAGTGGAAGAAACTGAAGCCGGGAGACATGGAGTTCATTGTTGGCGATGGGAAAAGAGTCCCAGTTCTGGCAACTGGCACATTTAATCTTACATGTCCTTCTGGTCTTGTTGTTGTTTTGAACAATTGTCTTTATGCACCTGGTTTAACCAGGAACATCATTTCAGTTTCATTGCTTTTTGAACAAGGATTTAGATATGTTTTTAATGGTGTTGCTATTTCTGCTTATCTAAATGGTATTTACTATTTTGAGGCTAAACCTCAAAATGGTATCTATGAAATTAATGTTCAGCCTAGCAGTAACATATATCACCTTTCTAAATGTCAGAAAAATGGTGCTAGTGATTCATTCCTATGGCATTGTAGACTTGGCCATATAAGCAAGGCACACATAAAATGGCTCCAATCTGAGGGGATTCTTGAATCCACCGGAACAGGCTCATTTGATGATTGCGAGTCTTGCTTAGCTGGCAAACTCACCAAGGATCCCTTCACCCATGTTGGTGAACGAGCTAGTGATCTACTAGGACTCATACACTCAGATGTATGTGGTCCTTTTAGAACCATGACTAGGAATCACGAGAGATACTTTGTTACGTTCATCGACGATTATAGTCGATATGCTTATGTCTATCTCATGAAGCATAAGCATGAAACTTTTGAAAAGTTCAAAGAGTTTCAAAACGAAGTTGAAAACCAACTTAATAGAAAGATTAAAATGCTTCGCTCAGATCGAGGCGGTGAATACCTCAGCTTGGAATTTCTCGATCATCTAAAGGAACGTGGAATAGTTTCACAACCCACTCCACCAGGCACACCCCAACTTAATGGCGTATGTGAAAGGAGAAATCGAACCCTACTAAATATGATTCGATCGATGATGTGTAGAACAAATTTACCTCACTCCTTTTGGGGTTTTGCTCTTATGACTGCTGCTCGACTCGTAAATCTAGCGCCGACCAAAAAGGTAAACAAAACTCCATATGAGATATGGCATGGGCATAAGCCGAATTTGAGTTACCTAAGAGTATGGGGGTGTGATGCTTACATCACAAGTGACTCTGATGACAAGCTCGACCCTCGAGGCGAAAAGGTTGTTTTCGTCGGATACTATAACCAATGCGGTTATTACTTCTACCATCCTGATGCAAATACAATTTCCATCAAAAGGAAGGCTAAAAGGTTCCTTGAAGATGAACTTCTTAATCGAGGAACTGGAAGTAACTTAGTAGATCTTGAAGAAGTTCAAGGACTACAAACTGCCGTTGACAAGGTCGGAACGTCTGAACCACAACAAATTATTGATACCGAATCAGACCTGAACACAAGCCTTCACAGGAGCATCAGGACTCGTAAAGAACCCGATAGATACCTTTGGCATGTTGAGGGTTCTGAAGTCCTGACAGTAGCCGAGTCTGATGACGAGCCTACTAGTTACAAATCTGCTATTTCTAATCCAGATTCTGCGAAATGGCTAGAGGCCATGAAAGCCGAGACGCAATCCATGCATGACAATCAAGTCTGGGACTTAGTTGAGCTACCCCCCCCCCGAATCTCGGGCAGTAGGGAGCAAATGGGTTTTCAAGAGAAAAACCGACATGCATGGAAATATACAAACCTATAAAGCACGGCTAGTAGCGAAAGGTTTCACTCAAACTCAAGGTATTGACTATGATGAAACCTTCTCACCCGTTGCTATGATCAAATCGATCAGGATATTACTTGCCATAGCTGCGTACTATGATTACGAAATTTGGCAAATGGATGTTAAAACCGCCTTTCTTAATGGACATCTTTCCGAAGATGTTTATATGGTTCAACCTGACGGTTTATCAATCCAAAATATCCTAATAGGGTATGTAAGCTAAACAAGTCCATTTATGGACTCAAGCAAGCATCTCGAAGCTGGAATCTTCGTTTTGACCAGAAAGTCAAAGAGTTTGGTTTTGTCAAGAACGAAGATGAACCTTGTGTTTAAAGAAAGGCTAGTGGGAGTGCTATATCATTTCTCATCTTGTATGTAGATAATATATTGATCATTGGAAACAACATCCCCATGCTTAAGGAGATTAAACATTGGTTGGGATCTTGCTTCGCTATGAAGGATCTTGGAGAAGCCGCTTACATTCTAGGAATCAAGATCTATAGGAATAGATCTAAGCGACTTCTTGGGCTAACTCAGAGCACATACATAGATCAAGTAATAAGACGCTTCAAGATGGAAAACTCCAAAAACGAAGGTGTTCCAATGACTAAAGGAACCGTTTTGGACAAATCACAAGCTCCCTCTGAGGAGCGTGAGATAAAGCAAATGGAAGCAGTTCCATATGCCTCAGCGATTGGTATCATGTATGCTATGGTATGTACTCGACCAGACGTCTCGTATGCTTTGAGCATGACCAGCCGTTACCAGCAGAGCCCTGGGATTGCCCACTGGACTGCAGTTAAGAACATCCTTAAGTACTTAAGAAGGATAAAGGATATGTTCTTGATATTTGGAGGAGTCAATGAGGAGCTCACTGTAAAATGTTACACTGATGCTAGTTTTCAAACTGATAGAGATACCTCTCGCTCACAAACGGGTTTCGTGTTCACTCTCAACGGAGGAGCTGTCTCATGGAAAAGCTCCAAGCAGAGTGTTATAGCTGATTCCACCACGGAATCCGAGTACATTGCCGCATCGGATGCCGCAAAGGAAGCTGCTTGGATGAAGAAGTTCATAACTGATCTCGATGTGGTTCTAAGTATCATGAAACCCATCCAGATATTTTGTGATAACACAGGTGCTATTGCTCAAGCCAAGGAGCCTAGATCACATCACAAAGCCAAGCACATTTTGAGAAAGTTTCACTACATACGTGAGATTGTGGAACGTGGAGACATCGTTATAAGCAAAATTGACACAGATCAAAACTTAGCTGACCCATTTACTAAGCCAATGATTCAAGAGAAACATGACCGTCATATGGACGCTATTGGGCTTAGATTAGCTAGTGAAATGTTTTGATTTAGTATTTGGATGTACGAACATCAAACAGTTGTATTCCTGTATTCATTTTGATTTACTAGTTAAATGCAATTCTTGAATCCTACAACTGTGTTCGAATTTGATACGTTTAATCCATGAATCTTGTATTCTAAATTATCCTTAGTTGGTCAGACTCGTGGGAACGACTCTGAATTAAGACTATTCTGATTTTGGACTCAAGGAGTTGACTTCCAAATTCACAGGCCTCATTGTGAATGACGCTGGATGTAACTCGCATCAAATCATCTTCATGGATCTTAGTCATAAGATGTTTTTGATCTAAGCATACTCATTTAGTATCCTCCGACCTGAGATACATACTAGAACTTTCGTTTACTAAAGACTATTCTTTGATCAGTGTTAACCGCTGTCGCGTAACTGCCAGTCATAAAGGCATTGGTTGGGAGTGGTTCTGAAGTTCAGTGGGAGTTGTATGTACTCAAGATGGGATTCTGTACTCTTACATTATAATGTAACAGTTAGACATCTAGGCGCCCTCGTTGATTCAAACCGGTGAAGTGTAAGGCCTTACCCAAACTTACTGTGTGTTTGATTGGACCACTTTGATTCTATGAACGAGAACGATAATGATTGAACGTCATGTGAGATTGAATCTGATCCATGTCTCATTGTTCAATTGATGTCTTTTTACAGAAAGGATAGATGACGAGAATTGCCATAAGTTTACCTTCTTCATGTAGCAAGCCATTGCTAAAGAGAAGATACCTTGGTTAATGACTTTAAAGTGTCATGACCTGTTGGGGGCAGCTATGTGTAGCTAGAACACCGCTGGCTGTCTGCGTTGAGATCTTATCAAAGACTGTCCAAGTGGGAGCTGTTGGATATTATGTCCGGTTCGATAAGTCAACGCTGCCGACCGGGTCTTGACCCGTAAGAGTTACACCTTGGGCAACGAACTAAAAATCCACTTAACCTGTTTAACTGGTAATTACTAACAATATACGAGACAAATCATAATTATATTTATGATCATAAGCGGGTATTAACTGAGAGACAGGTACATGGACCGGGTGACACGGGTATTCTCACCCTACGCCACTTGTCATACACCTAACTTGTGGCCAATCAAAACACATGCATGTTTGCATGTTTTGACACTTGGCGAGCATGCATATAGTCCATGTTCTATAAATGTGGGTCTTGTTTTGAGAGGAGTATGAACACAAAAGAGTTGCAACAAAAACTCTCTCAACTCACACACCCAAACCGCCCCACCGCCTGCCGCCGCTTTCTGCCGCGGTTGCCGCTGTTGACTGCCGCCGACTGCCGCCGCTTGGCGCCGCCCCTTCGTCATGTCTCGTTGGTTCGTTAACTAGCCCTTGTTCGTTGAACCTCGGTGTCTCGACCTGTTAGTCTTTAACCGAAGGTATATCTAAACCCCCTATGGTTGATGTTCTATTTCATGTTTGCATGTTGGTGACCTTGTTCCATTACGGGTATTACTTGGTATAAAAGTGTTCATGTTAATTTTGTTACATACGCTTCCGTTGCCTAAAATGTGTATATAGTTTTAACTAGTTAAAGTTTATTTTGAATAACCTATTTCTACATGCATTCTTATTTATCAAAAATATTTTGACTAAACCCTTGTAACAAAATAAACTCATATTTAATATGAACCGGGTTCATAAAATAAAAGGTAAAATTATACCACGGATTATCCTTCACCCATCACACTGAATTATTGTCCACCAACTATTTTATCATATGCATGATAAATAAAATAGACTGGAACCTTTCACATTGCATTCCTTTATCTTTCTTTGTATTTTGTATCATATATTTAGTTCCTATTTCTTAAACTATATATTTTTTTATTTTAATGAGCAAAAAGAATTTCTTTTTACCTGATGCTGATACTAAGAAGATTTACAATTAGATTTTGCATTGAGGAGGTGAATTGTTCTAAAACTAAACCTGCAAATTTGAATGTAACATTTCAAAGTATAAACTCGTGACTAATTTAAACCATATGCGCCCAGAATTAGTATCGTTTATTCAAATTTGAACGAACTCTTGATTTCTAAGTTTCCTGGGTATAGTTATGACCACCCAAGTGATGTGTGTGCATGTGACTTGGTAAACAAAACAAAATAGAAGGTCTGTGACAAGGCAGACAAGCATAGACAGTTTTGGCTTGTCTAGTTGACGGGTCAGTTTATTGTGTTGTTTGTTAATCAGATAATTTCCGTACACAACTTTCATCTATCTCGGGTTTACCATTCTTCTGATTAAATTTGACGATTGATTGAGATGCATGATTTTACGATTTAGCACAAAATAATCATCAAACACGTAAAGATTAGAAGAAGATACGTCGTTCATTTTGTAATGTTTCTTCAAGTGAATGACGATCAAAGCCGTGATCTCGGCTTCTTCTCATACCCAGCAACCTAGAATCATATGAAATGAAATGTAAAGGATGTGATTATTAATAAAATATCATCTTTGCACAATACTGAATCAATGTTTTGGCATGAAGAAGATCAAGAGAGACCTCTGCACCAAATTTAAGGAACAAAAAAGTAAACTGCAGGCAGGGGCGGTTCTTAGTTAGCCTACGGCAGGGCCACGGCCCGGGCAAGTTTTTCGGCCGTAGTGCTAATTTTCCGCATTTCGATCGAAATTTTTTATATATACTATGTTTGGCCCGGGCTTGCCCGGGCTTTTTTTAGTGCCCGTGTCTTTCGGCCCTGGCACGTTCAACGGGCAAGATCCGCCACTGACTGCAGGTGTGTGTGTGTTGGTGATCCAGAAACCTCATCAACCTTGCCACCATACCATAATTAGTTATTAATCCCAACAGCTCTGAATAAAAACTTATCACGGTTTGCATGATTAGACATACTTTGTTCATTGAGGCATTTCATCAAACAGTTGGTATGCATGAAACTGCAAAACTCAACTGATCAATATATACAAATAGATTAAGACGGCGTGTTGTACACTTGATACATACCAATGTAGACAGCTCCAAACCTCATACAGGTTTCTTCTGGTCTTGTGATGAGCATGTTGAGAATAGCCCTAGTGATCACGGTTTCATCGTTTTCAATATGGATTTTTAAACATTTTCCCCAAATTACTTAAATTATCTTCATTTCCATTTTAGGCCCCTGAAGATATTGACCTTAATGTACGTCCAACTAGTCAACTTTCTATCAGCTTTTACCTAAAATAATTGTTTATTTCTACCGATAAACTTTTTAAATTTAAGAGTAAACTGTCCCTTTGGTTAATTAAAATTTAGTGTCTAATTTTTCAAAAGTGCATGGATGGTCCTCGTTGTTTGTACCTTATAACACATTTAGTCCTCTACTTTCGCCAAAAGTACATAGATGGTCCATGTAGTTTGCACTTTGTAACACATTTAGTCACTTAAAGTTGGGGACTAAATGTGTTACAAAAGTTGAGGACTAAATGTCTTATAAAGTGCAAACCACAATGACCATCCATGTACTTTCGACAAAAGTTGAGGACTAAACGTCTTATAAAATGTAAACCATATAGACCATCCGTGTAGTTTTAGAAAGCTATAGACTAAATCCAAAGAACATCCGACTACTTTATCTTTTCTACATTGTTCGTATCTTATTTATCTTTCCTTCAAATTCCATTATGAGTTTCGGATTGTTGGGTCACGTCAAGTTTGATTTGGGTCTTATAATTTAGAGTCATACACTCAACCACTATCCAAATGAATTTATATTTAAAAATAGATATAGATAATATTTGATGGGAAAAGATCAAATAGAAAGTTTATTTTGGATAGGAAGCAATAGAATTATGACATGTGGCAAATTTTAAAATAAAAAGAAAGGGTATTTTAGTCAATCACATCCTTTCTTCTTCCTTCTTCTCACCAGTTACTTCAAAACCCACCATTTTCAAAACCCACCATCTCCAACCTTTTCTTCACTTACTATCTCAATAATCACTACATTATAGTGCGATTTTCGTCATCAATCAATGATTCAAACACCCGATCAACGTGTTCTTCAGCTTTTTTTGAAGAAAACCCAGTTTAATTTCATTCAAAATCTCGTTTTTTCCCGTGATTTTGAAGATAATCACTCGATCCGTTCGATTCAATCGCTGATAAGTGTTTCTATCATTCAAATTTCGTCAATTGATGAAGAAATCGGCTTCGATCCATGTAAGAAATTCTTTAATTTCATTTTCACGATCTGGGTTTTTGATTTAGTCATTGCGTTTTACGATCTTGGCGGTGGTCCGGGGGCGGCAGCCCCTGGCAGGGTCCAAGGGGCAGAGCCCCTGGCTGGGGTTGAGCTACTTTCGTAGACAGTTTTATGCTTCTGGAAAACTGCATTCGTAGACAGTTTTATGCCATTGCGTTTTAGAACTGCATTCCTGGTTCAAAGAATTCACAGACAAAACTGTTGTCCTGGTTCAATGCGTTTTAGAGAGAACACTTTCTTTGGTGTTTTTAGGCCATTGCGTTTTAGAACTAAGACATTTTTATGTGTTTTCTGGCCATTGCCTTTTAGAAAAAACACATTTTAAAGTGTTTTAATTAGTCATTGCGTTTTAGGTAAAACACATTTTTAGGTGTTTTCAGTCCATTGCGTTTTAGAGAGAACATTTTCTTTTGTTTTTTTAGGCCATTGCGTTTTAGAAATGAGACATTTTTAAGTGTTTTCTGGCCATTGTGTTTTATAAATAAGACATTTCTTTGTGTTTTTTGTGCATTGCGTTTTAGGTAAAACACATTTTTATGTGTTTTCAGTCCATTGCGTTTTAGAAAACAGACATTTTAAGTGTTTTCTGGGCATTGCGTTTTAGAAATAAGACATGTGTTTGTGTTTTTGGTGCATTGCGTTTTAGGTAAAACACATTTTTATGTGTTTTCAGTCCATTGCGTTTTACAAACTACACTTTCTTTTAAGTTTTTAGGCTATTGCGTTTTAGAAATAACACATTTTTTTGTGTTTTCTAGCCATTGCGTTTTACAAATAAGACATTTCTTTGTGTTTTTGATGCATTGCGTTTTAGAAAAATGTCATTTTTAGGGTTTTTTTTCATTGCGTTTTACGCAACTGGGTTTTTTCTATTGCGTTTTACGCAACTGGGTTTTCAAAAAAAAATTTCGAAAATATAGCAATAGTATACTCGTTTTAAAGATAAAAAAAAACGCTCGTTTTTTTGGTGCAATTTTTATAAAAAAAATAATGTCGTATGAAAGAGTTATTAACGTTTAAAAAATGGGGGGGGGGGGGGGGGAATTGGAGGATGAAGAAACACGAAACTAATTAAGGGGTTAATCAGTTGGGCTTATGTTCCTTTCATAGTGGTTAATCTTCTTATGGCTTTCTGAGATTCGTAATGATCGTCTAATCCTGCAAAACAGAACACCGTTACTCGTTAAGAGGGGAATATGGGGGTTTCCCTCTTAACCGGGCTCCGGCGTGAGAATAAGCGACTGCTTTGAGGAGATAATTAAGTATTAAGAGTGAGAGCAGAGGGAGTAGAATGTTTAACCTGTGGAGTGAGGTCTCTATTTATAGCCGGAGAGGTTGAAGAGGGTGTGGGCTAATGGCCTTGGGCCGGAAGGCGACAACATAGAAGATATGCTCCTTGTCTCTTTGGTGTCGACCGTTAGTGGCTTCTGGGAGTTCCCTGGAGTTGGCGCAATGTGATTGGAGCCACGTGTCATGGTTGTCGGCCTGGCCGCCCTTCTTCCATCAGCAGGTAAGTGGAGATCGTGGGGCAGTTGTCTCTGCCCTATGATTGGTGCCACGTAGGCGTCCTTGAGTACTTTCTGTCTCTTGCATGTCAGTCGATCATGGAGCACGATTGAGCAGGACCAGAAGGACGCCGATTGGCCCTTTCCTTCTGCCACTTGTACCTGACGTACTATCTGAAACAGCCTTGCGCCGTAGTCACGCTTGGTCCTTGCTGAAGATGTAACTACCCCGCGCAGGGTATGGGCTACTGCATGCTCTTTCAGAATGCTAAGTGTTGAAAGTGGAGCTTTTTATTGTCCGGTCCTCGCGCCGGATCATTGAATGTCGTTGTATCTCGCGCGAGGTTGGCAATAAGAAATCTGTTGAATAAGGAGTATGGTCCTGTGCGCGACCTGAACGAGGGTTTGCGCGGCGTTTTTGGGACCATACCCCTTCAAGTCCCCCCAGTCCAGTGCTGCACCATGCGCGAGGCAAGTGGTTGGAGCTCTGGACTTAGAAAAAGAAGTTGCAGAAAAATGCTTGTTTTGTTGACAGATGCGCGCGTACAAATGCTTTAACACTTGTTACGGCGCGGCTACATTTATGGCGGTAGATGATGCCTTGTTTTGTGTTGACAGCGCGCATATGCTTTGGGTAACCATGCACGTTGCGCGACATGGATAACTTCTGAATTAAGTTTCTGGAATTTTGGGCGGGAAAAATCCTCGAAATTTGAATTTCTGACAGGTTGGTAAAAATGTCGTGATTGGTGACGTTTGAGTTGACCGCTGGAACAATTGTCATCAACTTGTTCCTGACGATTCGGCTTTCCGTCAGGAGAGTGGGGCCCACGCGCGCGTGGTAACCGTCGCTTCGGTATTCTCGCCTTACGTGTCGTCTTCTGATTGGTCACGTGCGCGGCGAGTTCGGCACGTTTACCCATCGCATTAAATGCGATGGGTATATATATTCGATGAAGTAGAAGAAGCTGTTACTCCCCTCTACTATTGCTATCCTTTTCTCTCTACTCATCTTCTTAAGATCTTCAAATCTTCAAGCTCTGTAGCAGATCTTCAAGATCCTTCTTCATATCTTCAAGGTTTCTGCATATTTCGAGTTTCATCATCAAGTATCCATGGCTGAAGAACACCAAGAAGAACATCCCGGTGAAGAAGGTCCCGTTCCCGTTCTCTGGTGGGACTTAGGTCATTTTGAGCAGATAGTACGGGGCTTCCGGTTTCCACCGGAATGGGATGCCAAGTACCCTGGTCAGAACCAGACGGCCGCTGATGCACCACTGGGGTATATCACGTTATTTGAAGATTTCTTTCATCAGGGCAACTTCCGGTTGCCGGCTACGAATTTTATGGCCCATATTCTTCGGTTTTATGGGTTTCATATTTCGCAGATGAGTCCCCCTGGGATGGTTAGGGTTCGACACTTCGAATTTCTTTGCCGATCTCATGGCATAGAGCCGACCGTGGAAAGATTCCGGGTCTTTTAGCAGTTGATCAGAAACATGGGTTTCTACTCGTTTGCTAGTCGTGGCGCGGCAAAGAAGTTACTTCTTAACCCTCCCAAGAGTTTCCATGACTGGAAACCAAAGTTCTTTTACATTCGCGAGGAGGTGATCCCGATTGCCATGACTTTCCGCGCTTGGTCTGAGCCCATTGTGAAGGAGGATTTGGCCATTCACAAGAACGAGGCTTGGTATCAGAAGCTTACTTCTACCCCAAACCGAGTGTTTGGTGAGAATGTCTTAGTAGCGGCGGGAATGAGTGATCAATGGCCTGTGGATAGCAAGGACGTCCCAGTCTTGAAGCTTGATGATAGAGGTTAGTTACGTCCTCAATTGTTTTGATCTCTTTGTTTTGTAGCCTGTGCATATTTATGTATTTTTGCGTGTAGAGGTGCATCTATATCAGGCTGCCTTCCCCACCTTTGGTGGGTCCATGGGCGTGCGCCCGCTGGATGCTGGAGAAGAGTACTGGTATGACCAGATAAAGGGTCACTTTATGTACCCGGTTGCTGATGCCTTCGCTCATCCACCTACCGCAACTGTAGGTGCGCGTATTCCCAATCCACGACCCTTGTGATCCGTGATCTCCGCTGGGAAAGAGGTTCTTTATCTTTCCAGCGAGGAGTCTGTAGGGTCTTCGAATGGGGAGCTAAGTTCGTGGTCTAACATCTTTGCAGGTGTGTTGCGCGACTTGGGTATTGACCCAGAAGAGAAAAAGAAGAAACCCTCTAGGAAGAAGAAGGTGATCAACGTTGAACCTGAAGTGACCAGCAAGAAAGGCGGGACTAGCCGCGCAGCTTCTGGTGCTGGTGACAAAGGTACTCTTCGCCTTCGTCAAAGTAACTTAGAAGATTACGTTGTTATTAATGATTCACTCGAAGGCCTGTCGCTTATAGGCGAGAAGAAAACTGGAGCTGGTGGCTCAAAAAGCTCAGGGAGCGCGGGTTCTCGCAACCCAGATACTGGCGCGACTCCGTCCTCTGCTGCGCATGAAAAAGAAAAGGATGAAGAGGTGGAGGATGAGCCGGAGATAGAGTTGGTCAGGAAGAGGAGTAGGAGTGAGACCACCGCTGGTGTGTCTACTGCGCCAAAGGCTGGAGGAGTTCCTGTGCTCGGGAAGCAGAGCAATCTGCGCTCTCTTTATAAATTCTCCCCTGGTTGGTTTCTTTACTACCAAGCTTTCTTATCCTTTTGTTTGTTCCCATTTAACACTCGGCTTCTGCAGAGGCCAAGAAGAAGACGACCCCTGAGAAGGGTGTTGTGTTTACGGATCCTGTAGAGCCTCCGCCGAAGAAGATCAGGGTTACTGTCAAACCTTTCAAGACTTCTGGGGTAGAGTCTGAGAAGGATAAACAGGCTGTTGAGGAGGAGAAGGCAAAAGCTGCTGAGGAAGAGAAGAGGAAGAAGGCTGCGGAAGAGAAGGAAAAGAAGGCTGAGGATGAGAAGAAGAAGAAGGCTGTGGAATCGAAGAGGAAAAAGGCCTCTGGTAAGCCAACTGATGATGAACCGAAAGGTTCCGGGACCGCTGCAACCAACGTTCTTGATAAGGAGCAAGGTCCCGAGGTCGTTCATATTGCTGGGCCTGAGCAGCCCCATCATGAGAAGAGGAAGGAACCCGAGGTGGATAAGCCAGCTCGCCCTACGCATCCTGACGCCCCCTATCGCTCCAAGGTAACTTCTACTGGGGGATCAGGTCCATATGTTTCTGGCGGTGCTGGAGGGTATAACCCACAATTTATTGGCGCAAAAGATACCCTTGGTGACATTTATTACAAGATATACGTTGAAGAAGAGCGTGGTAATGCTCCCCACCAAGCTCCCTGGGGTTTGAAACAAAAGGACACCTTTCAAGAGTTCGGACCTTGCCGCGATTGGTTCTTGAACTCTTTCCCTCCTGGTGAGGTTAATCGGCAGAGGGCGAAGACTCACGATGGTCTGTATCGCACTTATGTGATCGGGGAGGCCAATACTCGCTCCGCCAACCACCAAATCGTTCGCGAATGGCGAACGATGGTTACGGAGCGGGCCGATTGGGAGAAATACCGTGAGCGCCTTGTGCGGGAGGCTAAGGAGTTTGAGAAAACCACTGCTGCCTTTGCTGAGGAGAAGGCGAAGTTTGAGGCTGATAGGAAATCTGAAGAGTGGGGGCGCGAGGGCCTGAGGGGCAAGCTTCAAGCTGTTGAACAGCAGTTGGCTAAGGAGAAAGCTGATTTCAAGCGCATATGTGAGAAGGATAATGAGCGCGCCTTCGCGGCTCGTAACAAGATTGTCGACCTTGAGGGTAAAAACGCAACGTTGTCAAAGAAGGTCGAGGATCTTACCGCTGAGAAGGAGCGCACTGAGGTTGTAAGATTTAACTCCTTTTCCATTTCGTTTTTTATTCCTTAAAGACTCTAAGTCTCATTTTTTCCTTTTATAGGCTGAGTTTACAGCGCAGGTGTCTAACAAGGATA
Source organism: Helianthus tuberosus (assembly GCA_030545235.1). Lineage (NCBI taxonomy): Eukaryota > Viridiplantae > Streptophyta > Magnoliopsida > Asterales > Asteraceae > Helianthus > Helianthus tuberosus. Next base: position 12,785,555 of record CM060394.1, read on the forward strand.
AAGACCTGGCAGCTAAGGACGTGGAGATCGCGGAGCTCAAGCGTCGCCTGCAAGAGCAGGTTGACAAAAGTGAATCTTTGGAGATCGATCTCGAAGCTGATAAGGGTAAGCTTGCCACTGCGGAGGAGGCCAGACAGAAGGCCGAGGAGGCGCGTGCCATAAGCTCTTCTGCCCTGAATGTGGCGCAAAATAATTATGCTGAGGTCCAGGGTATTGTTGACGTGTTGTCCTCGAATGCTGAATGGCTGCGCGGCAGGGGAATAGTTCTGGTATTGTTCCTTTTTTAACTTGAGTTTTATTCACTTAATTCAGTTTCTGATTTGTTCGTTTTGGTGTAGATGGCCAACTCGATTTTGAACGCTGGAGAACTGGACGGGACTGTTGCTGCTCTCATAGATGCTTCTCGTGTAGTTGGTCATCGCGGAGGTTATATGGAGTGTGCGCAGCATGTCGAAGAAATGTTTGGTCAAGAGTTTGATACTAGTCATTGCTCGGTGACCAATGAAGCTGATGCCGAATTGGCTCGCGCTGAAAATGCTTACAATCATCTAGCCTTACCTGTAATGGACTTGGTTGCCAAGGCTTTAGAGCATGATGACTTGTCACCCCCCAACCGATGGCGGAATCATCGGGGCGTGGCACTGAGCGAAACAGATTGTCCAGAAGTTTCCACAACAATTATCAAAACTATTCAATTTAAATAATACGTCCCATACCGTACCTCAAACAGTCAAATAATTATTACAGACAAGCATCAAGACAAATGTTCTGTTTCGACAACTCAGATTTTAAATATAGCATAGTCGTTCAACTGCTTCTAGACACCCTTGATTTGTTATCTACAGACAACTATTTGTTGGGCTCTAAAGCTTTATTCAAGCTTCACTTTCCTACCACATGTACGTCCTAAGCACCTGTCACATACGTTAAAATAAAGTCAATACATAAAATGTAAAGGTGAGCATACAAGTTTGATAGTAGCATATAGAGTTCGAATTCGTTTACGCATAACCAGCACGTACACATAGTGAAATGAAGCACGTTAGTTATCGACATAGATCCATCGATACCAATGACTGCGGGTTGACTGCCTGAGGCAGTTCGCAATACATGATTACCACCGTAATCCATGCAAGTAATGATCCTTAACAACCCCCGCGAACGGGTGCTGAGTCCAAACTATAGTACTATCGTTGCTAAGGCAGGTAGACAGCATTCCATGTGTAAACATAACAAACAAGCATTCATAAGCCACGTATAACATGCATTAACGGTTAGCGTTAAAATAGCTTGAGTAGTGTGATAGTTGTAGTTTGAATATTCGTAACGTATGTAACACCCAAAAGTGCTAAGAGCAAAAAGGGTTCGAGTATACTCACAGCGATTGAATGGATTGAAGGGAGCGCTTAGCGAGTAGAGTTAGCCTGAATAGATTCGGTAGCATAACGATAAGTTAACGTTTCACGCGTTAAAAGGGTACGTAGGTCGGATGGTGGTTCGACCGGGTAGTAATCCGGTCGGACAGTAATCCGTGCGGATAACAATCCGTTCGGATGGTCATCCGGTCGGATAGGGTATCCGGTCGGATGACTATTCGAGTGGATTGTTTCTTCCTATAAGAAGGTTGTGTTTGTGTATGATGGCTTGTACTTTGAAGTTTTTTGTTGTAGCATTTAAATGACACAAAGGTATTTCTATCGTTCAAGCCGATAGATCGGATGGCTATTCGTACGGATGGTAATTCGTGCGGATGGTCATCCGGTCGGATAGCAACATGAATGAGATTCCTTAGCAGGATGTCATTCGATCGGATGGTAATTCGATCGGATGGAATATCATTCGATCGGATAGTAATTCGATCGGATGGCAGCTTTCTCATGAATCATGTTGAAAATTGTTTAAGTCTTCCAAGTCTTAGTATCTCATGATTCGAAGAGTAATTCAACCAAATGGTCGTTCGATCGGATTACTTCCCGTTCAATACTCAGACCTGGGATATGGTTGTTTTAAAGATGGGACCCAAGTGTCATCCGTTCGGATGGCAATCCGTGCGGATGACCTATCCAATCGGATATCAATCCGTTCGGGTGGTGTTCCGTCCCGGTTGCCCCGTCTGTCCTACACTTGGTTATCTTTGATGGTTTGTCGTTATATCGAGTCACTTTGATAACGTGTTAGCCAATAGAACTTCCGTCTTGACCCAGACAACTAAACTGACCAGGAATCACCCTAGTCCAGTCTATTCATCGGTTCAACCGGTTGTCTCTGTCTAACCCGAGATCGTCGGTCTCGTTAGCAGAATCTAGATCCATACTAGTACGACACTAAGAACGAGTAGAAGACTAGATTGGAGCCTGATCCTACCGGTTTTTGAGTGTTTTTAAGTGTAAAAGTATGAGAGAACTTGTGTCTATTTCTTTCAACTCTTTTATACTTTGAAAATGTTGAGATTCTAGTGAAATCGTTGTGAAATCGTTGTGTAATCGTTCGGATCTGGGTGTTCTTGATGGGATGATGTCAGACTTGAAGTTCATCCGAACTTCATGATGACATCACCCTAGAACACCTCGAATCTTGTGATTTCATGGTTAAAAGTTAAGATTTGAAAGATGAAAAGATATGGAAGTGTGTGTAGATCATGGAAGTACAAGATTTAAGATGAAAACTTACCGGAATCGAGTGAAATCGGAGGAAAAAGGTGAGAAAACGTGCTAGTCGGATGAAGGTTGCCAAAAGTGGAAAGGAAGGACAATGACACGGGTATTTATAGGATGCCAGAAGAGGAATGGGTTATTCGGTCGGATGGCGATGATGCTGTCCGGTCGGATAGTATGTTGCTGGCAGCATGGTGCTATCCGGTCGGATGGCTATCCGGTCGGATGGCACCTGCTTTGGTTGTTTGGCGAGTTTTGCTGATTCGATTTCGATTACGAGCGGTTCGATGCGATAGGGTGTCCTAGTCAAATTACTTTCAGTCCCAACTACTAGTTTACGCGTTTCGATTCGGGTTCGAGTTCGTGTTCGCTTGCGTTCGAGTCAGACTTCGTGTTCGATTGAATTCGCTTGAATACCACATCATAACATAAAATAAACATGCACAGTTAACACGTAAGGCACACACACACGTATAAACAGTAAGTAAAATACACAGCTCGAGTTGCGATTGATGTCGATTCGATTAGTATAGCTTGATTACTAGTTGGTTAACTTTATCGCATTGTTACTTCCTATCATTCACAGTCGCGAGACGTTCGAAATACGATTGGTTCGATTATTGCAATGTACGACATTTACTCCACATAATATAATTAAAATAAAAACATCTCTACGAGTCAAGTCGCGCGAAATCGGTCGTTTACGTTGACTTTGACTTTGACTTTCACTCGTGAAAACACGGGGTGTTACAGCCTCCCCTTGTTTAGGGAATTTCGTCCCGAAATTAAGCTGAAAGCCGTAACTAAACCGTGGTTCACATGTGAGAGTTCTTCGTGTCAACTTAATCGAATGAGATTGCGTAACCGACCGTTCGAAGTGCGGAAATCCCTGAACGATCGTGACCGAACATACGATCGTAATAAATCTACGATTCTATTGATTGATATGAAATCGTACAAAGTATGAGAATCACAAAACTACTTTCTCTCTCTAGGCTCACTCTTTAAACAATTGCGGGTACTTAGCCTTCATGTCGCTTTCGAGTTCCCAAGTGAACTCTGCGCCTCGTTTGCCTTCCCATCGGACTTTCACAATAGGAATGCATGAGCGCCTGAGCTCTTTGGTTTGGCGATCCATGATTTCGACAGGCTTCTCCACGAAGTGTAATGTTTCGTTCACTTGAAGATCGTCTAAAGGAACATGTAAGTCGTGGTCGGCGATGCACTTCCGGAGGTTTGAAACGTGGAAAGTCGGATGGACATTGCTAAGTTCCTCCGGTAATTCGAGTCTGTAGGTGACTTTTCCGATCCTTTCCAGAATCTTAAAAGGTCCAACATATCGAGGCGCGAGTTTCCCCTTTTTGCCGAATCGGACTACACCCTTCCAAGGTGATACCTTTAGGAGTACGTAGTCACCAACGTCATACTCACGGTGCTTGCGCTTTTTATCGGCGAGAACTTTCTGTCTATCCCGAGCTTTCGCTAGATTGTCTCGAATTTGGAAAATTTTGTCTGTCGTTTCTTGTAATAGTTCAGGACCGGTTAGTTGCGAATGACCGATCTCGTGCCACACAATAGGCGATCGACATCTTCTTCCATATTGAGCTTCGAAAGGTGCCATTTGGATGCTGGCTTGGTAGCTGTTATTATACGAGAATTCGACTAACGGCAGGTATTTATCCCAATTACTACCGAAGTCTAGAACACACGAACGGAGCATGTCTTCAAGAGTCCGAATCGTTCTTTCAGTCTGACCGTCGGTTTGTGGGTGGAACGCAGTACTTAGATTAAGCGTTGTACCGAGTGCCATTTGGAATGTTTCCCACAATTGTGAAGTAACCGAGCATCTCGATCAGAGATGATGTCACGAGGCGTTCCATGTCGACAAATGATCTCGTTGGTGTAGATTCGGGCTAATCGTTCTACCTTGTAGTCTTCTCGTATTGGCAGAAAGTGAGCTGATTTGGTCAATCGGTCAATAACAACCCAAATGCTGTCGTGACCTCATGACGTGGTTGGAAGCTTGGTTACGAAATCCATAGCTATGCTCTCCCATTTCCACATAGGAATTGGTGGTTGTTCGAGTAAGCCAGAGGGTCTTTGATGTTCAGCCTTGATCCTAGCACAGGTTAGGCACTTTCCGACGTAGAGAGCGATATCCCGTTTCATACCCGGCCACCAGTACCTGTAGCGAAGATCCTGGTACATTTTGTCAGCACCGGGATGAATAGAATAGCGGGATTTATGGGCTTCATCCATGATAATCTGTCGCAAATCGGTTCGCCTGGGAATCCAAATTCGGTCCAAATAGTGGAATATCCCGTTTGACTTGCTCACAAGTTGGGTTCCATCATGGTGGATTCTTTCCCAATGCAAGGTGCGCTCGTTAAAACATGCGTGCTGAGCATCGCGGATTAGAGCTTCGAGATTGTGCTGAGCTTGAACCTTACGAGTGCTGAGCAGATAGCTTCGTCTGCTAAGTGCGTCGGCAACGACATTCGCTTTGCCTGGGTGATAACGAATCTCGTAGTCGTAATCGTTGAGAAGTTCCACCCATCGGCGTTGACGCATATTTAGTTCCTTCTGATTAAAGATGTGTTGAAGGCTCCTATGGTCGGTGAAGATCGTACACTTGGTACCGTATAGGTAGTGTCGCCAAATCTTTAATGCAAAAACAACTGCGCCTAGCTCGAGATCATGGGTTGTATAGTTCTTCTCGTGGATTTTGAGCTGACGAGATGCGTAAGCTATGACCTTGTCCCGTTGCATGAAGACACAACCGAGACCAAGGTTGGAAGCATCACAGTAGACAATGAAGTCATTGTTTCCGTCGGGTAAGGTGAGGATAGGGGCATTGCAAAGCATGTGTTTGAGGGTTTGGAAGGCAGACTCTTGTTTAGTTCCCCAAACAAAAGGCTTGTCTTTGTGAGTAAGAGAGGTAAGCGGTACGGCAATCTTTGAGAACCCTTCGATAAATCGTCGATAATAACCCGCTAGTCCGAGAAAGGAACGGACTTCAGACGGATTCTTAGGTGTAACCCAGCTCTTGACAGCTTCAATCTTTGCAGGATCAACGTGGATGCCTTGACTATTAACAATGTGACCCAGAAACTGAACCTTCTCCAACCAAAATTCACACTTGGAGAACTTGGCGTAGAGTTGGTTCCCCTGGAGTATCTCGAGCACCAAACGTAGATGTTGCGCGTGTTCGGCTTTCGATTTGGAATAGATCAAGACGTCGTCGATGAATACAATGACGAATCGGTCGAGATATGGTTTACACACGCGATTCATCAGATCCATGAATACTGCGGGTGCGTTTGTTAGACCAAAAGGCATGACAACGAACTCGTAGTGGCCGTAGCGGGTTCGGAATACGGTTTTGGGTATATCCTCCTCTTGAATTCCTAGCTGATGGTAACCTGAACGTAGATCAATCTTCGAGAAACACGTAGCGCCTTGTAATTGATCAAACAAATCGTCGATACGAGGCAAGGGATAACGGTTCTTGATAGTCAACTTATTCAATTCCCGGTAGTCGATGCACATCCTGAACGTCCCATCCTTCTTTTTGACGAAAAGGACTGGTGCGCCCCAAGGAGAGGTGCTCGGGCTAATAAAGCCTTTCTCGAGTAATTCCTGGAGTTGCGTTGAGAGTTCGCGCATTTCGGACGGCGCGAGTCGATAAGGAGCTTTTGCAATGGGGTTGGCTCCAGGAATGAGGTCGATACGAAAGTCAATGTCGCGTTTTGGAGGTAGTCCGGGAAGTTCCTCTGGGAAAACATGAGGAAATTCTCGAACCACTGGAACGTCTTTTACTTCCTTCTTCTCTTTCTTTTCCTCCTTCGCTGCTACAATGTTAGCCAAGAAAGCTTTGTATTCCTTGCGGAGATACTTGCTAGCTTGGAGGCACGACATGAGCTTGAGACCTTTTGAAGTAGTATCACCGTAAACACATAAAGAATCACCATTTGCGAGTGAAAACCGAATCATCTTATCGAAGCATACAACTTCAGCATGGTTCTCTCGAAGAAAGTCCATGCCTACTATAACATCGAAGCTTCCGAGTTGAATCGGAATGAGATCAATTGGGAAGATGTGATTGTTGAGCTCGAGAGTACAATCACGGATAACGGAATTGACAGCGACGGTTCTTCCGGTAGCGACTTCTACATCGAACTTCGAGGATAATCGAGTGCGCTTACGACTAAGTAGTTTCTCAAATTCGAACGACACAAAGCAATTATCGGCTCCAGTATCAAACAAACATGAAGCATAAATACCATTCACAAGGAACGTACCATTGACCACGTTGTTGTCGGCCTGGGCTTGACGCACGTTGAGGTTGAAAGTTCTGGCTCGTGCGGCCTGTTGTTGCTGTTTACTGTTGTTGCTGCTGCTGTTGCTGAGGCTCTTGTTTCACGACCCTGTTCGGGCACATGTTGGCGAAATGGTTCGGGTCGCCACATGAGAAGCAAGCTCTGGCTTTGATTGCGGGTGCCGGAGGAGCTTGTTGACCCTGTGGGGCAGTGAGTAGAGCTTGATTGACAGGAGCTTGACGAATACGGCAGTTTGCAGTGAAGTGGCCGTATACGTTGCAGTGAGCACAGTAACGGCATTGAAGAGCAGTCGGATGATGGTAGGTGCAAGTAGGACAGAGCGGATGTGGCCCAGTGTACGCACATTTTGCAGGCGGTGCATTGGCCACAGGCGCTGTCGCTTGACGTTGTTGAGCGGGTACGGCTTGAATTGGTGCAGCAGTGATCGCACAATTCTTGTTGGTGGAGCTGTTCTTTCTCTTGTTCTTCTTCTTGTTGCTCGATGAGGTGGGTTCAGCAGTTGGTGAGGTGGTGGTAGCTTGATGCAGATGCTTGGAGGTCTTATCCCAGAAACCAGCTTTAACCCTTTTGTCATTGATTTCAGCGGCCAGCAAGTAAGTTTCCTCGATCGTGGTAGTCTTAGCCGCTTGCACGAAATCAGCAACGCAGTCGGGTAAAGCTCGAATGTACTTCTTGATGGCGGTCTCCGTAGTCTTGACTTGATCAGGACAGATAATGCTAAGCTGCTTGAAGCGAGCAGTGAGAGCAGCATTGTCGCCTTCATGTTGGTGAATGTGCCAGAATTCATCTTCAAGCTTTTGACGTTCGTGAGGAGGGCAGAATTCCTCTTGCATGACCTCTTTGAGCTCATCCCACGACAACCCGTAAGCTGCATCATTCCCTCGCTTGTTCCTCTCAGCCGTCCACCAGTCTAAAGCACGGGACTGAAAGACGCCGGTAGCGTTCAGAGTTCGAAGGTCGTCGGGGCAACCACTTTGTCGCAGAGTAACCTCGATAGAGTCAAACCAGTGGAATAGTGCAGTAGGACCTCCTTCGCCTGTGAATTCTTTCGGCCCACACGATTTGAATTGCTTAAAACTGAAAGGCCTCGCGTTGGCTTTGGGAGGCTCGATTCTCGATTCCTCAGATGATTTGCTGGCGTTCTCGTAAACATCACTGACGGCTTTTGCCACACTTTTCGCGATAATAGAAGCAAGACGTCTGTCCCTCTTTTCTTGACGAGAAAGATGCGTGCGACGGGATCCTGACGATGGTCCAGTAGACATTGTCTGCAATAGACATCGCCATGGGACTCAACACATTGTATTCGAATCTCACCTCACACGTCTACTTCTACTAGAGTTTAGTAACACGTTCATTCACGTAACAGAGTAACATACAGTACACAGTCACATAGGCACGTAGAGCACAAAATCACATAAGCACGTAGGGCATATAATCATAAAATTTCTAAACACATAAGCACAATAGTAAGAACATACATACGCCTTAGTCACTAGGGGCATATAGGAGCGTATAGGGTATTCTAAATGTTTCCATTGTCGATTTGTTAACGTTTTGAGATAGAGTTGCAGTGCGAGTTGTGTGAAAGCAAGAAGCATTAGATCGAAACCAGTAGTATCTCAAAACATAAACACATAAATTTCGTAAAAATCGACGAATCAACACATAAAACAAGCGTAAGAGTGTCTGCGGCTATTAGACTTCGACTAACCAAAGTGACTTGACTATTCACAAAGATCCTGTGTGCACAATTACCTTCAGGACTATGCCTTTGCCTCGATTACTGGGCATTGGCGCAATTCCTTTTGGTTAGATTGTGGCTTGAGATCGTTGAAGTCCATCGAAACTTTGGTGGGAGTTTTGTGAAATGAACGGAACAAGTCATCAAGGTTAGGGTTTCACCCCTGGCTTAACAACTTCGTTCCTGTTTTGATAAAATTGAGGAGATTACTCATCAAAATCTGGATTTCACTCCTATTTTGGCATAATTCTCCTTGATTGTAATTAAAATGCAAGCTGATTAGGCAACTCTTTGTCGAGAGTTTGCGGTTTTCACACCTATTCTCAACTTTAGTGCCTGTTTAAATTGGGAAATTCGAGTACAGTGATAGTGCAGGATTTACGAGTTGGTCTGTTGGTTCTTAACTATAGTCTAGGTCTCTAAGACTTCTACCCGGACTAGGTCGAGTCTTTGCCTAATTCCCTATAGTTATGGCGCTCTGATACCAATCTGTCACCCCCCAACCGATGGCGGAATCATCGGGGCGTGGCACTGAGCGAAACAGATTGTCCAGAAGTTTCCACAACAATTATCAAAACTATTCAATTTAAATAATACGTCCCATACCGTACCTCAAACAGTCAAATAATTATTACAGACAAGCATCAAGACAAATGTTCTGTTTCGACAACTCAGATTTTAAATATAGCATAGTCGTTCAACTGCTTCTAGACACCCTTGATTTGTTATCTACAGACAACTATTTGTTGGGCTCTAAAGCTTTATTCAAGCTTCACTTTCCTACCACATGTACGTCCTAAGCACCTGTCACATACGTTAAAATAAAGTCAATACATAAAATGTAAAGGTGAGCATACAAGTTTGATAGTAGCATATAGAGTTCGAATTCATTTACGCATAACCAGCACGTACACATAGTGAAATGAAGCACGTTAGTTATCGACATAGATCCATCGATACCAATGACTGCGGGTTGACTGCCTGAGGCAGTTCGCAATACATGATTACCACCGTAATCCATGCAAGTAATGATCCTTAACAACCCCCGCGAACGGGTGCTGAGTCCAAACTATAGTACTATCGTTGCTAAGGCAGGTAGACAGCATTCCATGTGTAAACATAACAAACAAGCATTCATAAGCCACGTATAACATGCATTAACGGTTAGCGTTAAAATAGCTTGAGTAGTGTGATAGTTGTAGTTTGAATATTCGTAACGTATGTAACACCCAAAAGTGCTAAGAGCAAAAAGGGTTCGAGTATACTCACAGCGATTGAATGGATTGAAGGGAGCGCTTAGCGAGTAGAGTTAGCCTGAATAGATTCGGTAGCATAACGATAAGTTAACGTTTCACGCGTTAAAAGGGTACGTAGGTCGGATGGTGGTTCGACCGGGTAGTAATCCGGTCGGACAGTAATCCGTGCGGATAACAATCCGTTCGGATGGTCATCCGGTCGGATAGGGTATCCGGTCGGATGACTATTCGAGTGGATTGTTTCTTCCTATAAGAAGGTTGTGTTTGTGTATGATGGCTTGTACTTTGAAGTTTTTTGTTGTAGCATTTAAATGACACAAAGGTATCTCTATCGTTCAAGCCGATCGATCGGATGGTTATTCGTACGGATGGTAATTCGTGCGGATGGTCATCCGGTCGGATAGCAACATGAATGAGATTCCTTAGCAGGATGTCATTCGATCGGATGGTAATTCGATCGGATGGAATATCATTCGATCGGATAGTAATTCGATCGGATGGCAGCTTTGTCATGAATCATGTTGAAAATTGTTTAAGTCTTCCAAGTCTTAGTATCTCATGATTCGAAGAGTAATTCAACCAAATGGTCGTTCGATCGGATTACTTCCCGTTCAATACTCAGACCTGGGATATGGTTGTTTTAAACATGGGACCCAAGTGTCATCCGTTCGGATGGCAATCCGTGCGGATGACCTATCCGATCGGATATCAATCCGTTCGGGTGGTGTTCCGTCCCGGTTGCCCCGTCTGTCCTACACTTGGTTATCTTTGATGGTTTGTCGTTATATCGAGTCACTTTGATAACGTGTTAGCCAATAGAACTTCTGTCTTGACCCAGACAACGAAACTGACCAGGAATCACCCTAGTCCAGTCTATTCATCGGTTCAACCGGTTGTCTCTGTCTAACCCGAGATCATCGGTCTCGTTAGCAGAATCTAGATCCATACTAGTACGACACTAAGAACGAGTAGAAGACTAGATTGGAGCCTGATCCTACCGGTTTTTGAGTGTTTTTAAGTGTAAAAGTATGAGAGAACTTGTGTCTATTTCTTTCAACTCTTTTATACTTTGAAAATGTTGAGATTCTAGTGAAATCGTTGTGTAATCGTTCGGATCTGGGTGTTCTTGATGGGATGATGTCAGACTTGAAGTTCATCCGAACTTCATGATGACATCACCCTAGAACACCTCGAATCTTGTGATTTCACGGTTAAAAGTTAAGATTTGAAAGATGAAAAGATATGGAAGTGTGTGTAGATCATGGAAGTACAAGATTTAAGATGAAAACTTACCGGAATCGAGTGAAATCGGAGGAAAAAGGTGAGAAAACGTGCTGGTCGGATGAAGGTTGCCAAAAGTGGAAAGGAAGGACAATGACACGGGTATTTATAGGATGCCAGAAGAGGAAAGGGTTATTCGGTCGGATGGCGATGATGCTGTCCGGTCGGATAGTATGTTGCTGGCAGCATGGTGCTATCCGGTCGGATGGCTATCCGGTCGGATGGCACCTGCTTTGGTTGTTTGGCGAGTTTTGCTGATTCGATTTCGATTACGAGCGGTTCGATGCGATAGGGTGTCCTAGTCAAATTACTTTCAGTCCCAACTACTAGTTTACGCGTTTCGATTCGGGTTCGAGTTCGTGTTCGCTTGCGTTCGAGTCAGACTTCGTGTTCGATTGAATTCGCTTGAATACCACATCATAACATAAAATAAACATGCACAGTTAACACGTAAGGCACACACACACGTATAAACAGTAAGTAAAATACACAGCTCGAGTTGCGATTGATGTCGATTCGATTAGTATAGCTTGATTACTAGTTGGTTAACTTTATCGCATTGTTACTTCCTATCATTCACAGTCGCGAGACGTTCGAAATACGATTGGTTCGATTATTGCAATGTACGACATTTACTCCACATAATATAATTAAAATAAAAACATCTCTACGAGTCAAGTCGCGCGAAATCGGTCGTTGACGTTGACTTTGACTTTGACTTTCACTCGTGAAAACACGGGGTGTTACATGACTGGTGCAAACGTCTAAAGGGCATTCTCGACCCACCAGAGACTGTTAAACTATCCGACGAGAGGACGGCGGGCAACGATGGTGATGGCGATGACAACGGTGATGGCGAAAAGCATGATGATGATGATGATAGTGGTGATGGTTTTGAGTAGGTGGTATTGACAGGCTTTGTGCCTTGTAATTTTTCTTTTATCTCTTAGGTTTTCAATGTGAGTAGTTGCGCGGTTGCGCTTGTTCTGGGTCAAATGAATGACATTTTGTTTTTATGTAACTGTTGCGCGGTCGCGCTTGTTTAAGTATGATGTCTCTGTTTATTCTGTTCCGTTACAATTATTGCACTGTTGTTAGAAACTTTGGTTAAGTTAGCGCGAATAAATGTAAGTGTGGCTCTTGTGTGAGTGTAACTGCCCGGTCTCGCGCTATGTTCGCGGAGGACCTTGGAGGCATAACTCAAGAGCTCGTAATTTACTGGAGTGTTTTCGTGCTAATCAAAAGTTTAACATGCATTTGTAACGAAAGAAGTCATCGTAAAAGAAAACATGTCGTATGCTTTCATTGCTTGGGAAACAGGCGCTTTGGCCAACATACATCGCATAAGTAGCAAAAAGGGCGTTTAGCCAACATAGGTAATTAAAAAGGTGCGTGGCCAACATGAGTGAGTAAAGGCGCAGGGCCTAGAATAGTTACATATAGCACTTGCGCAGTTGTTGCGCATTCCACGTGCGCGGGATGATGTGCCCATTCATGGTGCGCAATTTGTATGCCCCTTTTCCTAGCACTTCGTGAACCAAGTATGGGCCTTCCCATTTGGGTGCTAGTTTTCCTGGGCGTTCAGCATTTGAAGCTTCGTTGTCCTGGAAGATGTATTCTCCTGGATTGAAGGTACAAATGCAGACTCTCGCATTGTAGTACCTTTCCAGTTGTGTCTTGTATTTTGCTTCCTTAATACGCGCAATCTCGCGTCTTTCTTCCAATAAATCCAAATCTAGACGACGCTCTGCTTCATTATCAACCATGTTGGCTGCTGCCAAGCACGGTGAGGGGAGTCCAACTTCAGCTGGGATAACTGCCTCTGACCCATAGACTAGGCTAAAGGGAGTTTCGCCAGTACTTGTTTTCGGCATGGTTCGATGAGCCCATAGGATGCTTGGGAGCTCATCTACCCATCCTCTTCTTTTTGTGCCTAGCCGGGCCTTGATCCCTTCGACGATTCCTTTGTTCACACTTTCAACCTGCCCGTTGCCTTGAGGATGCGCAACGGAGGAGAAAGTGTGCTCGATTTTCATCTCTTTCATCCACCTCTGGAGGTCCTCTGATGCAAAGTTCGTGCCGTTTTCAGTGACAATCTTGAGTGGCAGGCCAAATCTACAAATGATGTGTTCCCAAATAAACTTGCGCACAATCATCGCAGTAGTTGAGGCGAGGGCTTTGGCCTCCACCCATTTCGTAAAGTAGTCGACGACCACGATTATAAACTTGACGGCGCCAGGAGCCTCTGGGAAAGGTCCCACCATATCAATTCCCCACTGCTGAAAAGGCCAAGCAGTGGATACCGGGATAAGATCGTTCTTTGGGCGCAGGGTTTTAGGAGAATGGCGCTGACATGAGTCGCATTTGCGCAGCTCCTTGAGGGCGTCAACATGCATCCCTGGCCAGTAATATCCGGCGTTCATAATCTTCGCGACAACCATGCGAGGGCCAGCATGGATGCCGCAGATTCCTTCGTGAATCTCCCTTATCAAGTAATTCGCATCTTGGGGGTCCACACAGCGCAGAAGTGGCCCCAAGAAGGACTTCCGGTACAAGATACCTCCGTTCATCTCATAATGCAGGGCCTTGTTTTGTAACTTCCTTGCCTCTGCCTTGTTATCTGGGAGTATTCCTTCTTGCAAATACTGAATTATAGGGGTCATCCAGGATGGCTGCCCTATCTCTATCACATTCACTTGTCGTAACAAAACAGACGGGTTTTTTAGTACTTCGATTCTTACATCCGTTGCGAGATGTTGGAACGAAGTTGAAACGAGCTTGCTCAAGGCGTCTGCTGGTTTGTTTTCTGAGCGATTGATATGCACTACCTTGTAGGATTTAAATTGTTGAAGCAGCTCTTTTGCTTGATCTAGATACAAAGCCATTACTTCTCCCTTCGCGTCGTATACTCCGTTGATTTGACTGGCGATCAAGAGTGAATCGACATGCGCTTGTAGATTTTGAGCTCCCATCTTTATGGCGAGGCGTAAGCCTGCCAAGAATGCCTCATATTCCGCCTCGTTGTTGGTATTCTTGAAATCCAACTTGATGGCGTATGTAAATTCATGCTTCTCAGGGCTCACTAGGCGCAGGCCAGCTCCTGCGCCATCCTCATTTGAGGCTCCATCGGTGTATAACAACCATAGCCCATCACTTGTGTCTTTTACGGGATTCTCAACAATCTCACAATCTTTGACTTTATCTGCCGGGACTTCTGTGATGAAGTCTGCTAGAACTTGACCCTTGATGGCTGGGCGCGGCCTATACAGAATGTTGTGGCCTCCTAGCTCGATCGCCCATTTTACCAACCGCCCAGATGTCTCTGGCTTCTGCAATATCATACCAATGTGGAAATTGGTAAGCACGGTGATGACGTGACCTGTAAAGTACCTGCGCAGCCTCCTGGAAGCATGCAGCAGCGCAAGTACCAATTTTTCCATTGTTGAATATCTCGTCTCTGGATCTGTAAGCACCCTACTGACGTAGTATATTGGAGTTTGAACTCCATTCCTTTCTACTAGCAATACCGACCCAACTGCCTTATCTGAGGAAGATAAGTACAGGATGAGTGGTTCTTTCTCGTACGGCGCGGTCAGTGTGGGGAGCTTGATCAAACACTCCTTCATTTGCTGAAAAGCGGCCTCTGCTTCAGGCGTCCACTTAAATTCTTGTTTTTTCACGCAATTGCGCAGAGTGCTGATAAAAGGATATGACTTCGCGGCGTGATTTGACAGAAATATGTTAAGCGCGGCCAAGCGGCCGGCCAGCCGTTGCATTTCTTTTATCGTTCGTGGTGATGGCATCCGCTCTATAGCTTGGACTTTTTCTGGATTGACTCTAAAACCGCCATTTGTGACCACGAACCCCAAGAACTTGTCCTCCTCCATGCCAAAGGAACATTTGGCTGGGTTCAATTTCATATTCACGCTTCTCAATGAGTTGAACGTTTTCTCGATATCCTTTAGCATTTGGTCCTCTTCGGGACTTTTAACCACCAGATCATCGATGTAGACTTCTATATGTTTTCCGATGTCGTCCGCAAAAATGGTATCCATCAGGCGCTGGTATGTGGCTCCAGCGTTTTTGAGACCGAGTGGCATCTTTGTATAGCAGAAGATCCCGAGGTCGGTTCGAAAAGCTGTCTTGTCTTCGTCTTCAAGCTTCATCTGAACCTGATGGTACCCCTTGTAGCAGTCTAAGAAGCATTTCCATCTGTATGGTGCGAGGGAGTCTATCTTTTTGTCGATCTCGGGCAAGGAGTAGCAATCTTTAGGGCATGCCTTGTTGAGATCGGTATAATCGACACACATTCTCCATCCTCCATTAGACTTCTCCACCATTACGGGGTTCGCAACCCAGCTTTGATAGCGCACCTCTCTCAAGATTCCTGCTTTTAGCAGTTCACACACCTGTTCGTTCATTGCTTTGGTTTTGTCTGCCCCTAAGCTGCGCCTTCTTTGCACTTTGGTTCAACGGACGAGTAGGTGTTCAGACAATGCTCGGTAATGTCGCGCGGGACACCGGTCATGTCAGCCGGAGTCCAGGCGAAGATATCCATATTCCTGAACAAAAGTTGCTTGAGGTGTGTTCTGATGTTTGGTGAGATTGCGTGGCCAATCGTCACCGTTTGCTCAGGGTATTTACGGTTCAGAACCCATTTTTCTGGCTCAGTCGTTGAGACCTTCGCCGCTTTTGTTGGGCGCGCTTCTTCTGCTGACATTACTTCTTTCTTTGCGTAGATGATTGCCACCCCGGTCTTTGTTGGAAACCCTATCGCTGAGTGGGGGGTGGAAGTTACCATGTTCAGTTCGCCCTAGGTTTCTCTCCCAATCAACACATCATATCTCGATTTGACGGGCATCACCATGAAGTTTACATTTGTGGTTCTTGAATGTTTCCCGTCAGAGAGTGTGACGGGGAAACTGATTTGGCCTAGTGGGAAGACCATTTCGTTGCAAAATCCTGACAATGGATAATCAACCGGCTCAAGTCTTGCTTTATCTTCATCGTCAAACTGATTAAAGCATTGTTCGTAGATGATGTCGGCTATACTTCCCGGGTCAATAAAGATATACTCCGTTTCGTAATGGCCGATGATTCCGGTAATAACTACGGGTCGTGTTGCGCGAGGACCCCCGCGTACTACCAGAAAAATGACCTGCTGTTCTTACCATGACGGTTCATAGGGGCGTTTGCCTTTATCTCTAGCGCTGTATCTTGGCCCGTTGATCATATGGGTTTCCAGGCGTCGGACCTTTTTGTGATTCCCATCATCGTGGCGCTGGATCTGACGAGTTTCTTTGAGCACGTTTTTCACCAAGTGGCCTAGCTTTCCGCTTTTCAATGCTCTCTCGATCTCTTGACGTAAACTGATACAGTCATCAGTTAGATGACCTGTATCTTTATGGAAATCGCAGTACAGGTTGGGGTCTTGCCCCTTCTTGTTTGTCATGGGCCTTGGGGTCTTGAAATCGTGGTTCTCCGTCATCAGCACCTCTTTTGGTGTTTTTATGAGCGGAGTCCAGTGCTTCTCGCGGTTGTCATCCCTGACTGCTTTCCGGTAACCAATTCTATCGATCGTATCCTGCGCATCCTCTCTGTAGCTCGATCTTTCTTCATAACCCCTTGGTTTTCCGGACTTCCAATCATGATTTTTGCCTCTGTTGCGCTTGTCGAAGTCGCGCGAGTTTTTCTTGGAAAAGCGATCATCGGTGTATGAGGACTTGGCTCCAGCTAGCGATTCCTCTGTTTGCGCTACTATTTTCGCCGCTTCCATTAGCTTGCTCCATTCCTTGGGCATACCATCTTTCCCGGTGATGGTTCTGATGAGACTATCGCATCGGATAGCTTTCTTAAAGTGAGCGCGCATGAGTTGTTCACTTACACCGCCGATCTCTAAGCACTCCTTGTTAAAGCGAGTGATAAAGTCTTCTAGGCCCTCATTTTCTTTGCGCCAGATGTCTGTTACTTCAGACGTATCTCGTTGATAGCGCCTTTGTTGGCTGAAGTGGTCTAGAAACTTGGTTCTGAAATCAACCCATGAACTGATTTTTCCAGGCGGTAGGCTGTCGAACCATGCGCGAGCAGCCCCGGCAAACGTCTGGATAAACAAATGACACCACATTGGCATATTCCATCCTCCCATGCAACCAACACTTGTGAATACTCTGACATGATCGTCGGGATCAGTCAGCCCATTGAACTTTCCCACTGTAGGAGGCAACTTTTCTCTTGATAGTGGCGCGAGAGCGATCTTCGGAATGAATTTCGAGTGTTCTGCAGCTTCAGCGGGTCGATAAGCGAGGTGAAAGTCTCGCTCTGCCTCTTCGCTGTATCCGACGTGCTGCCTTGGTTTGTAATATTCGTGATTTCGCTAAAAAACGGTTGAAGACTGAGGACCCTTCATCGTCTTCCCAGGTTCGGTCCTCTGGGTCTGTATCATCCCAATCATTGTTCAAGTTGTGCGGCCCGAGCCGGCTTTGAACTGGACCTCTTTGAATGTTTGACGGGTAATCATAGTAACTTTTTTTCTCTCCTCGTGTGTCACGTGTGTCATGCACGCTTGGTCTTCTCTGGGGAGGAGGCCTATTGATTCTTCCTTGGAGGTTTTGCTGTGGGGGTATCTGGCGTGCCCCCTGAATAGGACCCTGAGGTGTAACCAAGGATGGTTCTGCTTGTAAAACTGCATGTTGCGCGCTCAAGGATTGATATGCCGCGTTAATAGTAGAGATTTGTTTGGCGTACCAAGAGGCTGGAGTTTCGCCCTCTGGTAGCCCTAGTAGCACCAAGAAATTCTGAGGTGGAGCTGGATTCGAAGGTCCAGCACCGTTGTTTCCTGGGGTTACCGTCTGAGTGATACGAGTAACACTCGCGCGGGGTGCCCCAGTGTTGTGTACTTCGAATTCGCCGATTTCCTCTACATTTTGGAGTTGGACGTTTT
Organism: Helianthus tuberosus; assembly: GCA_030545235.1. Lineage (NCBI taxonomy): Eukaryota > Viridiplantae > Streptophyta > Magnoliopsida > Asterales > Asteraceae > Helianthus > Helianthus tuberosus. The sequence goes on from CM060394.1 coordinate 12,803,770, forward strand.
GATTGTCCCCGCCCAACACTGCGTTTGAATTTGATCCAAAACCAAAATCGGGAATAACTCCTTGACCAGCCATGATCGAAGGAAAAACGTTGAAAACTCAGAAAAAGAAGATGAAAAGACTTGTAGAAGACCGGTGGGCGCCAATGAAGAAACACGGAACTAATTAAGGGGTTAATCAGTTGGGTTTATGTTCCTTTCATAGTGGTTAATCTTATTATGGCTTTCTGAGCTTCGTAATGATCGTCTAATCCTGCAAAACAGAACACCGTTACTCGTTAAGAGGGGAATATGGGGGTTTCCCTCTTAACCGGGCTCCGGCGTGAGAATAAGCGACTGCTTTGAGGAGATAATTAAGTATTAAGAGTGAGAGCAGAGGGAGTAGAATGTTTAACCTGTGGAGTGAGGTCTCTATTTATAGCCGGAGAGGTTGAAGAGGGTGTGGGCTGATAGGCCTTGGGCCGGAAGGCGACAACATACAGGATATGCTCCTTGTCTCTTTGGTGTCGACCGTTAGTGGCTTCTGGGAGTTCCCTGGAGTTGGCGCAATGTGATTGGAGCCACGTGTCATGGTTGTCGGCCTGGCCGCCCTTCTGCCATCAGCAGGTAAGTGGAGATTGTGGGGCAGTTGTCTCTGCCCTGTGATTGGTGCCACGTAGGCGTCCTTGAGTACTTTCTGTCTCTTGCATGTCAGACGATCGTGGAGCACGATTGAGCAGGACCAGAAGGACGCCGATTGGCCCTTTCCTTCTGCCACTTGTACCTGACGTACTATCTGAAACAGCCTTGCGCCGTAGTCACGCTTGGTCCTTGCTGAAGACGTAACTACCTCGTGCAGGGTATGGGCTACTGCATGCTCTTTCAGAATGCTAAGTGTTGAAAGTGGAGCTTCTTATTGTCCGGTCCTCGCGCCGGATCATTGAATGTCGTTGTATCTCGCGCGAGGTTGGCAATAAGAAATCTGTTGAATAAGGAGTATGGTCCTGTGCGCGACCTGAACGAGGGTTTGCGCGGCGTTTTTGGGACCGTACCCCTTCAGAGGAGAGAGAAACTATTGCCTTGGATTGACTAGAATGCCCCTAAACAAACTCACGTGCCTCTTTTCTTCCCTTCAATTTCCATCATTTAATCTTAGCCCTTGATTAGCTAAATGGATGGTCAAGATCACTTCCTAGCCTTCCTAGCCAAATAAACTTGCTATTGTATCTCCACCCAATATTTGATAGTTGGAAGTTTATTGTTTTATACTTTCTCTCTCTTTCCATTTTTGGTTTAGAGACATTGAATACAACATATTGTGTGTTTAATCATCATTATATTTGGAGTACGTAAAAGAATTAATAAATAATATGAGAATAAATAAGGTGCAACTATAAATCCATTAAATAGAGATATAGAGGGGTGTATAATGTCACAACCTTGCGGTGGGAAGTGTAAGTAATCCAAGCTTACGCATCAATGTTTGCTTGTTTGAAGGAGGACTACCCTTGGCTTATCTTGTATTAATATATTATTAATCATAATAAATATCTAAGGGCAGTGGGGGTGGAGCTTAATTTCCCGGTGATGGCACTTATATAACGAGTGATGGAAAGAACAAACCACCGCCACCTACAATTTCAACGCGTGAAGGGGAGATTCCATGATATATTTCACGCGTTATGGCTTATTCAGTGATAAATGGATGTGAGGGGTGTGAGGATTTATTGTTGGGTGTTGTGAGTGATGGAATAATGGTTGATGACATGGCGAAACTTGATTGGATGTTGTGAGTGATGGAATTTTTGCAAGTGATAACCACCCCGTCCCCCCTAATTAACCATGATCAAATATTTCAGAGAACTAAGTTAATCAAATGCAAAACTAAACTAACATTATTAAATACAAGGAATGTAAAAACAATAAGAGACTTAATCGCTTGAAAATTGGATCTTTGTCGAATTGTTAGTTTCGGTTGTTCATCAGCTCAAGCAATAAAGGAAGGAGGCACACAACGATACCTATACACAGGTTCAATCAAAACAAGTTTGTTAGTAATGCCTAGTCTATTAGCTCTTAGCTAAACTGACGGTATCATAAGTGATTTAGTTACTAGTTAACTGCTTAGACTAGCTGATTTGACCTGATTTTCAAAACATGAATGAAAACGACCACACATGATAGATAGAATCTTTCAGTCGTTATTGTTAAAGATAAGTATGATTATTAGCATAAACAAACAATAAATTATTAGAATAAAGTGCATGGGTGGTCCCTATGGTTAACCAAAATTTTGGATTTAGTTTCAAGTTTTTTTAAAGTAAATGGATGAACTCTGTGGCTTACACTTTGTAACGCATTTAATACCTAACTTTTGCCGAAAGTACACGGATGTTCCCTGTGGCATGCACTTTGTAACGCATTTAGTCACTAAACGCTAGGGACTAAATGTGTTACAAAGTGCAAACCACATGGACCATTTGTGTACTTTTAGCAAAAGTTGGAGACTAAATACGTTACAAAATGCAATCCACAAGAACCACCCATGTACTTTTGAAAAACCGATAACTAAATCCAAAATTTTAGGTAATCAAACAGATCATCCGTGTACTTTACTCAAATTATTAAAAAAAACACATACACAAGGCTCAAAAGTGAATTATTTTTGTTATCTTAAAATTAAAAACATTTGAATCAGCCAATGCATTGAAAAGTAACCAAACGACATGATATAATAATTCTATCACCATTGTCAGAGAAACATACAAAGAGTAATTAATTTCATACTAGTAAAATTGTTTGCTTATAAACAAGATATGATTAAGTACATATAGCCAAGGCTTAAATCTTACTGGTTAACTTAAAAGATATAAACATTTGAATAAATTAATAAATTAAAAGGTAAACACATGAACAAAAGCTTTTGCCTTGTCTTTGAAAGAAACACTTTACTTGTATGATTCAATTAACTTTAACAATTAAAGCATTAAGCATACTTCGAAGCTTGATTAGTGTGAGCTTTAATATAAAACTAGTGGGATGCCCGCGCGTTGCGGCGGGTGTGTGAGTCTATCAACCTCTCGTGAAAGATTGTTCAATACTTCTATGGGAAAAGAAGATGCAGCATCAGAATCATCTATCCCGCATCTTGTCACTTCTACAAGTTGTTACAACTTATAAGGTACTAAATATTCACGGACGTTTGCTACATGTCCACATGCGAAGATGGAACATATTCACGTCCTATAATCGCATTATACGTTTTGTTATATAAATAATATAAAGTATGCTTTAAGAACTTAGAAAAACTATCAAATTTAGGACTCTAATAAATGGAACCATGTAGTGAGTCAGTCATGCATTTGATATATGAATCAAAACTTTTGACTTGATGGGTCATATCTTGTTAACTTTTAAAAGAATTAAAAATATCTTTATTTCTTTTCAACGATTAGAACGTAAATACAACACTAAAACTACATTATATCACAAAATTGTTGGTAGCATAAGAAGTGAAAACTGACTTAGAGTCTTAGACAATAGCTTCACCATGGACACCAAGTCAGTAAAGCTTTTCTGGCGACTGACTGAGAAGCGAGTAAATTAAGGCATAAATAGATCTCCTTGTACATTAAACAAGAAAATGTTTTAAAGTAAGACATAGCCAAAAATATGTCTAAAGTAGGGATGGGCATTTGGTATCAAATACCGATCCCGATCTCGTCCCGTACCGATCCCGATCCCGAAAGTACCGTGCCGATTTTTTTCGGTACCGGAAACTGTGTCCACTTTTTGGCATTTTTGGTATCGGTATTTGCGGGATCGGGACGGTATCGGAACAGTACCGGTAAATACCGAATTTTTCCTTGATATACCGCTACTGTACCGATACCGTACCGTACCGACATAGTTCGTTATCGGTATCGGTACCCAGTTTTGGCGAAATTCTGAATCGGGGTTTTCGGGATCAGGACGGTATCGGAACGGGATCGGGATTTGCTCGTCCCTAGTCTAAAGCAACAAAATGCAAATATGGATAAGGAGTATAGTGTGGTTTATACAAGTTGTAGATTTGAAGAATTTAAACTATTGTCTGGACCCAGATTGGGATATATCTCTGCATTATTTGTTAAACTAATGAGACCAAATCAACATCATATATATTAAAATCTAAAATTGAATTAATAAATAATTTTTAATTAGTAATGCTTACAGTTTCTTAAGAGAACTTTGTCCCAATCCTACCTTGGTAGCTTCTTGCAATTAAAAGAAAATAAATACAAAATGGTATAAACAGAAAACCATATGAAAATCCTTTGGATAATCCTAGGACCTACATTTTTTTTGAACGACAGCAAATTTATATATATAAAGTGTCCAGCCAAAACAAAAACAGGCAACATTTAAACATACATAGTAACGTCAAACTCAATCCAGCTACTCCATTCCAGCGAGCCACCCAAAACTCTGTTTTTCATCCACATGTAAGAGTTCTCTTTGATAAATTCCACATTCCTTGTTACTGGCACCATAACGTCATTGAATTCTTTATCGTTACGGGCTAGCCACAGACGCCACAATGAGGCTAGTATCACCATGTGAATGACTTTTCTCCACCGCTGAGAACCTATTTGAGCCTGCCCAAATTCAAGAATATCCATAATCAACTCAGCATCGTGAATGAGCGGGATCTTCATCCATCTAAACACGTTCCACCACACGCATTTGGCCTAGAGATAATTAACGGAAATGTGGTTTACGGATTCCTCCTGCAAGCCGCATCTACTGCAGCGCGTATTATGAATTTGCAGCCCTCTTTTGATGAGGCTCTCCTTCGCAGCAAATCCTTTTTGAACAAACCTTTTTAAATAATTGAATCTTTAACTTTTAAAAGGCTATATTTTGTGTTTTAGTAAACTTTTTAAGAAAATGTTGAATTTATAGCAATTTCACCTTGGCTCATCAATTCGCTACACGTTTTAGAAAAGCGTATCAGCCAATCGTAGTATTTATAGGTGTTGAGCTTCAATGGCAATACTCAACAACATTAATCTTTTGTTTTTAAAAATAAATTACAACAAAACCTGCATCACTCAAAACCAGCATTTGCTCTTAAGGCTTCAGTGAAGATTTCGCCCGTGCGATGCGTCGGATTTTATAGGTGTGTGGTATTAACATGACCCATTATAAAAATCACACTTGTTGGGCTGTTTCTAATGAACCTGTTTTACAAAACAAAATGCCACTTGTAATCATATTCTACCAGATACTATGTGACCTTTTAAAGTGAATGTGACATGCAATCTAATTCTCAAACCTCTAATGTGATTAAAATTGTGTCATTTGTTTCTTCACCGTCGTGTTGCTCTTCGCTCGATTGCTCTGTCTCTTCATCCTGACTATCATACAAATTCAAAACGGACTCGCATTTGACTTCGACTTCCATTTATCTTCCATTTCTTTTCTCAAAGACACTGTCAACTGTCACTTGGCAGATCGCCAACTTTTCCAGTTCTCAAAGCCAGCAGGGAGGTCTTTCTTTGCCAAATCCAACCTGTTTTCAAAACAAAAAAATTAAAAATAAAAACTAACCTTAATAATTTTTAACAATTAAAGCATTAAGCATACTTCGAAGCTTGATTAGTGTGAGCTTTAATATAAAATAATGAGAACATAAGGCAATATTTTATTTAAAAAGCTAGAAATAAAAACAAGTGAAGGCGGCACGAAATATTTGAGTTGAAACATAGCCATTAGCCATTATCAAGTGATAATCTAATTGAATGGAAAAAGAAAAGGCCATTATATTGGAATGATTGACATTTATTATTATAGTAATATTAACTAGTGAGATTTTCTCCGCGCTTTGCGGCGGGAATTCGGTCAGTATCGATTCGGTTTATTATGGTACCGGCACTCGCTATAGTAATCGAAATATAAAACCTTACATCGATCGAAAACATAAGAATAAATATTGATATCGGTACCGATGTTGTTTAGTTGATACCGGTTAGGTTCATTTGCGTTCTATATTTATTTTTATTAACATCGTGATATAAATTTACTAAAAACGGATAACATGCCGCTAGCGTACCAAACCAAACTGTAACCGACTAACAACATCTGTACCAGTATATATTTCTATTGTTTTTGCTTTTGATAAACTAACATCGTATCGTTACCATATTGTACCTAACCGAAACAAACATCAGTACAGTTTTTGTCTGATTGATTGCATCTTTTATAAAGGATACCGTGTCGCTACCGTAGTGAACCGAACCGAAACCGAAAAACATCGGTGTTGCTACCGGTATTTTTAATTGTTTTTATACACTAACACACTATCACTACCATATTATACCTAACAACATGGGTACCAGTACTCGGACAATATGAATTGATTGATACAGTTCCGGTATCGATATTTGTTTCTGTCGTTTTCGGTCGATGTAAAACATGTATTGATTTCTATATTGAGTTCATGCAGTATCGTACAAGTACTGTAATGAACCGAATCGATACCGATTCAATGCTCGCAGTAACGTACCATCACAATGCACATGCAAATAACTTGAAATGTTAAAAATGATAAAACATAGATATGATTTTACAAATTTTAAAATATTAACAAATGCAAGTTATTGGTAAAAAAAACAAATTAAGTAATAGATAAAATATAAAAAAAACATGAATTACTATTCATGAGGAGTCTTAATTCATATGTATAATAATAATATAATGTATAATGTGCATATCTACCAATCTCTATACTTATAAATAAAAATAAGTACACTTGGCAGATTTTTAAACTCTTTCCTTAATTGTAAGTTTATGTAGTTTCGACACGTGCCAGCTTGTAGTTCCACCATTATAATTATAATTTTAGAAATCACTAAAAAATTTCCAAATAAAATTGTTTAGTCATATTTAAAAAATATATGATTTTTCATTTTCGTTCTTTGTTTAAGTCATACAATATTTTCATTTTTACGTTACAATATATTATCATCACATAAACTTGCTTATTTTTTCTCAAATAAAAACATGTAAAAGAAAAGTATTATAAGCTGACATCTATTACCGATATTATCTTATTTACCTACAACTTATTTTAGACATGAATTTCTCAATAAAATTTCAAAATTTTTATTTTCTATTTTTATCAAAAGAATTAAGCAACACCTTAAGAATTAAAATTTTCACTCACAAATCAATAAAATTTCAAATTTTTTATTTTCTATTTTTATCGAAGAATTAAGCAACACCTTAAGAATTAAAATTTTCACTCACAAATCACATGTTAACATTGTGACCGGTAGGTTGTTATCTACTCATAATAAAAAATATAATTATTATGGTTATTTTTTATTTAATCTGATTATTGTCTTATAATATATAATTATACTTTAATCTATTACATTTATTGTGTTTCTTTTATCCTTTTACATAAATTATATTATGTTTTAATTATATCATTCAATTCTTAGAGATTTTAAAAATCAAAACTACTTATGTGAAGGACTAATACTGGCACCTAAAACTGAAGTTGTTCAAGAAAACAAATTAATGAATTCTTGCTTTCAATATTTCGTGATGAAGAAAGAGGTAGACAGGAAATCTCAATTAACAATTAGCAAAAGGTTTATACTCTCCTGATGTTCTCAACGGTCTTAAAATATCTGGCTAGGTCGGTGTTCCAGTAATATTATTAAGAAATATTGATCAAAGAAGTGGTTTATGTATTGACACAAGACTACAAATACTATGAACGAGTTGGGGCAAACTACCTTCAAGGGTAGATTTGATAATGAGTCTTATGAACGAGTTGATTCTTCCAGTAAATAAGCATGGGAGACTTGAACTAAAAGGCTTAAAGTCTCATAACGGGTCAAACAAGTAATAAACTTAAACCGAATAGTAGGAGCGAAAAACTCAAGGAATATGGGCCCAGATAGTGGGTTGCAGTTTGAAAGTGTAGATGAATAAACCCCTATAGAATAAAATTGGGTTTGGACCGAATCAGCTGTAAATTGGATTGTAGAGGAATAAACATCTAAATAATAAATTGGGTCTAGACCGAATCGGATGTGAATTGGATTGTAGAAAAACAAACCTCTAAAGAATAAAATTGGGTCTGGACAGAACTGGATAAAAAATGGTAAAAATTGGCTAAAAGTGCCCAACTTTGGCAACCTGCTGGAAAAGTGGTGTGGCCGCGTCACACGGGAGACACACCAGGCACCTCCACGACGTGCTTTTGCCCCTTCGCGACGGCTGGGGTGCCCTGTTTCAGCAAACTTTTTTCTTTGTTGTTTTAAATCGCGTTGATCGTTTAACTTTAAAACAAATTGTTTTTAGTGTTTATGATAGGATTTCTCTAAGGGAACCTGACGGATGGGCGACCATGCAAGCAAAGAACCGAACACACCCAAACCTGTAACACCTCGTAAAATCACGTCCAATGATGTATTGACACGTGTAATAAACCCTAATAAAGTCAAACCTTGAATTTAAGGGACTAATTTCTCAAAAAATCGAAAAACATTAATTATAAAGGAACTGGAAGTATTAACATACCTAAAATAAGTTTCTAAATAACCTTCTACGGTTTTATATTCACAAATGAGCCACTTGTTGATCAAGTGTAGCCGTTTGTGTAATTAATTGAAAGTTTGCGCAATAAAGGGTTAAAAGCGTCAACATGTTAATTCTTACCTCTGAGTGACCTTTTAACAAACCGAGAGCTTCATAATATTTGATTATACTCTCGGGAATGCCAATCGTTGGCCGTCCAATGCTTTTATGCCTATAAGTGAAGTTACGCGCAACTTTGCAAGTTAGAGGGACTAAAAGTGTCAATATGTTTAATCATACCTCTGAATGACCTTTTTATGGACCCGAAGCATTATGATGCTTTATAATACTCTCATAAATACCTAATATGGATTAGATAAGGCTTCAATACTATTTAACGATGATATGCGCAAGTTTGCGCATTAGAGGGACTATTTGCGTCAAACTGCAAAAGTCTATCGATTCGTATAGTATTGAACCTTCCGGAATGTGATCATAAGTTAAACGTGCCCTAAATATCCTTTACATAGCTTAGAAATAGGCTTAGAGGTGTTTGGTGCGCAAAAATAAACTTATTTGATCAACAGGGACTAAAAGCGTCAAAAAGTGCATAAGTTTGCATTTTCGCGCATATCTTACATTCTGGATATATCCGGACCTTCAAAAATTTATGTAACCACTAAAATATTTTATTTTAGTGTTTGGCATGATAAAATTCTATTCGTCGCGTAGTTTGGATCGTTTTTAGCGTCCGTTCGTGTTTCGTCGTAATTAGACGAACAACGTGACCGTACGGCCAAACGAACCGACATCCGACATATTTTTTAATATGTTTCATGTCCCTCATGTTTAGTCATCATTGTAGAGCCTTAAAAATGGTTTAACGGGCCTCAAACGCATCAGAAATGGCCTTAGAAGCATGCAGGGACCAAAACTGCAATTTCTGAAACTTGTTGCTGAACCAGGGACCTCAGGCGGCCCGCGTAAGCCCCCTATGAAACCTTACGCGGCCCGCGTGAGCATGCCAGAGCTGCAAAACTGATTTTCCAGCTGTTACCAACTGTTCCAGCTGTTTTTAACACTTGCACATGGTTTTTTTTCAATCCTTGGGCAGCCCATAGTATACCAAAACAATGGGTAAGAGGTGTATGGTCCAGATCAAAGCTCGTTTATTGATGAACGATCTTAATGGTTCTAAAAAACCTATAAATACCCCACCTCACTTCCTTCAAACCCACACTTGATTTCTGAATTCTCTAAGTTGGAGACCTTGCTCTTCATACCTGAGAATTTAGGAATCAAAACCTCATTGCTTGGACCCTTTGTAAGTGTCCTTTCGTGCTTAGTTTAATTATTTAGCGGTTATAGCCGAAAAGTCAAGTGTTTCGATAAACGCTTTGACTTTTAAACGGTTGAGCCATAGTTCGCAACGAACATGGCTACGTGACCGTAATTAGGTAGGTATTAAACCCTCAAAAGGGCACCTCCTAATTACCACGTTTACTTAGTTTAATTGTCGGGTCAAATAAATGTCAAACGGGTTTGTTTTTAATAAAATTCATAACTATTAATATAGAAGCCATATAATCAGTTTTCTCACTTTAATAACTTGGTAAATATTAGTTAAACATGCCTAAGCATGATTCAACCCGACAATTCTAAACATAGGCTCGGTTTGGAACCGAAAGTCGCAAAAGTTGACTTTTGCTTTGACTTTCAGTCTGACCCGAATTAGCTTAGTTTAATTATGCCTTAGGGTTCCTTTGTGACCATGTTATATGTTAGTATAACCCCCTGAAGTTATACTACTTGGTCCTTTAGAATTAGAGTTCATTGCATGTTTCCATAATGCCTAAATGTTGACCATAATGCCCTTTTAATATTAAAACAAGATTTTTGAAAATGTGAAAGGACTAAAACCTTTATTACATATTTATAAACATGTCCATAAAATTTCACATCAATTCGTGGTCTAAAATGGGAGTTATGCGCTTTAGCGTAAATAGAAAGCTTTTTATTAATAAAATGGCATTTTCGGCATAAAGCCTATTTAAACTCAAATTTTGTCATCAAACCTTTACCTACTGATATAATATAATATTTAGGGATTTTTGGAAATTTTTATAAAATTTTAATTTGATCATAACATGGAGTTATCGCATAGACTCGGTAATTGACGATAATGCCCTTTTCGCTAATAAAATGAGTTTTACCCATCCTTTACACACCAAACCTTTTCCTACTGATTTTATATGTTAAATAACTTATTTTAAACAGTAAAGGCTGATCAAAATCTCAGATTTCATTAATCAACCCGAATATCGTCAAATACCGACTTTTATGCGATTTAGGCGCATAGTATGGTTTAAAACCATATTGGGCACCTAAGACTTGATACCTACTAATGTTATGAATAAATTCTTATACTTTAATAGTAAATAAAAGTTTTGAACTCAGATTTCCAAAATTAACCTTTAAAGCATATGTGAAATGACCAAAATGCCCCTACGGTGCATAGTTTGGCCATAAATGATAAATTTCACATATGTGAGGTATTTTACTGATATAACTTATTAAAATAAATATATTTACTAATTATTTTAGACCAGGATCTCAGTTTATCATTTAACCTCTTTTATAATCATTAAAATGACCAAAATACCCCCACGGGGCATATATTGGTTTTAAATTCATTTTGGGCATAATGGAAGATGTCCTACTGATATCACAACATATTTAAGGCATATTAACTTGTGGAACATGTTCATGACTCTTATGGTTACCTGTTACGCACGTTTCGCGTTCGGATCGGTTTATGTAACTAGTTTGCATAAAATAACTGAAACGGGTCAAACCTTATCATTTTCACTTCAAAATCCAGAATGTGTTTAGTTTGCCCATATTATACAAGTCTCCAAACTTGCCGGGTCTAAATCACATTCTGATCGGGTCTGCGCTTAATCTTGCATTTTGAACCGTAAACCTTTCCTTAAAAACTAACCGGTCTAAGTTACGACTTAAATAAAGACCCGTTAGGAATCTAATAGGTTAATAAAACCTTCGTTTTAGATTAAGAGCCCCAGTAGAAGTACTTGTGCTTGCTGATTTGATATACGGCTGGGATTGAATTTATATTTAGCTCAGGTAAATACTTTTAACTTATTTTCCCTTATACGGGCTTGGGATACGGTATTATAAAAATACCGCTTGGTTGGGTGTAGAAACCTTTTAATCGGAGATGATTAAATTGCATAATCCCGTTTTAATCTGTATTGATTGATAACAAATAACATTAGGGGTTAATGACCGTGTCCTGGATATCCTTGGCTCATTTAAAAAGTGAATGGCCATAACTTAAGCACAAGGTGTAGGCATAACACCTCCTGTTACGTATGTAAAAGATATACTCACTCGTAAGGGTGTCTTCTTGTGAGTTATATTTATGGTGTGTCGATTAATCTTGACTGGATTGTATTGTAAAATCACCGGCCCTAAATGTTGGACAAACATGTAAAACAGATACAAGGATTTTATTAATAAAATTGTCCGAAGTTATAAAAGAATTTGTGCCTTGTGCATTCAAATCATTTTCTTAAATATTTTCAAAATGAGTCAGTTAATTGTATTTACCAGTGTAAACTGACGTATTTTTCAAAAAGGTTAAGTGACAGGTATTGTACGTAATTGGCTGGGAGCTCAGGGCGTTAATAGGGAATCTTGCAAGTTTTAGATGCCTGAAGTCTGTTGAACAGTTTTCTTTTATTTGATCCGCCTGTGGATCTTTTACATACCGTTTGTAATACTTTAATATTCTCATTCGGTTTATAATATAATTATCTTTTGGTTTCGCTGTGCATTTAAATTGTGTTGTTTGACTATGATGATATCAACTACGTCACGATACTCCCCACCGGGCCCACCGGTAATACGTGGAAATATCGGGGTGTGACAAAACCTCCATTTCCGCGGGAGCATCATTTTGGGAAAGTTCAAGCATGGTCACACGTGATAAAGTTTTGTGTATACATCTTATTGTCTTTGACTATAATTTAATTGTGTAATAACATGTTATGTCAGTTCGTCTAGGTTTTCAAGCAGCCCAGACGTGTAAGCTCTAAGTTTTCAAACAAAAAAAATATGGGACCTAATTCTTTGAATATGTAAGATATTCGATATAAACGGGATAGAGTGTTATAGTTACCGCCGGCAAAATCAAGGTTTGGTGGTGGTGTAAAGCGGAAGAAAGGGAATGGTTAACAAAGAAGTGGGAGTAGGGTGGAGATGAGGGTACTGATGAAGAAGCTTCGGTGAAATCTGCTGCAATGGTGGAAGGTGGTGACCTTTTTGGTGGCTATTTTCCACTTCTGTGTCACACCCCAACCGATGGCGGAATCATCGGGGCGCGACACTAGGCGAATCAGATTGCTCAAGAGAATCCATAACAACTACATGGCGATAATATTTAATTCATTCGTTATCCCATACTAACAAATAATACAATCACATAAGTTATCACAGATTTCTTGTCCTCTCGAACAATACAAATCCGACAACCTAGATTTTAGTTGAGTTTCTAGACTTCCTAGCTTGATTTGAAATAGCCTGCTGTAACAACCCTCGGTAAAACCAACACCCTCATAATATTTCCGACACCTTATTATATTATAAAATATCCCAATATGTCTTATATTACACCCCGTATGTGAAAACCGAGCCTGAATTATGTTATAGTTTATATAATAAATAAAAATCTGAAAATAGTAAGTTGAGGCGGGCCGCGAAAGACCCCACCTCAACCTTACGCGGGCCGCGACAGATCATCACACGCGATTACACCAGAGGCCGACACATGTCGACATCGTGGCGGACCTACTAGCTGACCCAGCTAAGCTATAGTGTTGACCGATGTTGACGTGGGCCGCGTAAAGGTCCCTTGTCTTTTACGCGGGCCGCGTGGAAACCCAATTACACAACTATAAATAGAATGCATCAGACTTCGTTTTCCGTCGCTCATTTCTTTCTCTCAATCTCGAAATTCTGTAGAAGAGGCATAATATTTTGGGTATTATACCCCTAATTAGCGAGATTCAGCTCCGTTGTAAGTATTATAACCCCAGTTTCATAATAGTTACGCTGCCCGATTGATTTAGGGTTCCGTAACAACTGTCGTGGTTTTGCCCGACGTAGTTGTTGGAATGCCGTCTTGGGGAGGGTATTATTAATAATTTCAAAGGGTTATGATACTAATCAATGTACATTTGTATAAATTATAGATTATATCCAGGAAACACCCACACGAAGTCTAAGATAGCAATGTGAGTTTATCCTCTTTTTGTTAATGTTTTTGGAATACTTTACAAAACCTTAATTATTTTACAATGTGATTAAGCGGTGATTGAGTCTTTGTAGTTCTTCAATTACTGTCGGTATTATGGGGTTTTGTATACAAAATTTACTACGAGTAGTAGTAAGTCGGGAACGACAATTCATTATCATTGGACAACGAGTTAGCCAATGGGTAATTTTACCATAGCCATAGATCCGGTCGAGTGGCAAATACTGAATGAGTAATTGTGTAGACATAAACAATGTGATCGCTCTCAATACTGTTTTAATTGATAAAATGTTTCTTGATTAAACTGGATTTCACTCACCAGTATTTCCGACTGACAAATGTTTTTAAAACGCGTTACAGGTAACACAATGTGAACAACCAATTAATGAAAAGCCAGCTGGAGAGCACTGAAGGCTTGGGGATAATGTGGCTATAAAAGTTACCTAATAAACGATGTTTTAAATTCAATAAAATAGGGATGATCCCTATAAATGTATTGTAATAAGAAACTTGGGTTTTACCCATGTAATTCTTAATATCAAATATGTTGGTTTTACTCTGATAAACATTTTCTAACTACGGTCCTGATGTAAATTCCGCTGCGAGATTAAATAATCAACTGATACCACCCAAAGCTCTGTGATCGCGTCCGCCCGTTCCCGGGACAGATAAGGGATCGGGGGTTGCGACAGAAGGTGGTATCAGAGCCTAGCCACTGGTCTGAGCCAAAGAAGTGTTCTGCTGACACTTAAATTTTAAATTTTGTGTTAGGAAATGAATTATGGAAATATATGCATAACTGTAATTATGTGTTATGTGTTATGTAACTATTTGTTAGTTTTCAGTATGAGTGATCAAGGACCCTCAGATCTGAATCGTCAGTTATCTGATTCCCCTAAGAGTGAAGGTACCTCATCACAGCCTGCCCTTTCGGGGTACGTTGCTGATCTGGAAGATGGAATATTTGCCTTTAGAGCTCAATCTGAAGAACCATTTCCTAATAAGAAACGAGGATGGTTCAGTAAAGAAGCTTTTGCTCGTAGGAAGAGAATGCGAAAGTTGCAACAGCAAAGAGTTTTAGCGGCTGCTAAGCGAGAATCAGATGCCCATACACAGGATATGCTTAATAGAAGCCTAGCTAATTTCCATATCCTAGCTACAACTGCTGCTGACCCAAGTCTGGAACAACTAGTAGCCCCACAACCCTTACCTGTAATTCCCAATCAACCCATGGAGATAGAAAACCACGATAACCAAGTGGAGATGCATGACTTTAATCCAGAGGAAATCCCTAGAGTGCCTGCACCAAACCCTCTAGACCCGAATTATGACCCCTGGTGGGACGACAATAGGGACTTTGTGCAACGCTACCCTATCCAGGATTATCCACCAATATAGAACATAGAAGATTACCCAGGTATTGACCCTTTAGATCCCTATTACCAAGATGATTATATTAGGGAAATTTTAGAGGATCCTTACCAATTTCAGGCACCTACACCCCCATATCAGGAACCAGTACCCCAGATTCCAAACCCAGTCCGAGAACCTGTACCCCCAATGAGTGCAGAAAACGTTCAAGAACTTAGGACTTTCGGGGAGGAAATTTTAGAGAGCAGTGAGAGAATGCGTCAGGTAGGAGAGCGTCTCGTATGGAAATACGATGAACGCAATATGGATTTTTGGATGAATCCATATCCGTGAATAAGATGGTGAAACGATGGTAGTAATAATATAATAAAATAAAATATGTGTGTACGGATGCATATTACTATTTTATTTCTGTTGGTATTGTAATCTTTATTTCTGTACTAGTGTGTAATAGACGCATAAGTATATGAAAAGAGTATAGTAGCAATGATATACGTTTTTGGTTAGATTGAGTGTCATGTGGTTAACTATATTAAATATTATCTTGTGATATTAATAACAGGGTAAATGTTAAAAATTCAGATGGCCGACCAAGGAAATCAAGTCAATTTGGATAATAACCCGGAAATCCATAATGATAATATTCAGAATGATGATAATCTGAATAATGAGAACCCGAACAACAATAACAATGGAAACCAAGTGGATAATAGTGCTATCCAACACATTGTAGCACAGGGAATTATAGATGCAATGCCATTTATTCTTCAAACTGTTAAAGATGCTGATAATAAAAGTAAGCATAGCAGTAAGCGACCAAGTGAACCAGAACACAACATGAACAATGGACCTGTACTTCAAATGCCTATTCCCAAAAGAAGAAGAACCATGCCTTATGGTTGTTCTTATAAGGAATTCTGGTCTTGTAAACCAATGGAATTCTCAGGCAACGAATGGGCCATTGCAACCTTACGCTGGATAGAAAAGACTGAGGCAGTCTTAAGGATCAGCAAATGTGCTGAAGAAGATAAAATACTGTTTGCTTTTAATCTATTTAAGAATGCAGCACTAGAATGGTGGAACACTATCCTCCAGTCAAAAGGAAGTGATAGAACCTATAATATGGAATGGGAAGAATTTAAGGACAAGGTAGAAAGGAAATCCTGCCCTCCTAATGAAAAGGAACAAATAGCAAACAAATTCCTAAACCTTAGGATGACTGGTGTAAATAGTAAGGGATACACTAAAATATTCTTTAAATATGCTAGAATAGTGCCAACTCTTGCTTCACCAGAACCAGTGTTAATTTCTCGTTATATTTGGGGAGTAATTAGAGAGATTAGACACATAGTCAAGGCAGCTAGACCTCAAACCATAGAAGAAGCGGTAGAATTAACACATACCTTGACTGATGAATTAGTTCGTACCCGAGAAGAGGATCAAAGAAGAAACCTAACCCAAAAGCTTACACAAGAATTTCGTTCTGGAAATTCTAATCGTGGGAGAAATATAGGTTCTACCTCTGCACCCTACTGTAGGTATTGCAAAAGAAAGCATTCCGGAAGATGCTCCATATATTGTAACTTTTGCAAAATGTCGGGACACAATGAAGAAAACTGCAGAAAGAAAGTTAATAGCAGGGTATGCTACAATTGCGAAGAACAAGGTCATATCAAGCTAAATTGTCCAAAATTAGCCCCGGCTCCAGAAAACAAGAATACTAAGAATGCTAGAGCATTTGTTCTGACTGCAGATGAAGCCAGGATAATTCCAGATGTCATAGCTGGTACGTTTTTAGTTAATGACGTCTTTGCTAAAGTATTATTTGACTCTGGTCCAAACCAAAGTTTTATTAATACATCATTTTGCAAATTTCTAAATCAGTCAGTAACTAAACTACTACTAGAATGCTTAGTAGAGACAACTAATGGAGAAACCGTTAGAATTTCTGAAATCTTGCAGGGAGCAAGTATAGAAATTTCAAATCAGAAATTTATTGCAAATCTTTATCCCATGAATCTAGTAGGATTTGATGTTATTTTAGGAATGGATTGGTTAATAGCCAATAAAGCCAATATTTTGTGTGATAAAAAGGTAATTCAAGTAAATTCACCAAAAGGAAAAATGATCACAATTAAACGAGATAAATCCTCCAGGACCACAAAATTCATCTCTGTAATGAAAACTGCAAGTTTTATAAGAAAAGGTTCTATAGTGTATTTGATTTCTATAATCACTAACACAAAAGGAAGAGATTTAAAAGATATCCCAGTAGTATCTCAGTTTTCAGATGTATTTCCAGAAGAATTGCCAGGGCAACCTCCAGATAGAGAAGTTGAGTTTAGAATCCATTTAATACCAGGAACATCACCGATTGCCAAAGCACCCTACCGATTGGCACCTGCTGAAATGCAAGAATTAAAGAAACAATTAGACGAATTATTGGAGAAAGGATTTATACAGCCAAGTTCATCACCATGGGGAGCGCCGATACTGTTTGTTAAAAAGAAAGACGGATCAATGCGTATGTGCATTGACTACCGCGAATTAAACAAAGTCACAATTAAGAATCGGTACCCATTACCAAGAATCGATGATCTGTTTGATCAACTATAAGGAGCCCGATTTTTCTCTAAAATCGATTTAAGGTCAGGATATCATCAATTAAAGGTACAGGAAGAGGATATTCCTAAAACCGCATTTCGAACAAGGTATGGTCATTATGAATTTACTGTCATGCCATTTGGTTTAACCAATGCCCCAGCTGCATTTATGGACATGATGAACCGAATATGTAAGCCATATTTGGATAAATTCATAATTGTATTCATAGATGATATTCTAATTTATTCCAAGAATAAAGAGGATCATGCAAAACATTTGCACGCACTTTTAAGTTTGTTAAGAAAGGAAAAGCTTTATGCTAAATTTTCAAAGTGTGAATTTTGGTTAGAACAGGTACAATTCCTTGGACATCTAATTAATCATGAAGGAATTCATGTAGATCCAACAAAGATTGAGGCAATTACTAAATGGAAAACCCCTGAGTCACCAACCGAGGTTAGAAGTTTCTTAGGATTGGCATGTTATTATAGAAGATTTATTCAAGATTTTTCTAGAATAGCCATTCCCTTAACTAAGCTAACCTGTAAATCTGTTAAGTTTGAATGGGAATTAAAACAAGAAGAAGCGTTTAGAATTCTTAAGCAAAGATTAACCAATACACCCATATTAGCCTTACCAGAAGGAACTGAAGACTTTGTAGTCTATTGTGATGCTTCTAAATTAGGTTATGGATGTGTGTTGATGCAACGACAAAAGGTTATAGCTTACGCATCTAGACAACTTAAGAATCATGAAGAGAATTATTCAACCCATGATTTAGAATTAGGAGCTATAATTTTTGCTCTTAAGATTTGGAGACATTACCTTTATGGTAGTAAGTTTACCATATTTACTGATCACAAAAGTTTAAGGTATGTTTTCGGACAGAAAGAGTTGAATATGAGACAAAGACGTTGGATGGAATTTCTTAGTGATTATGATTGTGATATCCGATATCATGAAGGAAAAGCAAATGTAGTGGCAGATGCTTTAAGCCGAAAATATCATGAAAAGCCAAAAAGGGTACGTTCTCTTAAATTAAATCTGCAAGTAGATTTAAATAATCAGATAAGAGAAGCACAAGAATCAGTAATCAAGGATGATTCTGAAAAATTAAAAGGTATGCTAAAAGAATTGGAACAAGGAATAGATGGAATTTGGAGATTTCATGAAAAGAGAATGTGGATACCTAAATTAGGAAATCTACGTAATCGTATATTAGAAGAAGCCCATAAGTCTAAATATACGATGCATCCAGGAAATGATAAAATGTACCAGGATTTAAGGAAAAATTTCTGGTGGATAGGAATGAAAAAGGATATAGCAGTCTATGTTTCTAAATGTTTAACTTGCTCACAAGTCAAAGCTGAACACCAGAAACCCTCAGGTTTATTACAGCAATTAGAAATGCCAGTTTGGAAATGGGAATTAATAACAATGGATTTTGTTACTAAATTACCCAAAACTAGGAAAGGAAATGATACAATCTGGGTGATTGTAGATAGACTAACTAAGTCAGCTCATTTTCTACCAATGAAGGAAACAATTAGTATGGAACAATTATCTAAATTATATGTAAATGAAATTGTTTCTTTACATGGCATTCCTTTATCAACTGTTTCTGATAGAGATAGTCGATTTACCTCTCATTTTTGGTCAAGTTTACAAAAGGCAATGGGAACCAAGTTAAAATTAAGTACAGCTTATCATCCTCAAACGGACGGACAAAGCGAAAGAACCATTAAGACAATGGAGGACATGCTTAGAGCCTGTGTAATTGAATTTGGAGGTAATTGGGATGATCACTTACCTTTAATAGAATTTTCTTATAATAATAGTTATCACACAAGTATCAATGCTGCACCATTCGAAGCACTTTATGGAAGAAAGTGTCGAACCCCAGTCTGTTGGGCAGAAATTGGAGAAAAGCAACTATCTGGACCTGAGATAGTGCAGGAAACAACCGACAAAATTATTCAAGTCAAGGAACGACTGAAAGCAGCACGTGATCGACAGAAAAGTTTTGCTGATAATCGACGCAAACCCTTAGAGTTTCAAGTAGGAGATAAGGTATTATTAAAAGTCTCTCCTTGGAAAGGAGTGGTAAGATTCATCAAACGGGGAAAGCTAAGTCCCAGGTATATTGGACCTTTTAAGATTATTAGAAGAATAGGACCTGTAGCCTATCAGTTACAACTGCCAGAGGAAATGGCAGGAATACATGATGTGTTTCATGTATCTAATCTTAAAAAGTGTTTAGCTAACGAATCATTGATAGTACCTCTTAAGGATATAGAGGTAAATGAACAACTCAAGTTTGTAGAAAGGCCTCTACAGATTGAAGACAGGAAAGTCAAGAATCTCAAACACAAGAGACTAGTTCTAGTCAAAGTGAAGTGGGATTCCAAAAGAGGACCTGAATACACATGGGAACTCGAGTCAGAAATACAAAGGAAATACCCGCATTTGTTTCAGTAGATCTCGAGGACGAGCTCTAAAACAAGGTGGGGAGAATGTAACAACCCTCGGTAAAACCAACACCCTCATAATATTTCCGACACCTTATTATATTATAAAATATCCCAATATGTCTTATATTACACCCCGTATGTGAAAACCGAGCCTGAATTATGTTATAGTTTATATAATAAATAAAAATCTGAATATAGTAAGTTGAGGCGGGCCGCGAAATACCCCACCTCAACCTTACGCGGGCCGCGACAGATCATCACACGCGATTACACCAGAGGCCGACACGTGTCGACATCGTGGCGGACCTACTAGCTGACCCAGCTAAGCTATAGTGTTGACCGATGTTAACGCGGGCCGCGTAAAGGTCCCTTGTCTTTTACGCGGGCCGCGTGGAAACCCAATTACACAACTATAAATAGAATGCATCAGACTTCGTTTTCCGTCGCTCATTTCTTTCTCTCAATCTAGAAATTCTGTAGAAGAGGCATAATATTTTGGGTATTATACCCCTAATTAGCGAGATTCAGCTCCGTTGTAAGTATTATAACCCCAGTTTCATAATAGTTACGCTGCCCGATTGATTTAGGGTTCCGTAACAACTGTCGTGGTTCTGCCCGACGTAGTTGTTGGAATGCCGTCTCGGGGAGGGTATTATTAATAATTTCAAAGGGTTATGATACTAATCAATGTACATTTGTATAAATTATAGATTATATCCAGGAAACACCCACACGAAGTCTAAGATAGCAATGTGAGTTTATCCTCTTTTTGTTAATGTTTTTGGAATACTTTACAAAACCTTAATTATTTTACAATGTGATTAAGCGGTGATTGAGTCTTTGTAGTTCTTCAATTACTGCCGGTATTATGGGGTTTTGTATACAAAATTTACTACGAGTAGTAGTAAGTCGGGAACGACAATTCATTATCATTGGACAACGAGTTAGCCAATGGGTAATTTTACCATAGCCATAGATCCGGTCGAGTGGCAAATACTGAATGAGTAATTGTGTAGACATAAACAATGTGATCGCTCTCAATACTGTTTTAATTGATAAAATGTTTCTTGATTAAACTGGATTTCACTCACCAGTATTTCCGACTGATAAATGTTTTTAAAACGCGTTACAGGTAACACAATGTGAACAGCCAATTAATGAAAAGCCAGCTGGAGAGCACTGAAGGCTTGGGGATAATGTGGCTATAAAAGTTACCTAATAAACGATGTTTTAAATTCAATAAAATAGGGATGATCCCTATAAATGTATTGTAAAAAGAAACTTGGGTTTTGCCCATGTAAATCTTAATATCAAATATGGTGGTTTTACTCTGATAAACATTTCCTAACTACGGTCCTGATGTAAATTCCGCTGCGAGATTAAATAATCAACTGATACCACCCAAAGCTCTGTGATCGTGTCCGCCCGTTCCCGGGACAGATAAGGGATCGGGGGTTGCGACACCTGCGATCTAACCTGCAACATACGTTAAAATATTGTTAATACAAAAGTATTAGCGAGTATACAGGTTTGATATGTATAGCGTAATAGATTAAAAGGGGTTGCGAATTTCCACATGCATAAACGTAACACATGACATATATACTCACAAAGCTGATACTACTAACTAAGTCCTCGATGCTCGAATATGCGTTGGCAAACTAGACCCCGTCGGGCGCAATAGTACTATACTAGTCGTGGTGGGACGTCGCGAGTATAAGCCCTAGCACATATGCAACTAGCATCACGTATATCTATGCATAACAGTTATTCGCAAGTGATAATTCGATTGATAGAATAATTTGTTTGATAAGTTCGATTTGTTAGAAACGTATGTTACACCCAAAATGCGATTAAAAAGGGTTCAAGTATACTCACAATGCGTATTTAGCGAGAATACAACTTGATTGGATCGGTTGCGAGTACGTCTGCGTTAATCGTCGAATGATATAGTAAACGATGCACGGTTAAGCGGAAATAGTATCAAAATGACAGCATCCGGTCGGATGGTACTTATCCGGTCGGATGACCTTATCCGGTCGGATGACCTCATCCGGTCGGATGACTGTTGATTGGGTCGGATAACCCATCCGGTCGGATAACAGTTCAGTGGGTCGGATGACTGATGAATACTCCCATCCGGTCGGATAACATCTTGTTCGATCGGATGACATGCTATCCGATCGGATGACATGTGGTCCGTTCGGATGACATGTGGTCCGTTCGGATGACATGTTGTCCGGTCGGGTGACACGTCTGTTTTAACGTCCCGATCAACTGTTTTTGAGTGTTTTTGGAAGGAATACATGCGGTTTTACTGGGACGGTGTGATTTCGTATTAACAAATGAAATCCCATCAGTTCCGACCCGTTCTAACGGCCGGGAATCACCCCGTTCCATCAGATCTGGCCGTTCTTGACGGTTTCTCATGTTTAACTCGAAATCGCACAGTACCTTGACTAAATACATAGTTTTTAGGTGAGATTTGATATCAAAACATGTGGAAATCACCCAGATCTGAGTTGTTCATGGTGGGATGAGGTCACATCTTGAAGTTCTTATGAACTCTTGGTGACATCACCTTAAAACACCTCAAATCAGTAGATTTCACGGTTAAATATTGAGTTTCAAAAGACAGAATGATGTAGAATTGAGTGTAGATCGTAGAAGTACAAGTTTTAGTCCGAGATCTTACCGAAATCGCGAGGAATCGAGAGAAAAAGGTCCTAGAGCGTGCTTGGTCGAGTGGGAGCTGTCACATCATTGTTCAAGTGATGTGACATGCTATTTATAGGCAACAGAGGAAGTTGGGGTTACTGGGTCGGATGGCCCATCCGTTCGGATGGCCACTCCGGGGCGGGGAGTTTCTCCATTTTCGATCGTTGCGATAGTTTTTGGAGTACGCGCTTTCTATAGTTAATTTATATTATTATTATATATGTATATATATCACTAAGGGTCGTATTTACATATCCATATTTCAAAGTTTTAATATAACAATCGGTTTTCGATTCGAGTATGCGATTATTAGTGACGTTTCACAGCCATCAAGGAGAGTAGCATAGGTCCTTTCTCGATGTCATCGTGAACGTTATTGTGTGTTGTGCCACAACGACTGACGGGGTACCACTCACTCGTATTGTCATCATCGTCACGACGACTGGAGCTATAGCACTCACTCGAGAGTCTTTGTTAGCGTTAGTTGTCTGCGTTTCGACACATCACGGCCACCGAGGAGGGTAGAATAGGTCCTCACTCAATGTCATCGTGAGTGTTAGTGTTTGTAATGTGATGCAGTGATAATGTATTGCGAAAATATGCGATTATCCTTCGAATAACGATGTATGCGATATAGTTACATTATGATCCGAATCTCTGGTGCTAGGCGTAACGAGTACATCGAGTAGTAACAACACACGAAAGTGCGGGTTGTTACAGTCTCCCCTGCTTTAGGAAATTTCGTCCCGAAATTAATCCAACAAGTAGACTTTTGAGAGTTGATCCTGCATAAGTAGCGATACAGCGAGTGATTTGACAAGCGAGAGCGTTTCGAATAGGAGAGATCGATTGCGATAACGAGAAGGTGACGTAAAGACAAAAGTAATATCCCACAAGTTGGCGTTCCAAAGTACTTCGTGTCGCGAAGAATTCGTTAATTCGATGCGATTGTAATTTTAAAGAACTTGAAAGGTCTCTCATGAGGTAGGGTTAACTGGGTCGATCGTTAACCAACGTTACAAGAAACGTTCGTTTTTAGATATTCAAAAGGAATTTTGGATGGACGTCTTGAAAATTTTTCCTTTTTAACGTGAGGTCAACTGAGTCGATTGTTAGTGCATACATCTGTCGACTTCATCTTGTATCGAGTCTTAGTCTAGATATGTTAGATCAGGCCATGTTGTACGGGAAAATAGAGTTTTAGAGTTGATTTCCCACGAAATGACAAAATGTTGATTTCCCACGAAATGACAAAATGTTGATTTCCCGCGAAATGACCATTGCACTTTCGTGGGGAATCAGAAACATTGCACTTTCGTGGGGAATCAGAATCCCTATAAATAGGCTAGTGTCTATGTCATTTGGTGGGGAATCAGAATATTGTACCGAAGTGCTGCCGGTGTATTTTCTGATTGTAACTGTTGTAATATCAATCAGAAGAGTGTTTAAAGTGAAGAACAAGCTGTTTCTACCTTTGTTTCTTGTTTTCCGCACCTGAAACGAAGTTAAACTCCTCTGATCGACTCATTCGGGTCAACTACACGATCCTACAATTGGTATCAGAGCTAGTTCTATACGATTCAGCTTGGAAATCTCTGTTTTTCTACACTTTCTTTCAAAAATTCAAGATTTCACGGTTAAAATCGGCTAAATTTCAGATATATGGTGTAAAAGTGCAAGATAACAAACCCTTGAAAGATACACGTTAAAATTCGAACTAAAAGTAACTGAAAATGACCTCCGAAGTGATTTCGCTCAAATTGACCTGTTCTTGATTCCGCTCCAGATCAGCTTCAATTGGTCTGATTCCGCTCGAGCATTTGGAGCGAAATCAGGGTTTAGCTCCAAAAGGTTGATTCCGCTCCAGAAGATTGTCTGATTCCGCTCGAAAAAACACTGATTCAGCTTGAAATGGTTGATTCCGCTCGAACTGTTTTTGTTTGAATTGGTCTGATTCCGCTCCAAAGTTACCAAAGTGTTGATTCCGCTCCAAAGTGTCTGATTTAGCTTGAAAGTTAAATTCTGATTTAGCTTGAAATTTAAATTCTGATTTAGCTTAAAAGATAAATTCTGATTTAGCTTGAAAGTTAAATTCTGATTTAGCTTGAAATTTAAATTCTGATTTAGCTTGAAAGTTAAATTCTGATTTAGCTTGAAAGTTAAATTCTGATTTAGCTTGAAAGTTAAATTCTGATTTAGCTTGAAAATTTAAATTCAGATTCCGCTTGAAAAACTTATTCCGCTTGAAAAGGGACTGTCTTGATAAACGTGTTTCCGAATCATGGATTTAAATTTCTTTAATATGACTAGTGAAACAGTTAATAGAATAAATGTATTAAAGAAAGAGTTTGACTCGTTTTCAGGTTGTTCAGGAGAAAGTACAAAGAGTATCATTGAGAGGTATAGCCATCTTGTTCGCTCAATGTTTGAGAAGGGTATTCAGAAAAGTCCAAATGAATGGGTTGAAAGATTGGCCAATGCCATACCTCAACAAGAGTGGGGTACATATCTTTTGGATTTAAAAAGAACCGGAGAATACTCTAGATTGACAATTTGTCAATTCATTGAGAAACTTGAAGAACAGATGGAGAGAAATGCTGAGAAGAAGAAAAGTCAAAGTGAAAAATCAATATTAAAGAAGAGCAAGAGTAAAGGTGTCCAAGTGGGAGAGGAACAGACTGAAGAGATTTCAGTTATGAAGGATGAAAAGAAATCTGCTGATAAACAGATTTTTGATTTGAAGGAAAATTGTGAAAAGTTGAAATCAGAAAATGACAAACTGTTAAGTAATTTGAACAGTTTGACATTAGAAAACAAAAGTTTGAAAGAAAAGGAAAAAGAGTTTGAAAGCAAAAAGAAATCTTCAGAGGATGAAGATTTCTGGATAAAGCTTGAAAACAAGAAGTTGAAAGAAAATGCAAAAAATTTTGAAGATAAAATTAAAAGTTTTGAAATTGAAAAATCAAAAATTGAAAAGGATTTTCTAAGTCAAATAAAGATTCTTGAAGATGGGAGATCTATTTTTAGCAAGAATAATATGGAAAAACAAAAGGTAATAAATTCCCATCTTCAGACGATTATTCGACTTGAAAAAGAAGCTGAATGTGCTCGAAAGACAATCAAGGCTCATCTTGAACGAATATCTCAGCTTGAAAATGAAGCTGAGAATTCAAGGAACAAAATAGATGAGCTTGAAAAGAAATTGAAAGGTTTTGTGACTTCATCTGAGTTCCCCTGTCCAAAACCAATCAATTCCGTTCCAATAAGTGACGATGTCACAGACTATGATAAAGTCATAGTTGAAGATTGTGATGAGAAATCTGATGATGAAAATGAAAAAATTGAAAAACAGAAATTACTTTTGAAATTAAAAGAAAATTTTCAGAAAACTGTTCTGCAATCAACTGAAAAGAGAGAATGCTCTAAGCAAAAACCTTTGAAGAAGAAAGTGGAACAAAAACAAAAAGAGAAAAATTTGAAAAATGTTCAAAAAGAAAATAACAGCTCATCAGATAAATCATCCAATCACAATGAAAAATTACAAAAATTAAAAAATCAAAACTCAAAAACTGTTGGTAATAAGTGTTGCAGGTCGGACCATAGTGCTCAAAAGCCAAATCCAGCAAACAAGAGAAGAAAGAATTATCACCAAGCCAAACAGTGCTTTGATCTGAATGTTTGGGCTGAAAATGGTGGTTGGTACAATAACAGAGTGTGTTACAGATGCGGCTATCAAGGACACATTGCTGTTAACTGCCAGAGTTGGAGGTTTGAGTCAAGGAGATGCTTTAACTGCAACATCATTGGCCATATTGCTAGAGATAGCCCAATGAGATCATATGAACGATCGAGGGTTGATTTTCAGAAAAAGGCAAAGAATCCAGTCAATGTCAAGCCCAAAGAACAGAAAGTTCAAGAACCTAAAGTTCAAGAACCTAAAGTTCAAGAACAGAAAGTTTAAGAAAAGAAAGTTAAGCTTTCACAGGGGCAAAAAGACAGACTGAGGAAAAAGAGGAAGAAAGCGAGATAATATCTCGAAAGGATTTTGTCCTCGGATACAACTAGTAAAACAGATAAAAGTTCTGATAAATCGTCTTGCTCACCAAAGAACAACAAATCAAGCAAAACGCATTCTTCAGATACAAATCTGAGGACGAAAGAGGGAAAGAAGAAGAAGAATAAATTTTGTGGCAATGAATCTGTTTCTTCGGAAACAAAGGAGCCACATGTTGGCGATGAATCTGGCTCATTAAAGTCAGACAAGCCACATTCAGGCAATGATTCTGGTTCGTTAAAACCAGAGGAGCCATTTGTTGAGGTAAAAGTTGAGAATTCTGGTCTAACAATGGATGATGCAAATTTTCCACCATTGTTAAACAAGAATTCAAAATCGCCCAAGGACGGTCAGGCTTGGGTGAATCTGTTTAAATAGAAAAACCTGACTTGCCGGAGCTTCCAGGTTGGTAAGAGTGGAGCAGGAATCGGCACATTTCTTGAGAAATTCACTTTTGTGATATTTCGACTTAAAAGTGGTAAATCAGGGACATTAAGTTGTACTTGATTTTCTACAAGTGATGTTTGTGGATTGATCTTAAAAATGTTAGTTTTTACAAGTGGTTGAAGAAAACAAGGTGATGAATGATCCCCATGTTTGAGAAATGACTCACAAAACTTAATTTTTCGGAAAAACCATTTTGATTAAAACAAACTTAAGTGTTTTGAAATCACTATGGGAAAAAGTTTTGTTGCCAGGGGGAGTTCTGATTGTTTATGCCAAGTGGATGACGAATTAAAGTGATTTGATATCAGTTGTCATTTTTGTACAGTTGTTTTCAAATTTTCCTAGAAAATCAAAATTGAAATATATTTTGATTTTAGGGGGAGTAAAAATTTAAAAAAAAATCAGAAAATTTGAAAATGTCAAAAACATTGAAAAATTTAAAAATGAGTTTTGTTGAGAAAAGAGGAAATGATAGAAAATCAGTGGACTATCACAGCATGCTAAAGAAATGTAAAGTCTAAAAGTGATAAACGGTCTCACTAAAGATGTGACGATAGGCTCAGCTAGACTAGTAGATTTGCGATAACGATACAAACATAAATGAAATAGCCTAGTTCTAGTGGGAAACATGATCAAAAGCATAGTACTTAGTTTTGTCCTTCTTGATTGTGTGCCTGCTCAGTAATCGCTGAATGCCAAAAGCATAAAAACTGGTTAAGTTTGTGAGTTTTCACAACTTTACTGAAAATGACGCTGTGATTGTGCATTTTATTTTGCAAAGATTTAAACTTGTCTTATTTCTTTATTTTGTTTAAGCATTGTGTAGGATCGAATTCGGACCCGAACGAGTCTAACAGAAGAACTATTCCTGATTTGAACGGCGGAAACAGACAAATCAGGTTCAATTCACCGAGTATTCACTTTCAACTGTTGATTCTATTGATTTGGATAACATTTACTATCGACTCAACACTTCGGCAGCACTTCGTTGCAAACCAGAAGAACACACACACTTATATCTACTGATTTCGCTCCTGAATTACCTATATATAGTGTCCTGATTTCGCCCTAAACCTACAAGAACCATTTGGAGCGGAATCTGACTCTTGTGATTCCACTCGTAGAGACACAATAACATTTGGAGCGGAATCAGCCTCTATGAGCGAAATCAGCTTCTAAACTGACTAAATCTTCCTATTTTCTTGATCTACGTGCCCTGTTCTAAACAAAATTGTCTAAGACTCGATACAAGACGTAGATGACAGACGGATGCACCAACAAACTCCCCCTCGGATGTTGACGGAGTCTTCAGTGTCGAGTCTTCGCAACTTCAGTCTTTATCAGTCTTTGGGCTTCTCTTTGAAGTATCTGACGCTGTAAGTATCCTCAATCTCTATCTTCTTTTCTCTTTTATCATCAACAAATTCTTCCTTTAAGTGTCTTCAGACTCCCCCTTTCGATATGTTGGGATCGCAGCCTGGCTTGTTAAAATCACAGAATCTTCAGGTATCGGAAACTGACTCTTCCTCATACCTGTACACTCTCTACCTCAAACATAAGTTTTCTAATATTAAACTTTAACACACTCAGACACTACTTGTAAATATCACAAAAATTATCTAACAGTCATAGCCTCTGATGAACCACTTGAAGAAATATCATTTTCAAAACTTATGATGATCAATTGTAAGAAGATTTAAAATTCTTTCATACACAACACTCCCAAACCAGTTCGTCAAGTTTAGCACTTGGAATTTTGAAAATAGATTTTCAACACCAATTGTCTAAAATCTTTTTGTATTTTCAAAAATTTATGCTAAAACACACTTAAAATCTTTTTGGAATTTTTGAAATATTAAAAAATTCAGTAAAGAAATATTTACAGACAATATTTTTGTGAGTTTGTGTAAGAGGATCATATCAATTTTTGAGACAAATCACCAACACCGTTAAGCTTCATTTCATTTTAAGTTCTAAACAATTCACCTAGATTGTCAGTATACTGGTCCACTTAAATTTTCACACAAAGTTCAATTGTTTTGAGATACGATATTAAGGTCTTAGACACTTAAACTTAAATGCGTGTCCCACCACTTGAATATACTCCCATATCCAGATCCCAATATTCAGTCTTACAGGTGAATATACCTAGATGATATCTGTAAGGAGTTAAATTGCGAAACCGTGAAAGCTCAGGTCAGAACTTCCGTTCAGCAGAGAGATGACGGCTCGACTTTTGGTGGGTCCCCTTTAGAGGATCTTTTTTACAACAGCTTTGATTAGCAATTTTATTGTTTCATCAATTTGCTAAGGGCGGCGCTGTTTTCAAGCAAGCGAAAAGTATTCTCCGGGGACTAGGCCATTGCTTCCGCAAAATCAGAAGTCCCGGGATAATACCCCAGATATCACTGAGTATAAAGACCTAATATCTCAGAAAGAGGGACCTTTCAAACAAGATTTCGGGGGTTACCCATATATCCGAGAGATGTTTCCCCACGATATAAGCAAGTTTGAATTTAGGTTTATATCTCGTCACAATCTACTAAATGTGCAAAAACCTACTGACACATCATCAGTGATACTGTTTATCACATTTTTAACTTTCCAAATCTTTAGCATGTTGTGATCGTCCACTGATGTACTATCATTTCCTCTTCTTTGACACAAAACTCATTTTTGAATTTTATCATGTTTTTGTCTTTTTCAAATTTTCAAATGTTTTTGGATTTTCTGAAAAATTTTACTCCCCCTAAAATGCAAACACATTTTAGGAAATTTGAAAATAAACGAGCTCTTGACCCACTTAGTAAGAACATTTTGAAAATTAAACTATACAATAACGTGACAACTGATATTGAATCACTTCAAATCGCCATCCACTTGGCATAAACAATCAGAACTCCCCCTTTCAACAAACTATTTTCTCATTTAGATTTCAAAACACTTAAGTTTGTTTTAATCAAAATGATTTTTCCAGAAAATAAGTTTGTTTTTACCACTTGTAGGGGCATGGTTCATCATATTGTCTTTCAACCACTTGTATGAAGATTACATCAAGTTCAAATTAATGACCTTGAGTAATCACTATATCAGAACAAACCTCTGTATCACTTGTACAATGAACTTATCAAAGTAAATTTCAAGAAAAATGCCGATACCTACTCCACACTTACCAACCTGGGAGTTCCGGCATAGTCATTCACCTGTAAACATTTCATCAATCTGTTAAAAATTTCCCAAAAACAAACTTAACAAGAATGATGTCGATTCCTGATTCACGATTACAAACTTGGGATCACCGGCAAGTCCACAGACTTACTGTTCGTAATATGTACCATCCCAGTCACAAACCAGGGATGGTTCAACTTTATCTTTCTTAGTCTTCTTCTCGTAAAACTCTTTAACCCCTTTGACTTTTCGATCAATCATTTTTCCAAAAATATGTTTTACAGTGGGGTTAAAGGCTTTTTCAACATCAAAAACCTTTTTATCATCATAAAATTGGTTTGATATCTCAACTTTACCAATTTTCTTTTTAAAATTTTCAGCCCGAAGTGGTGGAAAATTTTCATCATCCACAGTCGTAACTGATTCTTCACTTTTTAAAACAACCTGTGGCTCTTCTGATTTTGTGGAATCAGATTCATTGCCAGAAGATAGCTCCTCTGATTTTGACCTATCAGAATCATCGCTAGAACTACCTCCAGACTTCTTAACCACCCATTTTTGTTTGTCATTGTTAGCTCTTTTCTTATAAAACTTATTTAAACATTCACCAATTTCAAATGTAGAATTTTTGAATAACTTTGTTCTGTCAATTTGTGGTTCAAACTCAACCACTTTCTCTTTTTGTTTACGAGAAACTCCCTGTTTTGATGGTATTGCCTTAGAACAATCTCTGGCAATATGTCCAACAGTGTTGCATTGGAAACAGGTTCTCGTATCTTTCTTCTGTCTAGCAAACATCATCTCTTCTTGCTTCTTTGCAAGGAACTCACTGTTTGACTGCTTCCAGAATTCTTTCTTTTCTTCCTCATCTGCTGAGGTACCTGAAACAAATGTCATCTTTGATTTAAAATCACAAACATATTTTTCATTTTTCTGTTTTTCTGATAGATTAAATCCAAGACCTTTCTTTTTGAAATTACGGTTTTGGTTTGGTTTCATTTGCCAACCAGAACCAGAACTGTAACCCTTTTTCTTGTTTAAACATTGTTGAACTCTTGAGGTGTATTTTTTAGGTTTTTCGTTAAGATTTAAATCTTTTATTTCAGAAATATTAATTTCTGTTAATTTGAAAACCTTTTTTATCAGTTCATTTTTGACACCTCTTATTGGAAATTCCTCATCAGAATATAATTTGTCGTAATCATTCAATGTATATGCAACTTTGAATGTTTCGTCATTCACATTAGATTTTGATAACAGGAATTCTTTGTTGTAAACCCTTTTAACTGAAGATTTTGGACTATTGACTGTCGAACTCGAACTTTAAGAACCAGACTTTGACTCTGACTCTGACTTTGACTCTGAGTTTGACTCCAACTTTGACTCCTCAGTTTCATCTTTATCCAACACCTGATCAACCACTTTCTTTATTAACTCGGACTCATGATCAGTGTCAGATGATGTAAACGTCACATCAATATTTTCTGGCAAGTTAACTGACGACTCCGACTCCCACTGTAAATTTGTTGCCTTTTCGACTCTTTCTGAATTTGGATTTCTCGGAGAATATCCATTTTCAAACGGGGGTGGACACTTGTTGTAACTGACATCTTGTTTCTTACCAGAATCCTTCTTGTCAGTCTTTTTCTTTGTGTCACTCTTCTTCTTGTTCTTCTTTTCTGGAGTCTTTTCTTCAGCCACTTTTCCATCATCATTCTTTTCTTCAGTTACTTCATCCTCTTCAAATGCCTTCATGCCTTCAACAGTTGGATAAATCCTGTCAATGACATAAGAAGTACATGAGTAACTTTTCAACAAACGATTTACTCTTTCCGTTTCAATTCTTTGTCACTCTAGCTTCTGTTCAAGAGCAGCACACTTCTCAATGTAGTTGTTCACAACTTTTTGCTTTATCATGAACGCTCCCTGAAGTGTCTTCATTGCTGTTGCTTGTTCTTCACTTGTATGATTGTATTGATTCATAGCTTTGTTTAGGACATCATAAGATTCCTTCAAACTGTTCAAGTTATAAATCAATGTGCTATTCTGCTTCTTTATAGCTTCACAAGTGTCACACTTCACAGGAATCTTTTTAGCATCAACTTCTTCATCAACTTTGAACTTTGGAACTTCAACCTTTACTTTCTTTTTGATCACTAGAACTTCTTCATCATCACTGCTAACTGGTGTCTTTACCTTTTTCTTTTTCTTCTTCGCTTTCTCATCTTCACTGTCACTCTCAGCCATCATTTTCAAATAATCTGCCATTTTTCTTGACCAATACTCACGATCATCATCACTATCTTCTTCAATCCTAGCAACAAAAGCTGTGTGAGCTGGAGTTTGATCTGGAATATAATCATCCCATGTAAAATTTTCCCAGCTAAACCCTTCAGGCATCTTTTCATCATCTTGATCAATCACACAGGCTTTTCCATTAGATGAAATATACTTATCCCAGTTGAACCCTGATGATGTATTCTTCTCATCTTGATTCACCATACAAGCTCTCTTTCCAGAATCTTCAATCACATTCCTTCCATGCGCAGTTTGTGCTTGATGTTGATGTTGTTGAGGTGGTTGTTGAGCAACTTGATGGTAGATGGCCTTTCGATAGTAATCATTGTTGTTGTTGAAAGGATTCTGAGCTCCACTAGCTTCGCGATTTGTGCACTCCCTCTTGAAGTGTCCTTTCTCCCTGCAACGAAAACAAGTGACTTTAGATTTATCAAAACCTAAAGTAGAAATATTAGCCTCACGAAGATCATTTCTTCATGTGATCTGCTTGAATTTCTCAGCTCTCCTCAACACACTAGCCAAACACCACTTAATATCCATAAGCTCCATTTCCTCAGCATCAATCTGATCGTAATCCTCTTTAGTAAGCATAGGATTCCCGATCTTTCCAACCACAAAACTACTATAAGATTCCAACACCATTCCTAACAATGACATGTGATTTTTAGCAACTTCCTCGGAGTAATCTTGATCATTCTCAAGATTTAGTACAATGTTACACTGAAGTTTTCTTCCATACTTTGTTGCTGAGATGTTCAGATCGAATGATGGAAATGATGAGAAACTATTACTGCTGTTTGATCCTTTAGATGAGCTTCCTGATGAATTCTTGGCGTTGTAAGCAGTTTCCACTTTTGGTGAAAAATTTGTGGTTTTCTCATTTACCCCTGCTTTGTAATACAACCCAATATCCTGTTCACCATCGAAATCTTTCATTCGAACAATCTTCCTTTGCTCCATCTCTTAAGCTTCCAACTTCTCAATGAACTTACTCAAAGTTAGCGTGTTAAATCCTTTCTTATTTCTGAGCATCATCAGATATGTGCCCCAAGTCTCGTGTGGCAAAGCATCAGCAAGCTTTTCGATCAACTCTTCATTGTCTTTCTCGATGCTCAATCTCTTCATGTTTGCTAGCAGATTGCAGTATCTTTCAATAATTTATCTTGTGCTTTCATTCTTCAACCCACGAAACAGATCGAACTCTTTCTTCAAAAGCGATTTCTTGTTTTTGACCGTCTCTTGACTACCATGAAACTTCGATCTTAACGCTTTCCAAATTGAGTAAGAAGTTCCATTGTGTTGCAAGTGAACCAAGATATCTTCTTTCACTGCTTGTTGTAGAAGACTTAACATCATTTTCTCATCTTTATATTTCTTTCTAGCATCAGCACTTAGATCTTTTATAGGAACCACCTCTTCATCATCATTCGTCGGTCGAATGTATTTTGTCTCGACACATTCCCACACATCAAGATAGTTTGCTTGCACCCAATTTTCAAATCGTCCTTCCCAACCCTTATATTCTTCGATATTCATAAGCTTAGGCGGTTTTTGCATAGTTCTCGTTTCGTTCTCCAACATCGTGTTCTGTGCAATACTCATCGGGGTAGCCGGTGTAGCAAATGCGTTATAAAATTCGTCGTCCATTTTTTAGATTTCAAAAATTATCACAACAGTCCTTTCGAGCGAAATCAACGATTTAAGTGGGATCACTGTTTGGAGCGGGATCAATAAGTAACCAGGAGCGGAATCTCAAAGTGATCAGGAGCAGAATCTCAAAGTGATCAGGAGCGGAATCAAGAACTATCCTGGAGCGGAATCAGGTTTCTGAGCGAAATCAAACCACAATTCCGAGCGAAATCACTGTGACGTCATGTTTTTCTCGAACTCGTTTCAAGCGGAATAAGCAAATTACTTTGTTTTAGTTCGAATTAACTGCTGATACTTTCAAGGCTTTGTTAGATACTAATTCCGAGCACACTGTGCAAAAATCAGAACAATTCGACAACTTTTTCTCGGTCAATTTGTAAAAGACAGTTTAGAAGGTGCAGAAAAACAGAATTTTCGGCTGAATTGGCAAGAGCTCTTCCTCCTTAGCTTTGATACCACTTGTAGGATCGAATTCGGACCCGAACGAGTCTAACAGAAGAACTATTCCTGATTTGAACGGCGGAAACAGACAAATCAGGTTCAATTCACCGAGTATTCACTTTCAACTGTTGATTCTATTGATTTGGATGACATTTACTATCGACTCAACACTTCGGCAGCACTTCGTTGCAAACCGGAAGAACACACACACTTCTATCTACTGATTTCGCTCCTGAATGACCTATATATAGTGTCCTGATTCCGCCCTAAACCTACAAGAACCATTTGGAGCGGAATCTGACTCTTGTGATTCCGCTCGTAGAGACACAATAACATTTGGAGCGGAATCAGCCTCTATGAGCGAAATCAGCTTCTAAACTGACTAAATCTTCCTATTTTCTCGATCTACGTGCCCTGTTCTAAACAAAATTGTCTAAGACTCGATACAAGACGTAGATGACAGATGGATGCACCAACACATTGGACATCCTCTGCGTATACGTGAGTATCGAACTGGATGTTATTGCCTAAACATTCTGCTTTATTTTCTTTGGTGTTTCGTTTAAGCTTTGGACCACCTCTGCGTATACGGAAGTATCGATCTGGTGGTTAAAGCATAAATAACTTCAAATTGATTTTTATTTTCTTATTTTGTTTAAACATTGGACTTTCTCTGCGTATCGAAAGATCAACCTGATTGTTAATGTTTAAACATTCTGCTTTGTTTTCGCACAAATCACAGTTGATAAAAGTTTAAAGGCATTACTTGGGTCAGTGTATTGCATGATGAGGGGATATGCTAAGATCGTGGGGTCCATAAGAATTTAGTGCAAATTAATATACCTAAACGTATCAGTAAACATTTCGAAAGTTTTTAGATTGAGTTTAAGTGGACAACAATATCGTCAATCTATGTGAATCGTTTAGAGCTTAAAATGTTTAAAAGCTTAACGGTGTTGGTGATATGTCTCAAAAACTGATATGATCCTCTTACACAAACTCACAAAAATATTGTCTGTAAATATTTCTTTACTGCATCTCATTTCATATTATCTCAAAAATCCAAAAAGATTTTCGGTGTGTTTTAGCATAAATTTTGTAAAAGTCAAAAAGATTTTCGACAACTGGTGTTGGAAAGCTGATTTTCAAAATTCCAAGTGC
Source organism: Helianthus tuberosus (assembly GCA_030545235.1). Taxonomy (NCBI): domain Eukaryota; kingdom Viridiplantae; phylum Streptophyta; class Magnoliopsida; order Asterales; family Asteraceae; genus Helianthus; species Helianthus tuberosus. The sequence goes on from CM060394.1 coordinate 12,840,038, forward strand.
TAAACATGATGACATTTTGTACGGGAGAATCTGTGTTTGAAAACAAATGCATTGTGATTAAATTTTCAAGTGGTTCATCATGCGTGTAGTGAGAAGGAGTCTAAGATAGTACATGCCTTTATATTTGAAATGTGTAAATGTGTGAAATTTACTTTGAGGTAGAGATTGTGCAGATAATCTGAGCTAGACGAGAGCCAGATTACGATCTTGAAACAACCTCCTGAAGAGCCAGGTTATTCGATCCTGAGAAGCTTGTGTTTGAAGAGCAAGGTTCCAATACCTGAAGATTCTGTGGTCAAAGTTTGAGCCAGGAAAATATCTTGAACCGGAGAAAGTCAGATTACGATCCTGAAGCAGATGATGCTGATGAACTGAAAGAATGCCAGCACATTGTTAGGGGGAGTCTGTTAATGCTGAGTGAAAGAGTGAAGCCCAGAGACTGATCAAGACTGAAGATGCGAAGACTCGACACGTGAGACTCGTCAACATCTGAGGGGGAGTCTGTTAGTGCATACATCAGTCGACTTCATCTTGTATCGAGTCTTAGTCTAGATATGTTAGATCAGGGCATGTTGTACGGGAAAATAGAGTTTTAGAGTTGATTTCCCACGAAATGACAAAATGTTGATTTCCCACGAAATGAACATTGCACTTTCGTGGGGAATCAGAATCATTGCACTTTCGTGGGGAATCAGAATCCCTATAAATAGGCTAGTGTCTATGTCATTTGGTGGGGAATCAGAATATTGTACCGAAGTGCTGCCAGTGTATTTCCTGATTGTAACTGTTGTAATATCAATCAGAAGAGTGTTTAAAGTGAAGAACAAGCTGTTTCTACCTTTGTTTCTTGTTTTCCGCACCTGAAACGAAGTTAAACTCCTCTGATTGACTCATTCGGGTCAACTACACGATCCTACATCGATGTTAACCAACGTTGCAAGGAAGTTTAAGTTTTAAACATTTTAAGGAATTCGAATATGAAAACTGGGGTTACGAAAACTCTCCTACGACATGGGTTCAGCTGAACTCGATGTTGAACCAACGTCTCAATAAAGTCTTGTTTTTGATATTGCAAAAGGTTTTAAGAGAAAATTGGACTCATGAAAGCTTCCTTTGGGCATGGAGTTAAGCTGAGTCGATGTTAACCCCCACGCTGTGAGGAGATTTCACTTGTTCAATGGTTTTAAAAATCAAAAGTTTTATAAAAATAAGTTTTAATAGTGCAAAAAGATAGTTAATCATCGAGCCCCACTTGGCACTTTCCCACGAAAGTTTGTTAATATGTTTAAAACACTTATATATAGGAAGTACCAGCGGCGTATCCACCATGTTTTTCCCATATTACTTCCGTTTCGTGAGGCGGTGTCAGGTATGCCGATATGACACGGATATAATTTGCGCTTACCCGGCCCAATCGATAGGAAGTCGGACCGAGTATAAGATAGAATCGAACAGGTTAAACCGGTGAGTTGAATTGCGAATGTAGCTGTAGCAGCGTGCGCGAGTAGCCTGATGACACAAAACATTTATGTGTCGTGTCTGGGTAGGCGTCGAGCGACAAGCGATAAGCGAATAGCGCGTTTTCGATTAGATTCCACATTAAACCCACATGGCACGTTTCCACAAGAGTTTGCTAACATGGCGAAACACCATGTTTAACCAGGTTAGTTTTGCCTCGTGAAGCAGTGTCATGTGTACTAATACCACACAGACTGCAATGAACACCAAGCGAGCGATAAGCGGTACGCGATACGCGAATAAGCGGTAGACTATACACGATAAGCGATAAGCGATTAGGTGATTAAGTGAGTAACACAAACACAACACTAGTAATGACGGCGACGATAATCGAATTACGATAAGTGGCAGTTGTTGCGTTGCAAGCGATGGAGGTATGCGCGATTTATACGGTTCGATTTGATTGATTGATACCACAGAGTTTAACTAACATTAGACCCCACATGGCCTTTTTCCACAAAAGCCCGCTGATATGACTAAAACGCCCTGCTTTAACCATATAAGCTTTATTTCATGAAGCGAGGTCATGTGTGTTAACTTAACACCAATATCACAGATAGCGGTAGACGATGGCGATAGTGGTAGAGTGCCACACAGCAAGCGATATAACGATTCACATAATAAGCGGTAGTGATCCTCGAAATAACCGATAGAGATAGCGAGATACACATGCTAAGCGATTGTGATTAGCCGAGCTTTGTTTCGAATAAGCTTTACGTTACGTTGCGACGCATCACGGCTATCGAGGATGGTAGAATAGGTCCTCACTCAAACAACATCGTGAGCGTTAATGTACTTGATGAGATTGGTCACGACAGACTTACAACCAGTCTTGCGTCGATGCAATTGCCCTGCGGGGGTACACTCTCCAGAGTCCATCGATGAGGCGATTGCACTGCGTTTGCTGACTTACGACAAGTCTCGTGATGATGCGGTTTGGTTGTTACGCCTTGCGATTGAGTGTAGTGTGTTGAAAATAATCACAATAGTATATTAGGTCTAATAACGTTCAACTCCATCTGGCACTTTCTTCACGGAACTTCGGTAGTATGATAAAGCACACCTTGCTTGACCCCTACTACTTAAATCCCGTGGTTTGGTGTCATACTTCATCGTAACGCTTATGGCACCTTAGAATTCACTACGATCTCCGTGCACTGACCCAAATAATCCCGTGTGCACCCGTGATTAATCGTTCCTTGCACGTTCATCGTACCTCCTTCTAAGAGTGTAATGAGGGTAAAACACATTATTTCGTGATATAGTATATAGTTCGTGTGTGAATCTAGTCTAAGTGCGACGATTAGAGGGTGAAAGAGAGGATGGGAGCGAGAGTTAACGTTACACTTAGTGGCAACATCGAGTAATAGAGTAGATTCAATTCTTAGGAATAAACGTCGAAAATCGTATCATTACAACATTATCCTACGCTTGTTAGATGTTTGGTGTTGAAGACTGTGGCTGGAGCTGTTGTTGTTGTACTCAGGTTCGCGGTTTGATGCGGCAGTTGCGGGTGAAGTGACCGTAACGGTTGCAGTTATTGCAATAGCGACAGTCAGCCCCGTTTGGATGATGATAGGTACAAGAGTAACACTGAGGATGAGTTCCAGTGTAAGCTCGTTTTGTAAACACCGGAACTACTTGAAGAGGTTTCGGTTGCAGTAGTTCGGTTGTTGATGAGCTCGGACTTGAAATCTTTCGTTTGCGGCTGGGTTTGTCGTTGTCTTACGGTGAGATGTCGTCGTTGGAGGATTCGTCTGAGGGCTCACTTGCAGAATCTTTGGCCGAGTTGTCGGAAGATCCGTCGGCAGATTTTTCAGAAGAATCGGCAGCAGATTCGTCAGAAGAATCGTTAGCAGATTCGTCAGAAGAATCGTCAGCAGATTCATCGGGAGAATCGTTGACAGGATCGTCTGGAGAATTAATGATGATTGCTTGATAAGTTTGCTTGACAGGATTCTTGGAGAAAAACCCTTCCATGAGTCGTTTATTGTTGATTTCTGCGGCTAAGCGGTATGTCTCTTCGATGGTAGCAGGTCTTGCAGCTTCGACGAAATCGCCCACACATTCAGGCAATCCACGAATGTACTTCGCGATGGCTTTTTCTGGAGTGTTGACTTGACCTGGGCAGATTATGCTAAGCTGTTTGAACCTTGTGGTGTAGCCAGCATTGTCACTTTCGACTTGCTTGATTTTCCAGAGTTCGTCTTCTAGCTCTTGAACTTCGTGAGGGGGACAGTACTCTTTCTTCATGAGTTCTTTCAGCTCATCCCAAGAGAGAGCGTAAGCTGCAGAGGTTCCACGTTTGTTTCGTTCGGCGGTCCACCAGTCGAGTGCCCGCGATTGAAATACTCCAGTAGCGCAAGTGGTACGGAAACTATCGGGACACCCACTTTGAAGAAGGGTAACTTCGATAGAGTCGAACCACTGGAGTAGTTGAGATACACCTCCTTCACCCGTGAACTCCATCGGATCACAGGCTTTGAAGTGTTTGTAAAGAAAAGTAGATTGCGGCTCTTTTGTCTTGACGTCCTCCGAAGCTCGAGGGTTGCTAAGAGAGTGCACTTGAGCGACGATCTGGGGAATCATTTTGGCCACTCCCTTGACCACAAGGGAGGCGATTCTCTTCTCGTCCCTTCGTTTGGCTCGTCTCCTTGCTGACATTCTTGAAGTAGAGTTGTTGGAAGGCATCTAGACAGGAAGAGACTTGGAGTGAGATTCGATCATAATGATTTTTGAGTTTTGCGATGCGATTGAGCGCGTTCAAAACATGGTGCGATAGTATCATAGTAATGTGAATCACATAGGAGCCACACGGGAGACACGAAATTCCTAAGTTCTCACACAATGACCTTTTTGTTTATACGTATATATATTTATATAAATGTAGTTTGTAATCATACACATACAGGTCGATTTAGAATATGCGAGGACGCGTTGAGGTGAGAAAGCGAGAGCGAAGGCGATAGATTATGCATTAGTTTCGTTGCGAACATTCGGGTTTCGTTTTAGATTGCGATGGTTGTGCGAATTGTGCGTTTATAAAGCAGGGAGTTAAATCGAGGAATCGATAAAGCGTAAAGTTTCAAAACACACAAACGTAAATAAGTCCCAACCAGTTGCAAAATCGGCGGGTCGTATGATAGAGTGCCTTGGGTGTTTAGGCGTCGACTACCCAAGGTGACCCAACTATATTCAACAAGTTCGTGCACGCGCGTTGTCCTAGAAGACTTCATGCTTCCACTGGGATGCAGCTCCTGGCATTCGTCTTCCTAGTCGTCGCGTGGCTCGAGTTATCGTGATAGTCGAGTCCTTGGTGAGAGTTTTTTGAAAACCAGTTTATAGAGAGTGGAACGGCTTATTAAGGTACGGGTTTCACCCCTGACTTAACAACTTCGTCCCTAATTGCGGTTATGCTCTTCGAACAACTTCGGGAGTTCCACTAGATTTCGAAATGGAGGCTTTCGTCGAGATGTGGATGTCACTCCTAACTCGATGAAAAGTTCTCGTGCTAGAAAAATGCGCTGAGTGAGCGATCTCATCGAGAGTTCTTGGTTCTCACACCTGATCTCGACTGAATCACTCGGTTTTGTTATGCGAGTATTTTCGAAACATGTGTATTGTGTCAGCCTTAGGAAAGGCTAAGTAGTATTTCAGCCTTAGGAAAGGCTTCTTCGTGTGAAGCTGTAGTACGCGGTGTTCACACAAAGTTGTAGCTTTTAGTAATTTCGATCGAGAGTATCAAGTAGGCCCAGTACAAACCCTACTGGGTTCGCACGAGTCGGCCTGTTGGTACTTAGACTATAGACTAGGTCAATTTCTAAGACGTCAACCCGGACTAGGTCGAGTCTGGCCTAATTCCCTATAGTTATGGCTCTGATACCAATCTGTCACACCCCAACCGATGGCGGAATCATCAGGGCGCGGCACTAGGCGAATCAGATTGCTCAAGAGAATCCATAACAACTACATTGCGATAACATTTAATTCATTCGTTATCCCATACTAACAAATAATACAATCACATAAGTTATCACAGATTTCTTGTCCTCTCGAACAATACAAATCCGACAACCTAGATTTTAGTTGAGTTTTGTAGGATCGTTTTGCGGACCCGAACGAGTCGTTCAGAAGAGATTTTATCAGTTTCAGAGGCGGAAACTAAGAAACCGATTGCGAAACAGCTTGCGTATCACTTTAACACTGATTATATTGATATACTATCGTTTACAATCAGTCCTCACACCGGCAGCACCTCGGTATGGAATTCACGAACTGTTACAAATGATTTAGCTTGAATGGTATTTATAGTGTTGTTGATTTCCCTTGAAATGACACATGCCACTTTCAAGGGGAATCAACATGTTGATTTAGCTTGAAAATGTCATGTGACACTTTCAAGGGAAATCACCACTTTCAAGCTAAATTACCTTAAACGAACACTAAAACCTCCTATATTCTCGTATAAGAAGATCTAATCTATCAATTCTAATCCTAGACTCGATACAAGACGAAGTCGACAGACGCATGCACCAACAGACTCCCCCTCGAATGTTGACGAGTCTTAAGTGTCGAGTCTTCGCATCTTCAGTCTTTATCAGTCTCTTTTCTTTCTTAGCATATACCAGGATCTTCTCTTTGGCTCTAACCTCGTCAGACTCCCCCTCTCATCATGATGGGATCGCCGTCTGGAATTAGCTATCACCTTGAGATCAATCCCTGGCTTTATCTCTGTTTAAGCTCATTTCCTGCACAAATCTCATCAAAACATAAGTTTTTACTTAAATCAATAAGAAAAACTTACTAGTAATAGTTACATCAAGTTCAAATTTGATCTCGATTAACTAATCAAACTTTTCTTTCTCAAAACAAATTTCTTCTGTTAAACACACACTCCCAAACCTGTTCATCTTGTTCAGCACTCGGAATTTTGAAAATCAGCTCTCCAACATCAGTTGTCGAAAATCTTTTTGGATTTTTCAAAACATGAAATAAAGAAATATTTACAAACACTAATTTTGTGAGTTCGTGCAAGAGGATCATATCAGTTTTTGAGACCAATCATCAACACCGTTAAGCTTTAAACATTTTCAGTTTTAAACAATTCACTTAGATTGTCAGTATACTGGTCCAGTTAAATTTTCACACAAAGATCAACTGCTTCGAGATACGAGATTAATGTCTTAAGTACTTAAACTCAATCGCGTGTCCCACCTCAGAATATACTCCCGTATCCAGATCCCAATATTCAGTCTTACAGTAATTATGACACAAATGATATCTGTAGGGGTTATAAATTATGAAGAATCATGAGAGCTCAGGTCAGAACTACCGTTCAGCAGAGAGATCATGACTCAACTTTTGGGTGTGTCCCCTTTAGAGGATCTTTTTTTACAACAGCATTACTAAGCAATTTTATTGTCTTATCATATATGCTGAGGGTGATGCTATGTTTCAAGCATTTGCAGAAAGTATTATCCGAGGACTAGGTCAGAACTTCCATTCAGCAGAAGTCCCGGGATAATACCCCAGACATCATTGAGTATAAAGACCTAGTATATCAGAAAAAGGAATCTTTCAAACGAGATTTCGGGGGTTACCCATATATCCGAGAGATGTTTCCCCATGATATAAGCAAGTTTGAAATTTAGGTTTATATCTCGTCACAATCTACTAAATGTGCAAAAACCTACTGGCATATCCGCAGTGAGATTGTTTATCACATTTTTATCTTTACATTTCTTTAGCATGTTGTGACAGTCCACTGATGTACTATCATTTCCTCTATTCACAACGAAACTCATTTTTGAATTTTATCATGTTTTTGTCTTTTTCAAATTTTCAAATGTTTTTGGATTTTCTGAAATTTTCTACTCCCCCTAAAATGCAAACACATTTTAGGAAATTTGAAAACAAACTATACAATAAAGTGACAATCGATATCAAATCACCTCAATTCGCCATTCACTAGACATAAACAATCAGAACTCCCCCTCACAACAAACTATTTTCCCATTGTGATTTCAAAACACTTAAGTTTGTTTTAATCAAAATGGTTTTTCTGGAAAATTAGTTTTGTTGATTTTCACAACCACTTGTAGGTTAGGGGATAAACTCATCACATTGTTTTCTTCAACCACTTGTAAAAATTTAACATTTGTAAGATCAATCCACAAACATCACTTGTAGAAAATCAAGTACAACTTAATGTCCCTGATTTACCACTTTTAAGTCGAAATATCACCGAAGTGAATTTCTCAAGAAATGTGCCGATTCCTGTTCCACGCTTACCAACCTGGGAACTCCGGCAAGTCAGGTTTTTCATTTAAACAGATTCACCCAAGCCTGATGGTCCTTGGGTGATTTTGAATTCTTGTTCAACAATGGTGAAAAATTTTCATCATCCATTGTTAAACCTGAATTCTCCAATTTTACCTCAACCAATGGCTCCTCTGGCTTTGACGAACCAGAATCATTGCCTGCACATGGCTTGTCTGACTTTAACCTGTCAGATTCATCGCCTGAAGGTGGCTTGTCTAACTTTGATACGTCAGATTCATCGCCGACCATTTTCTTCTTTTTCTTTTCTTCTTTTGTCCTCAGATTTGTATCTGATGAATGTGTTTTGCTTGACTTTGCAATCGAGGAAGTCGATTCATCAGAACTCTTATTTTTATCAACAGATGAACCCGAGGACAATATCTTCTCCAGATACTCTCTCGCCTTCTTTCTCTTTTTCCTCAGTCTGTCTTTCTGCCCATGTGAAAGATTTACTTTCGGTTCTTGAACTTTTTGTTCTTGAACTTTACGTTCTTGAACTTTCTGTTCTCTGGGCTTGACGTTGACTGGTTTCTTCGCCATTTTCTGAGAATTAACCCTCAATCTTTCATTTGATCTCCTTGGGCAATCTCTGGCAATGTGACCTCTGATGTTACAATTAAAGCATCTCCTCGACTCAAAATTCCAACTCTGGCAGTTAACAGCAATGTGTCCTTGATAGCCGCATCTGTAACACACTCTGTTATCGTACCAGTCACCATTTTCAGTCCAAACATTTAGATCAAAGCACTGTTTGGCTTGGTGATAATCTTTCCTCCTCTTATTTGTTGGATTTGACTTTTGCGCACTGTGGTCCGACCTGCACCACTTATTACCAACAATTTTTGAGTTTTCATTTTTCAATTTTTGTGGATTTTTGTTGCGATTGGATGATTGAACTGATGAGCTTTTATTTTCTTTTTGAACAATTTTCGGCTTTTTATCTTTTTGTTTTTGTTCCACATTCTTCTTTACAGGTTTTTGCGTTGAGCATTCACCTTTTTCAGTAGAATGTAGAACAGTTTCTTGAAACATTTCATTTAATTTCAAAAATATTTTTCTTTTTTCATTTTCATCATCAGTTTTCTCATCACAATCTTCAACTTTGACTTTGTCAAAGTTTGTGACATTGTCACTTATTGGAACAGAATTGATCGGTTTTGGACATGGAATGTTCACATACTCTAAAGAAGTCACAAAACCTTTCAATTTTGTTTCAAGTTCATCAATCTTGTTTCTTGAATTCTCAGCTTCGTTTTCAAGCTGAGAAATTCTTTCAAGATGAGACTTGATTGATTTTTCATTCTCATTCTTCATGTTTTCAAGAACAGACTTTTCATTTTCCAAAACATTTATCTGTTCTTGAAATTTTGTCTCATTTGCTTTCAAATTCTTGTTCTCAAGCTTTATCCAGAAATCTTCATTTTCTGAATTCGACTCCTTTTCTTCTAACTCTTTGATTTTCTTTCGAGCACATTCACATTCTTTTTCAAGTTTGATAATTTTCTGAAGATGGGAATTTATCATTTTTTGCTTTTCGATGTTATTTTGACTAAAAACATTTCTCCCATCTTCAAGAATTTTTATTTGATTTTGAAATTCTTTTTCAGCCTTTGATTTTTCATTTACAAAACGTTTAATTTTATCTTCAAAATTTTTTCCATTTTCTTTCAACTTCTTGTTTTCTGATGTCAAACTGTTCAAATCATTTAACAGTTTGTCATTTTCAGACTTCAACTTCTCACAATTTTCCTGCAAAACAAGAATCTGTTTATCAGCAGATTTCTTTTCATCCTTCATAACTGAAATCTCTTCAGTCTGTTCCTCTCCCACTTGAACACCTTTACTCTTGCTCTTCTTTAATATTGATTTTCCACTTTGATTTTTCTTCTTCTCAGCATTTCTCTCCATCTGTTCTTCAAGTTTCTTAATGAATTGACCAATTGCCAAATCAGAGTATTCTCTAGTTCCTTTTAAATTCAAAAGAAATGTACTCCACTCTTGTTGAGGTAAGGCATTGGCTAATTTATCAATCCATTCATCTGAACTTTTCTTAATACCCTTTTCAGACATTGAGCGAACAAGATGTCTATACCTTTCAATGATACTCTTTGTACTTTCTCCTGGACAACCTGAAAACGAGTCAAACTCTTTCTTTAGTACATTTATTCTATCAATAGTTTCTCTTGTCATTTTAAAGAAATTGATATCCATGATTCGAACACCCGTTTTTCAAAACAGTCCCGTTAAACGAAATATCAAGTCCAAGCTAAATCACCTTTCAAACAAAATACCCATTACTCAAAATTCTGATTGGTCCGTGAATAAACGAATCTGTTTAACACTTTATTTGTAATTTGGTCCTTTTATACCAATTAATCGACAAAAGTGCAACACTATCAATTCATGAAACACTTTTCATTGGGCCGGTTACAAAGTGAATCTTGGGCTGACAACATTGGTCCTTTAAATGTGTTCACATGCAAACTCTTATATCAAAACTCGATTCTGACAATTGTTATTATACCGAGAAACACATGCTATCATTCCTTCACTTGTAAACTTTGAATCAAACAATCAATTATGATAACTGACAACATCACATGATCAAATGTCTCAATTTTAATTGAATACTCTAATTAAATGTGGCTGACAAATTTATCCTTTTCATGCAAACCAGAATTCTCACTGGACCAACAAGTATTCACATGCAAACCTACACAAACCACATGATCTCTTGTCCCAATCAACTGACACCTTCGATTAGAATATCACATGAATCGATAATCTTTCACACAAATAAATGTACTTTCAATCGAGATTACATGAATTTTCAAACAGAAATACTTGCGGTTTCAAGCAGAATAATCCAACAAGTTTCAAGCGAAATGTCAAATAATTGTTTTGAAGCGAAATCAACCCTTTTGTGCACACTCAAGCGAAATCTTCAATTAAACATACATTCAAGCGAAATCAACAACTATCTCAAATGAAATCATGATTTTCAAGCGAAATCTTATCAATTTTCAAGCGAAATCATCAATTAATGATGCGTGCGAAGTGTCGTATATTTTAGGTGTATATTTTAAGCCCTTTTTAACACTTATTTTAGCCAAGTTTTAAATTTATAAAACACGATATTTCACTAACACTAAACACACATATGGGCAAGTGCACCCATCGTTGAGTGTAGTATAGCGTTGGTAAGATACCGAGGTCGTCCAAGGACACAAGAGCTTTTAATACCGGTTTATCCTCAACGTCTAACCAAAATAAAAGTTTAGAAAAATGTTTTAAACTAAGAAAAATAAAAACTAACTAAAATGCTGAAAATAAAAATAAAATAAAAACAGATAGACAAGATGAATCACTTGGTTCCGACTCGTATCTAGTATAACCTTTGATTATTTCCGCACTTTTGCACATAATTAAGAGATTATCTTAGTTATGGTAGTAGGCCCCTCTTTTGAAGGTGACGTTACCCTCACCCCAGTAGTTTGAGTCAGCAGGGATACAATCCTAAAGGGGTGGATTATTGGAAGATAATGAATTAAGTTATTAATGCAGTATTGTGGTAGGCCCCGCTTTTGGCGGTGACGTTACCCTCGGCTAAGTAGTCTGAGTCAGCAGGGATACAATCCTAAATAGCCGGGTTATAGTATTAATAGTAGTTAACTTATGAGGGGATCAAAGAGTTTGGACCCCCGCCATCCAATACCGTGAAGTATTGAAGGAGGTCCTACTAAATTTGACCCAGGTCCATTGCAGGACCTCTAAACGCTGAACAATGGCAAGACCTTTACCAAACCGTTCCCTTAACCCCCTACCAGGTAGCCAACATACCTCCATATAGACCGTGGAGATATGAATGGTGAAAATCCTTTATTTTATATAGACAGTAAAATAATGCCAAGACACCACGGACAAACGATAAGGAAAGATCACCTTCAACATAAGTAACTAGTTATTAAAGTCATTAATACAAAACCAAATAAAAAGTGCAAAAGATTAGAAATAAAAAGTATTATACTAGACACTTTGTCTTCACCAAGTGATGTAAGAGACTTAGGCAAACATGGCCTTGATTGTCAAGAACTCTTACGATCAATCTTGGATCCCGAGACGACTCACATACTCTATGATGGACAATGGATGATGGTGGTGGATGATGGTGTTGTGATGGTGGTGGGTGGTGGATGAAGTGTGAGAGAGGTGGTGTGCCAAGGGATGAGATGAAATGAATCCAAGCACTCCTATTTATAGGCTGAACAGAGAGCTGGACACGGCCCCGTGTCCGCTGGACACGGCCCCGTGCCCGTCTGACACTCTCTCTCCTCATTAATTGTAATTCGCAATTACAATAAATGCGCCTGCTGTACTTTCGACACGCCCCCGTGTCCGCTGAGCACGGCCCGTGGTGGGCAATAGAAGCTTCTATAGGTTTGTCTTTTCTGCTGCTTCTTGGGCACGGCCCCGTGCTGGCTGAGCACGGGGCGTGTTCAGCCTTCTGTTTTCTCTATTTTGCTTTGGAAGGTGCCGTTGAGGGTTCGGGCAATCCACTAATGTTCCTTTTCTTGTATTTATGTTGGATTTAGCTGTCTTTTTGCTTCTTTTGTGTTTTTGAGCTCATTTAATCCTGAAAATACAAAAGGAAGACAAAAACACTCTTTTTCCAATATTAGTACTAAAAAAGGGTTAGTTTTATGCCTCATTTGATGTAATTTATATGTTGCATTTTACACACATCAAATACCCCCACACTTGAACTTTTGCTTGTCCTCAAGCAAAACTCTTTAATATTTGGCTTACACTCCCAAATGGAATAGGTTGAAGAGAAGGTTTTGGGCTTGTCATAGAGTGTCGGGATTTCCAAGATCTTTTTGGGGTTTTATTTTTATTTATTTACACTCCTATTCGTAATGATTTATTTAGAACTGTTCATAAAAGAAATTACTTATTTGGGCATAACATGCCTTTTTTTTAAAATTCTATTTATATACAAGTTCACATACCTCACGGGGAAATCACTCACACTCGGCCGAAGGTGTATTTTTAGTGAATCACTCGAGAGCGGTCCTGGAACTTATTCCTACCATAGGCTTGCCAAGAAATCAATCCTCCTCCTTTTTAACTTTTATACCTTTGTAGATATGGTGTAGAAATGAAAAAGGTTAGTCCTAATGCCTCTATCATTTACTTACTCGGGTTTAAGTTGATAAGGACCGGGAATGTATTGTCATGGCAAGTTCTAGAGTCGTAAGAACCAAGCGGCTATTCACACAAGAAACGAAAAATGAGCATTTAGTCAAATGATATGAAATTGTGTGCTCAATAAAGGCTCAAAACTCACTTTTGTGGGAATGGGTTTTTATATGATCAAGTATATATAATCAAAGTTTAAATAAGTTTGTCATGCATTTTCATAATTTTCTTATGTTGGTTCTTTTTATCACTACGCTATCGGTTGTAAATTTGTAAAAATATAACCTTTTTGAGAGCTTGAATTTCCCGAGTTAAACCTAGGCAAGTAAAAAAAAAAAAAAATTGAAATTTTTGAAAAAAATTTGGGGTGATTAGCGGTTCCAATAGAGTTTTGTGTAAGGCTTGTATTTAGGACTTGCAAAATTCAAGGTTTTAGCATCCCCCCCACACTTAAATTACACATTGTCCTCAATGTGTCCCAAAAATAAATTTTTAGGTTGATTAGATGTGTAAATTAGTGTTTAAAAAGCAAAAATTTGTGTTACTGGGCACTGAACACGGCCCCGTGTTGAGTGGGCACGACCCCGTGTTCAGGTGCCAGTAACAAGAACTTACAGCAGGTGGACACGGCCCCGTGTCCACTGAACACGGCCACGTGTCTGAAAAAAATTCTGCAGAACAGAAGCCAAACAGCAGGTCAGGGAGGTGAGCACGGGGGCGTGTTGGCTGGACACGTCCCCGTGTGGACAGTCTGAAAGCCTGAAAAACAGGTTTCTTCCTTCGGTTTTTCCATCCTAGCCCTATAGGTGCTGAGGCTTAACACCCTAAGCCTTGGTTTGTACCTGTTCCAACACTTAATACCACACCAAGCAATACCAACATCCTACGTTACCAAAGTTAATTGTTCCACGCATAAAGTAAGAAAAATAAAATGCAGAAAATAGTTAGGAAAAGTAAATTGTCTAACACTTGGCACGCAGGCCATCAATTGTTCAAGATTGCAAAGGGTTAACCTGGGGAGCCACCAATCAACCGCTTCCTCCTATTCTTCTCCCGCCTACTCCATGGCATCATCATCATCATCATCGTCATCCCCTCCACGGCGTTCAATGTGGTCTCGTATGTATCCGACATCTTCTTGTATCTCGGATAGGTTTCTCTCGATAGCTCCGACCCGGTGGTAGGTGTTGCTCGCCATGTTATAGGTGTTCCGAGTACACATGAGGTTTTCCTGCAACAAATCATGCAAACTTTGAAAATTAGGAAAACTTCCTCCCGAGGAGGATGATTGGCCCGGATCACCGTGGGATGGGTATTGGTACTGATGATGTTGCGGTGCTGGGAGGACAAGTGCTTCTTGCGGGTTCCATGCATGACCTTGCATCCTTTGAAAGGTTACCGTCCCATCTTCTGCCTCATAAACCAGGTTCATTGAGCGGCATATGTGAATATCCACCGTTCCCGACCATGGGCTCCTCTCAAATGACCTCGGAATGCGGGTGAAGTGCTTGAAGAGACAGTACACCCACCCCCCGAAGAAAATAGGAGTTGGTGCACTAGCAAGGCGGTTGTGACGCATGTTTCGGAGCAGGAGGAACGGAACATCGAGCGGCCTGCGGTTGTGAATACAATGGAGGACAAGCAAATCTCTTAACCCAACGACACCACCACTGTCGTGCCTTTGGCTAAGAGAGTAACCGAGGAGCCTATGAATGTATCTGTAAAGCGGATCCCTCAGCTTGGTACTCTTAGTGCTGCTCGGATTGTAGAACCCTTCCCCAATCTGAGCCCACATGGCTTGGCGCTCGTTGTCTTCGATCTCTCTCAACCCCCCTGTATTTTCTTCGTTTCCCGCATCCTCTTCTTCATACAACCCGATAATCGCTCCAAATTGTGCCATGGAGGTCGAATAACTCGTTCCGCCACACCTAAATGACACCCCGTCTTCATCGAACGGGTCGCACCTTGAAGTGAATGCAAAGGTGCTATAGAATTCCAAGGTGCATTCATGGACGGAACGAAGTCGGGTTGTTAGCGCGACTCTGAGTGGTCCCGTGACAATGTTGTTGAAACGGTCAATTTGATTCACCATGGTTAGTAGTTCTGTGCATGCCTGCCTCGGGTATTCCTCCGGTCTTGTTTGAAGAAGCTCGTATCGGGCTCTTGCATCTAGCTCATTGGCGTTGAATCTAGTAAACTTCTTGGCCATCTGCAAGAATACACCAAAAGTTAGCATGAAACAGAAATATTTTCGGACAAAACTGCAAACAGCGGGCTGGACACGACCCCGTGCCCAGCGGACACGGCCCCGTGTCCAGGGGTCTGTTACTCAAAAATCCCATTTTTCGACCCGGTTTCAAAAACTTGAAAATTTTTGAACCAATAGGTGCGGTTTCCCCCGAAAATAAAACCCTAAGTGCCGTCTTTCTCAAAATAACTCGTTTACCCTATCAATTTTATCTTTTTCGGTTCAAGAACAAGGGTTTGGGGTTTTTGTAAGAAATCGGGTGTATCTATGAACAATACAAGTGTATTTACTTCCCTTAACACTAATCTAACTAAATGCAAACAGATTTAGGCAAAAATTTTAGGTTCGATCCGAATGAACATCAAGAACCCTAGATTTTTCCCCAAATTTGTGGTGTATTAACTACATGTAAGTGACTAATCTAACTACTACGAGTGACAGAATCATACCTTGACGCTGTTAGATCGGTAAGAGACGTTGGAATCTCGCGAGAAATCGCCTGAAACCAGAGCTTTTGTGGGGAAACGGGGCGTGTGGAATGAAGAAACTGTTTTGAAAAAGGGGTTTTATCCCGTCTGCAGCGCGAACACGGCCCCGTGTCCAGCGGACACGGCCTCGTGCCGAGCTCTTTTTTTTTTTTTTTTTTTTTTTTTTAGTGCGCGTGTGAGTGCCCCTTTCTCCTATAAGCTATGGTTTAGAAAACTTACCGCTTTATTTTGCCGCCTCAATCGTTCATAACTTACCAGGCATGATGTTTTTATTCTTCCACGGTTTGAAGCGAGATCTCTTCTTCCTCATCCTCAATAAATCCTTGATAGAGTTTCAGCCGTTGGCCATTGACTTTAAATGGTGACCCATTTCGAGGTTTAATTTCTACTGCACCGTGTGGAAAAATACGGGTGACGGAAAAAGGTCCTGACCACCTAGACTTTAATTTACCAGGAAACAATCGAAGTCGTGAATTAAACAAAAGAACTAAATCTCCTACCGAAATTCATTAGGTTTAATATGTTTGTCATGCCAATCTTTCATTCTTTCCTTATAAATTTCAGAGTTTGAGTATGCATAATTCCTAAGTTCGTCTAATTCATTTATTTGACAAAATCGATTTTTACCAGCAAATTCTAGATCTAAGTTTACATTTTTGATTGCCCAGTAGGCTTTGTGTGCAATTTCTACTGGCAAGTGGCAACTTTTTCCATAGACTAGCTTATATGGGGTTGTACCTATCGTTGTTTTATAAGCAGTTCGAAAAGCCCATAAAGCATCATCTAATTTATCAGCCCATTCCTTTCTATTTAACCCTACGGTTTTTTCAAGTATTCGTTTTAACCCTCTATTGGTCACTTCGGCTTGTCCGTTTGTTTGAGGGTGATAAGCTGTCGAAACCCGGTGATAGACCCCATATCTTGTTAAAAAATTTTCAAGTTGATGATTACAAAAATGAGTACCTCTATCACTTATTAAAGCTTTGGGTGTGCCAAAACGAGAGAACAATTTTTTCAGAAATCTTACCACTACTCTTCCATCATTTGTTGGAAGTGCTTCGGCCTCGGCCCATTTAGACAGGTAATCTACTGCCACAAGTATGTATTTGTTTCCTTTTGATGGTGGGAAAGGTCCCATAAAGTCGAGTCCCCACACATCAAAAATTTCACAAACAAGAATGCCATTTTGTGGCATTTCGTTTTTGGAAGAAATATTACCTGTTCTTTGGCAAGCATCACATGTCTTTACAAGATTTTGGGCATCCTTGTAAATGGTTGGCCAATAAAATCCTGAATCAAATACCTTTCGTGCGGTACTGGCAGCACCATGATGTCCTCCGTATGGACCTTCGTGACAATGGCGAAGAATTCTTCGGGCTTCACTACCATGTACGCATCGTCTGACGAGTTGGTCGGCACACATTTTGAAAAGATATGGATCTTCCCAAAAATAGTGTTTCACATTGGCAAAGAATTTTTTTCTTTGATGATGTGGCCATCCTTTTGCGACTATTCCACTAGCTAAGTAGTTGGCAAAGTCGGCGTACCATGGTTCTTCCTTAAATTCCACCATTTCCAGGGATTCGGTTGGGAATTTTTCGTTGATTTGCTCGTCCCTGGTTGTCTCCAAAGCTGGGTCTTCTAAGCGCGAAAGATGATCTGTTGCGGTATTTTCTGCTCCTCTTTTGTCTTTGATTTCAATGTCGAATTCTTGGAGGAGTAGAATCCACCTAATCAAACGTGGTTTTGCGTCTTGCTTTTTAAAGAGATAACGAATGGCTGCATGGTCTGTGTAGACTACAGTTTTAGAAAGAACAAGATAAGAGCGAAATTTATCAAAAGCAAATACCACAGCTAGTAACTCTTTTTCAGTTGTTGTGTAATTTTCTTGTGCATCGTTCAGTGTTTTACTAGCATAATATATTGGATGGAAATGCTTTTCTTTTCTTTGTCCCAAGACAGCTCCAACTGCAAAGTCACTAGCATCGCACATGATTTCGAAAGGAAATTTCCAATCAGGTGCTATCATGATAGGTGCATTGACTAACATTTCCTTTAGGGTTAGAAATGCTTGATTGCAATCCTTGTCAAAGATGAAAGGAGCATCTTTTTCCAGTAACTTTGTTAGAGGTCTTGAGATTTTTGAAAAGTCTTTGATAAACCTCCTATAAAATCCGGCATGCCCTAGGAAACTTCTAATAGCTCTTACGGAGGATGGAGGAGGTAACCTAGAAATGGTATCTATTTTGGCTCGATCCACCTCCATTCCTTCGCTTGAGATCTTGTGACCGAGTACTATTCCCTCCGTTACCATGAAATGGCATTTTTCCCAATTAAGGGCGAGGTTAGTTTCCTCACATCGGGATAGCATTCGTTCAAGGTTATCGAGGCATTGGTCGTATGAATCCCCAAAGATAGAAAAGTCGTCCATGAAGACTTCCATTGTCTTTTCTATCATGTCATGGAAAATGGCTACCATGCAACGTTGGAAGGTTGCGGGGGTATTACATAGACCAAACGGCATGCGTCGATAGGCAAAAGTTCCATAGGGACATGTGAACGTTGTCTTTTCTTGGTCTTCGGGTGCTATCGGGATTTGAAAGTACCCTGAAAAACCATCCAAGAAACAGTAAAATTTATGACCGGATAATCTTTCTAACATCTGATCAATGAAGGGTAAAGGAAAATGATCCTTTCTTGTTGCTTCATTTAATCGTCTATAATCTATACATACTCTCCATCCTGTGACGGTTCTTGTTGGTATTAATTCATTTTTTTCGTTAGTAATTACCGTCATACCTCCTTTCTTTGGAAATACTTGGACGGGACTTACCCAAGGACTATCGGAAATAGGATAGATAAGTCCTGCGTCAAGTAATTTGATGACTTCATTTTTAACCACTTCTTGAACATTTGGATTTACTCGACGTTGTGGTTGTATGACAGATTTGTAGTCATCATTCATCAAAATTTTGTGTGTGCACATAGAAGGACTAATTCCTTTTATGTCAACAAGTTTCCAAGCTATTGCATTTTTGTGTTTTTTCAAAAGACTAACTAGTTTTTCTTTTTCTAGGTTATCTAATTTAGACGAAATAATTACAGGTAATTTACCATCTTTGTCTAGAAAAGCATATTCCAAACCTTTTGGAAGTTCTTTGAGCTCAAGTGGTGGGTCTTTAGGAGACTCCTTATTTGGTTGCTCGTTTCGATCAAGAACTTTAAAAGTTTGTTCTATGGCGACCTCTTCTTCAACAAAGTGGTCAGTCTCTTCACTTGTATCGGGTGGCTCATCTTCATCTTCAATTAGGGGGTCATTATTGCCGAATGGATATTTCATTGATCGTTCGAGATCGACACTTCTTTTAAATGCCCCTAATTGAAGAGGTAGATTATTGAACTTCCGGTTTTTCAAAGCTTCGTAAGTTTTTACAAATGGTCGTCCCAACACTAGAGGAGCGTCATCGAGGATGACAAAGTCGGTTGGAATTACCATTTGATTTGTTTGAACCAAGACATCTTCAACTATACCGATTGATTTTATTACTTTCCGATTGGATAGAAAAATGGGTATTTGAAGTGGAGAAAAATCACTAATACTTAATTTTTCGAAAAGGTAGTTAGGCATTATGTTAACACAAAGATCTTTATCGATTGTGACATTACTAATAAACGAATTTTGAAAGAAACATGGAACCGGCGTGATGTTAATTTCAAATGGGTCTTCTTTTATTAGTGAAGTTTGATCATTAGTTAACTTAACACTTACCGTTTCGTTAATTTTAGTGTTAGTGTTTAACTCTTTTAGAAACTTAGCATGAGTGGGTACTAAACAATGATTTTCGAAAGAAGGTGACAAGAGATGAATTTCTTCAAAATTAGACTCTTCTTGGATTTTAACGTTGTCGGACTCACCTTTTTCGTTGTTTAACTCATGTGTCGGTTTTTCACTTATTTGTTCTTCCATTTTTTCATTTTTAGTTATCTCTTCCTTTTTTAATTCTTCTCTTGCGCGGGACTCCTCTTCCCTTGCGTGAGCTTCTTTTATACACCGATCGATAACTCTAATGTGTTCTAATATCCTATCGGTCACTTCGGTTATAGAAAAAGAATCATTATTTTCTAAGCTTGAATCCGGTTGTTCGACCCTTTGTTCCTCATAATACCCATATGAAGTTGATGGTTCACACCATTGCCCTTCATTGTAAGCATATGATGGATAAGGTTCGTAATTTTGTTCTTCATAATACTCATATGAGGTGGGTTGTTCATGCCAAGGTTCCTCATAATAAGCATATGAAGGTGGTGGCTCATACCTTGGTTCATCAAAGTATGAGTAAGGTGGCTCATACCTTGGTTCATCAAAATATGAGTATGAGGGAGGAGGTTCATACCTTTGGTCTTCTTAGGACGTGTATGAAGTCGATGGTTCGTACCTGGGCTCCTTATAGTAAGTGTATGAATTGGATGGTTGGTACGAGTGATTATCTTGAATTGAACGTGTATTACGACAATTTGTGCAATAATTACCCCTATAATCATCCTCATCATAGGTGTAGTTGTAACCTCCTGAGTATTGATCCATAAGAATCACTCAGCAGACCACAACCGAGTCTCGAGATCAGAAAACAAAAATAAAAACGGAAACAGAGGCTGGACACGGCCCCGTGTTGAGTGGACACGGCCCCGTGTTCAGAATCTGTATCTGGGCGTTTTAATTAAATTGACTGATCTAGTTGAGCACGGGGCGTGTTCAGTGAACACGGCCCGTGTTCAAGCTACTGTTACTGGGCGTTTATGAAAAATCTGCAGCACGGCCCCGTGTTCAGTGAACACGGCCCCGTGTACAGGATACTGTAAATGCAAAACTAAACTAAATGCAGAAAAATGTGCGCGCGTTTAAAAAGGTTTTGAAAAAAAACTGATTAGGCCGTCGATTTTAAGCTTTCTTAAAATCCTTGTGTCCCCGGCAACGGCGCCAAAAACTTGATGCGTGCGAAGTGTCGTATATTTTAGGTGTATATTTTAAGCCCTTTTTAACACTTATTTTAGCCAAGTTTTAAATTTATAAAACACGATATTTCACTAACACTAAACACACATATGGGCAAGTGCACCCATCGTTGAGTGTAGTATAGCGTTGGTAAGATACCGAGGTCGTCCAAGGACACAAGAGCTTTTAATACCGGTTTATCCTCAACGTCTAACCAAAATAAAAGTTTAGAAAAATGTTTTAAACTAAGAAAAATAAAAACTAACTAAAATGCTGAAAATAAAAATAAAATAAAAACAGATAGACAAGATGAATCACTTGGTTCCGACTCGTATCTAGTATAACCTTTGATTATTTCCGCACTTTTGCACATAATTAAGAGATTATCTTAGTTATTGTAGTAGGCCCCTCTTTTGAAGGTGACGTTACCCTCACCCCAGTAGTTTGAGTCAGCAGGGATACAATCCTAAAGGGGTGGATTATTGGAAGATAATGAATTAAGTTATTAATGCAGTATTGTGGTAGGCCCCGCTTTTGGCGGTGACGTTACCCTCGGCTAAGTAGTCTGAGTCAGCAGGGATACAATCCTAAATAGCCGGGTTATAGTATTAATAGTAGTTAACTTATGAGGGGATCAAAGAGTTTGGACCCCCGCCATCCAATACCGTGAAGTATTGAAGGAGGTCCTACTAAATTTGACCCAGGTCCATTGCAGGACCTCTAAACGCTGAACAATGGCAAGACCTTTACCAAACCGTTCCCTTAACCCCCTACCAGGTAGCCAACATACCTCCATATAGAACGTGGAGATATGAATGGTGAAAATCCTTTATTTTATATAGACAGTAAAATAATGCCAAGACACCACGGACAAACGATAAGGAAAGATCACCTTCAACATAAGTAACTAGTTATTAAAGTCATTAATACAAAACCAAATAAAAAGTGCAAAAGATTAGAAATAAAAAGTATTATACTAGACACTTTGTCTTCACCAAGTGATGTAAGAGACTTAGGCAAACATGGCCTTGATTGTCAAGAACTCTTACGATCAATCTTGGATCCCGAGACGACTCACACACTCTATGATGGACAATGGATGATGGTGGTGGATGATGGTGTTGTGATGGTGGTGGGTGGTGGATGAAGTGTGAGAGAGGTGGTGTGCCAAGGGATGAGATGAAATGAATCCAAGCACTCCTATTTATAGGCTGAACAGAGAGATGGACACGGCCCCGTGTCCGCTGGACACGGCCCCGTGCCCGTCTGACACTCTCTCTCCTCATTAATTGTAATTCGCAATTACAATAAATGCGCCTGCTGTACTTTCGACACGCCCCCGTGTCCGCTGAGCACGGCCCGTGGTGGGCAATAGAAGCTTCTATAGGTTTGTCTTTTCTGCTGCTTCTTGGGCACGGCCCCGTGCTGGCTGAGCACGGGGCGTGTTCAGCCTTCTGTTTTCTCTATTTTGCTTTGGAAGGTGCCGTTGAGGGTTCGGGCAATCCACTAATGTTCCTTTTCTTGTATTTATGTTGGATTTAGCTGTCTTTTTGCTTCTTTTGTGTTTTTGAGCTCATTTAATCCTGAAAATACAAAAGGAAGACAAAAACACTCTTTTTCCAATATTAGTACTAAAAAAGGGTTAGTTTTATGCCTCATTTGATGTAATTTATATGTTGCATTTTACACACATCAATTAACACACAAAATTCAAGCGAAATCTATGATATTCAAGCGAAATCTATGATGACATCATCATTTTCGATTCGATTTTGATCTGATTGAACGTGTAAATGATCAAATTAAGTTCCGAAACTTTCAAGGGTTTGTTAAAACACGTTTTCGCACAATATGTGAGAATTTGAGCCGATTTTATCCGTGAAAAGTTGATTAATTTTGAAAGAAGGTGTAGAAAATCAGAAAAAGTGACAAAAACGAGCTGTTTTGGCGAAATCTCTTCCTCCTGATCTCTGATACCACTTGTAGGATCGTTTTGCGGACCCGAACGAGTCGTTCAGAAGAGATTTTATCAGTTTCAGAGGTGAAAACTAAGAAACCGATTGCGAAACAGCTTGCGTATCACTTTAACACTGATTATATTGATATACTATCGTTTACAATCAGTCCTCACATCGGCAGCACCTCAGTATGGAATTCACGAACTGTTACAAATGATTTAGCTTGAATGGTATTTATAGTGTTGTTGATTTCCCTTGAAATGACACATGCCACTTTCAAGGGGAATCAACATGTTGATTTAGCTTGAAACTGTCATGTGACACTTTCAAGGGAAATCACCACTTTCAAGCTAAATTACCTTAAACGAACACTAAAACCTCCTATATTCTCGTATAACAAGATCTAATCTATCAATTCTAATCCTAGACTCGATACAAGACGAAGTCGACAGACGCATGCACCAACAAGTTTCTAGACTTCCTAGCTTGATTTGAAATAGCCTGCGATCTAACCTGCAACATACGTTAAAATATTGTCAATACAAAAGTATTGGCGAGTATACAGGTTTGATATGTATAGCGTAATAGATTAAAAGGGGTTGCGAATTTCCACATGCATAAACGTAACACACGACATATATACTCACAAAGCTGATACTACCAACTAAGTCCTTGATGCTCGAATATGCATTGGCAAACTAGACCCCGTCGGGCGCAATAGTACTATACTAGTTGTGGTGGGACGTCGCGAGTATAAGCCCTAGCACATATGCAACTAGCATCACGTATATATATGCATAACACTTATTCGCAAGTGATAATTCGATTGATAGAATAATTTGTTTGATAAGTTCGATTTGTTAGAAACGTATGTTACACCCAAAATGCGATTAAAAAGGGTTCAAGTATACTCACAATGCGTATTTAGCGAGAATACAACTTGATTGGATCGGTTGTGAGTACGTCTGCGTTAATCATCGAATGATATAGTAAACGATGCACGGTTAAGCGGAAATAGTATCAAAATGACAGCATCCAGTCGGATGGTACTTATCCGGTCGGATGACCTCATCCGGTCGGATGACTGTTGATTGGGTCGGATAACCCATCCGGTCGGATAACAGTTCAGTGGGTCGGATGACTGATGAATACTCCCATCCAGTCGGATAACCCATCCGGTCAGATAACATGTTGTCCGGCCAGATGACATGCTATCCGATCGGATGACATGCTATCCGATCGGATGACATGTGGTCTGTTCGGATGACATGTGGTCCGTTCGGATGACATATTGTCCGGTCGGGTGACACGTCTGTTTTAACGTCCCGATCAACTGTTTTTGAGTGCTTTTGGAAGGAATACATGCGGTTTTACTGGGACGGTGTGATTTCGTATTAACAAATTTATTCCCATCAGTTCCGACCCGTTCTAACGGCCGGGAATCACCCCGTTCCATCTGATCTGGCCGTTCTTGACGGTTTCTCATGTTTAACTCAAAATCGCACAGTACCTTGACTAAATACATAGTTTTTAGGTGAGATTTGATATCAAAACATGTGGAAATCACCCAGATCTGAGTTGTTCACGGTGGGATGAGGTCACATCTTGAAGTTTTTATGAACTCTTGGTGACATCACCTTAAAACACCTCAAATCAGTAGATTTCACGGTTAAATATTGAGTTTCAAAAGACAGAATGATGTAGAATTGAGTGTAGATCGTAGAAGTACAAGTTTTAGTCCGAGATCTTACCGAAATCGCGAGGAATCGAGAGAAAAAGGTCCTAGAGTGTGCTTGGTCGAGTGGGAGCTGTCACATCACTGTTCAAGTGATGTGACATGCTATTTATAGGCAACAGAGGAAGTTGGGGTTACTGGGTCGGATGGCCACTCCGGCGCGGGGAGTTTCTCCTTTTTCGATCGTTGCGATAGTTTTTGGAGTACGCGCTTTCTATAGTTAATTTATATTATTATTATTATATATGTATATATATCACTAGGGGTCGTATTTACATATCCATATTTCAAAGTTTTAATATAACAATCGGTTTTCGATTCGAGTATGCGATTATTAGTGACGTTTCACGGCCATCAAGGAGGGTAGCATAGGTCCTTTCTCGATGTCATCGTGAACGTTATTGTGTGTTGTGCCACAACGACTGACAAGGTACCACTCACTCGTATTGTCATCATCGTCACGACGACTAGAGCTATAGCACTCACCCGAGAGTCTTTGTTAGCGTTAGTTGTCTGCGTTTCGACACATCACGGCCACCGAGGAGGGTAGAATAGGTCCTCACTCAATGTCATCGTGAGTGTTAGTGTTTGTATTGTGATGCAGTGATAATGTATTGCGAAAATATGCGATTATCCTTCGAATAGCGATGTATGCGATATAGTTACATTATGATCCGAATCTCTGGTGCTAGGCGTAACGAGTACATCGAGTAGTAACAACGCACGAAAGTGCGGGTTGTTACATTCTGGGTAGCGAGAGGGGGGG
The DNA here is from genome assembly GCA_030545235.1 of Helianthus tuberosus. Classification (NCBI taxonomy): domain Eukaryota; kingdom Viridiplantae; phylum Streptophyta; class Magnoliopsida; order Asterales; family Asteraceae; genus Helianthus; species Helianthus tuberosus. The sequence goes on from CM060394.1 coordinate 12,865,264, forward strand.
CAGTGGAGGGTGGTAACGGAGGTGGGTCTGTTGGGGGTGGAGAGAAACGAGGAAGAAGAGGTGGGGTTTGGGTGTAGTTTAGGGTATTGAGTAGGTCCCACTTAAATAATATATGTAAAATATAATGAATTTTTTTTTTGTTTTATTTAATTTATTTGTTTTGTTTTAATACTAAAGGTAGTTTGATAAGACTTAACTGAAAAATTTAACAACGTTAGCTAAAAAGGACACCCGTGTTACATTTTTTACAATGATCGAAACCTTTAAAAGGTGAGGATCAATCATGCAAAATCTACAAACCACTGGGAATAACAGATTTTTTTTCAAATTGTATATTTCATTAAAACACGCCCAAAGTCAACCACAAAAACCAGAAGTCGGGCCACAGACAACAACCACAACCGACTCTTACACCATATACATAAGATATTTACACCACTCTATCTATGAGATAGAAATTTACATAGACCCATATTTTAGGCAAAGCATCCCAAGCGATTTAATACTGAGAAAATAATGGTCTAGCAACACCTCCTTGTTGAAGAAAAAACATTCGTTCCTCGCTCTCTGTTAGGATCTGAGTTTGGTCTTGATTGTGTTTTACGTTTGAAATAAGATGAAGATGAATGAGTAGTGCAGTGGAATTTAAGATGGAAAGAAACTTTGCACACAATCAAACAGGAGAATTGTTTTAATCAAACAATTTCAACAAAGAACCGAATGCTTAAATTTATTCCAAACACCGATTACAATGCATGTATGAATACAAACTCCCCCTCAGCCTGAGCTCACAGTGTTTGTTCGTGCAGGAAGAAGATTTTGTAAGAGCTAATAGAACAGTGCATGGTACTGTTCTATTTATAGGAACGGACAAACCACTGAGGTATCAATGCTGACGTCACCATGAAAGTGACATCTAACCTCCTAACAACTTCTAACAACTGATATATACAAACACTGCTTAAGCTAACAACTGCTATACAATACATTACATAATTAAACTAAACTATTGCTGGTCCTTCCACTGTTGTGACTTCAGCAGTACTTGATAACTACCAGCAGTGCTTGACCCAAAGCAGTAGATTGAATAGCAGGTCTTTAGTCTTTGACTTGATCAGCGGTTGTAGGTCAGCAGTTGTAACAATCAGTAGATAGGAGGTCAGCAGATGTTGAAACCACTTTCAAGGGGAGAGACTTGTAACATAACATCTGCTTATTCTGGATCCACTGCCCTGATCCAGTTTTGGCTTTAATTATCTGTTCCTCTGATAGGGTTCAATCTCAACAATCTCCCCCTGGAACAGATAATGCCAAAACACTTCATTATTGTGGAACTTTATTGCCTCATCAACAGTTCCCTTATCTGACCTTTAAGTTGCAACTCAAAGTCTAGGGCATCTGTGTCATCTTCATCCCTACTAATTGGAAGATCAAGGAGATCCTGCATATCTTCAAGACTTAGGCCAAGTGCTTATTCCCTTGTTATTTTCTTCACTTCTCCACTAGACTTGAACACAGTCAGTACATGGGTCTGTTTGTCAGTTGCCCACTTTAGTACTTTTGAGCCTGGTGGGTTTCTTGGGAGATTTTTATTGGATGAGGTATTTGGTGATGCAGGCCTTGTGATGACTGTCTGAGCAGTGTTTACAGGTTGATTCAGGCCAAGAGTTTCAGCTATCATCTCTTTAATACCTTCCTTTACAAGCTCATCTCCTGCCACTAATTCAGCCACTGTTTCAGTACCCAACTGTTTTTGTTGCCTTCTTTTAAAGATGGCTGCACCAGCTAGAGCAGTGGATCTCCTGATTTGCAGTTTTGGTGGTCTTTTTGAAACCACTGCTTCAGGGTAGTCAGGTTTTTGTGGAACTTTAGGATCTTTCTTCCTTAATTCCTCCAACCTTTTGTAGGTGGACCTGACTATATCTTCTTTCCATCTTTCCACTTGATTTTTGGATCCATAGTCAGCAGCAACTAATTCCTCTTTCATTCTCTTCAGCTCTAATTCCTTTTCAGGCACATTCTTTTTGTACTTTGACCAATTTGGAGGAGTGTGTTTGACCTTATTCTTTATCATTTCTTGAATCCTGGCTGCTTCTTGTTCAAGCTCAGGAATGGTCCACTCCTTGTACATATACTTTTCTCCCTTGTACTTCTTGGTTGCCATGATGCTTTCAATGTAGTCTTTTCTCAAAGTTTCATCTGCTCTTTCTGAGAGTTGTTGACAAACATTTTTTGCAAATTTCTCTAAGGATCTGACTTGAGTAAATAGAAACTGATAATGCCTTTGAATCTCTTTGTCAGATTTTCCTTGAGAGTTTCTTTTGGAAATATCCTCTGCCTGTTTAGCCTTAACTTTCAAATATTCTTCAATGTTATTAGGCCTTGGATATCCTTCAACTGATGGCAACTTCCTTTTAGCAGGGTCATCCTCATAGTAGAAGGATTTGATCTCTTCTCTAACTGCTTCAAGTTCTAGAGGAAATTGGACACCTGCAGGAGTAATGACAGGGATTGGTTGTTGTACTGGAGCTGATGAGAGAGGAACAGGGTTTGGAATAAGTGCAAGTGATTGTGAAGATGTTGGTGGTGGTGATGGAGAATCATCATCAGGTATGAAAATCCTTCTCCTTTTTATTGAATGAGAGGCTAATGATGTCTTGGGTGGATCAGTGGTGATATTTTGAGTGGTGGATGGTGGTTGACTAACAGTTGTTGAAACAACTAGTGTTTCAACCACTGTTGCCATTACAACAGATGTTGTAACATCTGGTGTCTTCTGCTTTTTGGCAGGAGGTGATAGTGGTGAGATGATTCTTGGTGGTGGTAAGGCAGTGGTTGTGGTGTGTGTTGAAGTGGTGTGTGTTGAAGTGATGGTTGTTGGTTTAACAACTGATGAAACCACTGAAGTACCAACAGTTGTTGATACAGCAGGTGTTACAACAGCTGCTTGGGTGGAAGATTGATGTTGGGGGCTTTTGGACGGTGGTTTTGGAGTATGCTTTGTGAGTCTGGATGGTATGGATTTGGGTTCCCTCACTTTTCTAGTGGGATTTATTTTTGGCTTAGGATTATTAACATCCTTTGGCTCAGAACAACCCTGCGCATTCAGCTCCATGTAAGCTCTTTTCTCCTCATTCCACCTTGACATATCCTTTGCCGCTCTGTCCCTTTTTACACTTGCTTTAGCTTTATCAAGTGCATTTTGGGTAACATCAATCTTTTTACTACCATCTGGCAAGGGAATGTTTTTAGTCATGTTTTCCTTTTCTGGTTGAATATAAATACCATCTTCAATTCCCTTCTTTATCCACTGTTTTATTTTCTCCCCCTTTTGGCATTATCTGGAGGAGGATTATCAAAGAAGAGAACAGTGGGAGGAGCAGTGCCAGTGGTTTTCAGAATGTGAGCTTTTAAAGCCTTGATGTCAGCTTGAGTATCTTTAAACCTTGCTTCCGTGAGAGTTCTAATATTTTGAATTTGGATCTCATGTTGCTGATCAGTTAATTCTCTTTGATGTCGGAGCAATGGTTGAAATAAACTCAACAACTCATTCGATAATGAAGCAGTTGTTGGAGGTGGTGCAGCAGTGGATGTAGACTTTGGAAAATTTAACACCTGCTGCAGCATTGTTTTGATGTCTGCAACAGATGATTCAATTTTGTCCACTCTCTCCATCAATTTCTTATATTTTAAACCATCACCCAAATGAATGGGATCATCTGATTTCCCACCAGCAGTGGTTGTATCAATGTGTGACTTAGGACATGAAGCCCAAAAATCATCCATTGATGCCCCTTGTTCTTGGTACTGGGGACTTCTTTCCTCATTTGTGGACACTTTGAACAGCTCACCAGTGGTTAAAAAAAGCTCACTAGTGGTTGCCCTAGTTGTCTCTGAAGAAATTGCCTTCAAGGGAGTCTTGTTGATAGAACAACTGACCCAATGTAGACCAGTGGGTCCAACACTAGTAGTTGCTGCTCCACTTGAACTACTGACAGGAGTTACTTGTAACTCCTATAGTGTAACCTCCTCAATTGTTGCTGGGATAGCAGAGGTATAGGCAACAGACCCAGTCACTTGTGGGAGTATACTCTCATTGATAGGTGGTTGAGAGGAACTGGTTTGTGTCTGATCTATGTCAACTGCATGCAACAAAGGTAACATGGATTGTGGTAATATGAGGGGTGAAGGTATTGGTGTAGAAAGAGACATGTCCTTGGGATCAGGACTAAGGAAGATGGATCCAATTGGACCCAGAGCTTCATAATGTGGGGTCTTGACGTGATTGTCGTGGTCACGCAAATTTAATCCCAAAAACAACTATAGATAGCGGTAATAGGGTATCGAACTCAGGGAGTATGTGGAAAGTGTGTTATTTGAAGATTTATCTAAGTTACCTAAAATTAAACTAATTGTAAGAAAAATAAATTCAAGAGTGGGTTTGATTGGTTGATTTTTAAAACTAAGATTAACTAATTAAATTGCAAAAGAAGAGTTGAGTTTGTAAACAATTTGGAGACGAATGACTATCTTAAGTTTCCGGTTTGCTTCGACGTTTGTGCTAACATTCAACTAGAAAGAACTACATAGACATAGTTCATGTATGACCAATTGCAGTGATGAAAGGGAACTAAGTACTCAGATTCCTAGAACGTGAGGTTGTTACCCGATGATCAATCAACCCTTACCCGAACCTAACTATACCCATGATATCTCGATTGCCAACGGCACCAAGAACGTATGGTTTCTAATTAGTTTAGCATAAAAATTAATACTTTACTAACAATCAATCATGCACCATAACAAACAATTCAAATAGAAAGGAATTGTTATTCTAGAAATATAAAATAAAAGCACAAAGTCTTACACAAACCTTCAACCCAAGATAATCATCAAGTACTTAGCCACTCATGGCTTGAACAAACATCATGATACCCGTTTCAATGTTCATATGGATCAAAGCAACCAAAGCTAATGATAAAGATAATGTTTTTTTTTTTTTTTTTTTTTTGCCCAAAAGTCTCTCCAAATTGCTCCCCACTCGTGTACCAGCAGATGTAACCGAATGGATATGATTAGTCCCCCCTTTAAACCTCTTAAAAACAGAAATTAATATGTAAGTTACATTAAAACCCAGTCGGTGCCAACCAAAGAATTCTGCCGCCAATCTGTGATGCTAATATTGTTGTTGACTTTCAATCCTTCCTGTGAACATGGCCCAAAAGTGATCGATCCATCTTTTCCCAAAAAAAAAAGAAGCGTCCAGCATGTGTTCCCCAAGAAGTCTCGGCCCACTTTGAATGATGAATGTTTTGTTAATTGGCCCAATCCAAAAAAAAAGAAAAAGAAAATCCAAATCTACACGTGATGATGATGATGATTTTATTGTTTCCACACAAACCTCTCAAGTGCACACAAAGCCCTCCTGTACACGTGTTACTGTTGCCTTGTGTCGATGAGATGATGATGATGTTTGATTGGAATACGGCTGCCAACCAAGTCACGTGATCTTCAAGCCCAATCCACCGATCAATGATGATGATTATTAAGATTAATTACCTCCACATGATTTTCTGTTCCATTATGATGATTGATATTGTTGACTAAAAAAAACTCACCAACAGAAACCTATGGCTGGGTGTATATTTTGTTCATCCCAAGGATTTGTGTCTCTATGTGCATTGACTTTAGGGTCCCAAACCTCCACGCTGAAGACCGTATGCTCCATTCTTTGACTGTTGTGCCCCTTTTCTTTAATTATATGTTCCCTCAATGTCCTCTTTTATTTGAATAAATGAATGTTTCTTAAAAAAAATAAGTGACTGAATGATATTGATTATTAAAACCAATGCCGCCAATATGATGATGGGTGATGTTGACTATTGTTCTAGAATTCCCAAATTCACATGCAGCTCCACATGTGCGTTGCCCACTTGTTCAACCGTAGCTTACGGCTTCCAATTTAACTGAATTAAACAATTTACCTGTAAACACGCGAACACTCGTAGTTATCACATTCACGATACATAACCGTGTAAAATATGGGATATGCACGTATTTAGATCATTTAAGGGTTGTCCTACGGACCACCCGTCACATCCCCACACTTACCCGTTGCTTGTCCCAAGCAACCCATTCAAAAACTATTTCAAAACCAAAGCGATCAAACATGCAAACCAAGCTAAATGTGCCGTCCTTTTACTAACTTTCAATCATATCACAAGACACACCCCTCACAAAAACTCTCGGTGACAAGAAATATTAGCACATAATGCTAAACCACTCAATGCGTGTGTGTGTTTGTGCGACAATAAACTTGTATAAAAATCAAGTCTCCTCCTATTGAGTATTTAGCATGCTTTAGAATCAAAGGGACTTACGGGTTGTAACAGGGCTAGGTGCAAAGGTAGGAAATTGGTGGAATATATATGCGAGAGCTAATTGATTTGACCCGGTTTTTATTTCTACCACTAAACAAAGCAACCATCAAATATATACACAACTTCTTCAACATTCTCAACTACTATTGCAACTAAATACTTTTTTTTTTCATATTTTTCTCTTTCTCTTTTTTTTTCTTTTTTTTTTCATCATTTTTTTTTTTCATTTTTTTTCATAACACATCAAACTCAACAATATATACAAGAACATCAATACTACATACTAAATCTCCTAAACCGGGTCATCTCAATAGGTAAAATTTTGTAGGAAGTAGGTTTGGATCACAACCGAATGGTATAAGGCTCAAACATGGCTTTCTAAAGACCAAACCCCCACCCCTCACAATACCAAGCTCATATATGTAACATATGAGGTCCAACCCACCAATCCCACACTCTCACACGTCTAGACGAGGCTACCTAAAAATCCCCTATCATTTTCAAAAGCATGCTAACTCTAGGATTTAACAAGAATTCGTACACAAGTTCTATTAACACAATAAACACACCGCCACTCAAAACAAAGAACTATCTATAATAATCATATGTGGCTCAAATTCTCACCAAGAAAAGACTAGGAATGGGTATCGGTGTGTCAAGTGGAACAATATCAAGTGTTCAAATTTCGACAATTTTTCGCTTGATTTCACAATTTTTAAAATTCTCAAGAAATTTCCCCCCATCCCCACACTTGGGATACATTGTCCCAATGTATGGTTTTGAAGGGAAGATCGTTTTTACCCAAAAACATTAGCTTTCGCTAATACTCTCAAATCCCAAATTTCTTTTTGTATTATTTTTTTTATTATTATTTTTTTTAAACACACCACCTACTAGCCCAACCCCAAAACATAACATCACTAATACACCCCCAAACCTCCCAACCATAAACAAAAGCAAACAACTAACTACCAAAATTTCAAAGCTTAAAAAAAACATAACAAGACTAAGGAAAGAGTACATTGACCTGGTGAGGTTTGACACAACCGATGTTGTAGACAATCCGACTTCCTATCACCACCTTCACACAACTCTCCGCACATCTTCCCCACACTTATCTAAAAACACCTTGGGTTGCCTCCCAAGCAGCGCTAAAGTTTAGGTCTTCAGCCCGACCGTACCTGATATGTCTCAAGGTGGTCTTAATGCACATTTACCTTTTTCGTTGCTGATGTAAGCACGATGTTTGATTCTTCTATTGTGTGTGTGCTTTGTCACGTCCCATCTTTCTTTGCAAAATTCTTTAAATCCACATTTTCCTACCGAATTTCCAACAAATGCTCGGTAGTTTACTCTCCACTTCACTACTTCGTTTTCTGTGCCCAACAAATCCAAACTCTCCCATAAACATAACTTATGAATGAAATCTCCCACATCATGAAGTGCCACCTTCCTAGTTTCTAAACATGCATCCTTAACACTCTTGGTTTCCATAACCACCACAGCCGGAGAGTTGTAATCAACTTTGATTGGTTCATCAAGTAAAAGGCCCTCAACTTTGCTCTCCATAGGTGGTTCCTCCACAATAATTTCAATTGTATATTCCTCATTTGGCCCTAATAATTCAATTTCAAGTTCGGGAGGACTCACAACCTTTTCTTCTACATCACCCATAGGTGTCATTTGTTCAATCTGCACATATATCCAGTGTTGTTTTGCTTGACGTTTTTTCCAATATCGACGTCCCTGGCCTCATCTCTTTCACCTCTTTTGGTAACAAATCATATTTCCATTCCAAAAGTTCTACAAGTTCTTCCCTTGACAAATGAGGTTTTGTTAATTCTTTTTCAACATGAACCATGCGTCTCTTTCTCATCATCTCGTCAAGACTTTCAGATTTATGTGACTGATAGTGCAAAGTAGGTTGTTGAGTTACACATTCATAACCATACTGATCAAATGTATACTGAGCATGATAATAGTCTTGATCGTACATCTGAGGGCCTTCATATGAAAGTTGGGAATATTCATCATAATAATCACCGTAATCGTACTCATCTTGGTAACTCATTTCCGGATCAAATGCCAAAGGTGATAGCTTGTGAGAGCTTCTAGTACGCATGCACCTGTCAATACCTGCACACTAACACACCCAGCATAAACCAGAAAAATAACAAACTAAAAAGGATCAAAAATAACACACGTTGCGCACTACTCCCCGGCAACGGCGCCAAAATTTGACGTGATTGTCGTGATCACGCAAATTTAATCCCAAAAACAACTATAGATAGCGGTAATAGGGTATCGAACTCAGGGAGTATGTGGAAAGTGTGTTATTTGAAGATTTATCTAAGTTACCTAAAATTAAACTAATTGTAAGAAAAATAAATTCAAGAGTGGGTTTGATTGGTTGATTTTTAAAACTAAGATTAACTAATTAAATTGCAAAAGAAGAGTTGAGTTTGTAAACAATTTGGAGACGAATGACTATCTTAAGTTTCCGGTTTGCTTCGACGTTTGTGCTAACATTCAACTAGAAAGAACTACATAGACATAGTTCATGTATGACCAATTGCAGTGATGAAAGGGAACTAAGTACTCAGATTCCTAGAACGTGAGGTTGTTACCCGATGATCAATCAACCCTTACCCGAACCTAACTATACCCATGATATCTCGATTGCCAACGGCACCAAGAACGTATGGTTTCTAATTAGTTTAGCATAAAAATTAATACTTTACTAACAATCAATCATGCACCATAACAAACAATTCAAATAGAAAGGAATTGTTATTCTAGAAATATAAAATAAAAGCACAAAGTCTTACACAAACCTTCAACCCAAGATAATCATCAAGTACTTAGCCACTCATGGCTTGAACAAACATCATGATACCCGTTTCAATGTTCATATGGATCAAAGCAACCAAAGCTAATGATAAAGATAATGTTTTTTTTTTTTTTGCCCAAAAGTCTCTCCAAATTGCTCCCCACTCGTGTACCAGCAGATGTAACCGAATGGATATGATTAGTCCCCCCTTTAAACCTCTTAAAAACAGAAATTAATATGTAAGTTACATTAAAACCCAGTCGGTGCCAACCAAAGAATTCTGCCGCCAATCTGTGATGCTAATATTGTTGTTGACTTTCAATCCTTCCTGTGAACATGGCCCAAAAGTGATCGATCCATCTTTTCCCAAAAAAAAAAAGAAGCGTCCAGCATGTGTTCCCCAAGAAGTCTCGGCCCACTTTGAATGATGAATGTTTTGTTAATTGGCCCAATCCAAAAAAAAAGAAAAAGAAAATCCAAATCTACACGTGATGATGATGATGATTTTATTGTTTCCACACAAACCTCTCAAGTGCACACAAAGCCCTCCTGTACACGTGTTACTGTTGCCTTGTGTCGATGAGATGATGATGATGTTTGATTGGAATACGGCTGCCAACCAAGTCACGTGATCTTCAAGCCCAATCCACCGATCAATGATGATGATTATTAAGATTAATTACCTCCACATGATTTTCTGTTCCATTATGATGATTGATATTGTTGACTAAAAAAAACTCACCAACAGAAACCTATGGCTGGGTGTATATTTTGTTCATCCCAAGGATTTGTGTCTCTATGTGCATTGACTTTAGGGTCCCAAACCTCCACGCTGAAGACCGTATGCTCCATTCTTTGACTGTTGTGCCCCTTTTCTTTAATTATATGTTCCCTCAATGTCCTCTTTTATTTGAATAAATGAATGTTTCTTAAAAAAAATAAGTGACTGAATGATATTGATTATTAAAACCAATGCCGCCAATATGATGATGGGTGATGTTGACTATTGTTCTAGAATTCCCAAATTCACATGCAGCTCCACATGTGCGTTGCCCACTTGTTCAACCGTAGCTTACGGCTTCCAATTTAACCGAATTAAACAATTTACCTGTAAACACGCGAACACTCGTAGTTATCACATTCACGATACATAACCGTGTAAAATATGGGATATGCACGTATTTAGATCATTTAAGGGTTGTCCTACGGACCACCCGTCACATCCCCACACTTACCCGTTGCTTGTCCCAAGCAACCCATTCAAAAACTATTTCAAAACCAAAGCGATCAAACATGCAAACCAAGCTAAATGTGCCGTCCTTTTACTAACTTTCAATCATATCACAAGACACACCCCTCACAAAAACTCTCGGTGACAAGAAATATTAGCACATAATGCTAAACCACTCAATGCGTGTGTGTGTTTGTGCGACAATAAACTTGTATAAAAATCAAGTCTCCTCCTATTGAGTATTTAGCATGCTTTAGAATCAAAGGGACTTACGGGTTGTAACAGGGCTAGGTGCAAAGGTAGGAAATTGGTGGAATATATATGCGAGAGCTAATTGATTTGACCCGGTTTTTATTTCTACCACTAAACAAAGCAACCATCAAATATATACACAACTTCTTCAACATTCTCAACTACTATTGCAACTAAATACTTTTTTTTTCATATTTTTCTCTTTCTCTTTTTTTTTCTTTTTTTTTTTCATCATTTTTTTTTTTTCATTTTTTTTCATAACACATCAAACTCAACAATATATACAAGAACATCAATACTACATACTAAATCTCCTAAACCGGGTCATCTCAATAGGTAAAATTTTGTAGGAAGTAGGTTTGGATCACAACCGAATGGTATAAGGCTCAAACATGGCTTTCTAAAGACCAAACCCCCACCCCTCACAATACCAAGCTCATATATGTAACATATGAGGTCCAACCCACCAATCCCACACTCTCACACGTCTAGACGAGGCTACCTAAAAATCCCCTATCATTTTCAAAAGCATGCTAACTCTAGGATTTAACAAGAATTCGTACACAAGTTCTATTAACACAATAAACACACCGCCACTCAAAACAAAGAACTATCTATAATAATCATATGTGGCTCAAATTCTCACCAAGAAAAGACTAGGAATGGGTATCGGTGTGTCAAGTGGAACAATATCAAGTGTTCAAATTTCGACAATTTTTCGCTTGATTTCACAATTTTTAAAATTCTCAAGAAATTTCCCCCCATCCCCACACTTGGGATACATTGTCCCAATGTATGGTTTTGAAGGGAAGATCGTTTTTACCCAAAAACATTAGCTTTCGCTAATACTCTCAAATCCCAAATTTCTTTTTGTATTATTTTTTTTATTATTATTTTTTTTAAACACACCACCTACTAGCCCAACCCCAAAACATAACATCACTAATACACCCCCAAACCTCCCAACCATAAACAAAAGCAAACAACTAACTACCAAAATTTCAAAGCTTAAAAAAAACATAACAAGACTAAGGAAAGAGTACATTGACCTGGTGAGGTTTGACACAACCGATGTTGTAGACAATCCGACTTCCTATCACCACCTTCACACAACTCTCCGCACATCTTCCCCACACTTATCTAAAAACACCTTGGGTTGCCTCCCAAGCAGCGCTAAAGTTTAGGTCTTCAGCCCGACCGTACCTGATATGTCTCAAGGTGGTCTTAATGCACATTTACCTTTTTCGTTGCTGATGTAAGCACGATGTTTGATTCTTCTATTGTGTGTGTGCTTTGTCACGTCCCATCTTTCTTTGCAAAATTCTTTAAATCCACATTTTCCTACCGAATTTCCAACAAATGCTCGGTAGTTTACTCTCCACTTCACTACTTCGTTTTCTGTGCCCAACAAATCCAAACTCTCCCATAAACATAACTTATGAATGAAATCTCCCACATCATGAAGTGCCACCTTCCTAGTTTCTAAACATGCATCCTTAACACTCTTGGTTTCCATAACCACCACAGCCGGAGAGTTGTAATCAACTTTGATTGGTTCATCAAGTAAAAGGCCCTCAACTTTGCTCTCCATAGGTGGTTCCTCCACAATAATTTCAATTGTATATTCCTCATTTGGCCCTAATAATTCAATTTCAAGTTCGGGAGGACTCACAACCTTTTCTTCTACATCACCCATAGGTGTCATTTGTTCAATCTGCACATATATCCAGTGTTGTTTTGCTTGACGTTTTTTCCAATATCGACGTCCCTGGCCTCATCTCTTTCACCTCTTTTGGTAACAAATCATATTTCCATTCCAAAAGTTCTACAAGTTCTTCCCTTGACAAATGAGGTTTTGTTAATTCTTTTTCAACATGAACCATGCGTCTCTTTCTCATCATCTCGTCAAGACTTTCAGATTTATGTGACTGATAGTGCAAAGTAGGTTGTTGAGTTACACATTCATAACCATACTGATCAAATGTATACTGAGCATGATAATAGTCTTGATCGTACATCTGAGGGCCTTCATATGAAAGTTGGGAATATTCATCATAATAATCACCGTAATCGTACTCATCTTGGTAACTCATTTCCGGATCAAATGCCAAAGGTGATAGCTTGTGAGAGCTTCTAGTACGCATGCACCTGTCAATACCTGCACACTAACACACCCAGCATAAACCAGAAAAATAACAAACTAAAAAGGATCAAAAATAACACACGTTGCGCACTACTCCCCGGCAACGGCGCCAAAATTTGACGTGATTGTCGTGATCACGCAAATTTAATCCCAAAAACAACTATAGATAGCGGTAATAGGGTATCGAACTCAGGGAGTATGTGGAAAGTGTGTTATTTGAAGATTTATCTAAGTTACCTAAAATTAAACTAATTGTAAGAAAAATAAATTCAAGAGTGGGTTTGATTGGTTGATTTTTAAAACTAAGATTAACTAATTAAATTGCAAAAGAAGAGTTGAGTTTGTAAACAATTTGGAGACGAATGACTATCTTAAGTTTCCGGTTTGCTTCGACGTTTGTGCTAACATTCAACTAGAAAGAACTACATAGACATAGTTCATGTATGACCAATTGCAGTGATGAAAGGGAACTAAGTACTCAGATTCCTAGAACGTGAGGTTGTTACCCGATGATCAATCAACCCTTACCCGAACCTAACTATACCCATGATATCTCGATTGCCAACGGCACCAAGAACGTATGGTTTCTAATTAGTTTAGCATAAAAATTAATACTTTACTAACAATCAATCATGCACCATAACAAACAATTCAAATAGAAAGGAATTGTTATTCTAGAAATATAAAATAAAAGCACAAAGTCTTACACAAACCTTCAACCCAAGATAATCATCAAGTACTTAGCCACTCATGGCTTGAACAAACATCATGATACCCGTTTCAATGTTCATATGGATCAAAGCAACCAAAGCTAATGATAAAGATAATGTTTTTTTTTTTTTTGCCCAAAAGTCTCTCCAAATTGCTCCCCACTCGTGTACCAGCAGATGTAACCGAATGGATATGATTAGTCCCCCCTTTAAACCTCTTAAAAACAGAAATTAATATGTAAGTTACATTAAAACCCAGTCGGTGCCAACCAAAGAATTCTGCCGCCAATCTGTGATGCTAATATTGTTGTTGACTTTCAATCCTTCCTGTGAACATGGCCCAAAAGTGATCGATCCATCTTTTCCCAAAAAAAAAAAGAAGCGTCCAGCATGTGTTCCCCAAGAAGTCTCGGCCCACTTTGAATGATGAATGTTTTGTTAATTGGCCCAATCCAAAAAAAAAGAAAAAGAAAATCCAAATCTACACGTGATGATGATGATGATTTTATTGTTTCCACACAAACCTCTCAAGTGCACACAAAGCCCTCCTGTACACGTGTTACTGTTGCCTTGTGTCGATGAGATGATGATGATGTTTGATTGGAATACGGCTGCCAACCAAGTCACGTGATCTTCAAGCCCAATCCACCGATCAATGATGATGATTATTAAGATTAATTACCTCCACATGATTTTCTGTTCCATTATGATGATTGATATTGTTGACTAAAAAAAACTCACCAACAGAAACCTATGGCTGGGTGTATATTTTGTTCATCCCAAGGATTTGTGTCTCTATGTGCATTGACTTTAGGGTCCCAAACCTCCACGCTGAAGACCGTATGCTCCATTCTTTGACTGTTGTGCCCCTTTTCTTTAATTATATGTTCCCTCAATGTCCTCTTTTATTTGAATAAATGAATGTTTCTTAAAAAAAATAAGTGACTGAATGATATTGATTATTAAAACCAATGCCGCCAATATGATGATGGGTGATGTTGACTATTGTTCTAGAATTCCCAAATTCACATGCAGCTCCACATGTGCGTTGCCCACTTGTTCAACCGTAGCTTACGGCTTCCAATTTAACCGAATTAAACAATTTACCTGTAAACACGCGAACACTCGTAGTTATCACATTCACGATACATAACCGTGTAAAATATGGGATATGCACGTATTTAGATCATTTAAGGGTTGTCCTACGGACCACCCGTCACATCCCCACACTTACCCGTTGCTTGTCCCAAGCAACCCATTCAAAAACTATTTCAAAACCAAAGCGATCAAACATGCAAACCAAGCTAAATGTGCCGTCCTTTTACTAACTTTCAATCATATCACAAGACACACCCCTCACAAAAACTCTCGGTGACAAGAAATATTAGCACATAATGCTAAACCACTCAATGCGTGTGTGTGTTTGTGCGACAATAAACTTGTATAAAAATCAAGTCTCCTCCTATTGAGTATTTAGCAGGCTTTAGAATCAAAGGGACTTACGGCTTGTAACAGGGCTAGGTGCAAAGGTAGGAAATTGGTGGAATATATATGCGAGAGCTAATTGATTTGACCCGGTTTTTATTTCTACCACTAAACAAAGCAACCATCAAATATATACACAACTTCTTCAACATTCTCAACTACTATTGCAACTAAATACTTTTTTTTTCATATTTTTCTCTTTCTCTTTTTTTTTTCTTTTTTTTTTCATCATTTTTTTTTTCATTTTTTTTCATAACACATCAAACTCAACAATATATACAAGAACATCAATACTACATACTAAATCTCCTAAACCGGGTCATCTCAATAGGTAAAATTTTGTAGGAAGTAGGTTTGGATCACAACCGAATGGTATAAGGCTCAAACATGGCTTTCTAAAGACCAAACCCCCACCCCTCACAATACCAAGCTCATATATGTAACATATGAGGTCCAACCCACCAATCCCACACTCTCACACGTCTAGACGAGGCTACCTAAAAATCCCCTATCATTTTCAAAAGCATGCTAACTCTAGGATTTAACAAGAATTCGTACACAAGTTCTATTAACACAATAAACACACCGCCACTCAAAACAAAGAACTATCTATAATAATCATATGTGGCTCAAATTCTCACCAAGAAAAGACTAGGAATGGGTATCGGTGTGTCAAGTGGAACAATATCAAGTGTTCAAATTTCGACAATTTTTCGCTTGATTTCACAATTTTTAAAATTCTCAAGAAATTTCCCCCCATCCCCACACTTGGGATACATTGTCCCAATGTATGGTTTTGAAGGGAAGATCGTTTTTACCCAAAAACATTAGCTTTCGCTAATACTCTCAAATCCCAAATTTCTTTTTGTATTATTTTTTTTATTATTATTTTTTTTAAACACACCACCTACTAGCCCAACCCCAAAACATAACATCACTAATACACCCCCAAACCTCCCAACCATAAACAAAAGCAAACAACTAACTACCAAAATTTCAAAGCTTAAAAAAACATAACAAGACTAAGGAAAGAGTACATTGACCTGGTGAGGTTTGACACAACCGATGTTGTAGACAATCCGACTTCCTATCACCACCTTCACACAACTCTCCGCACATCTTCCCCACACTTATCTAAACACGCGAACACTCGTAGTTATCACATTCACGATACATAACCGTGTAAAATATGGGATATGCACGTATTTAGATCATTTAAGGGTTGTCCTACGGACCACCCGTCAGGTCTCTATGCTTACAACCTGATCCTTTTGTGAGGATGCAGGAGGAGTTTTAGGCAAAGGTGGAGATCTTTCTTCCAACTGCTGTGAGGAAGTAGCAGCAGTGGTTATTGGTGACTTTTGTGTTGTCACTGGCAGTTGCTCTGGGATCTCATCTTCCAGAGTTGCCTTTTTGATGGGTTTGGGGGGTTTTCTGGATGATTTCTTTTTGGTCTTTTTGGTAAGGGCATGTGTGGTTTTCAAAACAGTGGTTATGCTGCCTTGATCACCTGGAGCAGTGGGCTCAGCAGCAGATACCTGAGGAGCAGTGGTAGCTGCTAAATTCTGCTCAGGCACCTCTGCTTGTGTTTTTGTAAATTTTAACATTCTTGTGAATGTTTCAGGTGTTAAACTTTTTATTTTAAAAGGAGGACCCTGTACAAGTACATGGGCATTATTTTCTGAAAATTTTTTATTAAAATCGCAACTCAAAAACCTTGGAAATAATAGAAAAGCCTTTTTCTCAACATTTTTGACCAAATTATCGAAGATTACCTGGGAATAATTAAAATTTTCACCTTTAAGTATAGCATAACCCAGGTATTGTATCTTCAACGGGATTTCATTGAAAGCAGTGGTTTTGTTAGAAACACACATAAGGAGGGTATGAAATAAAAACCTTATAGCAGATGGAAAACTGCCCTTTTGTAAAGTATCTATTTTCATTTCTTCTCCATACCCTCTTTTAATGAAATCTCCTTGGTACTCTGTTTTTGGAAAAGAATTTTTACCTTCCAGATCATTGAGCTCAAATACTTCAGATATGGCTTGAGGTGTGATTGAGATTTTTACATCTTTTATTGTGGAATTGATGGCAACAACCTTTTTGTCTATCTTCTCAAGAGTATCATTTTTCCAAAATTCGCGTTGAGTATCAAGATAGACGGTTGCATTGTAGGTGAGCAAAGTTTTGTACTTTGTGGAGGATAATGTGTCTATGATGGAATCGAAGGTCTTTGTGTCACTGGGTTTTTCAAGAATACCCAAGTAATTGTGAGACCATTTGTATGGAATTTCAATCTCGGTAGACTCCTTTGTTTTGGATTTGCTTGCCTTTTTCACCATGATTGAAACGGGGAATGAGAGAAATGAAGTGAGGATGATGAAGATTGTGGGAGAATTTTTGTGGAAAACTGTTTTGAGAAAAGAATTTTGAATTCGATTCGACAGTGAAAACCCTGTTTGGGGGTTTAGGGCAGGGTTTTATATGATGAAAAAGTGAATGCTGACGTGGCAGCGGTTACAAAGATCTGACGGATAAATACTGACCACGTGTCAACCTCTGATGAAAGGATGAAATAATGGAGGACAGTTGTTTGAGAAACCACTGATGAAGCAATACCAGTGGTTCACAAAGGAAATGAAAACATTGGGTGACTTTTACTATCAGTGGATAGCTTGTGTCAGTGGTTTTACAGCACTGAAGTTTGGCAACAGTGTTTTACCAAGAGAAATGAGTGAACAGATGTTGACTTTCAGCAGTGGATAGCAAATAACAAACAGATGTTTGCACCAATCAGTGGTTATGGCAGACTTTTAAGGATTTAATGAAAAATTCATTTTTAGCTATTTTTAAGGATGGATTTTTGATTTTCTGAAAACATTTTAATGCTTTTATTCATAGAAAAACAAGATTTTGCTTGTTATTCCATGTTTAGCATGCCAATCCTAGAGACCAAGCTTTCAAAGGTAGATGTATCTAAAGCTTTTATGTGCACATCTGCCAACTGGTCTTTAGTTGGAACATGATGCAGAGAAATCAAACCTTTTTCATAGCAATCCCTCACAAAGTGATGTCTGATGTCGATGTGCTTGGTGGTTGAATGGGAAACTGGATTTTTGATGATATTTTCTGCTGCCTGGCTATCCAACATGAGTGGTGTCTTTAAGGCAGTGATACCAAAATCCAGCAACTGATTTTGAAGCCACAGGAGTTGGGCTGTACAGCTTGCAGCAGCAATGTATTCAGCTTCAGCAGTGGATGTTGAAACAGCTGCTTGCTTTTTGCTTTGCCATGAAACCAAGCAGTTGCCTAGAAACTGGCATCCTCCTGAAGTGGACTTCCTTGTGGTGTTACATCCGGCAAAGTCACTATCTGAAAAGCCTGAAAGCTGGATATTCCCATTAGCTGGATACCAGATACCAAGTGTGGGAGCACCTTTTATGTATATGAAGATCCTTTTTACAGCAATGAGATTAGATTTTTTGGGAGCTGATTGACTTCTTGCACAGACACATGTTGCAAACATGATGTCTGGTCTAGATGCAGTTAGGTACAGTAAAGACCCAATCATGCTTCTATAAAGTGTTTGGTCAATCAGCTCATCCTTTTCATCAGACATGACTAGCTTATTGGTTGCCATGGGTGTGCTGCATGGTTTACAATCATTCATATCAAATTTATTTAAAAGTTCTTTAGCATATTTGCTTTGATGAATGAAAGTTCCATTTTGCATCTGCTGAACTTGGAGACCAAGAAAGCATTGCAGCTCACCCATTGCACTCATTTCAAACTCAGCTGTCATGAGTTGCCTAAACTCTTCACACATTTTATTACAGTGTTTTATCAATGGTACCTCTTTTGAAACCATTTGAGAGTAGACAGGTGGAAAGAGTTTCATACCAGGCCCTAGGTGCTTGTTTCAGGCCATACAAGGCTTTGTTTAGCCTGTAGACATGATCTGGATAAAATGGATCCTCAAAACCTGGAGGTTGACAAACATACACCTCTTCTTGAATTGTACCATAGAGGAAAGCACTTTTGATATCCATTTGGAACACCTTCATGTTGTGGTTGACAGCAAAGGCTAGGAACAGTCTTATAGCTTCCAATCTTGCTACAAGGGCAAAAGTTTCATCATAATCTATCCCCTCTTCCTGTCTGTAACCTTGAACCACAAGCCTGGCTTTATTCTTGACAACAATGCCCCTTTCATTAGTTTTATTTTTGAAGACCCACTTTGTGCCGATGGGGCTTACATCTTTTGGTAGTCGTACAAGCTCCCATACTTGTTGTCTTTTAAACTGTTGGAGCTCCTCTTGCATGGCTTCTACCCAGCTGTTGTCTTTCAGTGCCTTTTGGTACTTGACTGGCTGATGGAGTGATAGAAAACCAGCAAAAAGACAAATGTTTTGGGTTTGGCTTCTTGTGAGCACCCCTTCATTGATGTTGCCAATGATTTGGTCAGGTGGATGAGATCTCAAGAAGATTAAATCTCCTTGGTATGGTATGATGGCATTTGTTGGTGAAGGCTGTAGATGTGTATCATCTGAGCTAGCCACTGCTGGTGACTTTGATGATCCAGCAGTGGCTTTAAAAGGTGGTGGAATAGGAGGTAATGGTGTAGACACATGCTGACTTTTATCCACTGCTTGGGGACTTTTGTCAGCGCTGTTTGATGATGTGGAAGCAGAGGTTGATGGGCTACTTTGGTCAACAACTGTTGAGGTAGCAGTGGTTGAGCTTTGACAGCTGTTTTGTACAACTGCTGCTTTTCCTATTGAAACAGACTTTTGTTGAGGAATGATGATCTCATACCCATAGTCTGGTGATGAATCCTCTGATGGACCTGCACTGTTAGTCTTGACAGCAACACTTTCAAATGCGAATTTATCAAGATCAAATAAATCAGCAGGATTTGCTGGGATTTTCATTGATGAAAGTTCATTGAACTTTACATTCAAAGTCTCTTCCACTATTTTAGTCTGTGTGTTAAACACTTTGTAGGCCTTAGCAGTGGTAGAGTATCCCAAAAGATAACCACTGTCTACTTTGGCTGCAAATTTTGAGATGGAATCTTTTAAATTCAAAATAAAGCATGGGCAGCCAAATACTTTAAAATATGAGATCAGTGGTTTGATTTTATACAGAATTTCATAAGCAGTCTTTTTGTGCCTGGGGTTTATTAAAACTCTGTTTTGGACATAGTAAGCAGTGTTTACTGCCTCTGCCCAGAAAGTCAAAGGTAAACCTGAATCAGCAAGCATGGTCCTAGCAGCTTCAATCAGTGTCCTATTCTTTCTTTCAACTACCCCATTTTGCTCTGGTGTTCTAGGGATGCTGTACTGCCTTACAATCCCTTTCTTCACACAGAAGGCATCCAACTCCTTATTTTTTAATTCTGTGCCATTGTCACTCCTGAAGACTTTTACTGGAAGGTCAAATTGCTTTTCAACCTGTGTCACAAAGTCTTGCAAAATGCCTGCAGTCTCATCTTTCGAGTGTAAAAAGAAAGTCCATGTAAACCTAGAGAAGTCATCAATAATAACCAAACAATATTTCTTCTTCTTGAGACTCATGACTTGAACTGGGCCAAACAAATCCATGTGCAGTATTTGCAAACACTGGGTTATTTTGGACTCTTCAATGGACTTAAAGGAGCTTTTATGCTGTTTTCCTTTTAAACAGGAAACACAATGCTCAGAACATGAAAACAATTTTTGTGGTAGGCCTCTTACAAGGCCATTTTTTTGAAATTTCAGTGATTGTCTTGAGATTTGTGTGCCCCAATCTTCTGTGCCAAAGTTCTGTCTCTTTGTTACAGGCAGCTGAGAACAGACAGGCATCAGTTCTGGGACACTCTTTTGACATATCAACAGCATAAACATTGCCACTTCTTTGAGCAACAAGTTTTGTTTTTCCAGTTTTTATTATTGCTTCAATCTTTTCAACCATTTCTGGTCCAACAATCCTACAACACTCCTTTGTGAAGAATGACCCATACCCCTTATCACTCATTTGTGAAACACTTAGGAGGTTGAATTTTAGATTGTCTATCAGATTGACATTTTCAAATTTTACATTTTCAGTTTGTACTGTACCAGACCCCAGAACTTTCCTTTACTATTATTACCAAATGATATATCACCCCCTCCATGGATTTTGAAATCTTTGAGAAGGGCTTTACATCCTGTCATGTGCCTCGAGCCTCCACTATCTACATACCAAAGACTATCTATGCATGCAGAAGCTCCCTTAGCAGCAGCCATCATAGCACAATCACATTGATGATCACCTTCTTCATCAGCTCTTTCTTCTTCCTCACCTTCTTTCTCCTTTTCTTTTTCTTCCTTGTCTTCTTTGGACCAAGGATCAATCAGTGGTTCAATCAGGGTTTCTGAATTTTCTCCCAGCAGTAATTCACTAGCAACTGCAGTAACCACTGCTTCAGTCACTTCGTCCACTGTTTCAGCACTTAGCTGTTCACCTTCAGTTTCTACCCCCTCTGGTATAGACTCTAATGCCATCAAAAAAAATTCATCATTAGTAGGATCATTAAAAGCATTGAGTGCAAAATTTTCATCACTAAGCTCATCAGGCATACTGCTCCAGCCAACAAAGCCTTAAGTGAAAAAACTTTGCTGATCTGGTTGTGTTACTGTTGGAGCAGCTGGTTGAGGTGCAACAGGTTGCACTTGTGCCTGGGGGACAGGGGTTTGAACATACTGAATTTGTGGAACAGTGGTTTGAACATAATGCACAGGCACAGGGGTTGCAGCATAGTGAGCAGTGTTAACATGGGCAGCAGGGGTATATTGGGTATAGTGCACAGTGCTTTGATGTTGTGGTCTAGGGTTTGAGCCGGGATGAGTGATTATTGGACCAGTGGTTTGACTCCTGCATTCCCTAGCAAAATGACCTAGCCTATTGCACTTATAGCACTTAATTTTTGACTTATCCAACCCCACTTTTAAATTCCCATGTAACCCTGAGAATTTTCTCCCTGTTCTTTTGTAGAATTTGCTTGTTCTTACACTAAGCAAAGCCAATTGATGCAAAATGTCCATCTCTTCTAAGTCAGTGGGATCAAAGTGTTGCAAATCATTGAGTTCAAAACACAAGTTATCTGACATCTGGTTTTCACAATTTGCAGTAAAAGCATAATTTGCAGAGTGAGAATCAGGGTTGTTGAAATTTCCACCAGCAGTTATATCAATAAAGTGATCATAACCCTGATCCTTACTACAGCTACCAGATTCTTCCTGACCAAAAAGAGCTGTGATGCCAAATGAATAATCATCAGCAACTTTGCCAGACTCTTGCAACTTCTTTTTCTGGTTTAACTCCCTTTCATAGGTCAGGAGTCTACCATGAAGTTGGGTCAGGGTCAGATCTTTGAACTCAGCAGTGTTTCTAGTAACAAATGCAATGGTATCCCATTTTTCTGGTAGTGATCTAAGGAACCTGTTATTTTGAGTTGAATTTGGAAATGTTACTTTAACAAGCCTTAGTTTACTAATGAGACAACTGAATCGTTCAAACTGCTGAGTCAATGATTCACCCTTGATCTGACAAAATGTTTCATACTGCTGATTCAGAATTTCCCTATTGTTTTCAATGACTTCTTCTGTTCCCCCAAACTGTTCCTTCAATGCATCCCACATAGATCTCATTGGGTAATGCAGATGCTATGATGCTAAATGCTTTGGCATCGAGTTCGAATTTTTGAAAATCAGTTTCAGTATAGTTTTCAGATGGTTTAGGTACGAACTTCTTTGCATCCTCAGCACTTGGCACCATAGGAACATGGGGACCAAAAACAACAGACCTCCAACATCCAGTGTTCTATTGAGCAAGGATGTGACCTATCCTTCTCTGCCAGATGTTGTATTCATTATGTTTAAGCATAGGTGGTTTGAAAAGAGAGCCAATATTATTCTTATCATCTTGTGATTGTGACGTCATCCTGGTTGTTTTACAGGCACTGATTAATCAACTTTGATGGTGATTAAACCTTGCTTTGTTTTTCAACAAAAACGAACAAACTATCGATATCAACGATTATGAGCTGAACTATTTATGTCAAAATGATTGTTAAATCAAATTTGACTGTCCAAGCTTTGATACCAATTGTTAGGATCTGAGTTTGGTTTTGATTGTGTTTTACGTTTGAAATAAGATGAAGATGAATGAGTAGTGCAGCGGAATTTAAGATGGAAACAAACTTTGCACACAATCAAACAGGAGAATTGCTTTAATCAAACATTTTCAACAAAGAACCGAATGCATAAATTTATTCCAAACACCGATTACAATGCATGTATGAATACAAACTCCCCCTCAGCCTGAGCTCACAGTGTTTGTTCGTGCAGGAAGAAGATTTTGTAAGAGCTAATAGAATAGTGCATTGTACTGTTCTATTTATAGGCACGGACAAACCACTGAGGCATCAATGCTGACGTCACCATGAAAGTGACATCTAACCTCCTAACAACTTCTAACAACTGATCTATACAAACACTGCTTAAGCTAACAACTGCTATACAATACATTACATAATTAAACTAAACTACTGCTAGTCCTTCCACTGTTGTGACTTCAGCAGTACTTGATAACTACCAGCAGTGCTTGACCCAAAGCAGTAGATTGAACAGCAGGTCTTTAGTCTTTGACTTGATCAGCGGTTGTAGGTCAGCAGTTGTAACAATCAGTAGATAGGAGGTCAGCAGATGTTGAAACCACTTTCAAGGAGAGAGACTTGTAACATAACATCTGCTTATTCTGGATCCACTACCCTGATCCAGTTTTGGCTTTAATTATCTGTTCCTCTGATAGGGTTCAATCTCAACACTCTCCATATTAAAAAAAAGCCATGTATATGATAATAGCATGTGAAAAGGGGAACCAACATCCATTATGAACTTTTTTTTATTTATAGAGAAACATGCTCGGATAGTCCCTGTGGTTTGCCATTTTTTCACCTTTAGTCCCTAACTTTCTAAAATTACAGCTATAGTCCCCAACTTTTCAATTTTCGTTCCCGGATAGTCCCTATGCCTAACATCAATTAGTTTTCTCAGTTAAGGAGGCATTTAATAAAAAATAAAATTGCAAGTTAGGGACTAAAGGTGAAAAAATAGCAAACCACAGGGACTATCCGAGCATTTTTCTCTTATTTATATCAATTATTTTTAGAGTGAATTGCAAGTTTTGTCCTTTATCTATATATCAAATTGCAAGCGGTGTCCTTTGTCTTTAAAATTGATGAGTTTTGTACTTAATGTTTCAAAATTCTACAAGCTTTGTCCTTTAGCCCTAACTCAGTTAAAATTTTCTGTTAAATCTGATCATGTGCCTTGCACATGAGGACGTTTTTGTCATTCACCTTTCTAGGGACTAATTATGTAAATAACGCACTATTTTTCTCACCTCTCTCCACCTCCACCTCCACGTTAATAACCACCACCCTCCACCACTCTTTTTCCCTAACATCTTATCTGCTAAAAAATCATCCCCCTCCACCAGTTTTTTTTCCCTAACACCTCTGCTCCCAAATAATCCTTCACAAGGTTATTAATCAAAGTGGTAATATGAAGTCCACAATCACCACCAATTTATTAATTACACAGGTAATCTAAAGTTCTTTTTATTTACATAAGAAAAATGAATTGATTTATAAACCAATTCAATAAAGCAGATGAATTAATAATTAAAACAAACATGATATTTTCTTATTTCATTACTTTAATCAACTAAGGGGCCACAAATACAATTCAAACCTGTATCATTTATTATCTCATCCACAACTTGACATATCTTGAATGCTCGAGATGTGAGACTCATTATTGAGTTTGAGAAATCAAAGTGTACCATGTTTGATTCAAAATTTGGGGGTTTTAAGAAAGCGCTTGATTCAGACCCGGTCACTTCATATACGACCACCATCAAGTTCGTCTGATTAGGGTTACGAAGCCTAGTTGGAACCCTAGCCGCTGCCTTTTTCTCCTTGGCCTTTTCTCCTTCATTGAAAGTTGGAACCCTAACCCGTTACTAACCTGCTCGATCACCCTAGATTGCCGCCATGATTGTTCCTTCACCGCAAAGTGGTGGTGGGTGGTGCAATCTGATGGTGATGGTGGGGTGGTGGTGGAGGTCGTGTAGTGTGGAGAGAGAAAGGTAGAGAGAGGAAGAGTAGTGGTGGAAGGAGGTTGTGGCGGTGGACTGGCTGTAGAGAGAGAGATCAATGGAGTAGAGAGAGAGTTGTTTGTTCAGAGAAGAAAGAGATGAGTGATATATGACATTTAATTTAATTTTATTTTTCTTATATAGGGTAAAAGACAGTTATGCCCTCATGTGACTTGCACATGATTAAATTTAACAGAAAATTTTAACTGGGTTAGGGCTAAAGGACAAAGCTTGTAGTATTTTGAAACATTAAATACAAAACTCGTCAATTTTAAAGATAAAGGACACCGCCTGCAATTGGTTATAAAGATAAAGGACAAAATTTGCAATTCACTCTTATTTATATATAATTTTAGTATATTTATTACTCTTGTTACTATATTATAATCTCAATAATTTTTATAATTTTAATTGAAGTACAATATTACTATCTACTTTTTTAAAATCATTTTTAATGTCTATACAATATTGATTATAAATGATGCGTTTATACTAGTTATAGTGATTAGTCTAAATTGTACAATTATAAATTCGCGTCTAAATAACTAGCAATGGTGCGATTACAAAAGCATGTCTAACGTACAATAGTACGTATCTAGGTATGATACTTTAATATATGAACATGCTACGTGGTTACATTTAGTGGCGGACCCATGAATTATATACTGAGGGCGCGAACATAGCTCTTAATCAATATTTCAAGGGGTGCGGTCGATATTTTTACATATAAAATTCACTAATTTTTTTTCAAGGGAAACGTCCGCCCACCTAGCCTATAACCTAGGTCCACCCCTTGTTATATTAAGGGTTATTTGCAATGTTTTCAGAACCGGACCGGAGGTCGACCCGGTCGCCTTACGGGGTCAAAGGTCGGACCGGTCCGACCGGTTCGACCGGATTTAAGAACCGGACAATTTCTTAAATAATGTATACATATTTAAAATTCTAATATATATTTGAGTGTTAAATATTATTTTTATTTTATAATAAAATTCATCTCTAAAATTATTAGAACTAGAAGTATTAAAATGGTTAGAGCTATATTTATGAGGGGGGGTTTTGAAACTTATGTTTAACCCTAATATAAAACAAAGTTAAAATGAGCAGTCACTTTTCAACCCCCTCTCTCTCTGATATTGAAATAATACTGTTCTTCTTCTTCATCTCTTATTCTTCTTCTTCTACTCTTATTCTTCTACTCTTATTCTTCTTCTTCTCTTATTCTTCTCTCTGATCATGGAATTGAAGGAACCAGGAGTGAAGATGATGGCTGGATGCGACAAAGAGTGGAGAAGATGATGGCTGGATCCGACAGAGAGTGAACATGATGGCTGGATGCGACAGAGAGTGAAAAAATAAACCAGACCGGCCCGACCCTACGAGACAACCGGCGGCCAGACCGCCCGGCCCCCGGCCCGACCGCCGGGCTGATGTTGAAACGAACTGATGAGGTGAACCGGCCCGGTATAGGCTCCGGTTCCCGGCCGGACCGGTCCGACCGGCCGGCCCGGTCCGGGTTTCAAAACATTGGTTATTGAATTTTATCTCCCCCAACTATCGGCCTTTGGGCGTTGCCACCTCCAACTAACACTTTGACACCTGACACCCCCAACTTGACTTTTTGTTTGTGCTGACACTCCTCAGTTAAATCTTCACTAACTGGGTTTGTTTTTTATCCGACATGACACATAGCTGATGAGTTGGACCTGATTACGTGGCGAATGATGTGTCAACCTTCATCTCCTTCTTTATGTAACAAATCGACCCTGCTTTATTTTCTTCATCACCAAAAGTACCAAATGCACCCAAAAGAACATCACCAGCAGTGTTCCCATCAAGTGTTATAGCTGGAATTGAACCCTTGTTATCCTTCAAAGATGCCCCAGCTTCAGAAAAGATGTCACTTTTCATCAGTAAGTTAAGTCTTTGTTGTATGGTTTTCGATTTCACTGATCCTAGTAAGAACACAGCCGAAAAAGATCTTTCACGGTTAACATTGATTGAGCTTTTGATTTTGTTGCATATGGGCCTCCTAGATTCTCTGAGCCTGCAATATTATCTTTATGTAAAATGTGTTTTGTTAATCTGTTTAGAGTGTTCCCCCCGAATTATCGATCTGCACGCAGTAGCAACGCTGCAACGGGGGAGAGAACGAAGACGATGAGCCCTCGTTCGATCCAACATGGCCTCATTTACAAATTGTGTATGATATATTGCTCAAGTTCGTAACATCGGCTTCTGTCGAAGCGAAAGTTGCGAAAAAGTATATAAATCATTCGTTTATATTATGAATGCTTGATCTTTTCGAACAACTGATTTTGAGGAATTTGATGCAGAAAATGATTGTGTTACCTGAAGAACAACTGATTCTAGATCGATTTGGCGGGTGTGGGTGTTTCTTCGGAAGCTAATGATGAAAGGGGGAAGTGGAAAGCAGTGAGGTGTTGGTTGATTTGTGGTTTTGGTGGTTTTAAATTTGAGAAATTTAGGGTTTTGATTTAGGGGAATTAGGGATGATGGAGAGAGACTCCATGAGAGAGATGATGATGATGCCTACTTGTGCCACAAATTCGCCACGTAATCAAGTCCAACTCATCAACTATGTGACACGTCGAATAAAAAACAAACCCAGTTAGTGAAGATTTAACTAAGTGGTGCCAGCACAAACAAAAAGTCAAGTTGGGGGTGTCGGATGTCAACGTGTTAGTTGGGGGTGATAAAATCCAATAACCCTTATATTAATATGTTTAAGCCATTATAATGGTGTGTCTAAAACACATCCATACTTTTAATAATATGTTTAATTTTGCCGTGTATAAATCCTAGTTTTTTTTTTTTTTTTTTTGATGCGTCTTATAAGACCCTTTTTATTTCCTAAAAGAGCATTACGATTTACTAGTTTTTTTCTTACGCCTAATTAATTAGCAATTTAGCATCCATATAAAGTTTAGTGGGCTCCAATTTCACATGCAAAGGTGAAGACCGCTTTTTATATTTTTCAAGTAAACTTCATTAGATAAACAACCCATGAAAAGGAGCCGTTAAAACGGACAAATTACATAATTACAAAATTACACAAATCGGTCTAAGACGTAGACCTAGCTTTCGACCAACTACTAATTACATGGCTTTTATTTAACATAGGCTTTGCACGTGTTTTTTTTTTTAAAAAGCTTGTTAATTTATAGATAATAAAAGTGAGACATGGGTATCAATTTTGAAATTTATACTCAAGCTTAAGAAAAAAAAAACTTCGATAACCAATTGATTCCTCATTGTAGAATTTTTTTATATATATAATACTCAAGCTTAAGAAAAGAAACTTTGATAACCAATTGATTCCTCATTGTAGAACTTTTTTTTTTATAGCACATGGCTTTATAGCCTAGTGGCATCTTGGGGGTGAGATAAGACTTTGGAACCAATAGGTCCTGAGTTCGATTCTCACAAGAGGGGTTATTCCCATATTTATTGGGTTTCCTCTTGAATTGGTGTGTAGGCATTATGCCTAGTGGAGATGGATATGATCGGGTGGTTCTGCTGGTGGCACGATGATACTCCAGTGGTCCGTCAGTGATCCAAATTTGCCGTTAAAAAAAAAAGAACTTTTTTTTATAAAAAAGAAATTCGTAACACATGTGAGTCTTTACATGCTTTAGTATAAAAAAAGTGGTGAAGGTCAATGTGGTATGCTTCAAAGGAGGGCAACCTCTTTAAAGAGTTGAATTTCACCACTTCCTTTTATTAAGGGCCAAACTATCTACACACTATAGTCACCTTTAAAAGATGTTTTTTTTTTCTTTATATGCACACCCTGCAGTGTCGAACTGTGGCCAAAACGTGGCGTTTTGGTCAGGTTAACCAGACAAAGACTGACGGGTGTTTGTTGACCGGACCAAAACGCCGAGCTTTGGCAGCGTTTTGGTCCTGTCAACCAGACCGGGTGTCAGTGTTTTGTCTGGTTGACAGGACCAAAACGCGGCAAAAGCTCGGCGTTTTGGTCCGGTCAACAGACCCTTCAGACACCTGTCAGTCTTTTTCTGATTAACTGGACCAAAATGCCGCGTTTTGGCCACAGTTCGACACTGCAGGGTGTGCATATAAAGACAAAAAACATTTTTTTAAGTGTGTATTTAGTGAAATGAGTGTGCCAATAGGTACACCCTTTATTAAACTACTATTGCTCCACCACCACCTTAATTAGTATCAAACTGCTCAATTATGTTGGTTACAGGCTATACTACATAATATAGAATAATATTTTATTATATTATATAATTATATAAGATATTACAATACAGACTAGACTAGACAAACATAAACCATATAAAGTTACCTAATAAATTCCAGTTTTTTCTTATATTCTTTTAAAATGCTCAAGATCGCTCATTAGAAGCTCAATGAATCAATCTAAATGAGTTCGAGCTTGAGTTTTAGCTCAAATTAGAACTCATTTATGTATATTATTTTTTAGCGACAACTATTTATATATAGATTTATCAGTTTTTGTTTTCAATGTAACAAGTATTAAATATATGATAAACAATGCTAGAAGTAAGTAAATGATATATATATATATATATATATAGGGAGAAGATCATGCGAGAACCACCTCTTATTGCGAGAACCGCGAGAACCAATGTGAACACACCAAAAATGCCTAAAAATAGCTAAAAATCACACAAAAAAATTTTTTTTGATTTTTTTAATATTTTTTAGGTTAAAATCGCTACTTTTCGAACCAAAAAAAAAAAAAAAATTTTTTTTTTTTTAAAAATTTTTTTTTTTTTTTTTTTTTTGCTTCGAAAAGTAGCGATTTTAACCTAAAAAATATTAAAAAAATCAAAAAAAAATTTTTTGATTTTTTTTTGATTTTTTTAGATTTTTTTTAGATTTTTTTAGGTTTTTTGGGGGTTTAGTTTTTAGCATTTTAGCTTGGGGGGGTGGGGGGGGGGGGGGTTTAGGTTTTTGGGGGGTGGGGGAGGGGGGTTTAGGCTTTTTTTTTTGGGGGGGGGGGGTGGGGTTAGGTTTTTGTTAGGTTTTTTTAGGTTTTTTTTAGCTTGGGGGGGGGGGGGGGTGGGGGGTTTAGGTTTTTGGGTGGGGGTTAGGTTTTTTAGGGTTTTTTTTAGGTTTTTTTAGCTATTTTAGGTTGTGTTCACATTGGTTCTCATGGTTCTCACAATAAGGGTGGTTCTCGCATGATCCCCTCCCTATATATATATATATTATATATATGTATAATATAGATGGGGATGGTTCATATGAAAACCGGCTTGAGTTGAGAGAACTCGTAGGAACTCGACTTCCAAATTTTTTTTCACCAAAAATCATTTTAAAAAATTAGCTTTCCAAGGGGGAAAAAAATTCCTTGCCACTTTTTTCGGTAGCAGTGTTATTCCCCACCAGGCGCTACGGTAGTTTAAGGTGGGTGTAAATGATTCCTACAGGTCGCAAAAAAAAAAAAAAAAAAAAAAAAAAAAAAAAAAAAAAAACGACTCGTGAATTTTTTTCGGTTTTTTCATAGGGGGGCTTGTTTCGTATTACTCTACCTTTGTGCAAAATTTGAATGAAAAACTCTCACGGGAATTGAAGTTCTCACGAGTTCTTTTAACTCAAAGATGGTTCTTATATGAACCTAATCCAAATATAGATAACTACATAATGTTAAAAAGATAATTATATATTTAATAGATAATAAACAAATTGAGCAATCGATTCTACTCGACTTGTTTACACCTTGCTATACTCGTTTACACCTTGCTATATAAATGCAAAATTAATAAACTTACGTCTTAGATCATATGCATGTCCACTATCCCTTTTAAAATATTTACTATCAAAATTATTGTTATATGACTGCATTATAACTAATAAATTTTAATCGCAAATTTTTCTTTTTTACAATTTGTAACTTTAGTTCAAATGTTTCATTTGTTATATTATCAATAGAGTAAAAAACTTAATAATTTGAGCCCCCTTCACAACTCCCTCTACATTCAATTACTTCTTTTCTTTATTTTTACTCATTATTTATTTATAAAAAAACGTATTAAAAAACTAATAAAAACCATATGCTTAATGAAGGGGTAAGGTCCCAAAAACCCTGCTTCGAGTACTTGGGACCATACAACAACCTCGTCTTTCAACCCACTTTAGACCTTGCAAGGCTGCGCACTGGTCATATACAGAGAGCTTAGAAGAAAGACAAGCAAACAACACCCGCGTGCCAAAAGGAAATTTATAAATCCTTGCGCCGTTCTCCATAACAAAGGGATAAATATCCCAGCAAGCACTCCCGCTTAAATAATATCCAGACTTGGATATTATTTACTGAACTGATACCACACGATAAAGAGTCACACTGGATTATGGCATTAATCTTCTAGAAGACTCAATCGTGCACCACCAGACGGTTACAACCGTCTAGGCCACGTGTCATCATCCCAAACTCCCTTGAAGTCACGATGATGGCATGGAATTGGAGAGAAATCTCCACTTGCCAACTTTCTACGTGTCAATACCCCAGCCGTTGATCTAAATAGCAATCCGTGTGCTCTCACGTCAGATGAAGAGGATTAACGGAAGGGGAAGTATCCGCTTACGGAGTCAATGCACATACGCATTGACCCGTGTGATCTAAATAGTAACCTTGTTTAATTCACGGTAGTCAATGCACATACGCATTAACCCGTCCTTCTTTTTAACGAATAAAATCGGCGCTCCCCATGGTGACGAACTTGGCTGTATGAATCCTTTTTCCAACAATTCATCTAATTGTTTCTTTAGTTCCTGCATTTCGGCAGGTGCCAAATGGTAAGGTGCTTTGGCAATTGGTGCCGTTCCTGGTATTAAATGGATTCTGAATTCAACTTCTCTATCTGGAGGTTGCCCTGGCAATTCTTCTGGAAATGCATCTGAAAACTGAGATACTACTGGAATATCTTTTAAATCCTTTCCTTTAGTGTTAGTGATTATAGAAATCAAATACACTATAGAACCTTTTCTTATATAACTTGCAGTTTTCATCACAGAGATAAATTTTGTGGATCTAGATGGTTTATCTCCTTTATTGTGATCGTTTTACCTTTTGGTGAATTTATTTGGATTGACTTTTGATCACATAGAATACTGGCTTTATTGGCTATTAACCAATCCATTCCTAAAACAACATCAAATCCTGCCAGATTCATAGGATAAAGATTTGCCCTAAATTTCTGATTTAAAATTTCTATTTTTGCTCCCTGCAAGATTTCAGAAATCCTAACGGTTTCTCAATTAGCTGTTTCTACTAAACATTCTTGTGGTAGTTTAGTTAATGATTGATTTAGAAATTTGCAAAATGCTGTATTAATAAAACTTTGGTTTGCACCAGAGTCAAATAATACTTTAGCAAAAATATCATTAACTAAAAACGTACCAGTTATGACATTTGGAATCATCTTGGCTTCATCTGCAGTCAGAACAAATGCTCTAGCATTTTGAGTATTCTTGTTGTTTGTAGCTGGAGCTAATTTTGGGCAATAAATCTTAATATGACCTTGTTCTCCGCAGTTGTAACATATCTTGTTATTAGCCTTATTCCTGCAGTTTTCTTCTTTGTGTCCCGATATTTTACAAAAGTTACAGTATATGGAGCATCTTCCTGAATGCTTTCTTTTGCAATTTTTACAGTAAGGTGCAGAGTTAGAACCTATATTTCTCCCACGATTAGAATTTTCTGAACGAAATTCTTGTGTGAGATTCTGGGTTAGGTTCCTTCTTTGATCCTCTTCTCGGGTACAGACTAATTCATCTGTCAAGGTATTTGCTAGTTCTACAGCTTCTTCTATAGTTTGAGGTCTAGCTGCCTTGACTACGTGTCTTATCTCCCCAATTAATCCCCAAATATAACGGGAGATTAACACTGATTCTGGTGAAGCAAGAGTTGGCACTATTCTAGCATATTCGAAGAATATTTTAGTGTATCCCTTACTATCCACACCAGTCATCCTAAGGTTTAAGAATTTGTTTGCTATCTATTCCTTCTCATTGGGTGGGCAGAATTTCCTTTCTACCTTGTTCTTAAATTCTTCCCATTCCATGTTGTAAGTTCTATTACTTCCTCTTGATTGGAGGATAGTGTTCCACCATTCTAGTGTTGAATTCTTAAACAGATTAGAAGCAAACAATATCTTATCTTCTTCAGCACACTTGCTTATTCTTAAGACTGCCTCAGTCTTCTCTATCCAGCGTAGAGTTGCAATAGCCCCTTCGTTGCCCAAGAATTCCATTGGTTTACAAGACCAGAATTCTTTATAAGAACAACCGTAAGACACGGTTCTTCTCCTTTTGGGAATAGGCAATTGAAGTAAAGGTCCATTGTTCACGCTGTTTTCGGGTTCGATTGGTCGCTTACTGCTATGCTTACTTTTATTATTCGCTTCTTGAATAGTTTGAATAATAAATGGCATTACATCTATGATTCCTTGTGCCACTATATGTTGAACAGCACTATTATCCATTTGATTTCCATTGTTATTGATGCTTGGATTCTCATTAACCACGTTAATGTTACTCTGGTTATCATTATTCAGATTTCCTTGATTTCCTTCATCGGCCATCTGAATTTTAGACATTTATCCCATATTAATATCACAAGATAATAATTAATATAGTAATTACATGACATGCAATCTAGCAAAAAACGTCGATCATTGCGACTTTTACTCTATTTCAATATACTATTATGCATCTATTACATACTAGTACTGAAATAAAAATTACAATACCAACATAAATAGAATTACACTAATAGTAATAGGCATCCGTACACACATATTTTATTTTATTTTTATTTTATTATTATTACTATTATCGTCTCCTCCATCACATCACGGATATGGATTTATCCAAAAATCCATATTGCGCTCATCGTATTTCCATACGAGACGCTCTCCCACCTGTCCCATTCTCTCACTGCTTTCTAAAATTTCCTCCCCAAAAGTCCTAAGTTTTTGCACGTTTTCTGCACTCATTGAGGGTGCAGGTTCCTGGTATGGGGGTGAAAGTGCCTGAAATCGATAAGGATCTTCTAAGATTTCCCTAATATATTCATCGTGGTAATAGGGATCTAAAGGGTCCATACCTGGATAGGCTCCTATATTCTGTATGGGTGTATCTTCATGTATCGGGTAACGTTGCACAAAATCTCTATTATCGTCCCACCAGGGGTCGTAATTTGGGTCTAGAGGGTTTGGTGCAGGTACCCTAGGGATTTCTTCTGGGTTGAAATCATGCATCTCCACTTGGTTTTCAGGGTTTTCTATCTCCATGGGTTGGTATGGGATTTGTGGTTGTGGGGCTACTAGTTGTTCCAGACTTGGGTCAGCAGCAGTTGTAGCTAGGATATGGAAATTAGCTTGGCTTCTATTAAGCATATCCTGTGTATTGGCATCTGTCTTTCGCTTACCAGCTGCTAAAACTCTTTGCTGTTGCAACTTTCGCATTCTTTTCCTACGTGCAAAGGCTTCCTTACTGAACTATCCTCGTTTCTTATGAGGGAGTGGCTCTTCTGACTGAGCTTTAAAAGCAAACATTCCTTCTTCCTAATCAGCAGAATACCCAGAAAGGGCAGGCTGTGATGAGGTACCTTCACTCCTAGGTGAATCAGACAACTGAATACTCATGTCTGAGGGTCCTTGATCACTCATACTGTAAACTAACAAATAGTCAAATAACACATAATAAATAAATACAGTTATGCACGTATTTCCATAATTTATTTCCTAACACAAAATTTAGAATTTAAGTGTCAGCAGAACACTTCTTTGGCTTAGACCAGTGGCTAGGCTCTGATACCACCTCCTGTCGCAACCCCCGATCCCTTATCTGTCCCGGGAACGGGCGGACGCGAACTCAATAGTGGTGGTATCATATTGTTAATTTGGCAGCGGAAATTACATCAGGACCGTAGTTAGGAAATGTTTATCAGAGTAAAACCACCATATTTAATATTAATAATCACATGGGCAAAACCCAAGTTTCTTATTACAATACGTTTATAGGGATAAATCCTATTTTATTGAATTTAAAACATCGTCTTTTTGGTAACTTTTATAGCCACATTTTCCCCAAGCCTTCAGTGCTCTCCAGCTGGCTTTTTACTAATTGGCTGTCACATTGTGTTACCTGAAACGCGTTTTAAAAACATTTGTCAGTGGGAAATACTGGTGGGTGAATCCCAGTTTAATCAAGAAACATTTTATCAATTAAAACAGTACTGAGAGCGATCACATTGTTTATTTCTATACAATTACTCATTCAGTACTGTCAATCCTGACTTGTGGGTCATATTACACATTGGCTAACTCTTTGTCCAATGGTAACGTACTGTCATCCCCGACTTACTACACGCAGTAGTATATTTTGTATACAAAACCCCAACATACCGGCAGTAATTGAAGAGCTACAAAGACTCAATCACCGCTTAATCACATTGTAAAACAATTAAGGTTTTGTAAAACATTCCAAAAAGGTTAACAAAAAGAGGATAAACTCACATTGCTATCTTAGACTTTGCGTAAGGGTTTCCTGGATATAATCTATAATTTATACAAATGTACATTGGTTAGTATCATAACCCTTTGAAAATATTAATGATACCCTCCCCGAGATGGCATTCCAACAACTACGTCGGGCAGAACCACGACAGTTGTTACGGAACCCTAAATCAATCAGGCATCGTATCTACTAAGAAACTGGGGTTATAATACTTACAACGGAGCAGAATCTCGCTAATTAAGGGGTATAATACTCTACTATAATGCCTAATATCTTCAGAATTCGTTTAGAAAGAAAAGATGTGAGCGACTGAAATGGAATCCCGAGGCCTCCTTATATAGTTGCTAAATCTCGTCCTCTCGCGCCCGCGTAAGAGAATGCAAAGCCTTACGCGGCCCGCGTCAACATCTGGTCAACGTATAGCTGATCCGGGTCACTACCTAGCTTCGCCACGATGAAGACACGTGTCATCACCGAGCTGCGCCACATCTTGGTCTTACGCGGCCCGCTTAAACTAAAGAAAACCAACGAAATCAGGTTTTAACCCTGATACCGCCCGCGTAAGTGGTTGGGGTGGGTCTACGCGGCCCGCCTCAACTTAATATTCAGATTTTATATTTTATTTTAAATGCTATATTGTATTTCGGGCTCGGTTTTCACATACGGTGTGTATTTAAAGACATAATGAGACATTTTAAAATATAATGGGGCGTCGGAAATATTTGAGAGTGTCGGTTTTACTGAGGGTTGTTACATTCTCCCCACCTTGTTTTAGAGCTCGTCCTCGAGATCTACTAGAATAAATGCGGATATTTCCTTTGCATTTCAGATTCAAGCTCCCATGTGTACTCATGTCCTCTTTTGGAGTCCCACTTTACTTTGACCAGAACTAATCTCTTATGCTTGAGATTCTTGACTTTCCTGTCTTCAATTTGTAGAGGCCTTTCTACAAACTTAAGTTGTTCATTTACCTCTATATCCTTAAGAGGTACTATCAGTGACTCATCAGCTAAACACTTTTTGAGGTTTGATACATGAAATACATTATGTATTCCTGCCATTTCCTCTGGCAGTTGTAGCTGATAGGCTACAGGTCCTATTTTTCTAATAATTTCAAAAGGTCCAATATATCTGGGACTTAACTTTCCCCTTTTTATGAATCTTACTATTCCTTTCCAAGGAGAGACTTTCAATAATACTTTATCTCCTATTTGAAATTCTAAGGGTTTGCGTCGGTTATCGGCATAACTCTTCTGTCGGTCACGTGCTGCTTTCAATCGTTCCTTGACTTGAATAATCTTGTCAGTTGTTTCTTGCACTATCTCAGGTCCAGATAGTTGCTTTTCCCCAATTTCTGCCCAACAGACTGGGGTTCGGCACTTTCGTCCATAAAGTGCTTCAAATGGTGCAGCATTGATACTTGTGTGATAACTATTATTATAAGAAAATTCTATTAAAGGTAAGTGATCATCCCAATTACCTCCGAAATCAATTACACAAGCTCTAAGCATGTCCTCCATTGTCTGTATTGTCCTTTCACTTTGTCCGTCCGTTTGAGGATGATAAGCCGTGCTTAGTTCTAACTTGGTTCCCATTGCCTTTTGGAAACTTGACCAAAAATGAGAGGTAAATCGACTATCCCTATCAGAAACAATTGATAAAGGAATTCCATGTAAAGAAACAATTTCATTTACATATAACTTAGCTAATTGTTCCATACTGAAAGTTTCTTTCATTGATAAGAAATGAGCTGACTTGGTTAGTCTATCTACAATCCCCCAGATTGTATCATTTCCTTTCTTAGTTTTGGGTAATTTAGTAACAAAATCCATTGTTATTAATTCCCATTTCCACACTGGCATTTCTAATTGTTGTAGAAATCCTGAGGGTTTCTGGTGTTCAGCTTTGACTTGTGAACAAGTTAAACATTTAGAAACATAGGTTGCTATGTCCTTTTTCATTCCTATCCACCAGAAATTTTTCCTTAAATCTTGGTACATTTTATCATTTCCTGGATGCATCGTATACTTAGACTTATGGGCTTCTTCTAATATACGATAACGTAGGTTTCCTAATTTAGGCATCCAGATTCTCTTTTTATGGAATCTCCAAATTCCATCTGTTCCTTGTTCCAATTCTTTTAGCATACCTTTTAATTTTTCAGTATCATCCTTGATTACTGATTCTTGTGTCACACCCTGGCTTTTGCGGAAGCGTGGGTTTAATTGGTGTGACTTCTTAATACCATAGCAACAATCATAACAATGCTTTATGATAAAAATACGAGATGTTCATCCATTAATTAAAGTGAGAGAATACCACAACACCATTGTTTGAAAACATTGACACTTACTACAAGTTACAAACCATGCCATGTTTATACGAGTTCACAAGACTCAAACAAAAGTACTTGAATAAAACCCTGAGTTTAGAATTATGTATCCCGTCCCGGAAAAGAATACACCCACTAAACTCATCAACCCTGAATAACATCTTTTATTCAACGCAGCTAGACACAAAAGCACACTCCACCAGATCCATTAATTTCCTGAAATACATGTAGTTTGAAAAATCAACAAAAGTTGAGCGAGTTCATGAAAAAGTGAGTATGTATAAACCTTCAAAGTATGAATAAACATCCCAGGTATGTAGCAAAAAGGAAAAAGAGATCACCAATGGGTTGCAAAGCCACTGGTATGTGTGAAAAGGTGCAGGAAGACTCAAACCTAGCAAATTTATGCGTCGGGCACATAGTCACCTCTATGGGCCGCCCCGGCCTCATGGGTGTGGGCTCGCTACACCCAAATAGATCTATCACTCATGTCCCTCGGTCCTACGACGAGGATTAATGGCCTTAAGTGTTGTACCCACCCTTCACATGATCTAATAGTAAACCCTCCTTAAGCTAACCATACCATGTATAAAATTGTCTGTAGTAATTGTAACATGTATTCCACCCCAGAAGTATAAAACTGAAAACAGTTAAGAGAAAAGGGGGACATGAACTCACTGTAGTGCGTCTTGAACCGTGTCTCAACTCTGTCAGCTACACGACAACCTACAATGTACTAATGTCTATTAGACGAACGGGCCATGCCTTGGCTTAGAGTTAATATTTTGTGTTACGTTTCTTTTATTATTCCGAGTAATAATTATTTGTCAAAATAATTAATATTTCAACTTAATCATATGTCGTGTTGGAATATTTGTTCGTGCGATTTTCTTGTATTAATACTTCTAAAGTATTTTATATATAAGTGTTCCCTTCCTAAGGATGGGACATTTTACATACATATTTTCGTATCGGAAATATATTCTTAAGTCCCTTTTTGAGAATATATACTTAACCATTTTTATCTATAAAACCATCCTCCGCTACTTTGTACTTTGTTATAAAATTTATGGCGAGGTTTATCTTTGAAAACATAATCTAAAATATACTAGTAAACACTTGCCTAGAAAATATTTACTAAGTGTTAGGATTTTCGGAAAATTTCGCCATAGTCTCCTTTGTAAATGAAGGTGTCCATGCTTAATAGCATACCATTTTCTTTTACATATATCCCGTAGATCGTTCCCACATAGCCAACCCGACAATTAGACATGCAATAAACTACTTATGTCAATTCAGCATTATTAATCAAAACTTGACTGTTTTCGAGCATTTTAATAAAATAGTTAACCTTCTCCAAAAATTCTCAATTTTTTACAGAAGGTCATATACCATCCAAATTTTATTGTGTAAAAATATCGGTGTCCAGTTCATTACCAATATTTTATAGAAATTCATTTACCCCACTGAAATCAGATTCATCACTTTCTGACTACAGTTTACGGAAAAAAATCATTTAAAATTTATCGTAAGTCCGATTGATGAAATTCCAGTGGGACAATTATGTGGACACCAGGGATCATCTACAGTACCAATTTCATGAACTGAATCTACACAGAATCTAAGTTATGACGGAAAACAGGACGCTTATTTTTAGCAGTAAAAATGCAGCTTGAGCTGCTATTACAAAACGGGTCTTTAAAAATAGTAAACGAAGTCCAAAAATTATGATTCCAGTGCCATTAGAACCGTATTTCATAATACATAAATCTAGAGTTCAGAAAATACATTTTCTGCTTTATTAAGGTCCAGTTACAGCCAACTGAATTTGGCTGAAAATGTCATTCAGCAAGCTGTTTTTAGCTTAAATATTACTAAAACGTATCAACAAATGTTCTAACAACGGATTTATCAATAAATCAACCATAAAACACCATGCATGCTTTAACCAACCCTAAACCAACCATATTTCATCTTTAACCAAACTTCAAGTAAAGCTTTATGTTCATCTTTTTGTTTAACCCCTTTTTGTGTTCTAGATTTTTAGTGTTTTAAACATAAGTATCATACTACAAATTTTAGCCATAACAACAAGATGAACAAGGGTGTACAAGTAACTTACTACTAGCACAAGGCTAGGGTAGAATCTTAGTGAAGATGATGGTGAGAAAGAAAGATGATGAACAAGCAAGAATAAAACTCCTTTGAAGCTCCACAAGATGCAAGCTTCCTTGTATCAACCCTTAAGCTTGAATGAAACTTGAAATTGCAAGAAGATGGTTGAGTTGTGGGAATGGTGGTGGCGAAAATGAGCAGCCAAGAGGGAGAGAGAGAGTGAACTTGGTGATGATGAAGATGCCTAATTGATTGTTCTTATAATCAATTCTTTTGACCCTTGATTAAAGTGTTCACTAAAGCTCCAACAAATTACACAAGCTCTAAGAAAAATTAGTGGAAGACTGGTGGAGTTTTAAAAATTAATTCTTATGGGTCATGCATGGTTTTGACCAAAAATTAGGCAGGGGGGGAGGGTAAGTTGTAATTTATTTGGGTAATTGGTAATTAGTAGGGTGTTAGATGTAAAATCTAATGTTTAGTGTGGTACATGCTTTGTGTAATGTGTTTAAATGTTCGGGAACCAAAACTAAGTCAGAAAAATAAAAATAATGTCTCTGATAAAAATTTAGTGTTCCGGGTAATGTCCGGTTGTCCGGTTGGATACTGTTCCGTTAAAGTGTTTAATTATTCCGTAAAGTGTCTTTTATATTTATTTTTGTAACACAAATTATTCCTGGCACTTAGGAAAGTATACAGGACCATTCTGTCATGTCTTTGAACTTTACTAATAATTTAAAATGCTGCATTTTATAAAAGAATGCTGTCAGTCTAAGTGCTGGCATTGTCAGCATGTTTCTGAATTATCCGTTCAGTGTGTTAACTGTGCTGTGTGCATCAAATATGTCACTAATGTTTGTGTGTAATGAATGGAGTGACTGTATAAAATATGATGCATGTGTATGTATGATATAAAAATCATAGAGCAGTTTAAATTGTCAGTTGTAATCAAGCACAGTCATTAAGCACATAATTAAATTTAATTAATTGTACAGTACCTGAAATTTTGAGGGTTGTCACATTCTCCCCCCGTTAAGAAAATTTCGTTCCGAAATTTTAGGATCTGCGTCTAGTTGCAGGGGTCTTGGGGAATAAATGTGGGTACTTGGCCTTCATACGATCCTCACGTTCCCACGTGAATTCTGGGTCGTGTCTTGCATTCCATCGAACTTTGACGAGTTTGACACTACTCCGGCGTGTTTTGTTAATCTTCCAATCAGTGACCTCAACAGGTTCTTCAACAAAGTGGAGCGTGTCGTCGATATGAACTTCGTCAGCAGGAATGACAACTGTCTCTTGAGTTGGACTCTTTTTCAGGTTTGACACATGGAATGTATCATGAACACCATTAAGTTCGGCAGGTAGGTCCAACTTGTATGCTACCAACCCAATCCTTTGCAGGATTCTGAATGGACCAATGTATCGCGGATTCAACTTTCCACGCTTCCCGAAGCGTGCCACACCCTTCCAGGGTGAAACCTTTAACAAAACCATATCCCCAACTTAAAAATCCAGAGGCTTCCTTTTCAAGTCCGCATAACTCTTTTGTCGATCACGAGCCGCCTTGATACGCTCTCGGATCTGTGCAATTTTATCTGTCGTTTCTTGGACCAATTCCAGCCCAACCAGCTGTCTATCACCCGCATCAGCCCAGCATAGCGGTGATCGGCACTTGCGTCCATAAAGAGCTTCAAATGGCGCGGCTCCAATACTGGTGTGGTAGCTGTTGTTGTACGAAAATTCGACCAATGGTAAGTGATTGTCCCAGTTACCACCTAGATCCATTACACATGCTCTCAGCATGTCTTCCAATGTCTGAATAGTTCTCTCGCTCTGGCCATCAGTTTGTGGATGAAATGCAGTGCTCAGA
Organism: Helianthus tuberosus; assembly: GCA_030545235.1. Classification (NCBI taxonomy): domain Eukaryota; kingdom Viridiplantae; phylum Streptophyta; class Magnoliopsida; order Asterales; family Asteraceae; genus Helianthus; species Helianthus tuberosus. Next base: position 12,907,336 of record CM060394.1, read on the forward strand.
TTCAACTGAGACCCGAAAGCTTCTTGGAAGGATTGCCAAATCCTTGACACGAAGCGTCCATCTCTATCAGAGATAATTGAGAGAGACACTCCATGACGTGCAACTATCTCTCGCATGTATATTTCAGCCAGTTTACTCGTGTTGTCCTTTTCCTTGATTGGCAAAAAGTGCGCAGATTTCGTTAGACGGTCTACTATCACCCAAATTGTATCATGGCCCTTGGGCGTCCTTGGCAATTTCGTAATGAAATCCATTGAAATATGTTCCCACTTCCATTTGGGTATTTCAGGTTGTTGTAGAAGACCTGAAGGCTTTTGGTATTCGACCTTTACCTTGGCGCACGTTAAGCATTTGCTAACATGTACCGCAACATTGCTTTTCATCCTAGGCCACCAATAGAAATCCTTAAGATCTTGGTACATTTTATCCGCTCCTGGATGAATCGAGTACCGTGACTTGTGAGCTTCATCGAAAATAACCTTTCTCAATCCACCAAACAGAGGAACCCAAATCCTTTTCATGAAACACAAAGTTCCTTCCTCGTTTGGTACCAACTGCTCCTCCATCCCACGGAGATACTCATCCTTGATATTCCTTTCTTTCAAAGCTTCCCTTTGCGCGGCACGAATGTGCAATGAGAGGTTTGTCTGGACAATCATTTCCAAAGCCCGAACCCTTATGGGCTTGATCCTTTCCTTCCGACTTAGAGCATCAGCGACCACATTCGCCTTCCCTGGGTGATACTTGATTTCACAGTCATAGTCATACAATAGTTCAACCCAGTGTCTTTGCCTCATGTTAAGCTCCTTTTGGTTAAATATGTGCTGTAGGCTCTTGTGATCAGTGAAGATTGTACATCGCGTACCATATAAATAATGTCGCCAGATTTTTAGTGCAAACACCACCGCGCTCAATTCCAAATCATGCGTGGTGTAATTTTTCTCGTGGATCTTCAATTAGCGAGAAGCATATGCTATAACCTTCTGATGTTGCATTAGCACACATCCCAAACCTTGACGCGAAGCATCGCAATATACCACGAAGTCGTCAGTGCCTTCGGGTAGAGATAAGATTGGCGCGTCACAAAGCTTGTTTTTCAACAGCTGAAAGGCCTCTTCTTGCTTGTCTCCCCAATCAAACTTCTTGTCTTTCTGAGTGAGAGAGGTCAAAGGTTGAGCGATTTTTGAGAAATCCTCAATGAACCTGCGATAATAACCAGCCAAACCTAGAAACTGTCGAATCTCGGTTGGCATCTTTGGAGTTTCCCAGTTCTTGATCGCCTCGATCTTTGTAGGATCCACATGGATTCCATTTCCATTAACCACATGACCAAGAAATTGAACTTCGCGTAACCAGAACTCGCACTTCGAGAACTTTGCGTACAACTTCTCCCTTTTAAGTAGCTCTAAAATGGCTCTTAAATGTTGCTCGTGTTCTTCTTTCGACTTTGAATAAATCAGAATGTCATCAATAAACACAATCACGAACTTGTCGAGGTACGGCTTACAAACTCTGTTCATCAAATCCATAAAAACGGCTGGCGCGTTTGTCAACCCAAACGGCATCACCAGAAACTCATAATGTCCATATCGAGTCCTGAAGGCTGTCTTTGGAATACTTTCTTCTTGAATTCTCAACTGATGGTATCCTAATCGCAAATCGATCTTTGAGTAGAAACTTGAACCTTGCAACTGATCGAATAAGTCATCAATTCTCGGCAAAGGATATCTATTCTTGATAGTCAACTTGTTCAGCTCCCGGTAGTCGATACACATGCGAAAACTACCATCCTTCTTCTTAACAAACAAGACTGGAGCTCCCCAAGGCGATAAGCTTGGTCTGATAAATCCCTTATCTAACAACTCTTGAAGTTGCGTTGATAACTCCTGCATTTCCGAAGGTGCAAGTCGATAGGGTGCCTTAGCCACAGGCTCGGCGCCTGGAACTAAGTCAATGTGAAACTCGACTTGTCTTTGAGGCGGCAATCCTGGCAAGTCTTCTGGAAAGACTTCAGGATATTCCTTCATGACTGGAATGTCTTCTATTCTCGGCTCAACTGCTTCTTTATCCACGATGTGTGCCAAGAAGGCAACACATCCCTTCTTCAAACACTTTCTAGCCTTCAAGCAACTAATGATCCTCAGAGGCGTATCGCGCTTCTCTCCATGTACTATGATCGTTTCTCCATCCGCAATTGGGATGCGAATGGTCTTCTCGTGACAAACAATCTCAGCTCTGTTGCTTGACAACCAATCCATCCCTACTACCACGTCGAAGCTCCCCAACTCGACTGGCAGTAGATCTAGCGCAAATTCGTGTCCTCCCAGTTCTATCACGCATCCTCTAATGACTTCATTTGTTTCAACTAGTTTCCCATTAGCCAACTCAATTGAGTACGGAATGTCTAACTTGCTAGCAGTTAACCCAAGCATATTCTTAAATTTTATAGCAAGTTTCAAGGAATAACAAATAGGTCCCTTAACTTATACTTTCACGTAATGACACATTAGGCACTTGTATTTAATGTAGCTTTGTTTAATAGTATAAAACTCAACAAATTTTGCAATTGTCGCATGTGTTTGTATTTGTATATACATGTATAAGCACAAAGCAAGTATGTTCAACTAGATTCCGTTCCAAATACGGTATTTGTCACAATGTAAGTCAAAACAAAATCTGTGTGAAAACCAGGATGGTTACAGTCTCCCCTACTTTAGAAAATTTCGTCCCGAAATTTATTCGAAAGAGACCGTAGAATGTAATTGTAATGTTTAGAAAGATGAGTAAGTCATTGTTTAGTACTGATAATTTTGAGGGATTTACAAGAATCGTTGCATAGAAATTGTTTTGCATGGCACTATGTTATGCTGGATTTGTAATGTAAACATTATGCAAACAAATGTGTGTACAAATAAGCAAATAATGGAAAATCATATATCCATATAATGTTCTTACGTGCCACCTTACTTAATAAGGCTTACTATGATTTTCATGCGTCGAACCTCGTAATTAAGTGTGCACCCAAAATTACGCGTTTCGTCGTATGGTCCGCATAGCACTTCTAGTTAAGTGAGGAAACAAATAAGATTGAAGCATTGTTTAAATCGAATAAGCATCAATATATCACAACATTTATTGAATCAAAACATAGATAGCATTGTTTGTTTGACAGTCTATCATGCAAATTACATTTGAAACATGTCATGTAATGGATCAATTTCAGGCTCAAAACTATCAGGTAGTGGAGGTAGTGGATCCAGTTGCATACGAGCAGCTAGCATGCTTTCCAACCATTGATTCCATTATGTCAGTCATTGTACTTGCCGTAACAAATCTTGGTTCTGATTGTTTAACCTAGCCATTTCAACTACCATTTGATCTGGATGTAGATCCATTTGAGGCACCGTACTTGGGCCTGCTATATCAGTTGGTGGCAGTTGTTCTACTTCATTCAATAGTGACATGAAGGATTGTGGCAGTAACGGTGATTGCAAAAATGTTTTCGATCCTGATTGATCTTGGATCATCATACTTTCATCAAACAATTCATCTTGCGTCATTGGAGCCTCCTCGAAGACTATTGGTGAGAAGCCTTGTGAGACGTTCGGTATTAGTGGTTGGGGTGGATTAATTGGAATATGTTCGTGTATGTATGGCAGCTGTGATTGCATATCATAACGATAAAAAACGATGGAGGAAATTGCAACAATGATTGCTGCAAATTTTGTGGGGTGGTACTTTCTAAGACAAATGGGGCTCCCCCCGACTGATATGGTTGAGTTGGGGTTAGCCTAATGAGGTTGCACTTTACAATCCCAGGTGCCTTTGGAGGAGATAACCCTTGGATAACCTGGTCACTCAAGACACCAAATGATTTTGCTAGTCTAGTAATGTAAGATCCCCCCATGAGACTTCTCAGGGGATTTGTTTGTTGACTAGAAAAATATGCAGCAAGTCCATGGGCAATATTACAAGGAACTTGCTCGAAGATACTATATAGATAGAAGACTTCGGAGGTACTAACCCTTTGTTGATTAATTTCGCGCCCCGTGATAGTGTTAGCTAAAACACGGTGCATATACCGATAACGAGAGTCTTTGAAATTTGTAGAATTATTGTTTCCGCAGCATGCTTTTGATGCATGGTGTTGCCAATATTCTTTCATTCTTGCATAGGTATAGGAGGTTGGTGCCCTCGTGAAGATGGGCTGTGTAACCTCTTCATTGGTAAATATACCCAGACGAACTGCGAATTCTGCTAGGGACATGTTATAAAGTTGTCCACAAAGCCCAAAATGAATGGACTCATCGGTAAGACTTATACTAGATTTGTAATAGAAGGTGGACAAGAATTCATACACCGGTTCATCATATGATGGCTCTAAGATTTCAAAGAAACGGCGCCAAGGTGTATTGTATGATAGTAATATTGACAGTGAACCACTGGGGTCAACCATCTCTATTCGATGCCAATCAATACCACCAATGGTAAAAACTTCAAGATCCTTGAGGTTCTGATACTTCTCACGAGTGGGTAGCTCAGCAAACCGAAGGAATTGATGAATTCCTGCTGCACTTGAGGATTCAGCATGTTCTACTGGGAAATTTGCCATTTGAATGTTGGGTTTACGTGGTGAGTTTCTCCGACGAGTGTGTGAGTGGTATGGAATGTTGTGGTGATGCGAGAAACAAAATGTGGGAATTGTATAGTGTTCACCAGTGTGATTGATTTGCATGTGAATGTAAACACATTCATTTCACTTATATAAGAAAAAGAAGACTTGTAAAATGATTGATCCCGAAAGGTGAAAGAATTGAGTTTTGTCATTGTTTGGCGGCAAGGCGGAAAGGAAAAAAACGAAAGGGACTTCGCTGCTGCTTGTCGTTTCTTGGTGGCAAAAGTCGAGCGAGAAAGGTAGTAGACGAAAAGAAAGAAAACAAACAAGTGACGGCGACCTTTCAATTTCCAATAATTCGAAGGGAATAGGAATCAAGTGGTGGAGGGGTTAGTGTCTTGGTAAGTTGGGTGTGAAACCCGAGAATAATTTGAATTTGAAAAGAGTTTTGGTAAAACGTTCCGAAATCTGGTAGTGCGAAGGGCTGAAATCCGTCATCGTCCGTACTGTCCGTGTCCGATGTGTAGACCTCCGGGTCTGAGTGCATCGGGTCGTCAGAATCTACCGGCACTTGGTCAGAGACCCCACTCGATGACGACATAGCGTCTGTAACAACACAACCACAAAGTGTGCACATACAACCATAATAGTCAAGTAAGCATACAAGTCACAATTAATATATGCAAGTAATCATCCTAGTCTTTCTCAGACTATCCCTCCCAGTCTCTCAGACTGAACTCCCTAGCCTCTCAGACTAACTCCCTGGCCTCTAAGACCAAACCTCCCAATCTCTAAGACTAAACATCCCCAATCTCTAAGATTGAACCCCTCAGTCTCTAAGACTGAACCTCCCTCAGTCTCTAAGACTAAACATCCCCAATCTCTAAGATTGAACCCCTCAGTCTCTAAGACTGAACCTCCCTCAGTCTCTAAGACTGAACCTTCCCAGCCTCTAAGGCTAAACTCCCTCAGTCTCTAAGACTGAAATATAATTTCTGAAAAGTGTATTTGTGCCTTTTTGTTTGTAAAAATGTTTATGCCCTGGATCTGGACGTTTCGTGTATGCAATTGTAAAAATGTTTTCGTGAGAGCCCTAGTGATCATAGTCTAGACTCGAGAAAGAATCCTAGTTCGCTATGATCGAGGCTCTGATACCAAGCTGTCAAACCCTGGCTTTTGCGGAAGCGTGGGTTTAATTGGTGTGACTTCTTAATACCATAGCAACAATCATAACAATGCTTTATGATAAAAATACGATATGTTCATCCATTAATTAAAGTGAGAGAATACCACAACACCATTGTTTGAAAACATTGACACTTACTACAAGTTACAAACCATGACATGTTTATACGAGTTCACAAGACTCAAACAAAAGTACTTGAATAAAACCCTGAGTTTAGAATTATGTATCCCGTCCCGGAAAAGAATACACCCACTAAACTCAACAACCCTGAATAACATCTTTTATTCAACGCAACTAGACACAAAAGCATACTCCGCCAAAGCCATTAATTTCCTGAAATACATGTAGTTTGAAAAATCAACAAAAGTTGAGCGAGTTCATGAAAAAGTGAGTATGTATAAACCTTCAAAGTATGAATAAACGTCCCTGGTATGTAGCAAAAAGGAAAAAGAGATCACCAATGGGTTGCAAAGCCACTGGTATGTGTGAAAAGGTGTAGGAAGACTCAAATCTAGCAAATTTGTGCGTCGGGCACATAGTCACCTCTATGGGCCGCCCCGGCCTCATGGGTGTGGGCTCGCTACACCCAAATAGATCTATCACTCATGTCCCTCGGTCCTACGGCGAGGATTAATGGCCTTAAGTATTGTACTCACCCTTCACATGATCTAGTAGTAAACCCTCCTTAAGCTAACCATACCATATATAAAATTGTCTGTAGTAATTGTAACATGTATTCCACCCCCGAAGTATAAAACTAAAAATAGTTAAGAGAAAAGGGGGACATGAACTCACTGCAGTGCGTCTGGAACCGTGTCTCAACTCTGTCAGCTACACGACAACCTACAACGTACTAATGTCTATTAGACGAACGGGCCGTGCCTTGGCTTAGAGTTAATATTTTGTGTTACGTTTCTTTTATTATTCCGAGTAATAATTATTTGTCAAAATAATTAATATTTCAACTTAATCATATGTCGTGTTGGAATATTTGTTCGTGCGATTTTCTTGTATTAATACTTCTAAAGTATTTTATATATAAGTGTTCCCTTCCCAAGGATGGGACATTTTACATACGTATTTTCGTATCGGAAATATATTCTTAAGTCCCTTTTTGAGAATATATACTTAACCATTTTTATGTATAAAACCATCCTCCGATACTTTGTACTTTGTTATAAAATTTATGGCGAGGTTTATCTTTGAAAACATAATCTAAAATATACTAGTAAACACTTGCCTAGAAAATATTTACTAAGTGTTAGGATTTTCGGAAAATTTCGCCATAGTCTCCTTTGTAAATGGAGGTGTCCATGCTTAATAGCATATCATTTTCTTTTACATATATCCCGTAGATCGTTCCCACATAGCCAACCCGACAATTAGACATGCAATAAACTACTTATGTCAATTCAGCATTATTCATCAAAATTGGACTGTTTTCGAGCATTTTAATAAAATAGTTAACCTTCTCCAAACATTCTCAAATTTTTACAGAATGTCATATACCATCCAAATTGTATTGTGTAAAAATATCGGGGTCCAGTTCATTACCAATATTTTATAGAAATTCATTTACCCGACTGAAATCAGATTCGTCACTTTTTGACTGCAGTTTACGGAAAAAATTCATTTAAAATTTATCGTAAGTCCGATTGATGAAATTCCAGTGGGAAAATTATTTGGACACCAGGGATCATCTACAGTACCAATTTCATGAACTGAATCTACATAGAATCTAAGTTATGACGGAAAACAGGACGCTTATTTTCAGCAGTAAAAATGCAGCTTGAGCTGCTGTTACAAAACGGGTCTTTAAAAATAGTAAACGAAGTCCAAAAATTATGATTCCAGTGCCATTAGAACCGTATTTCATAATACATAAATCTAGAGTTCAGAAAATACATTTTCTGCTTTATTAAGGTCCGGTTACAGCCAACTGAAGTTGGCTGAAAATGTCATTCAGCAAGCTGTTTTTAGCTTAAATATTACTAAAACGTATCAACAAATGTTCTAACAACGGGTTTATCAATAAATCAACCATAAAACATCATGCATGCTTTAACCAACCCTAAACCAACCATATTTCATCTTTAACCAAACTTCAAGTAAAGCTTTATGTTCATCTTTTTGTTTAACCCCTTTTTGTGTTCTAGATTTTTAGTGTTTTAAACATAAGTATCATACTACAAATTTTAGCCATAACAACAAGATGAACAAGGGTATACAAGTAACTTACTACTAGCACAAGGCTAGGGTAGAATCTTAGTGAAGATGATGGTGAGAAAGATAGATGATGAACAAGCAAGAATAAAACTCCTTTGAAGCTCCACAAGATCCAAGCTTCCTTGTATCAACCCTTAAGCTTGAATGAAACTTGAAATTTCAAGAAGATGGTTGAGTTGTGGGAATGGTGGTGGCGAAAATGAGCAGCCAAGAGGGAGAGAGAGAGTGAACTTGGTGATGATGAAGATGCCTAAATGATTGTTCTTATAATCAATTCTTTTGACCCTTGATTAAAGTGTTCACTAAAGCTCCAACAAATTACATAAGCTCCAAGAAAAATTAGTGGAAGATTGGTGGAGTTTTAAAAATTAATTCTGTTTTGATCGAAAATTAGGCAGGGGGGGGGGGGGGGAGGGTAAGTTGTAATTTATTTGGGTAATTGGTAATTAGTAGGGTGTTAGATGTAAAATCTAATGTTTAGTGTGGTACATGCTTTGTGTAATGTGTTTAAATGTTCGGGAACCAAAACTAACTCAGAAAAATAAAAATAATGTCTTTGATAAAAATTTAGTGTTCCGGGTAATGTCCGGTTGTCCGGTTGGATACTGTTCCGTTAAAGTGTTTAATTATTCCGTAAAGTGTGCTTTATATTTATTTTTGTAACACAAATTATTCCCGGCACTTAGGAAAGTATACAGGACCATTCTGTCATGTCTTTGAACTTTACTAATAATTTAAAATGTTGCATTTTATAAAAGAATGCTGAATTCTGCATTTAAAGTATGTTTTAGGCACTTCCCACCACTATAACTATCACCTAGTGACGCAGTTTTATGGTCTTCACTTCCCTACACTCCAAACTAGTGTAGTACCTTATCCTTGGCTCATACTGGCCATAATAATACTGTCAGTCTAAGTGCTGGCATTGTCAGCATGTTTCTGAATTATCCGTTCAGTGTGTTAACTGTGCTGTGTGCATCAAATATGTCACTAATGTTTGTGTGTAATGAATGGAGTGACTGTATAAAATATGATGCATGTGTATGTATGATATAAAAATCATAGAGCAGTTTAAATTGTCAGTTGTAATCAAGCACAGTCATTAATCACATAATTAAATTTAATTAAATGTACAGTACCTGAAATTTTGAGGGTTGTCACATCTTGTGCTTCTCTTATCTGATCATTTAAATCTACTTGTAGATTTAATTTAAGAGAACGTACCCTTTTTGGCTTTTCATGAAACTTTCGGCTTAAAGCATCTGCTACTACATTTGCTTTTCCTTCATGATAATGGATATGACAATTATAATCACTAAGCATCTCCATCCAGCGTCGTTGTCTCATATTCAACTCCTTTTGCTTGAAAATATACCTTAAACTCTTATGATCAGTGAATACGGTAAACTTACTACCGTAAAGGTAATGTCTACAAATCTTAAGAGCAAAAATTATAGCTCCTAATTCTAGATCATGGGTTGAATAATTTTCTTCATGATTCTTAAGTTGTCTAGATGCATAAGCTATAACCTTTTGTCGTTGCATCAATACACATCCATAACCTAATTTGGAAGCGTCACAATAAACTACAAAGTCTTCAGTTCCTTCTGGTAATGCTAATATGGGTGTATGGGTTAATCTTTGCTTAAGAATTCTAAATGCTTCTTCTTGTTTTAATCCCCATTCAAATTTAACAGATTTACAGGTCAGCTTAGTTAAAAGGGAATGGCTATTTTAGAAAAATCTTGGATAAATCTTCTATAATAACCGGCCAATCCTAAGAAACTTCTAACCTCGGTTGGTGACTCAGGGGTTTTCCATTTAGTAATCGCCTCGATCTTTGTGGGATCTACATGAATTCCTTCATGATTAACTAAATGTCCAAGAAACTGTACCTGTTCTAACCCAAATTCGCACTTAGAGAATTTAGCATAAAGCTTTTCCTTTCTTAATAGACTTAAAAGTGCGTGCAAATGCTTTGCATGATCCTCTTTATTCTTAGAATAAATGAGAATATCATCTATGAAGACAATTATGAATTTATCCAAATATAGCTTACATACTCGGTTCATCATGTCTATAAATGCAGCTGGGGCATTGGTTAAACCAAATGGCATGACAGTAAATTCATAATGGCCATACATCATTCTAAATGCGGTCTTAGGAATGTCCTCTTACTGTACCTTTAATTGATGATATCCTGACCTTAAATCGATTTTAGAGAAAAATCGAGCTCCTTGTAGTTGATCAAACAGATCATCGATTCTCGGTAATGGATACCGATTCTTAATCGTAACCTTGTTTAATTCATGGTAGTCAATGCACATACGCATTGACCCGTCCTTCTTTTTAACGAATAAAATCGGCGCTCCCCATGGTGACGAACTTGGCTGTATGAATCATTTTTCCAACAATTCATCTAATTGTTTCTTTAGTTCCTGCATTTCGGCGGGTGCCAAACGGTAAGGTGCTTTGGAAATTGGTGCCGTTCCTGGTATTAAATGGATTCTGAATTCAACTTCTCTATCTGGAGGTTGCCCTGGCAATTCTTCTGGAAATACATCTGAAAACTGAGATACTACTAGAATATCTTTTAAATCCTTTCCTTTAGTGTTAGTGATTATAGAAATCAAATACACTATAGAACCTTTTCTTATATAACTTGCAGTTTTCATTACAGAGATAAATTTTGTGGATCTAGATGGTTTATCTCCTTTTATTGTGATCGTTTTACCTTTTGGTAAATTTATTTGGATTGACTTTTGATCACATAGAATACTGGCTTTATTGGCTATTAACCAATCCATTCCTAAAACAACATCAAATCCTGCCAGATTCATGGGATAAAGATTTGCCCTAAATTTCTGATTTAAAATTTCTATTCTTGCTCCCTGCAAGATTTCAGAAATCCTAACGGTTGGGGTGGGTCTACGCGGCCCGCCTCAACTTAATATTCAGATTTTATATTTTAGTTTAAATGCTATATTGTATTTCGGGCTCGGTTTTCACATACGGGGTGTATTTAAAGACATAATGAGACATTTTAAAATATAATGGGGCGTCAGAAATATTTGAGAGTGTCGGTTTTACTGAGGGTTATTACACGCTATGAACCAAATTGTCACTCAAATCAACAGATCTGAGTTACCAAACACCAGATCTGATAATCTAAAGGAAAGTAAAAATCATTCTGACACTGCAGTATTGGACCCACAAATACCTGGCCTGTGGGACATCCAATCCAGTAGTCATGACGAGATGATACGAAAAACAAGAGATACCATTCATCAGGAAACCAAACCAAGGCAGATAAATATGGTGCAAGGAGGTCCTTCACGAAGGCCAAACAAGCGAAGCCATAATCAACACTTGAGAGAACAGCAAGTTATATTTCCTGTTGTCCCTGGAGGCCCTCAGGAAGAACATCCAGTAATTATCACAGGTATCTTCGGCCACTACAGAACTGACTACGTGTTCATAGATCCAGGAAGCTCGATGGATATAATTTATGAACAATGTTTCAAACAACTTGATCCAGAAGATAAAGCACGTTTAGAGCAAGTTGATTTCCCTCTCACTGGTTTCTGCAACGAAGCTGTTTTTCCAATAGGGCAACTTGCCTTTCCTGTGACTCTATCCGACGGCGAACATTCGCGGACCGTCACAGTAAACTTCATGGTCATGCCAGCAACATCGCGCCACGACGTGTTGCTGGGAAGAATATCGCCAAGAGAATTCAGCATGATTACTTCCATTCCACACGCTGCTTGCGGATTTCCAACGGAAACAGTAGCAATCTTATACTCAAGCAAGGAAGTCATGTACGTGGATCATGAGCCACCAGTGAAGGTTGCCAAACCATCAGCATCCAATGAGCCAGAGAAATGGGTTCTCAACGAAGAGTATCCAGAACAGACCATCTCACTAGGGCACACTATTTTACCAACAATACGGATACAACTGAAGGAATTACTGTCAAACAATAAAGACATCTTCGCCTGGTGCCCAGAGGACATGACTGGGGTACCTCAGGAAATAGCGCAGTACTATCTAAACATCCGCCCCTCAGCGAAACCCATCGCGCAGGGAAGACGTAGTCTCAGCACTGAAAAGGCAGAAGCAATGAACGAGCAAGTAACAGAGTTACTCAACGCCGGAATCCTGCGCGAAGTGAAGTACCAGACCTGGGTCGCTAACCCAGTAATGGTTCAAAAACATAGTGGTGGATGGCGTATGTGTGTCGACTTCAAAGACCTCAACAAGGCTTGCCCGAAGGATTGCTATGCGCTACCAGAAATAGACAAAAAAAGTCGACTCTCTAGCATCTTTCCGCTGGAAGTGTTTTCTCGACTGTTACAAAGGCTACCATCAGTTCCAACTGAAAGAGGAAGATGAAGATAAGACAGCCTTCCGTACTGATAAAGGCATCTTCTGCTATACAAAAATGCCCTTTGGTCTCTATAACGCAGGAGCTACTTACCAGTGCTTAATGGATACAGTCTTCGGGGAGGACATTGGTAAAACAGTCGAAGTATATATGGATGACCTCGTCATCATGAGCCACGAAGAGGAAACCATGCTTGCAAAAATTCAGCGCACGTTCGAATCTTTGCGCAGCGTTGAAACTTAACCTAACAAAGTGCTCCTTCGGGATGGAAGAAGGAAAATTTTTGGGTTTTATAGTAACAAGAGACGGTTTTAAAGTTAACCCTAAGAAGGTGCAAGCCATCCAGCTGATGCCGTCACCTGCAACAGTAAAAGAAATGCAAAGACTCGCGGGACGATTAGCAGCCTTGAACAGATTCTTGGCAAATCACGCTGCAAAGTCTTATCCGTTCATTAGCACACTGCGCAATTGTGCCAAGAAGAGCCACTTCCAGTGGACACCAGAAGCGGAAAAGCCTTCAAGCAAATGAAGGAATGTTTAATTCAGCTGCCAACGGTAACAACGCCACTAGAAAAAGAACCGCTAATCTTGTATTTGTCAGCAGCAGAGGTAGCGGTCGACGCATTGTTAATGGTAGAAAGAGAGAACGTCCAGACCCCAATCTACTACATCAGCAAGATGCTCACCGGCCCAGAAACACGCTACTCAATGATAGAGAAACTGGTCCTCGCACTAGTACATGCGTCTCGACGACTTCGCCGGTACTTCTCAGGTCATGTTATTACTATTATCACTTAGGCCAAATTCTATCCAAACCCGATGTCGCGGGGAGATTGGCTAAGTAGGCCATCGAGTTGGGGGGATACAATATCCTATATAGACCATGGCCAGCGATCAAAGGGCAAGTTTTAGCAGACTTCGCCACGGAAGTTCCCATAGACAAAGTACAAGAATGTGAGGCGATCCAAAACCCTATTCCAGTTTTCGACGATAGGGTTTGGACGTTGCACACAGACGGGGCTTCTAATGATGATGGAGCGGGCGCAGGTCTACGATTGGTTAGCCCAGACGATCACGAGCTTACATACGCTATACGTTTGGATTTCAAGTGTATAAATAATGAGGCAGAATATGAAGCCTTCTTGGCAGGCCTCCGTTTAGCGCTTAAAATGGGAGCAAAAAACCTTGAAGCCCACGTCGACTCAAAGTTGGTGGTTGAGCAAGTTAATGGGCACTATGATGCAAAGGGTGAAGCCATGGCATTATACCTGGAACAAGCGCGAATGCTTATCAGCCAATTCTAAACATTCAAAGTAATTCACATAAACAGAAGTGAAAATAAGCATGCGGATGCATTAAGCAAACTGCCGCCACCAGTTTCAGACATCTGGCAAAAGAGGCGCGCATCGAGGTATTATCCAATCCTTCTGTTCCTCTTAAACAAGTAAACATCGTTGAGGTCGGCAACCCATCCTGGATGTCCCCGATCATCATGTACCTGCAGCATGGTAAACTCCCAGAAGGAAAAGCGGAAGCTAGGAAGATCCAGAACAAAGCAATAAATTACGAGATGACAGACGGAATTCTATACCGAAAGTCATTTATGGGACCACTCCTACGCTGTGTTGACAAAACAGACGCGCAGTACTTAGTCAGGGAAATCCATGAATGCTTATGTGGGATACACGCCGTACCACGCATGGTAGTGGCAAAGATAATGAGCGCATGCTACTATTGGCCGGGAATTCATGTGGACGCAGTAGAATTATTACGAAAGTGCGCAGCCTATCAGCATCATGCGCCAAAGACCCTTCGCCCGAAAAATCCGCTCGTACCGGTCACATCCGCCTGGCCCTTCCAGCAATGGGGCATCGACCTTGTTGGCCCATTCCATGATGCACCTGGCGCTGTGAAGTTCATTATCGTAGCAGTTGACTATTTCACAAAGTGGGTTGAGGCCAAGGCGTTAGCTTCAACCATAGCAATAGTGATCTGAAAATTTATATGGGAACATATTATTTGCATATTCGGATTACCATTGCGCATCATTTCCGACAACGGCACCAAATTCGCCTCGGAAGATCTTCAGAAGTGGTTCAAGGAAATGAAGATCGAACACAACTTCGCCTCTGTGGCGCATCCACCGGCAAATGGGCAGGTCGAAAGTGTCAACAAGCAAATAGTTGACGGCATAAAGGCAAGACTAGGAACAGCGCGCAGAGGATGGGTCGATGAGCTTCCTAGCATCTTATGGGCTCATCGTACCATGCCAAAAACCAGCACAGGAGAAACCCCATTTAGCCTAGTGTACGGGCCAGAAGCAGTAATCCCAACCGAAATTTGCCTCCCATCGCCGCGCATGATTGCCATGGAAAAGCAAAATAATGAAAAGGAACGAAGAATGGATTTATACCTTCTCGAAGAAAGGCATGAGAACGCCGCCATCGCAGAAGCAAGATACAAATCCAAACTTGAAAAGTACTACAACGCGCGCGTACGCGTGTGTACTTTCGTCCCAGGGGACTTCGTCTTACGCGACAACGAAGCTTCCAATGCGGAAAAACCGGGAAAATTAGCGCCAAAGTGGGAAGGGCCATACATTATCAACGAGGTCCTAGGCAAAAGGGCATACACCCTAAAAAGAATCGACGGAACATCTATTCCCCGCACCTGGAACGCGCAGCAGCTGCGCAGGTGTTATATATAGCCGAGCTATTCAACAAGTCAAATTTCTACAGGCAATGTATTTTTCTATTTTACTTTGTATTATTGGCTCTGCTCCTTATTAATGCAACAGTTATCTTCACACATTGTTTGTTACAAATTGCATATAATTCTTTTGGTTTACACGAAAACAATATGGTGAACGTTGTACACCTCATGAACAGTATAAATAAGCACAACCTCGCCCGCATTTTAGACCTACGTTCAAACGTGAGCACAATACCATTCTCATTCGCTCTACCTAAACAAAGTAATTAAGCATATCCAACATATTGTAATTCAAACACAACTTGTAAACTATCAAGACATATATGCACGGCACCATTTACAAGAACACAACAGTGTTTCCTCAAAAAAATATCAGTTACAACACAAAGCAAACTAGGAAAGCATATCTAACACAACAAACGAAGTATGAAGAACTTCCCCATACTCAGATAAGGGGTGAGGGTCAACAACCCAAGGGTTAGCATTCTCCCTACCATCTCCAGCAATGACAGCCGCATCTCCACTAGCCAGAACATCAACCGGAGAAACAACACGGCAACGCCGTTGGTAGACAATGGAACAACTTCCTCTCCGATCAGCCGGAAATGATCGAGTTACGAGATGTGCTGACAACCTAGTAACTCCACCATTGTTGTCATCTGCAAGGCGAGAACGGATCCGATTCGGATCATAGAGGTTTGTACCATTGACATTTTCGTCCCAAACGGCAGGAGCAGTCAACGAATCCGAAAGATCAAGTAGAGCGTCCGCTGCATCAAGCACCCTGAGAATTTCAAAGACTTTTTGCCGTCGTACCGGTCGCCTTGTCCTCATATATTACCCAAAATTGGAAAAAGAAACTCACACCTAATGTGAATATATAGGCCAGGACGGATCGGTGTCAACATCGAAAAGGGGATTGTGATGATTAAGTATCAAATCAACTGACTTCACAACGGCGCTGCCACTGCAAACGTCACATCACATTTAAAACCTTCTAACAGAGTCCACACACACTCCCAGAGCTACAGTCAGATAGAAGACGAAGAGGCAACACAAACTATAATTCTAAAAGATGACGTAAGCAGTCGTCAGCTCATAATTACAAAAACTCTTCGCTCAAGGTAACAACAGTTCAGAATAAAGAAAGGTGCAAATATCTTCCCTCATAAGATTTCCATCTTTCTAAGAATTATGATTTTTCAAAAGACCAAAACTAATAAGCAAAAGTATCTTCTCGCGAAAGATTATCCATTTTCGCGCCAAAAAGCCTCTATAAGCAAAAAGCACCCCTGTTTCATAGTCCAGTGCTCCACTTATTTGCATAAGAGCAACACTAGACTGGGGGGACTTGAAGGGGTAATGTCCCAAAAACCTTGCTTCGAGTACTTGGGACCATACCACAACCTCGTCTTTCAACCCACTTTAGACCTTGCGCGGCTGCGCACTGGTCCTATAAAGAGAGCTTAGAAGAAAGACAAGCAGACAACACCTGCGCGCCAAAAGGAAATTTATATCATGCATTGAAGATTGAGAAATTTGAACGTTTGGCTTTATTTTTTGACCGTTTTTTAACGGTAAACTTAATAAAAAAATAACCTTTAAACTTTTTATATATATACTTCTCAATTTAAAAAAAATTAACAAAAAATTTGTGAGTGATGGAATTCCATCACTAGTGATGACCACCGCCACTAAAAAATGATTGTGAGTGATAGAATAGTGGTTGCTGACATGGCGGAATATGATTGGATGTTTGTGAGTGATGGAATTCCATCACTTGTGACAACCCCCACTCCCCTTATAGGTAATTTTGTTTTAAAAAGGGTTAATTCTTAAATGGAAATATAATGGCTAGTAAAAAGAAAGAATAACTACAGGCTTTGACGTTTCCATCTTTTCTCCTTCTCTTTAAGACTTTAACTCCCACACGCATATTTCTCCTAAAACATCTTTTTCCCTTTCTTTATGTTTATTACTAGGTTTTTACCCGGGATTGCTTCTCGGGCTCGGGAAACTTAGTTATATTAATTACTATTTGTTACTAATACGACCACATTACATCAACCATCTCATTCGATTCAACAACAATGTCTTCAAATCACCGGATTAGATCATGAACCCATATTAGAGGTTAAACAAAAGCACAACAGGACCACATGAATAATATCATTTCCACTTTTACTTCAATGCACTTACATGACAGGGTGATTTGGGATTTTGTAAAAATGTTTGTTTTTTGTACTTCTTTACAGAATAAGATGTTGACTAAAATCCAAACAGATGTTGACCAAAAGTCAATCAGATGTTGAGCATAAACACTGATTCTATAACAACTGACACTACAGACACTGATTATATTCAAACTACTGATACATAAACACTGATTCTTCATTCCACTGTTGTAATCTAAGCACTGATGTTGAGCATCAGTGCTTTCTTCAAAGGGTGATCAGACCTTGAATGGACAGTGCTTTGATCTTCAACAGTGCTTGGATCCCATCAGTAGTTTGAGCTTTAATCTTTATGCTTCATCAGTGCTTTGACTTAACAGTTGTTTACAAGACCAGTACTTAGAGTATATCAGATGTTGGAGCCACTATCAAGGGGAAAGCTTAGTGTAAACACTGCTTATTGTGGATCTTGTTGTACTGAACCAGTTTTGGCTTATATCATCTGTTCCTCTGTAGGGTTCAACCCCAACAATCTCCCCCTGCAACAGATGATGCCAAAACCATTCATTATTGAAAATCTTCTACATCAGTCAGCTTTTACTGAGCTGTCATCTTCAAGTGCCATTCTCTTGATGGCCTCTTTAAAATACACAGCTTCTTGCTTTTTCTCTTCTGCATCAGTTAGCTTTTGCCTCTTTCTTTGGTTTAACATAATGACAGAGGTATCTGATGATGTGAACAGTGGTTCAGTAGTGTGGATCTGCTTCTTTGAGTTGTCAATGGTTTTGTAATCAGGCTTCTTTGGAAGGCTTGGATCTGTTTCTCTCCTTTTTCTCAGCCTTTCATAAGCTTCATCAGTGTACTGCTTTGTCCATTTTGCTATGGCCTTGGCAGTTCCAACCTTTGCATCAACCAACTCTTGTTTCTTTCTTTTATACTCCAAGGTAAGATCATCAATAGCCTTTTTGTATTTACGCCAGTTTGGTTCTGACCTTTTCATGCTTGGATCTCTTTTTGTTCTTTCAATTCTATTGAGTTCTGTCTTGAGAGCAACAAGTGGCCAATCTTGGAATTATTCTTCCTTGGCAGGGTAGAACTTCTCACTCATGATTAGTGCCAGAATGTCTTTTCTCAGATCCTTTTGGAGGCCAACTTCTGGTGGTAAATTTGACATTTCTTTACTCAAATCTCTAGCAAAGTCTTCCAGGAGCTTGACTTTGGTGAGTAAAAACTGATAATGACTTGAAACCACATTGTCATTTTCTCCTTCGCATTCAAGTCTAGCTCTTATTTCAGCTTGTCTAGCTTTTAGTTTTAGATATCCATCCATGTTTTTTGGATCTCTAAAACCAACCAGAGAAGGGAATTTCCTTTTTGAAGGATCATCCATTGTGTAGAACTGCCTCATTTCATTCTTTACTGCATGGAGTTCCAGTGGATAAGTGGCAGCTACTGG
The DNA here is from genome assembly GCA_030545235.1 of Helianthus tuberosus. Taxonomy (NCBI): domain Eukaryota; kingdom Viridiplantae; phylum Streptophyta; class Magnoliopsida; order Asterales; family Asteraceae; genus Helianthus; species Helianthus tuberosus. Next base: position 12,926,092 of record CM060394.1, read on the forward strand.
TGTAGTATCTGCAGGGTCATATCCTTGAAGAGCTATTGAATCTTTGATTGGATTGACCAACTTTGGAGGAATGAAAGATTGAGGTTTGGTGATTTTGTAAGGTACAGATGAAACAGGATCAGGTGCTGGTATGTCATCATCATGCACTTGAAACTTTTTTCTTCTAGTATACACATTTTCAGGAAGAGGTGTTTTTGTTTGAGGTTTTGGAGCAAAAGGAATTATGGCTTGGAAAGGATTGTTTGAAGTGGTAGGTAACTGATTGAAACAACTGGTGTCTCAACCACTGTTGTCACTACAACTGTTGATGTATCAACAGTTGTCTTTTGCTTTAAGGCAGGTGGTGATTTTTGTGATGATGGTTTTGTTTGTGGTATTTGAGTTGTGATGATGTGTGTCTGACTAACAACTGTTGAGACAACTGGTGTTTCAACCACTGTTGCCATTACCACAGATGATGTGTCAACTGTTGTCTTCTGCCTTTTGGTAGGTGGTATTGGTGGTGGTGAAGTGATTTTTGGTAATGGTGATAAGGCAGTGGATGTAATGTGTGTTGAAGTGGTAGTGGTGGCAGTTGGTTGGGTAACAAATGTTGAAACCACTAAAGTAGCAACAGTTGTTGATACAACAGGTGTTTTAACATCTGTTGGTTTGGAAGATTGACGTGTGGAGCTTTTGGAAGGTTTAGGAGTTTGTTTTGTGGATTTGGGAGGTGTGGTTTTGGGTTGTCTGACCTTTCTAGTAGACTTTCTTGTAGGCTGAGGATTTTCTTGATCCTTTGGCTTAGAAGTACCCTGCTCATTAATCTCCATAAAAACTCTCTTCTCCTGTTCAAACCTTGCTTTATCCTTTGCCTCCATATCCCTTTTCACCCTTTCTTTTGCATCAGCAATGGCATTTAAGGTTACATCAACCTTTTTGGAACCATCTGGCAAAGGGATGTCTGCAAGCATACTTGAATTATCTGGTGCAATGTACAGACCATCTTCATATCCCTTTTTCTTCAACTGCCTCATTTTCTCCCCCTTTTTGGCATCATTTGGTGGTGGGTTATCCACAAAGATGATAGAGGGGAGCAGTGCCAGTGGTGTTCAGCAAGTGAGCCTTGATGGCTTTTATATCTGCCTGGGTGTCTTTAAACCTAGCTTCCATGATATTTCTGATCTTTTGAACCTGAATTTCATGTTGCTGATCAGCATTTGCTCTTTGTTGGTGAAGCAGAGGTTGAAATAATGTCCAAAGGTCAGTGGGAGCAGGTAGTGCCTGTTAAGCTTGTAACAACTGTTGCAGCATGGTTTTGATTTCTGCAACAGATGTATCCAGTTTGTTAACCCTTTCTGTCAATTCTCGGTACATTAAACCATCACCCAATTTAATGGGATCATCTGATTTCCCACCAAAGGTGGTTGTAACAGTGGTTGACTAAGGGAGAGTTTCCCAAAAGTTATCCCCTGTTGCCCCTTTTTCTTGGTACTGAGGACTTCTTTCCTCAGCAAAGGTTACCTATCTAGGCTCACCAGTGAATATAGGATACACACCAGTGTTTAGAAAGGTTCCCATAGAAGAAATTTCCTTCAAGGAAGTCTGATTGATGAAACTATTGTCCAAGTGTAAACTAGTGGGTTCAACACTTGTAGTAGCTGCTTCACTTGAACTACAGACAGGAAGTACTTGTACATCCTGCAGTGTAACCTCCTCAGGTGTTGTTGGTGGGTTAGCAATGATAGGGAGCTCAGACTCAGTCACTTTCTGTGGCATGCTCTCAGTGATAGGTGGTTGAGAGGAACTGATTGATGTCTGAGCTATATAAAGTGCATCCAACAAAAGTTTTGTTTGTGGTGAAATTGTGGCAGTGAGTACGGGAGTGGAAAGAGAATTTGCCCCGGGCAGTGGGTTGTGGATGATGGATTCAAGTGCGTCCAGAGCATCATAATTTGGTGTCCCTATTCTTACAACCTGTTCTTTTTTAGAAGAAACAGGAGGAGTTTGAGGTTCAGGTTGAGATCTTTCTACCAACTACTGTGAGGAAGTAGCAGCAGTGGTTTCTGGTGACTTTTGTGTTGTCACTGGCAGTTGCTCTGGGATCTCATCTTCCAGAGTTGCCTTTTTTGTAGGTTTGGGGGGCTTTTGTATTTTCTTTTGTTTTGGTCTTTTGGTGGATTTAGGTGTGGGTTTCACAGCAGTTGTTTTGCTGATGTGATCACCTTGAGCAGTGGGCTCAGCAGCAGGTGCCTGAGGAGCAGTGGTAGCTGCTAAAGTCTGCTCGGGAGCCTTTGCTTGTGTTTTTGAAGATGGTTTTGATAGCCTTGTAAAAGTTTCAGCAGTAAGGCCATTTATTTGTAAAGGTTCACCTTGGATAAGCACATGAGCATTATCCTTTCCAAATTTCTTTTGAAAATAAAAGCTTAAGAACCTTGGAAATAGTAAAAATGATTTTTTAGAAACATTTTTGACCAAGTCATCAAAGATCTCCTGGGAGTAGTTAAAGTTTTCCCCATGCAAGATAGCATAACCCAGGTATTGGATCTTTAATGGAATTTCATTGAAAGCAGTGGTCTTATTGGAAACACACATCAAGAGGGTATGAAACAAAAACATTGTGGCAGGAGGAAAATTGCCTTTTTGCAAAGTGTCTTTTTTCATTTCCTCAGCATACCCTCTTTTTAAAAAATCTGTTTGATACTCTATTTTAGGAAAGGAAGTTTTACCTTGAAGATCATTCAGTTCAAAAACTTCTGATAGAGTTTGTGGTGTGATTTTAATTGGTACACCCTTTATCGAGGAATTGATGGCTATGGGTGTTTTATCTTGAGATTCAAGTTTCACATTCTTCCAAAATTCTCTCTGGGTTGCCAGGTAAACCGGTGCATCAGAAGTCAACAAACTTTTGTACTTTGAAGACGACATAGTATCGATGATGGAATTGAAGGTTTCGGTGTGACTTGGTTTTGTGAGTAGACCCAAGTAATTGTGAGAAGCTTTGAATGGGATTTCAGTGGCCATTTGAGTGAAATTGTGAGAAGATGAAAACAGGGATTTGAGTATGTGTGCGAGAGGAAGAAGACAATGAATGATTTAAGAGAAATGGATGATAACTGCTTTGAGAAAGGAATTTTGAATTCGACTCGACAGTGAAAACCCTGTTTGGGGGTTTTGATCAGGGTTTTATAGGGGAAAAGTGAGTGCTGACGTGGCAGCGGTTACAAAAGATCTTACCGCAATGTATTGTCCACGTGCCAACCCCTGATGAATAATGGAAGACAGTTGTTTTATAATACCACTGATGGAGTAATATCAGTGGTTGCAACGGTAAAATGAGAACAGTGGGTGACTTTTACTATTAGTGGATAGCCTATCAGTGGTTGAAAAACACTGATTTTGAGCAACAGTGATTACTACTCAAATGAGAAAACAGGGGTTGAGTTTCAGCAGTGGACAATATTTAACAGAACAGATGTTTGAACCTTAAAATGATTGCCCATAAACAGATGTTTGGCCAGTGGTTCGTCTTTAAGTTTGTATAAAGGTTAGTCTCGAGAGATAAACTATAGGGAACCACTGCTACACTAAACACTGTTACATAAGAAACACTGATACATAAATACTAAGTGCTTGTCTTTAACAGAGCTTTGTCTTCAACAATGGATAGGCCTCATCAGTCTTTAATTCCATCAGTCTTTATAAGGAGCAGTGGCTAATTATAACAGTCCTTAGCATGATCAGCAGTTATAACCATACCATAACCATTTGAGAGGAAGCAAGTGCCCGTCTATTCAATTGAGGACTCATTGCATTACATCCCTGTTGAAAAACAGAATCCATAAAATTTATTCATTTATTCATGACCTTAAAACTAAAAGTCCAATAATTACATCACATACTAAACAATATTAAAGTTCAACATAAAGAATGAAGAAACAGAGGTTTACCATCAAACCAATCCTTGACACTATTAAACCTCTGTTGACTTACCAAACAGATGTTCAGACAAAATTCAACATCAACATAATCTAAATCTTACTCAAACACTAAATAATAAGTAAAAATAAAACACAACATAGATTTATAAAATTAAATTTATTCATTTATTCATGACCTTAAAACTAAAAGTCCAATAATTACATCACATACTAAACAATATTAAAGTTCAAATCTAAGAATAACAGCAAGAATTAAGAAACTTTAGTTTCAACTCCATCGATTGCTGAACCTCTCGATGTATGTCCTTCAGCATCGCCATGAACTGCACGTCTCTATCACCGCACTCTATATTACTGACAACACAAATAAGAAACAAACCTAAAATGCAAAGATCTCTTCTCAACTATTGTAGCACATCTGACTTTTCACGATATTGCACAAATCTATCTATACTTTCTATAAAAGGGGAAATCCCAATGACAAACCTGACGCAAGAAAACCTGACTTTCGATTTAACGAAAATCAAAAAATGCAACTTTTCACGATGTTGCAACAATGATACTGCAACATCGATATTGAAAGGTTGATGTGTGATGGGAAGCTTCATTGAAACGACGATGTTGGAACAATAATACTAGAACGATAACATGTAAACGTAATCAACAAACATTCGAACAAAGAAGTGTAATCGGAGATTAGCGGCTGAATCACGAGAAAGATGCATTTGAGAGAGAGAGAGAGATACGCTCACATATATGAGCGAGCGAGATTTGAATGTGAAACCAGATAATTATATCTTATTTATAGGATTAGAATATATGGTTTGAATTTTGAATTTCAAAATTACTGATATTATCAGTAATTACTGATCAGATTTGAAAGCAACTGTCATGATGTTTATTGGGAACTAAAAGGTAAGTAGTGTATATCCTTATATCCTGCTTTATTAAACTAATTAAATATTAGAAATGATATGCAAAGTAGGAAAAAAAAGAGAGAGAACATCAATTTTAAATTACCATTTTGTATACTTTGAATTTCAAAATTACTGATATTATCAGTAATTACTGATCTGATTTGAAAGCAATTGTCATGATGACTTTTCTAATTTTCATTTTAACTTTAATTAAGAGATAATAATTGTCAGTTTTAAATTCACATTTTGCATATTTTAAATATCCAAAGCTCAAGAAATTAGCATTAATTACTGATTTGATTTGCAACAAATAGTCATCAAGATTTTTTTTTATTTTTTAATTTAACTTTAAATTTTATCATGAAAACAATGTTGGAGGAAGTCTTACCTCATTGGAATGTAACGATTAGGTAAAATGGTAATTTCATTGTAATTCTAGTTTTTATTTGATAATTTCAATCTATCACTAATTAACACCATCAATAATAAAAATGTGAGCAGTGGCTGTTTTTTAGGAAAACCGTTGATGGTCAATATCAATAGATGTCAACAATAAAAAAGTGAGCAGTGGCTATTTTTTCCTATCAGTGGATACCCAACAGTTTTTTTAAACACTGATGTTTGGTCAGTCAGTGGTCAACACGAAGAATGAAGAAACAGAGGTGGTATTTCAGCAGTGGATAACTTTTAACAATCAACTGTTTGAACCAACACAGTGGTTATAAGAGGCTTTTAAATTGATGTTGGGGCTTAAACAGATGTTTCGCCTTATATATCAGTTGTCTGGACTTAAACAGAAGTTTGACCTTAAACATATGTTTGCCCATAAACAGAAGTTTGGCCATAAATAGATGTTTGGCCATAAACAGATGTTTATCTGGACTTGATTTTTATTTATTAGTATAAAGATGAGACAACAATGTCTTCAAATCACCGGATTAGATCATGAACCCATAGTAGAGGTCAAACAAAAGCACAATAGGACCAATAGTCAAATAGATGTTGAGCTTAAACAGATATTTGGTTTAAAGCCAAACATCTGTTTATGGCCAAACATCTGTTTAAGGTCAAACATCTGTTTAAGTCAAAATATCTGATATAGAAGGTGAAACATCTGTTTAAGGCAAAACATATGTTTAAGGTCAAACATCTGTTTATGGCCAAACATCTGTTTAAGGTCAAACAACTGTTTAAGTCCAAACCTCTGATATAAAAGGCCAAACATCTGTTAAAGGCCAAACAGATGTTTAACTTAATAAGATTTGCTGTCTTCTCACACTGTTTTCCTCTTAAAAACATTGTTCAACCTAACATGGGTTTCCATTAACTATTGACCAAAATGCAAACAAATGTTCAAACCACTGTTTGTTATTGTACTTCTTTACAAAATTACATAGAATTCAAGAAAACGAAACAATGACTTAAAGAACTATAATTTAACACATAATCTAATCGGGCAAATCAATCTATTATCTGACAATTCCCTGGTTTTTACAGCTTGTGTAACACCCCGAAAACGGGTTTAGTAATAAAACCTCGTTAATAGTGATGAATGGGTAAAATACCGTTAGTGGTAAAATTTAACCCGGTAAATATTAGGACTTAAATAAATAAACCTAATATTAATTAAAAAGGAAAATAAATACTTTGAGAAAACAAAGTATATAAAAGCCCAAATTAACAGGACTTAAAACATAAAGGGTTCTAACTTCCCGAACCCGTTAAAGTAACTAGGAATAATCAACCTAGTTAGTAGCATGTGATTAAGTGACTAATGGTGAGTTATAGCTTCATTTGATCAAGATAAAACATGAGGGACTAATATTGCCAAGTGGAAAACTTGTTTTATTAAAACAAAAGTTAAACACCAAAACACACACTTAAAGTGTGTGTTCTGGTTGAGATATCCACAGGAGCCAAGAACTCTTGAGCTCAAAAACCCTAACAAGCACAAAATCAAGAAATTGGAAGGGCAAATCAAACCCAAATCGAAATTCAAGCACAAATTAGTGATCACCTCAGTGAAGGGATCACAAGGTATGTCAAAATTCACAATTTGGTTTCATCTCAAATTCTTGATAAACTTGTGAAATCGAAATCTGAACTTGATTGATTGATGTTTGAATGAAATTATGATAAATTCAGGGTTAGGAATGAACCTTAATCAATAATTTGATGCATTGATTTTCATGCATGTGAAATTGAGAATCACCCATTTAGGTGTTAAGTGGGTTTTGTAGGATGATGAAAAACATTGGAATCTTGATCATGCAACGAGTGTTATTAATCCTTATGAAATGAATCTAGGTGTTGTTATTCATGCTAGATGTAACAAACTTGAAAATGACCTTTAATCTTGGCTAAATAGTTAGTCATGAACTTGATTGTTAATAGTATAAAATTATGCCCACTAGGTGTTTGTTAAAATGCCTAAATGAGTGATTGAACTTAATTATGCATATCATGTGATCAAAGGTAGTTAACTTTTGGAAAGTTAAACTAACCGATGATGAAGTCGAATTGTAGTTTCGACATAGGATTCGTAAGATGGAATAGTCGTATGTGAAAATGATTAATGTAACCGTCTTATAAATTATGATGTTAGTTTGACGCTTGACAAGCATGGTGGAAGCTTGGGAAGGAAGCGGGTCAAACGGGTCAAGAATGACGGAAAAGCGTATTCGGATGCGAGGTAAGTCAAAACTTACACCTTTTATTAATACCTATTTGGTTTATAGGTTGTGATTCATAGAAAGTCATGTTAGAATTATGATGTTCCGACACGACATGTGCGGTTCGGAATAAAAGACAATGGTAATAAACCATGTTTAATGGTTAAAAAAAAAAGCTAAAACGATTATTTGGTCATGCAATGACTAAATGGTAATGAGTTTCGAGTGGTTACCTTATAGGGTAAACCCATATAACTAATAAGGGCAAAATGGTAAAATTGGTCACGCGTTGAAAATAACCGTAAGTTTTGAAAGCCACTTTATGGCGAAAATCATAATGGGTCAAAAGCATTTAGAAATGGTTTATAAGTAATATGACCATACGGTGTCAACCGCAGCGAATCATGTAGACGAGATGATAATAAATATCATCTCGCAAAGATAAACGATTAATTCGGTCGAACGGGTCAAAAGGTGTAGACATCACCTTTTGACAATATCGACTAATGATTTTCTTGTCAAGTTATATGCTTACAGGAATAGATATCAAATGGATACTCGCATCGCTCTTAATTAGCGATTATAAAGCAAGGTATTAAACCCGGGTTAATAAGTTGATCCGAGCCAGGTATGTATAATAGATCAACTCATCGTTTAGAACTTGGAGTTCTATGAGAATTAGACAAAGTAAAAGAGACATTGGGTTACCTTAAAAGGTAAACCGAAGGGTTTAAATTATGGACAGAGTGTTTTGAAAACAAGATTTGGTTAAAAATGAGATTTTGGGCGTGCATGGCTTAAGCAAACCCTTCGTCGTAAAAGAAGGGTTAAAATGACCAAAACGCCCTTGTAAGCGTAATTAAGCAAACGACCCTTAGAAGTCGCTTGAAAACGAGTTTTATAATCAAGTCAATACTTAGAATAAGTATAAAAGAGAAAGATGTAAATCCTTGGTCAAAAGACTCTATATGAGTCTTTGCCGTAAAATGATAATCCGAGGGGTAAAACTCGGATTATATAGATCACCACATTAAACCCATCACAAATATAGTTCGGATTATATAGATCACCACATTAAACCCATCACAAATATAGTTGTGATGGAAGATCATTTGATAAATAATGTGGAAATAAGAGGCTAGAAATAAATGAGTGTGAATTATGCTTAAAAGTGCTTAAATGCCCTTAACGGGTCAAAATTTGGTAAAAAGGGTAATAAGCCGAACACTTAAAAGTCTTAAATTTTGTTAATTCAGATGTTGAATTTTAATTCCATATGATGAAGGATCAAATTACAATCACGTAGGAAGAAACGGTAGGTCAAACGGACAAGCGGATTAAAAGTTATGAAGGTTTTCGTTTTAGAAAACGCCAAACTTGGAAAATCCTGCAGAGGCCACCGTAAGTTACGGTAGCTACCGTACGGTAGCCTTAAAGTCTTTACGCCACACACCCACTGCTTTACGGTGAAAAAAATCAAACGGTAGACCCTGTAACAAAATGTATTTTAATCAGTTTCGCTTCCCGGACTCGTTTAGACACGTTTTAAACCCCGTATGACTAAAGCATTTCATGTTTATGAAATGTAGGTACATTTTGGAAGCCGGAAGACGATCAAGCTCAACGAAGCACCGAACACGATAAAGATACATGCTTCCGCACATAGCCACGTCGTAAATTTTAAACGACGAATCCGATCACGTTATGTTGAATAACTTATGATTTGTAAAAGTTTTAACAAACTTTTATTTTTAAGTGTATTTTTAAATCTTAATGCACTATTATAATTGAAAATTATTGGATAATTGATTAAAATGGATTGAGGGTCTTACAAGTTGGTATCAGAGCCCTGGTTTAAGGGATTCAAGTATGGTGGGGAAAAACCATGCTTGGACTTAAACCTTATGCTCTTGATAAAGAGTGGTGTTCGGTTCAAAGCTTGATCGCAAATCCGGTAAGTGCATGTATGTTAATGGTTTAGTGTATTAAAGTGTTGTAAACAGCACATAGGGTTATCGTGTAATACACGTTACCCCAATTAAATGATAGATATAGCTAACAAAATTTCGTGCGTTGACACATATAGTAGAAAAGCCTTGAATTATGATACGGGCGTTTAGTAAAGTTGACATGGCTAACTTTTGTGAATGTCTTAATTAAAGGACATTTGCATTTAAAGAAGACAAGGGTTAAACAAATTACATATATGATAGAGGAACGGTCCGAAGTGTGACAAGAGTAGCAAGCTCACCAAGGACTAAATTGCGTAACGACCGCGAACAAGGTTAATGGCAAGGAACGCCCGTCGGGGCAAGCATTACCAGGTGTGCGCTTTTAAATATAATCGCACAAATAGCAATATGCAACAAACATGTAGAGAATGATTGTTGCATATGTAAATTAGAAACTTGAAAAAAAAACCCTGAATAGAATATCTATCCAGGATATTATTTCCAAGAAAACTAAATAGAGGTGTTACTTACGTAGGGCGTGATGTGAAAACTATAAATAGGTCGTACGTGTCATGTGTTAATCTCTTACTCTAGCCAAGTAAGTAGTGGCATATGATACCATGAGCTTCTTATAGCGGACACATTTATGTCTGATGTATTAAGGATGGGGTGAATGGGACAAATTAAAGTACCAAAATGAATCAATTGAGCAAAATACTTGATGATAATGTAAACGCACAGCTGGGTGACGGAAGCGTATTACATTAGAATAATGAGACCGAGAGAAGGGGACAAAGATTAATATGTAAAATGAGTAAGATATGTATTGGGAGGGAGTGTATTTACACTCGAACCCGGAGAATGCAAATATGACTCTTAACGAGCTGTTTTTGTAAAACGCCAAACTTGAGGACAAAGTCGGAATATAAAAGTGAAACGAAGTCTTAATGCATATCGGAAGGGTTGCAATAATAACTACTTCGGTAAAACACCCGGTTGATGGGTAAGGAGCTAAACACATAAGTAGACCGAGAAACGGGAATTCGGATGGAAAGTCAAAAGACTCGGGTATTGAGTCATAACTAAAAGACGACAAGATGAAGTAAATAGAAGTTTTGATAAATCATGTTCAACTATTTAAAGTTGAACGGGTCGAACAAAGACTGAAGTTTGACATTCATAAGTGATGAATTTTCACACGAACAAGTCAAACGAATTTAATAAAGGATGACACTTGCTGAAGTAAGTAAGCGCGAACCGAATAAATAAAAGTGCGAAATATTAATAAACCTATGTAAATGAGTTATAGGCGTTAAAAACATTAAAATAAAAGAACCCCGTAAAGAAGTATAGGTAAGAACCGGGTAACGGTGAGTTTAGGGCAAACTGACGTGTAATTGACGTTAGAATTCACGAAGTCGGAAGTATAATTCGAAAGAAAACAATGTAGCCTTAGACTACGGTCAAGGTCAAACGAAACCTAAAAGGTAAAAGTGAATAATTCTAAACATAAAAAGGGGTGCCTTAACGCCATATGCGTATATAAACGTATACACATTTGAATAAGACTCGAATGAAAGATGATCTATGGGATCATCATAACCTACGGGATATTAATTAGTGTAAAGGTCTACGGGGCCGAAATGACCCACGAATCATGAATTGAAGCAAATGGATCGTAAGGGTCTCGCCCTAAAGAGGTGAAAGCTTAAGGAAATAGCCTGTGAGGTTAAGTGAAGGAACCTACAGGTCAATAGTGTAAGGTGAGGGAACTTGTTACGATTCCCCGCGTAAAACGAGAACGGGAAAGAATAAATTATGGGTTGTCAATTTCCTTGATATGAGTAATTGACATAGTTAAAGAGAAAAAAAAAACGTTAAACTAAAATTCAGTTTTAGTAAGAAATAACGTTCTAACAAATATGAATACTATAAGACGAATTCGGAAATAACAAATATCAAAGAGTATGGGTCCTAACATCGATAGGTGCGAGAAGATACATTCGAAAAGAAGAAGTATGATAAAGAAAAGTTGAATTAAACTTAAACGTGACGTGACACGCTCATGGACAAGAAAAGAAATATAGAAAATGATCACGTTGTAACGTGGGTTACGGGGTATGAAGTGACGGCGACTAATTAGTCTAGCCGGTAAAACTATTCAAAGTTAAGAAAGCGTCATGACAAATACAAGCGCTTGTTAATATAACACAAGCGCGGGATAAACCTGTTAAAAGACAAGCGAGACTAAGTGGTTAAGTGACAACTCAGTCAATAAAGATAAAGGGGTTATAAGCTGAAAGTAACGGCCCGCGAGGCCTTACACGTGAAAGACGTACGCATCAATTTAAATTAAAATGTTTAATCGAAAGGAATGAATGAATGCCTTGAAAACGAAACTAAAATTCGTTTAAATTAATAAACAACATAAATAAGGTTTCGGGGACGAAACCTCTTTAAGGGGGGTAGACTTGTAACACCCCGAAAACGGGTTTAGTAATCAAACCTCGTTAATAGTGATGAACGGGTAAAATACCGTTAGTGGTAAAATTTAACCCGGTAAATATTAGGACTTAAATAAATAAACCTAATATTAAGAGTAAAATGCACGGATAGTCCCTGTGGTTTTGTAAAATAACACCTATAGTCCCTAACTTTTGAAAATTACACCGGTGCTCCCTGTGGTTTGACAGTTTGTTACTCGGATAGTCCCTGGAGTTGATGGATGTTAGTTTTCTTAGTTAAGTGGATGCGAAATGACAAAACTACCCTTACTATTAAATATAATATATATCTTTTTATTATTTATTTAATCAAGTGGACACACTCTCCTTATCTTCATCCACCCAACCCACCCCAACATAACCCTAACTAATCAACAATCTTCTCCAGTTCACCAATTTCACCGCCTCCACACCACCAAAGGCCAAACCACCACTACCATAACATCTCCACCCTGTCGCCACCCATATCCCCACTTCTGCCAACAGACCCAGCCCACCCTCCTCTGCATAAATATCTAGGGAGAGAGAGAAAATGTCGATTGAAAGAGAAGAGACCGATAGAGAGAGAAAGAAACAGAGTGGATTTGCCGATAGCTAGCCGACCGGTTAATGGCGGCTCCTTCTTTGAATCGGTTAATGGCGAATCGGTTAATGGCGGCTCCGTCTTTGGATCATAAGGTTGATCTGAATCATTCAATTTCTCCTGGGTTCAGTTCAATTTTTATCGAAGAGGAAAGACAGAGCAACCGAAAGTGCTCCTTACCGGTTGGTTAATGGCGGCTTCTTCTTTGAATCACAAGTTTTTATCGAAGAGGAAAGACAGAGCAACCGAAAGTGCTCCTTACCGGTTGCCGAATCGGTTAATGGCGGCTCCTTCTTTGAATCATAAGTTTGATCTGAATTTGTAATCTTAGATCAACAAAAATCTGTTTGTAGTTCTGGTGTGTTAATTTATGGATTATCACAATCATTCAATTTCTCCTGGGTTCAGTTCAATTTTCCATAATTTTGTAGCTTTTATTGATCACATTTAAGATATCAACGGCCACTTTTCTTGAAGACCACAAAAATCAGTTTGTAGTTCTATTGCATCAATGAAAACCCTAATGAATCTATTCAAATTTAGTGAATCTGTTAGTTTGAAGCTATTGCTTTGTTCGAGATTATCAAAATCTGAATTACACTGAATCAGTGTTATATTTCTCAAATTCAACTTTAAATTAGAAGTTATGGTGGTTGTGGAGATTGATTGTGGTGGTGATTGTGGAGGGTGATGGTGGATAGAGGTTGAAGATGAAGTGTCGTGTTGGGTTCTACAAATAAAATAATAGTATAAAAAGAGTGGCCCTTAATCAGATTCTATTTTATTTTTTGTTTTTTTATCATTAAGGGCAAATTTGTCATTTCATGTCTACTTAAATTTACTTAACTAAGAAACCTAACCTTCATCCACCCCAGGGACTATCCGAGTAACAAACTGTCAAACCACAGGGAGCACCAATGTAATTTTCAAAAGTTGGGGACTATAGCTGTTATTTTACAAAACCACAGGGACTATCCGTGCATTTTACTCTAATATTAATTAGAGAAAAATGGCCGGATAGTCCCTGTGGTTTTGCATTTTTTCACCTATAGTCCCTAACTTTCTAAAACTAGCTGAATAGTCCCCAACTTTTCATTTTTTGTTCCCGGATAGTCCCTGGGTCTAACTTCAGTTTGTTTTCTCTGTTAAGTGGGTGTGAAATGACCAATTTACCCTTTCCTTTAAAAAGCCAAACCACAGGAACTATCCGGGCATCTTCTTCATTTTTAGAGAAAAACCCCACCACCACACTTCATCTTCAACCTCCACCCACCATCACCCTCCTCCACCCTCCACCACATCCCCTTCTCTCTACTGTCTCTCTACTCTCTCTCTCCACAACAACTTGCAGCAAAGAAGTTTATCAAACCCATTATTTTGCAACCCAAATCTTTTCCATTCAATCCAAAATCTTCGAATCAAAGTTTAACAAGACAACAGTAAAGAAGTTTACCAAACCCACCATGAACCCACCACCGTATCCAAGTTTAAAAAGACAACAGTAAAGAAGTTTACCTCCACCTTCGACCGCCCATCGCATCCCACCACGAACCACCACCACCCGAACACCTTGCTCCACCATCAACGACCAACAACCACCCGTGAACCACTGGAAAAACCGACCACCCTCCATCGCTTCTTTCACGATTTTGATTTCGATTTGTAGTGGCTGTTTAAATCCGATGAAGATTCAGATCTGGAACTGGATACAGAGGCGGACGACGGTGGAGAGGAAGACGGTGGTGACGTCAGACGTCGGTGCCGGAGCAGGAGCAAAAGCGTCAGCTGCTGAGACTGAGACGGCGGCGAAGGACGTCATCATCACCAGCATTACGACGAAAAGGTTGAGCATCTTCATTGCCTCCATGAAAGAGTTTTGTTATATGAATCCAGAGATAATGAAATTGAAAGAGAGTGGGCAATAAAAGCAATTGAAAGTTGGGGTTTTATAGACAAGAAGGGTTGCCTGCCCGCTGCCCGTTTATGAAATTGGTTTGAGGTCTTTTTAGGAATTCCGGTGAGTGGTGGTAGTGGTGGTGGTGGTGGTGTGGAATGGAGTGGAGTGAAGTGGGGGAATATGATGTGGGTGGTGGGTCCCACATAAATTGGTAGTCACAATTGGTGGAGAGTGACTGTGGCGGTGACGGTGGAGGAGGGTGATGGTGGGTGGAGGTTGAAGATGAAGTGTGGTGGTGGGGTTTTTCTCTAAAAATGAAGAAGATGCCCGGATAGTCCCTGTGGTTTGGCCTTTTAAAGGAAAGGGTAAATTGGTCATTTCAAACCCACTTAACAGAGAAAACAAACTGAAGTTAGACCCAGGGACTATCCGGGAACAAAAAATGAAAAGTTGGGGACTATTCAGGTAGTTTTAGAAAGTTGGGGACTATAGGTGAAAAAATACGAAACCACAGGGACTATCCAGGCATTTTTCTCTATTAATTAAAAAGGAAAATAAATACTTTGAGAAAACAAAGTATATAAAAAGCCCAAATTAACGGGACTTAAAACATAACGGGTTATAACTTCCTGAACCCGTTAAAGTAACTAGGAATAATCAACCTAGTTAGTAGCATGTGATTAAGTGACTAATGGTGAGTTATAGCTTCATTTGATCAAGATAAAACATGAGGGACTAATATTGCCAAGTGGGAAACTTGTTTTATTAAAACAAAAGTTAAACACCACAACACACACTTAAAGTGTGTGTTCTGGTCGAGATATCCACAGGAGCCAAGAACTCTTGAGCTCAAAAACCCTAACAAGCACAAAATCAAGAAATTGGAAGGGCAAATCAAACCCAAATCGAAATTCAAGCACAAATTAGTGATCACCTCAGTGAAGGGATCACAAGGTATGTCAAAATTCACAATTTGGTTTCATCTCAAATTCTTGATAAACTTGTGAAATCGAAATCTGAACTTGATTGATTGATGTTTGAATGAAATTATGATAAATTCAGGGTTAGGAATGAACCCTAATCAATAATTTGATGCATTGATGTTCATGCATGTGAAATTGAGAATCACCCATTTAGGTGTTAAGTGGGTTTTGTAGGATGATGAAAAACATTGGAATCTTGATCATGCAACGAGTGTTATTAATCCTTATGAAATGAATCTAGGTGTTGTTATGCATGCTAGATGTAACAAACTTGAAAATGACCTTTAATCTTGGCTAAATAGTTAGTCATGAACTTGATTGTTAATAGTATAAAATTTATGCCCACTAGGTGTTTGTTAAAATGCCTAAATGAGTGATTGAACTTAATTATGCATATCATGCGATCAAAGGTAGTTAACTTTTGGAAAGTTAAACTAACCAATGATGAAGTCGAATTGTAGTTTCGACATAGGATTCGTAAGATGGAATAGTCGTATGTGAAAATGATTAATGTAACCGTCTTATGAATTATGATGTTTGTTTGACGCTTGACAAGCAAGGTGGAAGCTTGGGAAGGAAGCGGGTCAAACAGGTCAAGAATGACGGAAAAGCGTATTCGGATGCGAGGTAAGTCAAAACTTACACCTTTTATTAATACCTATTTGGTTTATAGGTTGTGAATCATAGAAAGTCATGTTAGAATTATGATGTTCCGACACGACATGTGCGGATCGGAATAAAAGACAATGGTAATAAACCATATGTAATGGTTAAAAAAAGAGCTAAAACGATTATTTGGTCATGCAATGACTAAATGGTAATGAGTTTTGAGTGGTTACCTTATAGGGTAAACCCATATAACTAATAAGGGCAAAATGGTAAAATTGGTCACGCGTTGATAATAACCGTTAGTTTTGAAAGCCACTTTATGGCGAAAATCATAATGGGTCAAAAGCATTTAGAAATGGTTTATAAGTAATATGACCATACGGTGTTAACCGGAGCGAATCATGTGGACGAGATGATAATAAATATCATCTCGCAAAGATAAACGGTTAATTCGGCAGAACGGGTCAAAAGGTGTAGACATCACCTTTTGACAATATCGACTAATGATTTTCTTGTCGAGTTATATGCTTACAGGAATAGATATCAAATGGATAGTCGCATCGCTCTTAATTAGCGATTATAAAGCAAGGTATTAAACCCGGGTTAATAAGTTGATCCGAGCCAGGTATGTATAATAGATCAACTCATCATTTAGAACTTGGAGTTCTATGATAATTAGACAAAGTAAAAGAGACATTGGATTACCTTAAAAGGTAAACCGACGGATTTAAATTATGGACAGAGTGTTTTGAAAACAAGATTTGGTTAAAAATGAGATTTTGGGCGTGCATAGCTTAAGCAAACCCTTCGTCGTAAAAGAAGGGTTAAAATGACCAAAACGCCCTTGTAAGCGTAATTAAGCAAACGACCCTTAGAAGTCGCTTGAAAACGAGTTTTATAATCAAGTCAATACTTAGAATAAGTATAAAAGCGAAAGATGTAAATCCTTGGTCAAAAGACTCTATATGAGTCTTTGCCGTAAAATGATAATCCGAGGGGTAAAACTCGGATTATATAGATCGCCACATTAAACCCATCACAAATATAGTTGTGATGGAAGATCATTTGATAAATAATGTGGAAATAAGAGGCTAGAAATAAATGAGTGTGAATTATGCGTAAAAGTGCTTAAATGCCCTTAACGGGTCAAAATTTGGTAAAAAGGGTAATAAGCCGAACACTTAAAAGTCTTAAATTTTGTTAATTCGGATGTTGAATTTTAATTCCATATGATGAAGGATCAAATTACAATCACGTAGGAAGAAACGGTAGGTCAAACGGACAAGCGGATTAAAAGTTATGAAGGTTTTCGTTTTAGAAAACGGCAAACTTGGAAAATCCTGCAGAGGCCACCGTAAGTTACGGTAGCTACCGTAACTTACGGTAGCCTTAAAGTCTTTACGCCACACACCCACTGCTTTACGGTGAAAAAATTCAACATTCAGGGGCTACCGTAAATTACAGTAGCCACCGTAATTTACGGTAGACCTTGTAACAAAATGTATTTTAATCAGTTTCGCTTCCCGGACTCGTTTAGACACGTTTTAAACCCTGTATGACTAAAGCATTTCATGTTTATGAAATGTAGGTACATTTTGGAAGCCGGGAGACGATCAAGCTCAACGAAGAACCGAACACAATAAAGATACATGCTTCCGCACATAGCCACATCGTAAATTTTAAACGACGAATCTGATCACGTTATGTTGAATAACTTATGAGTTGTAAAAGTTGTAACAAACTCGCATTTTTAAGTATATTTTTAAATCTTAATACACTATTATAATTGAAAATTATTGGATAATTGATTAAAATGGATTGAGGGTCTTACAGCATGAAACACAACATCATCATTGATATTCGCTAATTTACACATATTTTAGTCCCCCATTTTTGTAACACCTCGGAAATTCACGTCCTATAATATGTTGACACGTGTCATAATGTTTAAACGTGTGAAAGAAATATTATAGAAGGACTAAAGTTGACAAACATGGAAAGTATGTATATATACGTATTCTAAGTGTCAACTGTGAATAAATATAATGTACATTAACCCTACACGATGCTCATACCTTCAAACGAATAAATCATGGATCATACGAAGCTAAAAGTGAGTGATTTCAAACTAGAGGGACCAAATGTGTCAACATGTTTAATTTATACCTCTGAGTGACCTTTTGACAAACCCGAAGCTTTGTAAATATTAATTTTGCTCACGAGAATGCCCCATAAAAATTTCATAAAGTTTCGTTAACGTATGAGAAAGTTATGATCAAATTCGTGTGCGAAGTGTTAAAGCGTAAACGTTGGAAGTTAGGACTTTTCGGGTGAAAATAAAGTTACCCGGGGACTTGGCAAAGTGGGTATATGTTTTAAGGCCTTACTAGATCAATTATAAGGGTTTAACATGCAAGAAATCAGTGCCTATTCGAGTTTTGAAGAGCCAAGGACTGAATCGCAAATGAAAAACAAGTTGATGATCTGCCTGTCGCTCGCGCCACGCGAGGGGCCCCTCGCGCCACGCGAGGGGTGCCCAGAACCGTGAAAAAAGGCTGCTGTTCCCTATGGCCTATTATGCGCGACCTTTACCTGTTTTTCCACTTCTCCTGGCCCCTAAAACATCCCCTAAGCTCCTAGGACACCTGTTGATCGATTGTGGGCACTAATAGGCTTGGTTGTCAATCAAATGTGGTGGGTGAGTTCACTATATAAGGCCTTCAAGCGCAACATTCTTTCACACACCTTCTCCTGCATTTGTGGATCATTTCTGGAGCTATCAAGCAGCCTCAAGTGATCAATCTCGTGCATAGGACTCTTGTAAGTCTGCTAGTTCTTGTTTAGTTGAGTTTAGCTTGTTTAATTAGCTAAAAGTCAAACCGTCGTAATTACGGTTTGACTTCGAGATTAGTCAATAATGGCTCAGTCATATCTCGAATTAAAAGTGGTTATAAGTTGGTATTTATGTGGGTAATAAAACCCCAAAAGGGTTTCCCCTGATCACCATCCTAACCAGGTCAAATGTCGGGTCAAACTTTTATTTAAAAAGTCAACATAATGCTTAAAATGTCATTTATGCATAATTAGCTATCTAGAACATATATAACCTGTTTGATCATTGTTATAACTTAGTAATTAGTGTAAGAACATGTCCAAACCTGTTCAACCCGACTATTTCCTGTTTAGACCCGGTTCGGAACCGAAAGTCACATAGTTTGACTTTCACTTTGACTTTCAGTTCTGACCCGTTTAGGCATATTTTAGAAATGCCTCAGAGCTTTAATTGGATTAGGATACTTGTTAGAACAACCCTCTGTGATTATACACCTTGGTTCGTTCGTTATCCAATTAACATGCATGTTTCCGTTAATTGCTCGTATGTTGACCGTTATGCCCTTATTACCTTAAAACGTGATTTATGAAAATGTAAAAGTGTAGAAACCTTTGTTACTGATATATAGACTTGTATGCAAAGTTCGACATCAGTTTGACATGTAGATTAAGAGTTATGCTCATTATCGCAAAACTAATGCTTTATGTTAATAAAATGGCGTAATTAGCGTATAGCCTAGTTAAACATACTTTTTGGTATCAAATCTTTTACCCACTGATGTAATATATTATTTTGGGATTTTTAAAGATTTTTAATTAATTTTAGGCTGAGCATAACTCATAGTCGTAGGCTTAATTCGGTAATTGTCGGTTTTGCCCTTACGGGCCATAAAATGAGTTTTACCTATCTAAACGACCCCAAACCTTTTGCCACTAATTAGTTATGATAAATAAATTATTTTAAGTCTTCTGGAAATATAAAAATATCAGATTTAAGTATCGAACCCGGTAATGGCCTTTAATCGCCTTATTTAGCATTTTTAGAGCATAGTATGTTTTAAAATCATATTGGACATACCCGGGTTGATACCTACTGATATAAGGGGAAAATTATAATAATTTAACAGTAAGCAAAGGTTGATAAACTCAGACTTCAGTTTTGAGCTTTTCGGCTTATGTGAAATTACCAAAATACCCCTACGGGGCCTAGTTTGGTTAAAAACGATAAATTTCACATACATGCTTTAACCTACTGATGTAACTTAACAAATTGAGTATATTTTCTGATTACATCAGACCTGTAACTCAGGTTGTCACTTAAACTCTTTTATAAACTTTTAAATGACCAAAATACCCCTACGGGGCCTAGATTGTGTCTAAACACGTTTCGGGCATAACGAAAGACACCCTACTGATGTCACAATATATTTGAGACATAATTAACTTAGGAAACCTGTATATAGCTCTCATGACTACCCGTCACGCTTATTACGCGTACGGTTCTGTTTATGTAACAAGTTTACATAAATTAGCCGAAACGGGTCAAACCTTAACGGTTTTATCTCAAAATCCAGAATGTGAATAATGAACCCATATTAAACAAGTCTTCAAACTTGTCGGGTCTGAATCACATTCTATCCGGTCTTCGCTTAATCGTGCGTACGAACCGTATCTTGAAACTAGCCGGTCTAAGCTTAAGCTTAATAAAAGACCCGTTAGAATTCTAATAGGTTATATTAAACCTTCGTTCCAGATTAGGAGAAACAGTAAAAGCTACGTGCATTCTGCTATTTGTGATTTATACTTACATCAGGTAAATACTTTTAACTTATTTTCCCTATACGGGCTTGGGTTACGGTACATAGCGTACCGCTTGATCGAGCATCAAATCTCCACGCTTAGTGGGTAGTTGAATAATTTGATCGGCTCGTTTAAACAGTCTTATTTACTTTACAGCCTTTGGGGGGTTAATGACCATGTCCCGGATATCCTTGGCATCATCTTACGAGATGGCCGCGACCTGAGCACGGGGTGTAGGCGTACTCCCGTGTATAACTCAATGATGTGGTGTGTCTATTAATCTTTAACCCGGACTAGATCCGGGCTACTGAACGCATAAGTAACATATAATTCGTTCACAAGATTATAATATTAAATAATTCTCCCAAGTTAAATAAAATGATTTATGCCACGTGCATCCAAACCAATTTTCAATCATTTTCCAAAATGAGTCAGTTGAATGTATTTACCAGTGTAAACTGACGTATTTTCCCAAAAAGACTGAATGCCGGTACTAAACGTAATCGGCTGGATTGTCTCCTAAGCATCAATAAAAAGTCTCGCAAGCTTAGGATGCCAGAAGTCTGTTGAACAATTAATATTATTTTGTTTCGATCCTACTGTGGATAAACACCGGATATTGTGACTTCGACTACAATAAATAAATTCGGTTGTATTATATTTTAAATTTGCTTCCGCTGTGCATTATTATATTGTGTTGTTTGACTATTACGTTGCCAACCACGTCACGATACTCCCCCACCAGGCCCACCGGTGACACGTGGACATCGGGGTGTGACAGGTTGGTATCAGAGCCAACACTGAGTGAATTAAACACTAGCCTTTTGTGTTTAATCTCAGTTACACAATTGCACATATCTAAACCTTCGAGTCTAGACTTATAACATAGGACAAATTCCACCTTATTCGGTTTTTGTTTTGTCCTTTAAATTTTATATTTGTTATTGTATTCTTATGCTTTATTGACAGGAATATCAAAATGCCTCCAAATTTTTCCGGAGACGAGGACGAGGCAAGGGGCCAGTCACTGCCCCCAACGACCACGAAGCTGGACCTTCGCAACGGCGAGCTCCATCCAACACCGAGAGTGACGACCCTCGGGAAAACCGGAGAAACCTGTTCGAGCCGGCCAGACGGTCGGTTTCGCATAGTTCAAAACCTCCTGTTCTTAATCCTTATGAACCCAATAACCCTCAACCGTCCTACATACCACTTCAGAGATCCCTATCTCATCATTCATATGGGGACCCTACTCCAGTATTCAGAGGCCAGTTTAACCCGGCCAACTACTTTCAAGAGCCCGTGGGTTTTAACCCTCTGGGTCCAGAAGACCATTTTTCGGGAGATCACACAGACGACATGGACGAGGATACTGACCCCGTCATGCCAGCAAGTGGCACTCCAAACCACCCGATCGAGATCTCCGACGGATCGTCTTTTCACGGATCACCCTATAATGGTCCAGACAGTTTCCAAGTCCTCTTTAATCAGCACGAGTGGTATTATACGCCTTCTCACCACTCGTCGTCTCATGGGCAGCAACAGCAGCAGCAGTCTCAGCAGCCACAGCCGCATCATCAAGATTCATCCGAGGATCACCGATTTGTGGCAGTTACGCCACCACCTCCACCGCCACCAGTACAACTGGCACCTCCTCAACCGCCAAGGCGTAGGAGAACCGGTGCCCGCATATCGGCACGGCCAGGGAATTTCCATCTCAGTTCCCCACGTCAGTCAAGTGCTAGCCACTACCCACCGCACCAGGAGGACCCGTAATTTGGTGGACCCTCCAACCCTGTTGTACTACAGCCACCGCCGATGGGGTTTGATAACCCAATCCCGGCGTATACAAGTGGCATGGGATACAACCCGTTTGAACCCCCAACGCATCACAACTATGGTTACGGGGAGGCTGATCCGTACATGGTAGCAACGAACTATAACACCCAAGGACCCTATGGGGATCCATGGGGGGTGAGTTACCCGACTCAGGGATACACGATACCTCCTAGACCCATTATCAGGTCGCAATCGCAGCCACCACGGTTTTCTCCCCCAGAAAGGGAGGAAATTTTACAGAGGTTGGAGCAAGTGGAACGGGAAGCTCACGAGGAACGTAGGGAAAGACAGACGTTCTTCCAAGGGTTGGTTGGTTTGATCAAGGGAAAGAACAAGAAGGATCGTTGAATCCTTCCACACCTATTTTCTCCTGTAGTTACTGTTGAGCCCCTGCGTGGGTGTATTTCTTCTGTTGCTTTGAGCCCCTGCGTGGGCATGCTTGTTTGTTTGAACCCCTACGTGGGTGTATTGTTAGTGTGAGTCCCTGCGTGGACATGTGTGATATTTAGCCCCTGCGTGGGCATATGTGTTATTTAACCCTTGTGTGGGTAAGTTTGTAATTTGAAAGACCCGTTTAGGGCAAGTGTGTAATGCTTTGAATAATTAATGGAATGTTATTTTTATAAATTTCATGCTTGCCATTTTGTGCATAAATAATATGTAAATGAAATAAATAAATTAAAATCATTCCTTTTTAAATTAATCTGCCTATGTAATTATTTAATTAAGAATCTTAAAGTGTGAAACCTAGCCTTGTGTCAAATATAAAACCGGGCCAAAATGGTAAGACCTATTTAAAAGATTCAAATCCCTGTTAACATCTTAAAACATGTTAACACTCCTGGCAGAAGTGATTCGTAAAATCACACGTCATTCTTATATGTATAAGGATTCTTTAGAAGATTCCAAACCCAATTATATGATCTCTGAATCATGGGTTAAGATCATCAATTAAGATGATCATATTTTTACCATACGTGGTAATATGATGCCTACGGGCCCAGCTCACTTCCATATGAGCCAAAAGACAGAAGTAGCTATGACTCCCTGTCTGATAAAGGTAATGAACTAGGTTCAAACCTTAAAAGTCTTGATTCTCTGAGATCATAGCTTATAACTTAAATTGTCCATGTGACCAAGCCTTATGTGCTAATATATATTGTTATTGTTTATGTTTAGGATAAATTTTAATTGAAATCCTAAATTTATACGATTAATAAGTTAACCAAATATGGTCTCTGTTTACCATGGTTAACGAGTTACCCTAAGGGGTAATTCTATAATAAACTCCCAAATAAATATTGTCCTTGTTTTCTGCAACAGTTCAATACAAATGGCTAACTCTAATGAAGTCAATAGCCATCCAGCGGAGCCAAATGAAAACGCCCAGATTACGTTAACGGGTGCCGAGTTAAAAGCGATCATAGACGGTGCTGTTACTCAGGCTTTGGATAGACAGTATGAGGAATACAGTGGTACTCGAAGCAGGACCCACTCTGCGTCACATTCAAAGCCCAAGACACGTTCAGAGGCTCATAGCAAGCCTCCTCCCAAAAAGGATGGACCCAAGAAAGATGGCGATGACCGTCAGTCTACTAACCATCAAAGTGTCCCATCTCAGCAGATAGTGCTACACCAAGAGCCCCGTAACAAGGGTTGCTCCTACAAGTACTTCGTGTCTTGCAAGCCCCAGGATTTTAATGGGGAGAAAGGAGTCGTCGACTGTATGACTTGGCTGGACGAGATGGACACGGTGGTAGATATCAGCGGGTGCGCTGAAAGGGATATAGTTAAGTTTGTGTCACAGTCCTTCAAGGGTGAAGCGTTGGCATGGTGGAGATCTCTTATGGAGGCCTCCGGAAAGATCCCGTTGTATAATATGTCGTGGGATCAATTCATTGCCCTAATCAAGGATAATTTCTGCCCTCAACATGAGGTGGAGAAGATAGAATCTGACTTTCTATCGTTGGTGATGAAGAACCTCGACTGTCAAGCTTACCTGACAAGCTTCAATACGCTGTCCCGGTTGGTTCCCTACCTGGTAACCCCGGAGCCAAAAAGAATCGCTCGCTTTATTGGTGGTTTAGAACCCGAGATCAAGGCAAGCGTAAAAGCTTCCCGGCCAGCTACCTTCAGGTCTTTAACTGACATTTCCTTATCCCTCACTCTGGACGCGGTCAGGCAGAGATCGCTGAGGAATAAGGAGGCCGAGAAGAGGAAGCGTGAAGATGATGGTTTGCGGAGGTCGAACAAGAAACACCGTGGGAACGGTGATAACAAGAAGGGATCCGAGTCGAGGAAGGATGGGCATAAGTCTGATGAGAAGCCCAGGTGTAAAGTTTGCAAGAAGCAGCACTATGGAAAGTGCAGACTGGAGTCGAACTCTCAGACCCAGTCAAAACCCTTTGCTTGTGGAATTTGCAAGTCCACGTATCACAAAACCCTGGATTGCAAAAAGATAAAGGATACAACGTGCTACCGTTGCAATGAGAAGGGGCACATCAAGACCAACTGCCCGAAATACAACAAGAAGCCTGAGGAGGCTAAGAAGACTAATGCCAGAGTCTTCAGAATGGACGCGAAAGAAGCTGTGCAGGACGATAATGTCATAACAGGTACATTCCTTGTAAATGATGTCTTTGCAAGAGTACTTTTTGATTCAGGCGCAAATAAGTCTTTCGTAGACCATAAGTTTTGTAAATTGTTGAATTTACCTGTCAAAACCCTAAGCGTAAACTATGAGGTAGAGTTAGCAGATGGTACCATAGAAACCGTCTCTACTGTGTTAGATGGATGTACTATATCCATTAAGAACCATTCTTTTCCTCTGTCTCTACTTCCGTTTAAGTTGGCTGGTTTTGACATAGTTCTGGGTATGGACTGGTTATCTCATAACCAGGCCCAAATTGTCTGCAACCAGAAACAAGTGGTAATAAAGGCTCCGTCTGGTGAATCACTTACCATTCGGGGAGATACCCAGTATGGGCTGCCTGAGAAGGTGACTATGCTCAAGGCTTCCAAGTGTTTGAAGAAGGGATGTGTCATTTACATGGCGCAAGTGATTATGGAGGAACCTAAACCGAAGTTAGAAGACATCCCTGTCATTTCTGAGTACCCAGAAGTATTTCCTGAAGATCTACCTGGTTTACCACCAGATAGACAAGTCGAGTTTAGGATCGATATCATCCCCGGAGCGGCACCAGTTGCTAGAGCACCATACAGATTGGCACCCACAGAAATGAAGGAGTAGCGGACGCAGCTAGATGAATTGCTGGCTAAAGGTTTCATTAGACCTAGTTCATCTCCTTGGGGAGCGCCAATCTTGTTTGTCAAGAAGAAGGATGGGTCGATGCGTCTGTGCATCGACTATCGCGAGCTTAATAAAGTCACGATCAAGAATAGGTATCCTCTGCCCAGAATCGACGATTTGTTCGATCAGCTTCAAGGGGCAAGTTACTTCTCGAAGATAGATTTGAGGTCAGGATACCATCAGTTGAAGGTAAAAGATGAAGACGTTCACAAGACTGCATTTAGGACTCGTTACGGTCACTACGAGTTCCTAGTGATGCCTTTTGGGCTCACTAATGCACCAGCCGCGTTCATGGATCTCATGAATCGCGTCTGCAAACCTTACTTAGATAAATTTGTTATTGTCTTCATCGATGACATCCTTATTTATTCTAAGAACCAAGCTGACCATGAGAAACACCTTCGATGTATTCTCAAACTTCTACGACAGGAGAAGCTCTACGCCAAATTCTCTAAGTGTGAATTTTGGCTACGAGAAGTCCAATTTCTTGGACACGTGGTTAGTGAGCGTGGTATCCAGGTGGATCCCGCTAAAGTTGAAGCTGTTATGAATTGGCAAGAGCCAAAGACGCCTACGGAGATTCGTAGCTTCCTGGGATTGGCAGGATATTACAGGCGTTTTATTGAAAATTTTTCAAGGATTGCTGCACCCCTAACTTCCTTGACCAAGAAGAAAGTAAAGTTCGTTTGGGGCCCTAAACAGCAAGAGTCCTTCGATGTTTTGAAACAAAAGTTGAGCAACGCTCCTGTGCTTACCTTACCTGAAGGCGCTGAAGAATTTGTAGTTTATTGTGATGCATCACACACTGGCATGGGGTGTGTGCTTATGCAGAAGGGCAAGGTTATTGCCTATGCATCACGGCAGTTAAAGGTGCACGAAAAGAATTACACCACCCATGACTTGGAATTGGGTGCCGTTGTGTTCGCACTAAAACTGTGGAGGCATTATCTTTATGGAATCAAGTTTGTGATCTATTCTGATCACAAGAGCCTCCAGCATCTGTTTAATCAGAAAGAATTAAACATGAGGCAACGCCGTTGGATGGAAACTTTAAATGATTATGATTGTGAAATCAAATACCATCCCGGCAAGGCGAATGTAGTCGCTGATGCCTTGAGCAGAAAGGAAAGGGTCAAACCCATTCGAATCAATGCTAAGCGCATGGAAATAAAGAACAGTTTGATAGAAAGGGTGTTAGCTGCACAGAAGGAAGCTGTATTGGAAGCTAACTACCCTAATGAAAAGTTAGGAGTAACTGAGGAGCAGTTAACTCTAAGCAAGGACGGAATTCTGCGATTAAATGGACGAATATGGGTTCCAATTTTTGGAGGACTTCGTGATGTCATCCTCCAAGAAGCCCATAGTTCCAAATACTCCGTTCATCCTGGAGCTGATAAGATGTACCAGGATCTAAAGGCAAATTATTGGTGGATAGGCTTGAAAAAGTCTGTAGCCGCCCATGTAGCAAAATGCTTGACATGTGCGCAAGTCAAAGCCGAGCATCAGAAACCGTCAGGTTTGCTACAACAGCCTGAACTTCCTACGTGGAAGTGGGAAATGGTAACTATGGATTTTATTACCAAGTTACCCAAGACAAGGAAAGGAAATGATACGATATGGGTTATAGTTGACCGACTGACTAAGTCAGCTCATTTTCTACCCATCAAGGAGACTTACAGCTCCGATATGTTAGCCCAGTTATACGTTGATAAGATTGTAGCCCTACATGGCATACCTGTAGCTATTATCTCTGACCGGGATACTAGGTACACGTCACATTTTTTGAAGAGCTTCCAGCAATCTTTGGGCACACGTTTGAACTTTAGTACGGCTTACCATCCTCAGACAGACGGTCAGAGTGAGCGTACTATTCAAACGTTGGAAGACATGCTGCGTGCATGTGCGATCGATTTGGGAGGTAGCTGGGATAAGAACCTACCATTGATCGAATTCTCCTACAACAATAGCTACCATACCAGCATCAAGGTTGCGCCTTTTGAGGCATTATACGGTAGAAAGTGTAGATCGCCAGTTTGTTGGGCGGAAGTCGGAGAAGTCCAGTTATCAGGACCAGAAATCGTGTTCGAAACGACGGACAAGATTGTCCAGATTCGCGACAATCTCAAAGCTGCCCGGAATAGGCAGAAGAGTTACGCTGATCCAAGTCGTAAGGATTTTCACTTCGAAGTAGGTGACAAAGTCCTACTTAAAGTGTCACCCTGGAAAGGAGTGATGCGGTTTGGTAAGAAAGGCAAGCTAAGCCCGAGATACATAGGACCTTTCGAGGTTATCGAATGTGTCGGGTCCGTTGCCTATAAGTTGAACTTACCGGAAGAGCTCAGTGGAATTCACAATGTGTTCCACATCTGCAATCTGAAGAAGTGTTTCGCTGACGAATCACAGGTTATACCACATACAGATGTGCATATAGACGCGAGCTTAAAATTTGTTGAAAAACCTTTGTCGATTGAAGATCGACAGGTAAGGAAGCTTCAAAGGAAGCATATACCTTTTGTAAAGGTCAAATGGGATGCCCGTAGAGGTCCCGAATACACGTGGGAGGTTGAATCCACGATGAAACACAAGTACCCTTACTTATTTTAGTAAATCTCGGGTCGAGATTTATTTTAAGGGGGTGAGGATGTAACACCTCGGAAATTCACGTCCTATAATATGTTGACACGTGTCATAATGTTTAAACGTGTGAAAGAAATATTATAGAAGGACTAAAGTTGACAAACATGGAAAGTATGTATATATACGTATTCTAAGTGTCAACTGTGAATAAATATAATGTACATTAACCCTACACGATGCTCATACCTTCAAACGAATAAATCATGGATCATACGAAGCTAAAAGTGAGTGATTTCAAACTACAGGGACCAAATGTGTCAACATGTTTAATTTATACCTCTGAGTGACCTTTTGACAAACCCGAAGCTTTGTAAATATTAATTTTGCTCACGAGAATGCCCCATAAAAATTTCATAAAGTTTCGTTAACGTATGAGAAAGTTATGATCAAATTCGTGTGCGAAGTGTTAAAGCGTAAACGTTGGAAGTTAGGACTTTTCAGGTGAAAATAAAGTTACCCGGGGACTTGGCAAAGTGGGTATATGTTTTAAGGCCTTACTAGATCAATTATAAGGGTTTAACATGCAAGAAATCAGTGCCTATTCGAGTTTTGAAGAGCCAAGGACTGAATCGCAAATGAAAAACAAGTTGCTGATCTGCCTGTCGCTCGCGCCATGCGAGGGGCCCCTCGCGCCACGCGAGGGGTGCCCAGAACCGTGAAAAAAGGCTGTTGTTCCCTATGGCCTATTATGCGTGACCTTTACCCATTTTTCCACTTCTCCTGGCCCCTAAAACATCCCCTAAGCTCCTAGGACACCTGTTGATCAATTGTGGGCACTAATAGGCTTGGTTGTAAATCAAATGTGGTGGGTGAGTTCACTATATAAGGCCTTCAAACGCAACATTCTTTCACACACCTTCTCCTGCATTTGTGGATCATTTCTGGAGCTATCAAGCAGCCTCAAGTGATCAATCTCGTGCATAGGACTCTTGTAAGTCTGCTAGTTCTTGTTTAGTTGAGTTTAGCTTGTTTAATTAGCTAAAAGTCAAACCGTCGTAATTACGGTTTGACTTCGAGATTAGTCAATAATGGCTCAGTCATATCTCGAATTAAAAGTGGTTATAAGTTGGTATTTATGTGGGTAATAAAACCCCAAAAGGGTTTCCCCTGATCACCATCCTAACCAGGTCAAATGTCGGGTCAAACTTTTATTTAAAAAGTCAACATAATGCTTAAAATGTCATTTATGCATAATTAGCTATCTAGAACATATATAACCTGTTTGATCATTGTTATAACTTAGTAATTAGTGTAAGAACATGTCCAAACCTGTTCAACCCGACTATTTCCTGTTTAGACCCGGTTCGGAACCGAAAGTCACATAGTTTGACTTTCACTTTGACTTTCAGTTCTGACCCGTTTAGGCATATTTTAGAAATGCCTCAGAGCTTTAATTGGATTAGGATACTTGTTAGAACAACCCTCTGTGATTATACACCTTGGTTCGTTCGTTATCCAATTAACATGCATGTTTCCGTTAATTGCTCGTATGTTGACCGTTATGCCCTTATTACCTTAAAACGTGATTTATGAAAATGTAAAAGTGTAGAAACCTTTGTTACTGATATATAGACTTGTATGCAAAGTTCGACGTCAGTTTGACATGTAGATTAAGAGTTATGCTCATTATCGCAAAACTAATGCTTTATGTTAATAAAATGGCGTAATTAGCGTATAGCCTAGTTAAACATACTTTTTGGTATCAAATCTTTTACCCACTGATGTAATATATTATTTTGGGATTTTTAAAGATTTTTAATTAATTTTAGGCTGAGCATAACTCATAGTCGTAGGCTTAATTCGGTAATTGTCGGTTTTGCCCTTACGGGCCATAAAATGAGTTTTACCTATCTAAACGACCCCAAACCTTTTGCCACTGATTAGTTATGATAAATAAATTATTTTAAGTCTTCTGGAAATATAAAAATATCAGATTTAAGTATCGAACCCGGTAATGGCCTTTAATCGCCTTATTTAGCATTTTTAGAGCATAGTATGTTTTAAAATCATATTGGACATACCCGGGTTGATACCTACTGATATAAGGGGAAAATTATAATAATTTAACAGTAAGCAAAGGTTGATAAACTCAGACTTCAGTTTTGAGCTTTTCGGCTTATGTGAAATTACCAAAATACCCCTACGGGGCCTAGTTTGGTTAAAAACGATAAATTTCACATACATGCTTTAACCTACTGATGTAACTTAACAAATTGAGTATATTTGCTGATTACATCAGACCTGTAACTCAGGTTTTCACTTAAACTCTTTTATAAACTTTTAAATGACCAAAATACCCATACGGGGCCTAGATTGTGTCTAAACACGTTTCGGGCATAACGAAAGACACCCTACTGATGTCACAATATATTTGAGACATAATTAACTTAGGAAACCTGTATATAGCTCTCATGACTACCCGTCACGCTTATTACGCGTACGGTTCGGTTTATGTAACAAGTTTACATAAATTAGCCGAAACGGGTCAAACCTTAACGGTTTTATCTCAAAATCCATAATGTGAATAATGAACCCATATTAAACAAGTCTTCAAACTTTTCGGGTCTGAATCACATTCTATCCGGTCTTCGCTTAATCGTGCGTACGAACCGTATCTTGAAACTAGCCGGTCTAAGCTTAAGCTTAATAAAAGACCCGTTAGAATTCTAATAGGTTATATTAAACCTTCGTTCCAGATTAGGAGAAACAGTAAAAGCTACGTGCATTCTGCTATTTGTGATTTATACTTACATCAGGTAAATACTTTTAACTTATTTTCCCTATACGGGCTTGGGTTACGGTACATAGCGTACCGCTTGATCGAGCATCAAATCTCCACGCTTAGTGGGTAGTTGAATAATTTGATCGGCTCGTTTAAACAGTCTTGTTTACTTTACAGCCTTTGGGGGGTTAATGACCATGTCCCGGATATCCTTGGCATCATCTTACGAGATGGCCGCGACCTGAGCACGGGGTGTAGGCGTACTCCCGTGTATAACTCAATGATGTGGTGTGTCTATTAATCTTTAACCCGGACTAGATCCGGGCTACTGAACGCATAAGTAACATATAATTCGTTCACAAGATTATAATATTAAATAATTCTCCCAAGTTAAATAAAATGATTTATGCCACGTGCATCCAAACCAATTTTCAATCATTTTCCAAAATGAGTCAGTTGAATGTATTTACCAGTGTAAACTGACGTATTTTCCCAAAAAGACTGAATGCAGGTACTAAACGTAATCGGCTGGATTGTCTCCTAAGCATCAATAAAAAGTCTCGCAAGCTTAGGATGCCAGAAGTCTGTTGAACAATTAATATTATTTTGTTTCGATCCTACTGTGGATAAACACCAGATATTGTGACTTCGATTACAATAAATAAATTCGGTTGTATTATATTTTAAATTTGCTTCCGCTGTGCATTATTATATTGTGTTGTTTGACTATTACGTTGCCAACCACGTCACGATACTCCCCCACCGGGCCCACCGGTGACACGTGGAAATCGGGGTGTGACAGTTTTACCCCTATTTTATGCGTTTTTGGCTGTAAAACCGTCATTCGGATACTTATTTATCTACATTTATGTTTACAGGCCTAAAACTGCATTCCAGACAAGATGATAGCAAAAACGAGGACTTTCCGGACAAAACGACAAAGCTGCGAAGATTCTGTTAAGAAAACTGACCTGGGCGTGTGGAACGACCGTTCCACCTGATCCACGATCGTGCATCTCCGACAAAGTTGATCAACCCGGAAATGAACGAGAGGTGCGACTGGACGTTCAAGGAAAACAAGGCGGCTTGGTGAAGAACGGGCGTTCCATCTGAGGAACGACCGTGCGTATCCGATGAACCAACAGAGTCTCAGTGATGAACGACCAGTGCGACTCGGCGTGCAACAACAACCCGGAACTAAAGACCGTTCCATATGAAGAACGGTCGTGCCATTTCGAATCTGGTCAACGATCTGATGACGTCATGCAGTATGGTGTGCCCATCCCTAATAATTGCTTAAAGTGCATGGTCGTGCCATATGGAGAACGACCGTGCGACAGCGAAAATTATAAAAACAGAACAGAAACATTCTGTTCGACATTCTGGATTTTTGGAGAGCTTCACAGGCGATTTTCAGGCTCCGGAGGCATTAGCTTTCACCCGGATTCAAGCCACATTGTCCCGTTTAGCTCGATTACTACCCGGATCCTTAGTCTAGTACTTGTTTATGGTTTGATTTTCTAATCTTTCCATGTTTTTGTTAATCTTTCAAGTACTTAGATTATTGTTTATGTATTATTGTAGCCTTTGGGCAAAAACACAAACAATCCCTTGCTAGATTATTGCCATTAGTATGTTAAGCTTTGTTTGTAATGACACTTGAAGTATTTTCTATGTTAATCTTTGATGATTAGTTTGCAACCTTGTTATTGATATTGATTTCTTGATTATAAGTAATTATGTTGGATGATTGATGCTTGGTTAGTTAAGATAGTTGAAAATGAAGCTTAATTAATCTTGTATTAGTAAACTTTGAATTTGGTTAACTAGTTTAACTTGGTTTAAATGTATGCATCATGATACTAGAAATGGTTAGTGATTTAATAAAATGTAATTATTGTTAATCAAGAGAGCTTGCCGTTACGTAAGGACCTTAACGGGTTAGATGGTGTCGTTATAAATTCTTGCCATGATTTATTAGCTTAGATAGTAGTTTAGGCCAAAATTGCTTTCTTGGTGAATTATTGTGCAAGATTTGTAAAATGAACTTGGTTGTGATTTAATCTAGTTTATGCTTGTCTCGGTGGTTGCATTGTGTTTATCGGTGTCGCTTTCCTTGATTAAGTGAGGTTAGAATAATCCTAACGGCTGACTAACTTATTTTTAAGAGATTTTCATAGACATTTAGCAATTGCACGTTAAAGAACAAATTTAGGTGGTTAAAGTGTATTTATCGTTTTAGCTTTCCGAATGATTGTCATGTTAGGATTCCCGAAAGGGATACTAATTGTCTTAAATTGGAAAATTAACCGAATGCTTCTAGTGCCAAAACCGACTTAGTTGACATGCTGTGGTTGTGTATTTAGCAACGCTTTTTATCTATATTCTATTATGTTTTTATTATGTATTTTTTTATGCTTACTTTAGTTTATTTAAAAATCACAAAACTTATGTTTTTACCGGTAGTTTAGTGACAAAGGTCTAGTATTATTTCTCCGCCCATTTTCGTGGATCGATACTTGGTTCTTACCGATACTTTACTACATATATGACGGGGTACACTTGCCTCTTTCGTGTGTGTTTTAATGTTAAAGTAATAATCACTTTTATAAATTTAAAACCAAATCGTGTGTAATTTCATTCCAAAATTATGTATATATACGCACACGTTAAGTTTTTGGCGCCGTTGCCGGGGAAATGGCGAGTTTTAGGAACGACCCGAGTCATTGTGTTATCGACGTATTTACTTGTTAATATTTGTGTATAATTTATTGATTATTTATTTGTTTATTTATTTGTTAATATTTCTTTTTTTATTCGATTTATTCGTTTTCGTGTAAATTTTTGTTCCATTTATTTATTTTAATCCGGATTTATTATTTATTTATTCTTTGATTTTTCGGCTTCGGGAAACCATTTTTGTCTTAGCCGATTCATTTATTTTTATTGTGTTGATTTTTATAAAATTTCGGGTCCATTTTCGAATTTTTATAAAATTTTCAGCCCATTAATAATAATATTCTGCTTCTATTCAGCTGAAAAAAAAAGGCAGAATTATTATATTAATAAAATATTCATTGTGTCAAATTTTCGTTTGCAGGTTAATGTCCTCAACTCCCGCGCCTAATATTGCTGAGCCGATTGACGAACCAGCGCATAATCTTATGAGAAGTAGGAGGCTGTGAGAAAGGGCACGTGTCATTGCACAACGGATTGCAAACGCGATTGACGACCCGGTGATACTTTCTGAAAGCGAAAACTCAGGGGACGAAATCATGGCAGACGATAATCAACCTTTGAATGAGACGAATCAGCCCGGACGAGAGGGCTTGGAGCCCAGTATTATTAGACCTACTATTGATGCACCTTCATTTGAAATAAAATCTAGTATTATTAACATGGTGCAGAATTCAGTGCAGTTCGACGGGCGTGAGCACGAGGATCCCGGGAGACACATTGCGGCTTTCCTCCATGTTTGCTCCACATTCAAGATTAGGGATGTTTCGGAGGACTGATGCGTGGTTGAAACCCGGTGACCATAAGCGTATAACTTGATGATTTTATGTACGTTTTAAGTTCGGATAGCCTACTTTTAATCAAAAATATGTTTTGTAGGTTTGACAAATTTAAGGAGCTTTTTGGGAGCTTTACGAGTCATCGGGTCAAAGAACGGTGCACCAGAACGCGAAACAGATCAACCGGGAACGCGAAACGCGAAAAACAAAAACTGAACAAACGGGAGCCCGTCGGCGACGGGTAGGGACCCCGTCGGCGACGGGCAACAGAAAAGCAGTCCGGGAATTTTGTTGTTAAGTGCTGGGAATTATTGTCAACTATGCTTTACTAATTTCAACTTCGGGTTTTTAGTCAAAAGAGGGCCAAGAGCATTAAGTGTAAGCAGTAATTGGAGAAAATTATCACCTTCAAACTCCTCTAGCTTACATGTTCATATGGAAGTGTGAACCTCAAGATTATCAAAAGTCTTGGAGGAATTGAATGCTCAAAAGCTTGAAGATGTGAAAGCTCTAAATCCTCCATGGTTATATAAAGCTATCATCCAAGATGAAGAAAGACACCTCCATATCCAGGTTCAAGTCCATAAATTCATCCTTACGTATTTGCAACTTTCACCACCATAGTCTACAAACCTTCATCTTGCACCAAGAATATTCTGCATTGTCTATCCTCCAAGCTCCAAGATGACTTCCGGCAAGTTTCATTTATCCGGTGGTCAAGCTCCGTCAACCATGAGTGGCTAATCATCTTGGTTTCACCCCGGTGTAGGTAGTTGTTTAATTTATGGTTTTGAATTGTTCTTGCTTCAATTTGTGACAATTTGTGTATGATTTTAGAAACCTTTGACAATAGCTTGCATTTGTTTCGAATTCATAAACTGTTGAGCGATGTTAAAAGTTATGACTTTATGAAATGGTTATGTGTAATATGCGTTGTCTTGGTTAGGATTTACTTGTGTTGATTACAAAGTGTATTCTTGTCCGTTCATTGAAACGTTGATAGTTATTAGCACCTAAGTCACGGTACACTAAATCCGTTAATTGTATGCATTTGAGTTGAAGCCTTAAACTTGTAGAAACCATAAGTTAGCAACTATCGAAACCGGGTGTGATTCCTTTACTTATTATTGTTTAGAAACCAAATATTCATCACAATTGTTAAATAGAAGTTTTTATCCAAGTAAACAAATTCATTTAGTTAAATTCACATCTTTCATCAAAAACAAAATTACAAGATATCATAGCAAGCTTCATAATTTGTGACAACCATTTTGGTTCTAGTAAATCCATTCGCAAACCACATACTCTTCGTGGATCGACCCCTTGCTACCACTAGCTATTTGTTAAGGGTAATTTGGGCTTATAAATATTATCTTTGACCGGAGCGCGACACTCCGATCAAATTTTGGCGCCGTTGCCGGGGAGTGCGTGCGCTTTGTGTTTGGATTATTGTTTGAACTACGTAATTATCTGTTAAAGTTGTTTAGTCTAGTTAGTTGTTTTCCTAAAAAAAAAAAAAAAAATTCGGTCAAAAATAGGACACTTCTACTTTAATTTGTACCTTTGTAACTTTAACTTTAATTTGTAACTTTATTCGACACCCTAATTGTCTGTTTTGTTTCTTTTTGTTGTTTTCTCTATTTTCTTGCTACGCGGGTGTGTTACTTGTGCAGGATTATACTTACAAGTAGTGCATGCATACAAGGAATTCCGGTAGAACCTCACCACTAGTGTTCGAACCGGAGGTTGAGCGTTTAGTTCGAAGAAACTTAGCCACTCGGTTAGAGGCAACACTTGCTTCTAATCAACCCAACACAAACTCGCCATATACACCATCCATTGAAACCAATTCAATGGCAAACCAAAATTCCAACCAAAACCCAAATCCACACCAATTTCAATACCAAAGCAATTTCAATCCCATTCCAAATATTCAACATATGCCTCAAGAACAACCGGGTGGTAACAACAATACCGGACCACCCACACCACCTTTCCAAAACCAAAATCCCAACAACAACCAAAGAACACCCCAACAACAAAACCTTCATCAACAAACGTATCGTGGCAATCCCGCGAACGAAGACCCATTGTTCAACTTAGAAGATTTGAGGAACGCCATTCCCGATGACGAACCTTATAGTGTTCCCGGTTATCAATCGCCGGAGCATTTAAGCATTCATACGGAGAATTCGGATGACGGGAGTTACTATGATGATCGGGTCAACAATAACGGAGATTGGGGGTACGTGAATCGGGGAAATATTTACAATAATCCCGGATTTGAAGGTGAAGAGTTTGGCTATCCGAATGCCAATTATGTGGGGATGAATGATGGTTACGGGATTAATCGCCAAGCACGAAACAACAACAACAACAATGGTAATCCTAATCGGATTCCGCGTTTCGTGGGGGGAGGTTATCAAATGGGTGACCAAGGTGGAAATTGAAGAGATGATCGAAGAGGTGATAGAAGGGATAATCGAAGACCGGTCAACCAAGAAGTAAACGGTCCACATCGTCATCAACAACCTCCACGGGGAGTAAATGACCGTTTTCGACCGGTAGTTACCGACAATGATTCTCCTATAGTGTGTGAAAGGCGAATGTTTGATTGTAAGCCTCATTATATCAATATACTTCCCCACTTCAATGGGAGGTCTAATGATGAGCCTTACACACACTTGGCTGAATTTTCATCCCTATGTAATACAATCGGTGGGCACAACTTTGCATTGGAGGAGGTCAAACTTCGATTGTTCCAATTTTCATTGAAAGACAAGGCAAAGCAATGGTTTCTCACACTTCCCGCGAATAGCATCCGAACATGGGAAGAAATGCAACAAGTCTTTCTAGATGAATACTATTCGATGTCGAAGACCGATGATGCACGGGATGAAATAAGATCGTTTCGACAACTATCGAGTGAACCGTTACATGAAGCATTCACTCGATTCAAAGAGTTGATGCGGAAATGCCCACATCACCAAATAGAAAAGTGGGAATTGGTGAAATGCTTTGTACGTGGGTTGGATTATGCAACATGGAATCGCCTCGAGTCAACAAGCAACGGGACTCTTTTAAGCAATCATGAAGATGACGATTGGGAATTTCTTGAGCGTATGAGCAAACGGTCAAAGGAGAAGGAATCGGCCGATAGAGAAAAGAAACATCCCATTTCCCGTTCACTTCCCGATCTCGATTCTAAGGATAGGATTTCTACCTTAGAACGGGAGTTAGCTCGTATGAAAAAGAAGGAGGTGAATGCGGTCCAATTTGTGGTGTGTGAAGATTGTGGAGAAATTGGCCATAAGGCCGATCAATGTCCAACGGGACCAAGTGAGTACACCGAGGAAGTCAACGAAGTGTTCGGGGAAAGAAAAAATAACGACATGAATTCGAACACTTACCACCCGGGGTTGAGAAACCATCCAAACTTCCGATATGGGAACGCCACAAATCAAATGAACCCGAATTTTCAACCGGGTAATCAAAGCGGGTCATCATATCCGAATCGCCAAGGTGGTAACCAAGGGGGTTATCAACGTCCTTACAACCAAGGATACCAAGGTAGAGATAATAATTATCAAAATGGGTATCAAAGAAATTACAACAACCAAGGCGGTAATGGAAGTGGGTCAAACAACCAAGGAGGTGGCAATGATGTGAATGTGAAGTTGGATGCTATGCTTTCAATGATGCAAAAGTCCCAGAAGGAGAATGAAATTCGGGACAAGGCACATGAGTTGTTAGCAAAACAAGTAACCCAACTCGCGGAGGAAATGGCTCAAGTGAGAGGAAACGCGGGAAAGCTTCCAAGTGACACAACAGTAAACCCTAAGCATCAAGAGTCGAGCTCAAGAAACACACGTGAGGTACCAATTAATAATGTTACTTTACGTAGTGGTCGACAATTAGAAAATGGTGTCAAAACATCACCACCTCAATTTGTTGAAGGGGTGGTGGAAGATGTAAGTGATGATGAGAATGAGGGTGGTCGAACGGGTCAAAATAAAAATGACTTGAAAAATAATAACAACACTACCGTTGTGACCATACCCGTCCCTAAGGCTACGGAAAAGGGTGTGGAGGTTAATACCGCCCCTTATCCCGAAGCATTGAAGGGACCGATCAAAAAGATTGTAAACAAAAGAGGTCCACAACAAGATGAGTTGTTGGAAATTTTTAAGCAAGTGAAAATAAATTTACCTCTTTTGGATGCAATTAAGCAAGTACCATCCTATGCTAAGTACTTGAAAGATTTATGTACCCAAAAACGAACTCATAAATTTCCCAAGAAATTAGATTTAACCAATAATGTGAGTTCGATTCTTTTGGGTGCACTTCCACCTAATCTCCAAGATCCGGGTGCGCCTATCATTTCAATTCAAGTAGGCGATTTTAAAATCAATCGGGCACTTCTAGACCTTGGTGCTAGTGTAAGCATTTTACCGGGTAGTTTGTATGACCAATACGAGTTTGGCCCACTTAAGACATCAAACACCACCGTGGTGTTAGCCGACTTGACACCCAAACTACCCCGTGGAATTGTTTCGGATGTGATAGTAAAAATCAAAGATTTTTATTATCCGGTGGACTTTTTAGTACTTGATTATGTGACCAATGACCCAACCAAGCAACCTACGGTGATTTTGGGTCGACCGTTCTTAGCAACCGCAAATTCTCAAATTGATTGTAAAAAGGGAACGGTTGACATGACATTTGGAAACCGAAGGTTGAGGTTGCATGTTTTTTCCGGACTTATGAACCCTTCAGTTGATGATGAATGCTATATGGCGGACATCGTTGACACGTGTATACCTCTTTGCAATACAATCGTGAACGGGGACAACACAATGGAGGATTGTTATATGTTTGATAGGTTACAAGCGGAGACGGATCGAAGCATGGATGAAGAGATGAAAGAATTGGAGGTCATGGCAATGAAAGAAGGAAGGCCCACTTGGACACATCACGTGGAAAGTCTTCCGGAAAGCATCAATACAAAGTTGAAACCATCTTTGGAAGAACCTCCGGTGCTAGAATTGAAGGTGTTACCCAAGCATCTCAAGTATGCTTATGTGGGTGAAGGTAGCACACTCCCGGTTATCATCGCATCAAACTTAACCGAGGAGCAAGAAGGGAAATTGATGAGTGTTTTGCTCGCCAATCGGGCGGCAATTGGATGGACCATTGCTGATTTGAAGGGAATTAGTCCTTCGGTAGTCATGCACAAGATCATCACGGAAGATGGTATGAGTCCTTCTCGCGACACACAAAGGAGACTAAATCCAAACATGCGAGAAGTGGTTAAGAAGGAGGTCCTAAAATGGCTGGATGCGGGTATCATTTACCCGATCTCGGATAGTGAATGGGTGAGCCCAACACAAACGGTTCCAAAGAAAGCGGGTATACAAGTCGTCAAAAATGACGCAGGTGAAGAGGTAGCCACTCGGCCGGTAACCGGGTGGCGAATTTGTAGTGATTATAGGAAGTTGAATGCCGCAACTTCCAAAGATCATTTCCCTTTACCCTTTATTGATCAAATAGTTGAGAAATTATCGGGGCAACAATTTTATTGCTTCCTAGATGGCTATTCGGGTTACAACCAAATCGCCATCCATCCAGAAGATCAATCAAAGACCACGTTTACTTGTCCATATGGCACTTTTGCATTTAGGCGAATGCCATTTAGATTATGTAACGCCCCCGCCACCTTTCAAAGGTGTATGATGAGTATCTTTTCGGATATGGTGGGGAAGTCTTTGGAAA
Organism: Helianthus tuberosus; assembly: GCA_030545235.1. Lineage (NCBI taxonomy): Eukaryota > Viridiplantae > Streptophyta > Magnoliopsida > Asterales > Asteraceae > Helianthus > Helianthus tuberosus. The sequence continues at coordinate 12,966,556 of CM060394.1, forward strand.
TTTTCATGGATGACTTCTCAATTTTTGGGTCATCGTTTGAGGCTTGTTTGGATCAACTTGATAAAGTGTTAAAAAGATGTGTCGAAACTAGTTTGGTCCTAAGTTGGGAAAAGAGCCATTTCATGGTTCAAGAGGGAATCGTGTTGGGACACGTAGTGTCAAGTCGTGGGATAGAGGTTGATCGTGCCAAAATACAAGTTATATCCACTTTACCATATCCCACAACTGTTAAAGGTATTAGATCATTTTTAGGTCACGCGGGTTTTTATCGACGATTTATTAAGGGTTTTAGTGATATAACCAAGCCTTTATGCAATTTGTTGTTAAAAGATCAACCGTTTGATTTCAATGAAAATTGTGAAAATGCTTTTAACAAATTAAAAGAGAAGCTAGTTGAGTCCCCAATCTTGCAATCGCCAAATTGGTCTTTTCCTTTCGAAATTATGTGCGATGCGAGTGATTATGCGGTAGGGGCCGTATTGGGACAAAGGATTGATAAGAAGCCCGTTGCTATATATTACGCAAGTAAGACTCTTTCGGATGCACAATTGAATTACACCACCACTGAAAAAGAGCTACTTGCGGTAGTATATGCATTGGATAAATTTCGGTCGTATATATGGGGTAGTAAAGTGATTATTTACTCTAATCACACTGCAGTTAGGTACCTCATGGAGAAAAAGGATGCCAAGCCGAGATTGATCCGATGGGTGTTGTTGCTTCAAGAGTTCAATTTGGAGATAAGGGACAAGAAGGGAACCGAGAATGTAGTGGCAGACCACTTGTCTCGGTTGGTAGTTGAAGATGATCCTAAAACATTAGAGATCAATGAGTCTTTCCCGGATGAGTACATTATGAAATTAGATAAGTTACCTTGGTATGCAAACATTGTGAATTATCTTGTTACAGGTGACTTACCGGCTCATTGGGATCGACGGAAGAGGCAACATTTCCTATCTCAAGTCAAGTACTACCAATTGGAAGAACCGCACTTGTGGAAAAAGTGTGCGGATCAAGTGATTAGAAGATGTATAGCCGATGAGGAAATTCCAAGCGTGTTGCAGCATCTTCATTCGTTTGCATGCGGTGGCCATTTTAGTGGTCACAAAACATGTCACAAAGTCTTAAATAGTGGTCTTTATTGGCCAACTATTTTTAAAGATGCAAATGAATTTGCCAGAAATTGTGTAGAGTGCCAGAAATTAGGGGGTCTTTCAAAACGGGATGAGATGCCCATGCAACCAATTCTTGTAGTCGATATTTTCGATGTGTGGGGTATTGATTTCATGGGCCCATTCCCCAATTCTTATGGCAATTTGTATATCTTGGTGGCCGTTGACTATGTGTCAAAATGGGTCGAAGCAATAGCCACCAAGACAAACGACCATTCCGTAGTTTGTAACTTTGTCCAAACCAATATTTTCTCAAGGTTTGGGATTCCTCGTGTCATCATAAGTGATGGAGGATCTCATTTTAAAAATTTTCGGTTTGGAAAACTATTAAAACGGTTTGGTGTTGATCATAGAATTGCTACCCCCTATCACCCGCAAACAAGTGGGCAAGTGGAGGTGTCAAATAGGCAAATTAAAAATATTTTGCAAAAGACCGTGCGGGCGGACCGTAAGGATTGGTCAATCAAATTGAACGATGCTTTATGGGCCTACCGTACGGCCTATAAAACACCCATTGACACTACACCTTATCGTTTGGTTTACGGTAAAAACTGTCACTTGCCGGTTGAACTTGTGCATAAATCATTATGGGCTATTAAAGAAGTTAATGTTCAATATGATGATGCAGGAAAAGAAAGGAAACTCAAGTTGTGCGAGTTAGAGGAGCTAAGAGAAATGGCATACGAATACGCGTCCAAATATAAAGATGATATGAAGCGGACACATGACGCGAAGTTAAGAAAGAAGGAATTTGAAGTAGGGCAAAAGGTATGGCTTTACAATTCGAAACTCAAATTCTTTCCCGGAAAGCTCCGAAGCAAGTGGATGGGACCCTATGTAATCACCCGGGTCGGACAATTGGGTGATGTTACTACTGAGGACCCGAACGATGGGTCAAGACAAACGGTAAACGGACATCGCTTAAAACCTTTTCTTGATGGTAACGAAAACATGGACAAAAACAGAGAATCGGTAAGCTTTGTGGTAAGCATTCCGATTTACGAAGTCAATTAAAAGGACTTGTACTATTGTAGTTAGAATTGTATATAGTTTTAAATTTTTGCGTATTTTAGATATAATCGTAATCGTTTCATACTAATCTTGTTTGAATGTGTGAAGTCCAAATTTACCGAGTGAGTTGTGAAGACGTAAGGTATGTTTTCAATCTCGTTTGTGCATTGCGGACAATACACGTTTAATTTAGGGGGTGGTAGAATCGTTACGATTTTTCGTAATTTTTAAAGTTTTCTAATAAAAATCACAAAAAGATTTTTAATAATTTTTAGGAATTTTATAAGTATATAGTCCCTTTATTAAAAGTTCGTATTTTTAAACGTATTTTTCACAAAAAAAAAAAATTGAAAAATTAAAGCCCGTCGGCGACGGGGCTTCAGGCCGTCGCCGACGGCTGCTAGAAAAGCCCGTCGCCCACAAAATCCCGTATACAGGCTCTTAAGCCGTCGCCAGTTTTCGCACAAACCAGAACCCGTCGGCGACGGGTAGGGACCCCGTCGGCGACGGGCTGTCATTCTTCACTCCGAGTTGTTTTGTTGTTTGGTGTTGGATTCGAACTCATAACCCATTTTTATCATTCTAAACTTCACAAAACCGGGTTTTTACCCATCATAACCGCAAAAACACCCACCAACAACTATCAAACTCATAAAAACTCCATCAAAACATCACCTACCATTGCCATCTTCACCAAGAACCTTCAAAATCTTAAAATCTTCATAACTTCATCAAACTTCCACCAAATCAACTGATTCTTGAGTCCATTTTGCTTATTTTTTCGAGAGGAACAAAACCCCCAACACAGTTTGCATCAATTCTTGCTACTTTGCAAGATTTCTGGACGTGTAGTTTAGGGTTTTTGAAAGAGTGTTCATCAAATCTCTTGTTTTGCACTTTTTCTTGGTTCTTCTTGCTATCTAACATCAAAGTTATGGCCGGTGGAAGAAAGAAGCAAAAGACCACAGAACAAGGTTCTTCAGCTGGGGCAGGGTCTTCTTCAGGGTTATTACCAAGGAAATGGGAGCAACTAACAGCCATTGAAGAAGGAGATCCGAGATTATTTCGCCAAGACTGGGAATGGGCGAAGTTCAGAGACAGTGAAAGTGCAAAGGTATGGGATAATGATAAAAACAAATCATTATCCAGGTACAATGATAAGAAGCTAGAGGCAAAGCTTTGGAGATGGAAGATGGTCACTAAAGTTCAGACCTCAGTTCCGGAAAGGGCTGTATGTGAAAGGGTGGTTAATATGGAGGAATTTAGGCAAATCGGGATCACACAGATGTTTGAAAGGCTGGGTTGGGAAAAAGTACTTGACTGGTGCGAAGATAACACTTCGCGAATCTACTTATCAGAAGTTTGTGAATGGCTGTCGACATTACGGTTTGTGGATAAAGATAAGCACCCTTCGGAATGGAAATTGGTCGGAAAAACAACTCGAGGGACAATGACAATGTCCTTCGAATCAATAAACTGCATCGCCCGTTTTGACTCATTGGGGGTGCAAGCATATGATTATCCGAACATGGAGAAATTTTTGGATACTCATATGAATGAAACTGACCCGGATCAATTGATGGCGGTTATCTTACCGTACCATAAAGGGGGGGAAGCTAAAAAGAAACACATGTCGATTGAAGGAAAAATTCTACAAGGAATTTCTGTAGAAAATATGTTGGTGCGATTTGGTGACCGAGGCGGGATAAGAGGACCTGATTGTAGGGTTGTCCATTCTTTGTTATACGGGACTCCTACATTATCATGGAGGCATATAGTGATGATCAACACGTGGGTCACTAGGGAGTCGTCCCAGAGGCGTTTTATTCCATACGCACGCCTCATTAGTGCCATGCTTGTTCAGCAAAACTGTTTGCCTCAGAATTCGCTTTGGATTACCAAACCTCTTGAGGAATTTGACCAAGCATCAATGAGAAAGAATTGGGGAATATTTGTAGAGCTGCATGGAAACGAGTACGTAGTAACCGACAAGTTGGGTAATAGGTACGACTTTACAAATCCAAATCCTCAAGGGGCTGGGGGAGATGAAGAAATGATGATTGAAGAAGAAGAGGAAGAAGCTGAGCCTTCTGGTCCCCGTCAACCACAACGAAGATACATGAGGCCACATAGAGAAATCAATGAAGACGTGGCCAATTTGGTGAATCAACGACGGGTACCAACGTATAGAAACTTCACCCGGGGGGAACAAGCAAACTATGATAATACCTCGGCTTGCATAGGTGAAGGAAGAGAATACAACAGGAGGAGAGAAGATTGGGAAGGGGTTCACGGGACCTATTCACACGAGCAATGGGATTCTCAAGCGGCTTATCGCGAGAGAATGGAAAAATACATGGAAGACCAAAGAGTTCAAATGGAACACTTGGTCCAAGCTCAAGAAGAAGAAAGGGCCCGAAGACGGGCATATGAGGAACAAGAGGCGGCAAGGATAAATGAAGCTAGAGAAGAAGAGCGAAATCGATGGCGTGCTCTAGCTTTGTCTCATGAAATGGCTATTAACAACGCCAAGGTGCTACACGATCAAGAGCGCCACCAAAGAGACCTTCTAGCCGGCCTTCCATATGCCGAACACTCGGGGTGGACCAATTACCCCGACATTCCTCATCCATTGGGCCCAAACGACCTAACTCCTCACTGGCCCGAAGCGGTAGCTTCAAGCTTCGTTCCCATCCCCTACCAAACACCACCACAACAAGGAGAGCAAAGCCCGCTCGATAACCTTCGGGACATGTGGGAATCTCTCACTGGTTATCCATACCAACCAAACCCGCCAAGAGACCCTAACGAACGATATCAGCGGTGAAGGTATGGTATGTTTTGTTTTTGTTTATGTTGTTTATTTTCTTTTGTGTGTTTTATTTTTATTTTGTCTTTCATTTGTTTTTTCCACATAAAAAAAAGGTAAAATAATGCATAGCTTGGTAACTTGTTCATACAAATGGTAGAACTAGGTAACTAACAAATTTTGATGGTTGTGAGAAGCATGCTTCTACACGAAGGTTAGAATTTGTAGGTACACAAGGTTCACGAGACAACCATTTTCATGAAGACAAAAAGAAGATATGGAACTCAAGAAACAAAAATCAGGTGCATGCGTTTCCATTTTACCTTATTTATTAATAATAAGTGGTTTGTTGGTTAAATGTTTAAAATTCGGGGTGAACTTTGGGAGGGTTAGCTGTGTCACATCCTTTGTGCAATTTTAAAAACTCTAGTTCTTACACATTGAGGACAATGTTTACCTCAAGTGTGGGGATGGGGGAGTAGTAAAAGTTTTTCGAATTTGACCCGTTCATTTAAATACTACACATTGAGGACAATGTGTACCTCAAGTGTGGGGATGGGGGAAAACTTCAAAAAATTTTCAAAAGTTCTTGTTTAAAAGCAATCTTAAAAACACAAGTAGCTAAGTCAACGAGGGATGGCACAACCCATTTGGTCTTTTATCATAGTTAAGTTCAAATTAATTGCATGACGGGTATCTAACGGGTGGTTATTTGGGAATAATTCGCCTAAGGAACTAGCTTTTAATGCATATCACATATCATACCCTTATAAGTGAGATTTTGGGCCACTTTCATACATCATATATACACATATTTCTTTGTTTGAGTGGACCATTAGTCATATATTGTAGAACTTGCATCTTTTGATACATTTGAGACCATAGACCGAATACAAGCACGAGAATGATTAAGGCATTAGGTAAACCTTTTCCTTTTACACCATTCTTATACCCTTACCCACAAAAATTATCCCCTAGTAGCCAATGTTGAGCCTAAACTTTCGTTTGACAACCCACTTAACCAACAACCTTAAACCTTTTTGTTTTAAACCCGTGTGATGAAAATTCGATTAGTTAGCAAAGTTTGTATAATTGTATGTATTTGTATTGAAAAAAAAAATCAGAAAAATGTTATGAAAAAGATGAGAAATTCATTGAGAAAAGAACAAAAATAGGTGTTTCTAATTGTTGAATAAAAGGTGAAAAATCATTGCCTTATAGTTTATGTTTGTAGTTTATTTAAGTTGGAGTAGTTATGTTGTAATAAAAATCGAATTTTTCATCACTTTAGCCACTTAAAAATATCCTATTTCCTACCCTTAACCCTAGCCCCGTTACAACCCTTTCAAAGACCTTGTGACTTGTGCTTAGTATTCGTGATCGTTGGTGGAGAATGATTGAGTTGCAAGCCTATGCGGGTATGTGTTCTAATTGGTGTTGAGCGATTAAATTGACAAGATGCTAATACACTACATATTAGCCAAATATTAAGCCGAGTGGAGAGAACATTGTGAGGGATATGTATGAATTGATAGTTTTAAGGGCGAGTTAATCTTGAGTAACCATTTGTGTATGTGAAATCACATTACCATTAGATATTTCGAATTGTAAAAAGCTTGAACTTTTGTATGACAATCGACCTTAACCTTTGTCTCGGGAATGGGATGTGTGTTCATTGTTCGACCCACACGAAAGTGAAAAACAGATTTGCTTGAGGGCAAGCAAAAGACAAGTGTGGGGATGTGATGCGTGGTTGAAACCCGGTGACCATAAGCGTATAACTTGATGATTTTATGTACGTTTTAAGTTCGGATAGCCTACTTTTAATCAAAAATATGTTTTGTAGGTTTGACAAATTTAAGGAGCTTTTTGGGAGCTTTACGAGTCATCGGGTCAAAGAACGGTGCACCAGAACGCGAAACAGATCAACCGGGAACGCGAAACGCGAAAAACAAAAACTGAACAAACGGGAGCCCATCGGCGACGGGTAGGGACCCCGTCGGCGACGGGCAACAGAAAAGCAGTCCGGGAATTTTGTTGTTAAGTGCTGGGAATTATTGTCAACTATGCTTTACTAATTTCAACTTCGGGTTTTTAGTCAAAAGAGGGCCAAGAGCATTAAATGTAAGCAGTAATTGGAGAAAATTATCACCTTCAAACTCCTCTAGCTTACATGTTCATATGGAAGTGTGAACCTCAAGATTATCAAAAGTCTTGGAGGAATTGAATGCTCAAAAGCTTGAAGATGTGAAAGCTCTAAATCCTCCATGGTTATATAAAGCTATCATCCAAGATGAAGAAAGACACCTCCATATCCAGGTTCAAGTCCAGAAATTCATCCTTACGTATTTGCAACTTTCACCACCATAGTCTACAAACCTTCATCTTGCACCAAGAATATTCTGCATTGTCTATCCTCCAAGCTCCAAGATGACTTCCGGCAAGTTTCATTTATCCGGTGGTCAAGCTCCGTCAACCATGAGTGGCTAATCATCTTGGTTTCACCCCGGTGTAGGTAGTTGTTTAATTTATGGTTTTGAATTGTTCTTGCTTCAATTTGTGACAATTTGTGTATGATTTTAGAAACCTTTGACAATAGCTTGCATTTGTTTCGAATTCATAAACTGTCGAGCGATGTTAAAAGTTATGACTTTATGAAATGGTTATGTGTAATATGCGTTGTCTTGGTTAGGATTTACTTGTGTTGATTACAAAGTGTATTCTTGTCCGTTCATTGAAACGTTGATAGTTATTAGCACCTAAGTCACGGTACACTAAATTCGTTAATTGTATGCATTTGAGTTGAAGCCTTAAACTTGTAGAAACCATAAGTTAGCAACTATCGAAACCGGGTGTGATTCCTTTACTTATTATTGTTTAGAAACCAAATATTCATCACAATTGTTAAATAGAAGTTTTTATCCAAGTGAACAAATTCATTTAGTTAAATTCACATCTTTCATCAAAAACAAAATTACAAGATATCATAGCAAGCTTCATAATTTGTGACAACCATTTTGGTTCTAGTAAATCCATTCGCAAACCACATACTCTTCGTGGATCGACCCCTTGCTACCACTAGCTATTTGTTAAGGGTAATTTGGGCTTATAAATATTATCTTTGACCGGAGCGCGACACTCTGATCAAGGACGCAATTCGGTTGAGGTTGTTTCCGTTTTCATTGCGTGAAAAAGCCAGAGCTTGGCTTATGTCACTCCCAGCCGGGTCCATCAGGACCTGGAATCAGTTGGCGGAGCAGTTTATGCATAAATATTTCCCACCTGAGAAAACGAACAAGCTACGGAACCGAATTACTTCATTTCGCCAGGACGAGGGCGAATCGTTGCATGCAGCTTGGGAGAGATTCAAGGATTTGTTGATTGATGTGCCACATCATGGCTTCTCCAAGAGACAGCTGGTTTTGACATTCTATCAGGGGCTCAGCTACAACACGCAGGAGCGATTAGATGTTAACGCAGGAGGCGATCTGGGAACGGAGATGCCGACGGAAGCATACGATATCATAGAGAAAGCTGCGTTGAAATCCAGCTCGCGTCGGGAAGGCGATAGAGTTCGGGCTACATCATCATCATCTCGCCCAGGAGCTCACGCTGTGGACGATTACACAGCCATTACTGCGCAAATCTCGGCTCTGGCGACGAAATTCGATAAATCCCAAACAGCCGCGCAAGTTGGCCCTGGATGTGACCAGTGTGGAGTGTCACATGTGCCAGGTACGTGTGAGCAGGGTGTTATGTTTACCGGTCACGAAGAGGTGAACTACATAGGCAATCAAATCAGGCCTCAAAATAACCCCTACAGCAACACGTACAATCCAGGGTGGAGAAATCACCCAAACTTTGGGTGGAAATCTGGTTCTGGGAACCAAAACGCGCCCGGTTTTGCTCAACATGCTCCCGCGCCACAACAATCTCACGGTCAATCCTTTCAGCCTCAATATCCTAATCAAGGCTTAGGAAGCAGTTCACAGCCGCACGCCTCTCAAAGCAACGCAAAGCTAGAGGAAATGATGGCACAACTGCTGAACAACTCCAATAGTGCTAATCAAATGGTTGAAAAGCGATATCAGCAGCATGAGGAGCGATTCTTGGTCAACGAAGGAGAAATGCGGAGTCAAAAGGCTTCCATTCAGAATGTCGAGAATCAAGTGGGCCAGTTAGCAAAAATGTTGTCGGAGAGACCCCCAGGTGGACTTCCAGGCAACACGGAGCAGAATCCGAAGGGGCGTGGTAATGGCCCACACTTGTAACAAGTGTGGGGACATGAGTCTTGCTATCGACTCGCCGACAAAAATTTAGCATGAGTCTTGCTATCGACTCGCCGACAAAAATTTAGCATGAGTCTACGCTACTGACTCGCCGACAAAAATGTAGCAGGAGCGTCTTTGGCGCTATAAGGGTAAAATAGTCCTTTTTTTGTTTTTTTGTAGTTTTAGAGTAATTTAGGTTAGTTAGGTAGTTTACGTTAGTTTGTTTAGTTTCCGTACGTGCCGAGCGAAGGTTCTGTATTGCAATATTGTTAGAACAGTTGGTGTGTCGAAAAAACGGCAAAAAACGGCCGAAACAGTTGCTGGAAATGGCTTCTGCGGAAAAATTCTGATCTGCACCTGATGCACGACCGTTCCTCGGGTCGCACGACCGTGCGTCACCGAGGGCGGGCACGGCAGATCGCACCCCCGGTGCATTTCCGAGAAAAGTGGTCTGGGTTTGAGCGACGTCGGTGACGCACGACCGTGCGTCAGGCTGAGGGCAATTTTGTCATTTTGCACATTATATATACCCTCATCTGCTGCAAAATCCCTCATTCGCGAACCCTAGTCGCTGCAGGCCGTTCCAGGGCGATTCTTCATCATATCGCACGGTTTTTCGCACGATCTCACACCCTTCTTCGCACGGTACGTTCCTAGTTGTAGATTTCTTGTTTTCTTGCTTTCTAGGTTAGATTTCTTCCGATTTTTCAAGGAATTTTTAGGGTTCTCTTCATAAACAAATCGAAACCCTAACCCTTGTTGAATCGTAGTATCGTGAACATCTAGTGCATTTTTCTGACCCCCGTTTGTGTAAAAACTTGAAGATTTGTGAAAAAATGGGGCTACTTAGAGCCTGGGTCAAAAATCTGCAGAAAACCAAGTTGCACGGTCGTTCCTCGTATGGAACGGTCGTGCCTCGCCGGTGTTTCACGATAGTTCTGACATTTCTGGGCAGATGTTCCGTTGTCGTCGGTGACGTACGACCGTGCGTCTCGTCGCACGACCGTGCCATATGCCCAGATCAGTTTGACAGTTTCTTCATAATTGGCTGCTCGCTTGTTTGTGATTCAAATCTCTCCTGTTTCTGTCATTCTAACAATGTTCCCCATTACAGATGAACCATCCCTTCCTTCAGTTTAACCCCAACATTGAGAAAGAAGCTTTGTGCATACCGAAGCGCGACGCATTGTGGGCGAGACGGGGGCAGTTTGGAGTCCCCCGATGGTTAGATTGGGAAGTCATGCGTGAACTCAATCAGTATGATCGACTGGACGACATGATGAGTCGCCCGCTTGCAAATTTGGTCGGTTGCAACCGACCCGTTTACCGGGAGTTGACAATTGAATTCTTCGCATCGTACGCCTATGAAAGGCCGGTTGTACATACACAGCCTGATTTCCGCTACAGGGAGCGGGTAACCTTCAGGTTATGTAGACGATGGCATACGTGGTCGGTTGGTCGTTTGGGAAGAAGGCTCGGGATTTATACTAGGGACGACATGGATGATCCCGACGTCTTCAACGATCAGTTCAACTTCCCTAATGATGCAGCGCGGGATGCATTCTGGGCAGAAAACGCTATTGGGGAGCCCTACAACCCGAGGATATCAAAGGCCTCGCGACTTCGAGACCCTCTGGTGCGAGTGATGCACCATGTATTCAGCCATTCGATATGCGGTCGCATGGACAGTCTCGGTAACTGTCCAACACCTGATTTGCTCTTTTTATATGCGTTGGTTGACAAAGCACCAATCAACCTAGCCACTCGAATGGCTGAGTACTTCGTCAAGAGCTCGGGGCGACATGCGAACAGTGAGATACATGGCGGTTCGTTTGTGACCAAAATAGCGTACAATGAGCGCTATATGACGTCGGGGGTGCTTCAGGGTCTCACTTTGATTACCGAGGGGGTTCATGTCGATATTCGGTCACTGAAGTTCATGGGGGTGATTGTAGAGCTTGATAGGGGGGATAGGTTGAGAGGATTGAACAACGAGGTCTGGGACCTGTTGCCGCCAGCTGAGGAGGAACATGAGGAGGAAGATGAGGATGTTGAGATGGGAGAGCAGCACCAGCCAGCAACACCACCACACTCGCCGCCGCACCATGCATTTCATCAGCATGAGGACTGGCCCACTTTCTACCAGCAGTTCCAGGATATGCGTGTGACGCAGGAGCAGCATGGTACCTACTTCGATGAGATTAGATCTAGCCAGGACCAGATCCGGGCTAACCAGGACGAGATTCGAGCCAGTCAGGCTCAGATTCGGGCCACACATGACCAGCTTCGGCAGAGCCAGGATACTTTATATCAGGGGGTCAGTGCGGGATTCTCATATCTTTTCGGGGAGATGCATCACGCATACCCCGACTATTTTCAGCACCCGCCGCAGTTCCCACCGTGGAACCCCCCTGGCTATGGCGATCAGGGCCCATCTGGCACGAGACATGATGATGATGATGATGAGTAGTTGGCGGTGGTGATAGCATTTGGTGGTGTTTTCTTTTTCAGTACTTTATTTACTTTTGGGTGTTTATTTTGACTATTATTTAAAACACCCCGGTTATGTATTTCAGACAATTTCCTTTGCGTTTTGTTTGGATTTTAGTATTTATGTATATTATGGTTGATTTGTGATTTTTCTGTTTCTGTTATGTTTTGGGTGCACATGTGACATACTCGCAGGTTTTAGTTATCGGATCTTGGACCGGAGCACGTACCAGATAGAGCTTCGGAAGTCTCGTGGCACCAACATCATCTTGAGGGGAGTATTTTTTATCCCTTTCTCTATATTTCGGGTCTCGCATTGGGGACAATGCGAAGTTCAAGTGTGGGGAGGGGGTTAACTTTGTTAACTTAACTTTGTTTGTCCTCTTAAAAAAAAATTCAGAAAATCAGAAAAATCATTTAAAAATACTTGTATTTTGTATATATTTTTGTAAATAAACCGGTTGGTTGTGTTTTAGAAAGCATAGGACTTGATAAAAACTCGACAAGCAAAATATTTTTGAAAAAGGAAACCGGAAAGCGTGACAAACAAAGAAAGACTTACATGATAGTCTTCACACTTTTACCCATTCCTTCCGTTACGTGAGCATTTTGAGCCTAGATTGTTATATATTTGTTCATTTCGGATATAGGAGTGAGCCGGATGTTATGTGCAATTTAGAACTTGTCACTAGTATGCTTGTTAAGACCATGAACTTGTGAATTTGTGTAAAAGTGATAGAGGCACTTAGATTACCCCTTTGTTGTGTACTTGTTCTTTATGTTGTGCTTCCCGTTCACCTTATATTACCCTTTAGGATTAACCATGTCGAGCCTTTCCGTTCACCTTTGTTTACCCACATTATCGCCCACCTAACCAAATTTAGCCTTTTTATATTTTTAACCCTTTTTAGTGTTGAAACTCGGTTAAAATAATAGTTTAACTAGCTTGTTATTGTATATATTTCATTGTATAGTTTTGTATGTAAAAAAAAAAAAAAAAAAAAAAAACACCCTAAAATAGGGTGAAGTTGATAGAAATCGAGCAATTTTGAATGCTTAAATGTTAAAATTTCGTTGATGAGCTCGATTGCGCTTTAGTCGCCTTTTTAAGGCGTTTATATGTATAGTTGTATTATTTTCTTGCTAGTTAAACGCTAAAACCGAGTTTTAACCATTTTCGCCACTTTAAATGTCCACTTCCATACCCTTCGCCCAAGCCTAACGTTATAACCCGTAAAGACCTCTTGATTTACACTTGTTTATATGTTAGTTGGTGGAGACGAGATCTTATGACAAGCTTATGATATTGCACATTTCATTGACTAGGCGTTGAGTGTTTACACATACACATTTTATGTATGTTTCATAAATAAAACCGAGTGTGTGAACATTGTGAGTCGTGTGAAGATTAACATGTGAGTCAATTAAATGTGAAGTCACGGCTTTTTGGTTGTCGCTTTATAATTGCATATTCTTGTTGGGTTTGAGTCTTTTGATGTTGTCTTTCGACAAACCGGCTAACCGTTTATAGTAGTTTTCAATAAAATAGTGTGTAAATTATCGTTCTTGTTTGTTTATGTCTTTTATTGCTTTTTAGTTTAGCTTGCTTGAGGACAAGCAAGGTTCAAGTGTGGGGAGATTTAATATTCGCTAATTTACACATATTTTAGTCCCCCGTTTTACCCCTATTTTATGCATTTTTGGCCGTAAAACCGTCATTCGGATACTTATTTATCTACATTTATGTTTACAGGCCTAAAACTGCATTCCAGACAAGATGATAGCAAAAACGAGGACTTTCCGGAAAAAACGACAAAGCTGCGAAGATTCTGTTAAGAAAACTGACCTGGGCGTGTGGAACGACCGTTCCACCTGATGCACGATCGTGCATCTCCGACAAAATTGATCAACCCAGAAATGAACGAGAGGTGCGACTGGGCGTTCTAGGAAAACAAGGCGGCTCGGTGAAGAACGGGCGTTCCATCTGAGGAACGACCGTGCGTATCCGATGAACCAACAGAGTCTCAGTGATGAACGACCAGTGCGACTCGGCGTGCAACAACAACCCGGAACTGAACGACCGTTCCATATGAAGAACGGTCGTGCCATTTCGAATCTGGTCAACGATTTGATGACGTCATGCAGTATGGTGTGCCCATCCCTAATAATTGCTTAAAGTGCACGGTCGTGCCATATGGAGAACGACCGTGCGATAGCGAAAATTATAAAAACAGAACAGAAACATTTTGTTCGACATTCTGGATTTTTGGAGAGCTTCACAGGCGATTTTCAGGCTCCGGAGGCATTAGCTTTCACCCGGATTCAAGCCACATTGTCCCGTTTAGCTCGATTACTACCCGGATCCTTAGTCTAGTACTTGTTTATGGTTTGATTTTCTAATCTTTCCATGTTTTTGTTAATCTTTCAAGTACTTAGATTATTGTTTATGTATTATTATAGCCTTTGGGCAAAAACACAAACAATCCCTTGCTAGATTATTGCCATTAGTATGTTAAGCTTTGTTTGTAATGACACTTGAAGTATTTTCTATGTTAATCTTTGATGATTAGTTTGCAACCTTGTTATTGATATTGATTTCTTGATTATAAGTAATTATGTTGGATGATTGATGCTTGGTTAGTTAAGATAGTTGAAAAATGAAGCTTAATTAATCTTGTATTAGTAAACTTTGAATTTGGTTAACTAGTTTAACTTGGTTTAAATGTATGCATCATGATACTAGAAATGGTTAGTGATTTAATAAAATGTAATTATTGTTAATCAAGAGAGCTTGCCGTCACGTAAGGACCTTAACGGGTTAGATGGTGTCGTTATAAATTCTTGCCATGATTTATTAGCTTAGATAGTAGTTTAGGACAAAATTGCTTTCTTGGTGAATTATTGTGCAAGATTTGTAAAATGAACTTGGTTGTGATTTAATCTAGTTTATGCTTGTCTCGGTGGTTGCATTTTGTTTATCGGTGTCGCTTTCCTTGATTAAGTGAGGTTAGAATAATCCTAACGGCTGACTAACTTATTTTTAAGAGATTTTCATAGACATTTAGCAATTGCACGTTAAAGAACAAATTTAGGTGGTTAAAGTGTGTTTATCGTTTTAGCTTTCCGAATGATTGTCATGTTAGGATTCCCGAAAGGGATACTAATTGTCTTAAATTGGAAAATTGACCGAATGCTTCTAGTGCCAAAACCGACTTGGTTGACATGCTGTGGTTGTGTATTTAGCAAGGCTTTTTATCTATATTCTATTATGTTTTTATTATGTATTTGTTTATGCTTACTTTAGTTTATTTAAAAATCACAAAACTTATGTTTTTACCGGTAGTTTAGTGACAAAGGTCTAGTATTATTTCTCCGCCCATTTTCGTGGATCGATACTTGGTTCTTACCGATACTTTACTACATATATGACGGGGTACACTTGCCTATTTCGTGTGTGTTTTAATGTTAAAGTAATAATCACTTTTATAAATTTAAAACCAAATCGTGTGTAATTTCATTGCAAAATTATGTATATATACGCACACGTTAATCATCTGCAATAATCAGATGATATTAAATATACATAATAATACTTATTCAGCTTAAAATTCCAACGAAATTTAAAATCTAAGAACACCACCAAGAAATTTACGAACCTAACAACCAAAATTTAGTGCTTTTAGCTTTAAACTCCATCAATGTATATCACCGACATTCGCCATGAACTCCATGGAAGTACTCAATGCATCAACATCAGGATTTATAGAAACCTGATCTCTCGTGAACAGACCAAGATGCAGTACATGAAACACTTCTTCAGCCGTTGAAGAGTAGCCCTGTCCTCATATACTTAATCCTTAACTTTGTTCATAAAGAGCTGCTTTAAACCAAACTTTATGTTTCTTTTAATACAAAAAAGGCAGGAAAGACCATTACTCTAGTAAGATAAAATCTTTTCTTACAACAGTAGCAGATCCTTTCTTGCGTTTAGTAGGAACTACTGTGGGTTCTACATCATCATCTTCTGCCCAAGTCAATTATAATCATCATTTAGTCATAAGCAAAAATTATTTTAACTGTAGATTTAATAATCTTTCTTTGTGTTTAATTTAACTTTATGCTTCTTTTAATACAAACCTATAATAACCCGCAGCAGATTGTATGAATTTCAAACAACTGTGATTAGACTGAAATATAAAACGAGAATTAGAGTATATCACTTCAAAATTTAAAACTCAAAATTTCAAAATTGGAGTAGCCAAAAACACATACTTTAAATGATGTTGGAACAATGATACTGGAAACAACCGTAGAACAATCATCATCATCTGCACCAGATCATTCACAATCATCATTTAGTCACAACTCAGATAACAAAACTTTAGCAAAAATCAAAAATAAAAACACATACCATGATCAAGGCAAACCACATATCACCAAACAATCGGAAGATTTAAATCTCAAGCAAATGAAACCCTAATTTCAAAAAGAATGATCAGTGAACATATTCACAGATCAATAATCAACAGATGTTGTACTCATATCATCACCGTTAAGAAAAATCAACACAGATCTATAAACATACAAATCAAACCTCAAGATGAAAGAATCTTGTAAGAGAAACACCGCAGAACCCTTAGCCGGCGCCCCATCTCTCGATCTAACTCTCGAACGAAACCCTAGCAATGGTTACATGAAAAGACCCAAAACACAAAGGATTAGCATAAATAAGAGGAAATCATGAAAGTATTTCAATAAAAAAAGAAGAACAAACCTTTTGAATGAAGATAATCGATGAACAAAAGAAGATTTTATGGTGGCGTCTGGAAGAAGATTAGGGTTTGGATGGAGAGAATGATCTCAATAATTGAAGGATGTAGGCCAAAATCTAATTTGAAGAGATGATAAAGGAAAAAAAGGGGACGGCGCACTGTTCAACGGCTTTGCGGCGATTCTCGACGAAGAAGATGCTGCTAAAGTTGCAGGTTTATTATGCTCTTATTGTTGGTGTAAGTATCCAGATATAGGGCGATTCTCGGCGGTGGTGATTGTTAAAGGGGGTTAGGGTTTGTGAAGTTTGAATCGCCTGAATATAGAGAGAGAAGGAACCCTAGGCGTTTCAAAACAAAGATGAGAAGAGAGATGATAAAAGGAAAAGGGGATGGCACTGTTGGGCGGGAAAAGAAACCCTAATTTACTGACACGTGGCCCAAATCACCTTTCATTTATTATAGAGTAAATTACAAAACTCGTCCTTTATGTATGTCATTTATTACAAAGTATGTCCTTTATCTTTAATAAGCTCAGAAAACATACTCAATGTTTGCAAACCCTTACATGTTACGTCCTTTAGTCCTAACACAGTTAGTTTTTAAGGTCACATAAGGGTATTTTGGTCAGTTTATCCAAAATGTTAAAATAAATCATTACAAAAAACAATAAATAAAAACTCAATATCCACACCCCATACATAACTTCATCTTCTCAACAATCACACACAAATAAACCAGAGACACATTATCCTCTCTTCTTTCCTTTGATTCTCTTCAATTAAAAGAAAACATACACACAAACATATCACTGAGTATTACCTTCTTCATCTCCTTTGAGAGAAACCCTAAACACAAACCACACACCTCTCGATCTCCTCTCCCACTCGATGACTGACCGGCGCCTGAACTGTTTAACCGGCGACTGCCGGTGACGTTTCCGACTAGGCGACCACTCCTACCCCCTTCTCTCATTCCCGATGACAAGCGACGACGAGCAACGGCCGTTCGACAAAACTCACCCACATTTGATTTAAGAGAGAGAAAGATCGAGAACCTGAGAAGACGACGGAAAGAGAGATAGAGCCGGCCGGTGATGTGCCGGCGGCGCTGTGACGACAGATCAGCGGCAGCGGTGGTAAGTCGGAACTACAGCACAACGCCTCCCTCCCTCGATTTCCGATGATGGTGATGAGATTGGGTGAAGACGATGACGATTAATAATCCACTGCAGTTGTATTTATATTGTTGTCTGGAACTTGTCTGCTACATTGCAAAAGTGAAATCAATGGTGGTGTTCAGATCTGTACATATTCAGATCTGAATATGCAGGTTGGGGTTGGGCGGTGGTGGAGGTTTGTGCAGCGGTGGTGATGATGGAGCTATGGCGGTTGACGGTGGTGATGGTGTTGGTGATATTGGTGGGCGTGTGTGAGAGAGAGAGGGGGGAGGGGGGAGAGATCTGGTTTGGAACAGAGCTTTTGAGTGAGATGAGTTGCAGGTGATGATGAATAAGCTTGATGATTTGATTGCCGGAAAACTGATTTGAAATTTTCCGGAAAACTGGTTTGGAGCAGATTAAAGTTGCAGGTGAAGTGGTGGTGGCAGATCTGTGGTGGTGGTGGCGGTGGCAGCTGGGTTGTGGTGGTGGGGTTAGGATAGTTAGAGAGAGAATGAGAAACATTTAGTATGTATATATTTATTGTTTTTGATTATTATTTATTTTAATATTTATGATAAAATGACCAAAATACCCTTATGTGGGGCTGACTTAGTCAAATTTAACCATGAAAAGTAACTGGATTAGGACTAAAGGACGTAACATGTAAGGATTTGCAAACATTAAGTATGTTTTCTGAGCTTATTAAAGATAAAGGACATACTTTGATATATTAGACATACATAAAGGACGAACTTTGTAATTTACTCTTTATTATATATAATAGATTTTAGCAACAAAAGAATAAAGTGTGAAAATTTCGGCCGCAATATATCTGAAATATGACGTTTCCTTTACATAACCATAACTTATGTTTCCCGAATTATTTCTTCTCCTGTCGGCATATGCCAAAGTTTATTTTTAACAACAAAGTAACATTAGGATCGTTCACGAGCCGAATCGAAATGAGCTTAGTGGAGCCAGGTTAAGCTTGGGCTCAACTTGACTATAAAATAAGTTGGCTTAGCTTCATTCGGATTGAAACCGAGCTGAAAAATCATACCCCGAGCTCGGTTATGCTTGGCTCGTTTCAGTTATGCTCGAATTTTAAAAAAAAGTCTAATATATAACTTTCAAAATTTAATAGTCTAAAAGTTCAAAAGAACATATCCATGATAAGTTCAACCTATAATATTATATATATGTTAAAATCAAGTTTAACCATTAACAAAATAAATTTTAAATTTGATTAACTTTCTAATCAACCTTCAAATATGTCATATATATATATATATATGGTAGGGATCCTAAGAGAAGTCCACCCTATTTGAGAAACTTGAGAAGCAATCTGGACCACACATTTTCCCTAAGCAAAAAATGCAAAAAAAAGGTGAAAAAATGCATAATTTTTTTTTTTTTTTTGAAAAATCGCAGCTTTTCCTTTAAGGATTAAATTTTTTTTTTTTAATTTTTTTTTTTTGGATTTATACATATGTGTATATTGTTAATCTTTTAACTATACATATATGTATATTGTCAATTATACATATATATATATACATGTTTAAAATTGAAAAAATGTGTATATTGTTAATCTTAAACCATAAACACTAAAGCTAAACCTTAATGCTAAACCCTAAACTCTAAACCCTAAAGCTAAACCCTAATTCTAAACCCTAAACTAAACCCTAATGCTAAACCCAAAAGCTAAAACTAAACACTAAAGCTAAACCCTTAATGCTAAACCCTAAAGATAAAGCTAAACCCAAAAGTTAAAGCTAAACCCAAAAGCTAAACCCTAATGCTAAACCCAAAAGCTAAACCCTAATGCTAAACCCTAAATATTATTGTTAAACCCTAATGCTAAACCCTAATGTTAAACCCTAAAGCTAAACCC
This sequence comes from Helianthus tuberosus, assembly GCA_030545235.1. Classification (NCBI taxonomy): domain Eukaryota; kingdom Viridiplantae; phylum Streptophyta; class Magnoliopsida; order Asterales; family Asteraceae; genus Helianthus; species Helianthus tuberosus. The sequence goes on from CM060394.1 coordinate 12,986,134, forward strand.
TAAACCATAAAGCTAAACCCTAAAGCTAAACCCTAATGCTAAACCCTAAAGCTAAACCCTAATGCTAAACCCAAAAGCTAAAACTAAACACTAAAGCTAAACCCTTAATGCTAAACCCTAATACAAACCCTAAAGATAAAGCTAAACCCAAAAGTTAAAGCTAAACCCAAAAGCTAAACCCTAATGCTAAACTCAAAAGCTAAACCCTAATGCTAAACCCTAAATACTATTGCTAAACCCTAATGCTAAACCCTAATGTTAAACTGTAACACCCCGAAAATTTACGTCCTATAATGTCTTGACACGTGTCATAACCTTTCAACGTGTGAAAGAATGTTCTTGAAGGACTAAAGTTGACAAACAATGAAACTATGTAAATACAAGGGTTCAAAGTGTCAACAATGAATAAATATACTTTACAATAACCCTACATGATGGTTATAACCTTAAACGAATGGATCATGGATCATACGAAAAGAATCGTGAAAGAAAGTGAGAGATTACAAACTACAGGGGTTAAATGTGTCAATATGTTAAGTTATACCTCTGAGTGACCTTTTAGCAAACCCGAAGCCTTGTAACGATTAATTATGCTCACTAGAATGCACCATAAAAATTTCCCCAAGTTTCGTTGCCGTATGAGAAAGTTGTGATAAAATTCGTGTGTGAGGGTTAAAATCGTCAACAGTGAAAATTAGGGCTTTTCGGGTGATCACAAAGTTACCCGAGGACTTCACAAAGATGGTATAAGTCTTGAAGCCCTTATAAATCAATTTAGAGGGTTTGTAATGCAAGAAACAAGGTGAAAGCGACGTTTAGGAGGACCGGGGACTGAAAATGCAATAACTGAAAACATGTTAACCTGATCAGATGGGCCACGCGGCCCGCCTCCCATATGTGCAGATCCCACGCGGGCCGCCTGAGACTGCCAGAACCAGAAAACGATGACAGGTGCCTGTTTCAGTCCCTTAACCGACTTAGATCGACCTTTGGCAATACAATGGGCTTCCTATACTGGTATTTAGCCTATAGGGGACACATGTATTGATCCTTGATCAATTGTAGACCTATTTGGCATCAATCTAGGAAGATTAAAATCACTATATAAGTCACAAAGTTGCAACATGCAACCACACTTCAATTCTGGACATTTTGAGGAGCACAAGACCTGATACAAGACTTCCAAATCATCCATTAGTCGTGTGTAAGTATCCTAGACCCTTCTAAATTAAGTCTTGGTTAGTTTATAGCCTAGAAATCAAACCGTCGTAACTACGGTTTGACTTAGCGATAAAACACAAACGGTCCAGAGTTTTGTCGAAGCGAAAGTTGTTATAAGTTGGTATTTATATGGGTAATAAACCCCAAAAAGGGCACTCACTGATTCCCGATCTAACCATGTCTTTTGTCGAGTCAAACTTCTTCCGAAAAAGTCAACATAACCATTAAACATGTAATTAGAGTTACAGAGGGCGTGTAATCTGTTTTAACATTCATATAACCTGAAAATAAGTATAATAACATGTCTAAACTTGTTTGGTTCGACAACTTTCTGTTTTGAACCGATTCGGAGCCGAAAGTCGCGTAGTTTGACTTTCTGCTTTGACTTCGATTCTGACCCGGTTTAGATAGGTTTAGACATGCCTTAAAGTTCCATTAGGACCTAATTACATGTTGGTATAACCCTCTGCGTTTATACCACTTGAAACCTCGATTGTCCGACGGTTCCGTTAATTGCCTAAATAATGACCATAATACCCTTATAGCCATAAAACGAGATTTTTAGAAATATGAAAGTACAATAATCTTAGTTAATGATTATTGAACATGTCTGCAAAATTTCACATCAATCGGAAGTCTAGATTAGGAGTTATGCTTAATGACGTAATTATAACGTTTATTAGTAATTAAACGGCGTCATTAGCGTAAAACCTATCTAAACCCAATTTTTAACACCAAACCTTTTACCCACCAATGTTAAATAATATTTTGGGATTTTTGAAGATTTTTAATTATTTTTAAACTGATCATAAGCTAGGATTATCACCTTAATTCGGTAAATACCGAATATGCCCTTTTCGGCCATAAAATGAGTTTTACAAATTCTTTTGATGCAAATCCAATTGCTACTGATTTTAAATATTAAATAGAGTGTTTTGAACCTGTTTAACTAATCAGGAAACTCAGAATCCTATTTTAACCCGTACGTCGCTTAAAACGACTTTATACGCGTATTATACGCATAGTTAGGGTTTAAAAACTATTTTGGCATATAAGACTTATAACCAAATGTTATAACCTGTTAAAATAAACCATTCTACTGATTTAATCAGACCCGGATCACAGAAGATAAAGTCATTCCTTTTATAACCTTTAAAATGACCAAAATACCCCTACGGGGCTTATTATGTGATTAAACTCGTTTTGGGCATAACGGAAGGTATCCTACTGATATCATGACATATTTAAGGCATGTTAACTTAGGAAACCTGTTTAGGACTCTTACGGTTACCCGTTACGCTTCATACGCGTTCGGTTCGGTTTATGTAACTAGTTTGCATAAATTAGCCGAAACGGGTCAAACCTTATCGTTATTATCTCAAAATCCAGAATGTATTTAGATTACCCATATTATACAAGTCTTCAAACTTGTCGGGTCTAAATCACATTCTTTTCCGGTCTTCGCTTTATCATGCGTTTGAACCGTATCTTCTTCTGGGAAACTAACCGGTCTAAGTCAAGGCTTAATTAAAGACCCGTTAGGATTCTAATAGGTTATTAAAAACCTTCGTTCCAGATTTAGGAGCCCAGTAAAAGCTATCTGTACTTGCTGATTTGATACGGCTGGGATTGAATTTATATTTAGCTCAGGTAAATACTTTTAACTTATTTCCCTATACGGGCTTGGGGTACGGTATATAAAATACCGCTTGGTCGGGCGTTGAATATTTAATCTTATTATGGTTAAATTATTGAGATGTCTCCGTTTAATTTGTTTTGTTTACTTAAAGCCTTTGGGGGTTAATGACCGTTGTCCCGGATATCCCTGGCATCATTCTACGGAATGGCCACGACCTTAGCACACAGGTGTAGGCGTACACCTGTCAGTGTCTCATAATTAAAGTGGTGTGTCCATTAATCTTTAACCCGGCTCGATCCGGGCTACTGAACGCATAAGAAACATGTAAATCCTGTACAAGTTTATATATTTAAATAAGTAACCCAAGTTATAAAAGATTAATTTTGCCTCTGTGCATTTAAATCAAATTATAAAATATTATTTGTGCCATGTGCATTCAAATCAATCATTTTAAAAACCTTTTCAAATGAGTCGGTTGATTGTATTTACCAGTGTAAACTGACGTATTTTCCCAAAAAGGCTAAGTGCATGTACTAATCGGAATTGGCTGGCTACTCCTAGCATCAATAAAGAGTTTTGCAAGCTTAGATGCCTAAAGTCTGTTGAATAGTGTTATTTTATTTTCGATCCGCCTGTGGATCCTTTACTTCCGTTGTAATACTTTGATGTTACAATATTACGAATTGTAATATATTTATCCTTTTGCTTCCGCTGTGCATTTATATATTATGTTGTTTGACTATGATGTTGCCAACCACGTCACGTTACTCCCCTACCGGGCCCACCGGTAACACGTGGAAATTTGGGGTGTGACATAAACCCTAAAGCTAAACCCTAAACCATAAAGCTAAACCCTAAATACTAATGCTAAACCCTAAATAACACTTATTTTTCAATTTTAAACATGTATATACATATATGTATAATTGACAATATACATATATGTATAGTTAAAAGAGTAACAATATACACATGTGTATAAATCCAAAAAAAAAAATTAATTCTTAAAGAAAAAGCTGCGATTTTTACAAAAAAAAAAAAAAATTGCATTTTTTCACCTTTTTTTTTGCATTTTTTTGCTTAGGGAAAATGTGTGGTCCAGAATGCTTCTCAAGTTTCTCATTTAGCCTACTACTTCTCATATGATCCTTATCCTATATATATATATATATAGGGGATGGTTCAAATGAAAACCACTTTTATTGTGAAAACTCGAAAACTAACTAAAAAAAACCTAAAAAACACACAATTTTTTTTTTCAGTTTTTTTTTATAAATTTCGCTGGTTTTTATATATGACAAAAAAAATTTCAAAAAAAAAAAGAAATTTTTTTTTTGCCTGTACTGCACATGTGTAGTACACTAATACGGAAAGCCTAAACCACTTAACCCACCCCCCACCGACACCCCCCAAAAACCTAAACCCCCCACCCCCCCCCCCCCCCCAAACCTAAATTCACCCTCCCACCAAAAGCCTAACCCCCCACCCCCACCCCCACCCCCACCCTCCCGAAAACCTAAAAACTAAACCCTAAACATAAACCCGAAAAAACCTAAACCCCCCACCCACACCCCCCAAAAACCTAAACCCCCCTCCCCCCCACACCCAAAAAGCTAATCCTAATCCTCCAAAAAAACTAACCCTAAAAGCTAAACTAGACTCAAAAAGCTAATTTTAAGCATGTAATGCAATTGTAGTACATGTTATATTGCAGATGTGCACTACTATAATAATAGTATTGAAAACAAGACGACACCATAAATCTTTTTTTATGTCATAAAAAATATGCTCGAATATACTTGAATGAAAGATACAAAAATTTGTGATCTTATGGTGCCATTTTTGTTTTAAAATGATAACGTATGGAGAAATGGGAAATGTTTGAAAAGTTATATATATTTTTTTTCCAATTTTACCCCTCCTTCATTAAAAGTCTCCCCCCCTCCTTTTTAGTGGTTTTTAATTAGTTTTCGAGTTTTCACAATAACTAGTGGTTTTCATTTGAACCTTCCCCTATATATATATATATGGTAAGGTTCTATGCAGAACACTAAATATTGCGAGAACACACGGAACACAATGAATCACCTATTTTTTTTCAATCCTAAAAACCTAAAAAGTAAATGAAAATGTTACAAATGTAAGATTTATTGTTTTTTACACTTGAATTCAAAACAAAATATGGAAAATTTTCACTTTTCTTATAACCTACACATATGTAGGTTATGTGTATGTTAAATTAACATGTATGTTGACTATGTGTAGGTAAAAATATCTGGTCTGTTTATGTATATATAATAAACATATGAATGTAAGAAACATAAAACTTAAAAAATATGAACTTTAAATCCCAAAATTTAGTGTTTTAGGGTTGTTCTTTTTGTTCTCGCAATAATTAGTGTTCTGTAATGATCTTCATCCTATATATATATATATATATATATATATATATATTCAACTACACTCCTAAACAAATATAAGTAATAATCAATTTTCTATAATATATTATATGTATATTAAAATAAAATATATCAAAAAGCTAAACAGAGTGAAGCTAACGAGCGAGCCAAACTGACACGATACGAACCGAGCCGAGCTAGACTCACTTTCTAATCATGCTAAGTCGCTTGGCTCAATTTCAAACCGAACCATATCAAGCGAGTTTTTTTCAAGCTAAACCCGTGCGAGTTCTTAGCTTCGAGCTTTTGCACAACCTTAAGTAAAATACTCATCTAAATACTTCTAACATACACCTTGCAATAATTTTAAAAGAGGTTTCTTTTAAAGAGCTTTTTGCATGACACTCTTCTGACTAGTGTGCTGACGTGGCTGTGACGTAAGATTTCATGTCCTCCCACACCGTGTAGTTTTAGATAACAAAAATGATAATGTCAAATCTTGTGTCTTCAAAGTTTTATATTTAAATAAATACATAAATTTTAGAATTATTTGGTAGGCCAAAGTCTTTTTTTTTTTGTTGTATAAGAAGTGATAAACATAGATCTTAAAGTTATAATTAATGATGATTTTAATGACAAGTACAATAATTTAGTAAAAGATAAACAAAGTAATAAACGTATCACCTAAAGCTATTGTTTTTTTTTTCACTTTGTTTTGAAATCTCCAAATGTTTGACAATTTACAAATTCTTGTAACAGTAATAACAATCATCTTATGTTTACTATTTTTTTAAAATTATTTTACAAATATTGTTAGGAATAAATGACTTATTTTAAAGAGTAAATTACACGAATGATCCTTATGGTTAATTAAAATTTTGTATTTGATTTGTAGCTTTTCAAAAGTACACGAATGGTCCTTGTAGTTTGCACTTTATAACGCATATAGTTCTCAACTTTTGCCAAAAGTACATGGACGGTCCCTATAGTTTCCACTTTGCAACACATTTAGTCCCTAACTTTGACCTGCTGAAACCATTAGATTTGTAATTTGTGGACTAAATGTGTTACAAACTGCAAACCACATGGACCATCCTTGTACTTTTAAAAAGTTACATACCAATCTAAATTTTGGTTAAACACATGGACTATTCGTATACTTTGCTCTATTCTAAAATATTTATTTATTCAACAAATTTTGAAAGTTTATACCCAATTGTTGTTATATATTAGAGGGTTTGTCGATTATTGAGGAGGCGTGTGAGCAAAAGAGTTGAAGTGTTACAATACGGGATGCAAATTGCAAAGAAGAGATGGATGTTTCATGTACTAGATTAGGAACCTGTGTATTATACAGGTTAATTAAATGTTTTTTAAAAATATTAATTTTAAATTACATGTCAAATAATTCTTAAAATCTATAGTTTATTAGAAGTTGACACGTGACATCGAATATTTAATATGAGAAAGAGACCGAATGTTAACATAAAATGGTTATTTCTTAATAGTTCTAAAAGTTTTGCAATCATTTAAAGTTCTGAAATAAACTCAGCTCTTAAAGATTACATCTTATAGATTGTTAGAGTATTAACATAAACTAATTTGTTATAGGTTATTATTTTTGTATTTTATTACATTAAAAGTCTAAAATATTAGTAGAAGCCAGAAGTTATTTATGCTTAGTTTATTATAATTCAATTTTAGTAATCCCTTTTACGAAGCAAAAACATGATAAATATAAATGAAAAACAAAATGGTAAAAGATAAAAAGATAAAATTAATGGATTAAAATAATATATTTTTAAGATAAAATGATTTATTTTATTATATGTATAGATTTATTATTATTTAGATCAATTCTACTAGTCGGATAATTTAGATATGTGATATTTAGGGACAAGTAGTCGTGTTTCACTATCCAAATGCAAACCGACTTATAGGGGTAAATGACAAGAATTTATCCAAAAGTTGATGGGTACTTCAATTTCGATCACTATCAAGGAGGATCGTTTTGTGAATTTTGATGATATAACATGAACATATATCAAATAATATTTTCAACTTTTTATATATAATATATACACTATATTTATAATTATATAGAAAAGGATTATTTTAGAAGAAAATTAAATTAAGAAGAAAAATAAGAAAGAGTATAATTGTAAAAAAAATAAATAGTTCTCTCTTATCTCATTTATTATTTTCTTTAACTAATTAGTTCACACCAAAATCTTTTGAGTACAATACACATATCAAAATTTATTTTACATCTATTAAAATTTATCTTACCCATATTGAAAAATGTCTTTCACCATATATTAGGTTGTCTTGAAAGAGTATATTTTTAAAAACGAGTTACAAGTTTAATTGTTCGTGAAAATTGTTTTGTAACTCTTGTTAATCAACTCTTGTGTGGTGGTTCGAATTTGGAGAAACGAGTATGGGTAAGTTTAACTTTTGGAAGTGGGAGATGTTAATATTTTTTATGAGAAAGATTTAATAAAGTAAAAAACATTTTGATGAGTTTATTTTAGGGTAAATTGTATTTTACGTTATTTAAGTTTCAGCAAAATTTTAGAAGATATCCATTAACCAACGAATTTACAACAAGTGTCATTTTGTAATCTTTTTAAAGAGAAAGGACATTGTCTGTAAAGGAATTATAAAATATAGAACATCCATTGTAATTTGAAGCAACTTAAAAAGGATGTAAAACTTAGTTTAACCTTTATTTTATATTATGAACTTCAATTTGAAGAGATATAAAATTACTAATCATATATATTTTTTATTTTATATATTTCTATATAAGGAAGAGAAAATGGTACCAAAACCGAACCGATACCGAATTTTCCGAACCGAAATATTTTCGGTGCTGATTTGGTGCCGACTTTTGATGTTTTCGGTACCGGTATTTATCTTCAAATACCAGTATCGAACTGTACTATATCGTGTATTTTCAATACTTGTATCTGTTTTTTAGATTTTCGATACCGATATTTTTGATAGTAACAAACTCATTCCCTCTTTCTAATCACATAAACCAAGCAAATACGTAGTTTCCTGAATTTCCTTGAACACCGCTACCAATAACCCCAACCGTCCCACGTTGCTTCCACCCTATTTATTTTGTTTGATTTACCAACAACCCCCCACTACACAATCACGTATTCAACTACAACCTTAATCATTTGTCTATTACTATTAGTTTTATTAACACATTAATTAATCTCAAAGCTATATTCGTCAAATTGACTTTCTGTTGGGTATGCAACCCTAACAAAGTTTGATGTAACTACTATTTTAATGTCATTGTCTAACAAATTGTTGTGATAACTTACAATTCCAGCCAATATTCCTAGAAACATCTTTATATAATCTTAGTTCATAAAAAATGTCTTAAAAGGCGATTGTTCATGAAAGTTGATTGGATGCATAAAATTGTGTAGGTGTAAATAAGTCGAGTTGAGCTCAGTTAGTCTCGAGTTTGACTCCTATAACTTGAAAATTTTAGGGCTCGAATTGGGTCGTTTCAAACTCTAAAAATAGTTAGATCTCATCTCGTTTGTTTTTTTTTTTTTTTTTTGAAAAGCGACTTTCATTAACAAACGCCAAAACCCCAAAGAGGGGCGGCAAACAAAACCGACAAAAAGACAGGCTTACATATTAACAAAACTACACCACTCTTCCCAATTGACTACAATGTCCTTAGATCTAGAATTTAGCCAAAAAAAGCCCATGGATTTGATTTCCCTTATAATCCCCTCCAGTTTGACCGGACTGTTGTTAAATCTAGCCTCGTTTCTTGCCTTCCAAATACTCCAACACCCAACTCTAATGATACCTTGAACGATGACTTTTTTCTTCCCTTTAATGCCTAGAACCTCGTGAGATTCAAGCAAATCTCTCACCGAAAACGCCCAAATTAGAGGGATCTTGCACCACTGACTAACAATCGACCAAACAGAAGAAGTAAGGCTGCGTGAAGTGAATAAATGCTCCGCACTTTCATCACGTTCTCCACAAAAGACACAAGCCAACTCACCGATATTCAGGTTCCTCTTCTTGAGCGCCTCCATAGTTGCCAGTTTGTCTAAACCGAGTCTCCAAATGAAAACGTTGCATTTTCTAGGAAGCCATTTACAAATACTCGGATAATAGATCCCCTGAATGCCGTCGTTTTAATCAGCAGGTTCTTTACCGATCCCACACTAAAAACCTTGTCTACCGAACCGGACCATAGCCACTTGTCTTTTCCTGCATTCAGGACCACATCCAAAAGCATAGAACATAACCCGACAAGCTCATCCACTTCCTGCCCAGAATTTAGAGCTCTAACCCACTGCCAAAATAATCTGGAATTACCTCCATTGCTGACCACTCTTTCGGCAACTGTACAATTTTTATTTTGCTCCAACGAGAACAAAGATGGGAACAGCAGTCTCAGCGGACCAGCGCTCACCCACGGGTCGATCCAGAACAATAGCGACTCCCCATTACCCACCTCCCCTACAAACCATTGATAAATAGGCTTGTTACCCAGCACACACTTATCCAGTAAGTTAACGATGTTACACCAAACTCCCCCCAAAGCTCTTCTAACCGGAAAACATTCCCAATTAGATCTGGACTTATGAATCGATTCAATCACCTTAACCCAGAGTCTATCTTTATTTTCCTTAAACCGCCAACCCCATTTAGCCAATAAAGATAAATTGATATGTTTAAGTTTGCAAAGTCCCAAACCACCTTTATCTATTGGGCAAGCCACCCGATCCCATGCCGCCCAATGAATTTTTTTATATTCATTGCAACCTCCCCACAAAAAATTCCTAATCTTGGATTCCAGATCCTTTATGACCTGGGCCGGAGCTTTATAAAGAGAGAAAAAATACGTCGGAAGGCTCTCGAGGACCGACTTGATCAAAGTAATTCTACCTCCCATTGAAAGCAATACCGCTTTCCACTTAGCAAGTCTCGCGTCAAAAATTGCATAACTTTCATAAATAATTTATTTTTATATATAGGGTTGAGTTTATTTCAGAAATATAAATAATTGCATAACTTTCATAACTAGTCAAAAACATACATTTAATATATATATTTTTATATTTAGGGTATTTTTATCATTTATTATATCATATGTATTTTTATTATTACATACATGTTAAGAGTTGTTTACATAAATTATATATGTGTGCGATAACTAAACAAGATGTAAATAATATTTATTATAATATAATTATATATAATACTATTTATTTTGTAGATATATTGTTATATTATACATTATACAAGCATAGATATTTGAATTGGCGATGAATAGTGTTTTGAAATTTTTAAATATTTTTTTAATAAAAGATTATTTATCATTTTGTTTATTTTTTAATAACTTGCTTATGTTAGTTATTTTTTAATCTAACTCTAATGTAACTGTACTTTTTAAGCATTGTGATATAAATTTTCATGAAAATGGATATTGTGCCGTTATCATACCAAACAGAACTGGAATCTACGATATATGGTACTTACATTTTTTTTGTATTCAAAACAACATTTTTTTTGTATTCAAAACAAAATTTTTTTTGTATTGTATATTATACGAGTACCGATAACAATATTAAAAATGTATTTTTTATAGTAAACTTTACGAATCTCGATATGTGACGAATCTAATCGATTTCGACCAAATAACATCGGTACAGATATCGACAATATCAGAGACCGGTATTCGCTTTAAGGTTTTTGATTGATGTAAAAGATGCACTTATATTCTTTTGAGCATATTGCGACTTTATTTCTTTAATTTTCTCTTTGAGTTACTATGCGAGTTTCGGTATCGAAACGAACCCACCGAACTGATACTAACTGAGTTACCGCCACACAATGCAGGGGGAACCTACTAGTTTATTATATTATGCTCAGCTTGTAGTATAAAGATTAAGCTTGAGTTCATTTAATTAAACTTTATTAAAAATTTTAGTAAACCGATATTGAGTAAAAGTAAATGTGGCATATTCAGAAATATGATCCAAGATAGTGAGACAAGGAAATCATGAAATTGTGGACACCAACTTCATTTCGAAATTGGCTTCGTTGTCACAATACGACGTGTATGTCCGTCGTTTTGGAGGCATGTAGGACCATTCACATTTATTCCTCCTTAGGCCATGGGTATGGGGCTTGGGTTTGGGTGTGGGTTGGGGGAAAACGCCCAAGCCACCATCCTGGGTGGGCTTGGGTTGGGACGTGACCCTTGGGGCTTGGGTTTCAAGCCGGGCGTGGGGCGGGGGAAGTGAGCTGACATGGCGGGCTGTGTATGACCAAAAGAAAAGAACCGTTGGGCTAGCCGTTGGCCAACGGCTATATTAATAAAAAAAAAAAATCTTCCATTTTTTCACTATAAAACTCACATTTTTCTTTCATTTTTTACCACATTCAACCACATCTTTACTATAAAACTCACATTCTCCTTCTACAAAACGAATATACAGCGAGCAGTTGGATGACATTTCATGCAAGATGGATACATTCAACGTATTCCAACAACAAAGGGCCGAAATACGAAGGAACAAAGAAAAACTAGATGATATGAAATTTCTAACCCAGTCCATTGATCACCTACAGGGTGACGAGTTACAACTAGTCTTGGCGATGAGAGAAGAGATAAAAAACAAATATAAAAGTTAGGAAATTTTAATGTTTTTGTAATTTTCTTTATTTAAAAATATTAAAAAAATTAAATTTGTTGTTTTAAATATTGAAATAGCTCGCTGGGTCAGCCCAACTCCAGCCCACCAAACCCATGCCCCAAACCCCCGCCCCGCCATACCGTGTTGAATGTGGGTTTGCCCATGTCTGCCACCCCATTCCATGTGTCAACCAATGCCCAACCCACGCCCCAACCCAAGCCCCACCATACCCCATGGCCTTAACCACTCTCATCTTTTTACGTTAGACGTGAAACTAGTTGGTTACTCAAGTTTATCTATCTATATCTATACTATTATAAAAATGGAAGTGATGTACACACATGTAATTTTAGATGACGTCCATCATTTTATGCAATATGTACAACTAAACAATGCTTATTTTATAATGGTGTAATTGTAAAAAGTAAGGAATTTTAAGACACTCAGAGGGTATAACAGTCATTTAGGTCACACTTCATAAGCACGCACAAAAAAACCTTTCCTCAACTGCCCCTCAAGAAACCTAACACTCTGTTCCCGAGTCTCATTTAACAGGGGGAGGGGAAGAAAAATGAATTAAGAGAGAAAATGAGGGAAAAAATGTGATTTTTTTCATGCTCTCGAGTTTAATGAAATGTAAAAGAAAAGAGAAGAAAACAAGCATTTTATGTGTTCCCGAGTTAGAAGGAAAATATAAGAAAATAACAATTTTACCATTATACGCTTTAAACATAAAACATTTTAATATTAGATTGGAGGGTAATTTAGTAATTTATAGAATTTTCTCTCCTAATCTCTCCAATTTAGGAAGATGAATATATGGACAAATTTTCTTTCATTTTCCCCCTTTTCCCTCCCCTCCCCTCCCCTGTTAAATGAGACTCAGGAACAGAGTGTAATAGTCATCTAGTGCTTGATGAATGTTTCAGTTTCAGATCGATTGAATTCCTTCAATCCTACTTTAATTCATCTTCTGGTTCATCTCACCGTATGAATCTACTGGTGATGGTGGCGAAGGGTTTTTTCAAACCGCTAATCGACTTCCAAAATTGTGAGTAATCAAGGAATACCTTCAGATATCGAATCTATTTTTTATTGATATAGAGAAATCGATAGAGAAAGGGACTGAAATTGGGGAACTGCCCACGGTAGCGATCATAATTCACGAATCAGTCAATCTTCTTCAACACTCCTATTTCGACATCAGAACATCCAAAACTTAATCGTGCTCCTTCTATAACATTCATCGACTCTCACTCAGGATTTGAAGGTCAGGTTAATTTGTTGAATTAATTAGTTTCTTAGTCAAACTCATATGTCTTCTTTGCTAAATTTGTGATTAATCCGCAAACCCTAGGTTAACGGTCACCATGAATTCGTCTGGATTTTCTAATCAAATCGTGATTCATTCACAAACCCTAGGTTATCTATTGATTTATCTGAATGAATGTTAATTAATTCACAAGCTACGACTCTCACTGTAAGTATTTTGATCAATTGAATTGGTTTTTGAGATTCAAATTTAAGTGTAGTTTATGCAGAGTTTTGTTAACAGGTTGTTGTGACATGTAAGGTGACTCTTCTCTGAGAATTTTACAAGTTTTTCTGCTGCTTACAGAAGTTATTCTGAAAGGTTCATGGCCCCTGATGAACTTTAGGTGAATGTACCCTTATAATTTTGTAATTGTTTCATTGCATTTAGTGATTTGATATTCACATGATAATCAATGTGTTACACAATTGGCTATTTGAAATTTTATTATTTTCTTTTTAAAATGTAGTGAAGTAAATCCATTCAAAATATCAGTTCTTGATTTTGGCTGCATAATGTGCTATATTTGCAGTCTGATCCAAACACAAAGAGCCTGAAGATCGGTGACGCTTGGTGGCAACGGTGATGAAGAAGCTATGGTGGCAGTCGGAATCAATACTAGATGGAAGCGGTTTTGGGTTGCTAGGGCTCTGTCATGAACCCAGGCAGTGCCGACACTGTAGAAGAGTCCGACGATGACAGTGATTGTGTATCAGTTGTTCAGAGAACGAAGATCGGGAACGGTAGTTTAAAACCCTAGGCAACGATGGGGTTCCGGTGATGAGATTGCATGTGTATTCTTCATACGATTAGGTCATATGGTTCAGATGACTGCAGTGACCGGCAGCTTGCTCTATTTTAGCTGTTCATCCTTGACTTGCTTCTGTGGTGACGACAAAGTATTGTGAGCGACCTTTCAAGTTCATTTTAAATAATCAGGTAACCCTTTTGATTTTATATAGAAGATATTTTCTGCTGTAGAATCGCTCGTGTTTGCTCCATTTTTTGCCACCCATGAAGGCCTTCTCTTCACGATATTCTAGATTTCATCACAAAGGCAGGTATGAATCAAGTTTACTTCTTTTCTAGATCTCTGGACCCATTTTAGTATATAAATGTGGCTAACATTTTTATTGCTTCTTCAGATTGCATCAAAGTTTTGAAACCGAACAAGAAGATTGTGGAGAATTTAACAATAAGAAGGTGATCCGCTCACTTGTGCTTGTACAATTTTACACTCTAACTTAAATTTTGTTATGAACTTGGTTTCCAGTGTTGTGATAAACTTATTTGAAGTTCATACAACTTGTACATCATGCATTAACTTTAAAAAGTTGACAAAAAAAGTCCTTATTAAAATTTAGGCACTTAATCATATGGAAAAAGGAAGGGCATTTTGAAAAGCCTGTAGATTTGATCATACAAACATGGCCTTTATCGCCAGGCTTTAAAAGTCAAAGGTTAAATCAGACAAAACAAATTTAGAAACTTATACGCAAATTCATCGGTAACAACTGCCATTTTCTATTTTTAACATCTTTCATTGGTTTAACTATTTAACGAGTCTAAATAAGATTAGTTTTGGTGACTAAAGAATAACGGGCCGCGTTTTGAGCAATGGAAAACTGGAGTTTTTGGGCCTGTTGTGTTGCATGCGGTGGGTCGTGGTTCGTGGGACTTACCTCATCGGAAAGTGTCATACCAGGTTTGTTTTGTTTCAAAATTAGCCTGTTTGGACGTCAAATTTTTACTATGTTGTCATGTATCAAACAAAGGGTCAGTTTGCATTTTTGGTTTTTATAGGTTGGCCTGAAAGGAAAATCCAAAAACATAGCATCGTCAGTGGGGATTTCATCGGTTGATTGGACATAATCATTGTTACGACAAGTACACAGACCACTTACATGGTAGAAGGTATGGTTTTTGTTTCTGTTGAGGTGGCAAAACGAGTGGGTCACATGTCTTTAGATCCTCAAAATGTGGTACTCTTTTGTGCAGACTATAAATGGTTGGCTGATATTCATAGTAGGTTTTCATTTCTCTGAAAACACTTTGGGCAACTTTCAACCCACCAGTTTTTTTCTTATTTAGATCATTTGACCCGTTAAATATTAACATGCATTAACCAGTTGTGAACTTGTAGGCTTATTTCAGTGCACCAGCAGGGCCGGCTAAGCCTTTGGCTATTGAGATGAAGAGCATGGGAAAGGGTCAAGTATGGATCAATGGTCAGAGTATATGAAGATATTGGACATTTCATGCAAAAGGTAGTTGTACGGGCTGCAACTATGCTGGTACATATCAACCAACCAAGTGTCAAACTCATTGCAGGAAACCAACTCAACGATGGTTTATTTAACCACTTCCCTTCATCAACGATGGAGCAACTTAGTGGCCAATCTCTTGTGTTTTCTAAGGGTGAGTTATGTTTTAGAATCTCTTATTTTTTTCGTATGTTGCTTTTTTTTTTATTAACTGAATCACATATTTTTTTACGATATTAGTACATAGCAGATTATTTGAAGATTCTTGTTCTTCTTACTTTATTTATTGTTTCTCAGTGCTCATGTGTTACTCGAAATTGGCATGGGCATTAAATGAGCTAGAGCCTAAAATCAAGCTTGTTGAATAAAGAGCCTTAGCCCGAGCTTCTATTGAATGAGCTGGAGCCTAAAATCAAGCTTGTTGCAACTACAACTGAAGTCGAAGCTGCAGCCTCGGCTGCCAATGCTCACAGCTTCATTACCTTGCTTCCTAACGGCTACAACACGCAAATGGGTGAGCGCGGTGTTCAGCTATCCGGTGGTCAAAAACAACGAATCGCAATCGCTAGAGCGATGTTAAGAAACCCGAAAATCCTCTTGCTTGATGAGGCCACAAGCGCGCTTGATTCCGGTTCTGAAAGCATTGTTCAGGAAGCGCTTGACCGGTTAATGGTTGGAAGGACAACCGTTGTGGTTGCGCATCGGTTATCCACTATACGAAATGTTGATTCGATAGCGGTTATTCAACAAGGACAGCTTGTCGAAACAGGAACACACGAAGAACTGATTTCAAAACCGGGTGCGTACGCTTCGCTAATCAGGTTCGAAGAAATGTTGGGAAACCGAGAGTTTTCGAACCCGTCAACTCATCATACGCATTCGTCACGGTTGAGTAATTCGTTGTCGACAAAATCGCTTAGCCTCAGGTCTGGAAGCTTGAGGAATCTAAGCACTGGTGCGGATGGGCGTATTGAAATGACATCGAATGCTGAAACCGATAGAAAGAATCCAGCTCCGAGCGGTTATTTCTTTCTTTGTCTTTTGAAAATGAATGCACCCGAATGGCCTTATTCGTTAATGGGTGCGGTCGGTTCGATTCTGTCTGGATTCATTGGTCCAACTTTTGCCATTGTGATGAGCAATATGATTGAGGTTTTTTACTTTGATAACCCGACTTGAACGGAGCGAAAGACCAAAGAAAGTGTTTCCATTTACGTTGGAGTGGGTTTGTACGCGGTTGTCGCATATTTAATCCAGCATTACTTCTTTAGTATCATGGGAGAGAACCTCACTACAAGAGTAAGAAGGATGATGTTTTCAGGTATCTGCAGTGCATGTGAAATGACCGAATTACACATATCGTCTTTCTTAATTTTTAATTATTTTAAAGCTTGATTTGTACTTTTTGAAAAGTTGTGGTTTGTTTTAATCAGTGATCTTGAGGAATGAAGTTGGATGGTTTGACGAAGAGGAGTCGACTAAATGGTTGGGATTGTGTTCTTCAAAAGAACCTCTTGGTGACACCCGCTGCATCGCGCGGGCCAACCCACTATAACTATATAAAACAAAGTAACTTGCTTAAACGCTCTTCACCAGTAACTTGCTTAAATTAGCCTATTCTGACCCGAACATGTTTTGACCCGTTCTATTTTTTATTATCCTTTATTGAAATACAACTTTGTGTTTTAAAGCGTTAAGCATATAAACTGCCATGTATTCTCACGCGAAGTTTATAAAAATGTTTTATTACATAATATTATATGTTATTAAGCACTATTAGTTTGGATATTGTTTGTAAAATTTTTATTTTTGACTTTTTGCTGTAGATAAGGTTCAGAGGATGGTATGTGGGTTTAACGATGGAAGGATTTAGAACGGGTGTTGGGCATTCATCATTTGGATGCAGATGCCGCGATTTCTGATTACCAAGAATAAATGTAACGTGATGTATGCTATTGAAAAACTTTTGAAAATCGAGGGCATAAGATCTCTTTTTGGGCAGTTGTTTGATATTAGCCATGATCAATAGTTAACCATTCCTAATGTTACAGACATAGTTTATTAAAAAGGCGATTGAAGATATGGCTGCCGGAAGTTTGAGATACTTACTAGAATTGCTAACTACCGTGATGACCCGAATTGATACCGTCCGAACATAGGTACCAAGGTTTGGTTTTTAATGGTTTTGATCCATGTAAAACCGGTGTTGATTGCTATATCGAATGTGTGTATACCGAAACGATACCGGTCAAAAGATCACCGCGTAGCAAGGGATTATAATTGAATCTGATATGAGTCGGGACACCCGCTGCAACGCGCGGGCATTCCCACTAGTGAACCAAAACTGTATCTTTTTAGTATGTATATAAAAGGTTTAGGTTGATTTTAAATATTATTTTAAAAAACCTTTTTTGGAAAAGAGTATAGTGTAAATATGATTAGAGTAAATATGATTAGCGAAACAATAATATTTTGATCGGAGTTATCATGGTTGAGTACTTGAACTTATTAGTAGTTAAAAGCCTTTCTTATGTTTTCCCGAAACTAAAATCACAATTAAAAATATCATAAATTTCTTTTACTTCTAAAAGTGTTAATCTTTTAAGGAAATTTAAATTTTAAAAAATTTTAACTTTCACCTATTTGTTGAGATTAATCTCAGCTCCGGAAATGTTTACAGACGGTCCAAACTTTAACGTATATACTCCCCCGATCATCCCATACTAACTGAAGGTTAACCCCGCAAGCTTTTTGATGGCATGTATTCTTTATATGAGATCAATGGAGAAAAATACGTTTAAAGTTAAACATTTACTGATTTGGGTTTAGTCTCGACTTGTAGGTAATAGTTGAGATTATTAAAATCATTTTTTGGCCAATGAGCTATAGCTCAATTAGCATTGTAGGGGAAATGAAGATTTGAGTTTTAGGCCAGAAGTCTCAAGTTCGAATTTGATTCCAACCGGGTTTTGCCGCGTGGGCTTTGGGTGGCAGGTTTTCCCTGGAACCGGTGATGGTGAGTTTGAGCTACCTAGCACTCTCTGCGATCACAGGCGTATCACGTATGTTGTTGCCTTTTGCTATTGGATTACCCTGGGTAGCCTAACATTTATTTTGTTAACCATTAAAAGAAAAATTAAAATCCAATTACCCGTCTTTTGAACATTTACTTCTAAAACTATCAAGAAATAACTTCAACTAATATACGTTGTATTAAATTTTATGTAGAGAACTATGTTATTTAAACTAATTTTTCATATTTTATCTCTTTTCGGCTCGAAATAAACATAAAACAATATATTCATCTTGTCAATCGGTGATGATTAGTGATGGATTTAAGAATAATAATATGATAAACATAGGAGTTTAATTCGTTAAATATGATAAACATAAGAGTTTAATTAGTTAAAGAAAAATTTGTATAAGGCAATTAGGGAGATGCCTTTGTTTGCTTGTCAACTTAAAAAGAGAATCTCACCCACAATATTAAAGTTGGTTAAACATGCGTGCACCCTATGCAAATTGTAAGGTCTTTATCTATATGGGCTTGCAACCATCAATGAAGAGGTTATGATCGAGAAAAATTGGTGTTGGTAAAGCCGTCAACCCCAAACTAGTTATATTTTGAAAGACCATTTTGCATTCTTCTTATTTATTTCCAAATTTAACAATTACTATAAAGTATGTTTTATTTTTGTGTACTTTCGATATTTTTTAATCGGTTTTGTTTTTCATACATATGAAGTTTACGTTAGAATGAGTTGTGCTACAAATCACCAAAAAAGTTAATATCTATTGGGATGTTAATATGTTATCCTTTGTGTGTGAACCAAAAATCTTGTATATGAATCGCCTACTTTTATATCATCGAGTCAAATAAGAGGTTATCTTGTACGTACACGATTGGCAAGGGACGGACCTTCACCTAACAGAGGGCTTTGTGGGTGGGCACCCCCTAAAAAATCTTTTTAGTGTATTTTATATGTTAAAATTCGATCACACCCCTTTAAAGTTTGCTTGAACCTCTCGTTCACTCATTCATAAAATAATTTCATGATCCGCCGCTGAGTATCTATAACAAATTGTGAATTAATTGTCTAAAATGGCTTAAAACGAGTTGTTCATGAAATTCAACATGATCCATAAAGAACGTGTAAGGTGAAATAAGCTCAGTCTCATTTCTTCTATGATCTTGAAGTTTGAGTTCGTCTCGTTTCCTATTTAAACCATTTTTATTTATATATAGTTATTTTATATAATTATAGCTAAGTATATGAAAAAAACAAAGAAAATATTTTTATTGTGATTATATAATTTAATAACAGTATTTTTTTTGAACAACATAATTATCTTAATCAACCTCGTTAGGCATGAACTTGTTTATTAAACAAACTTCGACTTGAGCTTGAACTCATCTCGAAATTATTTTAGTTTGTCATGGTTTAACCTTTTTATTAATAATAATGTGCTTGCTCCTACTGTGTTACATCAATAATCCTAAATTATTATTTTTTTGCTGATCATGAGTTGGGATAAGGATAAATTCCTTTATACTAAATTTAGGAGGAAAAATAAAAGATAAACATTCAGAAATAGCTCATGGATATATACATATCTATCTATTTTTGGAACAAAATGATAAAGTGATCAACTGATATCATTATATTCACCATCTCAAACATCTCATTAACCAACTCACCATCTTTTCCAAGAATAAACAATCTATGAATACAAGTTTTGGTTTGCTCATGAACAAAAACACCAAAAAACAGAAACCGATCAATACTCAATTTTTTTATCACCACGGATCAATTTTTGTATAAGGGACAACTGTCTAGCGGTACTATTGTGTTGGATAAGGCTTTACTTTTTCAAGTGGTGAAGATTTAATCATCATAGTGGACAAAAAAATGCAATTTAATTATAGAACTAGAGAGAGTGTGAAGTGCTGTTCTAAAAATACGTAAATTCAAAGACAAACAGTTTTTGTCAAATGCCTTTTAAATTAATAAAATAA
Organism: Helianthus tuberosus; assembly: GCA_030545235.1. Lineage (NCBI taxonomy): Eukaryota > Viridiplantae > Streptophyta > Magnoliopsida > Asterales > Asteraceae > Helianthus > Helianthus tuberosus. Next base: position 13,006,678 of record CM060394.1, read on the forward strand.
TATTATATTAATTTCAAGAAGGATTTAGAATTTGCCTAAGCTATTTTCCGGATGGAAAAGAAAGTCATAGCTCATAACAAACTTAAGGTTGAAAAGGGTGCAATCTCAATTCCAACTCAACTAAAGATTTGATGACGTGAATTGTATCCTAAAGAGAAACGATGTTATGATTTTTCCATTCATGGTAATCATCACCCATCCAACTACCTCAAACTTTTTGTGTTTTTCTAATTCATATATAAATGTCTTTTTTTTATAGTTTTTCTTATGAATAAATTTGTAAAATGGGAGATGAGTTTTGCTTTGAATTAAAAAAAAATTAACGTTTAGTGGGCATTAACATTGAAGTGGTGAAATGTGAATTGCAAAATAATATTTCCTTGTTACTTCTTTTTTTATTTAACTGATGGAAGACGTGTTCTGACGTTAGGGCCGGACCTACCTTATAACAAGGGGTAACCTCTGTTGCTCCTTACGTTACGCTCTGATGGTAGTGTAAATTTTGAAAAAAATTGACGTTTTTTTGATTTCGTTAACTTTTTTTTAAACGTTGCCCATATAAGGATTTTTTAAATCCGCAACTGGCTGACGTAATATATAGTTGTTATTGTGGTTTTTGTTCAGAAGCTTGAATTTAACTCCTACGCGAGTCGTGGTTTCATATTTGATACCTTGTGTATTCCAAGTCGGATTTACAAGGGTGTTTGTTATCTGGACAACTTAAGCAAATTTCGAGTTAGTACTGGATAGGAGATGTTGGTTAAATAGATTACATTGTCTTACCATAAATGATGTGTTTAGGACCACACACGCAACATATTCTATCAGAATCATGCAGTTAAGAATGCTGGTTTGAGAGTACTATGGGAATAAGCAACCTCCTAAAACTTAAAACTCCTCGTGATGTCACCAAGAACAAAACCTAAGCCAGTGAGCAACGCAGATATTTGCCTTGGAGATATTGCAATATGGATACTTGCATGCCGTTCATGATGGTGGGAAAACCTCATCAACAACGTGTGTGCCTTAAGATGTGTGTGTGAGTGGGTGCGGTTTGGGGGAGGGGTGAGGTAACACATTAGACGAGTCTCACAGTGACCACAAAACCAATGATGGTGCGTTAAATAAACTGCACCAACTTACACGACATGACGATTGACACGTTTGGGGCCACATACATCCCATCAAACTTCCACAGTTAAGCATGTAGGTGTAACAATACGACAAGGACATGTGACCTACTCGGAAGATTTCATGGGGTCGTCACTCATCACCAACAAAAATGTGAACTGGTTGGGCAACGTATACAATATTATGGTTGCGATGAGGATGTTACAATAACACACGATAAAAACAAAGAATTATGACATTTACTTATACTTAAAACTATGCCAACTAAAAATTGAAGTTCGTAAACAAAATAATACTACATGGTTTTACTTTTTTCTAAACTCCTAACAAACATGTTCCAAGTCCAATGAACATGTTATTGTTAGGTTGGGTTTAATTTTAGACGAAATTTACTAGTAGACAAACCCTTTAACATTTGTATAATATGCTTAATTAAGACTCTAAGAACTTATTTAAAACTTGTCTAACCGTCAAGCCGGTAACTAGTTCAATTGTCCCCAGTTCAATTGTCCCTTGTCAAAACCCTACAATCCCAACTAGTGACATTTTAACTCATACAAACTGAATGACGAAGGATCTGATTCCTGGTTCACCGATCTAGCCGTACACCAATGTTTTAAAATCCGGTTTTTATATCGTATCGGATTTGGCTCAGAAACAGTTTAACCTAGTGTATCAGGCGATTTAACCAAGTACAGAGTCGTCCCCGAAAACTCTCGAAAATATTTAGACCTCGGGCGACGAAAAGAATTGGGCCCAAAATTATGGTTAAGGGTAAATAAATTACAAAAATAAAAACTTAGTGATGGAGCAAAGACTCAAACTTGAGACCTTTACAGTATTTTGAGTTGGTTTTTGCCACTACACCACAAATGCTTTTTTGCATAATAAACGGATGAATATACTAAATATAAATTTTATAAATATATACAAGCTTATAAAGACATTTCGGGCCCTTTGAAATTTTGGGCCTCGGGCGTCGGCACGGGTTTGCCGGGCCCAAAGCCGGCCTTGACCAAGTATGTCGGATGGTTCAACCGGTTCTACCGGACGGTTCAACCGGTATTATAAACCCGTTTGAACCGGTTTTTAAAACATTGCCGCACACTTCGATTTTTGTTAATCGGTCTTGTGAATCAAACTTGTAGGTTTATACTTTAGAGGAAAAAAAGTTGTCAAAATAAAGTAAATAATTTGATGTGAATTTTGTACGGTTTAACTACTTGTATAGGTCCTTCATTGACTAACATTTGGATTTTTTTTTATAATAACATAAAACCAAAAAAAGAAATTAAATAAAGAGAGGAGTAAATTACCATTTTAGTCTCTGAGGTTTGGTCCAAATTGCTATTTTAGTCTAAATAGTTTTTTTTTTTCTTCTCTGGGTCCCTGACTTTTCCATTTTCTTGTCATTTTAATTATATTGCCTAACTCAATCTAAATATCTGGTTATAAACATGGGTATTTTTGGCATAACTGTTGTGTAGTGATAACCATGGATAGTTTATAACATAATTTATAAATCTCACAATAATTTAATGTCAAAAATACCCCTGATTATAACTTGGTTTTTTGACTAAGTTAGGCAATGTGATCAAAATGACAAGAAAAAGAAAAAGAAAAAGTTAGGGACCCAAAGGAGAAAAAAAAACTATTTAGACTAAAATGATAATTTTGACAAAAACTTAGGGACTAAAATGGCAATTTACTCTAAAGAGAGAGAGAGACATGAACTTAATCATTTACAGATTTTATAATAATAAAATGTTTTCAAAAAAATAATAATATTCCGTCAAAGGGTAGAAGAAGGTTTTTTTTTTTTTTTTTAAACGATGAACTTCATTAGAAAAAACCGACCCAAAACCGGGACGGCCAAACAACGACCAACGCAAACGACAACTTACATAATTACAAAATCACGCCACTTATCCCAAGACATATCTATACACTTGTATCTACTCTTGAACCAAAGAAAACCCAGAGCTTTGACATTACTAATAACCTCTTCCACCCGAACCGATTTATTCGAGAACTTAGCTTCGTTTCTTGCCCTCCAAATGCACCAGCATCCAACTATAATTATACCTTGAAAGGCGACTTTAGCGCTCCCAGTCAGACCGGCCCCGTTATGTATCTCGAGAAGGTCGCGAACTGAAAACGCGAAAATACTCGGAGCTTTACACCAATTGCTGATATTTAGACTAAAAGGGTAGAAGAAGGTTGAGTCCTGTTTACGCAAAACACACACTTTTCGGTCACCTTCTTCCCCAATTACTATAAAGGCCCCTCTCTTTCCTCCTTACATCCACACGCACACATCTTCTTCTTCTTCACAATCCTTATTTTTTTTTTCAAATTGGATTCTTAAACATTTCCCATATTACTAAAACTCTTGTGTTTCAATTCAAAGATATTGTTGTTGGAAAAATTATATTGGGATATGGAAAAACTTAATTTTATAAAAGATGGTGTGTTAAGGTTGCCTCCTGGTTTTAGATTTCATCCAACAGATGAGGAAGTAGTTGTACAATATTTGAAGCGTAAAGTACAATCTTTTCCTTTGCCTGCTTCTATTATTCCTCAAGTTGATGTTTGCAAGTTCGATCCTTGGGAGTTACCAGGTAATGTTTTTGTTCTTCACATTTGTACGTTGTGAGTGATTTATATATATGTATATATAGAGAGGTTTGATTGTGTTTTAGATATATGTGAATATGATTGTATTATTATTTTTATTTATTTTGCTGTCATGATTATTATTTGGTTATGAATTTACTTTCCAATATTATCTAGCAGCTATACTCTGTTTATACACATGACCGTTGGCTGGCTATACTGGTCAAGCCGTTTGTTAGCTACTAGAGATGTTTTTGCTGAACGCTCGAATATGGTCGAATTTAAACGAGCTCGAGCCTAAACATAAGCTTTTTGTATAAATTAATAGAGTTCGAGCTTCATTTATCGAGCTCGCTATCGAGCTTAAACGAGTCTGATATTTATATAATTTTATAATAATACTGTTGCTTATAAATTTATGATAAAAATAACTGAATAAATCTATACTATATATTTATGTTATATACAAATTATTAGTTAACTATAGAGTAAATTGTTATTTTGTAGTCCTTGAGGTTTGGCCCAAAATGTCACTTTGGTCAAAATAGTTTTTTTTTCTTGGGTCTCTAACGTTTGCTATTTTTTCTTTGTCATTTTAGTCCATTTCGCTGACTTTGTAAAAAAACAGCAAACGTCAGGGCCACGGGAGAAAATAATATTGTTGCTTTATATTTATGCTAAAAGTAATTTAATAACGTTATAGTTATTAGTAAAATGTATACAAAATAGGTATAAATATATACTACAAAGTAATTAATAAATAATAAATGAGCTAAGTTGTTGGCGAGCTTAAGCTTAAATAACTACTAACGAGCCAAGCTCGAGCTCAAGTAAATAAAATTAGGTGAGCTTGAGCGTAAATTAGCTCATGCTAGGCTCGTTTACACCCAAAGTCATAGAAGTTGATCAATTATTAATGAGTAAACTGCCATTTTGGTCCCTGAGGTTTGGTCACTTTTGCCATTTTAGTCTAAATCTCAAACTTTTTAAATCTGTGTTCCCTGTGGTTTCACTTTTATTGCCATTTTAGTCCAAAAATAATTACCTGCTATTTGGATAATAAAGTCTGGTTATTTTATCTTTTTCCTTATGGGCAAAATGGTCCATCTAAATTTATTATAACCTATTATTAATTAAATTAATTAAAATAAATATCCCTTTACATCATTAAAGCCCAGATTTAATTTCATCAACTCAAATTTCTTCATCTTCCCCCAAATTTCATCATCATCAGTGAAAGTTCAGAGTTAGAGATAACCGTGAGAGGGAAGGGGCGACCGTTAATAACCACCTCCACTAACCGACATGATCTCGGCTGTTAATAACCACCCATAACCGCAAAACATCAGTATTTAGACAAGAAGATTCACCGAGAAAATTCAGATATAATGGTAAGCAAAAGAGATCAGAACTTACCGAAACAGGTTTGATGTCTAGGCGGTTCACCAGGCTTCCCCCGAGACCCGAACACGATGCCACCCATGAAAACGCGGATGTCGCCGTCGCAGACCGCAACCACAGTCACCGCGAACCGCTCCACCACCATAACGCCCTACCACCACTCCTTCGCTGCCAGTAATCGCCTAGCGCCACCCCCTACACCATCTGTTGCCACCTGTTGAGATGGCACTGCTACCGTCAAGTTTGGCCACCCCTTCCCTCTCACGGTTATCTCTAACTCTGAACTTTCACAGATGATGATGAAGAAATTTGGGGGAAGATGAAGAAATTTGGGGTTTATGAAATTAAATCTGAGCTTTAATGATGTTATGGATATTTATTTTAATTAATTTAATTAATAATAGGTTATAATAAATTTAGACTGACCATTTTGCTCTTGAGAAAAAAGACAAAATAACCAGACTTTAATACCCAAATATCATGTAATTTGATTTTTGGACTAAAATGGCAATAAAAGTGAAACCACGGGGACCCAGATTTAAAAGGTTTGAGATTTGGACTAAAATGGCAAAAGCGACCAAACCTCAGGGACCAAAATGGCAGTTTACTCATTATTAATATATATTCTTCTTAGTTTCAATCATATTCATTACATTAAGCCTTTTTTGTGATGTATACTCAATTTAGGTGACTGTGAGCAAGAAAGGTTTTTTTTTTCAGCACAAAAGAAGTCAAATACCCGAATGGGAACCGATCGAATCGGGCTACTTTACCTGGGTATTGGAAAGCAACCGGATTAGATAAAAAGATTGTTTCTTCAGAGAACAATCAAGTTGTGGACATGAAGAAAACACTCGTATTTTACTAAGGAAAACCCCCACACGGGTCACGAACCGATTGGATCATGCACGACTACAGACTCGCAACCCCTCAACCCAAGAACCCGACTCAGGTTTCTTTCGGATTGATACAATTTTGATTCGAATACACAAACACATTTAGCAAACAATTTGTTTTTGTTGTATCAGGGTATGGAAAATTGGGTTATTTGCAAAATTTTCTTGAAGAAAAGAGGAAGTAAAGTTAGCAAGTACAATGAAGACACAATTGGGATAATTAGCGATTGTGAATCAGTAAAATCAAAACTAGTTTTCTACGATTTCATGTTTGCTAGTAAGAAGAAAAAATCTTATTTGAATTCGACATCGGTTTCATCATCTTCGGGTTCAAGCGGGATCACGGATGATGCCGGTTCTTGTGATGAGCATGAAGAGAATAGCCATAACCTGGATGATGTTGAGAATTTAAGGAAACAATCGTCATAAGTTGATCTTTTTCTAAAGGTTATCCTAAGTCTAATTTAAATTAGTAATTGGTTATTATTATTTATTAGCCTTTAGTTTTCAAGATTCCCATGAAAATAATCCAATTTTTAGATGAGATAAAAGAATGAAATGTTATCAATGGATATTTTCTTTCAGTTTCATCCTTGAAATTTCAGCAAGTAGTGATGATTTACTTACATTGGTTTTAATATATTGCAATCAATGTATTTGTTAAGTACACATTTATAAGAAAACTACTCAGTGAAACAAACATAAAGTTGCCTCACTATCTTCAACTTTAATTAATATAATGATTTTGATTCTAAATTTTTAATTCACATTAATCATTTTGAAATTGTTAATTCAAACAAACCTAACACAACTAGAGGACAAAGATATGTGGCCAAATCTTAACCTATACATGTTGGGCCTATTAGACTTCAACTGATCCCCCTATGGCCATATCTTATATATGTCACACCTCAACCGACGGCGGAAACATCGGTGTGAGGCACTGAGCGAAACAGATTGTCCAAGAGAATCCATAACAACTAAAATTACCAGATACTTAACGTTACGTCCCATACCGTAACATATTAAATAAAAGCAGTTATTACAGACATAGATGTTCTCAAAGACAAATCATAGTTTCGACAACTCATAAATTGTTAAATTTGTTTCTAGACTCCCCTAGCTCGATTTCCACAAACAAGGCACAGCACAGCATCCTAAACACCTGTCACATACATTAAAATAGGTCAATACACAAAGTGTAAAGGTGAGCATACAAGTTTAATAGTATAATAGTAGCGAAAAACGGTTTACGCATAACCAGCATGTAACATGTTGAAAAGCGAAGCTAGCAGGTTATCGACAATGAAATATGCGCAGACATGACTGCGAGTTGTAGAATGCGCAACACATATCACCACCGTGACACGTGAAATAAAACCCTTAACAACCCTTGTCCACGACAGGTGCTGAGTCCAAACTATAGTACTATCGTTGCTAAGGTGTCAGGCAACAATCACTGTGTAAACATAACATACAAGCATTCATCGAGTAACACATATAACATGCAGTACAGTTAGCGTATAAAAGTGTTTGCGTTGTGTGATAGTTGTGATTTGATATAGGTAACGTATGTAACACCCAAAAGTGCGTAAAGCAAAAAGGGTTCGAGTGTACTCACAGTTCGTGTTTAAATGAATAAACACAAGCTTGGATTGAAGGGAGCGCTGGAGAGTTAGCCTGATTACAGAATGATAGCATAAGCGATGAATAGTGCGTTAAACGGTGTCGCGTGGGACAAGTGACAGATAGTGATCCGATCGGATGATAATCCGGATGGATGGACATCCGGACGGATGGTCATCCGGACGGATGACCATTCGGTCGGATAGTCATTCGTTTGGGATGGATGTGTTTGTGTATGATGTGACTTTGAAGGTTTCGTTGTAGCATTTATAAAAGAGAGAAGTATCTCTACCTTTCAGGTCGTCCGGTCGGATGGTCGTTCGCTCGGATGGTGATCCGTCTGAGTGAGATATTCCAAGATCTAAGTCTCCTGATAGAATAGTCATTCGATCGGATGGTCATCCTATCGGATGACTATTCGTTGGAAACTGATAATTTTTTAAAGTTTGCAAAATTTGGTTAAGTGTTCGAGAATCCACAAGTCATCCGTTCTAATTGTCGTTCGATCAGATGGCGATCCGATCGGACGGCAATCCGTTCAGCGACGTGTTCGTTTTTGAAACTTGTAAAATTCGCAAAGTTAAAAATTTGCGGTTTGACCGAGATGGCATGACAACGTGTTAAACAATGGAGACTCCATCAGGCCCAAGTCATCCGATCGGATGGGAATCACCCCGTCCGATCAGTTAACTGTTCTTGACGGATTCTCATATTCAACCCGTTAAGTCGGTAATCTCTTCGATAGTAATCCGTTCTCAGATCGACACTTCACTAGAGAACGAGTAGAAGGCCTGAACGAGCTCGGATTCTATCGGTTTTATGTGAAAAGTTGAGAATGTTGAAGAAAAGTTTGAAACACTTCAGCTAAGCTTAGATTTAGGTGAAATCAATGTTTAAACATTGTAGAAATCGTTTGGATATGAGTTGTTCTTGGTGGAATGAGGTCACACTTTGGTGTTCTTGAGAACCCATGATGACATCATCCTAAAACAGCCCAAATCCACCGATTTCATGGTGAAAAGTTAAGATTTGATGGTGAAAATGATGAGAAAGTGTGTGTAGATCAAAGAAGTACAAGATTTAAGATGAAAACTTACAAGAATCACGAGGAATCGAGAGAAAATGGCCTGAGAGTGCGTGGGTCGGAGGAGAGCTGTCACATCACGTGAACAGTGATGTGACAGGTGGTATTTATAGGTGAAGAGGAGAGAAGGGGCGGTGTAGTGATTTAATTGGAGGGCCTTCCGATCGGATGGCCATCCAGACGGATGACCATTCGATCGGATGGTTTGTGCGAGTTGGTTTCTGGCTTTCGCTTCGTGCGTTGAGCGTTGCGATGCTTTTAAGCGAGTGTCGATTAAGCGATACAATAGTTTTAAATAATAGTTACACAGATAACATAACTAACATATAACATAAATAAATAACCTTGCGTTTCCAGTTCGCGATGTGATTGCGTTGCGATAGAGTTGCGATTGCGTTTGCGATTAATCACCTCAAACATACAACAAACATGCACAAGTAACACATAATAACACACACACGTAAAACAATATCCAGACTGCGATTCAAGTTGCGATGCGATAGCGATGAGATTAGCGTTAAGTAGATAGCGTTTAACTGCGATTTATTGCATTTACTCCACATAATACAACTAAAGTAACATCAATTAAAGTATCGATTACCAAATCAAAGAGTACAAGTAATAATTAAGTAAGGAATGATAGATTGAATTAGCAATCTTTTCTTCCTTTGACTTTGACTTTAACTTTAAAGAGGCGGGTTGTTACAGCCTCCCCTACTTTAGGGAATTTCATCCCAAAATTAGGATACAGGCTTAATGAATAGCTGCGGGTACTTAGCCTTCATGTCACTTTCGAGTTCCCAGGTGAACTCGGCGCCGCGTTTGCCTTCCCAGTGAACCTTCACTATGGGAATGCGTGAGCGTCTGAGCTTCTTGGTTTCTCGATCCATGATCTTGACAGGCTTTTCCACGAAGTGTAATGTTTCATCCACTTGTAGATCCTCAAGTGGTACATGTAAATTCTGCTCGGCCAGACACTTTTTGAGGTTCGAAACATGGAAAGTCGGGTGGACGTTGTTATGTTCCTCCGGTAGTTCGAGTCTGTAGGCCACCTTGCCAATCCTTTCTAGAATTGTAAAGGGTCCAACATATCGAGGCACGAGCTTGCCTTTCTTGCCGAATCTGATCACCCCCTTCCAAGGTGAAACCTTTAGGAGTACGTGATCGCCAACGTCAAATTCAAGGGGTTTACGGCGTCTATCGGCGTAACTTTTCTGATGACTCTGAGCTTTCAGTAGGTTGTCTCGAATTTGGAGGATTTTGTCAGTCGTTTCTTGCAGCATCTCGGGACCGGTAATTTGCGCGTCTCCGATCTCGTGCCATACAATTGGCGATCGACATTTTCTCCCGTATAGTGCTTCAAATGGTGCCATTTGAATGCTAGAATGATAACTGTTATTGTACGAGAATTCGACCAAAGGTAAGTGCGCGTCCCAATTACCACCTGAAGGGGTAAGGTCCCAAAAACCTTATGGCAAGTACTTGGGACCATACCACAATCTGGTCAATCGGCCCTTCTGACCTTGCGCGGCCGCGCATTGGTCCTACAAAGAAGGCTTAAGAAACAGATAGCAGGCAACACTTGCGCGCCAAAAGGAAATCATAAATCCTTGCGCCTTTCTCCATAAACAAAGAATGAAAATCCCAAGTTAAACCCTTCCGCTTAATAAAATCCAGACTTGGATATTATTTACGAAACTGGTGACCACACGATAAAAGAGTCACACAAGATTATGGCAATAATCTTCTAGAAGAAACTCAATCGTGCACCACCAGACGGTTATAACCGTCTGGACACGTGTCGTCATCTCAGACTCTCTTGAAATCACAACGATGGCATGTAATTGGAGTAAAAACTCCACTTAATCACTTTCCACGTGGCAAATCCCCAGCCATAGATCTAATCAGCGATCCGTGTGCACTCACATCGGATCGAGAAGCCTAACGGAAGGAGATGTAACTGCTTACGGGGTTAGCATCTTCAGTTAACTTTTCACTAACGAGTTTTCCCGCCCAAACTCCCGGCTATAAATACGAGATTGATTCAGGTATGAAATTCAAGTTACACACACTTCTTCAATACTTCTTCTTCTTCTTCTTCATACACACATACTTATTCTCACGCCGGAGTCGGGTCAAGGAGAGAACCCCTCTTCTCCCCTTGACGAGGCTAACGGTGTCTGTTTTGCAGAGTTTACCGGAGAAGAAGACCAATTGTACCGGATCAAACGAGAGAGAACAAACCCATTTTATGCAGATTCAAACCCCCTAGATAATTCGATTCCGGTCAATTATCTAGTGTTTCTTCATTGGCGCCCACCGATTTCTCTGTTTTCTCAGTTTTATCTCATTTTGATTCACTCTGTTGATTCCATTTGCATATGGAAGAAACGTCGTCTCATCGGCAAACCGGCCCTCGGCCGAACGTCGGAAACAACTTTCACGTGGAAGGAATTCCAGAAGATGCCTCGGACGATAACGAGGTTCAGTCCAATCGAGTAAATTAACTTGTCACTCCAGGGAATGGAAAGCAGACAACAAACAGTATGCGCAACCTTACCAGTACCAGCAGCAGGTTGTGCGCTCAAATCCGCATCTCGCGGAAGGACGAAATTCCTCACAATTCGATGGTACCAAAGCTCTTCATCAGGTTTCTTCTTAATGGTACCCATTTTTCCGCCTTCTCTCTTATATGCAACAACATACAATGAAACAACTGCAGAAGAAGGAAGGCAGGGTCAAAAAAAAGTATGAGAAAGGCAAAAAGAGGGAAAACCCAATCGTACCATGACCTTCCTCCGTGTACACCGGCTTGTCTTCCCAGTCCATCTTCCAGTTCAAACTCATACTAGCACCAACAAGGGTTTTCTCCGGCAGGGCAATATTAGGGACTTCCTTCAGATCTTGATACCAATTCTCGTCAGTAGGAGTCCGAAGCGTTTCAATAGGAACATCTTCCTTCCCCCTTAAAACCATCCTCACCGGAATCACTCCGGCCTTGATAAAGAAAATTTTTTGCTTCCAATCGTGAAAAGATTTCGGAGGATGCTGCAAAATCGTTTTTGCAGAAGCTCTCTGAACGAAGGAGTAGAACCCCTGAGTACAGTGCATCTGGTGAAAAACCCTAAATCGAGGAACTGTTGGGTCAATGTGCATAATCTGACATACAAACTCAAAGTGCCTGACCCTAACCATACCGATTGGGTGTAATTGAGAGATGTGAATTTTGTAAAAATCAAGAATTCCAAGGAAAAATTTTGTTACAGGCAAACGGAAATTGCCTTCGCAAAAGAAATCCCAAAACAGAGTAATATACCTAGCCGGAGCATCTGCTGCTGTCTGACCCTCCTCAGGGTATCGGGCACCCCAGGTCTCCGGGAATCTAAGGTTCTGAACCAGGCCGTCAAAAGTTTCCCTAGGCCATTTCAACGGTGGAAGTTCAGCAGACATTTCCTCTGATAAATCTTCGTGGTGCTCTCCGGTTGACATAAGAAGAAGAAGAATTGGCAAAATTTTTCTCAAACGGTTAATGAAGAAAGGAAGGGGAAAAGTTTTCAACAAACGCAATGATTAAAATTGGGCAACTCAAGCAAGCTTATATACTCACCGCCATAAATAAGCCTCGGTAACTGCCATAGCACCTTTTTCGGATATCACGGTTACCCAAGCGACATGGGCGAGTGAAAAATAACACAAACGCGATCTCACGCGCGCGTGTAAATCACGGATAGTGAGGTGTACCTGACAGTGACATCCTGTCACACAGTCCTTACTGTACCTCCCCCACCTAAAGTCAAAGATTTTCAAAATCTTCTCAGCAAAACAAAAGTAAATCTTTTCAAAGAAGGTTCCCCTACTTTCGCGCCAAAAAGCATTTCCCTCTCATAAGTCCAGTGCTCCACTTACTTGCATAAGAGCAACACTAGACTGGGGGGACTTGAAGGGGTAAGGTCCCAAAAACCTTATGGCAAGTACTTGGGACCATACCACAATCTGGTCAATCGGCCCTTCTGACCTTGCGCGGCCGCGCACTGGTTCTACAAAGAAGGCTTAAGAAACAGATAGCAGGCAACACTTGCGCGCCAAAAGGAAATCATAAATCCTTGCGCCTTTCTCCATAAACAAAGAATGAAAATCCCAAGTTAAACCCTTCCGCTTAATAACATCCAGACTTGGATATTATTTACGAAACTGGTGACCACACGATAAAAGAGTCACACAAGATTATGGCAATAATCTTCTAGAAGAAACTCAATCGTGCACCACCAGACGGTTATAACCGTCTGGACACGTGTCGTCATCTCAGACTCTCCTGAAATCACAACGATGGCATGTAATTGGAGTAAAAACTCCACTTAATCACTTTCCACGTTGCAAATCCCCAGCCATAGATCTAATCAGCGATCCGTGTGCACTCACGTCGGATCGAGAAGCCTAACGGAAGGAGATGTAACCGCTTACGGGGTTAGCATCTTCCGTTAACTTTTCACTAATGAGTTTTCCCGCCTAAACTCCCGGCTATAAATACGAGATTGATTCAGGTATGAAATTCAAGTTACACACACTTCTTCAATACTTCTTCTTCTTCTTCTTCTTCTTCATACACACATACTTATTCTCACGCCGGAGTCGGGTCAAGGAGAGAACCCTCTTCTCCCCTTGACGAGGCTAATGGTGTCTGTTTTGCAGAGTTTACCGGAGAAGAAGACCAATTGTACCGGATCAAACGAGAGAGAACAAACCCATTTTATGCAGATTCAAACCCCCTAGATAATTCGATTCCGGTCAATTATCTAGTGTTTCTTCACCACCGAAATCTATGACACACGAGTGGAGCATGTCTTCAAGAGTACGTACCATGCGTTCAGTCTGACTGTCGGTTTGGGGATGGAAAGTGGTACTTAGGTTAAGAGTAGTACCGAGAGCAGATTGAAACGTTTCCCAAAGACGCGAGGTAAACCGACCACCGCGGTCAGAGGTGATATCACGAGGCGTCCCGTGTCGACATATGATTTCGTCAGTGTAGATCCGTGCTAATCGTTCTACCTTGAAGTCTTCTCGTATCTGCAGAAAATGAGCAGATTTAGTAAGACGATCAATGATCACCCAGATGCTATCGTGACCTGATGGTGTGCGTAGAAGTTTCGTTATGAAGTCCATAGCTATACTCTCCCATTTCCACATAGGGATCTCGGGTTGCACCAGTAAGCCAGAGGGTCTTTGTTACCCGGCCTTGACTTTCGAACAAGTCAAGCACTTCGAAACATAGATAGCGATATCCTTCTTCATTCCGGGCCACCAATACCGAAGACGAAGGTCATGGTACATCTTGTCGGCACCGGGATGAATGGAATATCGGGACTTGTGCGCTTCGGTCAGCAATATATCTCGAAGGTTATTGCGACTTGGAATCCAGATGCGATCGAGATAGTAATAGATACCGTTCGATTTGGTGACAAACTGAGTTTCAGCACCACACTTCTTCATTTCCTCTCGCAAGGTATTGTCAATGAAGCAGGCTTGCTGAGTGTCACGAATTAAGGCTTTGAGGTCGTGCTGGGCAGAGTATTACGAATGCTATGAAAATAGCTTTGTCGACTTAGAGCATCGGCAACGACATTTGCTTTGCCAGGGTGGTAACGAATCTCACAGTCGTAATCGTTAAGAAGTTCAACCCATCGGCGTTGGCGCATATTTAGTTCCTTTTGGTTGAGGATGTGTTGCAGACTCTTATGGTCGGTGAAGACTGTACACTTAATACCGTAAAGGTAGTGTCGCCATATTTTCAACACAAAAACAACTGCACCAAGCTCGAGATCGTGGGTTGTATAGTTCTTCTCGTGGATTTTGAGCTGACGAGAGGCGTACTCGATAACCTTGTCCCGTTGCATGAGAACACAACCGAGACCGAGGTTAGAGGCATCGTAGTAGACTACAAAGTCATCGTTTCCGTCAGGTAACGCGAGGATAGGAGCATTGCAGAGCATATGCTTGAGAGTTTGAAAGGCTTGCTCTTGTTCGGTTCCCCAAACAAAAGGCTTGTCTTTATGCGTCAAGGAAGTAAGCGGAACAGTGATTTTCGAGAAATCAGTGATGAATCGATGGTAATAGCCCACCAATCCGAGGAATAAACGAATGTCGGATGGGGATTTGGGCGTAACCCAACTCTTAACAGCTTCGATCTTCACGGGGTCGACGTGTATACCTTGACTATTGACGATGTGACCGAGGAATTGAACCTCCTCTAGCCAAAATTCACACTTGGAGAACTTGGCATAGAGTCGATTCCCTTGGAGTAATTCGAGAACCAAACGTAGATGCTGCGCGTGTTCGACTTTCGATTTCGAATAGATCAGGATATCATCGAAGAACACGATGACGAAGCGATCGAGAAATGGTTTGTACACGCGATTCATCAAATCCATGAAAACCGCGGGTGTGTTGGTTAAACCAAAGGGCATTATGACGAATTCATAATGGCCGTATCGGGTTCGGAAAGCGGTTTTGGGTATATCTTCCTCCTGTATTCGTAACTGGTGATAGCCTGAGCGTAAATCAATCTTCGAGAAACACGTTGCACCTTGTAATTGATCAAACAAATCATTGATTCGAGACAGGGGATAGCGATTCTTGATAGTCAGCTTATTCAATTCCCTATAATCGATGCACATCCGGAACGATCCATCCTTCTTTTTGACAAAAAGGACAGGTGCACCCCAAGGAGAGGTGCTAGGGCGAATGAAGCCTTTGTCAAGTAATTCCTAGAGTTGACTCGAGAGTTCGCGCATTTAAGACGGAGCGAGGCGATGGGGAGCTTTAGCAATAGGATTGGCTCCAGGAATGAGGTCGATTTGGAAGTCAATATCACGACTCGGGGGTAAACTAGGTAAATCGTCAGGAAAGACGTTAGGGAAATCACGAACCACATGCACCTTATCCATTGCCTTCTTTTCCTTTTCCTCCGCTACTACGATGTGCGCCAAGAAAGCTTTGTATTCCTTTCGGAGATACTTGCTCGCTTGTCTACACGACATGAGTTTGAGATTCTTCGATGCAACTTCGCCATAAACACAGAGTTGATCACCATTAGCGAGAGAAAAACGAATCATTTTATCAAAACAAACGACTTCAGCATGATTTTCGCGAAGAAAATCCATGCCTACTATGATATCTGTCACACCCCGACCACGTAAAATAACAAAACGTGGCGGAATCGTCGGGGAGTGTTGTAACAGAATCATTGTTTCATAACACATGGAAAATTGAAATTTTGTTTTATTGATTAAAAGAGTTACAATGTCTTAACAAACAAAGAAGTATAACATAATTAACTAGTCTTTCATCTTTTATTGTCACTAAAGCCCAAGTCCGCCTAAGTGTATCTTGATCAATCCTATGTATCATTTACTGAAACACATGTGAAAATAGGTACGTCAGCATAAAAATGCTTGTGAGATACATAGGTTTTTGTGAAAAATAGGATTCATGACTTTATAAGTTTAGAAAAAGTTGTTTAACAAAAGTCAGTCATGATCCTTGTAAAATGTTTTGTTTTTATAAGTCATTTGAAAAGCGATGATAAAGTAGATGATATGTAAAAGAGTAATGTAAGGTTAAATGAATAACCAAGTAAAATGAGTTTGTATAAAATAAGTTGTTTTTGTAAAACAATGTCTTGTGAAAAATATGTTATTTGTGTAAAATGCATAAGTCCAAATTGAAATGATTTAAATAACGCTACGACATGTAATATAACACAAGCACTTATATATAGGAAGTACCAGCGGCGTATCCACCATGCTTGTATCATACTACACACGTCTCGTTACTTAAATCACTTACCAAAACAATCCATCAATGTAAGAATGTTTATGTATAGTCAAATGTCATAAACATGTAAGAATGTTTATGTATAGTCAAATGTCAAATGTTTATGTAAAAACCATCTATGTATAAATGTTTATGTATAGTCAAATGTCAAATGTTTATGTAAAAATCATCTATGAATAAATGTTTATGTATAGTCAAATGTCAAATGTTTATGTAAAAACCATCTATGTATAAATGTTTATGTATAGCCAAATGTCAAATGTTTATGTAAAAACCATCAATGTAAAACATGTAATGTGTAAACAAAAGTTATGTATGGTAAGTAAAATGAGACTACTTAAACCACAAGTAAAAATGTACAAAACAAAGTATTTGAATAAATAAAAAGTAATGCTTTGTAGAATAATGCATGCTTTACTGATACAACATTTATGCGGTAATGTTAAACGCCTACATCCAAGCCTTGAGACAGACGGATAACCTTAGAGTGAAGGTTATCAAAATAAATGTTTTCGGATTCGGTCATTCCTTCCACCCAAACAAACCTAGGGTTTTAGGAACGGGATTTGTCAAGTCCTATGGTACCACTACCTACTACCGAGCGGCATGATCGGTGTTAATGAATGGAATTTAGTCCCGTTAAACAAACCAAATGATATACCAAATGTAAGCATATTTTTTGAAAATAATGTACCTAGTATGCTAAGTGAACACACAAGGTAGAGATACAAAACAATGTGTCCATATGTTACGAGAACATATGCAACAGAGATGCAGTATAAAACAATGTACTAAGTATGCTAAGTCATCCTAAAAAGCAGAAAAGTCATGTAAAACAATGTGCTAGCATGTTAAGTAAACATACATAGCAAAAGAAATGTAATGTAAAACAATGTGCTAGCATGTTAAGTAAACATACATAGCAAACCATAGTGAAATCATGTACTAATAGTGTACTAATGAACATAGCAAGTATATGATATGAAAACATGGAAAGCATGAAAATAACAAGTAGGCACATGTGTTTCACCCCAAAATGTTTGAAAAACAGTAAAAGAGGGGTCTATGTACTCACTTGAGGGTGCTTAGAAGTCTTTAACAACAACCAAGCAAAGCTAGAGGGATCACGGAATCAAACGGCACCCTATATAGATAACTACATAAATAACCGGACCTAAATCGGGAGATCGGATAGTATGAGGTTTCGTAAACCAAATGATTATTGGAACTCATATGATATGGTTTAACAAAGCCCACATACTAAAATGAAACCTAACCTAAGTGCTTACGACCCATTAAGACCCGTTTAGGTAGCTTATGCTACTTTAACGCGTCGTTCGCGTAAAACGCGTTTGGACAGCCTAACTAGTCCTATGATAAGTAAAATATGCCTTAACATGTCTAATATAGTTGCCTAATCAGTTTAGATGTAAAAATTTAGGTTACATAGGCTTAAAATAAATTTTGGCGTAAAAAGAGCATTTTGGTAATTTACCTAAGGCATATAAACTACCTATCATACAACTAATTAAACGTCGTGACCATAAGGTATAACCTTGGAAGGTTATTCCCTAAACAACTATGGTCACCTAATGTGTTTGGTCGGATCCTAATGATCGACCAAATGGGTTGGGTTCGAAAGCATAAGCGATTGTTTAGATCGCTTACCCTTACGACCCTAGACAAGCACAAATCTAAAAGTGACGAGCTAAACATGCTAGAACATGTTTAGTTAAGTTAGAAAACAGGTTTTGATATAAAAAAAATGGTTTTGATACCCTAGAGTAGTTTGGTTACAAAATACGCGAGAACACGCATTTTGCCCGAAACTACGACTCGTCACTGAGTTTAGATAACGTGGTAATCAGTAGGTATAGTCACTAGGGACTATAACCATCATGATTACGCTCACGTTATGAAGTTCAAATGAACTTCGCATTGACCATAAACTGGTCAATGCAGAAAGTCAAACGCAGTTTGACTTTCAAGCTAAAAACGCATAAAAAGAACGAAGGAACACTTACAAAGGGTCCCCGCAAGTATTTGATCCGATTCTCTCTCAGGTAGGAAGCATATACTTCCACTTAGAGAGCATGAATCAAATTCAAATTCTGGGTTTTGCAAGTGAACTATGGAGGGGTATTTATAGTTTTCGTAGAACCGTTAGGATCGTTTTTTGAAAACCGAGATTCAATCCTAGCCGTACACATCAAGCCCATAGATTTACAAAACCAGGGGAGCCCCTAGAAATGCCCCAAAACCATGTGCAAAGGTGCCCAACAGCTGGAACAAGCTGGAAACAACATTCTGCTGATCTGGGACCTGCTTACGGACCGCAAGGAGTAGGGCATACGGTCCGTAAGGACCCTGCAGGTCAACAAACTTTGAAAAATGGCAGAACAGGCCCCTGTGCGCGTATCATTGCGTTTTGGCAATTCTAACACTCGTCAAACCCATTTTTAAGCTCCCTAAGGATGTTAAAGTGTGGGGAACATGAAACATGCTCAAAAATATGTCGGATGTCGGTTTGTTTGGCCGTACGGTTGCGTTGTTCGGTTAATTACGACGGAAGTCGTAACGGACGCGTGTACGATCCAAATTGCGCGACGAATGGATTTTTGACAAGCCAATCACTAAAACATAATATTTTAATGATTACATAAATTTTTGGATGTCCGGATGGATTCAGAACGCAAGTAATGCGCGAAAATACAAACTTATGCACTTTTTGATGCTTTTAGTCCCTGAATGACCAAAAAGTTTGTTTAATCACACCGAACCCCTCAAAGCCTATTTCTAAGCTACGTAAAGGATATTTAGGGTATGTTTAACTTATGGTCATGTTCCGGAATGTTCGTTACAGTTCATATTGACATACTTTCGCAGTTTGTCGAATTTAGTCCCTATAAGCGAATAAACTTGATTTCGGCATACCAAACCTTCCAAAACTTATTTCTAAGGTATGTAGAGGTTATTTAAGGTATGTTAAGCCCATGTTACTATTACAGAGTGTTTGTTGCATTAAACTGGTTATATTTACGCGTTGGTGCGCGTATAACCTTCCAGAAAGCAATTTAGAGCCCGAAATCGAACAAGAATTGATATGTGCAAAAGATACACATATTTATACAAATCCCAAGTATGAAATACAATATTTCATTGGTTTGGTATTTGTTTGATGGTTGAAGTGACACAGGTGTCACAGTCTCCCCTACTTTAGGAAATTTTGTCCCGAAATTTTATTTAGAGGAAACTTGTGAGAGCTTGAAACATGAAGTTGAAAAGATCGAACAACACTGGTTAGAGTTCTTGAACTTCTAGTAACTTTAAATAACATCATGCTTGCAATGTAGGAGGGACACTTATATATAAGTCTATTAAGCGTTATTGGTGCGTCCACCGTACCTCTATTACATTGTTCACATTTTGTTATGGTTGCCACTATCGGTTCTTACACATAGTAAGTCTTACTGTGGTTTCCGTGCACTGAACTTCGTAATTATGTATGCATCCATAATTACGTAATTCCTTGCATAGTCACGTAGTGCATCTTAAAATGTGTAGGGGAAGAAAACAATGAACGAGCCTGTGATGATTGTGACTAGACCACCATAGGGTCCTTTTTAATTAAATCAATACATGATTTAAATAGACTACCAAGGAGTCTTTTCAGCGTATATCATCACATGTCATTCTTAACCATATTTTGAATCAATCTTTTGACCTAGACCACTTAAAGGGGTCTCTTATGAAACATGGAGTAGTACTATACAATCCAAGGGTCTTGATTATCACGTAGAAGCCCAATAAGGATTTAAGATAGTACCCTTTTGAATATCCTACTACGAATACCTCATATGAAGATATGAAAGATTCTACGAGGAATATCCAGAGTATACAAAAACACAAAATGCATAAAAGAAAACACAAGATGCATAAACACATAGTTATATAACCACAAAATTGTTTATTTAGATCTTTAATTTGTTAATTTGTTCTGCTAACAGAGCACATGTATCTAAAGCACACTAGGAATCCATTCCGTGGATTTCATTTGGTACTTTAAACATTATCAAGAATCTAACTATGAAGATAGAAAGAAGAAAAGTCGATTTCGATTATAAGGAACCGAAATGTTCGAATTTAGGTACACAAGGAATCCAATTAAGGACTCTGATTTGTATGATGATCATCCACAAGGGTCTAATTGTGGAGATAAAAAGATCCCATATGGATTTTAGAAGCTGAAGATGTTTTGAAACCTTTCACTGGATGTGCTTAAGTCAGAACATGAAGTAAAAATGCTTATGAAGTTGAGATGCTAGGTATGTCAAGGCGACATATGAAGCAGAGTTTGGAGGTTAAGTCAATGTATGAGGAAAATATTTTTGAAATCTATGCATGGGGTTCTAAAAAAATGTGTTCACTGTTTTTGAAACCTTATATATAATACTTTTGAAATCATAAAGTAGGTGTATTAGGTAAGTATATTTGTAAAAATGTTTTAAAATCATGAGTTGAATTTTGAAAGTATGTATAAGGTTTTTGAAAATATGAATGATGCTTTTGAAATCGTGCACTTGACATATTACATAAAATTGTTTTCAAACTATATGAAATATTTTGAAATTATGAGGGTTGTTTTTGAAAACATAGACAATGTTTTTGAAATCATGCAGGTTGTTTTTGAAAACATAGACAATGTTTTTTTTTTGAAATCATGCAGGTTGTTTTTGAAAACATAGATAATGCTTTTGAAATCATGGAGTTTGTTTTTGAAAACTTATGTTATGCATGTTGAAAAAAATCAGAACGTAATGGGTATGAGATTTGAAAATATCCTTAGTTATCTAACCAAGGATTCAAAGGCACAGATGTGTAAAAAACATGATTACTCACAATTTCGCTTTATTTCTTGTACTTCGTCTCCTAGAATGGAACGAGTACTTAAAATTTTTCGAGGAAATCATGAGCGATCACTTGAAAGGGAGAATCACGAGAGTAGTTTGTAAGGAACATAGTTCCTTGATGTAGGTATCATAGGGAAATGCCATATACACATGTAACTACACTTGTATATTATAATTGTGAACAACAATTTATTTATAAACAAAACAGATTGTTTCACATTACAAGAAAATAGAAGAAACAAAAGCATAAGACAACAACATCTTTTGCTCAGCCAAATGCTCATCCAAGGGTTGGATTCGCATTGAAAATCTTCGGGCAGTTGTTCCTGAAATGGCTCGTCTCGCCACAGTTGTAGCAAGTACCAGACGGGAAACGAGCTTGAGTAAAGTTGACTCGGAGTCGGGTAGCAGCAAGATTTTCAACAGCTTTGTTTTGGGTAGCAAAGCGGCATATGTTGATCAAATGTCCCCACCGTCCACAGTAGGTACATTTGGAGCAGGGTATGAGGTTTGAATGGTGACGGTTGCATCGCTTGCACCATGGGGTAGCTCCTATGTACGGCTTCCTAGCTGGTGGCCTTGCCACTTGGCTAGGTCCCGCTTGATTAGGTGTAACTATTGCGGGTTTCCTTGAAGCCTTACGCTTCCGTGATTTTGGTACAGGCTTGACTTCTGTTTCCTTTGGTGACTCTTGAGTGGCTTCTTCCTGCAAATGGTACATGGCAGTAGCTAATTCAACAGTCTTCAGGACTACTTCGCCTATTCGCTGGGCAAATTTGGGGTCTGCTCGGACATTTGAGCGTCGTTGTGAAGAAAAGACATTCTAGAAGGAATGAAAAGCATAGGAAGAAACAAGTGAAATGTTACCGGATAAACAAAACAGAATGGCAATGCATAAAAATTACGATCATTTGTTTGTTACCTAAGGCAAACAAATGAGACGGTGACAAATCAAAGCATACGGGTCATATTAATGTATCACTGAAGACATGCTCGCCTATAAGTGAACACTCACCCCAAGAGTTCCCAGGTAAGAGTGACTGGTCCGATACTGCGGATTTGTACGAACACTCTAGCCTTAGACAGAAAACTCAGAGTACAGGCATTCACCCTTCCAGTTTGCATGTGTTCACATCAAAAGACCCAAACTTTGACGAGATTTTGAAAACTTAAAGGGTTCAAAACCTTACAATAAATCATCCTAGAACAGATGATTGGTTTTCAAAGAAGATTCGAAATTTGTGTTCTTGTTGGGGTTGTCGCCTAAGGATAGGTGACGGTATTGTTTTATGACTAAACGCAAGTAAACTCGCGTTAGGGTCCTAGGAAGGTTATAGACTAGGTCAAAGCATTAGTAATAACCTAATTCCCGATAACCATGAGCTCTGATACCAACTTTTCTGTCACACCCCGACCACGTAAAACAACAAAACGTGGCGGAATCGTCGGGGAGTGTTGTAACAGAATCATTGTTTCATAACACATGGAAAATTGAAATTTTGTTTTATTGATTAAAAGAGTTACAATGTCTTAACAAACAAAGAAGTATAACATAATTAACTAGTCTTGCATCTTTTATTGTCACTAAAGCCCAAGTCCGCCTAAGTGTATCTTGATCAATCCTATGCATCATTTCCTGAAACACATGTGAAAATAGGTACGTCAGCATAAAAATGCCTGTGAGATACATAGGTTTTTGTGAAAAATAGGATTCATGACTTTATAAGTTTAGAAAAAGTTGTTTAACAAAAGTCAGTCATGATCCTTGTAAAATGTTTTGTTTTTATAAGTCATTTGAAAAGCGATGATAAAGTAGATGATATGTAAAAGAGTAATGTAAGGTTAAATGAATAACCAAGTAAAATGAGTTTGTATAAAATAAGTTGTTTTTGTAAAACAATGTCTTGTGAAAAATATGTTATTTGTGTAAAATGCATAAGTCCAAATTGAAATGATTTAAATAACGCTACGACATGTAATATAATACAAGCACTTATATATAGGAAGTACCAGCGGCGTATCCACCATGCTGTATCATACTACACACGTCTCGTTACTTAAATCACTTACCAAAACAATCCATCAATGTAAGAATGTTTATGTATAGTCAAATGCCAAATGTTTATGTAAAAACCATCTATGTATAAATGTTTATGTATAGTCAAATGTCAAATGTTTATGTAAAAACCATCTATGTATAAATGTTTATGTATAGTCAAATGTCAAATGTTTATGTAAAAACCATCTATGTATAAATGTTTATGTATAGTCAAATGTCAAATGTTTATGTAAAAACCATCAATGTAAAACATGTAATGTGTAAACAAAAGTTATGTATGGTAAGTAAAATGAGACTACTTAAACCACAAGTAAAAATGTACAAAACAAAGTATTTGAATAAATAAAAAATTATGCTTTGTAGAATAATGCATGCTTTACTGATACAACATTTATGCGGTAATGTTAAACGCCTACATCCAAGCCTTGAGACAGACGGATAACCTTAGAGTGAAGGTTATCAAAAGAAATGTTTTCGGATTCGGTCATTCCTTCCACCCAAACAAACCTAGGGTTTTAGGAACGGGATTTGTCAAGTCCTATGGTACACTACCTACTACCGAGCGGCATGATCGGTGTTAATGAATGTAATTTAGTCCCGTTAAACAAACCAAATGATATACCAAATGTAAGCATATTTTATGAAAATAATGTACCTAGTATGCGAAGTGAACATACAAGGTAGAGATATAAAACAATGTGTCCATATGTTACGAGAACATATGCAACAGAGATGCAGTATAAAACAATGTACTAAGTATGCTAAGTCATCCTACAAAGCAGAAAAGTCATGTAAAACAATGTGCTAGCATGTTAAGTAAACATACATAGCAAAAGAAATGTAATGTAAAACAATGTGCTAGCATGTTAAGTAAACATACATAGCAAAACATAGTGAAATCATGTACTAATAGTGTACTAATGAACATAGCAAGTATATGGTATGAAAACATGGAAAGCATGAAAATAACAAGTAGGCACATGTGTTTCACCCCAAAATGTTTGAAAAACAGTAAAAGAGGGGTCTATGTACTCACTTGAGGGTGCTTAGAAGTCTTGAACAACAACCAAGCAATGCTAGAGGGATCACGGAATCAAACGGCACCCTATATAGATAACTACATAAATAACCGGATCTAAATCGGGAGATCGGATAGTATGAGGTTTCGTAAACCAAATGATTATTGGAACTCATATGATATGGTTTAACAAAGCCCACATACTAAAATGAAACCTAACCTAAGTGCTTACGACCCATTACGACCCGTTTAGGTAGCTTATGCTACTTTAACGCGTCGTTCGCGTAAAACGCGTTTGGACCGCCTAACTAGTCCTATGATAAGTAAAATATGCCTTAACATGTCTAATATAGTTGCCTAATCAGTTTAGATGTAAAAATTTATGTTACATAGGCTTAAAATAAATTTTGGCGTAAAAGGGCATTTTGGTAATTTACCTAAGGCATATAAACTACATATCATACAACTAATTAAACGTCGTGACCATAAGGTATAATCTCGGAAGGTTATTCCCTATACAACTATGGTCACCTAATGTGTTTGGTCGGATCCTAATGATCGACCAAATGGGTCGGGTTCGAAAGCATAAGCGATTCTTTAGATCGCTTACCCTTACGACTAGACAAGCACAAATCTAAAAGTGACGAGCTAAACATGCTAGAACATGTTTAGTTAAGTTAGAAAACAGGTTTTGATATCAAAACAAATGGTTTTGATACCCTAGAGTAGTTTGGTTACAAAATACGCGAGAACACGCATTTTGCCCGAAACTACGACTCGTCACTGAGTTTAGATAACGTGGTAATCAGTAGGTATAGTCACTAGGGACTATAACCATCGTGATTACGCTCGCGTTATGAAGTTCAAACGAACTTCGCATTAACCATAAACTGGTCAATGCAGAAAGTCAAACACAGTTTGACTTTCAAGCTAAAAACGCATAAAAAGAACGAAGGAACACTTACAAAGGGTCCCCGCAAGTATTTGAACCGATTCTCTCTCAGGTAGGAAGCATATACTTCCACTTAGAGAGCATGAATCAGATTCAAATTGTGGGTTTTGCAAGTGAACTATGGAGGGGTATTTATAGTTTTCGTAGAACCATTAGGATCGTTTCTTGAAAACCGAGATTCAATCCTAGCCGTACACATCAAGCCCATAGATTTACAAAACCAGGGGAGCCCTAGAAATGCCCCAAAACCATGTGCAAAGGTGTCCAACAGCTGGAACAAGCTAGAAAAAACATTTTGCTGATCTGGTACCTGCTTACGGACCGCAAGGAGTAGGGCATACGGTCCGTAAGGACCCTGCAGGTCACCAAACTTTGGAAAATGGCAGAACAGGCCCCTGTGCGCGTATCGTTGCGTTTTGGCAATTCTAACACTCGTCAAACCCATTTTTAAGCTCCCTAAGGATGTTAAAGTGTGGGGAACATGAAACATGCTAAAAAATATGTCGGATGTCGGTTTGTTTGGCCGTACGGTTGCGTTGTTCGGTTAATTACGACGGAAGTCGTAACGGACGTGTGTACGATCCAAATTACGCGATGAATGGATTTTTGACAAGCCAATCACTAAAACATAATATTTTAATGATTACATAAATTTTTGGATGTCCGGATGTATTCAGAACGCAAGTTATGCGCGAAAATGCAAACTTATGCACTTTTTGACTCTTTTAGTCCCTGAATGACCAAAAAGTTTGTTTAAGCACACCGAACCCCTCAAAGCCTATTTCTAAGCTATGTAAAGGATATTTAGGGTATGTTTAACTTATGGTCATGTTCAGGAATGTTCGTTACAGTTCATATTGACATACTTTCGTAGTTTGTCGAATGTAGTCCCTGTAAGCGAATAAACTTGATTTCGGCATACCAAACCTTCCAAAACTTATTTCTAAGGTATGTAGAGGTTATTTAAGGTATGTTAAGCCCATGTTACTATTCCAGAGTGTTTGTTTCATTAAACTGGTTATATTTACGCATTGGTGCGCGTATAACCTTCTAGAAAGCAATTTAGAGCCCGAAATCGAACAAGAATTGATATGTGCAAAAGATACACATATTTATACAAATCCCAAGTATGAAATAAAATATTTCATTGGTTTGGTATTTGTTTGATGGTTGAAGTGACACAGGTGTCACAATATCGAAACTACCAAGCTGCATCAGAATAAGATCGATAGGGAAGACGTGATTGTTGAGTTCAATCGTACAATCACAGAGAACAGAACGAACACTGACGGTCCTTCCAGTGGCAACTTCTACGTCGAACATCGAAGGAAGGTTAGCGTGTTTACGGTTTAGGAGCTTTTTGAATTCTAACGATACAAAACAATTATCGGCTCCAGTGTCAAATAAACACGAAGCATATATACCCTTGATGAGAAACGTACCATTAACCACATTGTTATTTGCTTGATCCTGGCAGGCGTTGATGTTGAATGCACGTCCGTGGCTGAGGCTGCTGCTGTTGATGTTGTTGTGCTGGTGGCTATTGTTGTGGCTCTTGCTTTACCACTCTGTTTGGGCAGACATTTGCAAAATGGTTGGGATCACCACGTGTAAAGCAGGCTCTTGCGTGGGCAGCGGGTGCAGGAGCTGCTTATTGGCCCTGGGGAACAGGAAGAGGAGCTGGCAGTATAGGAGCTTGAACTGGGGCTTGAGCTTGGCGGGGACCAGTACGCCAGTTGGCAGTGAAGTGGCCTCACAGGTTGCATTGAACACAAAATTGACACGTGATCCCAACAGGATGATGATAAGTGCAAGTAGGGCATAGCGGGTGTGGACCAGTATATGCACGCTTAGTCGGCGATGCATTGGTCACTGGTGCCGCTACTTGACGGTTCCGGGTTTGCGGTTGAGCATGGACAGCTTGGTGTGGAGCGGCGGCTACTGCAAAGTTCTTTTTGTTGTTGTTATTCTTGCGTTTGCGGCGTGAAGACTTGGAGGCTTGCGGTGCGGCGGTTTCAGCGGTGGGAGAAGCAGTAAATTGGTGGAGACTTTTGGTGGTATTCTTGAAATTACCAGCCAATACTCGATTGTCATTAATCTCAGGAGCGAGTAAATACGTCTCTTCGATGGTTGTCGTCTTCGCGGCTTGCATGAAGTCTACGACACAATCCGGTAAAGCACAGATGTATTTCTTGATCGTCATCTCAGGTGTTGCCACCTGGCTGGGACAAATGATACTCAACTGCTTGAAGCGGGTAGTTAGACCGGCGTTGTCGCCACCATCCTGCTTGATGTTCCAAAATTCGTTCTCCTGCTTTTGGAGCTCGTGGGGTGGGCAGAATTCCTTCATCATGAGTTCCTTCAACTCATCCCAAGTAAGCCCATAGGCTGCGTCGTTCCCACGTCTGTTCCTTTCGGCGGTCCACCAATCCAGAGCTCTAGACTGGAAAACGCCAGTTGCATTGACAATACGAAGGTGATCGGGACATCCGCTCTGGCGTAGCATGACTTCAATTGAGTCGAACCATTGAAACATAGCGCTTGATCCGTCTTCGCCTGTGAAGTCTTTTGGGCCACAGGCCTTGAAAGTACCCTTTGGAGAGTCGGTCCTTGATTCCTCAGAGGTCTTGCTAGCATTTTCATTAAGCTCGCAGACAATTTGCAGAATGACCTTAGCAATCAGCTTTACGACTAGAGAAGCAATACGCTTGTCAGCGTGGTTGCGACGTGCAGCTCGGGAAGTGTGCGAACCGAATGACGACATTGTCTGCAACAGACATCGTTATAGGACTCAGATGCGATTTAATCGAGTAATATCTATAGTATCCTCTGGCGCCGCTCTCTATAAAGCACAGGAACACATCTACACATAGGCACAGAATCACGTAGGCATATAATCCACAGAAGCACATAAACACATAAGCACACCGAAACCACATATTACACTATATTTTGCATGTATTCACCTACATATATTGCACGTATTCACCTATATATATTGCATGTATTCACCTATCATTCAAGTTTGCGAGCGTGTTCGAGAGTAGCGAGTGCGAGTAGCGAGTACACAACGAGTAGCATAGCGTAAGCGAGTAACATAGCATGCGATTTATTAACGTTTTGAGATAGATGTGCAGTGCGAGTTGTGCGTGTTTATCAAAGCGGACAGCGAAAAGCGTATAAATTTCCAAAATCGAAACACAAAACCACATAAAACAGATAAAATTCCTCATAAAAACACTAAATCACAGAGTCGGCAGCTGCGAGCTCAGAATCGAAACACATAAAGTCAGTGAGTGGAGGTTGAAATCGAAAATAGATTGTCTCGGGTGTTTAGACATTGACTACCCAAAGTGATTCGACTATTCTCAAGGACTTCGAGTACACGTTTTGGCCAAATAGACTGTGCTCTCTCACCGGCATACGGTGAACGACACACATCCCGTTGGTTATTACGTGAACTGAGTCGTTGGAATCCATCGAGACCTTGGTGAGAGTTTTGTAAACCAGAATAGAGAACGGAATAAGTCATCAAGGTTCGGGTTTCACCCCTAACTCAATGACTGCATTCCTGTTTGTGTGATAGAGTCACGAGATAGATAGGGAGATTTGCGTCGAAGTATGGATCTCACTCCTGATTCAACACAAATTCTTGTGTTTATAGTAAAAATGCGCGTCGAGCGAGCGATTTAATCGAGAGTTCGTGGTTTTCACACCTAGTCTTGATCCAATCACTTATTCATTTTTGAAAAGTCATGTGCGGGTTAGCCTTAGGAAAGGCCAAGTGATAGCATTCCAGCCTTAGGAAAAGCTGGTTTGCGCGAAGCTGTAGTATGCGGTGTTCACGCAAGGATGAGGTCGAGAAGATAACAGAAATATGCTCACGCGGAGCCCCTACTGGGCTCGCACAAGGCGGTCTGTTGGTACTTAGACTATAGACTAGGTCGTTTCTAAGACATCGACCCGGACTAGGTCGAGTCTTGCCTAATTCCCTATAGTTATGGCTCTGATAACAATCTGTCACACCCCAACCGATGGCGGAAACATCGGGGTGAGGCACTGAGCGAAACAGATTGTCCAAGAGAATCCATAACAACTAAAATTACCAGATACTTAACGTTAGTCCCATACCGTAACATATCAAATAAAAGCAGTTATTACAGACATAGATATTCTCAAAGACAAATCATTGTTTCGACAACTCATAAATTGTTAAATTTGTTTCTAGACTCCCCTAGCTTGATTTCCACAAACAAGGCACAACACAGCATCCTAAACACCTGTCACATACGTTAAAATAGGTCAATACACAAAGTGTAAAGGTGAGCATACAAGTTTAAT
Organism: Helianthus tuberosus; assembly: GCA_030545235.1. NCBI lineage: Eukaryota > Viridiplantae > Streptophyta > Magnoliopsida > Asterales > Asteraceae > Helianthus > Helianthus tuberosus. The sequence continues at coordinate 13,036,542 of CM060394.1, forward strand.
AGTATAATAGTAGCGAAAAGCGGTCTACGCATAACCAGCATGTAACATGTTGAAAAGCGAAGCTAGCAGGTTATCGACAATGAAATATGCATAGACATGACTACGAGTTGTAGAATGCGCAACAGATATCACCACCGTGACACGTGAAGTAGAACCCTTAACAACCCCTGTCCACGACAGGTGCTGAGTCCAAACTATAGTACTATCGTTGCTAAGGTGTCAGGCAACAATCACTGTGTAAACATAACATACAAGCATTCATCGAGTAACACGTATAACATGCAGTATGGTTAGCGTATAAAAGTGTTTGCGTTGTGTGATAGTTGTGATTAGATATAGGTAATGTATATAACACCCAAAAGTGCGTAAAGTAAAAAGGGTTCGACTATACTCACAGTCCGTGTTTAAATGAATAAACACAATCTTGGATTGAAGGGAGCACTGGAGAGTTAGCCCGATTACAGAATGACAGCATAAGCGATCAATAATGCGTTAAACGGTGTCGCGTGGGACAAGTGACGGATAGTGATCCGATCGGATGACAATCTGGACGGATGACCATTCGGTCGGATAGTCATTCATTTGGGATGGATGTGTTTGTGTATGATGTGACTTTGAAGGTTTCATTGTAGCATTTATAAAAGAGAGAAGTATCTCTACCTTTCAGGTCGTCTGGTCGAACGGTCATCCGGTCGGATGGTCGTTCGCTCGGATGGCGATCCGTCTGAGTGAGATATTCCAAGATCTAAGTCTCCTGATAGAATAGTCATTCGATCGGATGGGCATCCGATCGGATGACTATTCGTTGGAAACTGATAATTTTTGAAAGTTTGCAAAATTTGGTTAGGTGTTCGAGAATCTACAAGGCATCCGTTCGGATTGTCGTTTAATCGGATGGCGATCCGATCGGACGGCAATCCGTTCAGCGACTTGTTCGTTTGTGAAACTTGTAAAATTCGCTAAGTTAAAAATTTGCAGTTTGACCGAGAAGGCATGACAACGTGTTAAACAACGGAAACTTCATCAGGCCCAAGTCATCCGATCGGATGGGAATCACCCCGTCTGATCAGTTAAGTGTTCTTGATGGATTCTCATATTCAACCCGCTAATTCGGTCATCTCTTCGATAGTAATTCGTTCTCAGACTGACACTTCACTAGAGAACGAGTAGAAGGCCTGAACGAGCTCGGATTCTATCAGTTTTATGTGAAAAGTTGAGAATGTTGAAGAAAAGTTTGAAACACTTCGGCTAAGCTTAGATTTAGGTGAAATCAGTGTTTAAACATTGTAGAAATCCTTTGGATCTGAGTTGTTCTTGGTGGAATGAGGTCACACTTTGGTGTTCTTGAGAACCCATGATGACATCATCCTAAAACAACCCAAATCCACCGATTTCATGGTGAAAAATTAAGATTTGATGGTGAAAATGATGAGAAAGTGTGTGTAGATCAAAGAAGTATAAGATTTGAGATGGAAACTTACAAGAATCACGAGGAATCGAGAGAAAATGGCCTGAGAGTGCGTGGGTCGGAGGAGAGCTGTCACATCACGTGAACAGTGATGTGACAGGTGGTATTTAAAGGTGAAGAGGAGAGAAGGGGTGATGTAGTGATATGATCGGAGGGCCTTCCGATCGGATGGTCATCCGGACGGATGACCATGCGATCGAATGGTCCTTCGATCAGATGGTTTATGCGAGTTGGTTTCCGGCTTTTGTTTCGTGCGTTGAGCGTTGTGATGCGTTTAAGCGAGTGTCGATTAAGCGATGCGATAGTTTTAAATAATAGTTACACAGATAACATAACTAACATACAACAACATAAATAACCTTGCGTTTCCAGTTCGCGATGTGATTGCGTTGCGATAGAGTTGCGATTGCGTTTGTGATTAATCACCTCAAACATACAACAAACATGCACAAGTAACACATAATAGCACACACACGTAAAACAATATCCAGACTGCGATTAAAGTTGCGATGCGATAGCGATGAGATTTGCGTTTAACTGCGATTTATTGCATTTACTCCACATAATACAACTAAAGTAACATCAATTAAAGTATCGATTACCAAGTCAAATAGTACAAGTAATAATTAAGCAAGGAATGACAGATTGAATTAGCAATCTTTTCTTCCTTTGACTTTGACTTTGACTTGTACTTTGACTTTAAAGAGGCGGGTTGTTACAATATGTGGGTTTTTTGGGTCACCCGTCAATCCTTTAACCTTTAATATTTTAATATGCCAACCCGCCACGATTGATACCTATACTAAGAAATGTATCCCCTAACTCTCACATACATGTAACACACAATACACTTAGGGGCTGTTTGGCAACATCTGAATGGTTAAGTGTTGAACGAGTAAGAGATCTAAACCATTACGTGTTAAACCAGTAAGAGGTCTGAACCATTAAGAGCCTGCATAATGCTTAACCGTTTAGAGGCAAATGTCTGACCAATTCAGATTAGAGGTCTTAACCATTCAGACTCTGTATAATGCTTAACCATTCAGAGGCAAATGTCTGAACAATTCAGACATCTGCTCATGAGACAAACAGTCTGACCAGTAAGAGGTCTGAACCATTAAGAGCCTCATTAAGAGGTAAACAAACAGCCCCTTACATGAACAAGCTCATTATACACATGAATTTGAACATCGACTTGTGGTTTCATTTTACATCACTTAGTTTAAACATATTTGATACGTGGTTGAAAACCGATGTTCATAATCGTGTAACTTGATGTTTTTACATAAGTTTTAATTCCGAATAGCCTACTCTTAATTAAAAATGTGTTTTGCAGGTTTGATGGAGTT